>OV815293.1:6724912-9229912 GCA_929108145.2 Limnephilus rhombicus
TATCCCCCAAACTGAGTGTAAGGCGACGGGTCGAGAGAGTTCGGTTGGAGAGATCAAAAGGCCACCCTCTACTAGTCTCTCTGGATCCGGTCCGCCATGCAGCAGGTGGCAGACGCATCCGCCGCCAAAATCCCGACAAACCTCACCCCATCAACCCGGGCACTGCCAAGTCACCAAAAGTAGTGAACCACTTGGGGTGGCTTATGGCAGAGGTGCTGGTTATCCAATAAATGGTTACAGGAGCGGCGGTACCCATTCATGGGCTAAGGCTTGTCCAGGTTTTGGCGGCGTACGTGTCTGGGTACCTGTTACGTGACGGACCAGATGGAGAGAGACTGGTTGAGGGGAGCATTTTGGCCTACGGCAGAGGTGTTGGTTATCCAATAAATGGTTACCGGGGGCGGTGGTATCTAGTCATGTAAAATGATAACGAAAAACTATGTGGAAAAATTGGGTACTATGTTAGAAAAAGTACTGAACGTTCATTTATTTCTTTATTTACGCCTGTGCTTTTACTTATATATATAAATAACAATATTAACTAAATTATACTAGTAAATAGTGCAGGAAACGACTGTTTAAAACACTTGCCCAAAAATAAATATAAAGTAAAAATATTATTGAATTTGATCCACACAGTATGTAGGTACAAAATATAAAGAATCCAAAATAGTTTTTTTTCTTTCAGCCGACAAAATACTGTTAATGTGTTAGTCAATTTAAACAGCTTTATCAAATTCCCCTTCTTGATGAAAAAAACTTCAATAAGGTATGCTTATATATTAAAATTGATGTACTAAATATATCAACAACATCGGAGTATTTGTTTCCAAGCTGTTGAATCTATCGCATAGGAGTGTAATATTGGGATGTTGACTTAAAATTGCTACAATAATACGGTAGGTGCTGTCTTGTGACTGACCTGCCTGAAGTATGAAAAGAGATGACATATTATAAATCATTTATTAATATGTTTCCTCTTGTTTTGTCTTGTAAGTGCTTATGCTCTTCGTATCATAAAGCCCCGAAAAAGGGCGTTAATCAATACATAAATAAATACCTAATGTTTGTACATGGTCATTGACAGCTTGAAAACCATGGGCAAACGATCATGCTAGGATTTATGTCTTCTGTATTGATTTCTTCTGAATCTCATTTTTTTGCATTGCAAAATTTCTTTATCCTCAAAATCCTATTACTGTCTGCCCTTATTAAGTTGTTGTTGTATTTTGTTTGAAGCTTGTCCAATTTGATCATATTCCTCTTTTGCCACTTCTTGGTTCAATTATTTGAGCCTCTTTGATTTATTGGATTGTAGGTAAAAACTGAAGCTCATAAATAAGTAATGAACATTGGAAAAGCGATTGTTACGAGGCGCTTCGAAATGACGAGCAATTCAATGGTATTCTTGAGGCGTTCCTCAAGGTCTTGCTTTGCGTCTTGTTTATGTCCTTCTGTTCTCGTTGGCCGTAGTGGACACTCAAAGTGAGGTATTGGGTAGGCACTTAAAGGAGCTCTGCCAAAGTAGGGACTTTTTTTTAATCTTATCGTTATTTATTAAATGCCAGTGGTTAAAATTTGTCAACATAACCTAGAAATTTATTAAAATTGATATAAATTGTTTCATTACCATAGCATTGCAGATTTCAGAACAAACATTATATAAGTTAAAATATGATGTTATATTTGACTTTCGAATCTAACCAGTTAACTGGACAGGAAAAATGATTCAAGGTGATATTTAAAAGAAGTTATAATGTCCTCTTTTATAGATGGCGCGAGTTTAATTATTTTCGGAAAAAACACTTTTTACAAGTAATGCTGTAAAATATTGAGATTAATTAATTGTTTGCATCCGTACATACATAACATTAATATGAATAAATAGTTTTCTCCATAAACAAACTCAAATCTTTCAAGAAAGCCTTACAAATACAATATTTGATTAAATCACCGATGCATTATTGTATTTGTTAGCCTTTGTTGAAAGATTTCAGTGTGTTTACAAGCAAAACTATTTATCCATATTCATATTGCATTTGTACGGGTGAAAACAATTTAAGCATAATTTGCAAAAATGGTTTTTTCCTAAAATAATTAATTCTTTTGTATCACCTTAAAAGCGTTTAACCAGCCAATTAGCCAGTTGTTCTTACGATCTTGCAGGGCGGTTATAATGAGAAAGATTAATTATTCTCCGTACCAACTTTTTTAAATTATAACTCAATATCAATTTTTTTATTGATATTGAGTTATAATTTACACCTACCAAAGAAGGAGGTAGCGCAACACGGCATAACACCCCAAAAACAAATAACGATAATGCTTTTGGCCGTGAAAATCTTAAAAATATCAATTTTATTTCATTCCAAATTTGCTTTAATTTATACCTACATCCAAAAATGCTGAAAGGCGTGATGATAAAACTATTAAAATAATGTACTTTTTGCAATTATTTTTTGATTATAAGTATTTATCATTTTTCAATAATGTCTAAGTTAAATAAGAAAGTTAAAAAAATCTGAAATATATTAGTTTGTAAGTGCGCAAATAAATATACAAACGGACCAATTTTCGTCAAGAAACACATGTATTGTACGTATATATTTTTAATGATTTTATTTAAACTAAAATTAAAATTCTAAAACATGCGATACCCAGATAATGTATTTATTTATTATACTGCATGATTATATGATTTGAAATGGGTGTGGTATAATACAAAATCTTTTTTGAAAATTTAACAAATCTGCCAACGACCTATGGTATAACCTTATTATACTAAAAATAAACATTTTTCTCAAAATTTAAAACATGCAAATTCTAGATAAAAGAACAATCTTTCGAAATTCTTTAATAATTTTTTGTGGAAAAGAGCCAATACGTCTAAATTCTGATTTGAAAATGACATATTTCTGGTTTTCTCTGGTAATACCCTCTTAACTCAATTTTACTTAACATTTTGATAACAATGCAAATAAAATTTTCATTGCATTAATATTCAAAAACAAGAAAGTTTAAAAAAATATCACTAATTTATATAATTGAGTACTGATATTGACGGGAAAAACATAATTTTGAAACGTAGCGCTTTTTTAAAGTTGCATATTTATTCGTTTGAACCATTTTGGTATTGCCATTTAAAACCATATTGTGAACGATCGCACCGCCCTCTGTTTTTTACCACAATTTCTTGGTGTTGGTACTTCTATCTGGCGTTACCCAATTGCACAACTCTTTTTAATAAAAAAACATGGCCACTTGGAAGTTGGAAGGTAGTTTGTCATGATGGGTGGGCCTGATACTCGTAGGTTGTCTAGTTTACAACGCCGTCATGCTTGGTCAAACAATAGTATATGAGGGGAAATATATGTGTGGGGGGAGTGGAATAGGCAAGGTGGGATATGGCATCTGGTATAACAGATCTATTTCTAAATTGTTTTAATGAAAATAGACATTAGGATTCCAAAACCCATTCGAAAAAAAAACGATGGTATTTTAGCTAAAATAAACAATAAAATTACCATTATTTAAAAACTGATAACAATATCGACCTTGGAAATTTGAAATGCTGTAAACGACAAAATGTTAATTTTTCAGGAGAGAGAAAAGACAGTTTTTTTAATTTTATCAAAAATCATCTGTGTTTTTTAGACCTATGATTATGATTCCATATTATAAATATTAATAAATATTCTGAACAACAGAATAAGGAAACTAACATATATATTTAGATGTTTAAGAGATATTTTAAACGAAAAATTACTTAGAACCACATACTTCGCTTTCTGTCAATCAATTATACAATACGGCATTATAGGATGGGGCGGTACATATACAAATCAAACACAAACAATTTACATATCACAAAAACTAATAATAAAAACAATTTTAAAAAAACCCTACTCATATTCGTCAGAACTTTTATTCAAACAATTTAAAGTCAGAAAATTAAGTGCATTATACTTTTATCATGCAACATTACAAATTTATAAAGATAATATTAAAAATCAAGTTGCACCATTTAAAAATAACAGAAGTCTTAGACAAACATCAATACTTCCCACTCCAAAATGTAAAAAAAAAATTGGACAATTGAGTCATAAATATCTCGGAGCAAAATTTTTTAATTCATTACCAGAAAAAATTAGAAACATGAATACCAATATAAAAAATTTTAAAACGCACCTTAAAAATTATACTGAAAACTTCGTTTAAATGGTAAATTAAATGTGATATAAATAAACTGAATGATATAAAAAAGCAATACAATAACACCCCCCCATACACACAAGCCTTGCTTAATTATGGGGGAACATCAAATATATCTACTATGTAATTAAATACTGTATAAAATTTATTTGTAATTTATGTACCTTCTATTATAATAAAAAAAAAATAAAAATATTACAAAATAACATTAAATAGATCTTTCAGAATACTTCACATTTTTCTGATTTTTTTTAATAACAGTATTAAATTGTTTTTAATTTTTCAGAAAAACATACTCTCAAAATGCACGTCGTAAAAGACGCACTTATTTTCCTAGAAATATTTGGAGGACGCAGATCGAAAGCGGAAAAAAAACGTTGAAAAATTAAATAATAATAAAAATAAGTGAAGATAACACTAATAATCAAAACGAAAATATGAAAGAGAACAAGAGACAGAAAAATGAAAAAGATAATGGTCGCAACTGGGACTCAAACCCAGAACCTCTCGTCTATTATCTTTATCTATTTTTCTGTGCCTGGTTCACTTTCGTATTTTCGTTTAGATTATTAGTGTTATCTTCTTCTTCAATAAGATATTACATTGATGGGAATAACCTTCAAAGGTTATAAAACAGAGTTGTTTTTCTAAAAAAATTAAAAAAAGTTTGTTTATTTCAGCCGAACGGCGGGGGTGAGTGCAGTCAGCCATAAAAAGTATACATCTACAAAATTACGTAAAATAAAAAAAGATAAAAAATAAAATATGTTAGTAAAAATATTAAATATTAAAGTGATTTTTTAATTTATTTTACGCAATAGAATTTTTTTATTAATATTTCTTGCTTTGTTAGTTGTGATTGGTTTAGGTCCTAAACTTTATGACGTTTAGGTGAATAGATTTCCATCAATTCAACCCAGTCAACTCCTTCAAAAATGTGTAATTTTACAATATCGTAGATTATAATATTTCATATATTTTTGTTTAAATGTGTAGAATTTTACGAAACAACAATCTACTTATCTATAAATATTTTCCCCTTCTCTATGCTCACTTAGATATAGATATGCTATTTGGCGTTTTTACTAGGTGGGACTGCGCTTCCGGGTGTCACCGATATTGTTTACCAATTAACAAATAAACTAAATGAACGAATAATTAACGAATAAACCAAACGAACGTCAAACTAAATGAACGAACTCTTTCCGTATTCAAACTATATTGTTAACCAATACTAATGCGCACCTTAAAAAAATCAACGAAATGAACAAATTCTTTTAGTATGCAAACTACCCTGATAAGATAATAGTCCGCCGACAGTTGCGCGGACATCATAGCATATCTCTTTTGTATTTGAATATTTTTGTATATAATATTTAAATGACTATGTCCGGTGAAACGGGACAATATTTTATGATAATTACTAGCGAGTTCCCGGCAATGCCACTTATTAAAGAAATTGTTTCTCCCTGCGTGTCCTTTCCTATTCTTCTGGTTCCCCTTTCGCCACCCCTTCCCTCCTTATTTTCCCTTCCCATCACGCGTTCCCTCTCTAACTTCCCACCTTCCCTCTCCCCTCTCCAGCGTTCTATATATTCAGTACCGGTACATTCAGTTTTCAAACAGCTAGCGTCCCAACTTTTGCAATTTTTTTATACAAATTTTCATTTTTCATGTATTACAAACATTCATTTTGTACATTATAAGAATAATCAATCAAATTTGGTACCTAACACTGGTACCTATTTAAAATACCTATAATACTTACTCAGTACTTCAAGTAAATTTATTCATTTAAAGAGTTTATTCAAAATTTGACTGAACGATCGATGGTTTGCAAAATGTCATTCTCAAATTGTGAAATTTTTGATAGTTTCATAAGAGTTTTTGTAATGATTAAATAATAATCCAGAAACCTTCACGAGGGTGGAAAGAAGGTATTTTGAAAGTTTCTAATATTTCCTGTGCTTAAAATAGCAATAGATAAAATACATTTATACATACATGCAAACAAATATACATTCATTTTTAAATAATAATTATAAACGAATAATAACATTCCATTTTGCTGACCAAACCGAAATGGATGAACAAGCGAGAGACATATCATTTTTTCCCTCCATGCCCACAATTATGGTGTTAATTAAAATTCATGCAGTCTATCTCGCCTCTACGATCTTTTTAAACCCAAGTTTTCTATCCAAATCGACAGATCGCGTGTCCGGTGTTGCCAGCGCATTAAAAAGTACACAAATATGCACATTTTTGTTAGTGGACAACATTGCTTTGTGGGGAAAATTGGAGTCTAATGAATGGCAATTTCAGAATGTCGCGAATTTTTGATGATGGAAAAACGTCACTGATTTTATCCAGAATAGACTTAGTGACTGTTTTTCGATTTTCTACAATTAAGAAACTATTTAATATGAAATGTTTGTTACTTAATCGTTTATTATTATTACATTATATTTTTTTAATTGATAAACAAACGTTTACGACAAGATTTTTATGCATAGCACAAAGGGTAATAATTATTATAAGCAATAATTTTTAGCCTGAAACACTCATCTACGTTGAAAAAATCTTCCGAGAAAAGATACTTGCCGCCAATGGGACTAGAACCCGTGTCCTTCTGGTTGTCGGTCAGGTGCTCTGACCACTGATTTATGGCGGCTTATCTAACACCCGCCAAATAATTCAATATATACTAGTGTTTCATTCAATAATTACTGTTTATTACATTTTTCCACCTGAGTTGGTTGTTTTTCTCCTTTTTACACACGTAGGAGATTCTTTCCAGGTCATTTTAGAGAACATTTACAATTGCATAATTAGAATTTACACATTTATAAACCAATATTTGACATATGAATTCCCAATGTATTTATGACTATTTAATTTTAATAAAGTACTGTAATTTTTAGAATTTCTTAAATAGTAGAAATTACACAATTATAAACCAAATGTATGACAAATGAATTTTTTTCAAGCTCGTTTTGGAGAACATTAATTTATTTAATTTTTTATTTATTTATTTTATTTTACGCCCAGAGGGCCTATACTTAAATAATATAGGCAGTACCTACACCTTTAACACGAGAAAAAATACTTTTGATAAAGTTACGATCCAAATAAAAAGTATATAAATGAAATAAAATTAAAATCATAAAAAATTTAGCACAGTGAGATATATAATATCAATATGTTACGATATATACATTTTATATATATATATATATTTTTAAATTCCTTACATCTCCATTAAACATTTGAAGTTTATAAGCTCTTAAAAAATAAATGTCTTTTTAAAAATAATATCTAGAAGCGTTCCACTCCGAAACGCAAATAATATAAAATTCCCTCGATAGAAAAAATACGCAAAGTATGCTCCGAAAATTATTATAAGTTTGTTTCAGTTATTTTACGAGTTACAGTTGTGAAAAAATCCACAATGTTTCTTTAAATGATACTTAAGACGCCTTCCACGAGATTTTGGCTCTAGTTTAAACGAGTGGTGTTTTATTAAACATTTTCACAATTTTCGCATCGATTTTATCGCTTTAAGTATGAGCGCGCTCCTCTAACATTCGTAATTACTAATTATTACATATCTCTCCATCTTCTTCTAAGGCGGTACACAACCCTAATAATTTTTGTTTGCTCAAAACTCACATTTTAATCATTTTCGGCGAATTCGTAACTATAATATCCTTTTTATTTCCAAGCCGCATAAGGGATGAATTATTTATATTTTAGATTAATAAAAACAGTTTACTATTAATATATTTAACGCACAAATATTTTAAAACTTTATAACCCGTTATTCAACTATAAAGTTAGCGGTAAGCACCAGATTTTATTTTTCTAGACGATAATTAATAACTAGATATATTATGTAAAAACTTCCTACTTCTTCTGGCGCTAATCTTAATTGTAAATATGTGTGTTAATAAGTCACCAGTTTTAGGTTAGAATCTATATGTCTTAGTCATAAGTCACTAGCTATAAGTCTTAGATATAAGTCACTAGTTGTAATTGTAAATCTTAGTTTTGAGCCAGTAATAGTAATTCTTTTATATATTATTTGTACAGCGCCCTTGAGGTGATTTTCCACGAAAACGGCGCTATATAAATTAGCCAATTATTATTATTATTATTATAATAATCTAAATAATAATCTAGAATTAATAACTTCGGGAGGACAACATGGAGACATATTTTAAATATTTGTAACACGTTCTTCAGAATGAATTAAAATGAACGCGTACGTTCGTACAATACGCCGTGCTGCGGCGTATATTTGTTTACAGGCTTTCTTCACTTACTCGTTAAGATTCCCACATTATTTTTCTTCTTCTTCTTTTCTTTGATACGGCAAATTCAATAGTAGGTCCGTCCAATACACTGGTCGCGAGTCGCAATTTGTATACACGGCTTATTTTAGGGTATATTGTCGTCTTAAGTCAGACAGATTTATATAACGACTGGATACTTCCATTACAGACATACGTAGGTCTCAAAAATCTTGACCTAAGATACATTTTTGAAACGATTTAAAAAGGGAAAAATTTACCCCTAATACTAAACGCTGATTTTGAAGGTATAAATAAAATATTCCTTTTTGCACTGTACATTCAAACTGCAATTTCAATTATCTTTAACCAAAGTTAAGACTGGTCCTGATTTTTTTAAATTTTACAAAATAGTAAACGCATATTTTGTAAAAAGGCGGTTTTTCATTACGTGTTAAAAACTTGAATGGCACTGGTTTGGCTTTGATCTTTTTGTGAGTAGTCTTTGAAATGTTTGCTTTAGTTCTCGCAGCTGTAGGATATGGGTCGTTAACTTGCAAATTGTGGCCATGAAAGCCAAACCATGGGACGCACTTCTAAGGGCTGGAGTTGGGCGTCCAAATAAGTAATCCAATAATAATAATAATAATTAGATAATTTGTAGAGCGTCGTTTTTGTGAAAAATCACCTCAAGGGCGCTGTACAATTTATAAAGAATTCTTAGGTTCTATCTAATTCTACTATTTAAAAATGGATACAGAAATACACTTACCTGGCAGGTCACTTCAATTAGAAAGTTAATGCTTGGAGAAGATACGGCTTTACACGCGGAGGACATTATATTTAAAACACTGGACATTGCACGATTTTACATTTGCTTCCCCCATCACTATTAGTATTACATTTATGAAAAGATTAGTAGGAAAAGCAAAATTGATATTTATTTTGAAAGACTGGAGAATTTAGGACATTTTAGGGCTGGAAAATGTTTATGAAATGACCTTCATAAACGCTTACAAATAGGTTTTTTTCCTACATTTTTACAAATTAGTTATTTACAGTGTCACGGGCATTGAATGTGAAGATGAAAGATTTAATGTAGTACGTTTTAATATTGTAAACCGTGTATTTGATCCATACATATTGCAAAACTTAAATATATCACTTATACAGCGCCTTTGAGGTAATTTTTCACGTAAACGGCGCTATAAAATTAGCCACTTACATCAAACGTCCAGTTGATTTGTCAGCCATCTCCGAAAAATTGAAATTTGAGTTGTTCGCAAGTGCGGTTCAAATCCGAAGTAATTTGTGACTGGTGACTTAGTAGGGGTTCCCGGGTTCGTGGGGGGAGGTTTGGCCGAGTCTTGGCGGTGGATGCATCTGCCCGTCAGCTGAATGGCAGTCAAAATCGGGAGAGATTGGTTAAGAGAGACCTTTTGAACTCTCCAGCAGGACTCTCTGGGAACATCGCATTGCACCGCAGTGGGAGGAATGAATTTATACCTCCATCACTCCTGGAGACACTGCCCCCAGATTCCTACCCTCACCCCGTACCTTTTTACTTTCCCAGAACTTCCTCTCATTTTTTTTCTCAGAAGACCCTCCAAATAGCATCCCCACAGATGACTTAGGCCCTGAGAGGAATTATTTTCCTCAGGGTCTCCTGTGGAGCTAACGTTAAAAAAAGAAAGTATCTTCTGTCTTTTTCGTTTTCAAACAAGACGCACGGAAAGGAAGTGGACGGACGTACGAGCTCTCGCTGGGACTAGCTTGATAGGACAATAGCACATAATTTCTTAGAAACGGTTTCATACCCCACCAAATGATTGGAGCCCTTTGCACTAATACACCAATAAAAAATAAATTAAATTCAATTTATTCATTTTAAAAACATTACAAACCTAACATTCCAAAGCGTTTTTAAAAGAGAGAAAATATTCAACAATTATTATAAGTAATAATTATCAGTCTGAAACACTCATCTACATTGAAAAAATCTTCCGAGAAAAGATACTTGCCGCCAACGGGACTTGCTTATAATAATTGTTACCCTTTGTGCTATGCATAAAAATCTTGTCTTAAAATGTTAGTTTATCAATTAAAAAATAATAACGAAAATATTTAAGATAAGATAAGCAGATTTAAACCAACAGCAACAAAGCTTGCCGTCTAAATTGTGCTTCATTGATGTTAAATACATCGATATTCGAAGTGATTGTATTTAACAACAAGACAACTTTCCCGACTGTGATGACTATTGGCAAGTCAGACACGTTTTTAGATTTTCGCGGCCAAAAGTATTTTCGTTATTTGTTTTTGGGGTGTTATGCCGTGTTGCGCTTATGACGCCATAATATTCTAATATGACGCCATATTCTCACATGACGCCACTGCCTGCCTCGATTACTTTGTACCGGCGACTAGCGATCACTAGATGACGGTGCATCGAGGAACAGGCTATTTTGAAACCAGTTCCTACGCCATTACCTGTCTCGGTAACTTTGTACTGGTGACCAGCGATCACTGGATGACAGTGGATTCGAGGAACAGTTTTTTGGAACCAGTTCCTATTGGAGCACGCCTGATAACGTAGGCAATTGAAATCGACAACCATTTTGAAGTATACTGTAATACCAGCGCGTAGTGGAGTGGAGCTGGCAACACGGTATCGTTTCCAAGTACATAAGCACACATTTCACCACTAACAATTTGACATCTACCCTGGTGATGGATACTGTAACGTTGTCCGGAACGTTTTCTAAAGAAGAAGGTAGCGCAACATGGCATAACACCCCAAAAACAAATAACGAAAATTGGCAAGTTGATTCTGAAAAACGCGTAACCCCCCGATACGACTCTGCGTACATTAAGATGGTCGTCTTATTTTGAAAATCGAACAGCAAACTCGTTCCGCCGGCACAGACCTTGGCTTTTACCGTGCACCAAATTGAATGTACTTTTCGACTAAAGTTCAAGGGAAATGAACTTCTTGGGCTCACTGAATGTGTTATTCACTAACCCTTCAATATTACAAACAATTTATAGAATCATTATTTAAGAAGGTTTTATTTAAATAAATAAATTTAATTAACTTCAGTATAAATGGATCACTTAAAACCTAAGCTCCAGCACGGTGAAATCGATAACTTTACAATATCGTATCGATAGGCGTAACTTCCGATGATTTCATATCGATGTCCCGAGCACGGTTTCAGCCGAACCGATATCAACAGAGAAAAAATAACATATCGGTATACCTTGGCAGCACTGGAGGTATTTTCTATGAATTGACTTATGCCAAATAATTAGGTAAAATTATTAATAAATTGGTAATGTTGAATTGAAATAATCGAACAGAAAAAAATGGTCCCGTATTAAATGAATTTAGTTGAATATTAAGTCTATGGATCTCGTTTTTGTTTGCATAACAAACGACAATATTTATTTATTTATTTACGCCCTTGGAGCATTTACATCAATCGTGTAACGTAGTACAATAGAAATGGAAACAATAAAATACAATCATTTTATATTATTATTTCTCTTTCTTTATGCTAAAAAAATTAGCAATAATAACAATAACAATATTTCGGCTACTGGCATTACACCTAGGTCTCTTATTCAAAATTTAAGCATATTACATTTGTCAAAGAATCATGTCATAAAAGGAGATAATGTTTTTTACAGGCCTTTACGAAATCAACCTGTAAAAAACAACTCTCAAATACCTTCACCAATCTATCCAACAAAGTTTTCTTAAGTATTTTTAAATCTCTCCCAAAAAGAGGCGGGGGTTTCGATTTCGAACTTTTCAAGGACTAGTGGATCACCTTAAGCCATCTAAATTTAGATGAACTACCTACTTGGAGTTAACAAACTTTTCAGGGGAGCAAAACCATAAATCCCAAATTTAAAAAAAAAAAAAATATATATATAATAAATAACCTAAATGTCTAAATCTCGCAGCAAGACTTGCAGTGTGAAGAAAATACTATCATCGCCTCTATTGACCGCATCTGGCACCATGGAATCACCGTCGGCAGCGCACCAGTCAATGATAAACATTGACACCGACTCCCTTATCAACTTCTTTGAGTCGAAACTTGAAACAATGCGTACTGAGAGTAAG
Organism: Limnephilus rhombicus; assembly: GCA_929108145.2. Lineage (NCBI taxonomy): Eukaryota > Metazoa > Arthropoda > Insecta > Trichoptera > Limnephilidae > Limnephilus > Limnephilus rhombicus. Next base: position 6,737,549 of record OV815293.1, read on the forward strand.
AATGCCATTGAAGCTATTCATCAAAAATTGGACACTTTATCAAATGAGTGGAAGGACCAGTACACCAAAATCATGGGGTGTGTGACTGTTCTTCAGGAAGAAAATTCCAGCCTCCGACAAGAAATCCAATCTCTCAGAGATGCTCAAGATGACATGGAGCAGCGTAGCAGAGTGTGTAATTTAGATGTTCACGGCATTCCCGAGGTGAAAGGTGAAAATCTGTTCACCCTAATGGAGAGAATGGGATCAACTATCAACGTGCCACTTCCTAGTAGCGCTGTGGTGTCGGTGCACCGCGTCGCTCGCGGCCACTCGTCTCCCTCCAACCGTCCACGCAACATAGTCGTCCATCTCACGACAAAGCGTCTCCGTGATGATGTCATCGCTGCGGTAAGGACTCGCCAACTAGGACTTGGAGCTCCCACCACTAATTTCTACGTAAATGAGCACCTGACACTAAAAAATAAAATACTCTTTGCCAAAACACGTGCCACCGGAAAATAAAACGGCTATAAATACATATGGGTGAGGAATGGCAGTATCCTGGCGAAGACGAATGATCTCTCTCGAGTCATCACCATTCATTGCGAGGGAGACCTTAAAAAAATCAGCACTCATGGTCAACAAAATATGTGACTGCTAGAACAAACTCGTTACTGCTGCTATCGATGCCAGCTTTCTATCACTATACTGTACTCTTGGTCATTAATTTTTTTCTTGCAAAATTACTCAATATATTTGTTTATAGCGCAATACCTCCATAATAATATAGCACTATCATATTTCCTGCATATTCATTCATATTTTACAGTAAGTAATCAATGTTTTATATATAATTTTGATGCATCATACGTCCTAATTAATTTATCACTCCCGCAAATGTGGAATAAGTCGAATAACACTCTTACTCTAAAAAAATGACCTCATCATCTATATCTGTTTATTACCAGAACTGTGGTGGTATTAAGACCAAAACTCAGGAGCTTCTTATTAATATTTCATCGAATAACTATGATGTTATAGTTCTAGTTGAAACGTGGCTTGTAGCAAGTGTAAATACGGCCGAATTCATAGATTCGCGTTACACGGTATTCCAACGAGATAAGAACCGTATAATTACCGGTAAGATGGTCGGAGGTGGTGTGTTAGTGGCAGTGCGCAAGGAACTCGCAGCTTCCCGTCTCGACGATTGGGAAAAAAATCAAATTGAACAAATCTTTATATCAATTCCGTTAAGGTCTCTAAATCTCATCATATGTGCTGTATATATACCTCCTGTCTCGCCAGTAATGCTTTATGATATTTTCTCCAAAAACCTGGAATCCGTCTTTTCATCAGAACCAAATAATACGTTTTGTGTTCTTGGAGATCTGAATCTACCTACTCTTACATGGACATTTTCCGAAGGCTGCAATCATGGTATTGCCTCCTCAAACACGGCTGCATCGCAAACTTTTCTTCAAACAATGGCATTGATGAGCTTATTTCAATATAATTGTATACCTAACCACAACGATAAATTCTAAGACCTTATATTTTACAGTCGCGAAACAAAAGTTACACATAGCGACGATCCTCTCCTTTCAGAGGACAGACACCATCCAGCCCTGGAATTTGAAATATCATCCGCGATTCAACCAAAAATTAAAAACAACAAAGAGCGTAGGCACAATTTCAGGAAAGCTGATTATACTCAAATTAATAATGACATTAATTGTATTGATTGGAAGTCTGAAATCGCAAATTTATCAGCAGAAGAAGCAGTAAACCGATTCTATGTAATAATAAACAATATAATTGATGAGTTTATTCCAGTATTGGCACGACGAATTGACAAATTCCTCATATGGTTTACTCCCGAACTTATTAGCTTATCACGGAAAAAAAATAAAGTTTGGCTCAAATGGAAGACATATAAAGGTCTTTCTGACTATCGTAAATTTTCCTTCTTACGTGCTACATACAAAAAATTGGCTAGTGAATCTCGAAAGTTATTTTTTGAAAACATCGAAAGTTCATTGCAAAATAATATTAAATGCTTTTGGTCATACATATCCTCATTAAAATCATCTGATGGATATCCTGCTACTATGTCCTTCGAAGGGCGCAAAACTAATGATGCCCAAGAAATCTGTAATATGTTCTCTGAGTTCTTCAAGTCAACATTTGAACCCTCCTCTATCAATGACTCAATTAACATTGACCAACTTGAGGCCGTTCGGGACTCTGGACTTACGCACATTCACAACATTGAACTAACGGAACAAGAAGTGCAATCAAGTTTAAAGGCGTTAGATATAAACAAAGGTGCGGGTCACGATGGAATACCGACGTTTTTCCTCAGATTTGCTGCGTTGTCATTGTATGTTCCACTTACCATAATATTTAATAAATGCCTGAGTGACGGGGTTTTCCCTGATGGGTGGAAGTTGGCTTATATTATACCAGTCCATAAGGGTGACTCACGTCAAAAAGTCGAAAACTATAGGCCAATATCCATTCTCTCGGCGATCCCTAAACTCTTGGAAAGACTTGTCCATGATAATTTATATCCCCAGCTTGCCGCCAAAATTACAGAACAACAACACGGGTTTGTAAAAGGCAAATCTACCATGAGTAATTTACTAATTTACTCAAATTTCTTATTCACTAGCATGGATCGAGGCCAATAGGTAGATGCAATATACTGCGATTTCAAAAAAGCTTTCGACAAGGTTGACCACCTTATTCTTATTAAAAAAATAATGTTCAACGGAATTAGGGGAAACTTATTACGTTGGTTTGTCTCATATTTGACAAAAAGACAGCAAGCTGTATCAGTACGAGGACATACTTCTACGTGGGAACCAGTTACCTCTGGCGTACCACAGGGGTCAATCCTGGGTCCGCTGTTATTTATACTTTTTATTAACACTGTTACTAAATGTTTCATGCATTGTTTATTTCTTTTGTACGCCGATGATATAAAAATATTTGCCATTGTTAGGAATTTAAACGATTGTCTGCTCATCCAAAGCGACTTAGTAAGGTTCGAAGCATTTTGCAATGAAAACAAAATTTATCTAAGTTACAACAAATGTAAACAAATAAGCTTCACTAAAAATCACAACGCTATTATACACAATTATTGTATTGGTAACTATTTACTCGAGCGCGTTTACTGTATAAAAGATCTAGGCGTACTTTTTGATTCTAAACTCCATTTCGATGCGCACATTGAGAACATTGTGAATAAAGCTTACCGCATGCTAGGATTTGTCATCAGAAACAGCCGCGAATTTCGAAAACCTGAAACTTATCTTCTACTTTACTACACGCTGGTCCGTTCTCAACTTGAATACTGCACCTCCATATGGACACCACTTTACGGTGTCTATAAAGTCAACATTGAAAGTATTCAAAAGAAATTTCTGCAATACCTCAATTACAGAATGAGCGCCCCTAAACGAGGGTACATAAATATGCTCTCGAATTATAACGTCACCACTCTAACTAACCGGCGAACATACCTTGACCTCATGACGCTTTATAAAATCTGCAATAACTTTATCGACTGTCCTGACCTACTGAAACTAATAAACTTCAAAGTACCACCCAGAGTAACAAGGCTTAACGACTTATTCCACATTAGCCGGACGCGTACAAATGCTGGTGTCAGGGATCCAATCAGAAGAATGTGCGAATCGTTTAATCAAAATCAAAACATCAAGGATTCCGACTTATTTTTTGATACACGCAGTACTTTTAGTAGAAAATTGAAGGACGTTTTCCTACAAAGTACAATACCTTAGACATTGCTTGGTTTATAATTTTAACTACCTTTCTTTTTTTAAATTTCTGTATGACATTATTTTTTATCTACATATATATTTGGTCTTACCATCAAAATTTTTCCAAAAACAATTTGTAAACTTTTATAAGGATATTGCGCATTTTATTTTCATCTCTCTGTAAAATAATATTTACTTATGTATATACATACGTCTTTTCCGTATTTAACAGTAAAAATATTTGTATATGTTTTTATCTGCTGTCAATGTTAATTCGTGAGAAATAGTTTGGATGCAGGCGAATTCTCTATTAATTGTTTTGTATATTCTTGTCAATTGACGTCTGTATCTGTATTTTCTCCTTAATAATAAAAAAAAAAACTCACATTATTTTTAAGGAATTCTACACCTCAAATTTAAACATATCTTATTTTAGAGAAACACAATTTTTTTTTAGTTTTTTTCACGCACGTTTTCGCGGTAACACCCATAATTTTTATTAAAATAATACAAAAAGATTTTTACGTAATTGGATTGACATTTTTTATTACTTATGACGAATAATTCGTTCAAAAACCGAGCCTCCTTTCCTGCGAACTTAAGATCGTAAAAATAAAATGTGTGCGTTTATTATTTATGCCTCCACAAAATAATTTGACCATGAAGGTTCAAGTCAATACTTATTTAAGTACTTGTCTACTCCGGTACTCGCTCGCCGGTTTTTATTTCACTGGCAACATTTGTTTTGTGTTTCGAAGGTTGTCTGGTGCGGGTTTTCTTCCGTTCTTTTTTGAATTTCGTTTTTCGGAGGGAACTTTTGGCGCACTCGTTGAAGGTCGGCCATTTTCAATGTGCAACGATTTGCTTCGAATTTTTGGCCAATTTACTGACATTACGATCTCTACAAATAAATATTAGCAGTTTTGTGAACTGTGGTAGATCTCGCGTTCTAAATAGTACATTTTATATTTTATCTTATTTAATAATTCTAAACCAACATTTCCTCTGAAATCGTAAAATTAGTAAGGAGGTGCCTACGTAAATACTTGATTATAAATCGTAAGCTTTGTGACAATTTAGGACTTATAAAATGTATCCAAAGAAATGTCACTATCTCAATAACAATTATTTTAAAACAAATACTTTATCAAACTGACTTCAGGCGGGTAGTTAGTCTAGTGACCTACCTACCTACCATAATATTTAAATAAATGTGAAAGTCGAAATAAACCGATGATTTCTCGTTTAAAAATAATTAACCAAAAGTTATTAACCATTAAAACGGACACCATCTTCATCCGGAAATGGGACTTAGAAAGAAATTTACAGACATACGAAATGCAAAACGGTTGAGTTAAAACGGGCATTCGCTATGCTCAGTCTATACTTTTTTTTATGTTAAAATGTTAATAATTTTGTGGATTGTCTTCATTTAAACCAGGTGAACAGTTATTTCGTAAAATATAATTTGTAAACCCGATATTATTTTATATAAGACAGGTAGGCTTTATTGAGAATATCTTTTCAACGACATTTATGAAAAGTTAGTTACTTCTTAGACTGGAAAAATCGATATGATGTTTTAATTATTATTTTTATTTGATAAACTAATGTTTAAGACAAGATTTTAATGCATAGCACAAAGGGTAACAATTCATCCATCCATTCAGCATCCTTTGCAGGTGGAAAAATGTAATAAGCAGTAATTGTTGAATGAAACACTAGTAAATATTAAATTATTTGGCGGGCAGGAGATAGGCCGACGTAGCTCAGTGGACAGAGCAGTTGACCGGAAATCAGAAGGACGCGGGTTCGAGTCCCGTCGGCGGCATGTATCTTTTATCGGGAGATTTTTTCAATGTAGATGAGTGTTTCAGGCTAATAATTATTACTTCTAATAATGATGTTTTAATACTAATACTGGAACATTCCTGAAGCTGCGCTGCTAGTAAAATGGCGCCTAGAGAAGCTTACATTTTTGTGCATATTTTGAAAATTCACGAAAAGCTTTATTACTATTTTCATAGACCCATAATTAACCGGTGACTTTTTAGATTTTTTTTTTTAAATTCCATTTTTCATTTATTCAAAGTTAAACAACAAAAAAATCTTCCGCATGTAATCATTGGTCACTCAGCCGAGTAACCGCCCAACCGCTTACCTGGCTTCAAACTGTCCAACACCTACTATTTTAAAAGTTTTTGTTGAATTTTCCTCAGAAATCTCTACACTGGAAAAAGTTTTCTCTCAAAATTTCTCTAGTCACCGGAAATATAAGAACTAGCCCCTGTAATATTTGGTTACCTACAAATTTTCGTTTTCGCAGCATGGCATTACTGGAAGTAGATCAAACATGCTGGTCCTCTAATTTGGATCGTGTCTAAACGGATTCAGCCAAATGACTCGAGGCAAAATGTCTCAAGCCTCGATGACAAGCTACTATCTACTTAGTTTTAAAAGCGGGTAAATCGCCGAGTGAGATTGTCATGATGACACACAAAACTGTCCACTCGCTCAGAAGCGTAGGAAACTGAGGTCGCTTTTAGCGCCAGTAACAAGAATAACGACGCCTGCGTGAACTAATTCTTCAGATTTTTGACAGTCGAAATCAGCTTGTGAAACGTAAATAAACCAATCACGAGCAAGCGTGTAGGCGAGTAAAGTTGACGACCTTTCAACTTTTTTTCGTAGATTGTCAACAATCTGCTAGTTGCTGCTAGTTAGCAAGTGACACGATGAGACTGGGCGAGTTTACCAACAGATAGTGAATTTCCCAGATAGTAGCTTGTAAACTAGCCCTGTGTCATCGACGCTTAACTGAGGTGCTGGCGAGTCTCAACTCCTGTTTGGCTATCACCATAAAGTGATTTACATAATTGACATTAAGCTTGTGGGGATTAGCCTGTCTGTGTTTGATATATCGATCGTCCAGTTGATTAGTCATACATCTCAAAAAAATCCATATTTCGGTTGAGTTCGCAGCTATATGTAAAAGTGTACCCTCCATCTGGCACAATACTCCGATTACAGTTAAACAGAGGAAGGAATTTATTGGTCAGTGGGTCGAGGAATGACGAACGTATGAATCCACCCCTCCCACTGCGGTGCAAGGCGATGTTCCGAGAGAGTCCTGCTGGAGAGGTCAAAAGGTTTTCCTCAACCAACCTCTCTAATCAGTTGACGGGCAGACATATCCGCCTCCAAGACCGGACAAACCTCACCCCATGAACCTGGGCATCCCCATGGCAGAGGTGTTGGTAATACAATAAATGGTTCAGAAGGGGCGGTACACTTATCCGCCTCCCAAATTTAATTGTTAAATGATCATACCTTTTGTAGTATTTTCCGGATTTTCTTTTTTTATGCATTTCTATAGTTTATCATGGAGGATACTTTATGTTAACTCTTTGACACCAACAGTATATAAATCAAATGAGTGGTTATAATAATTCATAAAATCTTACAAGACATGTTTCTGTGAAATATTTGTAAAGTGATTCTTCATATGTTGAGTCTGTATGTTGCTTCTTCTGTATGTCTGAATTATATAAAATGTAGTTTTCTAATGTACCGGATCACTATGCCTCCCGATATTATTTTATAGCATATATAATATTTAAAACACAGACGTGTGTAAGTAACATTTGGTTTATGGTCAGTATTCGAATATTGGTTTCACGAGTATCTCAAAACTTAGTATTTGGAGATGTCTGAATACATCGACAAATAGAATAGTAAATAAATAGTACAAAGCGACCAATAGACCACCGGTGTCAGGTGGGAATGCTGTCCTTTTTTAATTGGTATTTCAATGGAAGATGCTTGTCACATGAGACTCGTTCTTGAGTTCAACAGCTCGGCTGTGGAACGGTTTGCCAGCCTCTGTGTTTCCTCCTACAACTAACTACTTTCTCTCCTCAAAAAGATCCTCCACACAGCATCCCAGATGACAAAGGCCCTGAGGGAAATTATTTTCCTCAAGGCCTTCTGCGTGGACTTAATGTAAAAAAAATCGAGTGCAGTTTACACGCGGTAGAAGTGAAACCTTCACCCATACAATCTCAACCAATGAAAAGTGAGCTCATAATCAGAGCGGCCAATGCACGCAGCTGGACAGAGCGCGACGCTTTGTAGGTAGGTACTACATGTATGTAGGTAAGGTCGCATTCTATCTCATTCTCTATAGATGTATGTATTTATCTCTTTTTAATGTCACTCTTTCCGTTTCATCGAGTTTCAAATAACAACGGTGCTAAAGAAGTTTCACTTCAAAAGTAAAATCCTAGAAATAGGACTCAAGAAAAATAACAGTAGATAGGGTACTGCATGTATGTAGGTAAGGTTGCATTCTATCTCATCCTCTCACAGGTTAAATCCTATATATGTATGTGTTTATGTCTTTTTAGTGTCACTCTTTCCGTTTCATCGAGTTTCAAATCACAACTGTGCTAAAGAAGTTTCACTTCAAAAGTAAAATCCTAGAAATAGGACTCAAGAAAAATAACACAAACGAATTTCGTTTTGGAAATAAGGATAAGATATTAAAAAAAAAACATTTCATTTTTCAATATTTTTATTACAGTATTTTAAATACTGTTTACTCCATTGTCACAATATAAATATAGTACAATATTATTTATATTAGTTTATAATTTTCAGATTTTTCATTTTTTATCGATAACATAGTATTTTTCTTTAATATACTCTGAAAATAACAAATCCCATGGTTTTCCGTTCTCCAAAGTGTTTCAAACGAATTTTCGGCTCAAAAACATCAAGATCGTCGAAATCTTTTAACACTTTAATTTTAATGTATAGACAATACTATTTCACATGAAATTCCGTGTCACAATTCAAGTCGAGCATTTCTTACATAAAGCCAAAGCATCATTGAACATTTCCCTTTTCTAAATATTTAAAAAATATTGTTAATGGATGAACAAAAGATCTTTCAGTGGTGATATTAAATTGATGAACTTACACAATAATGTGCTCCAGTTCTCGAAAAAATTACATTTAATAGCTAGATCACACTATTTCCGTTAATTTTCTACACTCCGTCACGTTGATTCGCAAATTAAGCAAAACATTTCTATACAAATGCCCTGAAAGTGACAGCGCTTCTGGTGGTAGAAATGTTTCATTGCAAAGTTGTTTGTTGAAATTTAAAGATTTGGATATATTATTTACTTTCATCTTTAACAAAGTATGGAGGCTTTCGTTATGATGTATGGCTCCGAAAGCTGGAGGGACGACAGTTGAGATGGTATGAGCACTTAAGACGGATACCACCAGAACACACAGTCAAGCAGATAATGTCTATGGAGCTTTCATCGACAGTCATCCAGAGGAAGACCAAAGAACTCCTGGATTAAAGCGACACCCAGAACTGAAGAAGATATAGACTGAGAACCTGAGCCTTATAGAAGAGAAAGATATAGCCTGAGAAGAAGAATACCTGATGGTATGGGCCCATAAGACGGAGACCACCAGATCACAGAGTGATGTTCAAGGAGCTTCATTGATAGTCATCCAGAGGAAGACCAAAGAACTCCTGGATCACTCAATGCTCCAACACATTACAGAGAAACGGCCTGGATGAAAGCGATACCGAGAACCGAAGAAGTTATAGCCTGAGAACAAGAAGAGCCGACCCCAAAAGCCTACCTAGGCAACGAGTTGGGACAATGGAAAGAAGAAGATCTTTAACAAAGTATGAATAATTGTTTTTCTGACTATTAAAATTTGATTTCTGTCTTGTGGGAGATTGAATAAGTTGTTAAATATCCAAAATACATGAAATTTTGCTCAATAAAATTTGTCGGCCATCTTGGTTGTCGTCTGACAGAGATGTTCGAGATGAGTGTAGAAAATTTAGGTTTAGTTGATGCAGTTTTCTCGGAATCTGAATTATTCATTAAACAATAATTTTCTGGTAGATGTGTGATGTTTTCCGCGTCGTCTTTGAAATGATTTTTTAAAACAAATTTTTTATTTTTTTTAGAAAACGCAATAATGTCATGATCTGAATACAAAATCACACATTCTTAAAATGCGGTCAAAATTTTTAGTAATAATTTGATATTTATATTTTCATACTAAAAGGCAAAATACACACACACCACAATCTGTATCAATAATTTTTACTTTTTAAAACATCCAAAGTTTTTTTTTACAATGTTAAGTATACATTCAGTTATATATATTGTCAAAAATGGAATGGTACATATCAATATTTTATCAACACAAGTGTTAAAAAATATTACAAGAAATGAATGTGAATTTTTTACAAGAATCGTAGACTAGTTTGTAAATTATGATTGATAGTGTCTTTTTTTATTTTCAGAGTGTTTAGCGTAGTGATTGGATTTTTTGGATATGATTCTTAGGCTTGGTCCCGTTGTCTATTTTATAATGAAAATGGAAAAAGGGAACAATTGGATTTTTTCAAAATGATTCCCATTAAAAATCATCAAAAAGACTTTGCATTTTGAACCACCATTTAAGTTGAAATCAAACACACGCTGTTAATATAAGTGTGGTTTAACCTTAACTAGTGGTTACACGGGATTTATGAGAAAAAATCAAAATGTTCCAAAAACTTAAATTAAACAAAGAATTACGTATATCATGGCATACAGCGGAATCGTGTTCTTAACACTCCTTTTTAAACAAATTCACTTAAATTTTAAGATTTAAATGTCCAATTAAGTTTATTTTTAGCTGACTCAGTCTTAATTAAAATGTCGCTTGCGACAGCCTCTATTAAAGCCTCTTTTGAAACACTTCTCTTCAAAAATCACAACCGTTAAATTTAAATTTCAAAAATGCCAATTAAATTGTTTCAACAATCTTCAATTTTTAAAAACATTCCATCCATTTTAACATTACTTTTCAATATCTTTCAAAAAGCCTCGACTACACCTACCAACGAAATATAATATTGAATTAAAAAAAAAAACAATGCACCATCTTTTGAACACACAATTCCAATTTCTCCTCCGAGCCTTTCATTTAGTTTTTTTTTTTCAATTTTTCGGTAAAATTTTAAGCGGTCTTAGTCGACATGAGTCGGCCCTATGCCATTTATAAGGACTGTAGAAATAAATGCTTGTTATTGTTTTTATGATGTTTTTGAATAACTTATTTCTGAGACCACTCCTCCTGATTCTTTTTACTCCTATTCATTCTACGAACCCTTCAAGGTAATAGACACAGAGGGGATGATTTTATTAAATAATTAAATACGTTTTTGGCACCATTTAAAATGAACCAAGAGTAAGGCTTTCAGAATGGACGATACGAACATTGAATCAAACAAATTGATAAAAAATTGAAAGTGGGCATTACACCCGAGAAATTTGAACAGTTTGATCAATTCACCAAATTGTTGCTGTCACTATCCCTCTTACTGCCCCCGAATACTGAGCGAAAGGCACGACCGCATCTCAGGTTGTTAATACCTTAAAAAAACCATGAAAATCGTAATTTTTTGTATTCCCCGTTTTCTCTTCCAAAACTGGATCGATTTTAAAGGTATTTTACCAACTGTATAAGAAGAAAATACTCCATGTCTGTATGTTTTGTTTAAAAAAATAATACATTGGTTTGTATACTGAACTTCTGTTGATGGCGTTCAAACCGGGCAATTTTAACGATTTTTGGAGGGTCCTACGTCCTATAAGAAGTAAATTATCGAAAAAAGCAAAACATACCGACACACTAAGAGGCTATATCTATATTATATTAAAAAATATTTGCACTGGTGTTAAAATCCAGAGAGGAAAATGGGGAATACCTTTGTTCGGACAAAACATCTTAACATTTGATGGCTGCGTCCAGAATTCGCTAATATCTGACATTATTCAGTTTGAAACAACTATAGTAAAGAATGCTCTCAGAACATTAACTTAGAATACATTTCAAGAGAAACCATTAAAGTCCTGGAAATGGAGAAAAATGTACTCCAGTTAATATATGACATTATCCCCTATTGCGCATTACCAGACACCCTTCAGAATAGTACAGATAAGGAAAAATGCTCTCAGAAAGAAAGATAAGAAATTTCGAATCAATCATTTTGCATATATGTCAGAGTTATTATTTTACAATGTCGAAATACATTTAAGACCCGAATAAACAACTGCAGTCCACATTTACTTTACACAAATATCCCCACACTTAGATTAGTAAAGATCGGATGCAGGTCTAAATTTGAGAAGGCCATAGTTGTTCTTTCAGTGGACTGTATTTCTATTTGGATTCTTTAATGTACCAGTATTAACTAATGTATCTCAAACAAAAACAAAAAAGTTGAACTGTAAAAATGAACACCGCATTATCAATGAATTACACACTAATCAATCATAACGGAAAATGATTTGTTTATTATAATATTAATAATATAACACAATAATATGTAATATAATAATAGTAGAAGACAGTACTTATTCACGTAATTATAGTAAATTTAATATTACATAAATATATATGTATATAATGCATACACAATTAATCAATGAACAATGAATCGAATCAAACACACTCACAACAGAAATCGTGTGCTATAAAAGGGAGTTTGTTTAAATTATATAAAAAAAATATTTCCCTAGCAATCAATTACTATATTTAAAATACATAGAAAAAGCTAAACGCTTATATGTAAATACATACATAAAATTTAAAAAAAAAGAATTGTATTCAATTATAACGGTTTAATAGCTACATTTAATGCGAAATTATAATAAAAATGCTATTAACTATAAATATGAATATGTACACCGCCTTTACCTTTGTTCACAAGACAAATCTATTTGTCTTCTTGGGAAAATTTAATAAATTATCTATAATAACATTTTAACAATCATTTCTCAATATTTAATATAATCAATAATCATTAAACTTGTACTTATATGAAAAAAGAAACTATTAAAATAAATTATTTGTGTAACACATTAAAAAATAAATGTAACGCAAAACATTTTCAATTAAACGATTAAGTAATTCTCGAGGTTTTAATTAATTAAACAGATAATATTATATTCGAAAGATTTAAAAAATTAAATGAAATAATAATGATGATAACACGTAAAATAAATTGTTAGAAGTAAATTAAAATTACGATGAACACATGTTGTGTTCATTAATTAATAAAGGAATAAAAAGGAATGGAGGGATTCTGTAATGGAAATCAGGTTTACTTTGAAGGACACGATCAAAATCATGGAGCTTGGAATGTAAACGGTGAGATTGTTATAGGATTAAGTTGTCTTCATCGATACGAATAATGAATGTAGAAATTTTGTGGGCATGTGATCAAACAAGCGTTTTGGATCAAACAAGCGTTTTGGATCAAACGAGTAGACGAAGTGTTTATTGAGATTGTGATGATTGTTGACGAAAGTAATGGAGTTTGGAATGTAAATGTTGGGTTTGTAATGAGGTGAAGATTAAAACAGGTTGTGTTCTTTCATAAGGAATCCTGCATTCTAAAAAACTTGATGGCCAACATAATGAAGTTTGGAACGCAAAAAATAATGTGGAGTTTGTGATGGGGCAATGATGAAACGTGTTTAGTTCATCGATAAGGATTGCTGTACGTAGCTGTAAAATGTCTCGTAGTTGAAGAACTGGATAACCAAAATAATGGAGTTTGGAATGTAAATACATGTTGAGATTTTTATGGGTTAATGGTTAACAAAGGTCGTGTGTCTGAAAAGTGTCTTTGTTGAAGAACTTGATGGCCAAAAGTTATGGAGATCGGAAAAGACGTTGTGGTTTACAATGAGGAATACTGAAATTGAGAGATTGATGACCAAAATAAATGAGCTTGGAATGTAAATGTTGAGATTGTAAAGGGATCATGTGTAAGGCTATGATTAGGACTGCTGCAACTGAACAAAGAAAGTAGTTTAGAATGCAAATGTTGAGATTGTAAAAGGATCATGTTGAAGACAATTCAAGTTTAACAATAGGGAATGCTGCAATTGAACAGTGTCTTAATGTTGAAGAATATGCTGACAAAAAAAGGAGTTTGGAATGCAAATATTGAGACTGTAAAGGAATCATGTTGAAGACATGTTGAGTTTAACAATAAGGAATGCTGCAATTGAACAATGTTAAAGAATATCCTGACAAAGAAGGAGTTTGGAATGCAAATGATGTGATGGGATTTTGATGAAGAATGTCGCTTCGTAGAAATATCTAAATTGTAACAATAATATGTTTTTTACGTATTATAATATTAGAAAATAAATTGTTCGAAATAATAAATCATTTTGTATTAAGAACAACATGACACGATGTCACACAAGAAGTATATATTTTTGTAATAAAGTTCCACATTACATAGTACTGAGTACTGATAGCATACAAACTAATCCGTCAATTTCGTTTGACGAATATTTACGTTTTGAATCAGCACAGAGATATCTAAAAGCTTTTTAAAAACCAATGTTTAGAAAAGTTAACGTTTTTAACGTTTTTTAAGTTTTAAACAAACATGTATAGGCACATACCTAACCTAAACAGCGTACAAATAATCAATATATCACTTGCATTTACATGGGCGTATACAATAGTTTTTTTAAAACACAAACTAACACGTGTTTTGGTAAGATACTTCATTATATAAATAGTATGTATAATATTTAATTTGTAAATTTGATATTTATGTCACAAAGTGAAATTCTTGGACCACAAAAAATAACGACAGGTGAGTAGTAAGTATAAAAAGATAAGAATAATACAATGATAAAATAAGCATTACCTTTATGTTTTTTTAGATAATAACTAGATATCACATTGAGAAAAATGGAAATTTATGTGTTTGAAAAACATTAAAATATAAACAGTGTTAAAAATTGCACATAATTTTTGAACACAATATACTAAGTAAGTTTCCTAACGGCGAGCGCAGCAACGGCGGCCATCTTGGATTAGCTGTCAACGTGACAGCTAAAAAGGCGGCAAACCTGCATTGCCGCGCGCCACGCATCTAGAAGTCATTATCGACGACTCAAGACGCTTCTACAAACAATTTGACCATCCTAGCTGTGAATTAACGTGACTTACAATATATTTTACCTAGCTACTGATAGTAAGACGCCACGCGAGTAATTTACACAGCTGTTAACTTGTCAACTGCCGACACAACTGTCAAACTCCTCTCGGTGGCTCTTGTTTGAGTAGGTACGTGCTTAACCTAACTTAACCTAATTACACTTATTAATAATATAATATTTTATCAATTACTATGTACGTAATGATGTAGATTTCTTTTTAGCTCCATTTCAAAACTGCATTGAAAAATACATAGATGTTTCTGGCACGTGTTTGGTTGGAATGGTATTGTAGAATATTGAAAGTGCATACAAGATTATTTGCTTGCAGTTAATACAACATTGCCGCGGAATGTATACTCGTTATGATATATTGTTACAGAATAATTTTAGATAAATTTAAGACAGACTTTTAAAAACCAAATATCGGGAGATCTAGCCTTCCCAAGCACCAGACATTAAGATTAACTGCTCGCGCCTTTGCGAATGATATTTCGAATGATTTTTTATAATCGTTTGAATAATAAATCCAAAAATAACTTTATTCCAACAATTCTCCTAAACTGAGAGCTAGTACATCTCACCGCAATTCTGTAGAGATTGGATATGTTTATGTCAACAACATAAAAATATTTTTTGGTCCGACAAAATATGTATCGGCGCCCATGTTACTTTCATACTGTTGCAATCCTGTTCAACAATATGAACTAACATAACTGACTGTTGTCTTCTTGCAACTGAGTCATTTTATTTTTCAATAACTGTTTACGTTTGTAATTATTATTGTTACTTTGCGTGTGTATTTGGTTTATTGGTTTATTTTTAATCCGGTTTGTGAATTGTGCCCTCGCAAATGAACCCAACCTTCTAATTTCTTTATTTGAAGCCACTAAACTTTTGACCATTTTCGGCTGATTTAAGAAAAACATAATTCTTATGAATTACAAACGATTTAAATTTAAAGGCGTTAAACAAAGTATTTACTTTAAACATCTATGTTTATTGCAAAACAAAATGTTGTAGTTTTTAACAACAGTCTCGTATGTTGTAAAGAGTTGTGTTTTATTTAAACAAAATTGTCTTAAAGAGAAGAAATGAATATGTTCTGTTAGAATACAATTTTAAATCCATCAAACACTTAAGTGATTGAAGTTAATAAAAACGAAAGCAGAGCGAATGAATTGAAAATAATTTAAATGAACACAAAATTTAAATGCCTCTAAGCTAGTCCTAGCGACGAGATCGTACATGACATCATCAACGTCGATGACGTTCGTTCGTACAAGTTCTTGCTGGGATTAGTTTATATGAACGTTGGCCTTGACAACATTTTATAATTAAACTTGTTTAAAACAATTTTAACAACAAAGAGTAATTTCAGGAACTCAAAACTATTGTGTTGACCAAAAATAAAATTGTGTAAAATTGATGAAAATTTTTGCATCAAAAGTGTGTGAGATTTTAAAAACGTTGTTTGTTTAGATTAGTTGGGTTCATTTGCTACCACGGGCTATAACTGTCGGTATCGGTAAGGTTTCGGTGGGTTGTAGTGAGAGGTTTCTTTCCAAAGAGGGATTTGTTTATGGCGACGTGTAGAGGACCTTTTTTTGATAATGTGTAGCTTGAACTGCAATTCAAAATCATTCAACTCAAACGCAAATTGGACAGACTTTGATATGACTATTATTGGGACTTTAAAAAGACGCCCTGAATAAGATTTTGCAATTACAATAAAAAAATATCTTGAAAAAAATTTTTATGATGATTAATTTCTGAGATATTAAGCAGTGTTGGGTTACCTACCAATTCTTATATCAACCTTGCTGATAGTCATAAAGAGTACATCATTAGAAGATGTACAGAAAGTTGCAAGTTTCACGTAAACGGGGAGAGATAAACATCTCAGCTCAACCCCTCAAATCAATCAATCAAATCAAATGGCTCAGATGTTCGGTCTAATGACCAACATGTTTGGATTATATTTGGAATTTTTAGGAGAAGTTTTTGCCAGACTTTGAAACATTTTATCACGTGTTTCGCTAATGGGATTTTAACTACGCATTTCTTAAACCAAGTTAGCAAAGCGTTTGATTAAATGTGGCAAGAAAACAGCGTTTCGGCTCTCCTAAAAACTTATCGGTCATGAGACCGACGATTTAATATATAATATTGAAATTCTTTCAAGACACAAATACCGATGTTTGCTTGAATGGTTTTAATAGGTCAAACGTTCATCAGTTTTGATGGATAAATTTAATGAAATAAATTTATTGAAAATATTTTTTGAAACATAAAGCTGTTTGGTTTTGTCCAGAAATTGAAGCCTACAAACTGTGAATTGCAGGAAGCAACGTTTGAAGGTCCCCTCACGCGGCCCCAGACATCTGAATTATTGATGCTACACATAATTACCAGTACTTTATCAATCTTATATCTCTCCGTTATAAAAAAAAAAACAAATCTCCCTCTTAAGGTATATAGATATATATACTAACTTTATATATATGCATATAAGTAATGGTGTAAATATAACAAATATGTTACTGTTTAATCGATCTAATTGCACTTCTTTGTTTTAATTAAAAACAAGTTAAAGATTCTGGATTTTAACTTTTTACAAAACTCCCGCTGCGCTTTCTTTACATTTAATAAGTTTTATTTGTTTCCTTTTTTCTCTAATTATAAGTAATCTAACGACTATCCTCGGCCCCCTAAGATATTGTTAGAGAAAATATACATTCAAAATTTTGGTAAATCACAGATAGACATAATTTTTTTTTAATCAGACCACTGCCTGATGATCGTAATTTTTTTAAATATTTTTTTTAATAATAATAAGAGTTTTAGTTTTAGTTCCTCGAAAGCAGTCGCGACATTTTTTTAAAAAGAAATTTGTAAATACAATATGAGATACAATGTTTCTTAGCCGCACGGATATTTTTCTTTTCAAAGAATATCTAATATAATGTAATATTCGGTGAGGTATACAATACGGTCAAGACACATAGACAAATTTTGATTAATTTTACACGAACATCAACGTAGATAATATAATGGGGGGTATAATATGACTATAAATAGAATACGATAATTTCAGCCGAATACACCAAACGTACATTAATATTAGAGATTATGTATAATTTTGAACGCCAAACACTTATAAATGCATACAATATAACACGTTTACTTTTAATTTGGATAAATGTATAAATTCAAGAGAGATAGAACATCAAAAATATCGCGCCTCAAATGGAAAACTTCCATTCCACAGAACCAAAGTGCCCGCTTTCAATTAAGTGGAAACATCAGAGGAGAGCACTCGGAAATCTAAACTTTTGTCTGGCCCGGAGAAACTCAAGTAGAGTTTGCGCGTGGTCGTGGATTTCGGTGCACCACCCCCCGTCGGTTCCCACCTCGAGTTGTTCTTGGCAAGGCTTCGGTCACTAGCAATACACCTTGTCAAAAATATAACAATATCTATATTTTACATCTTGCAACAGCGGCGGACGCGCAGGCGCCGCGGCAGAAAAATAAAGATTAATTTCAAATCACCCCCTCGCTAATCTAGGAGGGGTGGGGATGGGTGGGCGGGGGAGGAGCACCGGTCTCCCTCGCACGGAGTCTCCGGGCCGCTTCTCTCATCTCCTCAGCCAGAAGTAAATCATCTGGCCTTAGCCGTCTTCTAACTGCTTCTCCGTCACTCTCCGCCTCACCACTCCCACTTCTCTGTCCTGGTCTCTCTAAACTAGATCTGATGATCCCTTCGAGGAAGGAACCATTTGCTCCTACTGCGCCGTCGTAAATATCTGCCATCTCTCTTGCAGGGTCCAGTACAGGATCTTTCCTCGCTGGACCGGGGAGCCTAGCTGATTCCTCCTGTAATCTTTGCATCATTTGAGAAGCAAAAAACGATTCGTTGTTTGGAGGGAAGCTTCCAGATGTTCCAGGATTTCTTTGAGAAAACTCTACAGGTAATCCTGGAAATCCTGGAGGTGCATGGGGCCAGAACGGAAACGGAGAGGGATTATATCCCAAACCTAAGCTTCCGTCAAAGATTGGTGGCATCTTGAGCCCGTTGGGAGAACTCGCAGGGAAGTTTGGTTTTGATGGAAGTTTCTGCATCACTTTAGGTTTTTCCGCTCTCAATACGCTGGCACCAGGTATATCTGTAGGCTTGCTGGCGCTAGGAGATTGTAATTTATCGTCTTGGTTGGGATTTTTGGGTTCTCGTTTTCTTGGCCTCATCAGGTGCCTCTCTTTTACTTTGTACTCGAGTGTGGAGTGCGGAACTCCGTAATAGCTTCCTGCTCGGTGAACAGACATTTCTCCTCTCTGAACAGCCTTAACGGCTTCTACAAGACTATCTCTATCGTAATTGCGATACTTTCCTCTCTTTGGTCGAGTACCTTTTCCACCTATAGCGTTGTTTTGCTGATTTTGTGAACCAGAATTATTGGAACCAAAACTTCTTGTAAGGTCATGACTGGTAAGGTTTTTGATAACTGAAATACCTTGTCCCCCTACTGGAGGCGTCATGCTACCACGCTTGAAAGCGAGGCCTTCCATAGCATCCATTGCGGAGTTAACTTTCAAGTGGCTCATGTCATTGTTATGATTTGATGGTGGGCCGTGTTGTTGGAATTTCTGACTAATGCTTTTAGCGATGACGTCTTTTAAAGAAAACATTCCTTTAACGTGTCCCATCGATGGAGAAAGGCGATCAGAGGGGCGAGATGCGGAAGACATTTCTTGATGAGGACTGCGACTAAAATACGGGAGAGGTGAAGTGGCAGGACCGGAGAACGCTTCACCACCATTCTTCCCAGAGTTCTGTCCTTGCGCCAAAGGCTTGAAGGACGGAATCTTAAGTATAACATTAGAAGGCGAATCTCTTGACTCTCCTCCGGTTTGGTCTACCTCCATTGCTTCATCTTCTGGTGTGTCAGACTTCTTACCGGGTGTTGCCCTATCATTTCTTGTGATGACGGAACTTGCTGACGAACTCTGTCTAGAGAATATTCTTTTGTTCATTGCTACATCATCCTCGGATAATTCGTTTTGTTTTCCATTGTTAAGATGTTCTCGTTTCATCAGTTGTTCTTTTAAAATGTTGTGTCGTTCTTCCGCTAAGAGTCTTACTATTTCTGGCATCATTGGAACACCGGTGCTTTCTTCAGGTTTTGGCATTTGAGCTCCCAGTCCACTAGCCATAAGGAGAGATTGTATGTAGGTGTTGACGTTTTGTTCTGGTGTTTGCCAAGGTTCTGGAGCCAGTTCTCTCTTTGGACTTTCCATGTCAAAGAACTTTTGTCCTCCCTTCTGCAGCAGGGAACGAAGGTTTTCTGACTGACCGTAGTTGGGGTTTTCCATTTGAGAGTAACGCAGAATGTCCTCCATAGAAAGCAGTGGTCTTGGAAGTTCTCTGTCTTCCTCTTTATCTTCGTCCACCACAGAATCCTTATCATCGTCCACGTCATCAGTAATATCATTGGAGTCCTCTTCTGAAACAAATAAAATATTGTTTAATATAATTCAAAGTATAATTAGTTTTAATTCTAAAAAAAAACATGCATTTTTCACACAATACAACACATATCAAAATAGAGCACTGTGGAGTGAACACAAAGAAATTCAATAATGCTAATTGCGCGACTCATATTTTTGCCATGAAAAACGTAAAATCCTTGAACTGTGGTATTTATTACCACACAAAAAAAGTATTTTGAGTTTATATTAATATTTATTCAATTAAGTTATTTTCTGACTCAATACTCAAATTAGTGGTGATACTGTCAGCTTAATGATAACACATGCAACACCAATTTAATCTGAGAAGTATATTTTTGCATTAATTATTATTTCTGTATACTTTTTGAATAACTTCATCATGGCATCATTCTCCTGACCAATTAATGAAAGCATCGTGGCAGACATATGAATTTCAAAAGATTTTAAAGATCGTCACAGTTCCACCGGGAAGAAAATAATGCAAAAAGAAGTCAACTTTTAGAAGACTGTTCCTTAAGTTGGGAAAATGAAACTTGGGCAGCTAGATGGTGTATCATTAGGATCAAATGACAGTGAGTGATTCAGGAACAATGATCAAAATTAAAAAAAGATAACCATATAAGGAATTAACGGAGCTAAAATGAGGATCATCAGGACATAATTTTCATTGAGGTCAGGTTTGTTGAGTTCTTGGATGGAGTAATTTACTGGAGAAATATAGCAATTCAAGAGGCCGGCAAGACTGGGGGTTTTTTTTCTGAAGGTAGACAGATACCTCCAAGTGTCGTATCGCCAGTGGTGAAATCTTCGCATCCATTAACGTTGAGAATCGTAAATCTGGAACGACCAAAGAAAGAAAGCTGACTGAAGTTCAAGACGAAGAAGTTCGAGAACTCATAAGCATAGGTGATTAAATGGTGGACAGTGTAGATGACGAACACTATACCCTTGTACATAGAAAACCGTGTCCTAAAAGTCGTGTCCTATTACAGTTGGCAAGATTGTAGGATTGACCAGAAGAGACCCGAATTTAGGAAAACGGATGATGAGAAAGTAGACACAAAAATGACAGCAGGAAACCTTCAAGAGTAGAGTCGTTTCATACAGGTGGTCACGTTTATGTATTACATTTGGGAGGCGGATACGGATACCACCGCTCCGGGAATTGGATAACCAACATCTCTCTGATAGGTCGCTGTGGTTCGCTACGTTTGTTGACTCAGCACTTTGAGTTCATGGGGTGAGGTTTGTCTAGGTCTTGGCAGTGAATGCACCATCCCACCAGCTGCGGGGCAGGTCGGATCGGGAGAGATTGGTTGAGGGAGGCCTTTTGAGCTCTCCAGCAGGACTGTCACGACCGTGGGAGGGATAGATCCAAACGTCCGTCATTCCTGGACACATTGAGCCTCAGATTCCTACCCGGCAAAACTTTTTCCTCCCCAGAACTTCTTCTTCTTCCTTTCCCTAAAAGACCCTTCATGCAGCATCCCCACAGATGATATCAGAGATTTTTTCCTCAGCACTATGGGTGGAGCTAATGTAAAAAAAGAAAACTGAAAAATGTGAGTGTGCTGCCGGTAGACGGTTAGGATTCTCCAAGTTTATGAATCTTCTTTTTTTTTACATTAGCTCCACACAGGAGGCCCCGAGGAAAATATTTCCGTGGGAGCCTATGTCATCTTTGGGGATGCTGTGTGGAGGGTCTTTTTAAGGAAGGAAAGGAAGTTCTGGGAAGGAAAAAGGTACGAGGGTTGGGTACGAATCTGGGGGTCGGTGGGTCCAGGGGTGACAGACGTATGAATCCATCCCTCCAAATGCGGTGCAAGGCGAAGTTACAAAAGAGTTGTGCTTGAGAAGGTCTCCCTCAACCAGTCTCTCCCGATCCGGCCTACCATGGAGTAGGTAGGTAAACGCATCCACCGCCCAACCCTGAACAAACCTCACCCTATAAAACTGGGCACCCCTGCTAAGTCACCAAATGTAACAAACCACTTGGGGACCTATGGCACAGGTGTTGGTTATCCAATAAATATTATAGAATAAACGTTATCCAATAAATGGTTCCCGGGGCGGCGGTTCCCATACCCGCCTCCGTAATTGTGAACTAGACCTAAATGTAACATACTACAATCCAAAAGCTGGCAGTACCATCACCAAGTAACCCAGTGCTCGCATTTGCCCCGTTACCTCTGTCAGCAGCACCTGAGAGCTGTCCAGGGAGGCGCGCCTCCCGTTCCCTCTCCACGGCCAGCTTGTACACCTTGTTGCGCAGCGTGGAGCGAGGGATGTTGTAGATCACCGCGGCGCGCCTGGTGCCGAGTCTCCCGGACTGGATGTCCCGCAGCGCCATCTGCAGCTCGGCTTCGGAGTAAGCGCGTCGGCCGCCAGTGGGCGCCAGGCGCGGCTTTGCTCGGCTGGGGAAATCAAAGATAAACCGTTAGTACTATTTTAATAGTTGCATTCGCCGATATCTTTACATAGACGCTGTCTGTGCGTTTAGATATTTTAAACTACGCAACGGATTTTCAGCGGTTTTCACCAATAGATTCATGAGGAAGGTTTTTAGGTATGTAATTTGTCAAGGTTTTGTGTAAATTGGTTGAAATATATAAATAAAGGGAGCGGGCTGGCAAGCGGGCACCGGGCAGCGGGCTGGCATGCGGGCGGTGTAGATTTGATTTAACAGATGGCGTTGGTTATAAAGGTTGGGTAATGGCGTGGTGTTGTGTTTCGTTAGCCACAGCAATGTGTGTCCGGGTCTGCTAGTTAATCCGAACTAACTAAATAATTAATTATTAATTACTTAACTGCACCAAATTTACATACAGTGTAGTTTTTTTGTACTTATATGCTGGTATACACAGTTTTTTTTTTACATTAGCTCCACATAGGAGGCACCGAGGAAAACAATTTCCCTAGGGGCCTATGTCATCTTTGAGGATGCTGTGTGGAGGGTTTTTTAAGGGAAAGGAAGGAAAAGAAGATATGGGAAGAAAAAAGGTATGAGGGGTGGGTAGGAATCTGGGAGTCAGGAGTGACGGACTCATGAATCTATTCCTCACACTGCGGTGCAAGGCGAAGGGTCGGCAGAATCTGGCTGAAAAGTTCAAAGGCCTTCCTCAATCAGTCTCCTCTGATCCAGCCCGCCACGCAGTGGTTGGGAAAACGTATCCGCCACCAAGACCTAGACAAACCTCATCCCATGAACCCGGGCACCCCTGCTAAGTCACCAAACGTAGCGAATCACTTGGGGTGACCTGAGGCAGGGGTGTTGGTTGTCCAATAAATGGAAAATATTCATTTTCCCAAATTGATAAAATTGTAATTATCTATATCTAGATAAGTAGAATTTTCCTTGATGCATTTAAATGAAAACATATTAATGCTTTGTTATTCGGCGCGCGGTACGCCTTCTCTGCACATCTCTTCGAAGACACATAGTTATATTTTGTGAATTTAAGTATACCGTATTTTCCCTAAACCGACTGCGTATTGTATATAAGTATGCCGGGGGCCAACTGTCGTCGGATAAACTGTCATGGATCCTCTGGGAATGTTTGTCTTTCCATAGAGAGTAAGAAAATGGACGTATTTTTATTGTTATTTATTACTGTTCTCACGTTCATTAAAATTATGCCATCATTTTAAGGTTTGATGAACTTCCTTCGAAATGCCATTAAAAAACATTTTCTTTTCATAACACGAAATATTTGCTGATCTTTTTCATTTTATTTTGGTAAAATTCGGTGCCGCATAAAAACACGACACGTGTGAACGGTGTGATAAAAAGCCAAGCAAAAGTTTTTAATTAAAAATTTGAGACGAATCCTCGAGAGTGTGATGTTTCAAAAACAACGCAGCGAATTAGTGGGGTTCAAGTCTGAGGCGGGTTAACGCCCCGCTGTGTATTCGGGCTGTTCTATTTTTGCACCTTTTTTGTCATTACCTACACTTACTTTTCCTCTCGTTACAGTGGCGGAGAGGAAATCGCAGAAAATATTAATTATTAATTGTTTTTGTGTTTAATTAGTAGAACTTAATATATATAACTAAGTTATAATATTCTCCTGACGAAGGAAGGGTGCTTCCGAAACCGGTAGAGTGATAATAAAATAAAAGTGGCTTACAACAAATTTATGTGTTTTTTTATTGAAAACTAGCTGACCCTGAGAACTTCGTACCGCCTCAGAATCAAAAACTGTTGTGTTAACATATTAGTTGAATTAAATTCAGTTTTTTTATTAAATTAAAAATTACACAGTGAAGCAATTATCGATGCGCAACTGCCCATGTTTTGTTTTTGTCAGAGAAGGCGTTGTTTACGGATTTTCTTATTTTTCCACTTACTTAATTAAGGTAATTGCGTTTCGTTTTCTTTATACCTGTGAGGGAGATTTATTATAATTATTGTATTTTTCCTTTGGGGATGCAGACATACGTTCACCGTTTGTCTCATTTTTGACTGTTGACATTTAGTGTGTAAGAAAGCGTTGACATTTGACATTTAGTGTGTAAGAAAACATTATATGTTTAAGAACAAAAGCAAAACAATTAGCGCATTGACATTTAACGTTTTTGAATTTTTGGTGTTCACCCACTATTCAATATTTTAGGTAGATACTAATTATATTGCTGCAATTCTTTCAAAAGATGAAAATTCGTTCCATACAAAATGTATGAGGAAAAGAATTTTTTTCATAACTTTTTTTTTGTTAATTTTTCCGATGTTTTAATAGCTATTCTGCTATTCGCGGCGGAGACAAATCTGTTTAGATTTTAATCAAATAAATACACATTGCAAGTGAAGAATTACTAACTAACTAACTATATAACCATCACGCCGTTTCCCCGCACGGGTAGGCAGAGAGGACGGACCGCCAAACAACTCGATCTTGGCACACACTCCTTGCCTCGTTCACATTCATACATCGTCTCATACATGCTCTTCTATTATTCCGACTCTTCACATGGCTCGACTCAAGTATCTGGTTCACTTGGTTGTGCCATGTCTTCTTCGGGCATCCCCGACTTCTTTTACCATTCACATTTGCGTCATATATTCTCCTTACACTACTTTCCTCGTTATCTCATTCATTACGCTTACATCAGCCTTGCATTCTTCGCGGATCTTCACATTTCTCACACGATCGTACATGGTTTTACGACACATACGCCTCAGGGATCTCATTTTTACAGCATTCAGTCTTATATATAGAATTACTTTTGAATAAAATATGAATTAATAACTATTTTATCGCTTGTTTGGTATAATTTATACGGTGATCCAAGAATTTAACGCCCCAAAATCATAATATTTACCAATTTCCAACCTAAAATCGTCTTCGAAATTACCTGTATTAATAAGTTTGTATCGAACAAATTTACAGTGTCGATTTTTATGCTTATACGCTCGATATTGTTAAGGGACGTACTTGACTTACTTTAACCAGTGATTCCTGACATTATTTGGAGTAAAAAATGTAAATGAAATTTTGGTTTCCGGTGACATTTTTGATGTTTTTTTTTTTTTTTTTTTTCTACAAAAACATAAAAAAATGGTAGTTGTTGAACAGTTAGAGGCGGGGTAAGGGGTTCTTCGGACACCCGGCTGAGTGACCAGTGACGACATGCGAAAGATTTTTTTTTTGTTTGATTTTGAAGAAAAAAATTTTGAAAAAAAAAAGTCATCAAAAAAAGTCACCGGAGACCAAAATTTCATTCGCATTTTTTACTCCAAATAATGTCAGGAATCACTGGTTAAAGTAAGTCAAGCGCGTCCCTTAACACCCTGAATAGTAAATCGACATTTTTTTTCCCAAATAAATAACTAATTGCTTAAATATTAAAAAAAATATTACCACGTTACGTCACTGCCTGTCTCCACCAGACAGTGTGTAAACGCAGACGGAATGCTTACCGCCCCCCATTTTCGTATTTCGCCGTTTCCGATTATTATTTTTTTTTTTAACGACAACAAAGCGTTCGGATATACTGTTTTGTTTGCCGAAATTGACACAAAAGTGCACTAGATGAGACCTATCCTTTCACGGAATTTAACCCTCACAAATAGATAAAAAAAAATCAGAGTGTGCAATTTACACTCGGTAGAAGTGCAACTTTCAGAAAACTAAAGTAGACAAGAGTGGGGAGTCCACGAAGCACTTTTTTTCAATTTGAAGGATGATTTTTTCCATATTTTTGTCGTCGAATACCAATGCACCTTTTCCTGTACATCTTATTAGAATTTGTGTTTTCTTTGGCTGTTAATTTTGCAGTGATTTGAAGATTGGTTATTTATTTCACAAAAATATGTATTGTTACGATACACATTAAGTGGGAGAACGGTGTGCGGAGTAATTGTAAAGTAGTCCCTTGGCCGACATTCTACTCGCTGACGGAAGCGTTCCCTTCCCCCCCCCCGCTAGCTAAAGGGAGCACAGCGCACCTCCACCCGCACTCTCCCCTAGAGATAAGCTACACCCGGTACGGGAAGGTCACGTCGACCGCGCGCTCTCTTTGCCGCTCTCGATACGCCAAAGCAATGGCTGTAGCGACTAAACTATCGAACTCGATTTGAACTCAGTAATTACGGGTCGCAGGTGTGAGACTCTATGTTAAGTTGACACCACCTCGTAGAGTGATGGAACTGCCTACTCTGACCATGGCCTGCCTCCTGGTTTCCTGCCCCCTGACGACCAGCTGTAAGTCGATCTCCCCTCTGTTTTAATGTGTCCTTTACAGTAATTTACGGGTAACACTAATCGCATTCCCAGTCCCAGGGAGGATTTTGAGAGATATTTCTTTGTTAGGAATTACCTAGCCAGGCATTGTGTTGTTTGTGTCCGATACGTATTTTGCAAGCTGTTGTATTCGTGTTTACTAGACAATATAGCTATGTTTTATCCAGCTTCCTCTTTCATTTAATGAGATTACACGTGGGCGAGTTGGTAAATACCTTTGTAACTCTTAATTTAGCTACCTACCACCTTGAGGTGGAGAGACCTCACGCTCACCGACGATATGAGCTAGCCGCCTACAAAGGTAAGTGAGGCCCCCTGTCGGGACCGCCACAGTATACTTATATATATACATATATATATAAATTGAAAAAAAAAAAAATATTTATATATTTTTTTCATTTTTTTAGGATTTGATCCTTCGTCGGATTAATATCTGGCCGCTAAGGTTCATCAGGCGCTTTAAACCACTAGACCAAAGGAGGCTTGGGTGGGACCGTGGATTTGTCGTACTTTATTGGAACCGAGTACCCGTGAATTAAATAAATATGTTATGACTATCTCATTCTTTCGCAGGCTATATCCTATAGGTGTAAGTGTTTCTGTTATTAGTGATGCTTGCTTCCGTTTCATCGAGTTTCAAATCACAACGCACTTCAAATTAATTTATATCAAATAACGTAGTAATGTTTGTTTTGCTACCAAATAAAGTGTATTTAACGCTGTTTTAAAAATTCATTACCACGGTTTATTTGAATATAAGAATTAAAATTTTAAAGTATGTAGAAAGTCAATTTTTTTTGGAATAACTTCAAATTGTAATAATAAATCACTGAAGTCTTAGCTACTCTCAAACGAAGAATTGAAACAGAAAAAATAGAAAAAGTCTCATCCAGGAATTGAACCCACGACTTTAACCTTGTCGAAGTCCTGTTCTAACCACTGAGCTAATACGACCCTATCCCCATCTGTCATATTTAACTGTATCATACCTTGACTAAGAAACATTCCAACAATATCTTCATTTTCTTAATGAAACAGTTTAAAAAAAAAATTATTTCATAAAAATTAATGTACCTTCATATTTGTAACAAACAATATAAATTAATTGTACCATCATATTTAATAAAGAAAACAAAAAGGCCAAGCAAAATCAAAACAAAACGCTATCTACTGGATGGTTACTCAATCCAGATAAACAATTGCTTTGTCGATACCGCCATCTATTAGAAACTTATTTATTCCAAATTACACACAAAAAGCCAAATTTCATCAAAATCGGTTAAGTAGTTTCGGAGATTATCTCGAACAAACATAGTGACGCGAAATTTATCTGTATAAAGATAAATATAATGGAAGAGTATCTTGTCAATCGCGTATTGACAACACGTATTAACCATTTTTGGGCATTTTTTAGAGGATCAATAATAGTTTAAGCACAGCCAACCTATTGACGATGTTGACAGTCAAGCCGGCAACTTTAAATTTCTAAAAAATATCCCATGATAATCAACGTGCAAGGTGTAAAACTGAAACACCTAAGATTTGTAGACGATATAGTATTATTCGAGGAAAACCAAACGCACCTAAAGAGAATGATAGAATCACTAAATGATGAAAGCATAAAAGTCGGCCTATGCATGAACAAAGACAAAACAAAATTGCTTAAAAACTCTGAACCAGTAACTATAAAAATTGACAACCAACCACTCGAATATGTGTCAGATTACATCTATTTAGGACAGATAATACTCACAAAGATCAAACCACTAAAGAAATCGAAGGAAGAATGGCAAAGGGATGGAAGAAATACTGGTCTTTGAAAGAAGTCTTGAAATCCAAGGATCTAAGTATGCAAAAAAAGAAAAGTCTTCAACACATGTATACTTCCAGTCATCACATATGGATGTGAAACTTAGGCACTCACCAAACGCCACAGAGAAAAGTTGGAACGCTGCCAGAGAGCCATGGAGAGAAGTTTGACAGGAATGAGGAAACAGAACAGAGTGAGATGTAGCATAATAAGGGAGAAAACTAAAGTTGCCAATATACTTACCCGAATAGACCAACAAAAGTGGAGGGTCACATGATCCGCCATCCACAAGAAAAATGGTGCAAAAATGTCACTGAATGGTATCCCAGAGATGGCAAAAAAGTAGAGGAAGTCAACAAATAAGATGGGAAGACGAACTAAAACTCACGGCTGGACATCATTGGAGAAGAGTAGCGCGTGACAGGTCCTAGTGGAAAATGTTAGAGGAGGCCTATGCCAAGAGGCAAACTGAGCTTCGGGATATATTATAACAAACAAGAACATGTCTAGTATTCACACCTAACAGAAGTCCAGAATAAAAAGGCTAATTATTATTATTCCATGATAATAATAAGAACAGGGGATAAATTTGTCTGTGTCAAGATCATATTACAACGGAATAAAACTCCATTAAAAGAAATATTGATTGAGTTACGTTGATAATAACTAACTTATAAGTCTAATTTACATATTAACAAGACAATAATTCTCAAAGGGACACCTTTCGTGTATGTGACCAGTCTTGTTTAATGTTATACGTCGACTGATAGATGAAAGGGAATAACTTACAATTTAAATAATATGATAATTAAATTATTATTAATCTCAAGTGACCTCCCAGGTAAGTATGGTCCTGTATATTTTCAGCCTGTACGGTACACTTTTACGCAGTATCGCGTTCATTGGTCAAAACATTGTACATGTAGTTTTGTAGCGGTGATCGATGAATGCAATTTTTAGCTATAAGTTGTTATATTTGTTTGTCTAGTTTGTAGTAAGAAGTAAGATTGTAGAGATAAATAAATTATAAGTTTGTACAGCGCCCTTAAAGTGATTTTCACGAAAACGGCGCTATACAAGTCACCCAATATTGTTATTATTATGGAATCTTACGGATAAAGAAATTTTTTACGTTTTAATAAAAGTACACAAGAGTAACGCAATGTTATACATTCACTTACAAAAAAAATATAAGTAAGGTTTCCAAAATTTTAAGCAAACCCCTACGCAAAAAAAAGAATTGATGACTTTGAAACACCTGAACAGATTTCGTAAATTGTAGCTAAGAACCATCTCGAAAGTCAGCTTTCAAACAAAAAAAAAACGCATCGTATTCGATCCATTTGTTTAGGAGCTACGATGCCACAGACGGGGGTTGGACTTGCGTCGGGGGTTAAAAATGAAAAATAGCAAAAAGAAACAAAAATAATGCAGAATAACTGAAACAGATAATGCTAAAATTGTTAATTGTTGAAACAAGAAGATAACACCAATAAATCTAAACGAAATATGATTCAGAATAACATAAGAAAATAAAAAGGGTGACAGTCACAATTGAGAATCGAACCCAAGATACCTGCCTTACCGGGACATTACCTGAACCAACTCGGCCATTGGAACTATTTATTTTAGGATCGATTCTGATTCTCAATAAGTTATTTCTTTACCTCATTCTGCCTTTTTCCAGTCGACCAAGCGGTACAATGCAAACACTAGTCGCAATATTTTGGAGAGGGGAACAAAATTCCGAACAGTGACACTGCACAACTTCTGATGAATTTCAAAATGAGTGAGTTTGTACAAAAGGCCAATATTTATTCAACAGTCTGATACCGGGAATCCCATTCCATCGCACGCATTTATGTTTATATTTTCGCACGTTTTCAAAGTTTCACAATTCGCTTTTTCAATCACACATATCGGATTTTTAGTCATACGCACAAATTGAAAACGAAATTCTGTATTTTTTTTAATCGTTCAGTTAACTAGTTTTATTTTGCCGGGAGGTACAGGATTTTTTTTGTATTGTATTCATCTTACAGGCTCGTCAATATTATGTGCGTGAGAGTTTTCTATCTCTACATTAACCCCCAATACGCTAATTTGTTCGGATTTTGGAACAACTCTTATGGGTCTCATAGAAATCGTTGTATCGCACTTACTGTCAAGGTTAAAAATATGTTCTAAACGGTATTAAAAAGAAAAAAAAAACACCATGCTTTATATATAAATCGAAAAATTGACCACAAAATAATTAAAATGTACACATTTATGTAACCAAAGTTTCCAACTGCAATTTGAAAAAAATAATGATAATCCGGGAATTATTCGTTAATTATTTTTACATCAAACGTCAAAAAAGTGAGTTGAAGATAACGTTTATAATACGTTTTTTTTAATAAAATATGTGTTTTTTTTCATTAATAGTAATTTTAGTTAGAAAAAAAACTAAGGTGAACCATTTTCAAACTTTTTTTATGTTTGTAGTAAAAATATTTATATCTCAAAAATTGTATTTTTATTTCGAACTAGCAGTTAAAAACCCGCTCCGTAGGTTTTTAGTTCGCCTCCCCGCTCCTGAGTTCCCCTCCTCCCCATCCCCACCGCACCCTTCCGAGTTCCTCTTTTCACCCTCCCCCACCCCCCTCCCCCTCCACCCTCTACCATTCCTCCCTCCACCCTACCTTCTCCCCCCCTCCCCCTTTTTTGTTATCTATCAGGATGAATATCCGAAGAAGTTACGAGACCATAGTTACAGAAAAAATAATTATTATAAGTAATAATTATTAGCCTGAAACACTCATCCCGAGAAAAGATACATGCCGCCGACGGGACTCCGCGGGTTCGAGTCCCGTCGGCGGCATGTATCTTTTCTCGGGAGATTTTTCCAATATAGATGAGTGTTTCAGGCTAATAATTATTACTCATAATAATTGTTGCCCTTTGTGTTACGCATAAAAATCTTGTCTTAAACATTAGTTTATCAATTAAAAATAATAACAGAAAAATTGTTTTTTGGCTCTCCTGAAACCTTTTTGGACTTGCATCCGTATGTTTCTCGGGTACAGATTTTATTACAGAAAAAATGACACTTCAAAATTCTGGAAAAAAATGATTTAGCGGGCTTAAAATAGTTACATTAATTTTCATGATGCAAGAGCTCATCGATCGGATGTTTTTGCGTCTTCAAACAAACATGTGTAAGTAATACTATATATTTAGTTGGTATGCAAAAACGCTGTTATGGATCTGAAGTGAAATTGCACTACCTATACATGTTAGCCTTCCGTTCTCTCTGTCCAGAAGTATTAGCAATAAAAACAATTGAGTAAATCAAAAGAGAATGATAAAGCTCTCAATACATAATTAAATTAATTTCACGATAAACTAAAAATAATAGTAAAAAAAACAACTCGTAAAAAACAAAGCTTTCTTCCTATAATTCGTCTATTTTCTATTACAACTCCTGAACATTCAGAGGGACACTCCTGGACCCATTGATTCCTGCCCACCCCTCATACTTTTTCCTTCCCAGACCTTTCTCTCTTTCCTTCCCTTAAAAAGACCCTTCGTAATGAAATTATTTTCCTGAGGGCCTCCTGAATGGAGTTACTGTGCTCATCATTAACACAAAAATATTACCATTAGGTAACAAACATATTGGCCATTGTTATCGTATATTATGACATTTTTTATTTTATTATTTTCCGTTCAACTTTCATCGTTATGCCACGTCTTCTAAAGTTCAATAGTCCAAGTCAAAAAATAAACAATGAATGAGTGCAATAATAATAAAAATAATAATATAAGATAACAAAAAACGCGATGCTGAAGAAAAACAATAAACAAATTAATCGCAAGAAGGGTGAATGTCCTGTGAAACAGACGGCAGAAACTTGTCGTGGAGAATGATGTCACACAAACAATACGGTGAATGAACACCAAAGAAAAATGACACTAATTGAAGTGAAATTTTCTTTAGCACCGTTATGATTTAAAACTCGATGTAACGGAAGCGAGCGACACTAAAAAGAGGCGAACACATACATTAACAGGATTTAGCCTTCGAGAGAATGAGATGGACTAATCGGTGTACTCTTTGCGCGGTGCTTCGTAGCCTACCGATCTCCTTTCATAGAATAAAATGTAAAATATTTTTTTAACTTGGTAACAATCTTATATATAAAAATGAATCGATAAATGTGTTGCTAAGCGCAAATCTCGAGAGCAGCTAAACCGATTTCGCTAATTCTTTTTTTAGAATATTCCTTGAAGTACGAGGATGGTTCTTACGGAGAGAAAAATTAAGAAAATTGGATAATTTCAGAAAACCTAACGATTATTGCACGTTTGATAGTTCGCGTGTTTGAGAATGACATTTTTTTTACAATGATTGTTAAATCAGGATTCTATTTTTGAAAATCTTTAAGTTGATAAATTTATTTAAAGTAGGTACTCCCCTAATAGTTTGAATCGAATCAAGAATTGTAGATATTTTAAATAGGTACCTATGTTAGTTACCAAATTTAATACACATGAATGGAAATTTCAATAAATATTGTAAAAGGTGGCACGCGGGCTGTTTAAAAAATGAATGTACTTGGATTGAATATATGGAACGCGGGAGGGGGGTTGGCGGGACGAGGGAGCGGGAAAGGGAAGAGGGAAGGCGGGGAAGGTGAAAGGGGAACGCGGGAGGGGAGGAGGACGTATGAGGGGGGAGGGGAAATCGGGAGGGGGGTTCGCGGGATGGGGGAAGGGGGGGTGTGGAGTGGAGTGGGGAGAGAGAACGCGAGAGGGGAAGAGGACGCAGGAGAAGAAGGGGAGGCGGAAGGGGAACGGGACGAATGGGAAAGGACACTCAGGGAGAAACAATTTCTTTATTAAATAGAATAGCAACGCATGCCGGGACCAGCTAGTATTATAATAAATAAACACTACAATTATCCTACTCTGCATTCGTCTCATTCTCTCGAAGTTTGTTTTCTGAAGGTTTCACTTCTACTGCGAGGGAACTGTACACATGTTTTTGTTAAAAATAATTAATTTGAGCGATTTTTTTATTACCATGACTATTCACGATTACTGTACCGTGACCGCTAAAAAAATAAAAAAAAACGTACGTTCTTTAACCTTATAATGATGCAGCTACTTTCTTATATATTAAATAATGGTGAGACAAAAGATGAGACACACAATATACCTGTGTCTGTTTTCTCCAAAGTACAACTTTTTTCTTTTGGAAAACAGATATATCTTAATACGGCTCAGCTACGGGCGGCGACGGGAATTGCATTTCATTTTCGTTATACGTGTGAGGGAGATGTATGATAAGGGTGCAAACATACGTTCTCCCTTTGTCTCTTTTTCGAAAGTTTTTGTTTAGTGTATAAGAAAGAGCTGTAGCATTGTACGTTTAAGAACAAAAGCAAAACCATCGGTGTATTGACGTTTGACATTTTTGAATTTTTGGAATTCACTCACACTTTAATATTATACTTGTAATTATATATATTCCACACTTTAAAAATTATCGTCAGGTATTATTATTGTAGGAATCTACGGAGACGTCACGGTGCGGTGTTTGAGAGAGAGATGCAAGAAAATGATTATATTATTCCTTTGGAGGAAATAGTCCTACGTACATTGGGAGGCGTCTACTAATATCTACAGGAATTCCAAAAACTGAATAAATCGGACTAATATCTATGAGAACCAAAGTGAGGACGAATGTCTACAGCTCAAACTGCTAACTAATATCTATGAAATCCAAATGGACAAATATCTACAGCACTGGCAGAGGTTGGGTTATGTTAGGTTAGTTAGGTTAGTTATTACGTAATTGAAGTAATTTATGCTTTTCCGTACAACCTCTTGCCCAGCTGCCCTCTGTAGATATTAGTCCAACCTACACTACATAGATACTAGTCACCACTGGGACCGTCATAGATATTCGTAGCCTTAGCTCTGTAGATAACCTAACCTAACACAGTATGAGGGGACATTGAAGGCCTAGATTCGTTACATTAAATGCAGAGCCGTTTATTCAAAAAAATTAGATTCTTGCGAGAACTTCGAAGGGCCGACCATAAGTTGCCTATACCGGGGTGGGACAGTGGTGGGTACTTCAATGTAGATATAAGTCCTCACTCTGAAGTTCATAGATATTAGTCCAACATATGAGCTGTAGATATTAGTATTTGGAGTCCGTGCATTGTGTATCTCATCTTTTGGAAGAACTGCAGCATTATTAGTATAAATAATGTATGTTTTATTTATTTATTTTATTTATTTATTTATAAACGTTCTTTTTCGGGGCTTTTACATATGAATAGTAAGAAATATACAGTATTTATTGTACATAACTGAACTGCCTTTAAAGATAAATTGAAGATGTCCACTGACTTGGTATAATTTATTTATTTATTTATCTATAATAAAATTTATTTACAATGGTTTTATTTGTATGCCTGTCTCACTAGGGTATACCTGTGTCGAGACAGGCGTACATAAATGCATATAGTAGTTACAAGGATATTTCAGGTATATTATGAATAGAATTAGAACAGAAGGGTGATTGGAAGGGTGGTAAATCTTTTAAAGAGAGTTATTTTATAAATGTTGGAGATGGAGTAATGAAATAAATTCTGCCTAGTCTATTTATAGGTTAAATTTGACAATAATTTGACATAATTGTTTCCCTCCATTAGTATTCTAGGCAAAGAGGAATACATATGGTAGTTAAGTCCAGAATTACTGCACCGAAATAAATCCTGACTTCTAGTATTACGTTGTCGAATCCGGAAGCTTATCAATTCGAGCAATTCCCGACTGACAACTAAATCATTTAGAATCTTGTACAGAAATACCAAGTCAGTGAAAGTTCGTCTATCTGACAATTTGAGCATATACATATCATTCAAAATAGTATTTTAGTATTCACTCAAATGAGTGGTTATAATAATTCATAAAATCTTATAAGACATGTTTCTGTGAAATATTTGTAAAGTGATTCTTCATATATTGTGTCTGTATGTTGCTTCTGTGAAATGTTTTGTAAAATTTTTCTTCATTCATTGTGTCTGCATATTGGGTTGGGTTGGGTTTACCTTTTCAAAAGTACCAATTGGCGATCTTTGATAACGAGTTTTGATAACTCATGGGAATGCAACTTCATTGTATGTTTTATTTAAATAAAAAAAAGTATTGTAGTTTAGTGCATTTTTTTATTATGCTTTTTTTCTGTCGCGGTACTGTAATCGTGAATCGTCACGGTAATAATGAAAGCGATCAATTGCTATATTTATTTAAAGTTAGTATCATCGAGTGCTTTGCAGTCTTCAGTTTTTTCAATTTACAATAATTTTCCAACCTGTTTCCCAAAGGGTTCCCTTAATAAGCCAATGTAAATAATCACTAATCGCACCCATTAATTTTCTACAAATAAAGTTTGCAAATAAGATTTTCATTTCTGTGAAACATTTCACAAATCGTAACAAAAAAGTAGTAATCCGAAGGGCCCGCAACCCGGATCTGTACCGATTTATTACATCTTTCCCTTAAACACGGTAAGTTTTAAAGCTCTTACTTTGCCCGCGCCGAAACGCAAATTATATAAAATTCCCTCGATAGAAAAAAATCGCAAAGTATGCTCCAAAAATTATTATTAACACGTTTGTTTCAGTTATTTTACAAGTTATATGTATGAAAAAATTCACAGTGTTTCTTTAAATGCTGTTTAAGATAATGCCCGCGAGATTTTGCTCTATTATAAACGAGTCGTGTTTTATTAAAAATTTTCGCAATTTTCGCATCGATTTTGTCGGGCCCGGTTGCAGAGCCTTAAGCAAAAAAAACTCTGTTACATTAGGAGGAAACCCGGTCGCGGAGAAATTTAAACAATAACAGCCTTTCTAAAAAAAAACTTTTCACGGCCGATAACCTGTGTTATTGCAATAACACAAATAAACCCCGTATACACTAAAACACGTTTTATTACCAATAACCATTCTTACGTGGTCACGCTGTTAAAATGCATTTAAGATCTGACAACGTTGTATATGGTTTTAATTTACTAGGAAACAATGTTGTTTTAATTCTCCTCCGCTAGGCGCATTATTGGCGCGACTGTACATATCGGCCCGCGATGAAAAAACAGTTCGGTGTGTTCATGGCGGGATATTGAAAATTTTGTTAGTACCTAAATGTTGTGATTTTACTTGATAATTTCTATTGTAGCGACGAATTTACTCTTCTGTTCACATAATTGATATATTTACCATATTATTTGTGTGGTTTACATCAGTTTAATCAAGTAATTGTACAAACGCCGTACTTTCAAAGTTGAACTGTCAGAATATTGTTTTATAGGTTACTTAAAAGATAAAATTTACATTTTAAGAGGATTTCTTAAAAGTGATAATTTTTTATAATATTAATATCTAATACATGTGTTCGTAAACGTATCAAAGAAATTTACGTCTTTAGAGATGCAAGAAATCTTTTTTAAATGTCGGTATTTTTCAAAGTTATTTTTTTGGCAATAAAAAAAACTTTGAAATTTTTTAATATTTTTTTTATTGTATGCACGACGAAAAAGTGAGGTGATAGTTTCCTTCCAAATTTATTACATAAAAGGACAGTGTTTTTAAATTTTGATTTTTTTTTAAATTTCTCTACATTTTGGTCAAAAATGTTATGGGAGGAAATTTTTTTTCCATTTTTTTCCGAGTTTGAATCTTAAAATATGGCAATTTTAGAAAAGTAAAGTGTATTTCAAATACACAAATCTAAAAGGTAATTTTATCTAGTTTTCATAAATGGTATTTGTTTTTACGACACCTTCAAAAATAAGAAATATATACAACATTCAAAATACTTTGGAAAAATTTCAAATTTCGTTCTGTCAATAAAACAGAGATAAACTACCCTCTCAGGCCGTGTAAACCAAGTGTATTTTTTTCCATGAACAATTTTTTAATTAGTAATGTTTTCACATTCGCGGCCGTTTGTCAATTGAATAAAATTTTCACTGGGTTTTTTAGTAAGGCTGTTAGTATTTTACCAAAATGAAAAATATGTTCTGCAGACATGATCTCAACCTTGGATTACGAATGCGAATGGTCAGATGCTACGTGTTTTCGATATTATTTTATGAAATGGAAGCTTGGACGCTAACCAAAGAACTAATTAGGCGACTTAAGCCATTCGAGATGT
This sequence comes from Limnephilus rhombicus, assembly GCA_929108145.2. Taxonomy (NCBI): domain Eukaryota; kingdom Metazoa; phylum Arthropoda; class Insecta; order Trichoptera; family Limnephilidae; genus Limnephilus; species Limnephilus rhombicus. The sequence goes on from OV815293.1 coordinate 6,775,653, forward strand.
GGATCTACAGAAGAATACTTAAAATAAGCTGGATGGACAGGGTTAAGAATGAAGATGTTATGGTTCGGAAGAATAAAGAAAAATAAGTTATTAAAACTATAAAAATCCTAAAACTTCAATATCTTGGACATGTGATGAGACATCCAGAGAAGTATGAGATCCTGCATCTCATAATGCAGGGAAAGATTGCCGGAAGACGGGGCCCTGGAAGAAGGAGAACCTCATGGCTGAAAAACCTGAGACAGTGGTTTGGCCAGTCTACCGTAGAGCTGTTCCAAAGTAAATAAAGTCCGCATGGCCAACATGATAGCCAACGTCCGTTGAACGGACAGGGCACAAGAAGAAGAAACTAAAATGTGCTGTCACTTTTCGCTTTTAATCCCCCGAATTGTGGGCGAAGGGGACAACTTCAAACATGACTGATAATAAAATCGTCAAATCGGGAGTTTCGTATTTCCAATTTTACCCCTTCAAAGCTGAACCAATTTTGAAGACTTTTTTTTACCAACTGAATAAGAAGAAATTTTTCTATAACCCCGTACGTTTTGCTTCTTTTAAAAAAAATACGTTGTTTAGTTTGTGTACTGAACGTCTGTTGATGACGTTTTCAATTTTAACGATTTAAAAACCTAACTCAGAACTTGACAAGTAATTTAAAAAAAAAAAAATGAGTGTGCTTTAGACCACACGACTGAAGTAAAACTTCTTTAGCTCCATCTATATGATAGGAGTAGAGAAAGAAAATGTGCGCGCGCACTGCTCTCTCTTGCTCCTACAGTGTGATACAGACAATAGAAAAGAGGGAAAGAAAATGTGTGCTCGCACCTCTCTCTCTTGTCCCTACAGTAAATTACGAAACGTAACTCTCACTCTCTTTCTATCTTCTCTAACTTATCTCCCTCTCAACTACCGTTCACCTCGCTTTTCGTAACGCTCTCGTCACGCATTCACCAGATTACTCCCCAAGTCAAGCGTGCGTAAAGAAGTTTTACTTAAAAAAAAATAACGTCCGACACGCTAGTGGTCGATATTTGTACCATATTGAATAAATATTTTCACTATTGTCAAAATCCAGAGAAGAAATTAGGGAATACGTTTGTACAGAAAAAACGCCTCCCGGTTTCCTCTTAAGCTCTGGCGTTATGAAATTTCACAACTTTTATTTTCTGGACTGTATAGCTCATCTCAACTTCAAGATATTTTACTAATTATTATTTATGTGCGAAAAATTGCATTTTGTAGACTTAATTTTGGGTGACATTTGTGGTAATGTTAAAACGTTGACCTAAGATAGTTTTTGGGTCACATTTGCGGTAGGTACCTACCATTAGGTCGTTGACCAGTTATTTTTATTATCGGCATTGATATATATTACACAAGATTGGCGCCATTAAGTGCATAATATTACGAATTGATAATTTTGAACACAATACAATATTATTTATACATGCAAAGAGATAAATAGTTAGATGTGTAATTTACACCGACTTTAAAGAAAACTGGTGTCGCCAAATTACACGTGACCTTTCTACTCAATTTCAATCACATTTAAATTTACCTAAATTCGGGAACACAGGCTTTTATCGATTTCTTTGGCCCATTTGTGGCCTGCGAATTGAAGGAAGGAAATTAGCTAATGCCGTTTTCCATCAAATCGGTACAGATCACACATACCTAATTAACGTATAAACGAACGAACCATTTATAAAATGTTTTTTTGACCAACAAAACCACGCCAGCGACACATTCAACTGCGTAGTTAAGCTTGTCAAGCTTTAGACGGTTAAAATTAAAATAAGGAAAGTCATTATAATATTAAAGCCAATCATTACGTTCGTTTAGTGGTAGAGTTCAAAAATGCATTTGGTTTTCACTCAGGCGTCATAGGTTCAATCGCTCTGCCAGCTAAGTTTTTTAAAATTATTTTTTTTTACATTGGATTCACATAGGATGTTTCGAAGAAAAAAAAAATCCCACAAGGCCTATGTCCTCTTTGGGGAAGCTCTGTGGATGGGTGGAGGGAAAGGAGTGGATGGAAAGGAAAGGAGGCCTATGTATTAAGGAGTGACAGACGTACCCAATGTCGGGAGTCCGGCTGGAGAGGTCAAAAGGTCTCTCAACCGGTCTCTTCCGATCCGGCCAAACACATTAGGCGCCAAGACCTTGACAAACCTCACCCCATGAACCCGGCCACCCTTATTTAGTCACCAAATGTAGCAAACCACTTGGGTTGACCTGTGTCAGGAGATTTGGTTATCCAATAAATTGTTCCCGGGGCGGCGATAGCATACCCGCCTCCCAAATTGTAATCTTCAACATTGCACGTGCAAATATATTTTCGGCTTATAATGATAGGAGGAGGTTTTAAAATATTGTAAGATTTTTGTAATCCGATAATGTTTGTCTATCTTGAAAAAAAAAAGTTTTTTGCGTTCTATTTCATTGGGTACATGAGGTCGATTACACTCTCCCCGTATTTTGAAAAGCTGATATGATAAGCTGATGTGTTTTCTGATTGCATTTAAAAAAAAATGTATATATGTAATTCAATGTTTACCTAATTATTAATGCAACTTTTATCAAGCCGAAAATATTTTATCAACCAATTATTTTTGCGGTTTTAGCCAATATGCTTTATGATATTTTATCAGACGAAAGAAGAATGACCCTCGTGGTGCAAAATACATTGTTAAATAGCGTATGAATGTACAGATGTTTTTTTTCACACGTTTTATTTGTTTCAATCTGAAAGCGTCTTTTATATATTTATCTAGGTTTTCTAAATAAATATAGAACTTTACAAAAAAATATTTTTTTTTCTTCTTTATTACTTTGCTCCCTTTGATCCTGCGGTAAAAATCTCTCAGGGCCCATGTTATCCTTGGGAAAGGAAGGAGAGGAAGTTCTCAGAAGGAGAAAGGTATGTGGGGTGGGTAGAAATCTGGGGGTCAATGTGTCTAGGAGGGACGATTGCGGACAATTAAGGCGCCGAAACCGGGCTCAAAAAGAAGAAGCCGGAGAGATATGAAATTACGAATGTTAGAGGATTGCGCTTGTATTTAAAGCGACAAAATCGATGCGAAAATTGTGAAAATGTTTAATTAAACACGACTCGTTTAAAAAAGAGCAAAAATCTAGCGGGTATTGTCTAAAACACCATTTAAAGAAACACTGTGAATTTTTTCATACATATAATTTGTAAAATAACTGAAACAAACGTGTTTTTAATAATTTTCTATCAAAGGAATTTTATTTCTATCAAAGGAATTTTATATCTATCAAAGGAATTTTATTTCTATCAAAGGGATTTTATTTCTATCAAAGGAATTTTATTTCTATCAAAGGAATTTTATTTCTATCAAAGGAATTTTATATATTTTGCGTTTCGACGCGGGAAATGTCTAGATATTATCTTACAAAATAACATATATTTATTATAAGCAATAATTATCAGCCTGAAACACTCATTTATATTGAAAAATCTTCCGAGAAAAGATACTTGCCACCAACGGGACTCGAACCCGTGTCCTTCGGATGCTCTGACCGGCAATCAGAAGGACACGGGTTCAAGTCCCGTTGGCGGCAAGTATCTTTTCTCGGAAGATTTTTCAATATAAATGAGTGTTTCAGGCTGATAATTATTGCTTATAATAATTGTTACCCTTTGTGCTATGCATAAAAATCTTGTCTTAAAAAACGTTAGTTTATAAATTAAAAATAATAATTAACATATATTTTTTTAAGAGCTTTAAAACTTAACCAGCCTTACTAAAAAACCCTGTGAAAATTTTATTCAATTGACAAACGGCCGCGGATGTGAAAACATTACTAATTAAAAATTTGTTCTTTGAAAGAAATACACATGGTTTCCACGGCCTGAGAGGGTAGTTTATCTCTGTTTTAACCATTGATGTCCGAACGATATTTGTAATTTTTCCATAGTATTTTGAATGTTCTATATATTTCTTATTTTTGAAGGTGTCGTAAAAACAAATACCATTTATGAAAACTAGATAAAATTACCTTTTAGATTTGAGTATTTGAAATACACTTTAGCTTTCAAAAACTGCCATATTTTATGGTGTTTAAGGGAGATATGTAAGGACTCGGTTGAAATTCGGGTAGCGGCGGCTTAAGACCTAGACAACCTGACCCCATAAACCTATTTTACAATATATTAACCACCGTGGAAGGGGACCCGATAGTTGATCCGCTGACAATTGCCCCCCGATATGATATTTACTAATATATTATGCTTACTTTTGTGCATCATTTACGAATTTCAAACGTAAAATGGACTTCAAAAATATCCTTAAGAATAAGTTGGTATGATTATCAAACGAATTTATACACATTGTCGATTTTTTGTACTTCTGTGCTGGTATACACAGTTTATAGACAAGTATATTTTTCCTTGATGCATTTGAATGAAAGTATGTTTTATACTTTAGTTATTTGGCGGTATATCCTCTCTGCACATTCCTTTGGGGTCACTTAGTTGTATTTTGTGTAATTAGGTATATCGTAGTTTCCCTAACCCGACTGCACATTGTATACAAGTAAGCCGGCACCGCGCCTTTTTATCCCACAACAAAATATCGCCGACACAATATATTCCGACAAAATATCCCTCGAGATAGTATCCCAAGGACAAAAAAAACCGACGGAAAAAACATCCTTCAACCTAATTTTTACTAAAACCTAACCTAACCTAACCTGACTTAACCTAACCTAACCTAACTTATCCTAACCCAACATAACTTAACCTAACCTAACCTTATTTTACATTATACTATTTTTGAACAATAATTTATTTTTACAGGATGTCTGTATTATTTTTGTCTCATTTTACTATTTTTGAACAATAATTTATTTTTAGAGGATGTCTGTATTATTTTGGTCTCATTTTACTATTTTTGAACAATAATTTATTTTTATAGGATGTCTATTATTTTTGTCTCATTTTACTATTTTTGAACAATAATTTATTTTTACAGGATGTCTGTATTATTTTTGTCTCATTTTACTATTTTTTAACAAAAATTTATTTTAACAGGATGTCTGTATTATTTTTGTCTCATTTTACCATTTTTGAACAATAATTTATTTTTACACGATGTCTGTATTATTTTTGTCTCATTTTACTATTTTTGAACAATAATTTATTTTTACAGGATGTCTGTATTATTTTTGTCTCATTTTACTATTTTTGAACAATAATTTATTTTTACAGGATGTCTGTATTATTTTTGTCTCATTTTACTATTTTTGAACAATAATTTATTTTTACAGGATGTCCGTATTATTTTTGTCTCATTTTACTATTTTTGAGGAATAATTTATTTTTACTGGATGTCTGTATTATTTTTGTCTCATTTTACTATTTTTGAACAATAATTTATTTTTACAGGATGTCTGTATTATTTTGTCTCATTTTACTATTTTTGAACAATAATTTATTTTTACAGGATGTCCGTATTATTTTTGTCTCATTTTACTATTTTTGAGGAATAATTTATTTTTACTGGATGTCTGTATTATTTTTGTCTCATTTTACTATTTTTGAACAATAATTTATTGTCTTTACAGGTTGTCTGAATTATTTTTATATATTTTTTTTTATTAAGTTAAGTTTAGTTAAGTTAAGTTAGATTGGATTAGGTTATGTAAGGTTAGGTTAGGTTAGGTTAGGTTTTAGTAGATATTTTATTGGGGATGTTTTGTCTGTAGGATATTTTGTCAGTAGGATAGTTTATCGGGGATATTTTGTCGCGGAACCAAGTATGCCGGGGATCCAACTGCCGGCGGATCAACTGTCTTGGGACCGTCGTGGAACCGTTAAAAATAATGCAGTTACCGCACAGCTCTTGATAAACGCATCTTTCGCAATATTTGTTTTCATTACCTTGTTTGAGTCGAGTATCCAAACATGGAAATAATATCAAGAGAGTGCTTAATTCAGTGCAATAAAAATGCATTATTTTGTTGATATAAGCGCAGCACCGTTGGCTCACATTAAGGTCAATGCACCGCCGACACAACGATTAGTCTTATCATAACTCTGACAGGAATCCGAGTGTTTTTTTTATTATTTTTTCTGCGAAACGATAATTTGTCTCTTGCGAAATGTGTGCACACAAGAGTGCCGTTGGAATTGATAAGAGTTTTTTTTACTTTCATTTTGTGAGACGAAATAATGTTGTTTTTGTGAGCACGTGTTTACAGAGATGATGTGGGTTGAGTGGAGAGGAAGAAATGGGCGGAAAAAGTTAGAAATTGAATATTAAGATTTTTTACGAAGATGCATTGCATAGTAAGGACAAATTTAAAAATCAAAGTGTGCAATTCACATGCGGTAGAAGTGAAACCCTCAAAAAACTAAAGTAGACAAGAGTGGGGAGGCTACGAAGCACCGCACAAAAAGGAGACCGATTAGTCTGTCTCATTCTCTCGCTGGCTTTTTTTTTTTTACATAAATACCGCACAAGAGTCCCGTCTGGAGCCAGTGGGACTATAGCATCCCCAATTGGGGTATGTTGTGAGACTGAAGGCAGTGGGGAGGGTAAGGAGATAGGGAAGAGGAAGGTGGGGAAGTACCTGGCTATTCAGATCTGGTCACCAAACACGGCAGAAGCCATTTCAAGCAACGTTTCAATTCTGAATGGTGGTCTTACACCAGGGCGATACTGAGATATCTTCCACTCTGGAACGTGCCTCAAATATACTATATATTATTTTAAATGAATAAATTTTGAAATACACAAATTAATCACATAAAATGTATTTGCCACGCCGGGATTCGATCCCGCGACCTTCGGAATGCGAGCCAAGCGCCTTACCGCTGCACTACGCCGGCCGTCGAAAATCCTATAGATGTATGTATTTGTCTCTTTTTAGCGTCGCTTTTTCGTTTCATCGTGTTTCAAATCACGACAGTGCTAAAGAAGTTTTCACTTAAAAAATAAATAATTAAAATTCAATCAAAAATAAATAATGGATTAGTTACACATCTCCGTAAATCGAAATTTGAGTAAAAACTAACTAACTAACCATCACGCCGTTTCCCTACAGGGGTAGGCAGAGAGGACGGACCGCCAAACAACTCGGTCTTGGCACACACTCTTTGCCTCACTCACATTCATACATCGTCTCATACATACTCTTCTATTATTCTGACTTTTGACATGGCCCGTCTCAAGTATCTGATTTACTTGATCGTGCCATGTCTTCCTCGGGCGTCCCCGACTCCTTCTACCATTCACATTTGCATCATATATTCTTTTAACACTACTTTCTTCGTTCATTCGCTCTACGTGCCCAAACCATCTAAGGGTCCCTTTCTTAATTTTGCTCATTATACTTACATCAGCCTTACATTCTTTGCGGATATCCACATTTCTAACACGATCATACATGGTTTTACCACACATACGTCTCAGGGATCTCATTTCAACAGCATTCAGTTTACTTTCATCCTTCCTCTGCCAGTTCCATGCCTCACTGCCATACATCAGGGTAGGTACCAGGACTCCATTGTGGACTGCTAGTTTCGCTTTTATTGAAAGTTTTTTATTAGCTCCAACGGCATTCAGTCCTCCATTAATGGAGTTACCGGCATTCACCCTCCTTTCAATATCTCTATCAGCCTTCCCATCTCTCGTAAACATACTACCCAGATAAACAAACTCATCCACCTGCTCCAAGTATTCATCATTCACTACTATATCGCACACTGTTTTCTACTCTCTCTTTCAAACACCATGACTTTAGACTTACTTACATTCATCATTAACTCATTCTTCATTCTCTCTCATTCACTCATTCTTCAAGTTGAGTATGCAGTTATATATAAAAGTGGACCTCTATCTGGTACAATACTCAGCTTACTTGTAAACACCACCGAATCATTTATAATGCATAAAAACTTGCGATGAATTAAACAAAGTTTGATGTTTTCTGGGTCACTAGTAGGATATTTCAAAATGTCATACTGATGTACGGGACCATTATGTCGTCCGGTGTTATTTTTTGGTATATTTATATGTTAAAGACGGAGATGTGTGAATAATAATTGAATTACGGTGATCATTGTTAAAAGCATAATAATATTGATTGAAAAATTAAAAGAATTTATTTGTTTTAACCACTTTTAATGACTGTAAAACCGACACATTTCTCTCCTCCTCAGGGTTAACTAAAAACTAATTATAAATAAATTTAAAGGTGCCAATGGAAAGTTAGGAGTGGGAAGGGGGGAGGGTTATTAATTTAATCTATCTAACTTCTGTAAATCTATCTATCTATTTATCTATCTTCTATATATAAATAAAAATGAATCACCGAAATGTATAACTTCCGTACGACGGCAGCAAATTGGATATTTTTTTTTTGGTATTCGTTATTATCAGGAAAAGGTTGTGTAAAACTACTGGTGACCTCTGGCATTATAAAATTTGCATTAGGTGGTAATGCGAGCTGTTTGAAAACTGAATGTACCGGGACTGAATGAATGGAATGCGGGAGGGGGGGAGGGGAACTTGGGTAGGGAGTTCGCGGGAGGGGTAGAAAGGGGAACCATGGAGGGGGGAGAGAAGGGGGTTCGCGGGACGGGGAAGGGGGAAAGTGGAGTGGGGAGAAGGAAGGTGGAGGAGGCGGAGTGGGAACGCGAGAAGGGAAAGGAAACGCGAGAGAGGAAGGGGAGGCGGAAGGGGAACGGGACGAATGGGAAAGGACACGCAGGGAGAAACAATTTCTTTGTTAAATGGCATAGCAACGCATGCCGGGTACCAGCTAGTATTACATACAATGTCCTAATAACGCAGATGTATTTATGTGCTTAGGAGAGGAAAACTTATAAACGAGAGTTACAGAGTTAAGAGCGTATAACCAGCCAGCGGCCGAAAATCCACATTTCGTCGAAAGTTGTTCTTACGATCGTGCAGGGCGGTTACAATGAGAAAGATGAATTATTCTCCGTACCAGCTTTTTAAAATTATAACTCAATATCGATTTTATTTCTTTCCAAATTTGCTTTAATTTATACCTACATCCAAAAATTCTGAAAGGCGTGATGATAAAAAAATTAATATAATGTACTTTCTGTAATTATTTTTGGATTATAAGTATTTATCATTTTTTAATAATGTTTAAGTTAAATAAGAATGTTAAAAAAAAATCTGAAATATATTAGTTTGTAAGTGCGCAAATAAATACACAAACGGACCAATTTTGGTCAAGAAAAACATGTACGTATTTATTTTTTTAATGATTTTATTTAAACTAAAATAAAAATTCTAAAACATGCGATACCTAGATAATGTATTGATTTATTTTACTGCATGATTATATTATTTGAAATGGGTGTGGTATAATACCAAATCTTTTTTGAAAATTTAACAAATCTGCCAACGACCTATGGTATATCCTTATTATACTAAAAATTAACATTTTTTCTCAAAATTTAAAACATGCGAATGCTAGATAAAATAACAATCTTTCGAAATCCATTTATAATTTTTTGTGGAAAAGAGTCAATACGTCTTAAATCTCATTCAAAAATGACATAATGACGTAAAATAATAACTACGAATTTCCAATTTCCAATGTTAATTTCTAACATACATACATACATAATTTACACATCGTAACCATGCATTTACTGATGTTAACCATCCTTTATTTTTCTCCTTGTTACTGAAAAACATTTGTGTCTGGTGTTGTTATTAATTCCCGGAAGGTTGAATATAAAATTTTAGGGCTCAATTTCAGCAATTCAAAGTCCAAAGTCATTCAGATTTTACGGTGCCTCATAAACCAAAGATAAACTTCAAAACATGAGCAAAATATGGTTTGAAATTACACTACATCATACGAACATTGAACATGTTGTTATTTAATTGTTTTAACGACCTTAAGGCAGTTGATGGTACATAAGATAGGTTTGTAGTTTGAGAATTAATATATCATTGAAGAAGAAGATAAAAATAATAATCTAAACCATAGATTCTCAACCTTTTTTTGTCCACCGCCCACTTTGAGAATATTATTTTTTCTAGCGCCCCCTAATTAGTGAATCTAAAACAGCAACTTGGGGGGGGGGGGGGGGGGAATGGGGCAAGATGGGATTTAATATTCATAATATTTTTTTATTAATTTCTTACACCATTACAAATTTGAGTTTATTACATATTAGAAATAACGCCACATAAATTGTTTACAAATATTTATACATAAAAGAAAATTAAGGTGGTGGTTAAGATTTTAGCAAAGTGGAGAGACTCTTTCAAGAATTAAAATAATTTCCTCTTTGAATCTCTCCTTACTGACGCCAAACATATCAATATCGGAGGAATTTGGTTCAGGAGCAACAGGCTCCTCCTTACCAAGACTAACCTGCCAATGGATGGTGGACTAACCATTGGTAGGTTAGTTCTACAGGCAGGAAGATAGAATAATATATGATGACACTGTCTAAGATAGTCAGTGGAACATGCGCTCCAAAATGGCTGAGTTCTCAATATAGCCTCTTGGCAGTCTGAATAAGTGGGTGGCGGCATATCCCTCTCTTTGAGTTGCAGGGAGTGAAGTCACAGCATGCCCAGAAGAAAGTTCGTCGGGTAGAGCCACAGATAGTGGCCGTACTCCCTCATGTGGAGAAATCTTAGAAACTTTTTTTGAACCATCTCCAACATGAGGGAGCACCCCACCTCATGAGGATTCCAGATAAGCGAACCACTCTCCAGCCTACTGCGGATCAGGGAGAAGTATAAAATCTTCAGGGTATCCTGAAAAACTCTGACGGTTCGGAGAACAAACCCTAACATTTTTAAGGTCGACTGGCACACTCCTTCGATATGAGGACGACATGTCAACTTACTTTCATACATAATCCCAAGATCCTTTATATTTGAAACTCGTTTGAGATTATGACCGAACATAGTGTACCTGTGGTAGGTGAAACTAAATGCTCTGGTAAAAGTCAAAACTATGCATTTCAAGACATTGAAATGAAGCTGGTTGACTCCATTCTGAAATGTTATCAACATCAGCTTGAAGACGGAGGCAATCCTCAATATTTCTTATTAGAAGAAATAATTTTTTCTGTCCCACCCTGGTACAGGCAACTTATTGTCGCCCCTTCGGAGTTCTTGCAGGAATCTATTTTTTTTAATGAACGGCTCTACTATTTAATTTAATGAATCTAGACCTTCAATGTCCACGCATACTGTGTTAGGTGGCGGTATGCAGGCGCGCCTACAGACTGTACCGTAATGGTCATTTCTACGATTCTAAAGCCCATGGAGGTATTCACTGCTAAAGCAGTGAGCCTCATGGACAGTCAAACAAGTGTTAGTAACATCGACATAAAAAAGTAAAATAAACAAAATAGACAGCAGCCGTCATGAGTAATCAGCTGAAAGGCCATACACAATCCGGCGGGCGGCACCGAGCACTGTTCACAAAAAAGCAACAAAAGTAAAATAAAATATGTACAGAGTAGAACTGGTGTTACCGCAATCTGGCTACCGGCAGTCCCCGAGACAGTGAAGGAGGCTGATTGTCCGACCTCCCGACAACCGGCAGCGTCGTCCATAAGCCAGCTAGCCGGTGGTGCCTAGACGAGAGTAATTGGAAATCATGGAAGAAGACCCTAGGGAGAGAAGCGTCAGCGAACAGCAAAAAGCGAGAAAAACCGATGACTCCAGTTATGTCATTAATGAAAATGTAAAAGAGAAGAGGCTCCTCTGGTATTAAATGTGACCACATTATTAATGTCTAGAAGTGGAGGGTCTTTACTGTAGACCGATTGAAAATGATCAGCAAATGCGTTAGCCACACCCAAGCCACGAAATTCCTGATAACCTATGAGACCCAGAGAAACCTATCCCACCCCATCCGTGCTCCAGATAGTACGCCGGCAGGACGTACGTCTTTTTCGCAACGCGCCGAAATTTTAAAATTATTAAAATAATTTACCAGTTCATCCTTATGGATATCAACGAGGAAACGAGTGCGTTTCGTTTAGATTATTGTTATTATCACTACAGACCAATATGTATATTGTCCGCTATTCCCAAACTATTTGAATCGTTAGTCCTAGATGTCATTATTAAACAAATTAATAATATTATTGTACCCAACCAGCATGGCTTTATCACAGGTAAATCCACTCTAAGTAACTTGATCATATACGAAAATTACATAACTGATTCTCTTGCCTTGAAGCATCAGGTGGATTCAATTTATACTGATTTTTCCAAAGCCTTTGACAAAGTAAGGCGACATATCCTTGTACAAAAATTAAGTATGTTGGGCATCAAGGGTAATCTATTAATTTGGATTGATAGTTATCTTAGTAAAAGAGAGCTATGTGTGAAAATAAAATCTGTGGAATCTTACGTTTTCGAAGCCACAAGTGGGGTTCCTCAGGGGTCTCACCTGGGACCAATTCTTTTTTTGTTATTTATTAATGATATTGTTAGCATATTTAAATATGTGGAAGTTCTTCTCTTCGCAGATGACTTGAAAATATATAAAACAATACGTAGTTTAGACGATTGTTATACTTTGCAACTTAATTTAAATAAACTATATCGTTGGTGCATCATTAACTCTCTGTTTCTTAATATTAAAAAATGTCAGGTCATTAGTTTTTGTAAAATACGAAATCATATAATTTATGTATATTCGCTAAATAACGTAAAATTGACAGTTGTCACTCAAATCAGGGACTTGGGTGTTATATTTGATGAACAGTTAACATTCAATCCGCATGTAAATGAAATCACAAATAAAGCCTTAAAAATGCTTGGTTTTATATGTAGAACCGCATGCGACTTCAAGTCATTAGAATGTTTGAAAACACTGTACACATCTTTAGTAAGAAGTCAAGTAGAGTATAATTCGCCTATTTGGTCCCCCTTTTATAAAATACATTCCAACAATATTGAAAGGGTACAACACAAATTTCTACGATTTATTAACTTTAAACTAAATATTCCAATCCAAAATATAAATTATATCCAGCTGATGCACCAACTAAATATGATTACGCTGTCAGATAGGCGAATTATCTCCGACCTTGTTCTACTAAATAAAATTATTAATTATAGAATCGACAGCCCTGAAATTCTGGCCACAATAAAATTATTTGTACCTTCCAAAAATACGAGACAAAATTCCACGTTTTTCTGTGACAATTTCAAAACAAATTATCAAGCGCACATATCCCTAAATCGAATACAAAATTTTGGTAATAAATTTGGTAATGTCGTTGATATATTTAGAGATTCCGTAGCAGTGCTTAAACGAAATCTACATAAACACTTTGCTGAAATGTATGACTTCACCATTCCATAGTGAAAAACCCTTTTAGCTTCTATTTATTTCACTCTTTTCTTTTAGACTTTTAAACTTTAATATATATATGTAACTTTACAAATTAATATTGTAATTTAATTTATATTTCGATTATGCTTAAGTCCCTACTAATGCTGATTAATTTCAATCCCGTTATTTTTGTTTGTAAGTACAAAAAAAAAACTGTTCTCCATAATGGTATTCTATATTATTTGTAAAACATTTATGTAGGTACTACACATATAATAATTATTTTATTCATATATGTACTTAAACTTTTATATGCCATATAGTTATGTAATAATACTAATAACAATGTATGTAAAAGCCCAATGGGCGTTTAAATAAATAAATAAATTATCATCTTCTTTAACGATGTATTACATTGATGGGAATAACCTTCAAAAGTTATAAAAAGTTTTTTTATAAAAAATTTAGGATGAATAATTTGAAATATTGAATGTGATTTTCTCACAAGAGTCATAACTGCTCCCGTCTGGAGTCATTGAGACTATGGCGTATCAACGCATGCCGGGAACCAGCTAGTACTTAATATAAAATTAAATGATTAAATTGTGAAAACACAAATCGATCAATAAAATTTATCTGCACATGCCGGGATGTGAACCCGCAACCTCCGAATTGCAAGTGGAGAGGCTTCAAGAGAGCTTTTTCTTTCTCTCTCTAGGAGAGAGGGTCAAGCTGTTTTCTGAATGAATTCTAATTGATCGAAGATTTGAGCTTAGAACTACCAATCGAAAAGGATTTAGTTGTGTTTTTTCTCTTCTCAATCTCCTTCCCTCATCAAAATTCCCCATTTGGGGATGCCGTAGTCTCACACGCTCCAGAATGTTGTGAGTAGTTGAGACTGTGCAGTATTCACATAAAAAGCAGCGTGTCTTTCAATGCTGATGGAATAGCTGGTCAATTTTATTTGTTTTTCTGATTGACCTAATATTACCATTCAAGTATTTCAGGTCTCACGAGATGAACCTAAACATATTCATACTAGTAATGTTCCGGGCATCCGTATCCGCGGATATCCGAGGGAGAATAAAGATCCGTATCCGTATCCGTTACTTTTCTCGCGGATCTTTTACGGATCTTTTACCTTATTAATTTTCAATTGAAAGGATGAAATGCTATATACAGGTGATTAGGTAGAATTAAAAACTACTAAATTCCATTCAGAGCAATTTTATTTCTTAAAATCAGAAATTTTATATTACCATTACCGTTACCATACCGTCGGTCGTTGCGGCGGGCGTAACTTCTACTATCGTTTCAATGTTTCTAGAATCTAGTCTACTACTACTATCCTACTGTATCGTATATTATAATTATGCGAATGGGATCTGTGAATGTTAACTTTAGTTAATACTACATATATGAATAATCATGTACCTACATATCCAATATAGATGAAACCTGTCAATTTGACTGTCCTAGAACGGGAGACCTTCCTAGATGGACAGTCTCAAAGCTTCTTTATACTGTTAATGTATTATTTATAATAACAAAAAATAAATAATTAAAAAAAGGTCTCACGCGTCGAAACCAATTGAATAAGAAAATAAAGAACCGTATTCGTATCCGCGGATCTTGTCACCAAATATCCGTTTTCTGATCTGTATCCGCGGATATACATTTTTAACGATCCGGCACATCACTAATTCATACGAACCAATATAAAAGAAGTGGAATATATCTTAGAAAAAAAGTAACAAAATACGTGAAGTGTAACTTTTATTTCATATTTTTTTTTTTTTTTTACATGAATACCGCACAAGAGTCCCCAACTGCTCCCGTCTGGAGCCAGTGGGACTATGACATCCCCAATTGGGGTATGTTGTGAGGCTGAAGGTAGTGGGGAGGGGAAGGAGATAGGGAAGAGGAAGGTGAGGAAGTACCTGGCTATTCAGATCTGGTCACCAAACACGGCTAAAGCCATTTCAAGCAACGTTTCAATTCTGAATGGTGGTCTTACACCAGGGCGATACTGAGAGTATCTTCCACTCTGGAACGTGCAGCAAATATACCATATTATGTAAATGAATAAATTGTGAAATAACACAAATTAATCAAATAAAATTTATTTGCCACGCCGGGATTCGATCCCGCGACCTTCGGAGTGCCAGTCAAGAGTCTTACCACTGGACTACGCCGGCCGTCTATACTATAATTCATAAACGTAATTCTGTCAGTGTTTTTTTTTTTTTTTTTTACATGAGGCCCTGAGGAAAATATTTTCCCTCAGGGCCTATGTCATCTTTGAGGATGCTGTGTGGAGGGTTTTTTAAGGAAAGGAAGCAGAGGAGAGTTCTGGAAAGGAAAAGGGTTTAAGGGGTGGGTAGGAATCTGGGGTTCAGTATGTCCTGGTCATCCGCCTCCAAGACCTAGACAAACCTCACCCCATGAACCCGGGCACCCCTGCTAAATCACCAAACGTAGCGAACCACTTGGGGTGACCTATGGCAGAGGTGTTGGTTATCCAATAAAGGTTCCCGGGGCGGCGGTACTCGGCGGCCGGAGGGCGGCCTCCCAAATTGAGTGTTATACTGTTATCGTCGAGTAACCGTGAATATCTGAACTGTTCAGGGTATTTTGTGGATGCACAAAATATAAATAACTAACTAACTAACCATCTAGCCATTTCCGCAGGGGTAGGCAGAGAGGGCGGACCGCCAAATAACTCAGTCTTGGCACACACTTCTTCCCTCGTTCACATTCATACATCGTCTCATACATGCTCTTCTATTATTCTGACTCTTGACATGACCCGACTCAAGTATCTAATTCACTTGGTCGTTCCATGTCTTTCTCGGGCGTCCCCGACTTCTTCTATACATATATAAATAAATTATACAGGGTGTCCGGGGGAAGAGTGCATTAACTTCGGGAGGTGATTCTACATGATGGTAGGAGTAAAAAAGATTAACAATTTTTTCGAAATTACAACATTTTTTTCCATACAAAAAGATCTACCTACTAAAAATCCTTGGTGTGAGGTACGGTCTCACTTGCCGGGAGCCTGCCGGGCACGATCATGGCAACATTGTATGGTGGTGATTGGCCCGTATCGTAATAGCGGAAAATAATAAAGCTGGCCGCGCACGCCGTTCTAATTTTATCTTTTACAACAAAACTAACCCTAAAAGTTGGAATTTCGAATAAAGTTATTCATCTAGACGATGTATGAATGTGAGTGAGGCAAAGAGTGTGTGCCAAGACCGAGTTGTTTGGCGGTCCGTCCTCTCTGCCTACCCCTGCGGAAAAACGGCGTGATGGTTAGTTAGTTAGTTATCTTTTTTACTTATAATATCATGTAGAATCACCGGCCGAAGTTAATGCACTTTACCTCCGGACACCTGTAAATAAATAAATTATATTCTATCACAAGATTTCCTTTAAAATATCAAGTAATTTAATATTTTTTGTCATCAGAAAAAATGAATGAAATATTACCCAAGAAATATCCGATATTTTCAACAAACAAAATTTTGAATCAACATTATTTCTCCCTTTTGCGACTATTCGGCATTATTTAAATCTTCAACAATATTTAGGCGTGAGAAACCTTTTTGATGTGGGTTTTAACCCTATCATATTTCAAGAAAAAATATAAACTAGTTTATAGGTATACGCCTCTTAATATACCTTCAATATTATCTCACATTTCAAATAATATTGGATGACTTTTACTTTGGCTAGACAGTCTCCCCGTAAAGTCAACGGAAAACAGATCTTTCCAAAATTTGTTGTGAAGATTTTAAGAAATAGTCATTGGTTACGTTTAGATCTAGATGTTTATTTACAATTTGGGAGGCGGGAATAGGTACCGCCGCCCCGGGAACCATTTATTGAATTTTATGTTGATACAGTAAGACTAAATACGATCAGCGACATCTTCTGCAATTGGAAGGTTGAAAGAACCTAAGCGAAATCCGAACACTAAGTTTGGTGATCGTGCATTCGCAGTATCCGGCCCGAAGCTTGGAATAAACTTCCTATGGAATTGAGATGCATAACCAACTCAGCGGAATTTAGATCCAAACTGACAACTCACTTTTTCCGATACTCCTTTCCATAAATTCATCATTCTATTTAAACTTTGCAATTTTTAATAGTTTTTTCTTCCTCTTTTCTCTTTGTTTATAGTTAACTCAATCTGTTTAATGTAATCTGTTAATTGTGATACCTCAATCTGTTTACTGGTGAGCGATGAATCACCTTAATGCAGTAAAGATTGACTATTAAATTTATTAATTTATTAAAAATATCTATACCTTCCCGTAAATCCAGTTAACCTTCATTATACTTTTTGCACCCGTATTCTCGAATTGTAATATTATGTAAAAACTTCCTACTTCTTCTGGCGCTAATCTTAATTGTAAATATGTGTGTTAATAAGTCACCAGTTTTAGGTTAGAATCTATTATGTCTTAGTCATAAGTCACTAGCTATAAGTCTTAGATGTAAGTCACTAGTTATAATTGTAAATCTTAGATGTAAGCCAGTAATATAAGTAGCTATAAGTCTTAGATGTAAGTCACTAGTTATAATTGTAAATCTTAGATGTAAGCCAGTAATATAAGTAGCTATAAGTCTTAGATGTAAGTCACTAGTTGTAATTGTAAATCTTAGTTTTAAGCCAGTAATATTAATACTTTTATATATTATTTGTACAGCGCCCTTGAGGTGATTTTCCACGAAAACGGCGCTATATAAATTAGCCAATTATTAATTATTAATTAATTAATACGAGTGCAATGTTTTGAATGTAGCTATTACTTTGTGGTTATCCATTATAGAAAAATGAAACAATATAACTTTGTATAAACCACTTATATTATTTGCAAATCCGACCGGTTTCGGAACAAACGTTCCTTCGTCAGGGAAAGCTTATACTAATTTGACAGTTTAGAACAATGTTTTATTATGGTAGGGGTGGAGCCGTTGTTAGTTAATAATGTAGATTGGATGGGTAGGTATTAGTGTAGAGTGGGTGGGTAGGGGAACAAATCCATGATTGGGCTATATGACAATATTTTTTGTTTGTTGATAATAGAGTCATTATTTTTAAGGGATTTTTTAATTTCCAAAGCTTCTAAGTTATCTAAACGTTTTCCTTTATGATTAATATGAAGAATATTTATCCCTGTGTTTTTTTCAAAACTATTATTATTTTCAATGATATGGTTAGCGAACTCAGAAAAATTATTATTATTAAGACACCTTAAATGTTCTTTGATTCTGATTTCAAAATTACGAGTTGTTTTTCCAATATAAAATGAGGGACAATCATTGCATTTGAGTTTATATATTCCGGAATTAGTCAATGGTCTTTATCTTTAGTATTTCTCAAAAAATTACCGATATTATTTCTTGTATAAAACGCTGGTTTAATATTAGAAGGGAAATTTTTGCAACATTGAACTGAAAAATAAATTAAAAATAATATGAAAAGATATTTAATTTAATTTATTGGGGGGCTAGAATTCCAATAATCCATGCGCTTGATAGCTGCAAGACGAGTTGTTATCTAGCCTCCTACATAGTTAAGTAAATTCTAAAGTAAGATCCATGCTAATTTGTACAGCGCTCTGCGGCGATAATTTGAGGCGATTTTTCGCAAAAACGGCGTTATATAAGTTGTCCAAATTTATTATTATTATTATAACTAACACCTCTGCAGTATGTCGCCCCAAGTGGTTCGCCACGTTTGGTGACTTAGCAGGGGTGCCCGGGTACATGAGGTGAGGTTTGTCCAGGTCTTGCATCCTGCCCACCACGCAACAGGCCACCTGTTGCGTGGTGGGCAGGATCGAGAGAGCCTGGTTGAGGGAGTATCTCTCGACCCATCGCCTTGCACCGCTGATGGAGGGATGGATTCATACGTCCGTCACTCCTGGACACACTAAGCACCAGATTCCTGCGAACACCTTATACCTATTTCCTTCCCAAAACTTCCTCTCCTCCCTTTCCTTAAAAAAACCCTCCACACAGCATCCCCTAAGATGACATAGACCCTGAGGGAAATTATTTTCCTCAGAGCCTCCTGTGTGGAGCTAATTTAAAAAAAAAGAAGATGCCCGGGCAACTAAAAGAAGCACTGTATATAAATGTCAATTTTCGAGGAGGGCCGCTCGGGTACCATTTATTGAATAACAAATACCTCTGCTATAGGTCACCTCAAGTGGGTCGCTAAGAGTTTGGTGACTTGGCAGTTAAACAAAATGTTGCTGTTTTCTGTGTCACTAGACGGATATTTCAAAATATCATACTAATGTACCGGACAGTTATGCCTCCCAGTGTTATTTTATAGCATATTTAATATGTAAAACAGACACGTGTAAATAATATTTTATTTACGGTGAGCGTTCGCACATCGCTTTGATCAACATCTCAAAAGTTTTATTTATTTAATAAAAAAAAAAGTTTTTATTAACCAAGATAACATTACAATATAGTACACAAGATATATTTTTTTGGTATATACTACTTCACTAGGCTGATCCTTTTCCGAGGTGATAGTAGTATTTGCAAATGTCAAATGTAATCAACTGTTATTTACAAGTTTCCCGATTGTTTCGCTAGTTTCCGGACACCGCACATCAGGCAAGTATAAATTTCAGAAAAATTCATTTCAAAATTGTCCCAATTAAATTTTTGGCTCTCACAAAAATTCCAAATTACTTAAAATATTAAATAATAAATATTTACATTGTGGTATTTTTGGGTATCGATATGTGCTTATAATCAACAGTCGGTATAAAGGAAACACCTGTGTTGATAGTTTTGTATTTACGCCGTCAAAATGTAACCTGAATAAATAATGACTTGTAATATTGTGTTGACCGGTTCGTCACACAAATTTCGGGTGGGTCACGAATATGATTCATTTCAATCAAATGATTAATTTCGTTAAAAAATATGAAACTAGATCAGTCTGAAAGACAATAAGTTCATTAAATAATCGGTAAATAATTAATAAGGATATTAAGGCTCTGCAACCGGGCCCGAAAAGAAGAAGATGGAGAGATACGAAATGACGAACGTTAGAGGAGAGCGCTAACATTTACAGCGACAAAATTGATGCGAAAATTGCGAAAATGTTTAATAAAACACGACTCGTTTAAAATAGAGGCATTGTTTTAAACAGAATTTAAAGAAACATTGTGAATTTTTCATACATGTAACTTGTAAAATAACTGAAACAAACGTGTTTATAATAATTTTTGGAGCATATTTTGCGATTTTTTTCTATCGAGGGAATTTTGTATAATTTTGCAAGAATAACATTTTTTTTAAAAAGCTTTAAAACTTACCGTGTTTAAGGGAAATATGTAAGAAATCGGTAGAAATTCGGCTTGCGGGCCCTTAAATAAGGAAAGTAATTTTATTATCGCATTACATACGAGTAACTTTCAGAGAATAGGACGGAACTGATGTGGTTTTAGTGAAAACTTCTTTAGCACCGTTGTGATTTAAAACTCGATGAAACGAAACATAGCGACACTAAATAGAGGCAAACATATACATTTATGGGATTTAGCCTGCGAAGAGTATGAGATAGATAAATCGATCTCCTCTTCGTGGGATACTTCGTAACCTTCTCACTCTTATCTACTTTAATTTTCTGAAGGTTTCACTTATACCGCGTGTGAATTGCATTTAAAAAAAAATATTATTCCGTGACAACTCAGACTCGTGCAACTTCAACAACCCTTTGAAAAGCCCTTAAAAGTTTTGAAATTATTTTTTTGAAAAATATCCCATAACCTAACCTAACCTAACCTACGAGTATTTAACTTTTTTTTCAACACTCTAATGACTTTTCAAAGGAGGTGTTGAAGTTGTTTGATTCTAAGTTGTCCGGTCACCCTCCAAATAGGATCTGAGGAAAATAATTCTACTCAGATCTCATGTCATCTTTGGGTATACGGTGTAGGGGTTCTTTTGAGGAAAGTACATAAAGTTAGGAAGAAAAAAGGCAGGTGGGGTGGGTAGGGACGGCCTCCGTAATCGAGGAGTAAGACCAGCGATCTGGAGACATTATCTGATTGATTTATAGTTTCATAATTTTATCATCATTACATAGTATAAAATGAAGTCGCTCAAAATATATGTGCGCAGAGTTCTTTTAAACTACACATCGGATTTTCATGCGGTTTTCACCAATAGATAGAATGATTCAAGAGGAAGGTTTATATGTATAATACATGCTTATTATAGCAGAGAAAAGCCGAGAAATTCAAATATTCAATTCAGGCAGCAGGCAGCGGGCAGCTGGCAAGCGGCTGGTGTGGATTTTATAAAGGTTGGGTAATGGCGTTGTGTTTCGTTTGCCACCGCAACGTGTGGCCGGGTCTGCTTGTTTAAAATAATATAAAGTGTATTTGCGGCACGTTCCTGAGTGAAACTTACTCTAAGTATCGCCCTGGTGTAAGACCACTTCATCTGAATAGCCAGGTACTTCCCCACCCTCCTCTTCCCCATATATTTCAACTCCCCACTTTCTTTCAGCCTCACAACATACCCTAATTGGAATTGCCGTAGTCCCACTAGCTCCGGACAGCCAACCTTTGGAACATTTGAAACTCTTTGGCGACATTCACATAAAAATAATTCTCGAGAGAAAGGGAGGTAAGTTTCACTGTTCCATGAAGATCGAAAAATCAGTTTTTCAATCATCAATCACTTAACCGCCGCTACCCGAATTTGTTGGTGCACATAGTAACGCTGTTCGAAACGTTAGCTAAATGATAAGGAAGTACAACGTGGTGTAAAACTCGAATAATGAATAACAATAATGTGGTAAAAACAGTTTAAAAACAGTTCTTTGAATTATTTTGTATTAAGTAGACAAAGTGGTACTCACTTGTACATCTTGGGATCTATGGGAGCCCCCCTAACGCCTGCCAGTCGGGCCTCTAGCGCCGAGGGCGACGGGGGTCCCAACGAGGGCCCCGCACCGCCGGGGCGGGCGCTCAGGTCGAGGGGCTGCTCCGAGGTGGCGGGGGGCGAGCGTGGTGGAGTAGATGGCCTTTCTTGCTGGGGTGGTCTGGAATAAAAAAGGTTATATTACAATTTGTCAATGCGTGGCTTAACGTAAATCATAATTTTCAATCAATCTGTACTACAAATCGGTTTATAAAATGAATACCAAAAAATATGTTTGAAATAAATTGATGGTTTACCACGTTTTCGCTTGAATAGAATAGAGATTAAAGTTTTGATTAATTTATTAAAAAAATATCAGCGTAATCTGAAAAATTTTTTTTTTTCATTAGAAATGCATGAACGCGTATGAGAAACAAAAAAAAAACACTAGATACAGTTTCATGCTTAAAATTATCTGCGACAATTTTTCTTGAACAACTTCTTTTCTCTCCTTTAAAATTATTCGCAAAATGAATAAAAACCAAATTTACTCTAAAATCATCCGTTTCCAGCCACCGTTTGCCAATCAATTTTTATGCTTATTGCCTATATTGGTAGTAATATAAGGCACATTCAGAATAGGTATACACATTATTGGCTTGTGCAAAACGTGTATTTTTAATGAAATCACATCACTCCCAGAGACATTGACCCCCAGGTTCCAAACCACCTCTTTACCCATAACCATAAACCATTCCCTTTTCCTTCCCAGAACTTCCTCTCCTTCCTTTCTCTAAACTGACCCTCCACACGGCATCCCCAAAGATGGCATAGGCCCTGAATTTTTTTTACTAAAAGCGCAATGTGCGGAGCTAATGAAAAAGAGGTATATTCGTCCGGTCAGTGGCTGAGTTTTCATCGCGTATGGGCCCCATCGAGGCATCCCGTGTTCGATTCCTCGGTAAGCTAAGTTCTCCATCAGGACGCAAGCAACATTTTCCGCTTACTGTGATGATAGTTGGAGATTTTCAAATATTGTCAGGTTATTCGTGACCCGGGAATGTTTGTCTTTCTTACAAAAAATACGAAAAAAGATTCAGCTACCAAAATCATAATTTGGGAGTGAATCACATAGTTGCAACATTTACAATAATAAATATAATAAATTACTCACTGGGTCACACGTATCAAGATAAAACTGGGTATTATTTGGCTATCTCTATTGAGTGTACTGTACTGTATTCGGTTTTAGAGCACGTACGAAAATAATCGTTGGTCAGTATTTTGCATTTCGAGATAACTTATCAGTAGAATTGTCCTTAATTTTAATATCGTACAACACTAAAAAGACTTAGTCATTTTTATTTATTCTCCGTGCGTGATTTTATCGTTTTAATTCGAATCAAAATATAATATAAACAAAGCTGAGCGGAGAAAATTAAAAAAAAATTAAAGAGTTAATATCAAATAAAAAAGTTAATATCGGTCAAAATGTTTTCGTTTTTAAATAAAATCCAAATAAATGAAATACTTCTGAACGTATTCCAAAACTAAAAACTGCCTTTGAATGATAATAAAATAGGCTTTCAAATTAAAAAAATCTAAATAAGCAAAAAAATATTGAAACATAAAAATTTTACATTTAAAAAAGTATTAAAAATGGCTAAACTTACGTTTGTCTAAAAAAACCTACATATTTTATTAGACTGGTATTACAAACAACGAGTATTACAAAAGTCACTGTCACCTCACTTTTCTGTCATTCCATGAAAAAAATGATTAATAAAAAATTTCCAATATCTATAATTTTATTTCATATTGTGATCTGAAATTTTGGTTTCTTATGAAACCAAAATTAGGTCTACATTTTTTTTCTTTTCTGGTTTTATAAACGAAGTACCAAATTTCTGTTAGCAAGCAACAAAACGGATCGTTATGCGTTTAACTGGTCAAAATCAGTCAGTTAAGCATTAACCGAAACTTAACCTACCGATAACCTAACGAACGTTTATAAAACGGCAAAATCGGGCGGTTAACCAAATATTTGTGGCGGTAAACCAAAAATGGTATCAAGCGTAACGAACGGACGTTTATAAAACCGGCCCTTATATGTTTAAATGTAAAGCTTGATTATCGCTTTGAATACCGTTTATATCATATTTCTTTTTAACGATTTCTATGTGACTTATATGAGTTGTGCCGAACATTATTTAATAGTTATTATTTAGATACGTTTTTAGATTTTCACGGCCTAAAGTATTTTTGTTATTTGTTTTTGGGGTATAATGCCATGTTGCGCTTCCTCCTTCTTTAGCCAACGATTCGGACAGCGTTGCAGTGTCTATCATCAGAGCAGATCCGGCAGATATGTAATTGTTACGTCACGGTACCGTAATCGCGGATCGTCACGGTAAAAATAAAAGCGCTCAATGGCAAGCGATCGCATTGTTAGTGGTGAAATGTGTGCTTATTTACTTGGAAGCGATACCGTGTTGCCAGCTCCACTTCACTACGAGCCGTTATTACAGTATACTTCAAAATGGTTGTAGATTACATCAAAATGGTGCTACAATAAGACCTGGTTCCAAAAAACTGTTCCTCGAATCCACTGTCATTCAGTGATCGCTAGTCATCGCTACAAAGTAACCGAGATAGGCAATGGCATAGGAACCGGTTCCAAAATAGCCTATTCTTTACCGGATCTGCCCTGATGATGGACACTGCAACGCTATCCGAAACGTTGGCTAAAGAAGGATGTAGCGCAAAACGGCATAACACCCCAAAAACAAACAACGAAAAAAAGTTATAATTTAGTTTTAATAAATAAGGTATGTAGGTACGTATGAAAATTGAAAACCATATGAGTACTTGGAGCAAGGGGAAGATACCAGTGTTAGGTTTTACTTATTGTTATTGCACTATATAAACTTTTTTTATTCTTAAGAAAAAATACATACTTCCAGCTTTCAATAAATAACTTGAATCCTTCAGTTGAAATCAAATGCCGCATTGAGCAAGCTCGTGCAACCTTTATCCGCATGAAAAAAATGTTCTGCAGTCATGATCTCAACCTTGGATTACGAATGCGAATGGTCGGATGCTACGTGTTTTCGATATTATTTTACGGAATGGAAGCATGGACGCTTACTGAAGAACTTATTAGGCGACTTGAGGCATTCGAGATGTGGATCTACAGAAGAATACTTAAAATAAGCTGGATGGACAGGGTTACAAACGAAGATGTTATGGTTCGGATGAATAAAGAAAAGGAAGTAATTAAAACTATAAAAATCCGAAAACTTCAATATCTTGGACATGTGATGAGACATCCAGAGAAGTATGAGATCATGCATCTCATAATGCAGGGAAAGACGGGGCCCTAGAAGAAGGAGAACCTCATGGTTGAAAAACCTGAGACAGTGGTATGGCCAGTCTACCGTGGAGCTGTTCCGGGCTGCAGTAAACAAAGTCCGCATAGCCAACATGATAGCCAACGTCCGTTG
Organism: Limnephilus rhombicus; assembly: GCA_929108145.2. NCBI lineage: Eukaryota > Metazoa > Arthropoda > Insecta > Trichoptera > Limnephilidae > Limnephilus > Limnephilus rhombicus. The sequence goes on from OV815293.1 coordinate 6,801,398, forward strand.
AACGAACAGGGCACAAGAAGAAGAAGAATAAATAACACCCGGTTTACTAGAATTCGTAACTTTTAAACTTTTCTCCAAACCACCCATAATCTCTTCAGCAAGTTAAAAATAAATAACAAAGTGGACTCTTCCATAATTCCATCGATCCTTAACTCTTCGACACAATATACGTTATCCTAAACAGCGAACACCTCAGCACAGGTTCTCCCAGTGAGGTGTTCACCAAATGCTACAACTAACCTTTTGAAGTAAAACTTATTTACGCACGCTTGACTTGGGGAGTAAGCTGGTGAATGCGGACGAGAGCGTTATGAAAAGTGTGATCGGGCGAGGCGAACGGAAGTTGAGAGGAAGATATAAGATAGTGAAGTTTTACTTCAGTCGCGTGGTCTAAAGCACACTCGTTTTTTTTTAACGTGAATACCTCACAGGAGTCAAAAGAATAACACTTTATCCTAAACATGCGAACCCCTCAGCGCGGTATTCTTAAAATGCTCAACTAACCTTTTTGTAATGTGAATACCTCACAAGAGTCGACAGAATAACATTTTATTCTAAATATTCGAACATCTCAGCACAGGTTCTCCCAGCGAGGTGTTCACAAAATAATAATATTTGGATGATTTATATAGCGCCGTTTTTGTGAAAAATCACCTCAAGGGCGCTGTACAAACTTATAATACATTTCTAAAATCTAAAAAACTACAAGCTAGGCAAACAATTATAAACAACTTATGGCTAAAAATTGCATACATCGGTTCATTGATCACCGATACGAAAATATGTGTACAAAATTTTGACCAATGAACGCAATGCTGCCTAAAATTTAATGAAAACAGGACCATACTTACCTGGGAGGTCGCTTGAAATTAACACTGTATATTGTCCATTTAAAGAAATTTAGATAGAGTTCGCTACAATTAACCGTTTTTTTACATGTGAATACCTCACAAGTCTTAGATGTAAGTCACTAGTTGTAATTGTAAATCTTAGTTTTAAGCCGGTAATATTAATTCTTTTATACATTACTTGAGGTGATTTTCCACGAAAACGGCGCTATATAAACTAGCCAATTATTATTATTATTAAGAGTCTCAGCTGCTCCCATCTGGAGCCAGTATGGTATCCCCAATTGGGGTTTGTTGTGAGGCTGGAGGTAGTAGGGAGGGGAAGGAGATGGGGGAGAGGAAGGTGGGGAGTACCTGGCTATTCAGATCTATACAGTATAATTCCGAATGGCGGTCTTACACCGGGGCGATACTGAGAGTATCTTCCACTCTGGAATGTCCCGCAAATATACTACATATTATTTTAAATGATTTTATTGTGAAATAATACAAATTAATCAAACAAAATTTATTTGCTCACGCTGGGATTCGTTCCCGAGACCTTCAGTTTGCAAGTCAAGAGCCTCACCCCTAGACCCCGCCGGTCGTTTTTACATACAACTACTGAATTTTTATCCATTTTTGTACCAGATATAATGTGAACCACTGAAATGATGTGTAAAATGTTTGTTGAAGAATAGATATGAATAAATAAATAGATTAGTACAACGATGCTTAATTTGAGCACTTTTGATTCATTTCAGTAGTAAAGCCAAGTGCGGTGGTTTAAAAAAAACTGCTGGAAAGCGTTTACAAAATGAACGAGTCTAAACGGTGACCCATATTGCTTAATTAGTAAAACGCCGGTCTTTGATTCCGTGATATCGATTTTAATTCCTGAAAATAATTGCTTTAGTAAACCCACATTCGGTCTTCTCTTTGTTCATTTTAATTGACCTTTATTACGGGGAATTGGTCATTCGCCATAATGCACACAAGAATAGACTTCTTGGAGAAGAAGCGACGCTGGTGGTTCCGAAACAAATTGGAAAATTTAACTGAATTGGGTAATGAATGGACTGTACGTTTAAAAATTCTGTATCCCTAACAATGATATTATACATTTCATCTTGACTATCCATTGTCTGATAAACCCAAGATAGAATTTGGTAAGTAAGAAACACTCACTTACGTTTTCAGTAAATTCTTAATTTCAAAGTTATTCATTTTTGGAGGCCATAGGTCACCCCAAGTGGTTCACTACGTTTGGTGTCTCAGAAGGTGTACCCGGGTTCATGGGATGAGGTTTGTCCGTATCATGGCACGGGATGCGTCTGCCCACCAACTGCTTGACAGGCCAGATCAGGAGAGATTGTTTGTCCGTCACTCCTGGACATACTGACTCCCAGATTCCTACCCACTTCTCATACCTATTTCCTTCCTAGAACTTCCTCTTCTTCATTTCCTTAAAAACCCTCCACATATCATCCCCTAAGATATGCCCTGAGGGAAATTATTTTCCTCATGACCTCCTGTGTGAATCTTATGTAAAAAAGATATTCACAGTGTGTATAAAAGACATAGATATATGATCATAATACTACATTCTACATCCCGGGTGTGACTGAGATGCCAAGATACGCTTACTCGCTTTCACTAAGACGAATACTTATGTATCCTCTTTTTCTTGATATGGACCGACTGAAGTATTCGCCACTGCTTTCTTCATTCACCCCCTCTACATGTGACAATCATCCTTGCATAATTTCCCTCAGCTGATTCCCAAATATTCAAGAATTTCAAAAACTTGTCCTAAAAATATGTAAAATTTTTGAACCGATGAAAAATATATAGATTACCTTTCTTGCCTCTGCTGCAGATACCAGTGCGGTGCCAGGAGACCCGGAGGCACCAGGGACTGCGGGATGGAGGGCATTCCTCTGAGACCCGGAGAACCTAGTGCAGCTACTGCCGCAAGTGAGGCCGCCATCGACTGGACCTGAAACAAATAAATAACACAGGGTATAAGCAAAGACCTGAAAATTTTGCTCCAATTCTTAAGCGATAAAAGCGAATTATTTTATAAATATCAGAGTACTTAAAAAATATATAATGGTGTTCAAACTAGATACATTTAAGATTAAACACATATCAGAAGAAACTTATTAAAAAGCGAAACGTGGGGATATGCCAGTGGTTGATTTATATATTATATTAAAAACAATATTTGCACGGGTGTCAAAATCCAGAAAATAAATAGAGCATCGTGGGTAACGATATTATTATACGAAGATGATCTAATCTTATTGTTACCCTCGTAAACCACATTCGCCAATCCGACATTTTTTCTATCCTCAAAGATAGATCTCGCATTATTTGGGCAGTATTGGCACATTGCTAGTCAATCCAAGGGAGCCTGCTATGTCTCACTACAAAGAACTTTTTTTTTTTTTAAATATGTTTATTTAGTTATTAATTGTACAATAATTTCTCTTACTTAAATCTTACAAAACTGATCAATCAGTTTGATTGTAAAAAATCTCTCATTTTTCCTATTTATTTACTTACAACATATAAATATATAAAATGTTTTATATTTTGGTGCTTAATACATATCTAGTAATTATTTAATAATATAATACTTAATATTAAAATACTTAACTAATTATTGTAATGCTTATTATAACATAAATTTTATTTTGAACAGTGGTTAAAAGATCTAGGTACCTATTCGTTCACAATATTATTTGTTTTTCATAGATTTAGGTATTTTTATACAATATTTTAGTTTTCATGTTCGATTGAAGTAGAATGATCTAACTTTAGTTTTGATTTTTGAATATGATGTCTCGTTTTTAATATTTTCAGGTAATGCATTAAATATTTCCGGAATTTTATGCCTTTTTGTTCTATCACCGTATACATTTGTAGATTTATTAATAATAAACATTTCTGCTTCTCTATGCCTAGTGGGGTAGTTATGGTTTACAGGTTTTTGAATTCTGTATTCCAGAATTCATCTAGAGTTAATTGGTAATCTACCCTACTATGTATAGAGAGCACATTACACAAGGAGAACATTTTTTTATAATCGCCATCACATAATTGAACTTTTTTTTTTGCCTGATATCAATTTTAGGAAACGGATTTGTAGTTGTTCTATTTTATTTAAGTACGTTTTGTACGTTAATCCGTAACTATTTATTCCGAATCCTATAATTGATTCTGCTAATGCGTTATATATACAGTATAATATATTTTTATTAACAAAGTTATGTTAACTGTTTCATCAAAACCGTGATCTCAACGATTCCCCCATATAAAACAAATTCTCAGTTATTCGAGTGAGAATTGTTCCGTTCCGTTTAACCCTTTTAAAATTCAAAACCTTTTATCCACAAATTGTTGTCCCTTTCTAAAAAAGTATCCTCTCTTCTATCAAGCCTTATTTATATTTTCTCCCTAATTTTTTTTTCTAAATTTTTTTCATCTCTTCTAAATTCCTCGACTTTTTCTTCGACTCCAATCATCCGTGTAAATTTGAAATTCGCTCATATGAATAAAATTAATAGGTGTATAAATTGTTCTCTTCATAAATTGTAATAATGGCCTAGAAATCCCTTGAAGGGTGAAAGCCTGACATTTGGAAAAAAATAGAGGAATGCGTTTATACGGACAAAACACCGTCCGCGAGTCTTCGTAATTGAGTTTAGTCACCTGATTCATGGTGGGATGTCTGGCCTGCTGCAGCTGTAGAAGGTGCGCCAGAGCCTGTGCCTGGGGCCCCAGCAGGTAGCCGGGGGGAGCCCGAGCGGTGCCAGGGCCCCCAACCGTGCCCGCGGGACTGTGGCCCGACCGGCTCGAGCCTGACTCGGAGCCCGATTCGTTCGCCGCTGGGGGGCTCTGCAAAATAAAGACATGTCTGGAATTAGCACATTTATGAAAAAAAAATTATAATATATCTGGTCAAGGGAAGTATAGGACACCCAATCCACTTTTTGGTTTCGAGTGCTTCTAGATTGTTTAAACAATCTAGAAGCTCTCGAAATCAAAAAAGCCGTCAATAATAAATCAAACATTATTAATAACTAAATCAATTTATCTGATAGTCCCATTTTTGATTTATTCCGTTAACATCTTCTTAAACAATTCCCTCCCTCTCCCTCCCCTCCTTACTCACCCATCCTGTAATTATTTTGTCTCCCTCTTTTCTATTTGTATCGCTCTCTGGCACCAATAGAGTGTTGCCTATTCTGTTTCTATCTCTTTCACTCATTCTCTTAATTTCTTTTATATATGTATGTCTGTAGATAATTATCTTTAGTTGTTATAATAAGCCCTGATTTAGCTCGAGATGAGCGAAACCTGGTTGGCTGTTAAATATCAATTCTAATAAAAAGTGGTGCTTTACAAAGTGTGTTTTTTAATTTAATATATAATGTCACACCACAAAGTATTTGCTTCCTTCGATAAATTTTATTTGATTAATTTGTGTTATTTCACAATTAATTCATTAAAAATAATATATAGTATATTTGCGGCATGTTCCAGAGTGGAAGATACTATCAGTATCGCCCTGGTGTAAGACCACCATTCAGAATTGAAACGTTGCTTGAAAATGGCTTTAGCCGTGTTTGGTGACCAGATCTGAATAGCCAGGTACTTCCCAACCTTCCTCTTCACCACCTCCTTCCCCTCCCCACTACCTTTAGCCTCACAACATACCCCAATTGGGGATGCCATAGTCTCACTGGCTCCAGACGGGAGCAGTTGAGATTCTTGTTCGGCATTCACTGTAAAAAAAAAATAATATTTGTAACATATGAAAAATGAAAATTTGAATAAAAAAATTGAAATGGGTGGCACGCGAGCTGTTTGAAAACTGAATGTACTGGGACTGAATATATAGAACGCGGGAGGGGGGTTGGCGGAAGTGGGGGAGCGGGAGAAGGGAGAGGGTAGGCGGGGAAGGTGGAAGGTGAACGCGGGAGGGGAAAGGTATGCGGGAGGGGAACGGGGACGCACGGTAAAGGGAGTAACAATTTATTTCTTCGAATATGGCATTGTAACGCATGCCGCGAACTAGCTAGTACCGAATAAAATACTAAATATCAGAGGACGACATGACCCGATCAAGTGAATCAGATACTTGAGTCAGGCCATGTCAAGAGTCAGAATAATAGAAGATTATGTATGAAACAATGCATGAACATGAATGAGGCAAGGAGTGTGTACCAAGATCAAGTTGTTTCGACGTCTGTCCTCTCTATCTAGCCCTGCGAAGAAAGGCATGATGGTTGATTACTTAGATATTTAATAATAAAATTTAGTAAAATAAGAATCTCGTTTAGGACACGTAAAATTAAAACTAACTAAAATTGTGGATTAAAAAAAAGTTAAACGAGTTAAGAGGAGCAGCTGCGCGGCCTTTTCATACAAAATTTTAATTTGGATTTGAAGCCATAATATTTAACCAAACTAAATGTTTTTTTTTCAAAACTAGCTGACCCGCCTCAGAATCAATAACTGTTGTGTTATTAGCTGAAATAATTTTTTTTTCCTTTCAGACTTTTATTTAATATATATCCCGTTAAACTACAGTTAAGTAGTTTGTCAACAGGATTTTTATTACAACTTTTTACAGATTACAACTTAGACCTTAATTTATACAATAACAATAAACTTACACATTAATAGTAAAACTAAATCGTCTAATACAAATTATTTCTACCTAGTAGCCATGTTTTCAGCAAATATCTGACTCTATTTGGAAATTCGCATTTTTTAATATTACCAGGTAGCATATTATATATTTTAGGCACATTATACTCAAGGGTTCGCTGTCCGTATTTATTATTATGTTTAGGTACAAGCATGCCTTCATTCTTTGTGAACCTAGTATTGTGCCCATGTTCAACTTTCCTCTTATACTCAGAGTCAGATATGTGCTGAATCAATATTTTATACCATAATAAGGCCTGCACCGGCAAAACTGTTAAATTTTGATACAAAAGTGAAATGTTTCGTCTCTGCGAAAAAATATTTTTTTTAACTAGTAATTTAACGATAGAATTTTGTATTGATTGTGCGTAATTCAGTTTAATTAAGTTAAAAATTCCACAATAGAGCAATTATCGATGCGCAACTGTCCGTGTTTTGTTTTTGTCAGTATCAGAGATGGCGTTGTGTACGGATTTATATTTTTTGCGATTTTTTTACTGTTCCACTTACTTTGGGAAATGCGCTTCATTATCTTTATTCGTATGAGGGAGATTTATTATAATTATTATTTTTTTCCTTTGGAGGGGTGCAGACATACGTTCACCGTTTGTCTCGTTTTCGACTATTGACATTTAGTGTGTAAGAAAGAAGGGCAGCATTATAGGTTTAAGAACAAAAGCAAAAAAATCAGCGCATTGACATTTGACGTTTTTGAATTTTCGGAATTCACGCACTATTCAATATTATATTTATCACAATATTGCTGCAGCTCTTTTAAAAGATGAGAATTCGTTCAATACAAAGGAAAAGAATTTTTTTCATAATTATTTTTTGGAGAATTTTTCGATATTATAATAGCTATTCTGTTATTCGGGGCGGAGACAAATCCAACAAATCAAAGATCATAAAAATCGGTCCAGCCATTTTTTTCTGTTTTCAGTGTCTCGTTCTCTTTCATATATTCGTTTAGATTATTATTTTTATCTTCTTCTTCAATGATATATTACGTTGATAGGAATAACCTACAAAAGTTATAAAAAGAGACTATTTCTTATAAAAAATTTAATATTTTTCTGTCATTGTTAGTTCGAATTTAAATAAGTTTGTGTTACCTTGGTATGCAACTTAATTTTCCTGCCAAGTTATGAATTAGCGAGGAGTTGAACAAAAACCTAAATGCATCTAATGAATAAATAAGTCCGCCAAAGTGAAACACTCATCAATCGGTTCCAAATCGTCATAGAAATGCATAATCTACTTATATGATTTTGATGTGAGTCACTTTGTCTAGGAGTCACCAAGCATATTTTCCCGAATGACTAGCGCAAAATGACATAACGGATGTGACAAAATTACATTTTCTTATGACGAATACAATAAAATGTACAAATTTCAGTAGCAAAATCTATCCAGTATAAAGATGCCCATAGTAGAGATAATCAATTTGGGAGGCGGAAATGGGTACCGCCGCCCCGCGAACCTTTATTGCATAACCAACACCTCTGCCATAGGTCACCCCAAGAGGTTCGCTACGTTTGGTGATTTAGCAGGGGTGTCCGGGTTCATGGGGTGAGGTTGGTCTAGGTCTTGGAGGCAGATGACCAGGACACACTGAACCCCAGATTCCTATCCACCTCTTAAACCCTTTTCCTTCCCAGAACTCTCCCCTCCTTCCATTAAAAAGACCCCCACACAGCATTCCCAAAGACATAGACCCTGAGGGAAATCATTTTCCTCAGGACCTCCAGTGTGGAGCACTTTAAAAAAAAAACGTGAACAGTTATTCTATAAGATACGATTTTAGATTTTCACGGCCAAAAATATTTTTGTTATTAGTTTTTGGGGTATTATGCCGTGTTGCGCTACCTCCTTCTTTAGCCAACGTTTCGGACAGCGTTGCAGTGTCCATCACATCGGCCCTGATGATGGACACTGCAATGCTGTCCGAAACGTTGGCTAAATAAGGAGGTAGCGCAACACGGCATAATACCCCAAAAACTAATAACAAAAAAGTTATTCTATAATGTTGTTACTATTTAACTAGGCGTACTGTACAGGGCCCGCAGATACTTTAATAGTACACAACTGCTAAGCCTGTACAAATCACAAGTGCGCCCCACGGTTGAATTTGGCAGCCACCTTTGGTCTGGAGCTCCAAAATACCTGAAAAATACCCTCGACTCTGTGCAGAAACGGGCGGTCCGTTTTATAGATTCTCCCATCTTAACAGGCGTCGCGTCGGTGGGATTGCTATCCTTGTTCTACCGGTATAACAATGGAAGGTGTTCCGAGGAACTAGCGTCATTGATCCCTTTGGCACCGGTGCATGGTCGGGAAGTACGCCAAACGCGTGCCCAACGTATGTACATGATTGACATTTGCCACATGAGAATGGGTCGCTTCTTCGACTTGTTCTTGTATTCGACAGCTCGGCTATGGAGTTAATGTAAAAAAAAAACTATGAAGTCCATCATGAACAAAAAACTATTTCCAATAGAAAGCTGATTTTCTTCTATTTCTTGGGCATTAACTTTGTAACAATTTCTAGACATTCTGGCACAGAAATAAACAAAAAAATCGTAAATTCATTTAGTTAAAAAATAATAGGACATCGTCTATCACATTTATTGACAATAATGCCTTGTTATGTTGATTTTCCCACCGTTCTCCCCCCTCCCCAAAATCACCATAATTTTTAAGTCACCTAGTTTTAAGATAGCTAATGGAATGTAGAATGTAGAAACCGGTAGCAAATAAATACAAATTAAGTAACAAATGTACATGTGCAATACAACTCTGGTTAGTATCTGGGGCACCATTACTAAGAAACAGATATCCGAAATACAAGTAATCCAAAATAGAGCCATAAGAAATATATACCATCTACCATGGGATACACATGTCAAAGACATATACTCACTGACACAAATTCTTCCCTTTACCATTCTGCCAAAATATAGCATCACCACTGCCATCCTACAAATAATTCAACACTCCTCACACACCAACACTAAACCAGCCTTTAATTCCGATATACACCAGCACAAAAGACGATCACAAAATCAAATACATCTATCGTCATCTACTCACACAACTAAATTTGGCATTAACTCCTTACAATACATCGCACATACGTAATAGAACGCATTGCCTAATGTCCTAAAACTACCAGAATCAATCAAAAAAATATTGGCAAACGCTCTAAAAGGATATTTTCTCAGCAACTTTATTAACCAGTGACGAATTTAGCTGTCTTCCTTTGTAACTCTTGTATATTCTTCAATTACCTGTGTCAAGTGTGTCTAGTCCATATTGTTCATTGATTTCCGTGTTCTTATGTAAAAATAATTTTCCTTTAGATGTATAATGTTGTCCTTCCCGAAATGAGTTTTATTAAACTCATTGGGAGTAATGTATTATAAATTTTATGTAATAATTTTGTAATATATTATCTCTAATAAATAAAATAAAAACTCTTCAAAACAGAAAGCCGAAATATCCGAACTATAATGTCATAGTAAACAAATTAATTGATCTATCCTTATCAATGGCTTAGACTGCTTACAGAACTAAATAATAATGATGTATTGCTTTGTTTATTCCAAATAATCTAAAATTGAATGTTATCAAAACCAAGTTTTTAATTGTGGATATCCTAAAAAATTGAAAACGTAAACATAAAAAGGGTTGGCAGTATTAAATATCTGGGTGTAATTTATTTATTTATTTATTTACGCCTATTTAGGCTTTTACATACATATATATAACAATATTAACGAAATTATACTAGTAAATAGTGCAGGAAACTACTGTTTAATATTGTGTAATATTGGATAATAAATTAAAATTCGACGAAATTTCGAATACATAACAAAGATAATTGCTAAATAAGTAGGATTCCCAAAAAGGATCTGAAATAACTTGGATACGAACGCGCCTTGTTTACAATTTTATTGTAACTATGCATTTAAATTATTGTTCTAGTGTTTTATTCATGTGTAACGAAGCACAAACTAATAAACTACAGGTTATACAAAATAGGGAGATGAGGATGATTTTAAAATGCAACATTTTTACTAGAGTTAAAATTATGTTACAAAATTTAAATATGATGACAATCAAACAACATATAATATATGATAAGTTAAAAATGACATACTAGCTTAAAAATAACATGCTCCCAAATTATCTGCAAAGTAAGATTATGTACCATGAAAATGTTCACAATTATCCTACGAGAAGACGCGGAGATTTTAGGATTCCCAAAACTAAACTTTCGTGCACACAAAACAACGCGTTTTAATAGGCTAAACTTGTGATTGTGCGTGATTTGAATACGAACATGCCTAGCAATATTATTTTAGTCACCTTAAACCAAGTTTCTGTTTTTCTTAAAATGTATTTTTCAAAACTATTTGTAAATGTTACTGTATCTCTTAAAGTATATTTTTAATATTTTTCCTAATAGATGAATGAAAAAAATTGCTATCATCTAAATAAAACAAAACAAAACAAAAACTGAATTTGTAAATCCACAAACAATTATTGGAACACTCCACATACATTTTTGAGGGCAACTGAATTTTAAAATTTGAATACTTTTAAAATATTTATTGGATTATATAATATGTACCTACGTAATGGAATGGTGTGCTTAAGAGATGCCACGTTATGGAAAATAATGATATGATCTAGATCAACAGTCCAGTGGAGTGGAGAAACAATTTTCACAATTTAGGCTTAACTCTAATCATTATGTTGAAAATTTAAAATCTGAGATAACATTAAAAGTAATTTAAGATAAAGAAATATAAATAATTAGACTCACCGGAGGAGGTTCTGGTACTGCAGGAGTTTGTTCCACACCTGGCCTCACCAGTTCACCATCCACGCAGAAGTAGCACTTGTCCTGCGGTCTCCAGTCCACCGGTTGCGGTTTCCTCGGAGGTCCAGTGCTGCTCCTTTTGATCAAGCTCTCCAAAATCGTCTCCGTTGGTCCTCCCCCTCCATTATTACCATTATTACTGTTACCACCCACAGTATTGATCTCTTCTATGGTCTTGATTTTTAATGTTGTGGTCTGGGGAGTGCTGCAGTTTTCTTCTCTCAGTATTGAGGAAGGTCCGTCTTCTGTTTTTAGGTCTTGAACTTCTTTCAAGTCTTCGTCCACCGAGATTGAAAGATCTGGTTGTTTCTCTTGTTCTTTTTTTGGGATTAGATCTTGCGGGTCCTGCGTAAGGTCTGTAGCGCTGTTGTTGCGCTGAAGCGCTTCCGTGGTGGCTATCATGGGTCGGTCTTCTCCCTCGGAGGTCTGGTTTGCTTGGGGGTTGAGGTCCAGCGCCTCTGGGAGGCTGTGGCTGTCTGCTGAAGGCTCCACGGGTGAGTCGCTCTGGTCTGGTTGCTGCAGGGGAAGGTTTCTGGCTAGTAATACGTCCTGATAGAGTTTCCATTTCCTGCGACCCATCAACTCCTCAGCGACCCGTTCTAGTCCTGAAACAATGAAGTTACAGCATTTAGTAAAGAAAACACTAAATATTTTAGAACATTCTTGACGACGGCAAAAATAAGTTTTCGTTGAAGTTGAAAACTCTCAGAGGTTTAGCTTTGTTTCACAAGTTGAATAAAATGTGAATATCTAATATTAATATTCATAACTGCTATTCTTAAATCTTATATATTTTCGTGAGCAACTTATATTATCGTATGAATTTCTTTGGCTTTCGTAACTATATAAAAATTCCCTTGTGAACTACGAAAATTTGGTGGATAGTCAAAAAGGACACGACATCATATTGTTTGTAAAATATTTTAAAATAAGAAGTAGCAAAAATTGTAGTTGACTGAGGATGGAGAAGTGGCCTTTTGCCATATCATCGGTCTGAAAATTTGTTCGTTACGTTCCGATTCAAGATGGTGGCCTTTTATCGCGCCAGAGTTTGCATGATCGTAGTTCCAACTATGTGCTATCAAATTGGAATAATTAACATTGTGGTACCCACCAGTCCGAAGAAAATTTGAAAAAATAATTGTCATTGCGGTGGACAAATTACATAATTCCTTATTAGAAATAAAAAAATGTTACGTAAAATATTTATAGTTTATAATTAAGTGGGTAGGTGTTTAAATATTTTGTTTCTCGTTAAAAAAAATCAGACTTGTGTTACTAGTGCACAGGACACCATTAAATGCTAATTTTACAAAGCTTTCAAATAAACATGTATATCACAGGTTTTGCTAATTGTTTTGAATAAAATAACATGTTTATCTCAATAGTACTGCGTTATCCGTGTAAGAATCATTATGAAATATTTGGAACAAAGGCTAAACATGCCCATTTTACCCGAACAAAGATTAAGTTGGCTAAGGTCTCTCCATTTACGACGCAACGTTTCTGGCTTTGTTTCCATTCCTCCATGCCTCGACTGTCCGAACCTTCAAAGCCTTCACAAAGGTTTATTTTCAGATGTGCATTTAGTTTAACGTCCGACGGCGTTCGTTGGAATATTTTAGCACTAAGATAATTGATTTTGAATCAGATTGGTATTTATAGCACCTTGAACTAACCCGATTCAGCCAAATATCAACAGGTAATCCTTTTATATTCTCCTTAGACAGGCAGAATGATACAATATTGGAAAAAATAATATGTGATTTCTTCCAAGGATACAGTACAATAAACACGGTGTTGAATCCAAAATTTAAATTTTTTACGTTAAAAAAAAAAAAAAAAATGTCGCTGGGGTTTAATATACAATTATAATTACCTCCTGGATAAAAAGTCTCTATTGAAACTTTCAGAAATAAGAAAAAGAACAGATTTAATACTATACGATTTAATACTATTCCATAAAATACTGCATTACAAAAGTGACTGTCCTGACTTACTTCAATTTATCAATATCCATGTTCCCCTAAAATCATGTCGACATTTATTACCCTTCTACTTCAATAACACCAGGACACTAGCTTATCAAAATTTTCCGTTTCTGAGACTTTACAGTCTCGGAAATAAATATTCTAATCTAGGTGATATATTTCATCTTAAAACTAATCATTATAAACGTCGTATATTCTATCACTTTTATTCTTCTAGGCACAAATAGATTTACATAATTTCTTCCATTTTTGTTTACATTGAATATGAGACTTCTTATCATTTTGACATAATACGTATTTTTATTTTATTATTTGTTTTGTTGTTACATTGTATTGTGTATTTTCTTTGCTCATCATTACATAGTATAAAATGAAGTCACTCAAAATGTATGTGCGCATTGATCTTTTAAACTACGGAACGGATTTTCATACGGTTTTCAACAATAGATAGAGTGATTCAAGAGGAATGTTTATTATAGTAGAGAAAAGCCGAGAAATTCAAATATTCAATTCAAGTAGCGGGCAGCAGGCAAGCGGGTGGTGTGGATTTTATAAAGGTTGGGTAATGGCGTTGTGTTTCGTTATCCACAGCAACGTGTGGCAGGGTCTGCTAGTTGTATTATATTTTCTTTATTGTTTGTTACTCAACTTATAATTATAATGTAAAAGCCCATCAGAGCGTGTAATAAATAAATAAATAAATATAACTTTCCAATTAATCGCTCTATTAATTTTAAGAATATTACAAATCAATTTTCATTTCGTTTTTAATAGATATGTACAGAAGGAAAACAAATAAATAAATGACAGAACATTTTTAACTCTGTTTTGTTGACGTTAAAAATACATCAATATTCGAAGTGATTCTATTTAATAACAAACACTGTAGTCAACCGGCATGAATGACAATTGGCAAGTTAGTCCTGGAGGTTTGAGGATGAGACAGTTTGCGCTGTCGGTGACGGAGATAACCATCGGGAACGTAGAAATAAATGCTCTTCATGATACTCGAGTTTTCGAACCATCCACGAATCAGTCTGCAGAAATGACCCAAAGATGGTTCTTTCCGAGCATGCCCGAGAGAAAGTTAGCAGAATAGAACCACGGGTAATAGCCAAGACCTACTACCATCAAAATATTCACAGAATTTTGATGTGAAATGATCCAGGAACCCGACGCTTTGGTTACTCAACCAACAAACACATCGCCTTCGCCTTTTTTTTACATTAACTCCACGCAAGAGGCCCTGATGGAAATAATTTCCCTCAGGGCCTATGTCATCTGGGATGCTGTGTGGAGGGTCTTTTTGAGGAGAGGAAGGAATGAACATTGGTCTTGAAGAGACCCATGTTGTAGGAAGGAGGAAACACAGAGGCCGGCAAAGCATTCCACAGCCGAGCTGTTGAACACAAGAACGAGTCGAAGAAACGACCCGTTCTCATGTGACAAATATCAACCGTGTACAAATGTTGGGCACGCGTTTAGCGTGTTTCCCGACTATGCACCGGTGCCGAAGGGATCAATAATGCTAGTTCCTCGGAGCATCTTCCATTGTAATACCGGTAGAACAAGGATAGCATTCCCACCCGACGCCTGGACTCTAAAGATTGCAATCCGTCTGTTAAGATGGGAGAATCTATTAAACGGACCGCCCGTTTCTGCACAGAGTCGAGGGTATTTTTCAGGTAATTTGGAGCTCCAGACCAGAGGTGGCTGCCGAATTCAACCGTGGGGCGCACTTGTGTTTTGTACAGGGTTAGCAGTTGTGTACTATTAAAGAACCTACGGGCCCTGTACAGTACGCCCAGTTTTTGGGAGGCTAACTTTACTCTGGTTTCGATGGAGCCCCCATACCTGAGCTGGTCACTTAGGGTTACACCAAGCATATCAATAGAGGGCCTATTCGGAAGATTGCTTCCGTTGAAAGATACTTGACTTGACTTTCACTCCTTATTTTAATCATAGTCTTTATTTTTTTTCTGTTATACTATTCTCGGCGTGAACCGATTCGTGTATGCCATATCTTCCTTTAGGCGCCACCGAATTTATTTTTCAGTAACTTGGGCATCCTATAATATCCTCACTTTATTTGCTCTACATATCCAAATCTTTTAGAAGTCAACTTATAAATCTTGCTCATTATGCCTTATGAATTCAATTGGTACACCATATTCTCATTACACTCCTCTCCGGGTCTATGCGCTCTAAATTTCCTAACCATTTTCTTTACGATTACACAATAAATACGAACCATGGCTACACTGGGTAAATGAATTATGCCTGTACTTTTACCTAAGATTTTTATGCTTTCCAGAGCGCTCACTCTTTGGATACATGTAAACTATTAAAAGACATTCCAAAAATAAGAAAAAAAAAAAGTGGAGGAAAAGTGACATCATAAATTAATTGTTTGCTTCGCAAAAATTGCGAAGACTCCGGTTCATTAAATCAGGCTCATTATGTTGAGACTTTTTTTAAAAACTCACAAAGCAAACTTTCACATAATTCATCACTTCTATCTTTTTCTTTCGTAAGAATCCATCATAATTCAGCGTTCCACCTGTAACAGCATTTTCATTATACACCTTGTTACAGAAAATGCATATTTATGACTTCCATATAAGGACAGAACACACAGTATTTGAGAACCCCTTGTATTCAAACTAAAATAATTTATTCACCATTACGAACACCGACAGTTTTAAAATTTTTTATTTTAACCTTATAAGGGCTGACAGAGCATTACATATTTTTTTTGTTATATTATAAGACGTCTTATAAGGTTATCGTGAATCTAAATTTTGCTGTTATATTTTAATTTTACAGTGAAATTATACGAAAACGATGCGTTAAGGTAGAGGTGTAAAGCTTTAATTATTGAGTTGAGTGTAAGATTTTATTTCTGATTATAAGGCGTTCTTGTGGAACTGAATTTATAACTCCGTCATGTATAAAAATCCATTAAAGCCTGTGAAGCGTTTGATTAAGATAATATCATCAAAATGGTTATTTTTATATAATAAAATGGTTCTCCGCTTTTTCTCTATTAATTTTGTATAAGACTTCAATAAAAATTCAGTCATTGGTTTAACTGAAAAAAAAACACATAAAACATTTTTAAATACTTAAAACGCATTAAGGTTGTACCGAAACGTACAAAAAATGGAAATAAAGGGAATATTTGTGAGTGCATCCGAAAACTAAAAGGTGTTTTTGGAAGGTGATGAATTCGAAATAAACACATACAGCCTTACTAAAAAACGTCGTGAAAATTTTAATAAATTGATAAATGACAGTGGATGCAAAAATAATTACATCAAAAAATGACAAAAAATTGTTCGTGGAAAATTATTTACATTGCTAACACAACCAGGCCCCCCTAGCATGGTCGATCGACATAGGTTTTATCGAAAATTTCGGTAACTCTAAATCGCTCCCGAGCACGACTGCAGGACGCTAACGAAGAAATAACAGTTTACGTCAAATAAATTAGGAACCCTTAGTCGATGTGAACTGTTGTTTTTCGTTAGCGGCCTGCAGTTGTGCTCGGGAGCGATGTCACATTACCGACATTTTTGATAATACCTACATCGACCGACTATGCTAGGACCCCAGAAGGGGTTGTTTATCTATAGTGCTTGTTTCATTACTAATTTCTGAACGAATTTTGGAATTTTTCGAACGTATTTTAAATGTCTTGTATATTTCTTATTTTTGAAGATGTCGTAAAAAAATATCTTTATAAAAACTAGATAAAATTACCTTTTAGATATTTATATTTTAAATATACATTTTAGATATTTTTATTTTAAAATTGCCTTATTTTAAGCTTGAAAAACGGAAAAAAATATAAAAAAAGCTTTCCAAAATGCTATAATTGTAGAGAATTAAATTAATTGCTAAAATCAAAATGTAAAAATACAAAATTTAAAAATAATGAATTTGAAAGAAAACCGTAACTTCACTTTTTATTTCATTCATATAATGAAAATTTATAAAAAATTACAACTTTTCTCCGAGAGTAAACTGAAAATATCTGTTTTTTTTTCATCAAAATAAAAAAAAAAATCTTCCGCATGTCGTCACTGGTCACTCAGCCGGGTAATCACCCAACCTTTTACTCCACCCACAACTGTTCAACAATATTTTTTTTTATCGTATTGAGGAAAAAAATATGACACCAGTGGCTAAAATTTCATTTAAATTTTTTACTCTAAATAATGTCAGGAATCAATGGTAAAAGTAAGTCAAATCCGTCCCTTAACACCCTGTATAATATAATTGCTTAAAATATTTTTCAACGATTTTTGTTATGAACTTGAACCAAATAAAATAAAATAAAACTTTAGGAACTAATTAGCGGTAAACTGAAAGAAGTTTGTGCCAAAGAAAAATCTCTCCCTGTTTGCTTTGAAAGTATGACGAAACATAAAATAAAACATTAATAAAAGCATCGTGTTACTTCATTGTTTTAAATATTAATAATTTAGGGCTCCATCGCAAATTTATGTACATGAATTTGACGAAGTTGTTGCAGTTGTCTCCGCCTTTTTAACACGAGCTTTGCTAAAAAAAAGGTGTAAGACATATTAAATAATGTATATTTTTTTCCAAAAAACTTTATAGAATGCACAAAAACATATAATTTTTGAAACTTTTATTAAAAAAAAAAGTGTCTCATTGTTAATACTGCGTATTTTATTACGAACACATCACGATCTTCCCATAAAAAGTATCATTTAAACCTACTACGCTAGAGCAGAAGTGATTATTGCATCAATATGTTGAAATAATCAAGATGACCATGAAATCTGATAAACAATTACATAAAATATGATAATCATTTGCGAAATATTTCAAAACAATTACACGATTCATTACAAAATTACTGCGAAACAGGTCTATCTAGCACAGGCGGCGTATAGGAATGCTATCCTTGTTCTACCTTTCAATGGAAGATGTTCCGAGGAACTGGCGTCATTGATCGCTTCGGCACCGGTACATAGTCGGGAAAGACGCCAAACGCGTGGCCAACATATGTACACGGTTGACATTTGTCACATGAGAACGGGTTGTTTCTTCGACTCGTTGATAATTTGACGGTCTCTGTGTTTCTTCCTTCCTACAACATGGGTCTCTTCAAGACTAATATTCATTCCTTCCTCTCCTAAAAAAGATCCTCCACTCGGCATCTCAGATGACATAGGCCCTGAGGGAAATTATTTTCCTCAGGGCCTCCTGTGTGGAGTTAATGTAAAAAAGGTAGACAGTTTATTATTTAGTTTATTGACAGGTATTTCTCTTTATCTCTCCACGCACTCTTATTAATTACCATTACTAATACATTCATTAGTTTAGTTTTAAGAACCCTTCTAATTCTTTTTTTTTCAACAATTTAGGAGGCGGGTATGGGTACCGCCGGTCCGGGAACCATTTATTGGATTACCAACACCTATGCATCAATAGGTCACCCCAAGCGGTTCGTTAAGTTTGGTTACTTAGGAGGGGTGCCCGGGTTCATGGGGTGAGGTTTGTCTGGTTCTTGGCGGTGGATGCATCTGCCCACCAGCTGCGTGGCAGGCCAAATTGAGAGAGACTGGTTAAGGGGGAACTTTTGAACAATCCAGAACAACACCTCACACCGGAGGGATAGATTAATACGTCCGTCACTCCTGGACAGATTGATCCCCAGATTCCTACCAACCACTCATACCCTTTTCCTTCCCAGAACTTCCCCTCTCCCTTTCCCTAAAAAGACCCTACACACAGCATCACCAAAGCTGACATGGCCCTGAGGGACTTTTTTTCCTCAGGGCCTCCTATGTGGAGCTTAAAGTAAAATAAAATCTGTTGCCCGATTCTTGGCGGTGGATGCATCCACCCACCAGTTGCGCAGCAGGCCGGATCGGGAGAGACTGGTTGAGAGACATTTTGGCTTTTTCAGCAGGACTCTCTCGGAACAAAGCCTTGCATCGCAGTGGGAGAGATGGATTCGTACGTGCGTCACTCCTGGAGACACTGATCCCCAAATTCCTTCTCACCCCTCATACATTTTTCCTTCCCGTAATCTAACTTCTTTTCCCTAAAAGACCTTCTTTCCAGCACCCTCAATTTGACTTAGTCCTTGAGGGGAATTATGTTCCTCAAGGCCTCCTACTTAAAAACTTACCTACTTGCGTCGTAGTTACAATAACTTGTAATAAATTAGTTTATAATACGTTATCATTTGAATTATGATGTACTTTGTATAACAGATAAATATGCGATGGAAAACGTTTGGAAAAAATACACGGTAGAGTAATAAATATATCAAGAATCCAATAACCAGTTCTCAATAATTATGGCGTTGGTAATGAATAAAATATTAAATTTTGCCTGCATCTCCAACTAAAATCATGTCATTTGTGAGGAAAAATGTAGGTGTTGACTAATAAAATTACAAACTACGCTCGTATATGGGGGGAGGTAAGTTACTACGAGAGACGCTGATAATAATTTATATTACTGTCATATTATTCATCCTAGAATCCTCTCTTTCCTTTCTCTAAAAGACCCTTCACACAGCAGCCCCAAAGATGATGAGCTAAAACAAAAAAAATATAAATTTAATCCTGAGTTCAACTCTCAGATGCAACCGAATCTTTTTCTGCGTTTTCTAATTCGCAGGTTTCATTTGAGACTGATTGATATTGTGTTCAATGATTAAATATTACAATTAGAATTCGGGTAGAATCTTGCATTCGTACATAAAGATAGCAGCCAAAAAAAATCGTTAAGAAAATTAAAACAATGTGGGTAGTTGTTAGTCGAAGTGCAATACAATTAAAAATGTATCAAGTTGATATAGGCGAATTAGCTCAGAGGTCAGAACAATGCCCCGGTAAGGCAGAAGTCCTGGGTTCAATTCCCAGATGCAACCAAATCTTTTTCTGTCTTTTCCGTTTATTATTTTTCGTTTGACAGTGTTTTTTTTTTTACATTAGTTACACACACGAGGTCCTGAGGAAAACAATTTCCCTTGGGGCCTATGTTATCTTTGAGGATGCTATGTTAAGGATTTTTAGGGAAAGGAAGGAGAGGAAGGTCTGGGAAGGAAAAAGGTATGAATTATAGGTAGGAACCTTGAGATCAGTGTGTCCAGGAGTGACGGACGTATGAATCCATTCCTCCCACTGCGGTGCAAGGCGATGATTCGAGAGAGTCCGGCAGGAGAGGTCAAAAGATCTCCCCCAAATAGTTTATTCCAATCCGGCCTGCTACGCAGTAGGTGGGCTGACGCATCCGCCGCCTAGATCCGGAACCATGAACGTATCTTAAAATACTTTCAACCGTTGTTCGCTAAATTGAGGACTCCAACTTAGAGAGACTTGGCGATGAAAATTACCATTGGTGATGAAAATTAGCATTAGTGATGAAAATTACCATCGGTGATGAAAATTACCATTGGTGATGAAAATTAGGATTCGTGATGAAAATTACCATTGGTGATGAAAATTACCATTGGTGATGATAATTACCGTCGGTGATGAAAATTACCATTGGTGATGAAAATTACCATTAGTGATGAAAATTACAATCTGTGCAATATAGAAAGTGTTAATGGACAAGAGACATCATTATCCTGCATTGTCAGTGAGCTTTTATGATTACTCTTCCTACCGTTAGAAAGTTCCTAAATAGCCCAATTTTGAGGAGCGTTGTCCACCATGGAAATTGTAGTAGGGGTCAAGATCCTCAGCAATGAGGAACCGACTTGAGAAGAATAGTTCGTTTGAGAGGGGTTAGTATTGCATTCAATGATTAAATGTTATAATTAACTATACAGCCACCTAAACGGCATTTAAAAATAAATTACATCATACAATCTCCTTCAAACATCTCAGTTGTGCAATATCAAACACGTGCAACGGTAAGACGATCAACATTATTGAACTTGGTATTCATTACAGAATTACAGTCCGTAGATTGCCAACAAACCGGTCTATTGCGATTATTTCAATGAATCTATGAAATCAATGCAGTAGCCTGTCAACTCTGAATTATATTTCCACATAATTTACGCGGTATTAACCAACAGAGCGAAATAAAAATAATTGGCTATAAGAGATTCAATAGGGTAATTATTTATTATTATTGAAATTTTCCAGGTATTTATCAATTTGTAAGAATTAATAAGCAAACCAGTTCGGTTAAACAATGATACAAAGAATTAAAAACGATACTTTTATCATGTACTGGAAAAAAACATACTTGCAACACATTTAATTTCACAAAAAAAATCATAATTTATAAAAGGTACTAATACATATTTATTCTGCTTCTTAGAACAAACATTATGGCAAAAAAACTGTAATATCTAAAGGGAGGATATGCTGCGAATCGCCGCATGGAAACCTAGGCAAATTGTGCAAGCGCAATTTTAACATTTAAAAATAACATAAGTGAAATTTAAAAATCGCAAGTTAGCCCCACTGGAGCCCCAAAATACCTGAAAAATTCCTCGACTTTGTGCAGAAACGGGCGGTCAGTTTGATAGATTCTCCTATCTTTAACATTATATAATTCTACACAGGAGGCCCTAAGGAAAATAATTTCCCTCTGGGCTCGTGTAATTTTTGGGGATGTGTGGAGGGTCTTTTTTCTGGAAATTTATTTATTTAAGGAACATAAACGGTAGGTATTAGTAATATAATAGACACAAGAGGATGACAAAATAATAGACTAATTATTAATGTTCACAGATAGGTATTTAGAAACAACTAAAGTTGCCGATATAGTTACCAGAATACACCAACAAAAGTGGAGACGGACAGGTCACATGATCCGCCATCCGCAAGAGAAATGGTGCAAACTGTTATCCCAGAGATGGCAAGAGAAGTAGATGACTTCAACAAATAAGATGGGAAGACGACCTAAAACTCACGGCTGGACAGCATTAGAGAAGAGTAAGAGGTCCCAGTGGAAAATGTTAGAGGAGGCCTATGCTAAGAGGCAAACTGAGCTTCGGGATATATTATAACAAACAAGAACATGTTTAGTATTCAGACCTAATAGAAGTCCAGAATAAAAAGGCTTAGTATTATTATTATATCGGACATGCCATTCGTTACGTTTTAAAATTATTTGTATTACTTTAATGTCTAAATTTTGTATTCTGTACCTAACTGTATGTAAAACCTTTTTAAAATAAAAATTGGGCACTAGCAGGTAGTAGGAACTTACAACCCGGGCATATCCGTACGTACCGACGCGACGGTGAAAGCGGCTTGACCAATCACAGGCTGAGGCTAGGGATCTAACTGTACTTCCCTTGGCCATGGTCAAGTGCCTAAATTAACAAAAAGGCAAGCTTTCACCGTCCGAGCTCTATTTTTCACCGGATCTGCCTAGGCGACGGACTCTGCCCGGGTCTGCCTGCCGCCTGCTAGCCACCTCTCTACTGCCGATTTCTGTGCGTTTTAATATTTGGCGTATCGACGAGTTTTTGCCAACCCCTTATTTACAGTCTGTATACCTACGATGGCCCGTGCGGTGTAGTTATTATTAAGAAACATAAAACTAACTGAATGTAAATGAAGGAGTGAACCTGGGTTTTGAAGAGACCCATCCTGTAGGAGGGAAGAAACACAAAGGCCGGCAAAATTCCGAAGAAATCAATCTAGTTCCTCGGAGCATCTTTCTTTGAAACAACGGTAGAACAAGGACAGCATCCCCGGACGCCTTAGCTCTAAAGATTGCAATCTGTTTGTTAAGATAGGATTTGTTAAGATAGGACATTGGTCTTGAAAAGACAAATGTTCATTCCCTCTCAGAGAGATGTTGTAGGAAGGAGGAAACATAGAGGCCGGCAAATCATTCAACAGCCGAGCTGTTAAATACAAGAACGAGTCAAAGAAACGTCCCGTTCTCACGTGACAAATGTCAACCATGTACAAATGTTGGGCACGCGTTTGGCGTATTTCCCGACTATGCACCGGTGCCGAAGGGATCAATGACGCTATTAGTTCCCCGAGCATCTTCTATTGTTACACAGGTAGAACAAGGATAGCATTCCCACCCGACGCCTGTGCTCTAAAGATTGCAATAAAGATGGGAGAATCTCTTAAGCGGACCGCCCGTTTCTGCACAGAGTCGACGGTATTTTTCAGGCATTTTGGAGCTCCAGACCAGAGGTGGCTGCCAAATTCAACCGTGGGGTGCACTTATGATTTGTACAGGGTTAGCAGTTGTGTACCATTAAAGTATCTGCGGGCCCTGTACAGTACGCTCAGTTTTTGGGAGGCAACTTGGCTTCGATGGAGCCCCCGTACCTGAGCTGGTCTCTTAGAGTTACACCAAGCATATCAATGGAGAGCCTGTTCGGAAGATTGCTTCCGTTAATTTCATTATGTAATATGGCATAGATAACGTTAATAGCTCCATAGTAACTTCTTTAACAAAACAGAAGAAAGGACACAACGGAACTCTCAGCGCCAACTCTAATAATATTTACGTTTTGCGTTTGTTTTGCCCTAAACTCCGGCTACAAAACACAATTCTCACACACATGGCAGCTAGAAACACCCACATAAAATATTTCTTCACTCTTTATTCTAATAAATATTATTAATTTCATCGCAAAATATTATAAAGCATTTCTCGCATGATATTTTTGTTAAAAGACCTAGGAAAAGTAACGGTCAAAGCGCTTAGGATATGAGTCCGCACGCATTCTCCATGAGAATTTCCTTTCTCACAGTAATAACCGTCACGCTCTACGCGCATCACTGCCATACATAATTGAACACATGTAAGTACTTCGACGCAAACTGCAATTTTAATGCATCAATTTTGAATAGTTAAAGAGCATTTCTGCACTTGTATTAGCAGACCGAAAACGAAGAAGCAGATATAAAATGGAGGAAAAACTGGTTTTAATACTCGGGCAAATATTATGGTAATATTTAGCAAACGAGTTCAGCAAAATTGTAATTTTTATCTTCCACGTCGTCTTCTTGAGTTTTAAATACCGTCTTGGTAATTTTGAGGAGATCGTAAAATGTATTATAATGGAAATTAAAAGAAAATTCGTATCTAATTGATTAAATAAACAATTTGAAAAGTCTTTTGCTTGTCTATGTTTGTTCGTCTATTCTTATATTTGTTAATTTTCATTATACGGTTATCGTGATGAAGAAAACACTGGTTTCGAAACATGTCGATTATTTTGATTAAATAGCTGTGTAAACAAAGTTATTTACTTTTATTAAGGTAAAAAGAATATTTTTAATTTATATTTTGGGAGGCATGTATGGATGCGTATCGCCGCCTCGGGAACCATTTATTGGATAATCTAATTCGCTACGTTTGGTGACTTAGTAGGGCAGACAGGGTTTACGGGATAAGGTTTTTCTAGATATATATAATACATGGAAAATGAAAACAAGATCTTGGCGGCCAATGCGTTTGCCCACTTACTATGTGGCGGGCCAGATCAGAATAGTTTGGTTGAGGGAGATCTAACCTAGATCTTTCCAGCCGGGCTATCTCGAGGCATCATCTTGCACCGCAGTGTGAGGAATGGATTCATACGTACGCCACTCATGGACACATTGATTCCTAGATTCCTACTCACCCTCAGATTCCTTTCCCCAAAAAGATCCTCCACACAGCATCCGCCAAAGATAGCTAGGCTCTGAGGGATTTTTTTTCTTTAGGACCTCCTGCTAGTGAAAAAAAGCTTTGATCGCGATGTTCAAACAATATTAATTATGAAAAGAAAAATAAAAAGTTACAAGGTTTAAAGCAAATATAGATAATCAAATTTAACTTGGACATCGGTACAAAAAAACCACATTAAGTTTTTTTTTTTAATTACAGACTTAATTAATCTTACCAAGAATTTGGTAGCGCATGTGGTGGGCCGTTAAACTACAGTTTAAAAAAATGTTCGTAAAATTCCCCTAAGGACACTTAAGTGTCGAATAATTGCACTCGGTAATGCAATAGCAAACATTTTTTAAGAGTCATTGAAAAAATTACGAGTTTTGACAATGTAACTTTTAGAGTTACTCGAGAAATGTGTTTATAAGTTAATTTTAAAAACTCTCTTTATCTAATAACACCTTTATAACATTTTTAGATAGTCAAAAACCCATGTTTTAAATTTATTCGTATTTATTAGGTATTCAATTTCTCTTTATGATAAACGTAATGCTGAGTTCCTTATCTGTAGTACGGTCTACTTTTTGAAAATTGAATTCGATCCAAAATTGAGTTTCTATCGCACAAAAAGCCTGTTCTCACTGATCTACTTCATGGATTCCATGAAATATTTTAGTAAATTAATCAGCTGGGAACTCAACTTTATTTTATTAAAAACCAACTTCATTATTTCTCGAATTTTAATAAGTATTATTGAATGAACAACGCAATTTTTGCACAACGCAAGAATTCATAATTCAAACATGTTTACTTGATTTCATCCGACGAGTTGGTACTAATGCCCACCTAACGTAGGTATTAATTTAATGTAGATCTTGTTTTAATTATAAAGACGCGTAGTTAATACACGTCGATGAAATAGGGTATTAACGTACAATATATATGTAATGAAACATGAATAAATATGATGGGGCTTAATTAAAAAATGCTAATTCTTATATAACTGGAAAGATCGTGATCAATTTTTCATTGTTTCGATTATTAATGACGTTTGTAAATTGATAATTTTAACGTTATGTTGCCTATATTTAATAATCTCCATAAAACGGTTAAAAAATTAGATAATAATTATACATTTTATCATATAATTTATAAAATAACTCCTACACCAAGCTCGATAGCTAGCTCTCTTAATCGGCGCAGAAATCCATGAAAATGTGTATTTCACTCTTTTATTTTTGTCATAGTATTAGATATGTTTATTGCTGTAAAAAATTTATAATTTAAACAATAAAAAAAATATCACGGAGAAGATTACAGGCATCAAATAGGTGACCGGACATATCAGAATCAACTCATTTCAAAACCTCCTTTGAAAAGTCATTAAAAGTGTTGGTTAAAATTGGTTAAATATGATACGTTAGGTAAGGCTACTTTTAATTTGTTTTTCATTGAGTTAAATTGATTCTGAGTTGTCATGGAACCCGTCAAAAGATAGTTGCCGAACTGTTTGCGAGTGACATATGAAAATGTCGACGAACGAATCGTTTTTATGAGTTCCTTTCATACGTTTGTAGTGCTTTAATGAATTATTTTGCCTATATAGTAAAACCAGTAATTTGACGGCCTCCGTGGTAGAGGGGTAAGGCTCTCGACTACAAATCCGGAGGTTCAAATCCCAGCGTGAGCAAATAATTTTCATTTAATTATTTTGTGTTGTTTCACGATAAATTGATTAAAAATAACATGTGGTAGATATATTTAGATCAGTTTGTAACTACTTATTTTATAACTACGAATCTTTAGATCAATTCCGAATAGTTAATTTTGTAACAATTATTATGAGTAATACTTATTAGTCTGAAACACTCATCTACATTGAAAAAATCCCCCGAGAAAAGATACATGCCGCCGACGGGACTTTTAAATAAAGTTGGTTGTTTGCAGGTGAAAAAATGTAATAAGCAGTAATGGTTGAATGAAACACTATTATATATTGAATTATTTGGCGGGCAGGAGATAAGCCGACGTAGCTCAGTGGACAGAGCAGTTGACCGGAAATCAGAAGGACGCAGGTTCGAGTCCCGTCGGCGGTATGTATCTTTTCTCGGAAGACTTTTTCAATGTAGATGAGTATTTAAGGCATTGTCAAAAATCATTGATATAAAATTTACAGTTAGGAATTGATCTTAAGATTCATAGATATAACATTAACAGTTACAAATTGATCTAAAGATTCATAGATACAAAATTAGCTATTATTTTTAATTGATTTTAATTTTTAGACAAGATTTTTATGCGTAGCACAAAGGGTAACAATTATTATAAGTAATAATAAGGGTAACAATTATTATAAGTAATAATAAGGGTAACAATTATTATAAGTAATAATAAGGGTAACAATTATTATAAGTAATAATAATAATTATTAGTAATAATAAGGGTAAATAAGTAATAATTATTATTACTTATAATAATTGTTACCCTTTGTGCTACGCATAAAAATCTTGTCTTAAAATTAAAATCAATTAAAAATAATAGCTAATTTTGTTTCTATGAATCTTTAGATCAATTTGTAACTGTTAATGTTATATTTATGAATCTTAAGATCAATTCCTTACTGTTAATTTTATATTAATGATTTTTTAGAACAATTCCTGAATGTCAATCTTACATGAGTGAATCTTTAGATCAATTCCTAACTATTAATTACTTATCATCATCATTATTACATATTTAGCGCCCTTGAGGTGATTTTTCACAAAAACGGCGCTATATAAATCATCCAAATATTATTATTATATACGTATTTTGAAAATATTTTTAATGTATCACGATACAATATAAAATTATATAAATAGGCCGCTGATGATAATATAAGGGGCCCGTAGATATCTGATATATTCGATTACGAAGTTTTAATATTTTAATAAGATACTCGCGAAGAAAGAGCTTTTGAAAGGTTTGAAAAAAAGATTTCCAATCAATGAATATTCCACGATATCATTAAAATTATAATGTCCATCATGTACAATCCTTGTACTGCTGAAATTCAGTGCATTTTGCCGTCATTTATCGCAACGTCGGCATCAATAATTCAGCCACTTCATGATTGCCACGGGGTCTACGATTGGGCAGGTGTTTTGCTACGGTGGCGTAGAGCGTGCCGCGGACCTCAACGACTTGCACCTTCGAACATAGCTAGAACCTATTCTACTCGTAGATGTTGTGACTACGCTTTAGACAGTAGACGGGCAAAGTAGACATTGGGCAAATGATAGCATTAATGAAAAAAGTAGAGCAGATACAAAAATAAATAAAAGTTTATCAATTAAGATAAAAATATTTTACATTCGTCTACGTCTACACAATAATACTAGTAAAAATAATACTTGTTATTTTTTTCTGTTTAAAAGAAGTAATTCTATAAAACATGTCAAATCGCACACTACCAGTAAGAAAAGCAGGTATTTCAGATATTACATAGATATAATATTGCTTATGGTATATACCTACATTTGTGGCATTTGCTTTCAGTATCGCCTTGGAGAAAGATCGACATTCAGAATAAATACGTTGCTTTAAATGGTTTTAGCCGCATTTGGTGACCAGATCTTAATAGTCAGGTACTTCTCCACCCTCCTCTTCGCCATCTCCTTCTCCTCCCTACTACCTTCAGCCTAACAATATACCTACCTCATTTGGGGATGCCATAGTTTCACTGGTTGGAAGCAGTTGGGACTCTTGTGCAGTATTCAAATTAGAAAAAAATCGGTTGCAATTTTAGCAGAATCTCCTGATTGAAAAAGGAACCAAAATAGAATATTTGAAACAATCTGGTAAAAACATTTAAGGTTAAACGTCACGTACGTTATAATCTACGCATTCACAGATGGCGCCAATAAAATTATTTTAGGTTTTAAATACTTTTTGCACGCTTTAAAATATTAAGGTAATTTAATCGTTTGCGCTTAATATGAATATAAATAGTTTTGTCCATAAACAAACCCAAATCTTTCAAGAGAGGCTGAAAAATTCAATTGTGTATCGGTGACTCAATCTCAATTTATTTTAACTATTTATTTATATTCGTATTAAATATGTACGGGCGCACACAATTAATTCACCTCAATATTTTAAAGCAAAACTTGCAAAATGCATTAAAAACTTAAAATAATTTAATTAATACGTAGATTATAACGTACGTGACGTTTAACCTTAATTACATCGATTTAGACTCGTTCTAGACTAGTAAATGCATTTAATTATATCGACTTAGACTGGTAAATGCATTTAATTTCATATGAGACAATACTTGAAAGTTAAAGCTTGAAGCTCAGTTTAGTGTCCAGATCTGAATAATAGGGTTAGCCCAACCTTCCTTCTACGTGTCTCCTTCTCCCCCCACATCTGTCAAACAAAAAATATATCGATTCATCTACCGGAAATTAGAATAAAAAAATCAATCAATCGAAAAAGAATTAAAAAAAAAATTCAACAGGCTGTCAAAACATATCGTTAAAATCAGCACTTTGATAATTGTGGCGGGAAAGTTACAAATTCAAATAATTGTAAAAGAACAAAAATTCAAATTCCCTGTGACAAAATCTTAATTTAAAAAAATCATTAATTCAATATTTTTAGTAGCAATTCAAATCATTGAAAGATAAAAAAAAATTCAGATTCTATTAACGAGACAAAATCCTACACATTAAACTCATTAATTTAATATTTTTAGTAGCACAGTTCTAAAATCAAATAATCGAAATGGAACAAAAATCCAATCAGATTCAAAAGCAACAAAATTCTACACATGAAACTCATAAATTTAATATTTTTAGTTGCATAGTTCTGTATTCAAATAATTGAAAGAGAACAATAATTCCAATCAGATTCAAACGTAACAAAAACCTTCATTTGAAATTCATGAATTTAATATTTTAAGTAGCACAGTTCTAAATTCAAATAATTGAAAGAGAACAAAAATTCCAACCAGATTCAAACGCAACAAAATCATGCACATGAAACTCATAAATTTAATATTTTTAGTAGCATGGTTCTAAATTCGAATAATCGAAGAAACAAAAATTCCAATCAGATTCGAACGCCACAAAATCCTACACGTAAAAACCCGTTAATTTAATATGTTTAGTAGCATAGTTCTAAATTCAAATATTTCTAATGTGCGCCCGCACTGCACTAGCGATCCGGGCTAGGGGCGGTCCTGAGGCTCCGCCCCTCGGCGTTTCTGCCCAATAAAAATAGTACAGCATATATGTGCATACCTCTCGGTCAATCTATGCCAACGTATGCACTCTACACTACGGAATGCTATACTATATATTATGCGTTGTATGCGAACGTTGTTTTTAGCTAGCATTTGTTGTAAACGAAGAATAGGGGTGAGAAATACGGCGGCCAGTTGCGGCGTTTGTTTTCAAGGGCGGTTTGACCGTTTATTATTTACCATGTGATTATGTTGACATTATAATAGTCATTTAATTAGTAGTTATTTAATTATCTGTGAACAGTAAACCTTTTGTCAAAAAACGTATAATTCTAATTTTCTCTTATTTAATACCTACCCAAATCAAAATCATAATTTCTTCTAAAATCAAAAGTTTGTTAAAAGGTGTTTAAATACCTACCTACCTACTTAATGATAAACCATTAATATTTTAAGTAACGTAAAACTAACTAACCATCACACCGTTTCCGCAGGGGTAGGCAGAGAGGAGGGACCGTCAAACAACTCGGTCTTGGAATACCTACACTCCTTGCCACGTTCACATTCATACATCTTCTCATACATGCTCTTCTATTATTCTGACTCTTGACATGGCCCGACTCAGGTATCTTATTCACTAGGTCGTGCCATGTCTTCCTCGGGTGCCTCCGGCTTCTTCTCCCTTTAACATTTGTGTCATATATTCTCCTTACACTCCTTTCCTCGTTCATTCGCTCTGCGTGCCCAAACCATCTGAGTGTCCTTTTCTTAATCTTACTCATTACGCTTACATCAGCCTTGCATTCTTTGCAGATCTCCAGGTTTCTCACACGATCATACGTGGTTTTACCATACAAGTGCCTCGGGGATCTCATTTTTACAACATTCAGTCTACTTTCATCCTTCCTCTGCCAGTTCCATGCCATACATCAGGTTAGGTACTATCACTCCATAGTAGACGGCTAAGAAATTGTACACGTTAAATAAGGAATTGCACCTACAATTCGAAAAAAAAAATTCTTCAATGACAACTCTTTTTAAAACTTTCTTCGGGCCGCCCGGTAGGTAGGTAGGTACCTACCTACCATAATATAATATTTATTATTCTGAAAGTAAGAACTCTGGCGGGATAAAAAGGTAGTATCCAACATGGACACCATCTTGAACCGGAACCTAACCAATAAATTTACAGACAGATCAAATGTTCGAAGGTCGAGTTAGGTACAACAGGTCTATGCTAAAGTTATAAGTTTCTTTGCTTAAGGCGATTCAATAGTTCAGGAAAATATCGAAATCGGAATTTACGACCTTTCATGGAAGGAGTTTAAAAAACTCGAGAAAAAGCTTTTGGAAAGGTTGGAAAAGGCATTTGAGATTTTTTCATTTAGGTTGATTTCGTAAAGGCCTGTAAAAAACATTAACTAATTTTTTACGCAGTGTTTATTATAATAAAACGCGGAGCCTAACGTCCGTTCCCCGCTCCGTCCGGGGGCGAACTGATAAACAAACGGACGTGACAAGTTATGTAGCCTTTCGGTGGACGGCATAGGGTTCACTTTGAAAATCGAAATTCACTAGTGCCGGCCGTATGTAAAATGACAACGCGAAAATGCATATTTTATTTTATTTTGTGAACTTCGGCCGTAAATATCAATTTTTTTTGTCATTATTATAAAAGAAACTGAATTTGCAACATTATACAATAAAACCATATCCGAAAAGGGGTTTTTAAATAGGAGAGTTTGGACTTGAAAGGGTTTTTTACGGATCTTATATATATTTTTTTATAGGCTTATTAAAAGACTTACAAAAAAATTACCTATATTTTTAAGGGCCAAGATATGTTCTACAAGCAGTATTTAATTGAAGCATCTACAATACTTCTAAGGGCCGGTTTTATAAACGAAGAACAAAATTTCAGTTACTTAACGAACCGTTTTTCGTTAACGGACCGCTATCCATTCGTTATCTTATTTTACGTATTATAAATAAATGTACATTACTAGCGGTCATCGGTTACATTTAGTCCGAAAGTTTTATTACTTGGGTCACTCTCATTGTCTACCTGCATTGTTATACGGATGCGTCTACTTGGAGATTCCTGTAAAATCGCCCGCTGCTTGCAGCATTGATCCCAGACCTTAGAAACGTAGTGTTAATAATAACTGTTCATATATTGTTTTTAAGTTTAATTTGTAAAACCCCATTTTAATTTTTTTCGAATATCATTATTCAATTTATAAATAATATTATTATTCAATTTATAAAAAAAACAGTTTATTTGTAAAAAAGTTCTTCTATGTAATTATTAATTATTATTACGCATAACAGCTATTTTGCCTTCTGAAGGGATTATCAAAGTAGGCGAAACGGCTGTCACGCGTAATAATAATTACATAAGTAGCGGAACTTGTTTATAAATAAACTGTTTTTATAAATTGAATAATAATATTTTTGAATATATAAAAGAAATAAAGCTGGGCTGGCGTTACTGACTGATTTCGATATAATAAAAATAACAGAGCGCCGAGAACAACTTCTTTCTTAAAACTGCCAAAAAACGTCAGCGAACGGATCGTTAAGCATTTAACTGGCCAAAATCGGTCTGTTAAGCATTAACCGCTACATAACCGACTGGTAGCCTTGTGAATGTTTATAAAACGGCAAAATCAAGCGGTAGACCAAATATTAGTTGAAATTGGTATCAAGCGTGACGAACGGATGGTTATAAAACCGGCCCTAAGCGATCTAATTTTCAAAACAAAAACATATGATTTTGTATGATTTTGCATTATTTAGTATGTTCATCTTAATATTTTACGATTCCACTACCTTTAAAACAGGCGTCGGATAATTTTTTGTATTATGTAGTTGAAACTAGTAGAAATATACGTAAACATGAAAATAAATAATACTGTCACTCTTTGAGAGCATTTGGATGAATTTAATACAAATATTGGTTGAAGAAGTTTGTTATTATTCCAAGTTTTATGTATTTTACACAAATTCTTATCCATTCAAAAATAAAATAACAAGTTTATAATAACAAACGGAGAGCTTTTCACGAAGTTTGCAGAGCCCCCCCTTTGCTTGAGATTTCTTGATAAACCCAACTTTTTCAGCTTGAAACATCTCTTCAATCATTTTATACGGATAAGAAAAATTAAAATGTCCACTTAACTATTAAAATATTAGCTTAACCGATATAATTTTTTTCCTTAAATTTTACACAATTTTTATTTAACAAAAATATGGTAGGAGATTTTTAAGTTTAATGTAAGCGTATATAGTTAATTTCGAGCATTTTACAATAGATAGGTTCCTACCTTTACGTATGTTTTAACAAAAGTTGAAATGTGTACAATTCATTAAATACTCGTATGTAGCCTAACCATTATTTTCTGGTTCCGACAAAGTCACTTTATTCTTTCTTTTATTTTTAAACAATGTAAAAAATTCACGGGTTACGAACGACCTGACACTCCAATTTGGGAGGCGGGAATGGGTACCGCTGCCCTGTGAACCTTAATTGGATAACCAACACCTCTGCCATAGGTCACCCCAAGTGGTTCGCTACGTTTGGTGATTTAGCACGGGTGCCCGGGTTCATGGGGTGAGGTTTGTATAGGTCTTTTTTTTTTTTTACAGTGAATACCGCACAAGAATCTCAACTGCTCCCGTCTGGAGCCAGTGAGACTATGGCATCCCCAATTGGGGTATGTTGTGAGGCTGAAGGTAGTGGGGAGGGGAAGGAGGTAGGGAAGAGGAAGGTTGGGAAGTACCTGGCTATTCAGATCTGGTCACCAAACACGGCTAAAGCCATTTTCAAGCAACGTTTCAATTCTGAATGGTGGTCTTACACCAGGGCGATACTGATAGTATCTTCCACTCTGGAACATGCCGCAAATATACTATATATTATTTTAAATGAATTAATTGTGAAATAACACAAATTAATCAAATAAAATTTATTTGCGCATGCCGGGTTCGAACCCGCGACCTCCGGATTGTGAGTCAAGAGTCTTATCCACTGGACTACGGAGGTCTTGGAGGCGGATGACCAGGTCACACTGAACCCCAGATTCCTAACCACCCCTTAAACCCTTT
Source organism: Limnephilus rhombicus (assembly GCA_929108145.2). Taxonomy (NCBI): domain Eukaryota; kingdom Metazoa; phylum Arthropoda; class Insecta; order Trichoptera; family Limnephilidae; genus Limnephilus; species Limnephilus rhombicus. Next base: position 6,835,799 of record OV815293.1, read on the forward strand.
TCCTTCCCAGAACTATACTCTCCTTCCTTTCCTTGAAAAATCCTCCACACAACATCCCCAAAGATGACATAGGCCCCGAGGGAAAATTCCTTCTATTCCATTAATAGTATAATTGCAAAGAATTGAACCCGAGCCGCTTGGATGGGATCCCGACGGATTTTTCCACTCGGCTAGTTATTACTAATCCTTGTGTAAAAAAAGTGTAAAAGCCCAGTGGGCGTAAAAAAGTGAAAATAAAAAAAAATAAAAAAAAATAATATCATGTCACTACATCCACGAAAAAGAGGAAAAATATATATAAAATTTAACTGAAATTATATTTGGGTACTAAGGTTATTTATTTAGTTCTGCAAATTTTTGTTTTTTTGTTTTTTGTTTAATACTTTAATAATGATATGCAGTCACATTATTAAACTATTAAGACCACATTAGCGTTTAAAACGGGGAAAACAGATATCAAAGTACCCCACAAAAAAGAGAATCTATTGTCACAATTATTTTATCAGTAAATGGGTTTAATCGGTAATAAATCAATTTAGGCACCTTCAAAATTGAAATTTAGAATCATATATCTAAATAAGTCGTTTCAAAGTGGTTTAATTTTTTTTTAAAATGGCCTTGTAAGCCGAAACAACTGTCACAAGAATCAAAAACTTAATTATCTACTTGCAGAACTTAATAAAAACATTAGTAAATTTAATGAAAATTATATATTTTTTAAATTAAATATAAAAACAATGTTTGAAAAAACAGTGCATTTTTAATAACAACGTTTCAAATTATCTAAGTCACATCGGTGACTTCTCGTTGCACCGGAATGCATCCAGCAGGCATTTTCTCTCGCTGATAACGCGAGTTCTCCGTATAACCGTATTTAAACAATTTCGGGCCTTGTACTGATAAAAGTCCTCTCATTGGCCCGATAAAAACTACTTATCTTATCTTCAAAAACGTTATCAAACAAAATCCTCGCAGCCTTCACACACCACTAATAAATGAATATAGCTTTGTTAATACTGTCAATATATTCATATACCTTTAGTAATATAGTGTCAATAAATTTATTGATAATATTATGTTGTTAGAGTGCTAAATTTATTTTTTCAAAATGTCATCTTTTATTAAGACGATAATGTACCCTAAAATATTTTTTTTATTTTTATTTTTTTTTTATTAGTAGATAATAGAAGGTACATAAATTACAAATAAATTTTGTACAGTAATTAATTACATAGTAGATGTATTTGATGTACCCCCATAATTAAGCAAGGTTTGTGTGTATGGGGGGGTGTTATTGTATTGCTTTTTTTATATCATTCAGTTTATTTATATCATATTTAAATTACCATTTAAACGAAGTTTTCAGTATAATTTTTAAGGTGAGTTTTAAAATTTTTTATATTGGTATTCATGTTTCTAATTTTTTCTGGTAATGAATTAAAAAATTTTGCTCCGAGATATTTATGACTCAATTGTCCATTTTTTTTTACATTTTGGAGTGGGAAGTATTGATGTTTGTCTAAGACTTCTATTATTTTTAAATGGTGCAACTTGATTTTTAATATTATCTTTATAAATTTGTAATGTTGCATGATAAAAGTATAATATATTCAGAATCTCAACGACGCGTAAGTAAAGAAGCCGTGGACACAAATTGCCACTCGCGACCCGGTGTATTGGACGGACCTACTGTCGAATTTGCCCTATCAAACACACTAAAATAATGTGGGAATCTTAACGACGTCAGTGAAGAAAGCGTGTAAACAAATATAAGCCCACGGCACGGCGTATTGGACGAACGAGCGGTCGAATTCACCCTAGCAGGCCTGGAGATTCGACCTTTCCGCCGCGTTCATTTTAATTAATTCTGAAGAACGTGTTACAAATATTTAAGATGTTTTTAAACGTTTCCCTCCCGAAGTTTTTAATTCATCGTCTAGAAAAATAAAATTTGATGCTTAACGCTAACTTTATTGTTCAAAAACGGGTTATAAAATTTTCAAATCGTTGTATGTAAAATATATTAATGGTAAGGTATGGTTTTCATTAATCTTCTCTACATATTATAAATTAAAGTCCCCCGCGTCGTCTGTCTGTCTGTCTATCTGTCTGTTCGCGATAAACTCGAAAACTACTGAACGGATTTTCATGCGGTTTTCACCAATAGATAGAGTGTTTAGTGAGGAAGGTTTAGGTATGTAATTTGTCATGGATTTGTGTAAATTGGTTGAAACATAACGATAATTGTTAGAATTGTCGGAAAAAGTCAAGCCGCCTTGTAGCTTTCATTGAAAACGCTGCCTGATCCTTTTGGGATTTATCAAAACAATACATGGTGAGATATTCCTCTTTTATAGATCTACAAAAAAGTCCGCGAAGGCATTTATCTATTTTTTACGGATAGCTTACTATACCCATTCTATCTTCTAAGAAAATGGTCACGTACATTTCGGTAATTGAAAAGTTATTTAGACGGATACAGTCTTAATCCTTATTAACTTAAATACGTTAGTTACCCCAACTATTTCATGCACATTATTATAATCTTTCACACCATCTATTATTATAAATTAAAGTCCTCCACGGTATCTGTCTGTCTCTTTGCGATAAACTCAAAGACGGCGGTGGTTATAAAGGTTGGATAACCATCCAGTAGATGACGTTGTGTTTTATTAGCCACAGCATAGCGTGGCCGGTTCAGCTAGTATTAAATATATGGTACTTATATCCCCAGGGGCCGGTTTGAAAAAAAAAGTTATTATACTTATGAATTAATATGTGAGTTTTGTATTGTACCGCCTTAACCACTCGGGTCGCATAGTGCTGATTTGTCACGCAATATCAAAAGCCGTTGGGTCACGTTGTGCTGAATCTGATATCTAAAGTTATGTCCTCACGTCTTGGTAATACCAGTTTTATCTTGTTTTCGATTATGGTTAGATGTATACAATTTAATTTTTTTAAATTGATAAGCAGGAAAATCGTCACCTCATTGTACAATTTGAAATATGGTTCTAAAAGCGTAATTTTTAAGTTGATCTAAATACTCTGCAGTCTTTAAGGTGAAGCATGATGCTAAATTACTATTTAAGAGTAGTCTTCAATACAAATAAAATTACATTAAGAAAACCAATAAAAATTCGTTCGATATTTTGATGATTTTACTATAGTTTCCCTTGAGTAAATGTAAAATCAAAATTGTTTATTGTTTTATAACCGTAAAGTAATAAAAAATGTATTTTTTTATTTAAAATGTATGAACGCGTGTAAGAAATAGCCTTTAAAACTAACAATGTTATGGCTAAGATTACGTGTAACAGTTTCCCTTGATAAACTTTTTTTTATAACTCATAAAGTTCTTAACAAAATAAATAAATATCTTCTCATAAAATTATTAACAAAATAAAAACCACTGTAAAAACCGCGAAAATATTGACTTTAACTGTTAACCATTTTCGTGGTGATATAAAGTTCACTACAAATAAATGCAATTTTTGGCTTGGACTTCTAATTGGAGAGAGTACTACACGACTTATCACAATCTTTTATACATAAAAATGAATATTTATATATTTATTCCTATACCATTCAACCAATTGAGACTAAACTCTGGTGGATTGTTGCGCGAAGGTTTCTATATATAATGGTGAGCTCTGGCGTCATGAAATCTTTACATATAAAAATGAAAGAATTAATTTTTTCTCCCTATGAAGGCAGGGAAGCTGGAAGGGGAACGCGGTAGGAGAACGGGTGTGGAAACGGGGACGTATGGGAAAGAACTCGTAGGGTGAGTGAGGGGGAAGAGGGAGGGGGAAGAGGGAGGGGGAAGAGGGAGGTGCAGAGGGAGGGATTGCAAATGATACATAATAGCGATAGGGGATAGAAGGGGGAAATTTTGGAAAATGCTTCTCACAGGACAGCTGTATGTGGACTGTTCACGGGTCGGAAAAATTCTGATACTAACTAACGAGACGCAAAATTAAATTCGGATACTTTTATCCGAGACCCTATCCAGGATACAAACCAATTCTTAGAATGATTGTTTCCAATAAAAATAGTAGTTGCCCATAGTATGGAAAAATAACGAGTTGAAGATAATACTATTATTAATTCTTAAATTTTAAATATGAGATTGACTATTATGACAGCTTGACAGAAGGGAGCAATAGTGAAATTGGTTAACGCGCACTTCCCGGTTAGACGAGAGGTCTGGGTTCGAGACCCAGTTGCGACCATTGTCTTTTTTCCTTACCTTGACATGCCTTATACATTACATTAAAAAAATTTGCTGTAAAATGCAGGAAAACTATTGGCGTGCTCTGAGTACAATATAATTTAAGCTAGTGGACTGGTGGACCCCTACGCCGATCCATTTCTGAGTCAAAACCACTATTGTGTTCTTAATGCAAATTTATGTTGCGGATTCATCTGCTGACGCAATTCGAAGGAAACCATCCATGTTTTTCTAGTGCAAAAATTCGAGGAAAACCTTTTCACGTGTTCTGAGTACAAAATAATTTAAGCTAGTACACAAGTGGACCCCTACGCTGATCGATTTCTAAGTTAAAACCATTCTTGTGTTCATAATGCAATTTTCTGTTGCGGATTCCTCTGCTGACGCAATTCGAAGGAAACCATCCACGTGTTTCTAGCGCAAACATTGGAGGTAAACCATTTTGTGTCCTGGGTGTAATACAAATCAAAGCTGGGGACTCGCATGCAGATTCACTCTTAATTTAAAACCAGTTTTTTTTTCAGAATGGAAAGATCAAATTCCAGTTGTGAAATCATTTTCTGACACATTTTGAGTGAAACCATTCTCTTCCTCAAAGTGCAGTTATTAAATTCTAGTCCAAACTATGTATGTACTGCCAGAAAAAAAAAACCATTTTCATGTTCTGAGTATAGTTTTCATCCACCGAATACATATTTAATTTAAACCAGTTTTGTGTTCAGAATATAATGATAAATTAAATAATAAGTTGCGGATTCATCAAAAGAACCCATTCTTATGCACCAAGTGAAGTTTTGCATTTAATTTACACACCACATGCTGCTAAATTCTGTGGGGAAATATTATTTAAGCTTGTGAAATCTCACGCAAAACCAATCCTTAAACCTACCTCGTGTTCTATACACAATGTAAAAATTCGAGCCGTGCAGTTATAAATTTCCAGATGGAGAATTCATGTACTTAATTTTTTATTGGAAGAATGAGAAAATAAAAATAAAAATAAGCGGCAGTGAGGCCAAATTTTTTTTTTGGATTTCTACCCCCCCCCCCTCCGGTGCATGAAAATCTATGTGCGGCCCGCGGATGATACCACAAACGTTTAAATGGCCCCCGATGCCAAAAAGGTTCCCCACCCCTGTTCTAGAGTGTTAGAAATCAGTACCGCATCATCAGCATACAACAGGCAACATACTTTCAGATAACTCAATTTCGCGCCCAATTCCACCTCTTTCAATTCTTGCATACAATTATCCATGTATAGATTGATTAACCATGGTGACATTACGCAGCCTTGCTTGACACCTTTTGTGATGTCAAACCACCCAATAAAACCACCGTTCACCCTAACACATGCAACGCTTTCCTCGTACACAGACGCTATTGCCTGTATGAGATTTGTACTCACTCCATACTTGGACAACACCTTCCACAGCTAAGGGGTTGCTTTATTTGGCGACTTTTCGCGAATACAGCGCTATACATATAAGTTTTCCAAATTTTTTATTGTTTTCAAGTATCTACCTTTTTTCCGTGTCCCGGTTTGGGGGAAAAATAAAATTGTCACCTTAGCCATAACAGACAGCGGAAGATGATAATAAAATGCTATTTTAAAACATTTCGCACAGCTTTCTTTTGGTCGTAAAGCAATTCTCGCCAAAGCTAAACGGTTATTATAACTAACAACTGTTTTGTTGGTACTGCGAAATTGTAATACCATACTATCACATTTTACCATTGTATGTATGTAAAATTGAATACAAATGTTTATGATGGTATGAAAAATTCTCATAATAAAATTTTGTTATGGTTGTTTCGAACTAACAAAGTCAGCCTTAGCCATAACAAAGATAAACTAGAAAGCTCAATTAAGAAGTTCGGCTTTCGTTTGATATTTGAGACGTTCAAATAAATTGTAGCACGAACATAATAGTATTAAGATAACAGACCATGGAATATCGTTTATTCGCCGAGATAAATACTTCTTAGTATGAAATTATGCCTATACGTGAGCAAAATAAATGTGTGCCACAAATTAGTCAATTGAGGTCGGAATGACTCACAGACCAGGTGATATTTATTTCATTATCTGGTTAGTATACGGAAAAACCAATAAAAGAAAGGAGTTTAATTATGTTTATTGAAATGTCTTCCGATACTTTTATCCGAGACGCAAAATTAAAGTTATTCGTATGGAACTATTGCCTTTTTATAAAAGTCTAAATGAATATTCAATTTTTTATAAGAAAAACTCTGTTTTATTACCTTCAAAAGTTATAAAAGAGAGTTTTTATATATATATATATTTTTTTTAATTCTACTTCGAGTTTATTCCTTTTGGAAAACGGGACATTTTGGCGCCCCAAAGCTGTGTGCGGGGACACCGGGACACGCTGACTGAAAATGGGACTGTCCCGGTGAAAACGGGCCGTCAGATCACATTAAGTTATACCCCCATCATCCTCAGGGATGTCTTTTCCACTATGCTGTAACGGGGTGTCTTAATCTAAAACTTAATAATAATGTAAATTAAAATTGGCTTAAAACTAGTCGGACAGAAGATTCTTATCTGTTGTAATTGATTTCATTTCACGTATATAATAGAGCTACACGACTTTTTTAAATTTATTTTTTACATGAGCTCAATAATTTCCCTCAGGACCTATGCCATCTTTGGGGATGCTGTGTGGAGGTTTTTTTTAAAGGAAAGGAAGGAGTGGAGAGTTCTGGGAAGGAAAAGGGTTTAAGGGGTGGGTAGGAATCTGGGATTCAGTGTGTCCTGGTCGTCCGCCTCCAAGACCTAGACAAACCTCACCCCGTGAACCCGGGCACCCCTGCTAAATCACTAAACGTAGCGAAGCACTTGGGGTGACCTACGCAGAGGTGTTGATTATCCAATAAAGGTTCCCGGGGCGGCGGTACCCATTCCCGCCTCCCAAATTGTAAAACGACTGAAAGTATCTTTCACTGCAACAATGGTGTCAACACCATTTCAATTAAAAAGTTCTTGAAAAAGTGCTACGGATACACAGCTTAGATAACAGAAATATGCAGAAGTAGCATACGTTTTAATAGTATCGAAAGAATTTATAAAAAAGCTTTTCACATAATTTGAGTTGAATTGAAAGCAAGTTTCTGTTTGCATTTTTGAATATTAAAGTATAAATCTATAAGTTAATTTTATCACGTAGAAATAAGAATTAGGTATATACAACATTTAAAATACCGTGGAAAAATTCCGAAATTCGATAATAATAATAATAATAATAACTTGATACAGATATAGTGCAGTTGTGTTATTTCACTTCAAGTGCGACGAGAAATATTATTAACTAGCTTTTTTCCGCGGCTTCGCTCGCATGGTGTAATCCCCCCTCCCCCCTCCCCACCTCGCACTCCCCCTACCCCCCTCCCCCCCTCCCCCATCTCTCCCTCCCTCCCATACATTCAGTTTTCAAACCTCGCATGCCACCAATAGCAATTTTTTTATACAAATTTCATAATGCCAGAGCTCACCGGAAGTTTTATAAAAACCTTGTCCTGACAATAACGAACATACAAAAAAAATAATTATCCAATTTGGTGCAGTTTTCGAAAGTTATGCGCTTAACAACACATTCAGCGATTCATTTTTATATTATATAAGATAACAGCGTGTACAACAGATAAACAACCATCTTTTTCTGCAAAAGCAATGTATGTAACTTTCCATGAACTATTTTTTGCCAGTTTGTATAAGAGTAACTTTTTCACATGCACGGTTATTTATCAATTGTACAAAATATCCACGACGTTTTTTAGTAAGGCTGATAGTAAATAATAATAGGTAATATCAGCTGTAAACAGATCTCTGTATCCGCTATGCGTCGTTATAACCACAACACGTTACAAGTAGCTTATCGTTTCATTCACCCTTCAAACATTAATTTAACAACCAACATCCGCAAGTTAAATTTACCTTTCTATCTAAATATTATTACATGGTGTCTAGCTATTTTACGGTGGCACTTATTTCTCAGCATCCGCTCGATGCTAAAATCCAATCATCAACGGTACCTAACCAGTTTTTGTCTTGATTATACTAGAACCAATAATAAATGGTTAATTTAAAATCTAGGGCCTTTAATCAGCCAGCGGCCGAAAATCCACATTTCGTCGAAAGATGTTCTTGCGATCGTACAGGGCGGTTCCAACGAGAAAGATTAATTACTCTCCGTACCAGCTTTTTAAAATTATATCTCAATATTGATTTTATTGCATTCCAAATTTGCGTTAATTTATACCTACATCCAAAAATGCTGAAAGGCGTGATGATAAAACTATTAAAATTATGTACTTTATGTAATTATGTTTTGATCATAAGTATTTAATAATTGTTCAATAATGTCTAAGCAAAATAAGAATGTAAAAAATCTTAAATATATTAACTTGTAAGACCGTAAATAGATAGACAAAACAGAGAAATTTCCGTCATAAATAAGTGTTCGGATATTTTTTTCAATGATTTTATTTGAACTAAAATTAAATTTTTGAAACATGTGTTTTATTAGATAACGTATTGATTTACAATAACGTATGATTACATGGTATGAAATATGTCTTGTAAAATGAGATTTTTCGTTTAAAAATTTAATAAATTTGCCAACGACCTATGGTATAACCTTATTATACTAAAAACAAACATTTTTTCCCAAAATTTAAAACATGCGTTTACTAGATAAAAGAACAATCTTTCGAAATCAACTTATATTTTTTTGTGGAAAAGAGTTAATACGCCTAAAATTTGATTTAAAAATGTCATATTTCCGGTTTTCTATTTTGGTTATACCCTATAGTGGTGAATAAAAAACAAACTTGAATCTTTTATCAAGGCCCGGAATTAAGCGTTCAAAAGTAAGTAGGGGGATATTTAAATACGAAAGGTAGAGATTAAAAACGGTAATAATTAAGCGAAAAATGTGAAAATGTTTAATAAAACCATACTAATGAAGTTCAAAATTTCAATTTAAACAATAACACCTAAATTAAAAAGGTAAACAAACAATAAATAAATAAATATATAGGGGTTATCGTATCCCATAACTTTGTTAAAACTAAAAGATCACGCGGGTGGCATTTCTAAGGTGTCACTCATGGTGGGTTTCTTCATTTACCGAGAATGCTAAATGCAATGCTAATTGTAAAAATAAACGATCGAAATTTAAAAATTTCTATGCATTTGACCGTTTACTTTTACAATTAGCATTGCATTTAGCATTCTCGGTAAATGAAGAAACCCACCATTCACTATAAAATACAATCATATTTTAATGAAAACGGGCACTTAAATGGAATGAAAACAATAATGTTGTGATCAAAACGGTTTCTTTCATATTTATTTCATAATTATTTGATAGTCACTATATTGCATATGAAAGATTCGCTCTAATGTAATCGCTTATAAATCTTTGTTTTTTTCATTAAGTTATTTTTTACACATATTTAAAAAAAAAAACCTTAAGGACATATATTTTTTTAAATTTTATCTATTGTTGAAAATGGTATGAACTAATGATTTAATGAATGATAACATTTTGTCTGATCTCTCAACACTTTGTTGTTAATTCATATATTTTTATCACTTATTATTTTCTCTATTTATCATTTTATTTTAAATTTTATTATTTTGCTTTTACTTAACTGTTTTGCATGACCGATATTTGCGTGTGTTATTTTTATTAAATTGTGAAATTATTAACCCCGATACAGGCGAACCCTAGTGGGGTTAATAATTACATGCTAAAAATATATGTATATAAATTGTGAAGAAGCAATAAACAAATAATTAATAAATAAATAAATAAATACTCGTTTTAAAATATAGCGAAAATCTCGTGGGAAATGTCTTAAGTACACTGAAAAGAAACTGTGAATTTTTTCATGTACGTAACTTGTAAAATAACAGAAAAAAATAGTTTTTTTCGTTATTTGTTTTTGGGGTGTTATGCCGAGTTGCGTTACCTCCTTCTTTAGCCAACGTTTCGGACAGGGTTGCAGTGTCCATCATCAGGGCAGATCCGGCAGATCCGGTTGATGTGTCTGTAGATGAAACATCTACCGGATCTGCCCTGATGATGGACACTGCAACGCTGTCCGAAACGTTGGCTAAAGAAGGAGGTAACGCAACACGGCATAACACCCCAAAAACAAATAACGAAAATACTTTTGGCCGTGAAAAATCTTAAAACGTATCAGAAAAAAACGTGTTTACCGATTTCATTTGAAACTCGATGAAACGAAAAAGTGACACTAAGATAAGACAAATACATAGTAGGATTTAGCCTGCGAGAAAATGATATAGAATAATCGGTCTCCTCTTAGTGCGGTGCTTCGTAGCCTTCGCACGCTTGAATTGCACATAATTTTTTCTATCGACAGAATTTCACATAATTACCGTTTCAGCGTGGCAAATATGTAGACATTATCTTCAAGAACAACATATATTTCTTTAAGAGCTTAAAAAGTATTCAAGGAAAGTATGTTATAAATTGGTAGAAATTCTGAATGCTTGGTCATAATTCATGGTTGTAGTATTTATGAGTAAAAGACAAGCCTAACTCTAATTTTCAGAGTAAGTTTATATAGTAAAAATTTAACCTTTTGCACTTGGCTGTCGCGAATGCGAGATTTCATATTCGGAATTCTTTGATCGATTTTAGTCAGAACTTCACCGAATTCTTCTCATTACTTCAAGATAGAGAAACCTCCAACAGGCCAAAATTCTGTAAGAATAATATTATCTGCTGTGTGGTTGTCTAATAATTGCACTTACGAGTATTAAAACAATCTATATACATAACTGTCTATTTATTAATCTGTGCTTAACTGTTTAAACAGCTATTTTTACAAAAATAAGAACATATTTGCGTTTTGTATTATTTCTTAAGGCTCCGCAACCGGGCCCGAAAAGAAGATGGAGAGATACGAAATTACGAATATTAATTAATTAAATTACTAACATTTACAGCGATAAAATCGATGCGACAATTGCGAAAATGTTTAATAAAACACGACTCGTTTCAAATAGAGCAAAAATCTCGCGGACATTGTCTTAAATAGAATTTAAGGAAACACTGTGATTTTTTTCATACATATAACTTGTAAAATAACTGAAAAAAACTTGTTTGTAATAATTTTTGGAGCATTCTTTGCGATTTTTTTCTATCGAGGGAATTTTATATAATTTACGTTTCGGCGCTGGCAATGTCTAGATATTATCTTCAAGAATAACACATATTTTTTAAAGAGCTTTAAAACTTAACGCGTTAGGGAGATATGTAAGAAATCGGTAGTAATTCGGGGCCCAAACAAGGTTAATGATACCGTATAAAAATTAGCCACGAACGTTGCTGCTCATTGAACACTAATTTCATTAAACGCGATTTGTGTAAAAATTAAGTCTGTCAGTACCTACCCACAGCAAGATTATAAACTCGACTGCTAACTGAGTATCGTGAAAACCACCAATTGAAATTAAGTAAAAAAATCCTAAGGCAATAAAATAATGCTTTAGCTTCCTTGTATCATATGTAGGTATATACAGTTTAGAACAATCGACAATTTTGGATGATTGAACCGTGATGCACTTCTTTCTTTCAATCAGGGAGGCGGTTATGGGTAAATATTAGTATGGAGGCGGGTATGGGTACGGGAAACATTTATTGGATAACCAACATCTCTGCCATAGGTTGTTACCCCAAGAAGTTCGATACATTTGGTGATTTAGCAGAGGTGCCTTGGGTACATGGAGTGAGGATTGTCCGGGTCCTGCAACTTGTGTCTGCCCACCAACCGCGTGGCAGGTTGGATCGGGAGAGACTGATTGAGGGAGACCTTTGACCTCTCCAGCAGGGCTCTCTCGAAACAACGCCTTGCACCCAGTGGTAGTAATGGATTTATTCATCCGTCACTCCTGGACACAACGAACCCCCGATTCCTATCCATTCCTCATTAATTTTTTTTTTTTTTTTAAAAGAAAGGCAAACATTCCCGGGTTACGAATAACCTGACAATATTTGTAAATCTCCTATTACCACCACAGTAAGCGAAAAATGTTTCTTGTGTCGTGATGGATGACTTAGCCAGCCGAAAAATCGAACACGGTGCGCCTGGGTGGGACCCAAACGCGATGCCAACTCAGCCACTGACCGGTAGAAGTTCTGGGAAAGAAAAATATATATTCCTCTATTTTCTATTTTCCTCTTATTTTTTATTATTATTTTTACTATAATATATGTTTCTTTTTTTCTTTGTTTTACCACTTATTTGTTTTTATGTAATTAGAAATTGTTAGTTACCAGCCTCAGAACAGACTTTGTCTAGTGAGGAGGGTAAGGAAAAAAAATCATGTTGTACATAACTAATAATAAATAAACGCCCGGGCTGCCGGCACTGAATTGAAAATATAATACATTATTCCCTCCCAGAACTTCTTCTAATTTATTTCCTAAAAAGACCCTCCACAAAGCATCCGTAAAGATGACATAGTCCCTGAAGGGAGTTATTTTTTTTCGGAACCCTCTGTGTGGTGCTTAAAATTTACGGGTAGTGTAAATTCATCAAATTGTCACCAATAATAGTCGTTAACGTACCGATTCAGTACTATATAAGTAAGCCCTAAAACCGAGTACCACGAGTACCGAGTAGTATCTACTCGAGTGCTGCGCTGTATCTTGTCCAATGCCAAAGTCGTGCAGTTCGCGTTACCTTTCCTTACCATTGAGCCATTCAGTCGCTTCACCTTGACTCAAAAAACGTGGGATTACTCTCCGGTGCAGTAATACGGTGCTGCATAGAATGACTTGGGTCATTCCACGCAACTGCTGGCAAAATAATAAAGAATATAACATTACAACTGCAAAATTGTACATATTTGAATAACTTTTTGTTCTAGAGCATTTACCACGCTCTGTGTCTCTCTCACACTTGAATTAAATTGAATACCGCCATCACGTTTAAATTTCGTAATCATGCTATTACAATGTTTTCCTTGGAAATATACGCCGAATTTGGCCGGAAATTGGACCACAAAAAATATAAGTGTTACGATAACGACGGAGACGGCCTCCGTGGTCCAGGGGCTAAGTTTTCGATTAGTGAGGTCGCGGGTTCAAATCCCTAAAAATATTTTTTTTTGTGATGGATTTGTGCTTTCACAATTTAATCATTTGAAATAACATTAGGTATATTTAAGCGCGTTCAAGAGTGGAAAATACTCTCAGTGCCGTTCTGGTGCAAGACCACCACCCAGAATAGAAACTTTGCTTGAAAGGATTTAGCGGTGTTTGGTGACTAGATCTGAATAGCCGTGTACTTCCCACCTTCTCCCCCTTCCAACTTGGGTTCAGTTTCACGACATGCCCCAAATAGGAATGCCATAGTCTCACTGGCCGCAAACGGGAGCAGTTGGGACTCTTGTGAGGTATTCACTTCAAAAAAAGACATACACCAAGTTTAAACAAAGTTAGTTTGAAAAAGTTTTTGTGGAAAAAAGTATTAATTTTGTATTACGTTGTAAATTGCTAGCTTTCGCATGGAACTGCAGATCTATCTCGCTATAAATGTATTGCCACTTATGCAACTCTAGGCTAGTTCACAGAGCGCGGTGCACTGCAGGCTGTACCTCTCGCCAAACCAACTGTCCATGCAATGATGCAGCTATAGTCTGCACCCGGCTTACTGCCTACTGCAGACATAGAGCCTAGTGCAGCCTAGTGCAGCCCAGTGCCGGTGACTAGAGCCGCGGAATAAGGTGGAGCAGACCTTGAACCAATGACCGTAGGAACGACGCCGATTACTGTTGCAAGTGTCACGTGACTGTTGCCACGGTTACGCGGGAGGCTTTTAAGGAGATGAATAAGGCTCTTGTAGAATGGAGTCAAAGGACTTTCAGACATGATATGAGATTTTCACGTCTAAAAGTATTACCGTGTTTATTTTTGTAATTACGCGTGACAGCTTTTAGTTTCGCCTTCCGAAAGCATTATTAAACTGTGGTTATACCACTTACAGACGATGCATATTAATTATTTTTTATTACCTACGCCCTTACTAATATCTGAGTAAAAAGACTGAAATTATAAATCCTTATTACCCTTTTAAAGTTTTCCCAATTACTGCATTGTTTAAATTTAATAATGTATTACCGTGATTCATTTTTGGGTTATCATGCCATTTTGAGCTTCCCACTTCCTTAGCCAACGTTTCTGACAGCGTTACGTTGTCCATCATCAGGGTAGATGTGTAGATAGATAGTGGTGAAGTACGTGTTTATGTATGTTGAAGTCGAGTAGGTAAACTGAACAACTAATCGGGAACATATTCTTTAATATACATACTTAAAAATTAATAAAATATATTTATATTTTTTTTGAGTCATCTACATGTTTTTTCCCCTTAAACCCCTGCCATAGCTCCCACCCCAAGAGGTTAGCTACGTTTGGTGACTTAGCAGGCGTGCCCGTTCTAGGTTTGTCTAGGTCTTGGCGACACATGCTTTTGCCCACCTGCTGCGTGAAGGGCCGAATATGGAGAGACTGGTTGAAGGGGACCTTTATACAACTCCAGCCAAACTCACTCGATTCATACTTCCATCACTCCTGTACACTTAGGCCCCAGATTCTTTGTCACCCATCATACCTTTTTCCTTCCCAGAACTTCCTCTCCTTTCTTTCCCAGTAAAATTTCAATTTGGGAATGGGTACCGCCACCCCGGGAACCTTTATTGGATAACCAACACCTCTGCCATCAGAAAGGGACGCTCAGATGGTTTGGGCATGTAGAGCGAAGGAAAGGTAGTAAGGTGTGTAAGGAGAATATATGACGCAAATGTGAATGGTAGAAGAAGTCAGGGACGCCCGAGGAAGACATGGCACAACCAAGTGAATCAGATACTTGAGTCGGGCCATGTGAAGAGTCGGAATAATAGAAGAGCATGTATGAGACGATGTATGAATGTGAACGAGGCAAGGAGTGTGTGCCAAGATCGAGTTGTTTGGCGGTCCGCCCTCTCTGCCTACCCCTGCGGGGAAACGGCGTTAGTTAGTTAGTTAGTTAGTAACACCTCTGTCACAGGTCACCCCAAGTGGTTCGCTACGTTTGGTATTTTAGCAGGGATGCCCGAGCTCATGGGGTGAAGTTTTTCTAGGTCTTGGAGGCGGATGACCAGGACACACTGAACCCCAGATTCCTACGCACCCCTTAAACCCTTTTCCTTCCCAGAACTCTCCTCTCCTTCCTTTTCTAAAAAAACCCTCCACACAGCATCCCCAAACATGATTCCCTGAGGGAAATTATTTTCCTCAGGGCCTCCTGTGTGAAGCTAATGTAAAAAAAAACCCTCCGCACAACTTCCTCAAAGGTGATATACTAGATCCCGAGGGAAATCGTTTTCCTCAGGGCCTTCTATGTGGAGCTGATGTAAAAAATCTGTGTTTTTACGGGTTGATTTTTTGGTTGTTCGGGTACAATATCAAAAGGATCACTTGATAGCTTCTATTTAAATATGTCTTCACGGATCCCACGTAATTAAAAATTTATATAATTTAACACCATTTTTACTTGTCTTTTACATGCAACAATGTAAACTCACCACTAACCATTAAAAATAACTGACGACGGTTTTGATAAAATCATTAATGGTGGTATAATTGATTATTTCACATCGCTTTTGAGGATTATGGTTAATTACCAGGAGAGTTATTATTTTACAGATTACAAATTTCTAGGCTAACGAGTTTTAAATGCCATTCTGATCTTCTCTCCGAGATAAAGTAATTGTACTTCATCGGCATAATTCTCGTCAAATCGTGATTTTTAATTTTTATCGTCAGTATGGTGATATCTGACAGATTTTCATTGTGCTGTATTCAAATAGGAATACAAATGGAAATTTTCGTTGGACATGATTTTAGATTTTCACGGCCAAGATCGTGATGAAATTTTTTGATTATCATTATTGTTACTTTCGCCAACTTTTCGGACAGGTCACAAGGGCTGTTGTCTAATTGGGGTGACCCGATAGTTGATAAAAACGACTTCAAAAGTACCCTTAACAATAAGCTGGTATGAATATCAAACGAATTTTTTTACAGTGTTGATTTTTTCTACTTCTGCGCTGGTGTATACAGCATACAGACAAGTAGATTTTTCCTTGATGTATTTGTTATTCGGCGGTACATCCTCTCTGCATATCCTTTCGGAGTCACTTAGTTATATTTTATGTAATTAGGTAAAACGTGTTTTCTCTAAACCGAATGCATATTGTATACAGGGTGTTAAGGGACGTACTTGACTTACTTTAACCAGTGATTCCTGACATTATTTGGAGTAAAAAATGTAAATGCAATTTTGGTCTCCGGTGACTTTTTTTGACGATGTTTTTTTTTTTTCAAAATTTTTTTCTTCAAAATCAAACAAAAAAAACTTTCTTCCACATGTCATCATTGGTCTCTCAGCCGGGTGTCCGACGAACCCCTTACCCCGCCTCCAACTGTTCAACAACTACCATTTTTTTATGTTTTTGTAGAAAAAAAAAAAAATAAACATCAAAAAAGTCACCGGAGACACAAATTTCATTTACATTTTTTACTCCAAATAATGTCAGGAATCACTGGTTAAAGTAAGTCAAGTACGTCCCTTAACACCCTGTATAAGTATGCAAAGGGGGTAACTGTCCCTTTATTAAGGTTTCTTGGTATCCGATTGAAGATTTTAGCGCTAGTCGGCAGTTTATGTCCATTTTTGACGTTTTTGCGCTAAATGGTAATTTATCAGCATTTCGTGGATTTTTGACGATTTTATTGCTAGACGGCAGTTTATAACCATTTTGGACGTTTTTGAAGCTCAATGGTAATTTTTCGGTTTTTCGAGGTTTTTTGACAATTTAAGCGCTATATGGTAGTTTATAACCATTTTTGACATTTTTGCCGCTAAATTGCGGTTTCGTTTTTTGACGATTTTAGTGCTAGTCGGCAGTTTATGACCAATTCTCACGTTTTTGGTTTTGGTCACTTAATGGCAATTTATCAACATTTCGAGGTTTTTTGACGTTTTCAGCGCTTGATGGCAGTTTATCACCATTTTGGTCGTTTTTGGCCGCAAATGGCAATTTATCAGCATTTCGAGGTTTTTAGACGATTTTCCCACTAAATGGCAGAATATAACCATTTTGGACGTTTTTGGCGCCAAATGGCAATTTATCAGCATTTCGAGGTTTTTTGACGATTTTCCCACTAAATGGCAGAATATAACCATTTTGGACGTTTTTGGCGCCAAATGGCAATTTATCAGCATTTCGAGGTTTTTTGACGATTTTATCGCTAGATGGCAGAATATGACCATTTTGGACGTTTTTGGCACTAAATGGCAATTTATCAGCATTTTGTGGATTTTTGACGATTTTAGCGCTAGTTGGCAGTTTATAACCATTTTGACGTTTTTTTTCGCCAAATAGCAATTTTTCAGCATTTCGAGAATTTTCGACAATTTAAGTGCTAGATGGCAGTTTATATCCATTTTGGATGTTTTTGGCGCTACGGCGTCAATAGAAAACAACATTAAGAGAATTGACGCTTCTAACATGGTATCACTTCTGCATTGATAAACACACACTTCACCACAATCTAAATATTCGCCCTGATGATGGAGACCGTGAAGCTAATGGAAACATTAGCTAAAGAATGAGAAACCGCAACATGGCATAATAACCCAAAAAATAATTCCAATGAAATTTCCTATGTTTTCAATTTAAAAACGTGATTAAAATAAAAGTAAAAAGACAGCATTTATATATTATTATTTGATAAGTAATGAATATAATCTAAGTATATGTAACATAATCTAAATAGAAATCTTCTCTACATATTATAAATTAAAGTCAACCGCCGCGTCTATCTGTCTGTCTGTTCGCTATAAACTCAAAGATTCTTGAACGGATTTTCATGCGGTTTTCACCAATAGACAGAGTGATGAGGAAGGCTTAGGTATATAATTTGTCAAAGGTTTTATGAAAAATGGTTGAAATAATATATAATATATAAAGGAAGCCGGCTGGAAAGCGGGCGTTTTGGATTTGATTTGCATGCAAATCAACAGATGGCGTTGGTTATAGAGATTGGGTAATGGCATTGTCAGTAGACGGCGTTGTGTTTCGTTAGCCACAGCGATGCGTGGCTGGGTCAGCTAGTACATTATAATACAAGTAAAAAACTTACATGCAATGTTATATTCAGTTTTTAGAGGTTATTTTATTCTCTGTATCAGTATATTCAATATAAAATATGTATAAAAATGAGAATTTTCTTTCTGCTAATAATAAATGAAAATATGTTCGTTATTTGTTTTTGGGATGTTATGCCGTGTTGCGCTACCTCCTTCTTTAGCCAAAGTTTCGGACAGCGTTGCAGTGTCCATCATCAGGGCAGATCCGGTAGATGCATATGGTTTTGATTATGCAAATAGACTATTTTTATCATGTTTGCAACGAGGTGAGGACAACACTTATTTGAGATAATATTACACTCATAATGTATATGACAAAAATACGCTATTTTATTTTTCTTCCTTTTGTCATGCTCGAATAAAATCTAGTCAAAAACATAGTGACACATTCAACGGTGCATTAATGCAAATACAAGAGTGAAATAAAAATAAATTAAATAAGTACTGCATTAAACAAATAGTCGTTAAATGACTGCAGTTTGCTAAACTGTGCCCGACTTGTGGAGATATTTTAAAAACAAACTAACACCATGCATTGTTATTTGTACAGTGTTCAAATTTGTTCTTAAAAATATAAAAATACAAACAGCTGATCAAATAAAGATGCATTTAATTTTGGCTGTCTCTGTTTACGTAGTTTTACTAACACAATGTGCATTTGATTAAAACCAATTAAGTGTTTACAGGTTTTTAATTTTCATTTTACAAAATAATTTTCATTTTCTGTGCAAAATAAATGTCACTGAATTCACCTTAACTAACCTAACCCTACTGACTGAACTAAACCAACATAACCTAATCTAAATCAGTCCTAGCGTACCTAACGATCTCAAATACATATGATAATATTTTTTAATAGTTTAATTTACAAAAAATATAACTATTTCTGATTGTAACAGAAACGCCTTTCATACAAATATCTTGCATACCTATTAATTTTATGTTATGCTTTTTTGCCTGTAAGAAACGTGATTTTAAAATGTTTATTTAACCCCTCAAATGTCAGGCGTATTTTGTCAGATAAATGGAATATTTCTGAACATACCCAAGAACTTAAAACTGGTCTTAAAAGGTGATGAAATATTTTTACAAATGATGTTATTAGAGATATTAATTTTTTTTAACACAAATATAAGAAAGTTTAAAAAAGGCTCACCTTATGTTTTTCTTTCTAAAAATACTGATAATGAAAAAAAAAGAAAAATACACACCACCTCAAATTTTTGTCGTTTCATTAAAATATGTATAATGAATAAAAAATTCTCGAAATCTTGTAAATATTTCTCAAATTGCTATTGGAAACTTTTGTTTCATAAAGATGCATTTTTAAATAAATATGTGGTTAAATTTGATATGTTTTTAAAAAGCGTGAAGTTTTCTCTTTCTTACACCGTTAAAATTACATTTCTCACCAGGAGAGTAAGGGAGATACAATGATTTATATCAGACCTGTGTGAGCTGGGACAAATATAGTCTCCAGTGATTAAACCAGTTAAAATAATGTACTTGCATTTATTATAATTTTCAGTAAGTTTCAACGAAGTTCTGATACCAGCACTTCTATAAGGTATCTAGCTGAACATCCAAAGACTAAATTTAGTTAAAATAACGCTGATATTCATATTTATAGAAAATGTTTGCATTTTAAATTGTCGTGCAGTTAAAAGAAAAACATATGATTATTTGGTACCTTCCCTTACCAAATCTACTATAGCAACCCATATTTCACTGTTTATCTGCCTGCATTTTAACTATTTTAGGGGTGCAAGATAACGTCTAGGGTCTATGGTAACTTGTATATAGCTAAACTTAACATAACTGGATCCAATCCAGTATTTCAAGTTTTTTGCAATTTTGTTTGGCACTATTCCTTGCAAACTTTAGGGTCGATTATCATAGTAACGAGCCTACAAGAACCTTAAGAGTGAGAACTGTTTTACTAAGTTTAAGATTCTTAAGGTCTTCACGTTTTAGCCTTGCGTGTTAATCACCAGGGCGTGTGCGTAGTGCATAGAAATGCATTTTTACTTACAGAGCAATACTGAACTACAGTGGTCACTCTCCAAAATACCTTTGGAGGCAGGCAACAAGATATCATTAGGTGAATATTAATGTTGGGTATTTTTCTATTTATAGCAAATTCATATTGGTTTGACAGCTATGTTTAGATACCATGATCGAATGAAATAACGTAAACATCTGTTTTTTTTTTACATATGCAAGTATCATAAATATTTGTGCATTCAAATATCTAGGTATAAGTTTGGGGCATGTTGCAAATTATAAAAATAGCATAATAGAAGAGTACTGAGCCTGTGAGCCAACGTCCTTGCCAGGAGATTCAACAGGTGCAGTCCTGCGGCGAAGAAGTAAATATTCCAGACATATTGCATGAGTAAATATTCCAGACATATTGCATGAGCTAATGCTAGTTATATAAGTTTTGAATCTCTTATCCATTGGTATAACTATATAACTATGGTAACTCTATCGAAAATACAAACGATCCACCAAACCAATCGAACAAAAAAACGGGTGTAATATATAATTTATCGTTTCACAGAGATCACTTAAATACCCGGATTCACTCATTCTTGTCCGCCGAAAGACCCTCCACACAGCATCCCCATGACAAACTCTAGGAATTTATTTAGTTAATGTGGAAAAATGCGTGTACACGTACACTGTCAATCTAATTTTTTTTATTTAAAAAAAATACACTAGTTCCACACACGAGGGCCTGAGGCAAACAATTTCCGTCTGTGTCATCTTTGGGGATGTTGTGTGGAGGGTCTTTGTAGGAATGTGAGGGTCAGTGTGTTCTGGAGTGAGGGACGTATGAAACCAATCTTTTCAACTGCGGTGCGAGGGAGTGCGGCTGGAGAGGTCAAAAGGTCCACTTCAGCCAGTCTCTCCCGATCTGGCGCGTCCCGCAGTAAGTGGGCAAACGCATCGGCCGCAAAGACCTTAACAAACCACACCCAATGAATTAGGGCACTCCAGCTAAATCAACAAATGTTGAGAACCACTTGAAGTAACCTGTTGCAGGGGTGTTGGTTAACCAATAAATGATTCCCAAATAATTGAATATATCTATATATAAATATATTTTTTTTTACATGGGCTCCACACAGGAGTCCATGAAAATAATTTCCCTCAGTCATATTTAGGAATGCTGTATGAAGGTTTTTTAAGGAAAGGAAGGAGAGGAGAGTTCTGGGAAGGAAGAGGGTTTAAGGGGTGGGTAGGAATCTGGGGTTCAGTGTGTACTGGTCGTCCGGCTCTAAGACCTAGACAAACCTCACCCCGTGAAGCCAGGCACCCCTGCTAAATCACCAAACGTAACGAACCACTTGGGATGACCTATGGCAGAGGTGGTGGTTATCCAATAAAGGTTTCCCGGGCAGCGGTACCCATTCTCGCTTCCCAAATTGATTATACAAGTGCAAATACAAGTCAATATTAGGTATTCATGGCATCTTTAGATATTTATCGGTCAATTTTTTATTCATATTAAATAAATTTACCTACTCTTACACTACTATAAAGAAGTAACGCATTTCAAATATCTACAATAAACCCTCATAGGTAGTTTGTATGAGAAGATAAGATAAAATCTGCGTAAGCGTCGCACCTATACCTACACTAGTGCATCGCTGGCTGGTCTTTATTGCATTTTGTGCATCGTTGCAGTGTGCGTGAATGAAAATCCAAAAGCAGATGTCCTTGGATACAAGTCGCCAGTACATCTTGCAGTCGGCAGTCGGGACTGAAGAATAATGTGCAAGGGGCATCTGTCGACCACGCGATGCACTGGTACTCTCATATAGTGCATCGATGCGTTTTTGATCTATTACATTATTGGACTCGTCCGCAAAACGTAATATGCACACATAATATGCAAAATGGATTTTTGAAGTAAAAATAGTATTTTGAAGTAAAAATGATAATATTTTATTTTTGAAACTTTATGAGTAAAATCTCAAATTATAATATTTAATTAAATGAATACAATATTAGCGAAACTCAAACGAAAATCTGGAGAGAGAAAAATTAGAAAAAGATATTGGCTCCGCTGGGACTCGAACCCAGGGCCCTTTGCTTACATGGCAAGTGCTTTAACGATGGGTTCCGTAGCTCAATCGGTAGAGCACTTGCCATGTAAGCAAAGGGTCCTGGGTTCGAGTCCCAGCGGAGCCAATATATTTTTCATTCTTGAATTCTAGCTCGGCTGTGGAACGATTTGCCGGCCTCTGTGTCTTACCTCCTTTAACATAAGTCTCTTCTTCATTTCATTCATAGCATCAACCTCCACAAGATGAAATAGGCTCTGAGGGAAATTATTCCCCAGGGCCTATTTCCTATTTTGCCAGTGGATTTAATGAAAACTAAATAAAGGTATTCGGCACGTGTAATGGTTAGAAGCATATCGTTAATACTATTATTATTACCCAAATCAAATACGTTTTTCCAAATACTATTAAAACAACGACACGGTTATTTGTATGCGTTTGAACAGATTTGCCTGTGGAAGGCAAATTAAAAAATATTATTGCCTATTAAAAATTAAAGTTATGAGGAAGATCTATGTACTGAATTATTTTTAAATCTTTTTAAAATACCGCTGTATATTTCTTTCTCAAATTAAATAAATTTGTTATGAATATTTTTTTTTTTTTTTACATTACTTCACACAAGAGGCCCCAAGGAAAATATTTTCCATCAGGCTTCTATGCATCTTTGGGGATGCTGTGTGGGAGGTCTTTTTAAAGGAAAGGAAGGAGAGAAAGTTCTGGGAAGGATGAGGTATGAGGGGTGGGTAGGAATCTGTGGGTTAGTGGGTCCAGGAGTGACGGACGTATGAATCCATCCCTCCCATTGAGGTGCAAGGCGATTTTCCAAAAGAGTTCTGTTTGAGAGGTCACAAGGTTTCCCTCAATCGGTCTCTCTCTATCCGGTCTGCCACGCAGCTGGTGGGCAGACGCATCCCGTGGACCCGAGCACCCCTGCTAAGTCACCACTTCAAGTAGCGAACAACTTGAGGTGACCTACGGCAGAGGTGTTGGTTATCTAATAAATGGTTTTCGGGGCGGCGGTATCCATACCCGCCTCCCGAATTGAAAAATAATAATAATTATAAATTTTTTATAAATAATGATAATCATAATTTAATAACAAATAACTCATTCAAAATTTAGGCTTATTAGATTTGTCAAAGAATTTATGTATAAAAATGAAAAATCTGTCATTTTAAATACATGTAGTATTACGAAAGATTTTTTTAAATATTTATATTGAGGAATCAGTAGGATTTATCGGTCCAGCTAGGAGTTCTACCGAGCCGAACCCTCCGATATGAAAATATCTGGAGTCGGTGAATTGTTTTCTCATTTATCTCTTGTAGGTTGACATGTTGTTCTTGTATTGTTTTGTATTTATTATACTTTTATGGTGCAATTGCATAGCGTGGATTGAATAGATGATCACTTGTGGAAAAGTGTGTGGAAGGGTTTAGTTTTTCCTATGGGGAAGATTTAACCCGGAAATAAAGCCATACCATTTTGACGACCTCGGTAGTTCAGTGGGTAAGACTCTTGACTCACAATCCGGAGGTCGCGGGTTCGAACCCGGCATGCGCAAATAAATTTTATTTGATTAATTTGTGTTATTTCACAATTAATTCATTTGAAATAATATATAGTATATTTGCGGCATGTTCCAGAGTGGAAGATACCATCAGTATCGCCCTGGTGTAAGACCACCATTCAGAATTGAAACGTTGCTTGAAAATGGCTTTAGCCGTATTTGGTGACCAGATCTGAATAGCCAGGTACTTCCCAACCTTCCTCTTCCCCACCTCCTTCCCCTCCCCACTACCTTCAGCCTCACAACATACCCCAATTGGGGATGCCATAGTCTCACTGGCTCCAGACGGGAGCAGTTGAGATTCTTGTGCGGTATTCACTGTAAAAAAAAAAAAAAAATACCTAATCATAAAATTTAATAAAGTTCTTCAAATTGATGTTCAACTTCAAATTGATATACCTATGTTATTGAAATACACTCACATCCAACTTTTAAACACAGACGTTATTCGCTTGTTATCTTATCATGTTGAGTGGCGATCTCTGGTGTTATAAAATTGTCAACTTCACATAACTGATATTCACATAATTTTCTAAAAATACTTCAGGGCGAAATGCTTTTTTTTTACTGGTATCGTGATTTATATCAGATTTAAGAAGAAACCATAAGGTTAGTTAGCTGGTGATAAATGAAACATTTGTTTGAGTGGTAAGTACAAGATATTATCAACTATTGAAATTATTCAGCGTAGAACTCTAATTAAAAGTTAAATTGAAAATTGACCACACGTAACAATTATTGTCGGGTTTGATAAGAAAGTTGGCAATTAGAAAGAGTGTAATCGATGGCTGTCACTAACAAACTAATTGATTAAGAAATAATTAACGTTTATGCTCGGCACGAACTCGAGTCAATTATACTATAAGGAGGAAATCATTACAAAGACGGCACGGCGTTGACATAGATTCATTTCATAATATTTGGACCCTGCCAATCTGGAAGTTGTGAGGTTGATTGCTGAGTTTGATAAAGAAAAGGAAATTTGCTGAAAAGATACTTAATACGATTTTGTAAGATTCAACCGAAGATCTTAAGCTGCAGACAGTAATGATTAATGAAACGATACTTCATATTTGTTACCCTAAAATACATAGTGCTAAATTACAAAAACAGTTGTCTTACAAGCATAATCAATTATTAAGCTGATGGGATATTTTTTTACATTTAAGCATTATTGTAGGTGTCTAAATGTTTTAATTGTGTTATTTTAGAGCTTTTAAGACCCCACATTCTGAATTATTATTGAACTGTAACATACTTCCCTTAAACATTTTAAGTTATTGAGCTCATATATATAATTAGCTGGGGATCCGCATACAAAACTAATCTTTCCCCAATTGAAGTTGTGCAGAGGCTAATAATTAAAATTATATTAAAAAAACCTTCTGACTACCCAACGGATCAATTATTTAAGGAATTTCAAGTACCTTCATTCAAAGATCTGTACAATAAAAATGCATTGATTCAAATTATAAAAGAAAAAGAAAAGTATCAATTTATAACTGAAAACCGTACAAGACATAAATATATTTTTTCATGCCCATAATTAAACACTTCCTTCGCACAAAATTTTTATACTTATCAAGGAAGACTTATTTTCAACCGACTACCGGATGAAATTAGAAAAATTAATGATAAAATCGAAATAATAAACACTGTTAAAAAATATTTTAAAGATAATCTCAAAAAAAAAAAAGTTTCCGACTAATCTAATCTCAAGAATAACTTATAACTCAGTTTCCTAGTGATACTCCATTCTTCAAATAAGTTAAATTTTGTTTTGTTTTTAACAACTAATTACAATAATTCTAGATTCATTATCCAAATAATAAAATTGTTTGATAGTTAATAAATACTTATAATTACATAACACCGAACTTACAACTTATTGTTTTTTTTTTACATTCACATTGTAATTTAAGAACTTAAGATATAATATAGCATTTAAAAAATGTACAGTACACTACTCTTCCAGACACAAGCTAATGCTTCCATGGAAGAGTGGTATTAATTAAGATATTTGAACATGAATGTACACAAATTATTACAAAATTTAAATGTACATTATATTTTATATGCTAAAATAAATAAAAAAAAAAATATATCATATTTTGAAAATAATCTCTATGCATTTCCCCAGTTGAAAAAGTTTCATCCCCAAATGAAAAAAATTCATCCGAAATTCTTTTCTGCCGAGGCAGAAAAAAATCGTTAAAAACATGCACCAAAACATATTACAAAAAATACCTCCGATTCTGTTATATAACACCGTTGGCTCCCCATGACGCAGTGGTTTGAAAAAAACCACAGTGTTTCATAAAATGCTTTTTAAGACATTTGTCGAGATTATAGCATTGTTTTAAATAAGTCATGCTGTAATAAATATTTTCGCTTGCGCCTTTTAATTTTCAAAGTTTTATTTTTTATATTAGAGCACTCCCTCTAATATTCTAATTTTCATAAATATCTCCTATTCAAACCATCGTATTCTTCTTTTTGAATGCTCACAATGCAGCTTTAAGCACATATTAAATAATAGTTTCGTGTTTAATTCGTAGATATCCATTCAATTAAAAAAATATATTTAAATCAAATTTAATAATGTTATTATTAAGTTCTCCAAGTACTTTACTTGTTTAATTACGTGAAACTGTGGTTAGACCACTTTGAGGCAACTTATTAATGTGATTCTATTTGTCCCCGCCCAATTTCAATTATCATGGTGCCTAAAATGATTTATTACCGTTTAAACCGATTTACAGAAAAACATTGTTGTATTTAAAAGTTTTAGCTAATGTAGAAAATTATGATGTATGCTAAAAATCGCTGCTATAATCTGAAATTTCTACACCTAAAATGAACCCAAAACTTACCGAACCACTGTTTTTTGAAGAGAAAGAAACGATTTTGGTTTTTGAATTAAACAATCGCATTTATATCGAGGTAAGTAGATAAATCAATTATTTTGAAAAATAATTTGTAAAATTGTAATTAATCACAGTACGATCACGAGTCATAAAAAAAGACATTTGGTAATGATGGCAATAAATAGTCGAAAAAATGAATAAAATTCGTGAAGAATTTTTTTTTTTGTATTTTTTTCGCATTACGCAACCCTACCGCGAGGTCAGTTATAGTTGCATAGTGTATCCGCTCTAACACTGACAGGGTGTTGAAAAAAGAAATGATTTTATTTTAAAATCAAATCAAAAACATACAATTATAGGAGGTGTTTAGGAGGAAACCTGGTCGCCGAGAAATTGGAACAAAAGGTATTTTACCAAACTGTTGTTGTCACTGTCGCTTTTACTCCCCAGAATATTGATGGAAATAGAAAACTGCACCTCAGACTAAACCTAAATAACGGATTTTTAAGGTTTTTTTTTTACTATCGGCTTTAGAAGAAAATACTCTATATTAGTACGTTTTGCTTTTTAAAAAAATATATAATTCGCAACTAAAATATCTTTATTTTTCAGACCGATTCCTACCGATGTAAGATATTTATATTTAAGATTAATAAAAAAAGGACCTTACTACTATTTTACATAAAACGGCTCGAAAAAGTTATAAAACGACTTTCAATTACAAAGTTTGCGGTAAGCACCGGTTTTTTTTATTTTTCTAGACGATTAAATTAAGTAACTTCCCACAGTATTCATCTAGAAAGAGATTTTCGTAATACTTTAATCAGAATTAATTAAAATAAACCCTGTGGAAAGATCTATTTTTTAGAACTGCTAATGCGAAAACGACCGTAGGTCCTTCCAACGGTTCTATGATAACTCAGAATCAACTCAACACTTCATTGAAAAGTCATTAAGAACTTTGATTTTTTTTTAAATAGGACATAACCTAATCTAACACAACCTATTTCACCAATTTTACACATATATAATATTTTATCTCTTTCAATGACTTTTCAAAGGAGATGTTGAGTTGAATTATTTCTGAGTTGTCCCATCACCCTTTCCAACATACACGCTGCACGCTCATTTTCTAAAGCACTTAATTTGTCACACTATACAAAAAAATAATTAAGAGTGAGCAACCTTCAGAAAACTAAGAGGCGACAAAGCACCGCACAAAGAGGAGACCGATTATATTATCTCATTCTCTCGCAGACTAAATCCTACAGATTTGTCCCTTTTTCGGTTCATCGAATTTCAAATCACAACGGTGCTAAAGAAGTTTTCGATACAAAAATTACAAGTGTTCAGTTCACACGCGGTAGAACTAAACCTTCAGAAAACTAAAATAAACAAGAGTGGGGAGGCTACGAAGCACCGCACAAAGAGGAGACCGATTATACTATCTCATTCTCTCGTCGGCTAAATTCTACAGATGTAAGTTAGTGTAGCTATTTTCGTTTAATCGAGTTTCAAAGCACAACGGTGCTAAAGAAGTTTTCACTTCAAAAACATAACTAAAAAAAGGTTTGCAAAAGGAGATTTTGAACTTAAAAGCAGTTTTCGTAGGCTTGATACATTATTTTTTCTAGAAGTATATAAAGACTCGATTTTTTCAAAGGTCAAGATGTATTCTACTTTAAAGCATTTAAAATTTTTCTAAGTGATCAAAATTTCATAGCGAAAACATGTGATTTTACGTTACTCCTTGATGCATCGTCTAATTAATAAATGCAGACATTTTTTGCTGAACTATGAAAGTGCGCCCTGTATCAAGATGCACGCATCACACGTATCTACGTAGCTGCAAGTCATTAGTGCAAAACAAATGCATCAAACCAACTGTCGGGATGTAATTTAGGTCAGCGTTCGGTAAGTAATTACGCATTTGATAGCTGCTAAATGTACAGAGGTGTGTTTTCTATAAAACTATTCGAGGGTTTTTGAGTCGTGAAGTAATTCCTCTCAGATGCATATTCGAATTTTAAGTGATAAAACAAGTAGGTATTGTGATATTTTTGTGAGAATTTTTTTTAAAGTGAAAAATCTTTAACACTTTTGTGATTTGAAACTCGATGAAACAAAAAATAGTAACACACAAAAAAAAACCAAAACATACATATATAGGATAGAATATTCGGTCTCCTCTTTGTTCGGTGTTTCGTAGTCTCCCCACTCTTGTCTACTTTAGTTTTATGAAGGTTTCATTTCTACCGCGTGTGAATTGCAAATTTTGTTTTTTACAATAGCTCCATTCAGGAGGCCTCGAGAAAAATAATTTTCCTCGGGGCCTGTCATCTTAGAAGAGTGTCTTTTTAAGAAAAGTAAAGTTCTGGGAAGGTAAAGGTATTTTTATCAGTCTGGGTACATGCAACATTTTTGTTAGTGAAATCTAATATATGAATAGACGAAGGTAATACAATTAAATCATTTTTATGATATGAGGAATGGATAGGTATATAAGGGTCAATGTGTCCAGGAGTGACGAAAGTATGAATCTTTTATTCCCACTGAGGTGCAAGGCGATGTTCCGAGAGAGACCTGCTGGAGAGGTCAAAAGGTCTCCCTCAAAGTAAAGCTGAAATTTAGTCAAAGTAATTACAAAAATGACAGAAAAAATAAAGATACCAATGGCCGCGTTGGTTAAAGCGTAATGTCCCGGTAAGACAAGAAAGGGTTCGAGTCTTGTTCTGTTTCAACTGTCGGCTAGATTTATTAGTATTATCTTCTACTTCAACGATTTATTATATATTAAGCTATCTAATATTTATTATATACTAGCTAATCATGCCATTTAATAAAGAAATTGTTTCTCCCTGAGTGTCCTTTCCCATTCGTCCCGTTCCCCTTCCTCCTCCCCTTCTTTTCCTGCGTCCTCTTCCCCTCTCGCGTTCCCACTCCGTCACCCCCCCTTCCCCCATCCCGCGACCCCCCCCCGAGTTCCCCTCCTCCCTCCCAGGTCCTCCTCTCCCCTCCCAGGTTCCCCTCCCCCTCCCTGGTTCCCCTCCCCCATCTCTCCCTCCCTCCCGCTTTCCATAGCAATAGCCGCTTCCTCGCGTGCCACCAATAGCAATTTTTTTATACAAATCATAATGCCAGAGCTCACCTGAAGTTTTATAAAAACCTTGTCCTGACAGTAATGAAATTTTAAATTCCATAAAGGATAAAATATTATTGTTCAGAAGATAGAAAAGAAAATTTCTTATTTTTCAAAAAATCAAATCTACTCTTTTTATTTTATAGATAGAAAATAATTATGTTTTTTTTTATCATAAATTATATTGAACAGATCTCTAAAAATACTTATTTTTAGTTTTTCAGAAAATATAACTTTTTTAGAAAAATGAAACAATACAATTTTGTATAAACCACTTATATAATGTGCAAATCCGACCGGTTTCGGAACAAACGTTCCTTCGTCAGGGAAAGCTTATACTAATTTGACAGTTTCGAACAATGTTTTACTATGGTAGGGGAACACTACCCTACCCACCCACTCTACACTAATACCTACCCACCCAATCTACATTATTAACTAACAACGGCTCCACCCCTACCATAATAAAACATTGTTCGAAACTGTCAAATTAGTATAAGCTTTCCCTGACGAAGGAACGTTTGTTCCGAAACCGGTCGGATGTGCACATTATGTAAGTGGTTTATACAAAGTTGCATTGTTTCATTTTTCTATAATGGATAACCACAAAGTAATAGCTACATTTAAAAATATAACTTTTTTAGTTTTTTATAAAAAATATCCCCTTAAAACACATGTCGTGAAAGACGCACCTATTTTCCTGGAAATATTTCGACGACGTAGATTGAATGAGAAGAAAAAACGTAAAAAATTACATATTTAGCTTGTTTCGGATCTATTGTCCTTTTAGCATTTCAAAATATCCACTATCGCTGACTGACAAAATTCCTACCAGCGCGCAGCGGTGAAGGATAAAGATTTGTTGAGTTACACGATAGCTCAACAATGTGGCATTTCAACACCCCTTTCAAGTCATTAAAAGTTATGAAACAAAAATTGAAAAATAGCCCAAAACCTAACTTATTTAACAACTCTTTTTTTAAACTTTTATAAACATGATTTTTCAAAGGAGGTGTTAAAGTTGTAAGTTGTCGAGTTATCCGGTCACCAGATTTGTAATTGATAATGATTACCAGTGAGAAGAATGTAAAGAAGAATGATTTTTACACAAGTATGTATTTAAAAAATGATTGCTTTGTTATGAAGGTGGTCCGTGGAATCAACCTCTAACTCTACCTGCAAATTAATGATCTGACCTATATTTTCTAAATTTTCATGTTTAGGGTAGACACGTGGAACCCAACGAAAACAATAAGGAAGAAACCGGAAAACTTTAAATCCAAGGTATGTCGCCTCGTGCTGACAGTTCCCTGGAGAGGTAATTAATGCAGAAGCAATGACAGAAATGTTTCTGGACTTAAAAAATTGTTTGTACCATAAAATACATTAATTTCTGTGGCTTGTACAATAACGTACGAGGTACTGTAAATATACGCTTTTATAATTACCGTGGCGATGCACGGTAACGGAAACGTGACGGCACAAAAAAGGCAATAAAAATACGTTTCTTATCACAATATTGCTACAGCTGAAAACGTTGCTTGAAAATGGCTTTAGCCGTGTTTGGTGACCAGATCTGAATAGCCAGGTACTTCCCAACCTTCCTCTTCCCCACCTCCTTTCCCTCCCCACTACCTTCAGCCTCACAACATACCCCAATTGGGGATGCCATAGTCTCACTGGCTCCAGACGGGAGTAGTTGAGATTCTTGTGCGGTATTCACTGTAAAAAAAAAAAAAAAAGCTCTTTCAAAAGAAGAGATACACAGTGGACGTAGGTCTGTTCCCTCCAAAGGAAAAATTCATCATTTTATCTAACACACCGCACAGTGGTGTCTCCGTAGATTCTACAATACTACTAGCCGTAATGATAATTTTGAAAGTATATAATACTAGCTTTTTCCTGCGGCTTCGCTCGCATGGTATTAGGGGGTTTCCCACTCCACCTCCTCCCCCCTCCCCCCTCCCCCTACTCCCCCCCCCCTCCCTCCTCCCACCACACCATTGCCCCTCTGCCCCCCTCCCTCTCACCACCCCCACCACCCCCTCCCCCCTCCCCTTCCAAAAAAACAAAACCAAACCCACAAAAAAATGACATCCAATAATGAAAAAACTATGTCGTTCAGTTCCTCTTTTCACCGACAGCAGTATTAGCTAAGTACTGACCAAATGGCAATGCACTTTGCCACCAACGCCAACAATCTAATTTCGAAGCTTTCGAAACGAAAACATGTGTTCATTTATATAACTGAAAAAAACAAAATTTACTTTTTGTTTTTTTTCCGTATCTACGGAATGTTACGCAATAACAAATTTACACGTGTTTGAGTGCGAACAAAAAATGCAGCTTATATTCTAATGTTATAAATATACAATGCATTCCATTGAAATTTAAAAAAGGTAGCATGTAACAGGTTTTTGTTAATTTTTATTTTTGTAGCCATTTTGTTGCGCAATTCATGGGGGTATCGTCACGAAGAAGATTATATTGTTGGAATTAGAAGAAGACGCCTCAATATATGACGTAGAGATCTATGTGAAATTGAAGATATTGAAATAAGGGTAAATGCAGGTAACTCCATTAATGGAGGACTGAATGCTGTTTGCGCTAATAAAAAAAAACTGTCAAAAGAAGCGAAGCTAGCAGTCCACAATGGAGTCCTCCTACCAACCATGATATATGGCAGTGAGGCATGGAACTGGCAGAGGAAGGATGAAAGTAAACTGAATGCCGTTGAAATGAGATCCCTGAGGCGAATGTGTGGTAAAACCATGTATGATCGTGTGAGAAATGCGGATATCCGCAAATAATGTAAGGCTGATGTAAGCATAATGAGTAAGATTAATAAAGGGACTCTCAGATGGTTTGGGCATGTAGAGTGAATGAAAGAAGAAAATAGTGTGAGAAGAATATATGACGCAAATGTGAATGGAAGAAGAAGTCGGGGACGCCCGAGGAAGACGGTCACGATCAAGTGAATCAGATACTTTAGTCGGGCCATGTCAAAAGTCAGAATAATAAAAGATTATGTATGAATGTGAGTGAGGCAAAGAGTGTGTGCCAAGACCGAGTTGTTTGGCGGTCCGTCCTCTCTGCCTACCCCTGCGGGGAAACGGCGTGATGGTTAGTTAGTTAGAGATCTATGTGACTGGTACTAGCGAAGTTCCGTTGAGTTGTTCCAGGGTGCAACATGGTGCATGCAGGGTGATGATTGCCCTGATGTTAGCCAACTTTTGGTAGGAGGATAGGAGGAAGAATAATATTAAATAGCAACGTTTTAAATGGCGTTATCCAGTTTTATGTGCGATTACCGATATCAAGTAGACTACGCAGACTTGAATTTCACGAACTAATATTACACCGATAGACTTACACATGAATGAAATTATACAAGGACGAAATTATGCATTGAAGGAATTACGTCTACGTATTTTAATTCAGTTATATCTACTAGAGTTACATACGTCAAATAATCTGTTTTTTAAAAGGTTTAAATTTTAGGATGTTGGTTTGTGCTAAATAAATTTCATTGAAAAATGAAAGTTAGGTTAGGTTTGTTAAATTAAGGCTGTGTGTAATTCTAGTTGGTATAATATTCGTAACTTTAATTAACAATACGTAATAATGTAATTTCATCCAGGGGTAATTCTGTCCGAATGATTGTATTCCTCTTATTTTATGTGAATACCGCACAAGAGTCCCCAAGAAAATTATAAACTATTCTGACCTAGTCACCAAACCACCTGAAAAGTAACATTTTTATGTTTGTCTTCAACTAAATTAAGTAGAGGTAATATGCGAAGGCAAAATGAATATATAAAGTCGACACTGCAATTGCAGTGCATGCTTGATATTTCAACACTGCAAAAGCAGGGGTCCGGCCCCTTGGGGTTAAGAGATTCTTCACATCTGAAACGTTAATTCTAAACTTCCGTTTTCTGTGATATTAAATGTTAATTTTAAAACTTTACTTGTACTTTTCTATAAGACTTAATTCCTTTTAAAAATGGTTTTTTTTACCAAGAGTATTGAAATATAAGGCCTTTTTTGTACCGTGTATAAGTCATTACCTACTGTCAATATTAAAATATCGCACATATTATGTAAACAAAGCCTTAATCTGAAAACTTATGATTTGATTTCCAAATTTCCTTCCCCTACGAATGGAACGTCATTGGAACGTCGGGGTGAGTGGAAATTGTTAGTTTGAAACTTTGATTCAAATCGTGAAATAAGGCTGTCACCGCAGTACCTACATACTGGATATAGATGTATATTGTATGTATGTTATCTTGATGGATATTAATCTACTAATGCACACATAACTACATATTGGAGTGTGTTGTGCTCGTTTTATGTTATATAATATTCCAAGTACCCGAACTCAGAAGATTGACATATTTGTTTCAAAGTGTAGGTATACATATTAGATCAGTGGCGCAGGTTTAATGCTTTCTCCAGCATTTTAACATGTTAGTGTGTTCAACACGAAAAATGTATTTTTTCAAGATGTAAACATTTAATTCACTCACTTATTGATATAAAATACACAAACAGTGTAATGGTGTAATTCTTTTTGCATGGTTTGCATCACGTAATAAAAATATGATTTTTCTTTTATCATCAAACCAATGCGGCAGAGTTCAGAATTTAGCTACAATCATTTTTTAATTTTTTTTATTTATTTTAAAAATACATATATATACAGATTTATAGTAAAAAATATAGTTCTTAAAACTAATTACAATATATAAATTTCTTTTTAATGAAACTGCCCAATTCAAAAGAGAAAAACGCACCACGATATAGCGAAACAGCTGTCAACTATGTAAAACTGTATAACTTGTAAACACATATTTTTTCTTGCATAACCATTTATTGGAAAACCAACACCCATGCCACAGTGGTTCGTTACGTTTGGTGACTTAGTTGGGTTGTCCGGGTTCATAGGGTGAAGTTTCTCTGGGACTCTCAATCCAACGCCGGGTGGATTGGTGGATCGCAGTGGGAAGGATACATCATTACTAGATACGGCCGGCGTGGTCTAGGGGTAAGGC
Source organism: Limnephilus rhombicus (assembly GCA_929108145.2). NCBI lineage: Eukaryota > Metazoa > Arthropoda > Insecta > Trichoptera > Limnephilidae > Limnephilus > Limnephilus rhombicus. The sequence goes on from OV815293.1 coordinate 6,870,998, forward strand.
TCTTGACTCGCAATCCGAAGGTCGCGCGATCGAATGCCGGCGTGGGCAAATAAATTTTATTTGAATATTTTGTGTTTTCATAAAAAAAATAATATATGGTATATTTGCGGCACGTTCCAGAGTGGAAGATACTTTCAGTATTGCCCTGGTGTAAGAATACCACCTTTCAGAATTGAATCGTTGCAAAAAATGGCTAGCCATGTTTGGTGAACAGTTCTGAATTGCCAGGTATTTCCCCACCTTCCTCTTCCCCAACTCCTTCCCATCCCCTCTGCCTTCAGCTTCACAACATACCCCAATTAGGGATGCCATAGTTTCATAGGCTCCAGACGGGAGCAGCTGGGATTCCTGTGAGGTATTCATGTAAAGAAAAAACCGCGATTCCCAAATTCCTACCTACTACTCAACTATATTTTTTCTTTCCAGAACTTTCTCTCCTTTCTGGCTGTAAAAAGACCCTCTACAGCTCCCCAAAGATGACATAGGCTACGAGAGATTTTTTTCCCCCAGGGCCTCGTATGTAAAAAAAACCTTCTGTCTCATTTAAATCAAGAAACATTAACTGTAGATTTAATGGTATTAAAATAAAATATCCAAACCTCCAACCCACATAGTAAATAAATTAGAAAAAAAACTATTTAACAAAGTTTAATATCTGGTACGACATAGTGTTTATAATCTTCGTTGAGAATTTGTTCCAAATTTACTCTTAAAAAAAAATTATGAATTGCTTTCTTGACAGTTACTAATACATTCCCACAAATACCCACACACTTATAGATTATTCAGCGAATTCGCAATTACACACGTATTAAGTTTGGAGGTTATAATCACACACGAGTTTATCATCTCTTGGGTATTATTTGAATGGATAACCGGGGTCCGACATTCAGGAAGGTTTTTTCCTTCAATAAACAAAGTAATAAGGTTGTTTTCATGTCTTGTTAACATAGTATTAGGTATTATACAAGTATTTAAAGTAAAAGTATTAAGATTTCGTTTGGTTTTCCATGTGTTCCATTTTTAGGATAACTGAGAAAGAGAAGTTAGTATTCTTTCAAATATCTGAGGTTTTAAGATTGTTTCTATTTTTATTTTATTTTTTATTATTAAGTTAAAAGAAACATAGTATTTCGCTTTCTTAACTTAAATACAGAGCATATATATATATATAGTACAGTAATAAGAATAATATTTTTAATTTTGTTCCAACATTTTGAGTTTAAATAGTTTTTGTTTGAAGGTTTTTATGTTATTTTCCGTTTTTAGGCTATCTGGAAGGAGATTATATATATGAACTCCCTCGTGACCAATACTTCTCTTGCCACTTTCAGTCTTGACAGTATTTGTGTACAATTTATTGTGTTGTCTAGTATAATGTTCGTGTACTTGTGATGTTTTTATAAATGTTGTGTTTGTGTGTATAAGTCCATTTTGTATTTTGTAGATTAAAAGACATATGTTATATTCGTACAATGTTCTTATTTTCAAAAGGTTCATTTCCTGGTATAGTTTTTTTGTGGGAGTGTCTGGGTTATAGTTGAAGAGTTTTTTAATAACTTTGTTCTGTATTATTTGTAAGTCGTTTAAGTACGTAATGTATGTGTTTCCCCATATTTCTATTAAATAATTTAGGTGGGACTGGATTAAGCTAAAGTATAAGCCCCTCTTTACCTCTGTTGGTAGAAGATGAGCAATTCTACCAAATACACCAATTAATGGGATGATTTTTGTTTTTAGTTTTTCTACGTGTTGTTTAAATGTTAAATGTTTATCAATATATAAGCCCAGGTATTTTTCGCTATCTAGGATATGTAGGTCTCTTTCTTCTATTTGTAATGGTTTATGCGATGGTATTATTCTTTTAGGTGAGCTTAAGATCATGTAACCGGTTTTATTAATATTTATTGTTAATATATTTTGTATTAGCCAATCGTTTAGTACATTAAGATCCGTTTGAGATTGTTCTAATAGACTTTCTAAGTTTTTGCCGAAGTAAAAAATTGCCGTGTCATCTGCGTATAAGAAAATTTCACCATGTAGTTTTAGCTGACAGATGTCATTTATGTATATTTGGAATAAAAGTGGCCCTAGTATTGATCCTTGTGGAACTCCGTAGTTTATACTCTCGAGTTGACTGTTTTTATCTCCTATGTTAACACATTGTTTTCTGTTGGACAGATAGGATTTTATTAGTTTGATAGCTGGACCGGTTACACCTGTTTTTTCTATTTTTTTAATCAGTATTTCATGACTTACAGTGTCAAAGGCTTTTTGAAGGTCTACGAGAATTGCTATGACATAGTTTTTATTATCTATGCTAGTTCTAAGTTTATTTATGAGATCATTAGTTGCAGAGAGAGTATTACATTTTTTTCTGAAACCGTATTGTTTGGCATATAGAAATGATTTTTTTTTCAGAAAGTTGTCTAGCCTATCGTATATTACTCTTTCATATATTTTTGATAGAATCGGTAGGACAGAAATGGGCCTATAGTTAGATGTTTGAGTTTTCAAGCTCCCTTTATATATTGGAATAACCCTTGCAATTTTACAACTGTCTGGAAATTGACCTTCTTTCAGGCTCAGGTTAATCAGTTTAGTTAGTGTAGGAGTTAGTAGTGGGGCAAGTTTTTGTACTGTTGTACATTTTAGTTGATCATGTCCAGCACTCGCGTTTGATTTTAGGGATTTTATGATAGCTAATATTTCGGGTTCAGTTGTGGGTTGCAAGTATATTGATTCCGCACTTTCATACTTTAATGTAACTTTATCATCCAGTTTATGTCTGTATTTGTTGATTATATTATCAGCCAAAGAAGCACCAATATTACAAAAGTAGTTATTAAAGTATTCGCATATCTTGATGTCTTCTGTGATGATTTCATTACCGTTCTTTAATTTTGTACATGGTTTACTTTGCGTGTTTGTTTGGTTCTTGATGATGCTGTTTATTACGTTCCAAGTCTTTTTGGTATTATTTTCACATTTTTTAAATAGGCTGCTGTAGTATTGTTTTTTTAAGTTCCGTTTTTTTATAGTTATGTCGTTACGTATTTTAGTAAATTCTGTTTTTAGTAATAAGTTACAGGGTTGTTTTTTAATTTTTAGGTGCAGTTTATTTCTTTTTTTAATCATTTTTAATAAGTCCTTTGTTATCCAATCAGGAAGAGAGGTTTTATTTGTTTTTATTGTTATTGAACTGTTGCAATCAATTTTGTTTATCAGATAGTTTACAAAGTTATTGTAGTTCAGTTCCGAGTCCTCATTATTGTTTATAGAAAAGGGGTTTTGTCGGATATCCTCCTCTAGTTTATCATAATCAATTTTTGTATATTTGTAAGAGGATTTTTGCGAGTTTTTTTTAGTGTACGTATGAAGTATGTCAAGAATCAGTAGGTTGTGATCGGATATTGAGGTGTCACAGTTTGTTATAGTATACGAAAGGTTTACGTCTGAGATGATGTGATCAATAATGGTGTTGGTGTTTTCTGTAATACGTGTTGCGTGTAATTTGTTTATTTTGTTCATTATAGTGAAATCGTTTGACTTAATGATTTCTGTGTATTTACAAGTATGTGTGTTTGTGGAATCAAGTAAGTTGATATTGAAATCCCCCAGTATTATGGACCTTTTGTGAGTTTTCAGTTGTATGACGTGTTCATCGATCAATCAGAAATCGAAGGAATTTTCTTTAAAAAATAATGCAATAATTACGTTTTTATGATACACTCGTGTTAGGGCAAGCCAACAAAAATTCGTGGTTTTAATTTTTTTTAACTGCCGTTGCCCCGGGAACCATTTATTGAATAACCAACACCTCTGACAAAGGTCACACATGTTCTCTACGTTTATTGTCTCAGCAGTGGTGCCCGTGTTCACGGGTGAGGTTTATCTAGGTCTTGGCGGCGAATGCCTTTGCCCACCTACTGCATGGCGGGCCGGATCGGGAAAGACTGTTTGACGGAAACCTTTTGATCTCTCCAGGAACATCGCCTTGCACCGCAGTGGGACAGATCCATTCATTCGTCCGTCACTCCTGGAAACACTGACTTCCAGATTCCTACCAAATCCTTATGCCTTTTTCTTTCCCAAACTTTCTCTCCTTCCTTTCCTCAAATCCCCTCCGCACAGCATCCCTAAAGATGATATAGGCCTTTAGGGGAATTATTTTCTTTAGGGCCTCCTGTGTGGAGCTAACGTAAAAAAATAATTAAAAAATAAAAGAATACATTTTTATCATAACAAAGTACTGAAATTATAAGAATTAGAGTGCAGACCCATGAAAAATCGTGGAAAATTGTAATTTAAATTTTGAAAACGCCAACACCACATCACAAGTTTAGTTATTGTCTGTGTGAATTGGTCACAAAACTGATTTCAATTTTTAAAATGACACTAGAATTAAAAGCGAATTTAATTTCATCGAACGTGTATGAAGAGTATTTCACTATATGCTCTGGCAACCGAAATACCTAACTGGTTTTGATGATTAACTTGATATTAAATATTGGCTCTTAAAGAGTGTATTTTATTTAAAATTTGTTTCGTTTTTAAGATTACGATAGATAACAAAACAGTAGGGATGGCAGAGTAAATTGTTGTGGAAGTGGAGTAGGGATGGGTGTGCGATTGGTTAGAGATAAGTGTTATCTGGATTGGATATAATGCCCAGAATGCTTAAATCAGAAAAATGAAATACCAAAATCAATTAATTAGTAATACTGGAAAAGCTTACAGACCCAACTTATTACAAATACCACATTATCATCATTAAAATTAAAATTTTCGGAGCACTGCATTTTATTTATTTTTTGCATTATTTCCACACGCAAGGCTTTGGAGGGTCATTAAATAAAATGAAGGGGATGATCCTATAAGAAGGATTAGGTATAAGGAGGGTGTAGTAATCTGGGGTCAGTGTGGCCAAGAGTGGCAGACGTATGAGTCCATCCCTCCCACGGCGGTGCAAGGCGTTGGGGCGAGAGACTCTGTCTTTAGGTCAATATCTCATACCATGAACCCGGGCACTCTTATTAAGGCACCAAATGTAGCAAACCACTTAGGGTGACTTATGACAGAGGTGCTGCCATGAATAGTTCACCCCCCGAAATGAAAAAAAAACCCTTGACTCTTTAATATATTTTAAGGGTTTGTAATCTTGCTCAGGTGTCCCAAATAAATAAAAAAAATTATCGAAAAACGTGGAAATATTAAGATTGGGAAGTTACTGACTTTCAAGATTTGGTCACTAAATATGGTTGCAGTCATTACATGCAACATTTCGATTCCAAATGGTGGTTTCTCATCAGTGAATTTAATAAACAGTCGAACTGTTGGTGACATTGATATAAATTCTACATAAAGATAATAATGGCTGAGTTAGCATCACGTTTGGATCCCATCCAGGCGTTATGTGTTCCATTCCTCGGCTGGAAATCCGAATTTGTCTTTTTATAACTAACTATGCAGAGAATAAATTTTTTAAAAAGTTAAACGTTTGGTATAATTTTTTTTCTGTGAAATCGTTCCTTAAATCAAAAAAACCAATAAGTCAAAGATGGTTCCATTACCGTTAAAGTGTTCTAAAATATATTGCACTTGTCACGTCAAACTTATTGTAAGATGGTTGTCAGAAGTGTGCATTAAGTAACTAATTAGCATCACTACCGACATATTCCGTGATTATTATAATTGACGTACGAGTATATCCATCAATGAAAATCTGGCGCATGCAAAGACTCCCCTTCGAATTAGATTAGTTAAATTAGTTCATCTTGGAATTAGAACGTGAAACGTAGCAACCTACGTAGGTATTATAAATGAACATTGGTTTTATTTGAGATAGCAGTTGCGTGCAAGATGCAAGACGTAAAATTATTCCGTTAACTTCTGTTTTATGTCATCAAAGTTCCCTCCCATATCCGGCGGTAGGCGGGGATATTGAATATTATTTAGAAGAGGCTTTTGATATGGATAATTTTTTAGTTTTTGATGTGGTGTTTTTTGTGATGGAGGACTTGCAGAGGATTGAACCCACAACGCTTGTTTAAGAACCCAACGTACCTCTCCATTTGTATACTAACCAGTCACTGGAAGTAAAATACGTTTTAAAGCTAAAAAAACCCTTTTTAATCATATTTTCGACGTTCATTCATAGAGGATTTATATTTTACAGATGAGTTTCCGAACTCATCGGGATTCCTATATGATTGCTGAAAAAAAATTTTTATACAAGCGAACGGAAGAAGAAGTCAAGGACGCACATTTACTATAAATAAGGAAGACATATTAACTATAAATAATAGAATAAGAAAATTAATAGTAGGTATAAAGGACAACCTACTAAAAAAAAGTGCTCCACAAACAACATGTTTCTGAAAATAATTTAGAAAAGTTTAGTACCTTCAGTAAGAGTATAAATGCCGTAAACTAGAGCACCGAAAACATGACAAAAAATGAATTCATATTCACAACATTCAGATAGAAATGACTCAAAACAATCGAAATAATGAAATGAGGTTTATTAAAAAAACCACTGTGCCCGCATTATGTTTCATGTTTCGCATAATAATTTACCTTCAGTAAGCGTTTTAATGCCAAAAAACTAGAGTATCGAAAAAAGTAAGGCCAAACTTACCTTTACCGTTCTTCATATTCACAACATACAGATATAAATGACTCAAAACAATCAAAATGATGAAATTAAGTTTGTTAAAAAATCCACTATGTACGTCATCTCTGCAAATAGAAGCGACGGCAGAGCTATTAGGACAGACACTGACCTAAAAGAGCGGACTGCAACACGTATCAATCTGTTATCGGCCTAGTGCACTATCAGTTGTGCTAATCCGATAGTTTGCAGTACGATAGAGGAGGTTTTGTGCAATCGATGCATTTCGGCTGCTCTGCTGAGAGCCGCGTAAAAATTATATAAACATGCGCTGATGGCGAACATTGGTTTTCAGGGTCGTGCTTTTAGCGATTTTATGATAAGAACTATACGTTGCTGTTTTGAACACAATGTTTCAGTGTTTTTTAAGCAACAATGAAACTTCTCGATATTGTTTCTACAAGCAAGAAACTAAGAAAATATTTATATGTTTTGCATTGAAAGTTTCACAAAACTTTTATTTTGTTTGTATCTTTATGATGGATCAATCGTCTTTTTTATTTTGTTCATATATTTATAATGGATCAATCATCTCTTTTATTTTGTTTGTATCTTTATAATGGATCAATCATCTCTTTTATTTTGTTTGTATCTTTATAATGGATCAGTCGTCTATTTTGTTTTGTTTGAACCTTTATAATGGATCAGTCGTCTATTTTGTTTTGTTTGAATCTTTATAATGGATTAATCGTCTTTTTTATTTTGTTCATATCTTTATAATGGATCAATCGTCTCTTTTATTTTGTTTGTATCTTTATAACGGATCAGTCGTCTATTTTGTTTTGTTTGAATCTTTATAATGAATCAATCATCTTTTTTATTTTGTTTGTATCTTTATAATGGATCAGTCGTCTATTTTGTTTTGTTTGAATCTTTATAATGGATCAATCATCTCTTCGATTTTTGTGCATCTGTATAATAGATCAATCGTGTCTTTTATTTTGTTTGTATGTCTATAATGGATTAATCGTCTATCAAGTTATATATTGTGTTTTTTTTTTACATGAGCTCCACACAGGAGGCGCTGAGGAAAATAATTTTCCTCAGGGCTTATGTCATCTTTGGGGATGCTGTATGGAGGGTTTTTTTAGGAAAAGGAAGGAGAGGAGAGTTCTGAGAAGGAAAAGGGTTTAAGGGGTGGGTAGGAATCTGAGGTTCAGTGTGTCTTGGTCATCCGCCTCCAAGACCTAGACAAACCTCACCCCATGGTGTCACCTCACCAAAACCCGGTTTTGTTTTTAGGTTTGATTTGAACGTCATTTTAATTTTAAGTTTTTCTTTTGTAGAAAATTCAAATTGAACCATTTATTGGATAATAACACTCATGTCATAGTGCACCCCAAGTTATTTGCTATGTTTGGTGGCTTAGTAAAGGTGCCCGGGTTCATGGGGTAAGGTATTGGCGGGGGTGTGTTTGCCCACCGATTGAATGAGAGAGACCTTTTGATTTCTCCAGCCGGACTATCTCAACCCATTGCTTTGCACCGCAGTTGGAGGGATGAATTCATATGTTCGTCAGTCCTGGACACACTATCCTCTAGATTCCTACTCATATCTCATACCTTTTTCCTTCCCAGAACTTCCTTTCCCTGAAAACAATTCCATGCAGCATCCCCAAATATGACGTAGGCCCCGAGGGAAATTGTTTTACTCATGGCCTTCTGTTTTCTGTGTGGATTTATTGTAAAAAATATATAGATACATCCGGTAGTCTATTTACGATAAAGTTCTGCTGTGTTATTTTTATTAAGGCATTTTAAAACTGTGATTTTTAAAGTAAGTGTTTTGTCATGAAAACCTGCGATAGTTAGCCTAAAATAACTTTCTACTTATCTAAATTGAAATATAGTTAAACCTGGATTTTCTAGGTCAACGCAAATCCAGCTTGTTTTTTGTCGGAACTTTTAATTGTATTCTTATTTAGTAACATTTGCGAACTTTGTGAAACTAATAATGTGCAGTTGTAAACTACGTATTTTTCAAAATATATCAGGAAAATAAAATAATTTGGTTAGAAAACACGTTAACTAGCACATAAACGAAGTTTCATTTTAAAAAAATACTTAAAACCTGACAAAAAAGGCAGAGTGCGCCTCTAAAAATATCTTTGAAATTAACAATTACCCAATTTCAAGGTGGTTCATTAATCACGTGTTTTGTAAATTTTCAAAAACACTAGAAGTTCAGAACACGTTTTTTTTAACATTAGCTCCATACAGGGGACCCTGAGGAAAAAAATCCTTCATGGCCAATGTCTTCTTTAGCGATGCTGTGGGGTAGGTCTTTTTAGGGAAAGAAAGGGAATAAAGGTACGGGGGTGGGTGGAAATCTGAGGGGGTCAATGTGTCTAGGAGTGACGGACGTATGAATCCATCACTCCCACTGCGATATGAGGCGATGCGATGGGTCGAAAGTGAGGTCTTGGAGAGGTTAGGTTTAGGTCTCCCTCAATCTCTCTCGACCACCACGTGGGCAAACGGCCGGCAAGAACTAGACTAACCCCACTCATGAACCCAGGCACCCCGGCTAAGTAACCAAACGCAGCAAACCACTTGGGGTCCTACAGCAGGGGTGTTGGTTATCCAATAAGTGGTTCTCGCCTCCCAAATTTGATAGTGATAACTCTTGATTTATTTACGAAATTAATCAAGAGTTTTACGTATGTGATAAATTTGGCGCCGTTTTAATTTTAGTTCAAACAACTAAAACTTAAATAGCACCAAATTTATTACATACTAGTGAGTTCCCGGCATGCGTTGCAATTACACTTAAATAAATAAATTGTTGCTCCAATCGACCCCGTTCTCTTTACGCTTCCTCTTCCCTTCCCGCATCCCCTTGCCACTCCTTCTTTCCCCATCCCTACCTCCCGGATTTCCCTCCCCCTCCCTCCTTCTCTCCATGCCGCAAAACTATGCTCAATTTTCAAACAACCCATTGAAAAAATTAAAAATAATTTAATTAAGCCAGTTAAGTTGAAAAAATTAAAAATAATTTCATTAAGCCAGCCAGAGCCCACCAGTATACATAGAAACCTTCGCGAACGTGTGCACAACAACTCACCAAAGTTTCATTGCAATCGGATGAATAAGTATAGGAAAAATTTCTTAACGCCAGGGCTCACTACCGTAAATAGAAACCATCTCGGATATGCTACCAAAGTTTCAACGCAATCGGATGAATGGTTTAGGAATGGATAAGGGACAAGCAAATAAACTTTGATTTTTCGCACATAAAAAATCAGCAAACAGGCGAGAAAAGATTTCTATTTGAATTAGATTTCAATCGATAAGTGTTGATTGCATAATTTTTTTTTTATTAAATGAAGTAAGTAGTTAATAATGTAATATAAATATGCAGTTATCACAAACATTTTGCGTTGTAGAAGATTTAAAGTCAAAAACAATCATAAATCAATTCGATAAATAAATTCTGAAGAGTAGAACGTTTCAACAAATTTTCAAAGTGCATCGAAGTGTGCAATTCCATAAATTGTTTTTTAAAGATAACATTCCCAAATGGAATAATTGGTAAAGTACGATAAAATTACACGAGTGTTCGTAATTGCTATTATTATTGCCTTTAAATATCATTACGGCATTATCACGACACTTTTTGAAACTATTATTGTTATTGCATTTCAAAACTTAATAATAATTTAGTGCTGGTGTGGAAAACTTTTTATTATAAAAATTGCTAATAATAATTTTTTTAAATTTCCTGTAATATTCAAAAATCTGTTTCTGAAAAAATAAGAAAATATACAGAATTAGGAAATGAGATTGGAAGAATTTGGCATTCTCAGACTATAAAGATATTACCATTTTGTAGCGCGCCGTTTTTACGCTTGCCACTACACCATCTCTTTCCCCCGTACAGCGCCATCCTGCTCACCCAAAACTAGGCAAACCAGGCTACGCAGACGCCTTCTGCGCATTTCCTACTCTCGAGTCGCTACATAAACCACGCCCCGCAACAAGGAATGGCCTATATAAAGAGCTGCGAGCCCTAAATTAAACCAGTTCGTCTGTAGCTCGCTCTTGACTAGTACGCTCTCTTAGTTGCGCTTCGTCCTTTGGCACGACCCTCTAAGGAGTATTCTACTACCATAAGTAAAGCACCAACCAGACCCCGACTGCTGCCTTAGTTGCGCTTCGTCCTATGGTACGACCCTCTAAGCAGAACCACAGTCAGTTTTGTTGTTCCCAAAGACTAAACAGCAAGGTTCCCTCCGATCCCTTGCTCAGTTAATTATTATTATTGTGAATTGATACATTGTGACTATTTTTACTATATGTGATCTGTGAACTTACTTTAAATAAATAACATTAATTGGAGCATTTTCGGAGACGGGACATTTCCATGTAGTGACGTCACGGGCCAAAATAATGGATTAATTTATTAAAAAAAAAAAAAACTGTACATTTCAAAAATTTTTTACAAACATTTTCGTAATCTTAGTAAAAAATCTATCCACACGATTTTTTCCAAGTCGTTTTGAAATCCATGCAAGTGGCCTATTGCCGATATAGTACAGGAAAAATAGTACCGAAATGCGACAACATAATATATATAACAAAATTTGGGCATTTTAGAAAATTAGCTCATATATTCGTCTGTGATCTTGAAAACCCTACCAGAAAAGTTGTGGAACACCTCTCCAGGGAGAGGGGATTTTTGTGTTATTTCATTTTTTACCTTCTCCTAATGAAACCATTATCTTTACCAAATATTCCCGAATTGGGAGGGACAGAGTCCTAGTGACTCTTTGAGATGGATTCACTAAAAATGTACCAGCACCATGAAGGAAATCACTAACATACATGTATAGAATTTGAATTATGTAGCAGACTAAAACATGGAATGAAACCAATGTTTACATGCGTTATTTTTTTTCTCTTTACGACTTCCTAGAGTACACTTTCGAAATTTTAAACCATTTGATGATGAACTTCTACATTATTTTTTACATAAAGTCTAAGTCAACGTCTAAGACATAAATTATTATTTTTATTGATAAATTAATGTTTAAGACAAGATTTTTATGCATAGCACAAAGGGTATTGTCTAAGATATAAATTTAGATGCATTTCATGATGCAGGTGATTTTCACTCATTCGTGTGGTAAATCTATATTTAAATACTAAACAATATTGAAAAAGTTTTTTAAAAATTCATCGACAAGAATTCACCACGGGGAAAGTTTTCCGCCACAATTCACCACTGGGAAAGTTTACCGCCTAAAAATTCAATGACTAAATTATTCACCGCAAGGAAAATTGATTTTAGAAATTAACCTAACCTTATACCTATGAGCGGTGAAATGAGAGCGGTGAAATACGGTTGGTGAACTGTGGACGGTGAATTGTGGGTGGTGATTTTACCAAATATCAAAAAAAAACATCTCGCCCAACCATTTGAGTCACGAATACAAACGATTGTCTTCAACCCTCAATGAAAATATTAATTTTTCTTTAATAATTATAAATTCACTCATTTAATTAAATGACAAATAATAAACTCTGCTTAACTTTGATTAAATAAAAAAAAATATCCACATACTTCAAAACCAAATATTCACTTATCAGGATACAAAGCATACTGAAAATTAAGAGCGTTTAACCAGCCACTGCCGAAAATCCACATTTCATCGAAAGTTGTTCTTACGATCGTTCAGGACGGTTTCAATGAGAAAGATTAATTATTCTCCGTACCAGCTTTTTAAAATTATAACACAATATCGATTTTATTCCATTCCAAATTTGCTTTAATTTATACCTACATCCAAAAATACTTAATGGCGTGATGATAAAGCTATCAAAATAATGTACTTTTTGTAATTAAAGTATTTATCATGTCTAATTTAAAAAAAAATGTTAAAAAAATCAGAAATATATTAGTTTGTAAGTGCGCAAATAAATACACAAACGGACCAATTTTCGTCAAGACACACATCATGTACGTATATATATTTTTAATGATTTTATTTTATTTAAAAATTCTAAACATGCGATACCCAGATAATGTATTGATTTATTTTACTGCATGATTATATGATTTGAAATAGGTGTGGTATAATACAAAATCGTTTTTGAAAATTTAACAAATCTGCCAATGACCTGTGGTATATCCTTCTTATACTAAAAAAAAACATTTTTTCTCAAAATTTAAAAGATGCGAATGCTAGATAAAAGAACAATCTTTAATTCATTTATATTTTTTTGTGGAAAAGAGTCAATACGTCTAGAGTCTGATATAAAAATGACATATTTCTGATTTTCTCTGGTAATACCCTATTAAGGCGTAATTTTGTATACATAAGTACAGACAAACAAGCATTATGCATAGTGAAAATTTAATAGTATTAAATATAATGCATACGGAATATTTAATATATAAGCATATTAATATTAAATATTACAATACGTGGTGAAAGAAGGTGTTTAATAAGTTATTATAGTAAAAAAAAATTAACAAAGTATAATCTTGTAGATGTGTCATTGCGAACTAATTCGTCCTGAAATATATTCCATTTGCCATCAATCCAAGATATTAATTTGAGAAAACTACACGACTTCAATATTCAAGAAAAAAATGTCGATGTGATTTAGTCTTGATTTCAAGAGTTTTTGCATTTTAATGTCGACTTGGTTGACTTGATGACTTCATTCAAAGAAATGATCATAGTATATTTTGAGAATATAATTAGAATTAGATACCTACATGTCATTCGTAGCTTAAATTTATGGAAAATAAATCTTCAATAAATAATCCTCTCATTTAAATATTTTATATTATATGAAAACAGAAGATAGATCGTAAAAATATAACCTTAAAAGTTTACGATTACCTATACTTAAATTATCAAGCATTTTCATAAAAACACAGCCGAATATTCGGGCGTAGAAATATATTGAAGAAAATTTTAATTTTAATTTTTCTGTTTCATGCACTTAATGTTATATTATCATTTTTTACTTGGTATTCTCAGTAGCTTTTTGCTACTAATACTCTATTTAGTTGCTTTTAGAATCAAGAATTTGACTGTGAATCTGTTAATTATGTCTGATTTTTGTGTCACTTACAATCGAACACCACCACCATTTGTTCTGTGGCGGTACTTCTTAATAACAATAGGTTATTGATATAAACCGGTTTATTATGAGTTTATGTATTTTTACAATAATTTTACTACCGGTCACACGACCTGTCTATACTGGCTGCTAATTGCATCTAATCGGTAGGCTGGTAGCAGTCTGCTCTCCCCAGCCACTGCCTATCCTGGCACCTAAAAGCTCTGGCTCGATCAAAGCTCATTCTCTGCTGGCATCTGTCGGCATCCGATCGAAGCTCTTTCAATGCATTGCGTTATGTAAATGTAATTCATTTAGAAGTAATACAGATAACAGCATGAACCTACATCAACGTAATATAACTAAATCAGACAATAAGACCAAACTAAAAGTCCTTCTTAGTCAGACGGTCAAAGCTTCCTTGTAATGTATATATGTATTTTTTGTATTAAATTTTCTATGTATCTTCAATCTTCGATATAAATAAGAATGAATCGCCGAAATGCATGTACGCGCATAACTTCCGAACGACTGCACCAAATTGGATAATTCTTTTTTTTTGCGTTTGTTATTATCGGGACAAGATTTGTATTAAAAATGCAATAGGTGGCACACGAACAGTTTGAAAACTGAATGTAGCGGGACTGAATGGAATCTGTGAGGGGAGAGGGTAACTCGTAGGGAGTTCGCGGGAGATTGGGGAGGGAATCAGAAAAAGAGAAGGAACCTGGGAGGGGGGAGGGGAACCGGGAGGGGGGTTCGCAGGACGGGGAAAGGGGAGGAGTGGAGTGGGGAGAGGAATGGTGGAGGAGGCGGAGTGGGAACGCGAGAGGGGAAGAGGACGCGGGAGTGGAAGGGGAGGCGGAAGGAGAACGGGATGAATGGGAAAGGACACGCAGTGAGAAACGATTTCTTTAAGGCATGCCGGGTACCAGCTAGTAAATAAATAGAATAAAATAATTACAAACTAAATAAAATAAAATAATTACAAATTGGCCACATCTGGCTATCCTTGAATAGTTTTGAAATAGCAAGAGCACTTTTGAAGCGTTGATAGCGCCAACATATGAAACATTTTATCAATTTGATTAGGTTTGAAAAATGGCACCTCGAAACGTGTTTTTCTTTTTGCTGCTTTTCTGATAACAGTCTGTAGATAAGGTACTAAATAATTATTTAGCTTTATGAAGGGGACATTTATATTTTTGAATCACGTTGGTAGATAGGAACACGGATATTTTCATAATATGTCACGAACGGAAAAACCTTGAGGCGCTGAGATCACCGCGAAACGATACGCAATAAATTGTTATTTAAGTCACACAAATTATAAGATTGTCTTTGAAAATTATACTGCATTATGTTGCAAAGTACATCTCTATCTGCAATAAAATGTACTTTAAAAAAATGCTATCCAAAATATATGCGCGTTTTCATATGGCGCCAAAATATCCCCGACAAAATATCTTCGATAAAATATCCTTCGACAAATCATCCTTCGACCAAATATCCTACGGACAAATCATCCCCAACAAAATATCTACTAAAACTTAACCTAACCTAACAAAAAATGGGACAAAAATAATACAGACACCCTATAAACACAATAAATTATTGATTTTAGATTTTCACCACCAAAAGTATTTTTGTTATTTATTTTGGGGTGTTATGCCGTGTTGCGCTACCTCCTCCTTTAGCCAACGTTTCGGACAGCGTTACAGTGTTCATCATCAGCCCTGATGATCTGACACATCTGCCCTGATGATGGAAACTGTAACGCTGTCCGAAACGTCGGCTAAAGGAGGAGGTAGCGCAACACGGCATAATACCCCAAAAATCAATAACAAAAAAACAATAAATTATTGTTTAAATGGTAAAATGAGACAAAAATAGTACAGATAATGGATGTCCGAATTATTTTTGTCCCATTTTTTGTTAGGTTAGGTTAGAATTTAAAAGATATTTTTGTTGTCCCGAAGAAAATTTTTCGGGCATATTTAGTCGTGGGATAAAAAGTCTCGGAACCGCCCAAAAGTGTTAACGGAACATAACGCAAAACCTTGAAATAAACTCATTAATCCATGATAATAATAACACAATATTTGTATTGCGCAATTTTATGTTATTTCACTTCAAGAGCGCTTAACTTAAAAAAATAATTCCATAATAATTCATAATATTATGAACTTAAAAATATTTTTACAGTGCTCCTTACGAGTCCTACAAACTATTCATCAAAGAATATACAGTATATTCAAAGCAATGCCAAGAGAACAAAAATAAATATTTACAGTCTGTTATAGCACAGGGCAATAATAATAGACAATAACGGTGCACAACACAAAACAAAAACATTAAAACCAAAAAACAGTAGAAATTTTTTAACAGTTTGATGTTCCAAGTATACAGAAAATCTATGCCAAAAACATTCTAGTACATCACCACAAAAATGATTCAGAGGCAGACACCTCACACGCTCATAAAACCAGAGCCAAACAAACAGACATACTTAATATACCAAAGTGCAACTCTTCATTTGGTCAAAGAAGTTCTGCATTTTTAGCAGTAAAGTTATATAACAAACTCCCACTTAGTATCAAACAAATAAAAATAAAAAATAGCTACATTAAGGACATTAAATGTTGGCTGAAGAATCTATCGGAAAATGAACTTACTAGTATACTTAAAACATCATAGAAGTTTCTGGAAAACCTTATCCAATCAATAAAGTTAAACCATAGAAGTCGCTGAAAAACTTATCCAAAGCATAGTCCCCCTCAGCACAGGATCTCCTAGTGAAGAGGACTACGAATATATTTTATATATACATCTAACTAACATGTTTCATATAAAAATGTAAAAAATATTATATAGTTACTAAATAAAAAAAAAATATATATAATATAAAAAAGGAGGCAGTTTACGTTCATAAACATTCTGAGAGGACATTAAACATAAAAGTACAATAACGAGGCAACCGAAACCATATATTCACATGAAACAGTAACAACTCAATTGAAGTCGTTGTAAATTTGGACCAATTTGTAAAAGTTCAAAATATTATTGGCAAACTTAACGATTTTATTTTATTATAAAATTTTATATTGAGAGCAAACAAACATCATGAAAACTTACATCTTTACTAAGTATAAAATGAAGTCGCTCCCGCTGTATGTGCGCTTAGATCTTTTAAACTACGCAACAGATTTTCATGCGGTTTTCACCAATGGAGTGATTCATGAGGTAGCTTTTTAGGTATAAAATTAGTCAAGGTTTTGTGTAAATTGGATGAAATACATAATATATCTGTATCTGGCCAACCGGCAGCGGGCAGCGGGCAGCGTGGTGTAGATTTGATTTAACAGATGGCGTTGGTTATAAAGGTTTCGTTAGCCACAGCAACGTGTGTCCGGGTCTGCTAGTATGTTATAAAAGGACACTGTAATGCTGTCCGAAATGTTGGCTAAAGATGTAGGAAATCCAAAAAAGGCATAATACCCCCTAAATAAACACCAAAATCAAGGAAAGTTGCTTAGATGTTAGCTACAATTTGGAAGGCGGATATGGGTACCGCCGCCCCAGGAACAATTTATTGGATAAACGACACCTCTGACATATGTCACCCCAAGTGGTTCGCTACGTTTGGTGACTTAGCAGGGGTGTCCAGGTGAGAGACTGGTTGAGGGAGGCCTTTGGACCTTTCCAGCCAGACTCTCTCGACCCTTCGCCTTGCATCGTAGTTGGGGGGATGGATTCATAGTCTCTCCATCACTACCCTATTCCTTCCCATAACTTTCTATTAAAAAGACCCTCCACACAGCATCCCCTAAGATGACATAGACCCTGAGAAAAATAATTTTGCTCTTGTGTGGAGCTAATGTAAAAAAGTTTTTTTTTAAATTCTGACATTTTCGACATGTTTAACAATCGTACAGTCCTTAAATTTCATTATATTGTAGTATGGCAAGTTACGAGCATATTATAAGTTAATGTTTAAACGATTTTTTTACATGTTTTTTTCGAGGAGATGTTCTCTTTTTCCTAAAAAGCTTTTGAAAGTCGTTGAAAATCCTGAAACGTTCTGAAAAAAGCTGCAATAATATTGGCACATTCAGGTTTATATATGCCTATCCGAAAGAGATAAATGGAGACTAGAGATGTGGGCTTTTGAGATGTGGTCCTATAGAAGACTATTAGGATTTTCCTGGAGAGACCACATTACAAATGAGGAGGTTCTCCAAAGAATCGAAGGAGAAAAGCACCTGCTATGTAATACGACAAGAAAGTCTCTTGCATGCCATAATGGAGGGTATGACCGAGGGGACAAACTCTAGGGGACGCCCACGCCGAGAGTACCTGGAGGACCTGCTGGTGGACGTGCGCTGCTCATCATATGCAGACTTCAAAAGAGCCGCACAAAGCAGGGAAGAATGGAAGAAAATAATAGAGGAAATTGCTGCAAACCAATCCCAGCATTGAAACCAAAGAGAGACTCGAAATTGTAGTAAACCTTAATCCTACCACATTGTGTCTATAGAAACTGAAATTATAACATAAGACTCGTTTTTGATACATTTTCAGCGAACATCTCATAAATCTTCACAACATTTTCTGGAATGCTTGGATCATTGACATCATCAGTTATCGACATGTAATTATTCTTCTAACCCTTTCTTCTTCCAATCATATCTGTATTACTTCCACTCCACCGACTTCTTCAATAATTAGCCCTTCAAGCTTCGACGGGGTTAAATTGCTTCACTCTGCGACATGCAGCAGCTTTCACGTAAAATCCCATTACTCTGTGACACTTTGAAATTTTTTTTAATTCATGCATTAAAACTAAAGACAATATGATAACGTTATACGAGTTAGTTGTTGAGGCAGACTCTTTCATTGATTGTATTTACGCAGGGGTTAATAGTTTTATTAAAATTAATATAAAATCATATGTGCATACTTAACAACCTTCTGAAGTAAAACGTATACATTTTTAAAATTCACATGCCATCATCGCATACTTATATACAATATGCAAACATTTATATAGTTGTTTAAAAAATTATGTATTTATTTCGAAATATTAAATTTTAAAGTGCACGTTTCAAAAACCAATTTTTAGTTTTTGGATGAGTTCAGAAATATTATATTTAATTTATTTAAATTTTAGTGGCTTTTTTTATTTTTATTGTTTTTTTAGAAGCTCTCGAAATAAAATAAAAAATCATTAAGAATAAATAAAAACAATTTACTAAATACACAGTAAGATTTTTCAAACAGCCCCATTTTTAACATATTTTCCTTCACCGCGCCTATTTGTACCCCCTCTCTCATAGGTAGGTACCACCCCTCGCCGTCCAGCAAAGTTGATGTTCTCTCTCTCTATTTGTTTAATATATTTGATTAAAATTGATGAAGGTTCAGGTCAAACCGAAACCGGTTGGTTAAAAAAATATAATAATAGTGGAATTAAACAAAGTTATTCTATTGTAACTATTATGATATTTTAATTTTAATTTTTAACTTTATGAGTAAAACCTCAAATTGTAATATTTAAATAAATGAAGACAATATAAGCGAAACTCAATCGAAAATCTGGAAACAGAAAAATCAGAAAAACATATTGACACCTCTGGGACTCGAACCCAGGACCTCTTGCTTTCCGGGCAAACGCGCTAACCACTGCGCCACGGTGTCGATATGAAATTCGGTCATGTTTATCTGTACCATACTTCGACTAAGAACCACCTACATTATCTTCATTTTTTTTAAGGCATATATTATTGGCAACTATCTTTATGTATGATTGCAAGATTCAAACCCGAACTAAACTATCTAGAGAGCATTTAGTTCGGGTTTGAATCTTGCAATCATACATAAAGATAGTTGCCAATAATATATGCGTTAAAGAAAATGAAGATAATGTAGGTGGTTCTTAGTCGAAGTATGGTACAGTTAAACATGACCGAATTTCATATCGACACCGTGGCGCAGTGGTTAGCGCGTTTGCCCGGAAAGCAAGAGGTCCTGGGTTCGAGTCCCAGAGGTGTCAATATGTTTTTCTGATTTTTCTGTTTCCAGATTTTCGATTGAGTTTCGCTTATATTGTCTTCATTTATTTAAATATTATGATATTATTTACATTTTGTTAGCGGTACAAAAGAGAATAGAAGATAATTATGTTGACAGATGATGGACGGTCTGAAATGATAAGTAGAGGATTAACTGTGGGAAATGAAGGTAGTATTATAAGAATGCTCCACGCTAACAATTAGAAAAATTGGTTGGAAACATTGTGTTAAAAAAAAATGTTTTTGCAAACTATGAGGTGATTTAAAATGAAAGTTATTGAGGTAGGCCGAATAAATAAATATACGCGGATGTGTTGATATAGAATATAGGAAGAATAGAAAAACCCATTACCGTGACGGCCAAAAAGGCAATAAATATACGTTCCTTAACACAATAATGCTACAGCTCTTTCAAAAGTTAAGATAGGGTACGTAGGTTTATTTCCTCCAAAGGAAAATAGTCATCATTTTAATGCATCTATCTCACACACCACACGCTAGTACCTCCGTAGTATACAATGCTATTAGCCATTTTGAAAGCATGGAACATAGTTACAACGATAATATTGAAGTGCGAGTGAATTTCAAAAATTCAAAAACGTCAAATATCAACGCGCTGATGGTTTAAACATATAATGCTAAATGTAACTCTTTCTTACACCCTTAAATACCAAGAGTCGAAAATGAGACAAACGGCGAACGTCAGTCTGCACCCACCCAAAGGAAACATACAATCATTTTCAATTTGGGAGGCGGGTATACCCATACCGCCGCCCCGGGAACCATTTATTGGACAACCAACACCCCTGCCAAAGGTCACCCCAAGTGGTTCGCTACGTTTGGTGTCTTAGCAGGGGTGCCCGGGTTCATGGGACGAGGTTTGTCTAGGTCTTGGTGGCGGATATGTTTACCCAACAACTGCGTGGCGGGCTGGATCGGAAGAGACTGATTGAGGGAGGCCTTTTGACCTCTCCAGCCGGATTCTCCCGACCCTTCGCCTTGCACCGCAGTGTGAGGAATAGATTCATACGTCCGTCACTCCTGGCCACACTGACCTCCAGATTCCTACCCACCCCTCATACCTTTTTCCTTCCCCTATCTTCTTCTCCTTCCTTTCCCGTAAAAGACCCTCCACACAGCATCCTCAAAGATGACATGGGCCCCTAGGGAAATTGTTTTCCTCGGTGCCTCCTGTGTGGAGCTAATGTAAAAAAAAAAATCATCACATATTTCTCTCACACGTACAAAGAAAATGAAACGCAATTCCCGTTGCAAAAAGTAGTATATTTAAGAAAACATTCACAAATATTTTTGTTGTCTCACCATTATTTAATGCGCAAGAAAGAGCTGCTGCAATTTAACGATAATGAACGCATGTTTTATTTTTGGCTTTTTTTACCGTCACGGTATCGTAACCTTCAATCGTCACAGAAAATTATAAAAGCATCTATAGATAAAATGGACGCTTATTCAAGCTTTGTGCTAATAATTATTTAAAGAAAGAAGTACTAAAATTATTAGAGAAAATACCGTACATTTCTTATCAAATATTTCAAATTAAATAGATAATGGAAGCTTCCGTTATACCAGTAAATCAAAAGAAAGTTATTTTCTAATTTTATTTAATTTATTGACGCCCACTTTGGAAGAGTTGTATTATTAATTTCAGAGACTCTTGTTTCGAAACAGGACTAATTCAATATTAACCCGGCAGGAAATCGTATCTTAGAAATCGTTGTGTCTCCTTTCTATCACAGTGAGAAATATAAGGCGGCGTTTAAAAGAGAAAACACCAAGCTTTAAATTCAAATAAAAAAATTAACTACTAAAGAAATAAAATGTAAACCTTTAAGAAGCCAAAATTACGGACAGCAATTTACAATTTTTTTTTTTAAATTTTGGGATTTTTTTACTAATTATTTTTACACGGATCGAAAAAAAAACCGAGGTGACTATAACGTTTATAATACATTTTTTCAATAAAACATTTATGTCTTTTTTACTTTTTTCGTCATCAGTAATTTAAGTTAGATAAAACGTAAGGTAAGTCATTTTTAAAACTTTTTTATGTTTCAAATATAAACAGCCTTACTAAAAAACCCCGTGAAAATTATATTCGATGTGAAAACATTACTAATTAAAAAAATGTTGATTGAAAGAGAAACACATTGTTTACACGGCCTGAGAGGGTAGTTTATCTCTGTTTAACGATTGATGTCCGAAGGAAATTTGGAATTTTTTCAACGTATTTTAAATGTCTTGTATGTTTCTTATTTTTGAAGATGTCGTAAAAGCAAATACCTTTATAGAAACTAGATA
Source organism: Limnephilus rhombicus (assembly GCA_929108145.2). Classification (NCBI taxonomy): domain Eukaryota; kingdom Metazoa; phylum Arthropoda; class Insecta; order Trichoptera; family Limnephilidae; genus Limnephilus; species Limnephilus rhombicus. The sequence goes on from OV815293.1 coordinate 6,893,134, forward strand.
GAATTGCCTTTTAGATTTTTGTGTCTGAAATATACGATCGCTTTTAAAAATTGCAGTATTTTAAGTTTCAACATGAAAAAATTTAAAAAAAAAACAGCTGACTGTAAACATATTCTATTAATGGTCGAAAAATTTTGGAAAATTCAAAATTTAAAAAATACCCACCTCTTACTTTATGAATTTGGAAGAAAACTATCACTTCACTTTTTATCTTGTTCATACAATTAAAAAGGATAAAAAATATAATAATAATTCCGAAAAAATAAATGAAAAAATCTGACATCTTGGATTCATTTTTACGCAATAAATACGTCGATTTCTCGAATTTGTTTTTATTTACACATGCAAGGCTTTAACATCATTAAATAATATTACTTTTATGGAAGTTTTATTAAATTCACGCAGAAAAGTCGTTAAAAAAATAAAATTTCAGAAATAACCTAAAACCTATCTTTAACGAAACTAAATCATCAATAAAACAATATTTAAAGGACTAAAACTGAAAAAAAGTAACGCCAGCATTGGTAATTATGTTGAATTACACTAATATCACAGTGAATTGATCATTTAAACGAAAATTATCTTCAAAAACATGAAAATTAACTGCAAATACAACTGAACATTGTCAAACATTGTTTTACCGCGAAGTTTATAAAACAAGATGGCCGCGCGCCTGCGCAGATCTATGTGAGATTCAAGGGGACCAACATAAAAATCATAAAATACGTGATTGTGTTATTAGTAAAGACGTAAAAACACAGTGCACCGCGCAAGCAACAAATATGCAGTTGACCGCTCGTTAAGGCGTTTGGTTATTAGTACGGCTGAAAATGTTTATTTAGAATTATAAAATTTATTATTTTATTACTTTTCTAAAACAGCTTTTAGTATTCGGATATGTTTGGAAATATTCCATTAAAATTAAATTAAAATACTTACTTGGTCATATAACTTTTCTTGAATTAATATTTGATTTTTAAAAAAATATTAACTACACACATGAGGCCCTGAGGAAAATAATTTAGTTAAGGGTCTATGCCATATTTGGGGATACTGTGCGGAGGGTCTTTTAGGAAAGGAAAGAGAAGAAGTTCTGGGAAGGAAAGGGGTATTAGGGGTGGGTAGTTGTAATAGGGTAACCATGGGGTCAGTGTGTCCAGGAGTGGCGAACGTATAAATCGATCCTTCCCACTGCGGTGCATGGCGATTTTCCGAGAGAGTAGGTCTGGAGAAGTCAAATGGACTCCCTCAACCAGTCTCTACCGATCCGGCCTGTCATGCAGCTGGTGGAATGATATCCTCACTGCGATCTCCCGTGCTGAGGATTTCATTTACATATTATAATTTAATTATAAGAAATTAATATGAATTAGACATAACATATATCATGTAGTATTTTTTTTATAAATAATTATAAAGTAAATAAATGGTGGTTTTTTTTATAATTCCGTTTACTAGATTTGGTTTTAGTCTGTATTTGATATCAGTATATTTTCTATTTCTGATCTCCCTATATTTAGTATCCAGCTTTTTATTTGAAATTTAAATACATAATGTTGAGGTTTTTGAGTGAGAGTGGTATTTTATTGTAGAGTTTAATGCCATAATATAAGAAAACCCATAATATAATAAAGGTTCTATACTGCTTCCCCCTAAATTTGAACTATTCTGGTATTTAATTTTTCTTTATAACGCTTTCTGATTTTTTTACTTAGCATGAATCCAAGTTTCAAGATAACTAACTGCTGGTCTTACGGGGACAATTAAAATGTTCTAATCTGTTTAGCAAAATGCACTTTGGTTTCATTGAACGGATCGTTGAATCAAAAAACACGCCTTTATATCAAATGGATCCCATTGTAGATAGCTGTTCAACTTCTACTTTATTACTACATGTTATTACTGTGTTTGTTGAACTGATACATACGAATGTCGTCAACCAGAATGAAGTTTAGATGATTTATTCATTTGACAATCAATTAACAATTTAGTTGTGAATGATCAAAATTCTGATATAAAATCGTTGTTGAAAAAAGCTATTGAAGACATTATTTTTATTATATTTTAATTATTTATAGTAACACATATTCAGCATATTGCTACTTGTTTCAATGGGCAGTGTGAAAGATAGTCTATACTGCAATCTATCTTCCAGATATACTAACACCGGGCGGACGGCGATCTAGATTTCGTTTTCATACAACGTACAGTTTTATTCAGACAGATAAAATTTATCACACTTGCCTTTCTAAAACAACAGCAATATCTACATGAGATTCCGAAAAACTCTGCGTAAAGCCTGGAAAGCACCAGTGACTTCATCGAGTCTTTGATAATATTTAATCGATTCTAACTGTTTAGTAGGCGGGCATAACTAACACCCCTGCTGTAGGTCACCCAAAGTGAATCGTTGCTTTTGGTTACTAAGCAGGGTGATTGGGTTCATGGGGTGTGATTTGTCTATGTCTTGGCGGCTACATTTTTTTATTTATTTAATTTTTATTTATTTATTTACGGACTTACGTCCAATTTAAAATAAAGTATCACGACGTGTAGAAACAATGTAAGGATTCGGATGGTACATGAAAGCAAAGACAAACAGTGCAAATAGAAGAAAAAATAAATTTGTTTAAAGAGAACAGAAATCATTTAAGCTAATACCAAAAAAATCAAGGTCTTGACGTGAGTTGACCAGTCTACACATTCTGGACAGTGCCAGTAGTGAGTTATAACCATAGTTAGTCGAGTGCTGATTGAGGAAAAGCAGCACACCGACCCAATCGTTAAAAATGGGTCGTATAAAATGCTTGGTTTTTTTCTTCGTATAAGAAAAGTATTCGGTAACCCGCTCCAATATTTTGCATTAGCCAGAAGTATACTGGAATGCGCTTCGCCAATAAGGAACCAAAGTGTACAAAAAAATGGAATATTTTATCTTCAAATTTAACAACAAATTCGAATGCACATTTCAAACTGTGCAATGAAGGCAAGCATTGAACACAGAATTTTAAATAATAAAATCAACTTTATCGAACTCCTATCCCTAATTAATTTTAACATGCCTTTAAAACGTACACGTCATAGAGGTCTATTCCACGCACTTAATTACAAAATAAATGCAGCAACTAATTCGATAATTATTAACCGTTCTCTTCATATATTCCAAAAAAATTGCCTAAACTCTAACAAAGGCATTTTCTCGAATTCACTGCCCAAATTTAAAAGGAGCATCATAACAATGATATAAACTTCATAGATCACCACTTCTCGCACCTACAATTCCCTCACACCAACACCAACACACACATACACACCCTCTCACACACACACACACACACATATACGCTACGCACATCACCCGGTAAATACTGAATATACTAACTACAAAATAATAAGACATTACTAAGAAACATATCATAATACCACCTTCAAATATTATTTAACATCTGCAAATGCATCACTGTAACCAATGTACTATTTGTTTCTGTAATATAAAACAAATAAGTATAAGTAGTGCATTTAATCTTTATCCCACGGTAGAATTCTAACAAGAAATAACATTTCACATATAGGAAAATTTCCAGAAGCGTTCGAATTCGTCTAGGTGTCTCTTCGCCTAGCTTTGTGGGACGTGTCTATATCTATACCCATGTCTACTCGAGTGAGACAAGTAAGAACACATATAAGTACGTTTGTACGGCAATGTCCTATATTTAAAGGTAATCGATTTTCTTTTGACAGTTCACTCTGCAGAGCAGGGTCGAGAAGTTTCTTGATAACGTGTTTCTGAGTTTCTAACGATTTGAAATTGTTGTATGAAATAATTATCAGTAATCTGTATAGTGCATCTATTATTGTCTATCAAGAGCATATCTGTAAGCAAGCATTTTCGTTCGTTCGTACGTATAAATGATTTGGTCTTGACCGTCGTCAATTTTCGTGTGGCCAGCTGATTTGATGGGAAGGATATTGAAGTAAGGGTAAATGCAGGTAACTCCAAAAATGAAGGACTAAATTCCGTCGGCGCTTAACAAAAAACTCTCCAAAAAGCGCAGCTAACAGTCCACAATGGAGTGCTGGTACGTACCTCGATGTTTGGCAGTGAGGCATGGAATTGGCGGTGGAAAAATGACAGCAAACTGAATGTTGTAGAAATGAGATGTTCTCATGTGACCAATGTCAACCGTGTACATATGTTGGGCACGCGTTTGGACACCTAGACGAATTCGAACGCTTCTGGGTGTTTTCCAACTATGCACCGGTGCCGAAGGGATCAATGACGCTAGTTCCTTGGATCATTTTCCATTGAAATACCGGTAGAATAAGGGAGTGTGTACAAGACGATGTATGAATGTGAATGAGGTAAACAGTATGTGGCAAGATCGATTTTTTTGGCGGTCCGTCCTCTCCGTCCACCCCTGTGGGGAAACGGCGTGGTGGTTATTTAGTTAGTTAGCCAGCTGATTTTTTTTTCATAATGAATTATTTGTTTTTTGCAATATTGTACTGTCTCACCAGATGCTGTGTTTTTTTAAAAATAATTGTATAATAAGCTGACTATTTATCCCAGAATAGGTACTTATATACAGAGAAATAATAGTTTTTAATAGGTTGTGATCATGATTAATGTGTGCATTAAGTGAATACATATGGGATGTCTTTTATTTAATGACGCCAAAGATATCAACACCATTAGTTTTGTGAAGCACCTTCCATGTTTTTATTATTATTTTTATGATTCAATAGATTAGAAGAGTTCCAAATGTTCCCACCTGTCCGAAGCCAGAGGGGCTATGGTTTCTCTATTTGACGTATGTTCTGAAGCTGAAATGAATAGGAGAAGAAAGAAAATGCAAAGAGGAAAGTTGTGAAGAACCTGAATATTCAAATCTAGACATTTCAAGCAATGTTCGATTTTGAGTAGTGGTTATTCATCAGGGCTATATTCATAGTATCTACCTACCGCTTAAACAACAGTCATGGCGTTCCTTTCTGATGTATATTTATTTGTTTCAAAGGTTTGAATATTTCATATATGGTGGTTGGGAATGGTGCGTAAGACGCTTTGATGCAACCAATTCTATTTATCTTTAATGCAAGTTATGTTTCATAAAAATGTGGGACTTTAAAACATAAAATTAAAAGCGTCTTTTTTATTTAAGTGAAAAAAAAATCACTTTGTAAAACACCACTGTTTAATCAAAATTATCAACTTGTTACGAAACCAAAGCATTCTTCGTCAGGATAGATTGATATTAATTAAAATAATAAAAGACAAACAACTACAGACAAAAAATATTACTAACTAACTAACCATCACGCCGTTTCCCCGCAGGGGTAGGCAGAGAGGACGGACCGCCAAACAACTCGGTCTTGGCACACACTCTTTGCCTCACTCACATTCATACATCGTCTCATACATACTCTTATATTATTCTGACTTTTGAAATGGCCCGGCTCAAGTATCTGATTTACTTGATCGTGCCATGTCTTCCTCGGGCGTCCCCGACTTCTTCTACCATTCACATTTGCATCATATATTCTTTTAACACTACTTTCTTCGTTCATTCGCTCTACGTGCCCAAACCATCTGAGGGTCCCTTTCTTAATTTTGCTCATTATATATAAAAATATTACAGGGAGTGGTGATTATGTAAAAGTATCATAAACAACAATTATATGAAATGGAATGTGAAAATTATTTTAGAATTTGTAAAAATTGCATTTATGTAGATTTATGTTAGAAAATGCACTTTATCAGAATTGTTTATATCAGGTATAGGTATTGTTGTGTATTTTGTATTATGGTTCTAAATTTCAATTTGTTATTATTTTATTGGTCAATAACAAACATATTCTTATAATCGTCATATATGAATTTATAAAATAAAAACTATTAAAACAAACAATAATGACGATAATTCTTTTGGCCGTGAAAATCTTAAAAAGTAACCAATAATAATCAAGATGTCTAAATAGCAAAAATAAATTATTATAAACTAGTATACCTGGCCACACGTTGTTATGACTAACGAAACCTTTATAACCATCGCCATCTGTTAAATCAAATCCACATCACGCTGCCCGCTGCCGGCTACCGCTTGGCCAGATATATTATGTATTTCAACCAATTTACACAAAACCTTGACAAATTATATACCTAAAAACCATCCTCATAAATCACTCTATCTATTGGTGAAAACCGCACGAAAATGATCTAAGCGCACATACATGGTGAGCGACTTCATTTTATACTTAGTAAATTATTATAAATGTAACCCTTAACAACATATTAATAATATTTAATTGGCTATTAACACTTTATCTAATTTCTTAGTTATCTAATTGTAAATCCGTTGTGTTTGTGTGTTTAATTTTTAACCCTTTATTTATATCAAAAGAATGATTTGTTTTCAAAATATGGTCAGCAAATTCAGAATAATAATAATTTTAACACCGTAGATGTTCTTTAACTCTAATATTAAAATTTCTAGAAGTCTTCCCTATATAAAAAATGTTTGGAATGTTTTATAAAGGTGTTTTACAAAGTGATATGTTTCCATTTAATTAAAAATGTCGCCACAAAGTGAATTTGCAAAGATTGAAAAGCTTTCTTTTAAATTAAAAACTTTAACTTTTAAATCCAAAAAATTAACTTTCGAATAAAATTGCAGTTTGACCAAACCCTGTGTATGGTATCACGTAGTGTGGGTGTCTGTGATAGATATATACAAGTTGTGTTTGCTAAGCCCCACAATGTGTCTGTGCGCGTGTATTGGCTGCTTTACGAGTGTTTATATATACGAAGGTTGATTAGTTTACTAGAGTGTTAATTTCAGCAACACGTAACGCTTCGGACGGTGTGTTTAAGAATATAGCAATTGAATAGTATTGTTGATTTCATCCACTTATTTATTGAATTACAATCTACGCCACCGACCAAAAATTAGCTTGAAATGACATCTTGCACATAATGTATTATAGTTTATCTCATCCAATAAAGAATACATAAACAAAATAATTTATTTGTGGCATTGCATATGTTTAAACTAAACGTACTTTAATATAAAACGTATGCGTTTTACCGGCGAGTAAATTTTATTTGATTGATTTGTGTTATTAAACAATTTAATCATAAAAAAATGTAAGGTATATTTGCAGCGCGTTCCATAGTGAAATATACTCTCAGTATCACCCCAGTGCAAGACCACCGTTCAAAATTGAAATATTGCTTGCAATGGCTGTAGCTGTGTTTTGTTGATAGATCTGAATAGCCAGGTACTTTCCCACCTTCCTCTGCCCTATTTGCCCTCCCCACTACTCTCAGCCTTATATTGGGGATGCTATAGTCTCATTGGCTCCAAGCAGTTGGGACTCTTGTGAAAAACATATGTATATATATGACGTGGAAGTAAATGCTAGAAGAAGTCGGGGGCCCCAAGGATCACACGACACAAGCAAGTGAATCAAATACTCGCACCAGTCATGTAAGAATCAGAATAACAGAAGAGTATGTATGGGAGGATGTATGAGTGTGAATGAAGCAATGAATAGTGAGTAAAGACAAAGTTGAGTAACGGTGTATCCTTTGTGTTGACCGTTGCGGAAAACGGCGATGACTAGTTATTTAGAAAATACCGTAGAAAAATGCTTTCCCTTAATTTAAAACGTGGTCTTTGTAACATTTAGCTTTAAATATATATTTAATATTATTAGAACATGATACTGAAAACGACAAACTCGAATTTCTCCTCGGAAAGCATAAAATGGTAAAAATAAAAACGCAGTGGCGTGGCAGTTTCAATATTTCACCGGGCAGCGGCAAACAGGGCGGGGTCGGGCAATAAATAAGTAAAAAAACACGAGCAGCTACTGGCGCCACTACATCTCTCCCAAGACAGCAATTAAATTAAAAACTTTGAAAAAATTAATACGAAAAGCGCGCGAAGGCAAATGGAACTAGGATTTTATAACTGTGGAAACGGAAAACAAAATAAATAATGTGGATATTCAAAATGTCACGTTTATTTATTTTATTCAGGTTCTCCATAAAACAGTTATACACTAAAAAATTATGGAGACGATTACGATTTTTTTTAAGTGCATGGGGCAGTTTAACTATGTTGTGACGTATGTCAAGAGGTAGTTACTGAATTCTCTGTATTGAAGATGTCGATGCTTAATACAGAGTCGTTAAGCAGTTGAGTCGCCCTGCTTAATGGTGCATTCTGATAGGCAGAAGTTCTCGCTTTCGGAGCATAAAAAGTGCGTGGGATCTCCCGTGAGTATACGCATTAGGGACATATAAGTTGATCTCTTTTAATATTGGCGGATTTAGTATGGTACCGGAGATTAACTTAAAAAAATGTTTGCCTAAAAATATTTTTCGGCGGGCTTCTAGGGTGTTAAAATCGAGCACTCCTGGTAAGAACAATGATGGATACAGGAATGGGTAGTACGTATATTCCCTTATATACAAGTAACGCATAAACCTTTTTTTGCACATTTTCTTTTTCTAGGATATGGTTTTGTTCATAAGGGGCCCAAATAATGGAGCTATATTCCAGGATGCTGCGGACAAGTGCTTCATAATATGTTCTTCGTGTTGCAATTCCATTAGTAAATGAACTTGCATTACGAAGAACAAAAAAGGAGGTAAGAAGGTATTACGGAACACTCATGATGATGGGACCACAGATTTTTTTAACATTAAGCCCCTCACAGGAGGCCCTTGAGGAAAATAATTTCCCTCAGGTTCTATGTCATGTCTGGTCAGGGGATGCTCTGTGGAAGGTATTTTTAAGATAGGGATGTTCTGGGAAGGAAAAAGGTGTGAGGGGTGGGTAGGAACTGACGGGTCAAGAGTGACGGACATATAAATGGCAGAACTAACTTGAACTGCCAGTCGGGAAAGCAGTCTCATTTCGAATATCGATATGATTAACATCAATGAAACACAATTTAGACGGAAAAATTTGCTGTTAGTCTGATAGTGAGGATTAACTTAAATTGGCTAATCTACTTTTAATTTTTTCACTTTTTAAAAACGCTTTGAAATTTTAATTTGTAGTGTTGTTTTTAAAATGAATAAATTGAATTGAAATGAATTGAATAAATCTATCCCTACCGCGGTTTAAGACAATGGGTTAAGATGGGTCGGGAGAAATGTAACGTTAATAGGCACTAGCAGGTTAATTTGAACGTTAAGATGAAGTCATGCGAAATAATGCAAAATCATACAAAATCACGTATTTTTGTTTTGAAAATTTGGTCGCATAGAAGTATTACAGATGCTTCAATTAAATACTGCGTGTATAAATTTTAAATCTAAACCAAGAAAAAAATTAAGTATTAGGTCTGTATGTCTGTATAAAAACACTTTCAAGTCCAAACTTTCCTATTTACTAGCCCCTTTTCAGATATGGTTTTATTGTTTAATGCGGAAAATTCAGTTTCTTCTATAATAATCGCAAACAATTGATACTTACGCCCGAACTTCATAAAATAAAATAAAATATGCATTTTCGCGTTGTTATTTTTGACATCAATCAATACGGCGGCAGTTAACGAATTTGGATTTTCAAAGCGAACCTTGATCCACCCAAGGACTTGCCACATTTTACCGGCCCCGGCCGGAACGAGTAATGGACACATTAGGCTCCGCGTTGCTTGGTTCCGTGAAATCAATTTTAAATTTCTCTTGTTATTATGTTTAACATTTAATGTTTTTTACAGGCCTTTACGAAATCAATCTGTAAAAAAAATCTCAAATACCTTTTCCAACCTTTCCAAAAGCTTTTTCTCAAGTATTTTTAAACTTCTCCCAAAAAGGGGCATGAACTCCGATTTCGTTTTCTTCCTGGACTATTGTTAAAGTTAATTTTGGATGTAACGTCAACAAATGCGGACAGCGAAAGGCGTTAAAAGGACTGCCTGATTTTAACCGAAACTGTAAAAAACTGGCTCAAAATATGAAGTGTAATTTCAAGCTTTAATTAAAACAGCATATTCCGTAGTAGATTTTTTATTTATTTATTTATTTATTGATATCTATATATTACAGTTTACACCTTATTGTTAACATTTTTACATATGTAATATATTTTGAAAACATTTTACATATTAATATTACATTTCATTATGTTGTGTGTTAGGTAGGTTTGAGAAGGTGAAACTGTTGGTTGGTAATATTGTATGTTTCGTGAACACCTCACTAGGAGAACCTGTGCTGAGGTGTTTACGTGTTTATGATTAAGTGTGACAGGTACAGGTATTTATGTGTTGTAGTAGAAAGTTAGTTTTTTTTCTATTTTTTTACATTTTAATGGTAATAGTACATAGATTACTTAGAAGAAAAAAAATATATAAGGTATATATGTATATATATATATAATATATGTACATATGAATAGTTGGTAAATTCTTGATAGACATGTTTATTTATTTTACACTTTTTATAGTTTGGTTATGTTTGGTTAGGGATTAAAGTATTTTGAATAAAGTGAATATCTTGATTTTTGATCCAGGCTGTGATATGTTTTTTGTGGATGTTTGTAGATTTATTTGCAATTAGTTGTTGTTTCAGAGTAATGGGCATATAATTAAAAAGTTTGGTTGCATAATACTGAAAATGTCTTTGTCCGTGTGTGGTGTGTGTTATTGTGATGTTCAGGGTTATATTTGTTAATGACCTGGTTTTTATTATTATTTTGGGTTGAATTGGAATATGGAGTTTGTTTTGGAGGAAGTATAGCAGAGCAGATTTGGCATAAAGTTGTTTTATTGACATGACTTCTAATGTTTTGTATATTTCGGTTGAATCTGTGTAGAAAGGCACTTGCAGAATTAGTTTAATTATCGCCTTTTGTATCTTTTGAATTGGGTCAATTGCTACATTTGTAGCACTTCCCCAAACCAGTATTCCATATGTTGCAATGGATTGAAAAAGTGCAAAATATATTGATCTGAGTATTGTTAGTGGGAAAAGGTTTTTAATGGATTTTATTAGGTGCATGACTCTTTTTAGTTTATTTGTGATGAAAGTTATGTGTTCAGTCCAGCATAAGTGTGTATCAATAATAACCCCTAGGTATTTTGTTTGTTTGACTCTTTCTATATGCTCGCATTGACAATTGGAAGAAGTCTGTTCACAGTCATGCAGAAGCAGGTCTATGTTTGATGGAGGTTGACCCCTTTGTGTAATACTATGTGTGATGTATTTTCTTTTGATAGTATTAACGGTAAGCGTATTACTGTTTAGATTCCAGGGAATCCTAGAGTTTCGCAAGACTCGCTAAGGTTTGGAGATGGATACCCAAATCTTCAAATCCAGGTATCAGGTAAAGATCTAGTTTTAGGTAATTCGAGTTTAAAAAAAGAAAAGTTTAGGTACTTCTAGAAAGTGTTCATTTTCTAATAGCAAGCTGGATTTTTACTTTTGCAAGCCTTCGTTGTTAGCCTGAGAAGAAGATTTAACTTTAACGTTTGTTATTTATGTTATCGTGAACATATTTTCTGTAAAGTTGTTTCAGGTTGTTCGATTTAATGAGAAAATAATTTTAAATTGATTTACAATATTTGTGACGCATTCTCTAAAGCTGTATTACCGCGGATATTGGTGGCATTTTTAATTTCCTGCTTGTAGAATTTGCGGTTCCAATACAGCGAAATATGTTGTTCCAACCAGGGCACTACGATTCCATGGAAATCCCTTCTGATAATGGCTGAAGTGTCGTAAACACGCGTTTTTATTGAATTTCAGGTACCAAAACCGTTGATCCACGCAATGAAATATAGAATAGAGAATAGACCATGAAGGAAATCAATCGATTTTCTGAATCCACGACCAATTTATACGTTTCAAAGATCTTTTTTTTGTCTTCGAAGTACAAAGCAGTTTCAAAGCAAGGAGCAAGAGCTTAGAGAAATTTTGTGGACATATTTCAGGAAGAATTATGAGAAAAATGAAACAATACAACTTTGTATAAACCACTTATATGATGTGCAAATCCGACCGGTTTCGGAACAAACGTTCCTTCGTCAGGGAAAGCTTATACTAATTTGACAGTTTAGAACAATGTTTTATTGTGGTAGGGGTGGAGCCGTTGTTAGTTAATAATGTAGATTGGGTGGGTAGGTATTAGTGTAGAGTGGGTGGGTAGGGGAACAAATCCATGATTGGGCTATATGACAATATTTTTTGTTTGTTGATAATAGATTCATTATTTTTAAGGGATTTTTTATTTTCCAAAGCTTCTAAGTTATCTAAACGTTTTCCTTTATGATTAATATGAAAAATATTTATCCCTGTGTTTTTTTCAAAACTGTGGTTATTTTCAATGATATGGTTAGCGAACTCAGAAAAATTATTATTATTAAGAATTATGAGCTTTATTTTCTGCAATAATGGAGTAGGTAAGTAATGTAATGCTTTAGCATCTTGATTAAGCCTTTTAAAGTAAATATTTGTCGTCTTTGGCGAACAAAACAATGATTTTTTTAACACTTCAGAAATTTTACTTATTTTTCAGCTGGTAAAAATAAAATGCAAATAAATGGAATATTTCTGAACATATCCGAAAAATAAAAACCGTTTTTGAAAGCTGATATAATATGCTTTCAAATTTTGTAACTCAAAATAAAAATATAATTTTTTAAATATAAAATTTTGGTACGCAAACATAAAAGTTTTAAAAGTGGATAACCTTACGATTTATCTAACTAAAATTAATGATAACAAATTTAAAAAAAAAAAACATACATATTTTATTAGAAAAATGTATTATTATTGTTATTGTTACCTCAGGTTTTTGTTATTCAATATGAAAATAATTAATAAAAAATTCCAAAAGTTAACTTTTTTTTTTCAAATCACGATTCGAAACTTTTTAATAAAGGTGTAAATTTAACTTTTTAGTAGTGATTATTTAAATTTGAATATAAAACGTAGCGTTTTACATTTCTAACACCGTATTGAACATATTTGACACTATGAGAGTAAGGGAGTTACAGCGATTTCTACGAGACCTATGTGAGCTGGGACAAAGATGGTCTCCAGTGATATAACGGGTTAAATGAGTCAGGATTACCTAGCAATTAATATAGGTAATAATATGTTCACTGGGACAATTATTAAATACATAACATTAAGAAATATTTAGTAAAACACAGTTATAGATTTGATATAATTTGAGATATTTTCTAAAGCATTTTCTTAAAACAAATATCGATAAATCACAGGTTTTACTCCTAGAAAAAAGCTCCTACGTATAGGCAAATTACATAGCACCTAGACCGAATAGATTCATAAACTTTCAGGAAAAAACTTTGAAATTAATTTAAACAATTTTTATAACCTTTTAGAAAAAATAAAGTATGGATATTTGGTTAAATAAATTAATTGAATAGAATTATATACATTTTAATACTTAGGTGATTGAAAAATAATTTAATTTTTTTTATTTATTTTAACGCTTTCCATGTTCAAACGCCGCTTCCCTTTACCAAGCCCTCACTAATCCTTTCATTTTTATAACATTACCTCAATATAGATGCTATAGTCTCACTGGCTCTGAAAGACTTCTACATGTAGTCGCATAAATTTTTTTTATCTATTGACCCAATTTTTTTTTACAATAACTCCATAAATAGACCCTGAATAAAATTTGTCATCTTTGCAGATGCTGTGTGGAGGGTATTTTAAAGGAAAGGAAAGAGAGAAAGTTCTGTGAAGAATAAGGTACGAGGGGTGGGTAGGAATCTGAGGGTCAGTGGGTCCAGGAGTGACGGACGTATGAATCCATCCTTCCCACGCGGTGTAAGGCATTGTCCCAAAAGAGTTCCCTCAGCCAGCCTCTCCCGATCTGGCCTACCCCACGTTGGCGGGCAGGCATATCCGCCGCCAAGACCTGGACAAATCATGGCAGAGTTATCCAATAAATGGTTCGCCTCCCAAAATTGTTATAGATGAAACAATAAAAACTATTCTAGCACCATTTATTAAATTAAGTTAAATAACTCATGCTGTTATTAAATCATGGTCAATCAAGTCAATCAATGGTGACGTTCTTAATATTACGTACGTAATATGACGTACCAAAATTAATTAATTTTCCATATTTACGTACACGATGATAAAATGTTTTTTAAACCCCATAAAAAACACGCCTATATTTATGTGTGCATTTACCTATTTATTTTACACCGACAACATAATGCCTATTTGCAGATAACAACATTTAACATTACTTTATTTTAAATTCCATTTGGTCATAAAAGCATTTAAAATTGGCCTAAAAATGACAAAAACCACTTTATCCGTCGTTAATCTGTGAGCGAATGCATTTTTTAAAGCCACAACAAAGAGAATCGATGAAGTACTCGACTCGTACTTCGTGACAGCATGCGATAGCGATGTGACCGCCCGAAACCATTCGCCACACACTACGGAGGTACCTGCTGTGTGCTTTATTATTTGAGGCATTTAAAAAAAAATCAATCCACGATGACGGGCGATAATTAATAATGTAGGGTAGCTAAGCGATAGGCGACCGAAATGTAGATGTAGCGCACACGCAGACTTTCGCTTTAAATATTTTTCAATTTGTTTCAGAGTGGTAGATTCTTTCGGTATCACCCTGGTTAAATACCACCATTCAGAATTCAAAAGTTGTTTGAAATTGCTTAGCGTCCTCCGTGGTCTAGGTGTAAATCTCTTGAATCGTAATCTGAAAGTCGCAAGATTGAATCCCGGCGTAGGCAAATAATTTTATTTATTTATTAATTTGTGTTATTTCACAGTAATATATATTTGCGGCACGTTCCAGAGTGGAAGATACTCTTAGGATTGCCCAGGTTGAACACCACCATTCAGAATTGAAATGTTGCCTGAAATTAGTTAGCGTACTTCGTGGTCGAGTGGTAATTCTTGGAACCATTGTAATGGATACAAAGTACGTTAATTTATCCTATTTTATTTCATGAACACGTTAATAGATTTCGGGTTCCATGGCAGTTGCCCGCCCGGCATACTTATATACGATACGCTGTCGGTTTAGGAAAAAACTAAATACTATCAAACACAATATAAAATTAAGTGTCCCCCAAGGGGTGTGGCGAGAGAATGTACTGCCGAATAATATAAAAGACATCAAAGCATCAAAGGAAAAGCTACATGTGGTATACTGCATATACCAGCAGATCAGTACAAAACATGAAATTGTAAATAAAATCGTTTGATATAACTTAACTATCTCGGTATTAGGTATATTTTAAGTCGATTTTATGTAAGAAATTTGTAACAAATGAAAAAAAGATTATAAATCTATATTAAATACCATTTCGGGGGGTCAACTGTCGGGTGACCAACTGTCGGTGGATCAACTATCGCGTCACCTAGCTTTCGGCATAACCACGGTTTTATCGGGACAGATATAATTTAATTTAAATGTGATGGATACTTATATAATCTGAATTTCATTATTTTATTTTTAATTTTTAACTTTATGAGTAAAACCTCAAATTGTAATATATAAATAAATGAAGACAATATAAGCGAAACTCAATCGAAAATCTGGAAATAGAAAAATCTGAAAAACATATTGACACCTCTGGGACTCGAGTCCCAGAGGTGTCAATATGTTTTTCTGATTTTTCTGTTTTCAGATTTTCGATTGAGTTTCGCTTATATTGTCTTCATTTATTTAAATATTGAATTTCATTACTTCATTAGTTTAAATACAAACACAAATACTAGTTTCGGCACAAGCCAGTCATGGCCGATTTGGCATTGCGTTTGGGTTCCACCCAAGCGTCGTGTGTTCAATTTATCGTCTGGTTAAGCCCTCCATCACGACATCAGCAACATTCGCTTAATGTGGTGGTAGTAGGAGATTTTCAAATATTGTCAGATTATTCCCGGTGCTGTAAATTCAAAAATTAACTTCTTTACAAGAACTTAAACACATTTAAAACTTCATAAAATTCTCGCAAAACCAGAAAAAGACATGCCCACTAACTACGAAACCAAAAACAAACACATCCTTTGGACAAAAACACTACACATACCAGGCTATAAAACTATACAACTCTCTTCCAACACAATATAAAACAACTAATATTATTGAATACAAAAAACACACAAGGAACTGGCTACAGTCCTAATAACTTTTAATTTATAATTTTGTCGATTTTATATTTTAATATATTTTTTATTTTTTTATTAAGACTAAGTTTTGTTTTACTAATTACGATTTACAACATATATGAACTCTTAGTGTTATACCTCTGTAATGTAAATATACTAAGTACAAATAATTTTTATTTTTTTTAAATCGTAATCCGGGAAAGTTTGCTTTCTTTTAAGTAAATTTATAATTTTTAAAAATTCGCGATTCTGTAAATCTACCAAACGCACAGTATTAAGAAAGAGAAAAAGAAAATCTAATAAGAGATTGAGAAGATAAGAATTCTTGCGTAGGATGACGTCCTTGAACACGTCCTGAAATAACAGTTGATATTATACGATTTTCCGTTCCAAGCGGCAGTCTCCAAAGTGAGAATTGCTTTGATGTCGGCCGACTTCTGCTTGAAGTGTTCACTAAAACAAGTATCAAACATTTGTATTGGATTTCTGAACGGACCACTGGTTGCATGTTTAAAAAAATGTTTTTTAAAAACTATAATTGTTTTCTCATTATGTGATTTTTAAAAACAACCGTCACTTCGCAATAAATGTTTAAAATCAATATCAATATATATTATTATAAAAGAAAGTGTACAATGTGCGTGCTGCTAAAATTCAGAAACGAGTCCCGGTACGATCAAGGGAGTTATACCGGTCAGTCGCTGAGTGGGCATCGCGTTTGGGTCCCACCTGGGCGTCGTGTGTTCGATTCCTGGGCTGGCTAAGTCCTCCATCATGACACAACATTTTCCGCTTAGTGTGGTGATAGTAGGAGATTTTCAAGCATTGATGGGTTATTCGTAACCCGGGAGGTTTGTCTTTCTTTTAAAAAAAAAGTGATGTAGCAGCCCTCTATCCCTCATTTATGAAGAAGGTTCCCATTTTTACCGGAAGGGCGTGCTTTTGAAGATAAAAGGGCTGGAAGTTTCGCCCTCTAGAAATTTCTAGAAGAGTCTAGAATATTTGAGAGTATTTGAAAGAATTGCACAACATTCCAGAACATCCCTAAACATTCTGGAATGTTGTGAAATGTTTGTGAATAGTTTGGAACGTTTGAGAACATCCCAGATCAATGTGGAACATTCCAGAACACTTTCGAATGTTATGGAATGTTCTGGGACATTTGGGACCATTTTTTGTAAGGGTGGGACTATCCATTGCTAGGGGTATATAAAGCAAGATCCGTCGTAGTTTCGAACGTCAGTTCAATCTTGTATCCACTTCCTGAGCAAAGCCGGGTAACCCAGGTAGTAATAACTAAATGTGCTGTAATTTTTTGTGCTCCTGGTTATTGGTTCTTGTAGGCATATGCACGTTTAGACGTAAAAACATCATCATTTTTAATGCTTTTATTTATTTAATGGTTGTGACATTAGCGTCATTGTGGAAATTAACACAAATTACATTATATGTTTTTGCTTGTATTTTGCTACTGTGAACAGGTTTAAGTTTTGACGTTTATTTAATTTATAAAATACCAAGCAATGGCAACTTAAATATTTTTCTGGTAACAAAATATTATATATTACTAGCTGACCCGGTAAACGTTGTTTTGCCATATATATATGTAGAACAATTTTCTCAGTTTACCCGCGTAACGTAGTCCTTAAAAGGACTTTTTAACTCCTGACGTTTCGGACAGAACACACTGTCCATCTTCAGACGCCTTATGTCTTGAGTTTTTGTCTCAAACTGATAGCTTTCGCATGTCTGTTTGGCTTAGTTTTAGCTTTTGGACCGAACTAATATTCATATATATATAAAATATATATGAAAAAATTCACAATGTTTCTTTGAATGATACTTAAGATGCTCCCCGCAAGATTTTTGCTCTATTTTAAACGAGTCGCGTTTTATTAAACATTTTCGCAATTTTCGCATCGTTTTTGTCGCGGTAAATGTTAGCGCTCTCCTCTAACATTCGTAATTTCGTATCTCTCCATCTTCTTTTTTTCGAGCCCGGTTGCGAAGCCTTAATCCTGGTATAGTTTTCCTAACTAATTGATACAAAAAAAATCTATTTCGCTAAATACTAAATTCGTCGTGTGTGTCTGACTTTTAAGAACTTCCAGAAGCTTTTTTATCCACAAATGGAGAAAGCTTGATCTAAAACAATCCCCTCCTTTTATGTGGATGAAAAAAATATAGGTAAAAAGGTTTGTATTCGCGGAACGATCGTATTAGGTCATACAGTGCACTATGAGCTGGCCGTTTCAATAGCTTTTTCATGTGGTGAACGGTATTATCAAATAAGCCATTAACTTTATTAGTTTGGATTATTCAATTGTGCACCTACAAAATATTTGTTTGAATTTTGAATACATGCTGTAAAAATTATAGATCAAAATTGATATGTTGTTTTAGTGCCAAATTAACTATCTGTTATAAGTGCCTATGAGAAATTTATTTTCAAAATATTGTTAATTTTATTTAGTAGACATTTTAGTACCTAAGAAAAATTTTAAAACCAAATATTCATTGAAGAAGAAGATCACACTAATAATCTATACGAAAATATAAAATACACAGAAAAGTAGAAAAGATGATGTCGCATATGGAAAAAGTAGTTGAAGATAATATTGTTAATTATAAAATAAATAAAATGTGAGATTGACAGTTATGATGGTTTGACAGAAGGTAACAATGGCTGAATTGGTAGGTTCTGGGTTCGTGTCCCAGTTGCGACCATTATCTTTTTCTATTTTTCTGTGTCTTGTCATTTTTCATATTTTCTGTTTAGATTATTAGTGTTATCTTCTTCAATGTCATATTTCATTGATGGGAATGACCTTCAAAAGTTATAAAAAGAGAGTTGTTCTTATAAAAAGTGGAGTACAAATTATTTCATTCAATTCTATTTATTCGTTTTCAAAATATTACAGTACTAACATTTCACACCGTTTTTAAAAAAGACAAAGTATTTAAGATAGGATAAGCAGATTTAAACTAATGGCAAAAAAGCTTGCAGTCTAAATTGTGCTTCATTGATGTTAAACATATTCGGTATGATTCTATTTAACGAGCTCTCCCGCCACAGCTCTCCCGACTGGCATGACCATTGGCAAGTTAGTTCTACAGGTTAGATAATATTATGTAATATTGCATCCTGTCTTATTTTTTAGCATTGAATGGATATTTAAAAACTCCGTAGCTCATGATGCAAACAACTTTGAAGGAACATTGACCGACAAATTCCAGAATCTATCGAATACATTTTATTGTGCCAGAACTCACCGTTCGAGAGATTTCGGTGCTTTAAAGGATGAAAAATATTTAATTCCGGATACGACAATAGATATCAGATAGACAATATAAAAAAAAAATATTGTGTGCAGTTCATACGCGGTTGAAGTGAAACCTTCAGAAAATTCAAGTAGACAAGAGTGAGGAGGTTACGAAGCACCGCACGGAGACCGATTATTATCTCTCATTCTCTCGTAGTCTAAATCCTATACGTGTATGTGTTTGTACTGTTTGTCTCTTTTTAGAATGGCTTTTTCGTATCATCAAGTATGTAATCACAACGTTGCTAATGAAGTTTTCACTTCATTAAACTACATTGAAACTTTAAAAAAAATACTTTAAAAATTATATTTTAATTAAATACCTATACAATTCTAATAATAATAATGATAAGAACATTAAAAAAATTTCAATTCAATGTTGCAAAAATCTCCCTTCTCATATTAAACCAGCTTTTTATACAAGAAATAATATCGGCAATTTTTTTGAGGAACGCTAAAGATAAAGACCATAAATTGACTAATTCCGGAATATATAAACTCAATGCAATGAGTGTCCATCATTTTATATTGGAAAAACAACTCGTAATTTTGAAATCAGAATCAAAGAACATTTAAGGTGTCTTAATAATAATAATTTTACTGAGTTCGCTAACCATAGTTTTTAAAAAAAAATACGGGGATAAATATTCTTCATATTAACCATAAACAAAAACGCTTAGATAACTTAGAAGCCTTGGAAATAAAAATATCCCTTAAAAATAATGAATCTATTATCAACAAGCAAAAAATATTATCTTACAGCCCAATCATAGATATGTTCTCCTACCCACCCACTCTTCATTAATGCCTAGCAACGGCTCCACCCCTATCGCAATCCTTAGTAATAATACATTGTTCCCATCCACTATTTTGTAACTTTCAAATCAGTATACGTTTTCCCTGAGGAAGGAATGGTCGTTCCGAAACCGGTCGGCTTTAAACAAATATACAAGTGGTTCAAACAAAGTAACATTGTTTCATTAAAAATTGTGTGAAATCAATGACTTCTTGAATGATTGATGTTTTCAAACCTCTCAATGCAAAAACACAATTAGTTTTGAATCTCCAATGTCATTATTGTTTGTTACTTTTAAGTTCTAAGGCTACATTTAAATTCAAAATTCTCCCATTAATACGTTACTCGCCCGTTAACACGTAGGTACCAGTTACCGGGAACACAGAACACGGCTCTCACCCGATGCGTTCAGTATCCAAACATGTTCATTTTCCGGACACTTCCGGCACAACAGGTGTCCTGGACCCAAATCATTCCAGCACAGCCTTTCAGCGGGTGTGATGCAACAAGACTACACAGCCTCCCGACAAACCACATACCCAACCACCCTCCCCCATACCTGTTTTCGTTTGTTACAATGTATATTTGGCGAGACGATGTTACAATATGAATTGCGTTCCTTTTGACGGGTGTTTTGAATTTGGCTCTATTTTGAAATCGGGGAAGACATTTGATGAAATTAATTAACGCTAGAATTAATCTGTAATACTGTAACTCACATAAATCGCTCTACTGTTTCACGTTTTATTAACTCCCACGTGCTTTTAATGATTAAAAGAGCGGTAAATTAGCAACATAGGCAAATACAAAAATTATGTTTTAACTGTGAAGAATTCCAAATGTTTGTCTCAGAAAAATCACTCAAATTGCAAGGTTTGTATTATATTTCTCGGTTAAATAACTTCTTTTCAGCTTTTTATACAAGAAATAATATCGGTAATTTTTTGAGAAATGCTAAAGATAAAGACCATAAATTGACTAATTCCGGAATATATAAACTCAAATGTAAAGATTTTCCCTCATTTTATAGTGCAAAAAACAGGTAATTTTGAAATCAGAATCAAAGAACATTTAAGGTGTCTTAATAATAATAATTTTTCTGAGTTAACCATAGTTTTGAAAATAACCATGGTTTTGAAAAAAATACGGGGATAAATTTTCTTCATATTAATCATAAAGGAAAACATTTAGATAACTTAGAAGCCTTGGAAATAAATAAAAAATCCCTTAAACATATATTATACCTATCAACAAACAAAAAATATTGTCTTATAGCCCAATCATGGATATGTTCCCCTACCCACCCACTCTTAATTAATACCTAGCAACGGCTCCACCCCTACCATAATAATACATTATTCCCATCCGTATTTCAAAACAATATACATTTTCCCTGAAGAAGGAACGGTCGTTCTGAAACCGGTCGGATTTACTCAAATATAAAAGTGGTTCAAACAAAGTAAAATCGTTTCATTTATCTAAATTGTTTTATTATGAATGAACTATGGAACATGAAATATATGCTAATGTTCAATCTAATAACAAGATAAAATCCCCCTGAATCTAAGGCGATGTCTGGGGTAGTATGTAACTAGTCAGTCATAAAAATGAACACATGAGTAAAATAAGAACAAACGTTCGAACAAAGTTCGTTTTTTTTAGTAAATGACTTATTGGATCTATGTTTCCTTCTTAACCACAACCACTTCGAAAAAAGTTTCAAATACTGTCAAAAGATGGCTGTACAATGCTTGTTTTGTATCCAGTCAGTACCCTATTCTTGCAAAAAATTTTTAATGCCCTTCCAAATGGCGTTGTCTTCCAGAGACAGTTTAGGAAGTGGTGATGATTTTCATTAGATAATTAGATTACTAATCTTATGGTATGATACCGAAAAACGCCCGCATAAACACAAGTGGAAGAGATTTTTTAAAAATCTTTTCATGCATTCACCCTTTTAGGCCATCATTTAAAATTATGGAGAAAGGAAAAGTGAATTTATTTAGTAATTTTATTTAAATGGGAAAAATTCAAAATTATATGGATTATTGAAGAGATGAGATGTTGAATGAAGGGGAAGAAAATTTAGATAATGCTTTATAGAAGAGAGGATATTTCTTTAGAGAGAGGTTCAACCAAAAAATATGATCTTATTTTCCCATATCTAGACTACCTAATGTACAATCTGGATAGTCAAGGACGTGAGTTTAAAAAAAGTGAGAAGGGACGGAGCAATTATCCGATTCTCGTTCGAATAAGCGAGGATAATTCTTCTTTGCAATTTTTTTAAAATTTTTAATAAAGCTACTCTTAATGAAGCTGATTTAATTTATTTAAACTAAACCTGGTGTGATAGCTCTTTTAAAAATGAAAGATTTAAATCTGAAAGGAATTGAGAACGGCCACTTGCATGGACTTTATAACGACTTGGAAAAAATCGTGTGGATAGATTTTTTTACTTACTAAGATTACGAAAATGTTAGTAAAAATTTTTAGAAATTCACAGTTTTTTTTATTTTTAAATAAATAAATCCATTAATTGGGATTGTGACGTCACTACAGGAAAATGTCCCGTCGCCGAAAATGTTCCTATTATTTTTATAAAATTCCACACTGATTTTTTTTTTTATATGGCATCACTTTGATTTTAGGCGAATTTTTGAATTTGACATTTAACGTTCACTAGATTTATTGTTTGTTCTCTGCGAACGTATCGTTTGGTTTGATTTTCTGACAGATGTTATGACGAGAACCCCGTACAATTTACGTTGTCCGTACGTGTTTTCGAGGTATAATAATAATGGTGCGGATTTTAACAAAATCCAATTTTATAATATTCTTATTATTTTAATTTACAAGTACAAGTATATTACATTTGATTTAGTAATATAGACGCTGAACATTATAATGATTTATGATCAATAAGATGGATCAAGGAAAAAAATATTTATGAGATTTTATATTTTTGGTATGCCTCGTTATTTTCCTGTGTTATTCGTGTGGAAAACGTTCTTTTTTAAAAAATGATTTCTGGCTATGTAATTATCGTTTTTTCGCACCTATAAAATTATGTCCCGTCTTTCCGGTATAAAAAATGGTCTGATTTTTCGGATTTAAATTTTCAAAAAATCGCCAGGTTTTCAAAAATACGATTAAAATAAATAAATAAATACAGAATGTCTTAGAATATTTGCCTAAACCGGAAAAAAAATTAAAAAATGTAATGCAAGTGGCCTATTAAAGACAGCACAGAAAAAACCTATCTACTTGGATTGCTCAAGTTTTTAACTTGAGTGGTTCAGAAACATCATTGATTTTTATGTTCAGTCGGATCGTTATGATGGTCAGAATAGTAGCGAATTGGAGCCAGAAGACTAGGAATGTGATTAATGAGGTTTCTTTAAAATTATTTGTTATTTAATGCTCCCATTTTAATATAATTCTCAGTAAAAATAATTTCACCCTCATCATGAAAAAACTACGTTCAACCTTCATCCCTTTGAATCTAAATAAATAATGCCATATTGCCGAGAATGTATTATTTATTTACTAGCTGGTTCCCGGCATGCATTGCAATGCCATATTCAAAGAAATAAATTGTTTCTCCCTGCATGTCCTTTCCCGTGTGACCCGTTCCCTCCCGCATCCCCTTCCCCTCCCGCGTTTCCCTTCCACCTTTCGCGCCTTCTCTCTCCCCCACTCCATCGTCCCGCCAACCCTCCTCACGCGTTCCATATATTCAATCCCAACGCATTTAGTTTTCAAACAGCTAGCTTTCCATCTATTGCAATTTAAAAAAAAATCATTTTCATGTATTACAATTACAAACATTTATTTATATACATTATAATAAAAATCAATCAAATTTGGTAAATTACATAGGTACCTATTTAAAAAAAATCAAAGACAATTCTTTTGTTACAAAAAAAAAACAGCTGCCTGCTAAATTCCCATTCACTAAACGCACGAACTGTCAAACGTGCGAAGTTAAAATAGTCGTTAAGTTTTTTTCTGTGGAATTTTTAAATTTTTTTTTTCCGCAAGAACCTTCTACAAAGAAGTAGAAAAAAATGTGAATGAAATAGGTAAAGTCGTTCTGAAGTTATGGCGTGACCAAGGGAAACAGGGATTCATTTTTATATATAAATAAGTCTTACACGATAAAAAAACGAGTGTTCTTTAGACCATACGACTGCAGTAAAACTTTACTAACTTATATCTCCCTCTCAACTTCCGTTCGCCTTGCCCGACCGTTCGCCTCGCCCGATCAAACTTTTCATAACGCTCTTGTCACGCATTCACCAGTCCCCAAGTCAAGCGTGCGTAAAGAAGTTTGATTTAAAAAACTCGGAGACGTTTTATCAACGGGAAGTATATATTAATCCTTTGTGTGTTTCCTCTTAAACGTTCTTGTTGCACCCATGAAATGTATGTAATCACCATTGGCTGAAATTCCAGTAATATTTACGAATTTACTGTATGCAAAATATAGCAGCAGACGTTAGAAGTCGTAAACGAACAAAATGTAACTCAAAACACTATTTGTAAGTAAAAATATTTCCGTGTTTTTTTGCTGGGGTTAATATTGTAACCGAATTCTTCACAGTAACATAAAAGCCAACATCATACTATGAACAAATTTTGCATAAAAAATACTAACATGGTTTGTTTAAGTTATTTTACATTTATGCGTTTTACAACCCACGTGTGTTGATTGTATCGGTTACTGGCGTCGAACTCACACCAAGGCCTCTGATGTCGAGTCTCGCCGGCTTTCGTGTTTGTAAACTTCACCGGATATCGAACTCGTGACTTCCAGATTGGAAGGCCAACGTTTTACTGCTAGACCACCGAGTACAATGTGCTGCATTCAGCATAGATAATATGACATAGTATATTTGTTGGGATAGGCAAATAGGATGTGACGTCAAAATTCCCGCATAAAAAAATAAAGGCTCTTTTTTTTGCTTTTAGAGCGAAAATATTTCATTACACAGGGTGCGGCAGCAAAACTTCCTTTTTTAAGCCGCCGCTACTCGAATTTCCGCCGATTTCTTGCATATCTCCCTTAAACATTTGAAGTTCTTAAAAAAAATATATATCTTATTTTTGAAGATAATATCTATACATTCCCCAAGCCAAAACCTAAATTATATGAAATTCCCTCGATAGAAAAAAATCACAAAGCATGCTCTGAAAATTTATATTTTCAAGTCTGTTTCTGTTATTTTCAATTATTTAGCGGGTATTTGATAAGCCCCCATAGCTCAGTGGTCAGAGCATTCGACCGGCAATCGGAAGGACACGGGTTCAAGTCCCGTTGGCAGCAAGTATCTTTTCTCGGAAGATTTTTCAATGTAAATGAGTGTTTCAGGCTGACAATTATTGCTTGTAATAATTGTTCTTGTGAGTTATCATATATTACATAAATACTAGTTTTAAAGATATTCTTTGTAAAAAGAGCACCCCTAATTCGTAATTTTTTTGATTCAAAACCTTTGGTTTCAAAAGTAAAGCGCGTGCAGAAATTGATTATTTTTGTTTTGAATGAAAAGCAATTTCCTCCCCTAAAATGGATATTTCTCAGAAGACTTAGAAAAACCAGCTGAAATCGCCGTAAATGTTGATAATTTGTTCTCACAGTGTAATTCTACAAGAGGAAGTGAAGGAATGCGTGTAGCAAAAAGAGAATCGCATTATTATGTAGATGTATCTGTACAGGTATAATACTATAGGTATTATGCATTATATTTGCTAATAGTTGCGTGCAGTGAGTAGTCAAATTCGCTCAGTTTTATACAGATGAACCAGAAGACGTGGCATAAAACTGGTGTAAATTAATCAGACTATCATGTATTGATATTGTGAGTAAGAGTTTATATTGTTGAAGCAAGGACCATCACTAAGAATATAACCAGGATAGATAATGAAAACTATGTCATAGCAATTCTTGTAGAATTTGTCACCGCGATTCATGAAATACTGATAAAATACACAAGAAAAAAACATTCGTAATTGGATCTGCTCTCAAACTCATCAAATCAAAGATAAAAACACACAGAAAACAATTAGTTAGCATAGGAAATTATAAAAAACCCAACAACTCGAACAGCATAAGAAGTGGAGTTCCCCAAGGATCCATAATGGGGCCACTCTTATTTCAAAAATGTAATAATGATATATTTCAATTAAACCTTATTAGTAGCACTGGTTCCAGACTGTTTAGAGCAATTGGAACTCTTGTGCGGTATTTATATTTAAAAAAACTATAAAATTAGTGTTGTGTAAAATGACTATCAATTGGTTGCTACGTTACTTAAGATTTCTATTCTGATCCGTAGGGCAATACCGGATATCCGAGTAGAATTACACCGGTGCTACATTCTTTCACCCAATATCATACAAGCAAGCTTTTTGGAATGACCGGATGCCGTTTTCGCGACATTTTCTCTGACTGCGCGTATTCTCGTAAATTTATCAGAAATACGAACAACCTGTAAACACATAGCTGGTTCAAATACTAAATAAACTTTATACATATTTGAAGGTAGTTTCGTATCACTTAATGTATATTTAATCCACAGTAAAGTTTTTCTCCTAAGAGCAAGATCCATAAATAAAAACAGAAATTACTACTATAATTGTTATAAAATCCTTATGGTAAATAATAATTTGGAAAAACAGAATTTTGTCAGGAACAAAAACAAATCTTTAAAGAAACGCGGGCTAAAACAACATTAAGGTATTTGGTCATATTGAACTTTCTTTTCCTTCTTGACCAAAGTTTCGAACAGTCTTATAGATGCTAATAATAGAATGCTGAATACTTAATAAAACAAACAGTGCAAGCAAGTGGTCAAGTGAGTCACAGGTTCAATCGGCCACTAGCTAAGCCCTTCATCATTGCACAAGAAAGTTTGTCGCTTGCAACGATGATAGTAGAGAAAAATTAAATATTTCCAGCTTATATGTAACTCTGGAATGTCTGTCTTTGTTTCATATTCCAATCAATCAATTACCAGGAATACCTACTACGAGCGGTACTTTTCCCCGGCCTGTATTGTTAGACGCATCTCCGCTTGCACAGTGTACCTACCACTTGGAGTGCAGTTTGCAGTTCTCCACAGATGCACCGACATATGGGGAAGTCGACTTGCTGCACTCCTCCTCGTAAACAACTCGTTTTTTACTGCCGCTTCGGAGGAAGAACGACGTAACTGTAATATGGTTTTATTTCTTTGGCAGAATGTTACGCGCAAGAAACTCGTCGTTTTATTTTCAGAATAAGCACGTGAGAGACAGGCACGTCTCATTTTTGTATGTAATTCAGTACAAATAAGAAATGCATTTCACCAACACAAAACGCCAAGTAAGTACATCTGGCATTTTTGGCAAGCCTTAGTGTTACAACACGTTTTGTCCAATTTTCCAATAATATTAATAAATATGTATTTTAACAACCGAGAACGTTTTGCTATACGGATATTCCAAAACATATAGGCTCTTCTTAAAAATAACCGAATTAAAAAATATATGTATTTATTAACCTATAAACCTGCTAAACTACTTATGTAGTTTGTCAGCAGGTACATATTGAAAACATTTCATGCAATAATACGGTATTTACATTTTCAAACTGTAAATATGAATAATTGTGAGGACGATAAATTAAAAATTAGATCAATTGTTTAAATTAAAAAATGCTTTAAGTTGAGCTGCATTTCCGAATAAAAATGTTTTTTTTTGGTTTTGAAAATAGGTGGGTACCCAAACGTTTATTTTTAAATACAATGTCATGTATTGGATGACTTTATATTTACTTTTAAGCACAAAAGGAAAAAAAAATGAAGTAACTAACTAACCATCACGCAGGGGTAGGCAGAGAGGACGGACCGCCAAACAACTCGGTCTTGGCACACACTCCTCGCCTCGTTCATATTCATACATCGTCTCATACATGCTCTTCTATTATTCTGACTCTTGACATAGCCCGACTCAAGTATCTGATTCACTAGGTCGTGCCATGCCTTTCTCGGGCGTCTCCGACTTCTTCTACTATTCACGTTTGCGTCATGTGTTCTCCTTGCACTCCTTTCCTCGTTCATTCGCTCTACATTCCCAAACCATCGGAGCGTTCCTTTCTTGATCTTACTCATTGGATATCTATCTATTATATCTACAAATAATATCAAATCTTCTTCAATCTTTGCAAATTCCTCTTGTGGCGTCATTTTTAATTAAATGAAAACGAATAATTTTGTATATTTAATCCAAATTATCTACTTGTTTTGAAACCCAAAGTTTCTTCGTGGAACTTCCATTGGTTTCGAAACGTGTTGATAATTTTGATTTAATAGTGGTGTTTTCCAAAGTTATTTCTTTTCATTTAATATTATATCTCTTTATAATAGATATACCTATAAGTTAAATTGTCTCTCCTGAAAAGTTTGAATGTTTTATTTAATTCCTTTTTATTTGATGAATATTATAAACACGTTAAAATTTTTGTCAGGCAGTCAAAATATTAATTGCTTAAAAATATTTAATCGTAAAGTTGAAACCTATTAATTAAACTCTGAAAAACAAAACTTTTAACTATATGCACATATCTGAAAAGCGGTAAATATAATTCATCAAGTGGCGCGAGAGAGCATCGCTCTCGCAGCATTTGTACCAAAAAAAGCGAAATGTATTTCTAATTAAAACGCAAAAATGCATTCAGAATGCACCCAGACGCAGTAGTACTGTGGGCATATCTGTGGTGCACTTTTTAATTTGCATATAAGTACTTACTGTCGGGCCCCTTCCCTCGGCTGAGCAGGTCCGTCTCTAAAAACCAAATGGCACCCCCTCCGAAATCCAAAAACCCCCTCGGAGCTGCGAATACTACGAAACGTATGCGTGCGTACTCTATTTATAGTCTTTCCGTCTTTCAATGCACCCCTGCAGGGGAGAGGGGGGTACTTTAATAACAACAACGAAATATAAACTCAACATGCACTTTACCACGCACTACTTTGGGTAGGTACTATGCACTAGATACCCCGGTAGCCCCCTACTGAAAATTCAGCTTCGCGGTTGTGTGCTTGAGCCACTAGTTTTTAGTTTTCATTGCATGCTGCTGACATCTGACGGTGAGATTTGAAACGTTCGTTTTTCAAACGCCTCCTTCCCGCCGATTTTGACATTTTCTGCGACGCACTGTGCCGCAGTTTTGATTCTTTTGGATTTATTCTTCTAATTGGTCTGGTTTTAGGTTGATAATGTTGCTGATTATGGTCGATATGTAGTGTTTGTCTATAGCACGTACGGCGATCCGGTTTTTGGCGCCCGAATCAAGCGGCGTCTCTCCATTTCGTGTTGGGAAAGGACATGGCCGGAGCGGAATGAACCGTCCTATGGGAGTCCAGACGGGTTTACAGCTGTCCTTCGGAAATGTGCACTCGCTTTTTAAACTCAATTCACTTTGTGATGCAACGCGCCCAAAATGCATCCGCAAATAATGCAATCGCGAATATTTCTTTCCGACGGCGTTCCGTTCGCCTGAGGCCAAAAAACTTCTCTCGCGCGATTTTTGATAGGTATTTAATGTTATAGTTGTTTTAATCTTTTACACTTCGAATTTGGGACAAATTGATTTCTCTCTCGATCGGAAAACTTAATGTTAATATCACTGGCCTCATTTTGAATTATTTACCTTAATTTTGTTTCAGAGTTCTGCGCACACTTTTTTGTTTATGGTTAAACGGCCGTCGGAACTGTTTTTGAATTTCAAATTCGCGATACAAGTAAGGTGATTTTTTGAGATATGTTTGTTTGATTTTTTAAACTATTGAAAATATGTTTTATCTAAAAAATAAACAATAAAAAATAAAATCCACTTGAATTTCAAATAAATCATTCAATCTCACTGATAACTTAAATTAATTTTAACCCACATAAACTAACTTTCCGATTTTAGGGTAAAGCAATTAAAAAAATAACTTCAATCAAAGTAAAACAAATCAAATTAAATACCAAATCTTTGAAATGCTACGCATATTAATTAAAATAAATTAGAACAGGTGTTGTAATCAGTTTTATATATTTGAATGTAACTTGATGTGATCCAAAAAGAAAAACAAATGAAACTGAAATTAATAATAAAAAAAAAAGAATTTTAAAACCAAATCTAATATTAAAATTTGAATGAAAACACAATAAAAACTGCATTGAATAGAATCACTCGCTTTTCACACGCAATTTGAAGAAAAATAGTATATTATCATTAATTAAACAAATAATTAAACATATTTAGAGTGCATTCAAAAGGGGACAAGGTTGCAGCGATAAAGCATTAAACAAATTGAAGATCTAAGCCACTGTATTAATTACAATTTGACACGATTTTAAAACGTTCTAACAAATCAATTTTCAGGATAATTTCACGTTTAAGTAATATGAAACTGATTTTATTAAATAAGGTATTTTAATTTTAATATTTTCGTTTAGTTTTAAATTCACTTCGGCAAAGAAATGCAGCCGCATCTTTTAAGATTTGGTCCCGAACATCTTGAACGGAGTTTGCAACCCGAAATTTTCCCAAAGTCACCGGTACGTGACGTAGACGACACCCGACACGAGAACTGATCGAGAGGGTACAGGAGCGCGTTGCAATTAATGTAAAAACCATAACATTGCATACTTCTAGATCTAACAACTACTTAATACAAAGGCGACCGTCAACCGAATGTGCATAAACCCTACTGCAATCTACCGGCTGAAATGCATACTAGAACTCTACGTACTAGGGAGACGCTGTGCTTGTGTGCGTTGGTGCAATGTATAACGACGGATACAGTTCAACACACATACAAACCTGCAAGTACCTATAAAATACTCGGTGCATTTCTACAGTACGCTATCACTGTATTAGTGAGCTGTTCTGTATCTTATAGGAACGTCAGTATTTTGCGTCAATGTGTTGGATATTCGCGCCGGCGCGTCAGAACGGACAAATAATTTTCTTGTGTATTTGTTAGTGAAAAATTGTGTGGAAGTATGCGTGCCTCCGTGAAGAAGACGGCGGTGTGTAGACGTCACTGTGTGTATCAACTTTTTATTGTATTGGTCTTACTGGCGCGATTGTCGGACTGTACGCGTACAGTCGGCCAAACGAGGAGTCTTTGACATTGTTGGCGGCTTGATGGACGTAATTATTTGAACTCAAACCAAGTGGGAAGTAAATTCAGAGTCTGAAATTTTCCTAAATTTTATGACGATGTATGATGAAAATTGGAATTTTCTTATAGATGCAAGCCTTAGTTCTTATCGGAATTATTCTTATAGGAACTAAGTTTCTACGCATTCATGTTGATAAGTCACACAACTGCCTTGTAACGCATTTCTTACTTCAATCATATTCGTGCATCGTCTCGTATCAAATACCAAATCTTGTGTTTTATCCCAGAAAAATTCAACTAGTATTTGTTTTGCTTAATAGCGCCAGATCTTGCAAGGCATCCCAAACATCCTATCCATCTACAAGAATTTTAATCAATCATATTAATTACATTTTTTACTTCTACTTTGAACGTCAAATTTCTAATTATTTTGGTGGGTTTAATTACCTCGGATTTGTAGCTCACTTCGGTTGTTCGGGGAATACCTTACAAGTAATATTACTTATTAATGACCTAATTTTATTGTGGTCAAATCGTTATTATATTTATGATGATATTATGGAACACTAGCATTTCATATATTTTTCCCTTAACACTACTTTCTCTGTCCATTAACTCTACATATCCCATCAATTTGATCCCACGATTTTTTGGATCTTTTCATAATTAATACAGACTAGATGAATTAACAGTACAAACGGCTCAAGGATCTTATTTCCACTGCTTTCAGATTTTTTCCTTCCTTTGCCAGTTCAATGCCTCTCCGCCGCACACATCCGTAGGCATCTGAACTCCAATGTGTACTTTTTTTTATTGTAGACTGGCGTCGTTAGCTTTTTATTGCCACTATTTTCTTTATCAGTGACTAGTGTTTTCGAAATATATTTGTTTTTTATTTTATTTTCACTTGTTTTGGCCGGCTGGATTCTGTTGTAGATTTTTTGATACGCATTATCACAAAATATTATGATGGGGTAATAATTCACGTTGAATGACATGTTGATCCCATATCACGTTCGCAATTTAAAGTTATCCCGATTTTTCTTACTTTATTTACTTGACTAGCAGACCCGGCCACACGCTGCTATGGCTAAATAAACCTTTATAACCAACGCCATATGTTAAATCAAATCCACACAGCCCGTTTGTCAGCCCGCTACACGCTGCTCGCTGCCCGCTGCTCGCTGCCACTCGGCCAGATGTATTATGTATTTCAACCAATTTACACAAAACCTTGACAAATTATGTACCTAACAATATTTCTCATGAATCACTCTATCTATTGGTGAAAACCGCATGAAAATCCGTTGCGTACTTTAAAAGATCTAAGCGCACATACAGCGTGAGCGACTTCATTTTATACGTAACTGGCAGACCCGGCCACACGTTGCTGTGGCTAACGAAACACAACGCCATTACCCAACCTTTATAAAATCCACACCACCCGCTTGCCAGCTGCCCGTTGCCCGCTGCCTGAATTGAATATTTGAATTTATCAGCTTTCTCTACTATAATAAGCATGTATTATACAGTAAACCTTCCCCCTGAATCACTCTTTCTATTGGTGAAAACCGCATGAAAATCTGTTTCGTAGTTTAAAAGATCTATGTAATAATGCAACTCGAGCGATCGCCACTAATTATACAATGCTTGCAATGCAACACTGGATATTTGAAAAGGGAAAATCAAATACCCACTTACTCTAGGACATCTATTTTCCAATTTCTTCCGTAGAACGAATTTCAAAAGTGACTATTGTACGGCCCGCCAGCCGTTTTAAATTGCACAAAAATATGTTTTCTTTGAATTTCTCAGCTTTTTTCTAATATAATTTACATGTATTATACATTTAAACATTCCTCTTCAATCACTCTATATATTGGTGAAAACCGTATGAAAATCCGTTGCGTAGTTTAAAAGATTAACGCGCACATACATTTTGAGCGACTTCATTTTATACTATGTAATGATAAAGAGTAAAGATACAGATAAGGATAAACTAGCAACAGGATAGGCTTTCAACTATATACCTACAACGTATTTTAAAACTCTTTGGATAAGGCAAACTGAAGATTCCAACTTGGAGAAACTCATAGTCAATTGCAAATTAGAAGGCATTAGAAGCAGAGAGATTAGAAGGTTACTAATGCGCTGGAGTGACCAAGTGGAACTGGCGTCTGGTACTAGGGTGTCATTGGCTCTCCACGCAGCGCAAGACCGCGAAAAGCAGAGGAGCCTTGTTTACTATGAATGTTGATCTCAAGAACCTCATCAAAAATTAAATATCAAACTGTACCCATATCTATATATATAAAAATCTCGTGTCACGGTGTTTGTGGTCGCACTCCTCCGAAACGGGTAGACCAATTTTTATGAAATTTTTTATGTTTATTTGGTAGGTATGGGAATAGGTTGTAAAGTATATTTCATACTGTCATTAGGGTGTCCATCTATACAGAATTTTTTGTCAATTTTTTTTAAATTTTTTTTTATTGGGCTTCAAAAAATACCTGAAAACCCAAATTTTTACCGTCCTACCCACACCCTCCTATTTTTTAACCACGAATCTCTCATTTTTTAATCAGGATTTTGTATGAACAAATTTAACCACCGCTCGTATTTCAAACAGAACGAAATTATTTATGTTGTTAATGATAGATGGCGCTACGTCCGTTTCATCGATTTAGTTCATTATTTCATTAGTGTCCAAATTTAAATTCAGTATATTGGAACAGTTACAATAGAACTATAAATCCCCATCTTGAAATTTTGTGTGCACAGTTTATTGTAAACCCTCATAGTTAAGTTCCGTCAAAACACCTACAATATAGGGCGTAATAAAGGTTAGTAATTTATAATTTATAAACAAACCTTATAAAAACTGTTCTTGTTTATCGTTGTAATAGGTAATAATAACAAATTTACTTTAACGACTTATACTTTGATTAACATTTTAATTTGATTGTAATTAGATACTCTGTTATATTATATTATCGAACTCATTTGTCCTCTCCGTGATAGTTTACTGAAGTATCTGACATTATTCCATGGTTTCAGTATAAAGGGGATTGGTATATTTATGGTATAAAGTATTTCGTCTTCGGAAATTGAATTCCTTGCAGAAATTCTGACGATAAAGTAATTGGTCAAAATGGAATTGTTTTGTATATTAATTTTAGTGCGGTGCAAGTCGGTAGTATGTATTTTTGTTTAAAATCAACTTCGCTATGTATTCAACACATAAATTGCACATATATTAAAAACTCACCATTATTATTATTTATTATATACGTATATACATATAAAACTGATTTTTTTCTCTTTATTGTATAATGCTATACTTTTTACTTACCAGCTTTATTTATATGTACCATATGTAAAAACTATTCATGTTTTCTTTGTATTCTAAACACACCTGTATGCACTAAAACATAAAAATGTAAATGTGTGTAAAAGCCCATAAGGGCGTTAATGATTAATAAATAAATAAATAAATAATTCTTTTTTATTTAACAACCAAAATATTCACTAGAAATAATTTATATGGCAGACCGTGTCAGCTAGTATAACTATAAAAAGGGTTATCTTTTTATTTTCTTACATGAGATTTGCACACCTTAATTAAATTATCAGCAAAGTAGTGCTTTATTATTTTAGGGAGTACATCTAATTTAACGTTAATTAATACCTGTAACATAAATGTGACGTTGGCATTAAGAAATATTATCAGAGAAACGTTGAATGGGAACTTGAATAGGACGAGGAAAGTTTTTTCATAATAAATAAGCATATTATGACTAGTAACACACGTTGAGTCGCATCTGAAATTTGGCGCACTATATAATTAAAAATTAGCAACGCTTCATCGTTGAATCACTCGAAAACTAATATTAATTTGAACTATGATACTTGTGTTTTGAACTCTTGACCTCATTATCAAAAATCGAACCATTTTGTCACTAGGCCTTCATTAAAGTAAATAGTATTTTTTTAACGGAGGAGAACTTAACTTTGTGTTTTTGGGTAGATATTTATGTAAAACGTACTATTTCATTTATTCCAAAATTTTGTGAACGCAAAGCAATGGGATTATCAATGTCCTGTTCTAGATACCAAAAATCTAATTCTCTAGCTTGGCTTTCAGATAGTCTCAAATAAATATCAGTGTTTTTTTATAAATTTTGTAATTTAGTATCAACTTTTCTTCTGGTTATGTTTTTAGATTTTCATGGCAAAAAGTATTTTCTTTATTTGTTTTTGGGGTAATATAAATCTTTACAGATTTTCTTCTCACCTGCTTAGTTATTATAGGTAGCTATAATTATATAATTAAACTCTTAAGGGGAACGCATGCCCGGCCCATTTCTGCCATTTCATAAAAATCTTAGATTTGGATTTGAGATCAAAATACCCAACCAAACTGAAAAATTATTTTTCTAATGAATGGGTATATCAAATATCTAGTTAGGATGTGAGTTACTTTATTTGCTTTAAATCATAAGATGTACGCTATTAAAGATTTTAGTGTTTCATTATTTTACACTAAAATCTTTAATGGCGTACATCTTGTGATTTAAAGCAAATAAAGTAACTCACATCCTAACTAGATATTTGATATACCTATTCATTAGAAAAATAATTTTTCAGTTTGGTTGGGTATTTTGATCTCAAATCCAAATCTAAGATTTTTTTGAAATGGGCAGAAATGGGCCGGGCATGCGTTCCTCTTAAAGAAACAAAATTTAACGAAATAATAACAGACATAAATTAAAGTGAAGCCCTGGGGAAAATAATTCCTCTCAGGACCTATTTCATCTCTGGGGATATTGTGTGGATTGTATTTTTAGGAAAGAAAGGAGGAGAAGTTCTGGGAAGGAAAGGGGTATTAGGAGTGGGTAGGAATCTGGGGGTCAATGTGTCCAGGAGAATCCATCCCTCCCACTACGTTGCAAGGCTATGTTCTGAAATATTACGGCTGAAAACGTCGAAGGGACTCCCTCAATCATTCTCTCCCCAAACGTAACGAACCACTTGGGGTGACCTACGGCAGGGGTTTTGGTTATCCAATAAATGGTTCCGGGCGCGGTGGTATCCATACCCGCCTCTCAAACTTATTGATTTTGAAAAACGACAAATTATTAATTGAACTTGACAATTAAATGAAAATACAAATATTTTAGTTAGTATGTACATTACCTATTCTTGCCTGCATATTAATATAAAAAAAATTATGACACCTCTTATTTCCACACGAATCCGGACTGTTAGATTTGGTCCTCAGTGTACAATCTAGTCGTCTTTATACAGATGATAAAGTCATTCATCCTGCGGACTGCGAAATATGAGCACATAGATACGCCATTCTTAGGGACTTTATCGGACAACGACACAGTCGACACACAGATAGGAAAGAATGCTGTCGAGAAAAAAACAAATGTCTGCTAATTATTGGATATTTTAAAGTAATTATTCTATTAACTGTGAAATTTTTACTATTGCATCAAATTTATAACATTGTGTACTGTTGTTTATAATCTAAGAGAGTATAGTTTTTTTTAAATAAAATCCAAGCAAACAAATTGAATGAAAAATGTGAAATAATATTTTTATTTTTTTATTTAAAGTCGTTAGTGATTTTTTTTGTTAACAATATGCTTCCGAAATATAAAAAAAATGCAGGGAAATACGGAAGAATTCGTTATTACCAACCAATTGGACCAAATTTGATCAATTTTCAAGGGTTCAAAAATATATAAATTATGAAAAAAAAACATTTTTAAAAGATCGAAGTTTTTCATGTACATGCTCAAATTTTTAAGGCTTATTGCGAAAAGTGCAATATTCTTCGTATTTTTTTTTCGGGTTGTGTCTTGTTCCGCCGAACCCCTGAGACTGACTCACCGAACTCCTGGGGTTCGATCGAACACAGGTTAAGAACCACTTGGTTAGAGGCTTTTGAAATGTGAATTCACCGACGAATGCTCAAGGTACCATGGACCGACATGATCATCAACACAGAAATTCTCAGTTGGGCTAGAGCAGATAGAGAACTGCTTACATTAATAAAAATCAGAAAAACATAATATCTGAGTCATATACTTCGAGGGGAGAAGTATCACTTGCTCCAATTAATGTTGAAAGGCAAGATAGAGGGTCGACGAGGGCCTGGTAGGAGACGAATGTCTTGGCTGCGAAATGTGCGAGAGTGGACCGGCATTGAGAATGATCGCCAACGTCGGGGGGACCAGGGCACACAAAGAAGAAGAAAGAAATATTAGAATGCTCACCACAAATCAAATATTATTCACACGGATCTGTGATTCACATATTAAATACGCTACGCTACAAAATAAAACCGGGAGGCATAAAGGTCCGGAACAGTAGTACGAAATTTTGTTATCTTCTATAAGTGACCCAGACAACATCAACATTTGTTTTAATACACTCCCATCTTAAACAGATGGATTGCAATCTTTAGAGCATAGGCGTCGGGTGGGAATGCTATCCTTGTTCTACCGGTATTACAATGGAAGATGCTCCGAGGAACTAGCGTGATTGATCCCTTCGCCACCGGTGCATAGTCGGGAAACACACCAAACGCGTGTCCAACATTTGTACACGGTTGACATTTGTCACATGAGAACGGGTCGTTTCTTCCACACGTTCTTGTGTTCAACGGCACGGCTGTGGAATGATTTGCCGGCCTCTCTGTTTCCTCCTTCCTACAACATGGGTCTCTTCAAGACCAATGTTCATTCCTTCCTCTCCTCAAAAGACCCTCCACACAGCATCCCAGATGACATAGGACCCAAGGAAAATTATTTTCCTCAGGACCTCCTGTGTGGAGTTAATGTAAAAAAAAAACTAAATTTTTTTTGCGTCGATGATTTGGTGATGTTTATGAGTAATTTGAGTATTATACCAGAAAGAGGGTACACTTTTACATGCTTAGTTCAAATTTTGTTTTTTTTGTTTACAAATTTAAAATATAATTTGAGTATTGTACCAGGTAGAAGGTGCGCTTTTACAAATAACTGCATCCGCAATTCAAATTTGGATATTTCGAAGATGTCTGACTAATCAATTGGATTAATGAATATCTACATTAATTTCGCACCTACACAAAACATTATATTTTGACGTTACTTTCTATTTTATCTTGCTAGTATTTTGTAAACAGTCGCAGACTCATTCATTTGAAATTCGCTAAAATAACAAAATCATAACAAATATGTTTACTTAGCGATGAGTCAAGAGATAAATTTTGAAACGCGATATTTCGATGTACCTCTCTTTCTCTCTAATGTTGTATTAAATCTGTCGTGATCCACATAAATATAATGATAAGGATCAGATAGGCCTCAAACAACACTAATAATAATAATATAATTAAAATCCTGGAGTTTGGTGCAATTCCATAAAAGATTGAAAAATGTAAGAAAAAAAAAAATATGGAACAAGAAAAACACGTTAATGGTTTGTAGCATTGTTCGAGATTTTTTTGACTGTGAATACATTACCCAGCTTCTCTCATCTGGAGGCAGTGAGACTTTGGCATCCCCAATAGAGAACAATAATGAACCTTCCAACTCAAATAACTGCATTTTTATTTTTATTTTTAGAGCTAGTTTTAATAGTTAAAATAATTGTCAAAGTTTTAATTTTAAAAGACCCCCGAAAACCACCGTATGTATGGTGAATCGTGTGACGTCATCATTCCTGAAAAATTAGTATAGGTTCGGGCAATCAGCTGATATACTGCCGCCATTTTGAATTCCGTTGTTCGAAGTATTCTCCCTAGAAATAGCATTACTATTTTTACTGTGCAGTAGTTTTTGAATATTTTCAATAATAGAGATAAACTAATAAGAGATACTTTTATTTTTGAAACATTATTGAATTAATTTCAATATGGAATCATAGCTCGGGAGGGGTGCATATAAATCATCTCTTCTCCCACTCGAAACAATTCAGAAAATTCTTATAAAAATTATCTTCAAAAAACCGTATTACTACCCAACAATAAACGTATTCCAAGAATTCCCTGTTCCCCCACTTACAAAAATTTACGAAAAAATAGCACTACTTCAGCTACACAAAGATATTTTTAATAAAAATATTACCCCACTGCTAAATATTAGCATAAGGAATAATTCTATTAGTGGACTAACTGTACCACACGTACGACCCACAACAGCACAGAATCATTATGTATATAAAGGAATAAAATTATTTAATCAATTACCCGCTAATATGCGACCAGAAAAAAATTACAACAAAAAAAAAAAAATTAAATCTTACTTTGGTAGTTCCACCATATAATTTTAACTTTCTCCTAGATATATATTTGACTGTCTGTTATTCCTAATGTTTTACGTACATCCTATATACATTTCTTGTTTAATTACCCTTATAAACTTTAAAAATATGTTAAGTCTTCATAAGTTAAATTCTTAAGTTTGTGATAAGGATTTAAAAAAAATAAGTTATTAACAAGTTGTCCTCTCCTAAACACAAGCATTTGGTTTACTAGGAGAGTATATAAATATGTAAGCTATATTATGTTTTATTGTGTAAATGTAAAAGAAATAAATATTATTAAAAATTAAAAAAAAAAAAATTATTTTGGCCTAAATAAATTTTCAATAAACACAACAACTAAATCTCTATAAACAGTATGTAAATAAACGAATAAATTAATACGATGGCTTGTGTCATATCATACGTTCCCATACAATGACTTTACGGTGACGTCACGATACATCGAACAGTGACGTCATCTTGACGGCTTGTTTTTACGACCCGATTAAAAATGGACTTTTTAATATTTTTTTAAAAACTCTGCGTTTAATATTATTAAATAAAACTTATTTATTCAGAATCAGCGTTTATTGGTCTATATGAATATATTTTTTTAAAGCCAGAATATTTTTCACTGGAGTTCCTTTTTAGGGTATGTTGTGAGGTTGAAGGTAGCGGGGAGGGGAAGGAGATGGGGAGGAGGAAAGTGGTGAAGTACCTGGCCCTTCACATCTGGTCACCAAACACGGCCAAAGCCATTTCAAGCAACATATCTATTTTGAATGGTGGGTCTTACACCAGGGCGATATTGAGAGTATCTTCCATTCTAGAACGTGCCCTTAATATACTATATATTATTTTTAATTAATTAATTGTGAATTAACACAAATCAATCAAATAAAATTTATCTGTGCACGCCGGAATTCGATCCCGCGATCGTCGGATTGTGAGTCAAGGGTCTTAACCCTCGATTATGGGTGCCGTTTTACTAGTAAATCTTAGAATTTACTGGTAAATATTAAAATTTACCGTAGTGCGGGCTTTTACAGTAACACATATATATTTTTTTTTACTTTACTCTACCCAGAAAACCCTAAGGAAAATCTTTAAGTAACTACGTCAATTTTGGGAATGCTGGTTGGAAGGTCTTTTTAGGGAAGTCCTGGGAAGGAAAAAGGTCTGAGAGGTAGGAATCTGGGAGCAATGTGTCCAGATGTGACGGACGTATGAATCCGCCCCTCTCACTACGGTGCAAGGCGATAGGCCGAGAGAGTCTGGCTGGAAAGGTTGGGTTTCCCTCAACCTGTCTTTTGCTGCCATCCTCGCAGTAGGTAGGCAAACGCATGTGCCGCCGAGACCTAGAAACTAGATCTCACCCAACGTAGCGGACCACTTGAGGTAACCTATGGCAGTGGTGTTGGTTGTCCAATAAATGGTTCCCGGGCGGCAGTACCCATCCAAAGATACGATTGAGTGACTTTAGGGTAGCAGGATTTTTTTGTACATATTCACTTTTATGAATACCTCACAGGAGTTCCGAGAACTCCCGTCAGGAGCCAGTGAGACTATGTAACTCCCAATTGGGGGGGGCATGTTGTGAGGCTGCAGGTAAGTGGGGAGGGGAGGGAAG
This sequence comes from Limnephilus rhombicus, assembly GCA_929108145.2. Lineage (NCBI taxonomy): Eukaryota > Metazoa > Arthropoda > Insecta > Trichoptera > Limnephilidae > Limnephilus > Limnephilus rhombicus. The sequence continues at coordinate 6,934,490 of OV815293.1, forward strand.
TTGAAAAAGAACCCGGCTATTCATATCTATTCACCAAACACGACTGAAACCATTTCAAGCAACCTTTTTAAGTCTTACACCAGGGCGATACTAAGAGTATCTCCCACCCTAAAACTTACCGCAAATATACATTACATTATTTTAAACGATTAAATTGTGAAAACACAAATTAATCATATAAAACTTTTCTGCGCACGCTGGGATTTGAACCCGCGATTTTCGGAGCGCTAGGCCTCAAATAAATGATAATACATAATATCAATGTCAAATTTTATTTATCTGTAATACAAAAATTTGAAATTTTTGTTAATCTGATTTCGCCTTTCTTGGGTCGTTAATGTTTTTTAAAATATTTTATATAAGACATTATCAAATATTTATAAAATGCTCTCAAAATAAAGAGTCACCAACATATTTGAAAAAAATGTGTGACGCCCTCCGTAGTTGAGGGTTAGTGATTTCGGCTAGAAATCTGGAGGTTTTGGGTTCAAATCCCGGCATGCGCAAGTAAATCGTATTTCATTAATTTCACTATTCATTCATTTAACAATCATATATAGCATATTTGTGGCATGTTCCAGAGTGAAAAATTCTCTCAGTTTCGCCCTGGTATAAGACCACCATTCAGAGCTGAAACTTTGCTTAAAATGGTTTTAATTGTATTTGGTGACCGAATCTGAATAGCCAGATATTTCCTCGCTTGCTCCGCTCCCCACTATCAACAGGTTCAGCTCACAACTATATATACTATGACTCACTAACTTCAGACGGATGGGAGCAGTTGGGACTTCTGTGCAATATTCTCGTTAAAAAAATGGTGGCAATACTCCAATAATGTTTATCAACAATTTTATCTCTGGACCACGAGAGAGAGAGAGAGAGAGAGAGAGAGAGAGAGACTTAAAAAATAAAAATGTCTTTGGTTATTTCACGCATAATAAAAAATACGTTTATTTTAATATTTGCATCTAATTTTAAAGCCGTAGAAAAATTCTGAATTAAACCCCGTGATCTGAAATTCAAAAAGTGCTTGAAATGATTTAGGCTTTATTTAGTGACAGGATCTGAAGCACCCGGATCTTTAAACGTTCATTTTGCCGACATATTTCTTTTCCCACTCCCCCTTCCGTACTATCTTAGTACCGCATTTCTTGTACGGATTCACATAAGAAAATGATATCAAATGATTTCCACATGGTTAATAAAATTTTCAATGACCAATAATTTCAATGACCAATAATTAAAAAATCGCAACGTCTTTTCTAACGAACGAGGAAAGAAGTCCAACCTGACCTAGTCTCCTACACTTGGACAAATTTTTACTTCAGCACAAAAATACTTTCGCAAAATTCACTTAAGTATAGAAATACTTTGATCATACACGGTTTGAGCACCAATACCGATACACAAATGGCGTATACAATGAGACTAATATACTTAAAAGGTGGCTAGACGAAGAAAAATTATTCGCCTTCCACCCTTAATGCAAGAACAGGACGACGCTAGTCGCGACATACCGATGCATTTTGTTTGGGAGTTGGTATATGTCTTTATGGAATAAAACACCATCTAGCGGGTCGTAGTGACATTACAAGGGCGTCTATGGGGAAAATACTACGACGGTTTTATTACCACCGGAATTGGAATATGTGATCAGATTTAAAAATACGGAAGAAACGATGATCAGATGTAAATAGTTTTAAAATAATACAATTGTGTAGCGTATAATTAAAAAATAATATACATACTAACCCCGAAAAAAGGCTTTAGCAAGATATTATCTATTAAAATAAACGGTTTTTCAAGTATGTTTTAGTCTCTCGCGAGACACTTTTATCTAAAATAGCTGGGGTGCCCGCTTTGCTCAGGGACGTTCGAACCCACAACTGATGCTGTTTTATATACCTTTACCTAGCCCCACCCGTACAAAAGAGGCTTCGAATGGTCCACAATGTTCTAGATCATTCCACAACATTCAAGATTGTTCTGAAATGTTTAAAAATGATCTTGGATGTTCCAGGATGTTTCCCGAATATTCCACAACAATCCAGAATGTTCAGGGATGATCTAGAATTTTCTGGAATGCTCTAAAATACTCTCAAATGTTCTGGACTGTTCTAGAAATTTCTTGAGGATGAAAATTGCAGCCCTTATATTATATGTTCAAAAGCACATCCTTCAGATAATAGATACGGGAACCTTCTTCATGGATGGGGGATAGCGGGCTACCACACCATATATAACTCCCTTGATCGTACGGAGACTCGTTTTTAAGCAAATTTCAATACAATTACTTAATAATATAACACAAAAGAAATTTGGTATTTTTCAACTTTTAAATAATAATGTTTTTAAAGCTGTGCAGCGCGTGATAGATTTGGCGTTGCTGATTAAACATAGGAGAAACTCGACATGTAAATTTTGTTACTCGTAATGAAAATATCTACACGTGTAAACCAGCAACACCCAATTTGAACCTGTAAAATCCTTATGTCCACACGCCCTGACCGCAAATTATATTGCTACTGAAAAAAACCGTAGACACAGGGAGGTGGTGGGATAAAAAATAAAACGCACCACCCACACTGGTGCGTTTTACTAACACAACCTTATTCTCATTGTTATGAGTGACTTCACAGATCTCCCCCATCCTTGGGGAAAACCTCCACACTCTTTTCCTCGCGAATTGCACCCCCCCAAAAGACTCCCAACCCCCAAAGCCTCCACGTCAAAGGCTAGACTGGTCTGGAGCAATTTTTCCTGATTTAAGCTAAGGAAAATTGTTCGCCATACTGTTTTTCCTGAATTTTACACAAAGGAGGTCCTTAATAGAATTTACATCGTGGGTTTTAAATTAATAAAGGTTTGGTTATATAAAAAGCGAAAATACAGGTAATAAAAGTTTCTATACAAAAAAATACATCAGCAATAACAACATATTTTAAAATCGTTGAGTTGTATGATGAGATTGAAATGTTTCAATAATTATTATTACAATACTTGCCTCGATACAGGCCAACAAATAAATAATTAAGCAATCAAAAGGGCAAAATAAAGCGAATAAAATCAATTGTGAATGTAAATATTATCTAAACAAGAGAGCAAAATGAATCGTGCATTTTTTTTGCAAAGATCTGTGAGCTATGGTGCAGTGAAATTTAAAAAGATTATCTATCTTTCCGGGTTAACAAAACAACTTATAGCTTAAAATGAAGAATGAAGAAAATAATTTTCAAAGTTTTAATTATTTAAAGCCCGCCAAAATTATCGTGATCTGGCAAGGTACGCGCGACGTCGTATCTATCTCGATTTTATCTTTAAGGAGACTTAACGACGTAAGTAAAGAAGCCGTGTATACAAATTTCGACTCGCGTGCATTGGGCGAACCTACTGTCAAATTTGCTCTATCAAAGAAAAGAAAAAGAAGAAAAATAATGTGGGAATCTTAACGATATAAGTGAAGAAATATGCGCCCGCGGCACGGCATATTCGACGGACATACGGTCAAATTCACCTTAGCAGGCCTGGAGATTCAATCTTTCCGCCGGGTTTATTTTAATTATTTCTGAAGAACGTGTTACTAATATTTAAGATGTTTCTAAATTAATACCTCCCTAAGTTATTAATTCATCGTCTAGAAAAATAAAATCTGGTGCTCATCTCTAACTTTAGTTGTACAACGTATTACAATTTTTAAAGACGTTGTACGTTAAAAAAATGATGGAAACGTACTGTTTTTATTAATCTAAAATATAAGTAACTCGCATCCCTTGTGAGGCATGGAAATAAAAACGATAATTCAATTACGAATTCGCCGAAATAAATTAAAATGTGAGCCTTGGGCAAACCCCCGATAGACGTGGTTACATCTGGCCTTAATAGTGAGGCTATACTTTTACGGGTCAGTACGAAATCAACAAACCCGAAAATAAATATTTAGCAAGAATTATTTTTTTTAAATAATAATTAGAATAGGCTGACGCGATGACAAAGCGCGCTTAGTTGCCATATCCACTGGAGCGCCTTTTGCCACAATATGGCACTATTTAAAATACCTCGGATTGCTTTGCTGCCAATATTGGCAAATTTTCTCTTATTTGTAAGTTATTAAGTAGAAGTTTACGATTTTATAGTATTTTTTTTATAAATCCTACGAATATGTGATAATCGACAAAAGATAGATAAATTTATTTGCTATATAGAACTATAATCAGTTTGTATGTCTTCGTATTAAAATTAGGAGGTATGATTTTTTTAATACGGGCGAAAAATATTCAAAATAAGTTCCAAAAAATCGTAAGCAATCCGAGAAAAAAGTTTTTATTTGATCTGTCGCTCGTTTGGTTATGGTTTTAATCGTTTTTAAATGACGATTTTACACTAGAGTTCCTTATTGCCATTTCCACCACCAACGAAGCTTTAGAGTGTCCTTTTTCGTTAAAAGAACCGAAGTTTGTTTTAAAAATTTTTCTCCATGCTGAAACACATATAAAAATCATTAATTTTTAATCAGGTTCTGAGAGGTCTCCTTAAGCATGGTATACATTTTTTAAATTATCAAAGACGTTTTACTTAGAATTCTAATCCCACGTGCTTCTACGCTGAATCCTCTTCTGAAACATGTTTCTCAGAAATTTAGTATGTTTAAGAAAAACATTTTTTACGCCGTCTTATTATCAAGAAAGTAATTAATTATTTTTCCGAGACAAAGGAAAGCGTGAGACGGAACCAGGAAAAGCCAGACCCAGTCTCCTAGTCTGCCAGAACTTAAAATTTCTTCTCGAGAAAATTGGTGCATCGGATGAGAGCGTTGGCTTGGCAACAGGTGGTGAGAGGGAGCTATCACAACCTCTGCGGACAGAGGGAGGCGGCACGAGAATAGAACCTTCTTGGGTGTGGAGAGGGGTGGGAGGTTTTTCGGGAGGTTTCAGGGGTGGTTTGGGAGGCTTTTGAGGTTGGAGGGAGGGAGGAGAGCGCCCGTTTCACGCCATACTAGTCGATTAACTTTAAAATATAAGACTCGCGGTGCGTCTGCACAGAACAAGTATTGGAAATATTTTTGAGTCTGAATTTTTAAATAGAAATACTTTTTGGTTACATTAAACATACAAATTTGGGTTGTCGGTGCAAGGGTCATGTAATGACATTCTTACGTAATAGGTTAAATTAATTAAGTTCAATAAACTTTTGAATTTCAAAATTGGAACTGGTATAATTATTAAATCATATTCTGTTTGTATCTCTTTTACTTGTCAACAAAAAAAAATATTTTAAAAGAAATTTGACAATATTTGTCCTTGTTCAATTACCCCGAGGTAAATATTTTATTAATTCTGTAATTATAATGACCATAGCACGATTTTCAGTCCGCGTTTATAAATGTTACAATTAAAATAAACTGCTTCCATACATTATATGTTTTAAAGACCGAATTATGTCTCATTACGTCATAAAGGGTTCGAAATGAAAATCTAGTCTTCTTTAACGGAAGCAGTCTTCCGAATAGGCCTTCTTGGAATAGGATATACTTGGTGTAACTCTAAGGGATCAGCTCAGGTACGAGGGTCCATCGAAGCAGAGTTTAGTTAGCCTCTCATAAACTGGGCTTACTGTACAGATCCGCAGATATTTTAATAGTACTCAACTGCTAACCATAAACAAATCGCAAATGCGTCCCATTTTTTGTTAAGTTTGGCAGTTCCGGGGCCCCAAAATACCTGAAAAAATCATCGACTCTGTGCAGAAGCGGAAGGTCCGTTTGGCAGATTCCCTAGCTTAACAGACGAATTGCAATCTTTAGAGCATAGGCGTCGGGTGGGAACGCCCTCCTTGTTCTACCGGTATTTCAATGGAAGATGTTCTGAGGAATTAGCGTCATTGATTCCTTCGGCACCAGTGCACAGTCCGGAAACACGCCAAACGCACTTAATCGAATGATTTCCCGCCTACGTGTTTCCTCCCTCCTACAACATCGGTGTCTTCAAGGCACATGTTCAATTCTTCCTCTCATCAAAAAGACCCTCCACACAGCATCCCCAAAGATGACCTAGGCCCGGAGGGAAATTATTTCCCTGTTGCAATTAATGAAAAAAACAAATAGAACCGCAGTCTGCCATATTACACGATATACGTACGATTTTTACATAAAGAGAAAAAAAATAATAAAACGAAAAATATAAGAGGTGGTATCTAATAAATAACATAAAATAAGAACATCATGTAAATAAGTAAAATTAAGAATAAAATCGTAGTCGCACTATCATCTACAACCATCGTTTATTGAGTGGAGAGCTGAGCCACTCGGGTGCAACCATGATAATGACGATCAAGTGGTTGAACAAATGAAAAGTTAAAAAAGTTTAACATTATTGTGTTCACTATGATGTATACCATGTGCTTGGTCCAGTATTGCAGATCACGAGGGATATTACAGCGAGCCTAAAGGGCGAATGCCTGATGCATCATAAATGCTGATTTTTACCTTCCAGCATTGCAGATCATGACAGATACAGTAGGTAGCCTATAGGTAATCTGCTATACCAGCTGCATTGTGCTGCTAGCTACAAGGGCTGCCGTTAATATTTTGTTGTGTCACTCACCTACGACGTACACCATGTTTTTGGTCCAGCGCTGCAGCTCACGACGGATGCTGCGTCTCTCCTGCAGGCAGCGAGCGTACGAGCAATCTGCCATACCAGCCGCCACTCACCGCACTGCACAGCTGGCCCCACGGACTGCCACTGGAAATAATAAAAAATAATTTAATAGTAACCATTAAATAGACTCCATTAAAATCATCGGAGTATGTATACACCAGACCCCCCAAATATCAAGGACACCCGAGTAAATCAGGTTTCTGAGAGAAGGAGAGTTCTCAAACTTGGCGTCTTGTAAAGGGCTAAAAGATTCTTTAATAGTTGTCCAGCTGCTAACTCTATATAAATCTTATGCCTTAACATACTTGATAAAATTACTTGATTTGGGGAAAAGCAGGGCTATCCGTCTTATTGACAATCCGTTATTAAAAGATCGATTGCCAATTAGATACAATGTTAGCCTCCCAAAAACTGGGCGTACTGTACAGGGCCCGCAGATACTTTAATAGTATGAGGAACGAGCCACCGGCATCTGTTTTTCCTCCTCGGGCCTCTTCAAGACTCGCATTTTTAAATCTCTTCATATAGTTACAGTTCCTACGCTAACTCACCTCACAGCACTGCGCAACCGGGTGGCGATATAGTTCCCCTGTCTTCACACTCTAAGAAAAGGGGCGCTCTTGTGGAGTGATATATAAAATAAAACATTAGTTTTTATTAAATAAATTTATTTGTTCAAAACATAAAATAATTGATAACAGAAATAATAATTACATGCATTTCAATAAACATTTCATCTTTCTAATTTTGTATCTAAGTGTAAAATTTTTTAAAGATGTAGGTACTTCTGTAAAAAGCTGTGCTTGTATGTATCAGAGTAAGCTGTTATTTATTTAGTAACTAGCTGACCCGACTACCTTCGTATCAGTAACTTTTGTGTTAATCTATTAGCTGAATTGAATTGATTTTTTTTTATTAAGTTAAAAATTACACAATGAAGCAACTATCGATGCGCAACTGTCCGTGTTTTGTTTTTGTCAGTATCAGAGATGGCGTTGTGTAGATTTTATATTTTTTGTGATTTTATTACTTTTCCACTTACTTACGGGAATTGCGTTTCATTTTCTTTATACGTGTAAGGGGTAATTATAGTATTTTACTTTGGAGGGATGCAGACATACGTTCACCGTTTGTCTCATTTTCGATTATTGACATTTAGTGTGTAAAAAAAAGGGGTAGCATTATATGTTTATGAACAAAAGCAAAACTATCAGCGCATTGACATTTGACGTTTTTAAATTTTTGGATATTTATCACAATATTGTAGCAGCTCTTTCAAAAGATGAGAATTCGTTCCATACAAATAAAGGAAAATTATTTTAATATTTAATTAAATGAAGACAATATAAGCGAAACTCAATCGAAAATCTGGAAACAGAAAAATCACAAAAAGATATTGACACCTCTGAGACTCGAACCTAGGACCTCCTGCTTTCCGGGCAAACGCGCTAACCCCTGCGGCACGGTGTCGATTTGTGAGATTTTCGATTGAGTTCGCTTATATTGTCTTCATTTAATTAAATATTACAATTTGAGGTTTTACTCATAAAGTTAAATTAAAAATAAATGGAAAATAATTTTCTTAATAACTTTTTTAAAGATTTTTTCCGATGTTTTAATAGCTATACTGCTATTTGGGGCAGAGACATATCTAACAAATCAAATATCATAAAAATCGGTCAAGCTCGTTTTGAGTCATAAATGATGTAACTAACCCGGCTTTGTTTTATATATTAAGATTAAGAATTTTTTGTACCGTTATTGTTTTATTATGTAATTTAAATTTTCAATAAAAATTAAAAAAATATATATTATTAAACATTTATTGTTTTTTATCGTATATAATACTATTATATAGATACTATATGATATTATTATATCAAAATAATCGTCATTTTCTTCCCCAGATCCGATTAGAATCGTGGACCGATCACTTCGACAAGGAACGTCGGGGCGTCTCGTCCCTTACCTAGGCTTCTTTGACGAGCTCCGTTCTTTAAATGATTATTTCTAATAATAAAATTTGAAACCGTATTTCCTCACCTTTCAAAAGCAGTTTTTAGTTTTTGGATTCATTCAGAAATATTCCGTTTAATTTGATTTTATTTAAAAGCGAAAATAATCTGACCATCTTACAAAATATGGATGAGGCCTGAGGGTTAATGGATGCCTTACATTGTAGTTAGAAAACAGGCGAAATGTAATGCTGAATGAAGTGCTTGTTTCAACGGTATTAAAATGACGTATGTTTGTATTTTTAACGGTATTAAAGTGTTCTAAAAAATAGCAATGTGCAGATGCACAGTCGGGAAAAGAGCTAAATTCAAATTCAGTGCGCGTTTGACCTATATTAACAAAAGCTTTAAAATTTTTCTCCAAATGGCATTTCATAAAATACAAAACACCAAACACATGTTTGGATTTCATGTGTACCGTATATGCTATAATTTTTAAAATCCGTTTTTTTATTTATAACTAATAATGCGCTTTAGAGATGATCTTGGACGATTTTACATTTACCGTGACGATTTACGGTAAAGGTACCGTGACTGCAACAAAAAGACAATAAACATACTTTCCTTATCACTATAATGCTGCAGTTCTTTCTTACACATTAAATAATCGTGAGACACATAAAATAGTGTGACTGTTTCCTCCAAAGCACAAGTTTTTTGCGACGGGTATTGCGTATCATTTCCTTTTTACGTATGAGGGAGATGTATGAAAATGATTGTATGTTTCCTTTGAGGGGTGCAGACATACGTTTAATGTTTGTCTCATTTTTTACTGTTGTCATTTAGTGTGTAAGAAAGTGCGGCAGCATTATATGTTCAAGAACAAAAGCAAATCATCAGCGCATTGACATTTAACGTTTTGGAATTTTTTGAATTCACTTGCACTTTAAGAGCGTTTAACCAGCCAGCGGACGAAAATCCACATTTCGTCGAAAGTTGTTCTTCCGATCGTGCAGGACGGTTACATGAGAAAGATTAATTATTCTCCGTACCAGCTTTTTTAAATTATAACTTAATATCGAATTTATTTCAATCCAAATTAGCTTTAATTTATACCTTCATCCAAAAATGCTGAAAGGCGTGATGATAAAACTATTAAAATAGTGTACTTTTTGTAGTTATTTTTTGATTATAAGTATTTATCATTTTTCAATAATGTCTAAATTTAATAAGAATGTTAAAAAAATCTGAAATATATTAGTTTGTAAGTGCGCAAATAAATACACAAATGGACCAATTTTCGTCAAGAAACACATGTACGTACATATTTTTTAATGATTTTATTGAAACTAAAATTAAAATTCTAATACATAACTTTGCTAGATAATGTATTGATTTATTTTACTGCATGATTACATTATTTGAAATGGGTGTGGTATAATACAAAAACTTTTTTGAAAATTTAACAAATCTGTTAACGACCTATGGAATAACCTTATTATACTATAAATTAAAAAAAATTCTAAAAATTTATTACATACGAATGCTATATAAAAGAACAATCTTTCGAAATCCATTTATAATTTTTTGTGGAAAAGAGTCAATACGTCTAAAGACTTTTTTGAAAATGATGTATTTCAGGCTTTCTCTGGTAATGCCCTCTTAATATTATCCTTGATGTGTGTTTTATGTGAAATGCGGATGTCGAAAGACCTTGTATGTGTTTTCAGATGTATGATAGACCACTGCACAATTAAAAATGAATGCACATAAAGGAATAGGAAGGAAGGGACTGCGGAATCTTGTGACACTTCCCTTCTCTCATGACTGGGTTTTGTTCATAAACTTGTATAATTATTAATCGCGGTATTTACTGTGATATGTGGGATTACGTTCGATAATGCGGGGAGCGGAAAATTATATGCTTACGCGGCGAGTTTCGATTGACGACACTGATTGTTATGGTAACAAAAATTGACAGGTACATAGGGATGGGACAGGATGGGGAAAATTATAGGGATGGATAGGTAAGGAACATGTGACAAGCTACAAGCATAGAATCTATGCGATATGTAGATGTACGAATATGTAGGTGAGTGTAGCTACGAATTGTGTAAATGCCCAACCGATCCTTGTAACTATATTCCATGCTTTCAAAATGATCGTGACAGCAACTAGACCCCTACGTCACGGCAACTAGTATTGGTAGGGTCTACGGAGACGTCACGGTGTGGTGTGTGATATAGATGCAAGAAAATGATGGTTTTTTTTTCCTTTGGAGGGAAAAGACCTAAGTAAATAGCGTATTTCATCTTTTGAAAGTGCTGCAGCAATATTATGATAAGGAGCGTATGTGTTTTGATTTTTTTACGCCGTCACGATAATGTTACCGTGAATATATAAACGTCCATTCAGCAAAGATAAAAATAAATAAAATTCACAGAGATCGGAAAGGAATTTAAAAAAAATATTTTTAGTAAATGGTACCTCTATTGTGGAAACGCGAAAACTGGCTGCAATGTGGGCTTCAAATTCAACAGGTGCTGGACGCATTCGAGCCAATATTTACATGCGCATACATGGATCTACACGACTATGCACTATGCATGCTTGTAGGCATACTGCAGAGGTATGATTGAATTCAAGATCAAACAGATATTGCTAATTTAAAATTGCCAGTTGAATTTTCTTTGTTTGTTTCGGAATTGAAATATTGTCGCGCAGAATAAAAATGAATTTTGTACGAATCAAAGGTGTTTTGGTAGACTATTAGTATGTTTATTTTTAGGTGTTTATGCTGTAGAATAGTGTGTACGCTTAATGGTTTCTTGTTATTTATGGGTATATGGCATAATATATGGGTTTATAGGGTCATATATGGAACAACAGTGCTTGTAGAGCATTTATCCGTAAGGCACTTATTTTTTTCTTTATCCATCTTTTAAACACGGTTTGAAATATTAATTATGGAATTTTTTAATCTATCAATGTATCTATCTATCTTCTCTTTTATTATTATATTAATAAAAATGAATCGCCGAAATGTACCTATGTGTACGCGCATAACTTCTGAAAGATTGCACCAAATTGGATAATTCTTTTTTTTGTGTGCGTTATTGTCAGGACTAGGTTCGTATAAAACTACTGATGAGCTCTGGTATTATGAAATTTGTATTTAAAATATGCAATAGGTGGCACGCGAGCTGTTTGAAAACTGAATGTATGAAATGCGGGAGGGGGAGGGAAACTCGGGTAGGGGGTTCGCGGGACGGGGGAAGGGGGGGAGTGGAGTGGAGAAAGGGAAGGTGGAGGAGGTGGAGTGGGAACGCGAGAGAGGAAGGGGACGCGGGAGAGGAAAGGGAGGAGGAAGGGAAACGGGAATAATGGGAAAGGACACGCAGGGAGAAATGACTTTTTTATTCAAAAGCATAGCAACTCGTGCTGGGTACCAGCTAGTAATAAGTTGAATTTATTTATCTAAATACATATGAGCCATTGAATATTCCTCCAATATATCTAGAAGGAAACGAACTGCTTGTGGCCTCACAGGTTAAGTATCTAGGACATATCCTAACCGAAGACATGAAGGATATAGAAGATATGGAACGACAAAGAAGAGCAATTAACATACGGGCGGGAATGCTCTCAAGGCGGTTCTACCACTGTAGCGACGACGTCAGAAAATTACTCTTCAAGACATACTGCACTGCCCTGTACACATCTGAACTGTGGACGCAATACCCAGCAGCGCAATGGGACAAACTGAGGGTGTGCTACAACAATGCATACAGGCAACTTATGCAACTACCGAGGTTCTGCAGCGCCTCCACGATGTTCACCGAAGGGAGGGTGCACTCATTCCCAGCATTACTTCGCCACCGGCTAGCCAGCTTCTGGAGCAGGACACGGAAATCAAACAACATCATTGTCGTGGCTGCATCCGGGTGGCTCAGCTCCCCACTGAATGAGCGATGGATGCAAATGATGAGGCGACCTCCATGATGGACGATAAAAAAAAAACAATATTTCTTTTTTAAATTTTAATTTCTGTTTTATTTTTGTTTAATTTTATTTTGTTTTTAATTTTGTGATTAATTTTTATTATTATTATTTATGTTCGAATTTTATTTTCATTTTTTATGTCAGACTGGGATTGCACTACCCTCCCAGCCCTGCTGGAATAAAAACTTAAAAAAAAAAAAAAGTATATTTACATTAGATTTTCGAGGCCTGTCTCACTAGGATATACCTGTGTCGAGAATTGAATTGCATGAAATTGCATTGAATTGAATTGATAAGACGATGTATCAACGTGTGTGAAACTGGAAGCGTGTTTCGAGACAATTTTTTGCTCCAATCCATCCTATCCGAGAAAGGGCGTTATGGTTAGTTTGTTGAGGTTTTTATTAGTTATTGCAGTTTTGAAAGCGAAATTAAGAATGGAGAACTGGAATAAGCCGACAAAGAGCCTTTAGTTATTCGGCTTAATCGTATTAACTCTTACGTGGATTTTAATGATTTTGAATACATCATTAGTTATTGGAGGAGTTTAAAAGTCTAACAGTTTTTCAAAACAAATCTGTGAGAATAATTTTAAGATAAAACAAATATTCCAACTTCAAGTAGAAGATCTCCATATCAAAGTTGTCCATAGAAATACGTAAAAATAAATGACTTATTTTGTAGAAACAGTTTTCACATTATTTATTTTTTATTAATTGTTCTTGTATGAAATGGGAAAATAGTCAGGTGTCAAAATTGTTTATTGTACATTTATACGATAGAATAAGTCACACATCTACCGGAACTGCCGGATCTGCCCTGATGACGGACACTGAAACGTTGGCTAAAGAAGGAGGTAGCGTAACACGGCATAACACCCAAAAAAACAAAAAGCGAAGATAGAATAAGTGTTTTTTTAAAGCTTATTTCATAACCTTTCAAAAAATGTTTTTGTTGTGCGGCTACGTTCAGAAATATATCATTCATTTAGGTTAATGATCAATAAAGTTCAGATTATATTTTTATTTTCTGAATTATTTTTTGCCGTAAAATAAACTTTTCAATTTTTATCTCACATGGATATTAAAAATATTATCTGACTATTACAGACTTCAGAAAAATTGTTTCTTAAAAACCGATCAAATATGTACTCGTATATTTTCCTCGTACATCAATCCGCCAAGCAAATTGCCCAGGCCGTGTACACTTTGTCTTTTTGTGTTGTGTAAAGAGTATGAAGGTGTCGGCCTTGGCCTATGTGTTCCTCCTCGATTTCCTACGTAAATAAGGAAAACCATTGAAAGCCTTATTCAGGTTCAGTATTTATAACACAGCTTAATTTGTGAAAATTTAATTAATGACAAAACTCATTTTATGACAAAACTTAATTTGTGACAAAACTTAATTTATGACAAACCTTAATTTATAACAAAACTTAATTTATGACAAAACGTAATTTATGACCAAACTTAATTTATGTCAAAACTTAATTTATGACAAAATTTAATTTAAGACAAAACTTAATAAACACCAACACAAGCGTAATCGGGTCATTCTACCTTTTAGTGCAGGTTTTTGAATCCCCTTGTAAAGAAAATCTGAAACTGCCATTTTCTTAATAAAATAAAATAAAAACTGCATTATTTTTTCGACTTCTATAAATATTGAAATTTGAATCTTTTATATATTTTTCACAAATTGTTACAAATTTTAGCTTCATGGTAACATGGTTGTTTTTCATAGTAACGCCACATGTCCCCGACCTAATACGCAGACCAAAAAAGTATTTTTCTTTCAAATATAAAAAATCTAATATGCTTATTAAATACGCGCCTTTTTATGTTTTCATTGTATATTTTTTAACTATTTAGTTTTTTAAGAAAAAAAAAATAATAATTTTGTCCCTAACGAACAAGATGCAATCATCTATAAAATTCGCTGCTGCAATAGTTTGGGGGTAATTATGCATACATACAATTAAATAACTTAATTCATCTTTAACTTTTATTTTTAATTATTGGATATGATTTTAGATTTTCACGGCCAAAAGTATTTTCGTTATAATTTATTATTTTTAATTTATAAACTAACGTTTAGACAAGATTTTTATGCATAGCACAAAGGGTAACAATTATTATAAGCAATAATTATCAGCTTGAAACACTCATCAACATTGAAAAATCTTCGGAGAAAAGATACTTGCCGCCAACGGGACTTGAACCCGTATCCTTCTGATTGCCGGTCAGCTGTTCTTGACCACTGAGCTATGGGGGCTTATCAAATACCCGCCAAATAATTCAATATATACTAGTATAAGTGTTAAATCCCTCGCTAGGTGGCGTCGAGACAAATTATGACTACATTTATTGGGGAAATACTTAAACTTGTCAAATATTAATTATTATTTTTAATTTATAAACTACTCAACTAAACTACAATGTCTCTCTCGCAAAAATAAAGTTGGTTGTTTTCAGGTGGAAAAAATATAATAAGCAGTAATTGTTGAATGAAACACAAGTATATATTGAATTATTTGGCGGGTATTTGATAAGCCCCCATAGCTCAGTGGTCAAGAGCAGCTGACCGGCAATCAGAAGGACACGGGTTCAAGTCCCGTTGGCGGCAAGTATCTTTTCTCGGAAGATTTTTCAATATTGATGACTGTTTCAGGCTGATAATTATTGCTTATAATAATTTTCGTTATTTATTTTTGGGGTGTTATGCCGTGTTTCGGATAGCATTATCACACGATGGTGGACACAGTAACGCTGTCCAAAACATTTGTTAAAGAAGGAGGTAACGTAACACGGCCTAATACCCCATAAAGAAATAACGAAAACACCCGAATTATTGCACAAATGGTGTGTTTTTATAAGAACTCTTCGGTTTGTTGAATTTTATTATTTTGATAAGTGGGCTAGGCAAGTACCTACGAATCTGGTATTTTCGCTGGTGCTTTTGTGAGGTATTGATTGAAGATAGGACGCGGGAGTTTATCCAGGAGCACTTTTGCACCTATTTTTGTCTGAGACGGGGAAAAACGAAACTAAAAAACTTATTTACATCCGCTTGGCTTTTGGTGAAAAATTGGACGTAATAAAAGTCCGCACGTAAAATTGACCTTAAACTCCCTAAACACAAATGCTATTTTTCCATGACTTGAATTATGAGCAAAACCCTAGACGGTTTGCTTTTTTCATACGTTTTTGATATTTCAAAGGGAAAATGGGCTTACGACCGTTCCTTTCTTTAAAATGTCCCAAAAGTGGGAGAGAAAGGAAGGGAGATATTCAATAACGGGAAGATATTAAACAAGTATTACGGAAACTAAAGCATCTTTGTCTACCAATAACTGAATATTGCGTTCAACGACCCAAAAAGTGGTATTTCAACACCCCTTTGAAGTTATTAAAAGTAATGTTTTTTTCTTAAATAGCCCTTAATCTAACCTAACGTTACCTATTTAATCTAGTTTAAAAAATCTGTTATGTAGAGTTGTTTTATTAATAATGTATCAACGTATTTCTGAATTTTTCTAAGGTATGTAAATCTTATCAGTATTAATACGCAACGACCGTTTTATCAAATTGATTGCCATCTTATAATTCTATATTCCAACAAAGCTGATTTCAGAGTTAACTAGTTGAGGTAATTACCCCACGAAATTGAGAGCAATGCCCGAAAAAAAACTTACAAATTATGTTGCCAAAGATTAACAAAATATATCTTCTTACGTAAATACAATTCTTTTTATTTCTTGTTATTCCTCTTGGAAGCCCTTTTTGTTGTTCAATGCAAATGCAGCTTTTTCATTTTTTTTTTTTAAATTTTCGTTTTTTTTTTTGGGAAGTATCACTTGCTCCATTTAATATTGAAAGGCAAGATAGAGGGTCACCGAGGGCCTGGTAGGAGACAAATGTCTTCGCTGCGAAATATACGAGAGTGGACCGGCATTGGAAGTGTGAGGAGCTCTTCCGGGCAGCGCAAGACAGAGAGACATTTTCAAGAGTGATCGCCAACGTCGGGGTGACCTGATGCGGCACACAAAGAAGAAGAAAATTTTCGTTAATTTATTATATTTCTTTATCCTTTATTTTTCCCAGTTTTTACATTTCATAAATTCAACATCACGAAAATCATTAGAGTTATGGGAACCCACTAACCCGCAGCTTGTGCATATGTAAAATAGTTATATACATTTTTGTTTTGAAGGGTGTTAATTTTCAATGTATATTTGTTACTTAAATTTTAAATTTTTAAAGTTTCGACACGTCCGTGCCATTCACGATTCAACTTAAAACTAATTTAAAAATTCTATACAAGTACAAAACTTAATTAGGCGGGGGTAGTGGGAGGGGGGATTTTGGTGGATGGGGAGACTTTTTAAGTTAGTTTTAAGTTTGTTCGTGAATGGCACGAACGTGTCGAAACCGGTCGCAAAAATTTAAAATTAAAGTAACAAATGCACATTGAAAATTAAAACTCTTCAAAACAAAAATGTCTAGAAATTGTTACATAGTCAGTCAATGCCCAAGAAATATAAAAAAATGTTGTATACATTTATTGTTGTACCTAGAAAGATCGAACAGTGGGCATATAAAGCAAAAACATAATTAAAATTTATCTTCTTCTAATAGTGCAAAATTATTTTGTGGTAAAATTTTAAATTCAAATTAATAAATAACTTTGTATAAAAAATAACTTTGAATAACAAAGTTATCTATTAATTTGAATTTAAAATTTATTTACACAGTTTGCACAAAAAGTGCATATAATAGTGAAAAAAAAGTCATTTTTTAAATTTTTATTTATTTGAAATATACATACTGTTAGGTAGCAGAACTCCCAGCTCTACACTTCAAACCACCAGCTATACCCTCGCCCCCCGCTTCCTCAGAATGGCCCACGGCGGTCCCGCAAACCGCTCCGCGCCATTCTGCCCCAACCGCGCTAGCGAGAAGCGGTGTCGCCCGACGCACAATTGCGCCTTTCCCAGAACAATCGTTACAAAGCGCGATGTTTTGGGGTGTTTCGAGGAGCACGCCCGAGGCCCCTGCAGCATAGGGACCCTACCTGTGGCGACCCCAATCACATCATGGCCCCCCGGCCAGGCTTAGCCTGCCCTGCGGCCAGGGTAGCCCCTTCCTGGGACCTTCCGACGATCACCCCCCTTGGCACCTGTGAGTAAATAACCCTCCATTTTACTGTGTGTCTTTTCTTTAATTCTCGCGTGCCTACGATTGACGCCCAGAGACGGCACGAGTAAGAGAGAGATTTGGCAAGCTTCCCCATGTGTAGATAGACAATTAGTGCACCTGTGCGTAATTATTGATTGTGGATTTACCCTTGAGTTGTATTTACCAAATCACCGACAATACAAGTAATGTTTACCCCAGACAGTGTTTTATTGCCCTGACGAGGTACGTGCAGTGTTGGCTTTATTTTAGGTATTCTCACTTGTTCCCTCTAGGAGACCTACAACCCTGGTGTAGAGAGATCTCACCAGCTCTGCCGGACCAAACCTGGACTAGATCTGGTGTAGAAGGTAGGCACTTCCACCCGAGGCGCATGACAATACATATAACAGATTTATATAAGGAAAATATATGGTTCTTAAAAATAATTACAAATAAAGTAATTTCTTGTTAATGAATCTACCCAATTTAAAAGAGAAAACATTTCTCGTGTTTAAATTGGGGAGTCGTGTCATTACAGAAAAAAGATAAAGCAATAAGGTATACTTATTTTTTTTTGAATTAAGAAATAAATAAAACTAATGAATGATAACAAATATTAATAAAGAAATATACTAACGCAGCAGTTACTAAATTAGATATATATGTAGTATAGATATTTTAAAGTAATAATATACAATAGATGTATTTAAATTGAAATTGAAACACTTTTTAATTTTTTTCCACTTATTTATTTCACCAGTACCGGTTTCATCCTATTATGGACATCTTCAGGCTGGCAATTGACAATACGTAATATAATATTTCAATTTTAATACAATAGAATTCCACCACGAATAACAGTACAATAAATAAACTCCTACAATAGATGTAGTAAATATAAAAATAATATTATTGCATTTCTCTTAATAGGTAGGTGTTAAGATGGTAAGTACATAAAGTTGATTCTAACAATTGGATTAGCTGATAATATTGCAGGAGTAGGTACATAATGTTATTTTACGACAATAATCGCTTCATTTCAGTTCAAAAGCTGATGAAATATTTTAAGAGGATATGTGAAATCAATAAGAGTACATGAATTTATAATTTATTTTTTGTTAATTAATGATTAATGATAGTTTATGTGTATAGTTTTTGAGAAACATAAAGTGATATAAATTAAATAAATAAAGTTTAAACATTTTTATCATTAATTAATAATTTTATAATAATAATAAATTAATAATATAATAAATTCATAATTTTAACTCTTTTAATTATTGAGATAGTTTAGTTATCACTTGAATTTTTCTCGGTAAAATATTGAAAGTACGAGTTCATATAAAACTGTTGTGAGTTTGCATTTTTTTGGTATTCGTTTGGAGAGTATAAAATACATTATTATTTCTAATGTTGATTCTGTTTTCATTTATTTCGAATTTGTTTTTGTTTTTAAAGATATGTTTCATAGTTTGCAGTGTAAATAGTTTACGGACACTGAATAGTTTAGATCCTTTGTATAATGCGTTATACATAACTTTGATAATATAATTTTGGGTTTTTTGCAAAGGTTTTATAAATGCACCAAGCACACCACCCCATCCTATTATACCATACATGATTAAAGATTGCACCAGAGAAAAATTAGACCATTTTCAATTTGTCAATATTGAGTACTTCCTTTAGTAATTTAGTACTTTCCTGTAAAATATGTATGTTATATTTCTTAATTTAGAAACGGTAGTATTAATTTGTGATTTCTTTGAATGCCAATTTTGTGATTGCCAATTTAAATTTGAATCAATATACATATATACTAAAATATTTGATCGTTTCAACTTTTCCAAGTTCAAAGCAAGAAGAGAATGTTACTTGATTACAGTTAACATTATGTATTATAATTTTAAGGTAATTTTATTATAGCTTTCCCACACAAACACCTGCATGTAGCCTGGATTAAATTGAGGCATTGTTTTACGTCTAGATTCTATTAATACAAGTTAAATTCAAGCGAATTCTGGATTTAATTGATTCTGGCTACAAAGGATATATTAAACAAATATATTATCACTTTACCACGCCGTTAGCGTTGTACAAGTTTAAAAAATATTTTTATGTGGTGCAGTTTTTTGTGTTAAATGTTTGTGAGGCGTAAAGGACACAAAGTTGATAAGTGAAAATAAAACGTAAAAAAACCGTAAGATATTTCACAAATTCGCTGAAAATTTTCACACGTGCTCCAACGCCCGCATAATGAAACGCTCGAAGCGCATGCTACAATGGCCTGCATCTGCGAAAAACAAGTCAAGTTACTCGCAAAAAACGAGAATTTCCGGCAGTTTTTTGCCTGAAATTCCAGAATTTTTCCGAAGACAAAGGACGGCGTAGCTGCCTCAAGTCGGCTACGAGGTGTCGTAGCTGCAGTCAAAGGTTTTCGGGCTCGAAAAAAGTGTAGAGGTTGTTAAGTGGGTTCTCGACTTGCCCGTACCTTCGTACCAGCAGCATACAGCGCACCTGCAGGCAGTTCTGTAGGCTGTGTGAGTAACGCGATACATGGCCAGATCTACGAGATATTCATGTATACTTTATAAGGGTAGATTTAAGACACGATTATCAATATAATTATTGGCTATTTCAGCAAAAAAAAACACTGGTTTTATCTAAAGAATAATTTTGTTATTTTTTATATGTACACAATACGACAAATTTACACGTTGTTAAGCCGCCGCTACGTGAATTTCTACCGATTTCTTACATATCTCCCTTAAATATTTGAAGCTTTTAAACTCTTATAAAAACATATGTTATTTTTGAAAATAATATATATTCATTCCCCACGCCGAAACGCAAATTATATGAAATTCACTATATAGAAAAATTGCAAAGAATGCTCCGAAAATTATAATAAACATATTTATTTCAGTTATTTTACAAGTTACGTGTATAAAAAATTCACAGTATTTCTTTGAATGCTGTTTTAGGCAACCCTCACAAGATTTTTGCTCTATTTTAAACGAGTCGTGTTTTATTAAACATTTTAACAATTTTCGCTTCATATTTATCCAACATTCGTATTTACAATATATTATAATAAAACGAATATAAAACTTTATTCCACTTAATTTTATTGGACCGTAACCGGTTTCAGCTCGTCAAAGCCATCTTCAGACTGGTACAAATATTTCCTAGTCTACGGTTTATATACACAACAAATTGGGGAGGGGGAGGGGGGTGGTCTACAAGGATTTTAATCAATTACAGTAATTATATTTGTTGCTAAGTCATTTTAGACTATCGAATTTCTAAATATTTTGGATATTCCAGTAAGCTAATTACATTGGGTTTGCAGCTCACTTCAATGATGATTAGGGAAAAACCTTACAAGTAATATGAGTTACTAATGACCTAATTTTATTGTCAAATCGTTATTATATTTATGAAGTATCCCTTCAAAAAGCAATAAAAAATACCAAACTTCATAATAAAATTAGGTCATTAGTAACTCATATTACTTGTAAGGTTTTTCCCTAATCATCATTGAAGTGAGCTGCAAACCCAATGTAATTAGCTTACTAGAATAACCAAAATATTTAGAAATTCGATAGTCTAAAATGACTTAGCAACAAATATAATTATTGTAATTGATTAAATAAATCCTTGTAGACCACCCCCTCCCTCTCCCCAATTTTTTGTGTATATAAACCGTAGACTAGGAAATATTTGTACCAGTTTGAAGATGGCTTTGACGAGCTGAAACCGGTTACGGTCCAATAAAATTAAGTGGAATAAAGTTTTATATTCGTTTTATTATAATATATTATAATGGAATTCCACCATGAAATATCACTCTCAAAAATAGAAATATTATTCGTATTTACGTAACTCTTCATCTTCGGCGTCTTAATGCGAGGAACGCGATACAATAGAATCTTAATGCGAGGAACGCGATACAATAGAATCTTAATGCGAGGAACGCGATACAATAGAATCTTAATGCGAGGAACGCGATACAATAGAATCTTAATGCGAGGAACGCGATACAATAGAATCTTAATGCGAGGAACGCGATACAATAGAATCTTAATGCGAGGAACGCGATACAATAGAATCTTAATGCGAGGAACGCGATACAATAGAATCTTAATGCGAGGAACGCGATACAATAGAATCTTAATGCGAGGAACGCGATACAATAGAATCTTAATGCGAGGAACGCGATACAATAGAATCTTAATGCGAGGAACGCGATACAATAGAATCTGTTTTTTTTTTGTATTATTGTTAAGGGTTGATTGAAGAAATGATCTTAAATATTTATTTCACCAAATTTTGATCTTACATGCATAATATTTTGCTTTAAATACGGATAGAATCTATTTTTTATACAACCTTCAAACAGGAGGTTGTATAAATAAACTGGGCGTACTGTACAGGGCCCGCAGATACTTTAAAAGTACACAACTGCTAACCCTGTACAAATCGCAAGTGCGCCCCACGGTTGAATTTGGCAGCCACCTCTGGTCTGGAGCTCCAAAATACCTGAAAAATACCCTCGACTCTGTGCAGAAACGGGCGGTCCGTTTGATAGATTCTCCCATCTTAACAGACGGATTGCAATCTTTAGAGCACAGGCGTCGGGTAGGAATGCTATCCTTGTTCTACCGGTATTACAATGGAAGATGCTCCGAGGAACTAGCATCATTGATCCCTTCGGCACCGGTGCATAGTCGGGAAAGACGCCAAACGCGTGCCCAACATTTGTACACAGTTGACATTAGTCACATGAGAACGGGTCGTTTCTTCGACTCGTTCTTATGTTCAACAGCTCGGCTGTGGAATGATTTGCCGGCCTCTGTGTTTCCTCCTTCCTACAAAATGGGTCTCTTCAAGACCAATGTTCATTCCTTCCTCTCCTCAAAAAGACCCTCCACACAGCATCCCAGATGACATAGGCCCTGAGGGAAATTATTTTCCTCAGGGCCTCCTGTGTGGAGTAAATGTAAAAAAAAAAAAGGAGGGAGGTCTTGAGGGAAATAATTTCCCTCAGGGTCAATGACATCTTTGGGAATGCTGCGTGGAGGGTCTTTTAAATGAAAGGAAGGAAAGGAAGTTCTAAATCCTAATCTGGGGATCAGTGTTAATCCATCCTACCAACAAGGTGATGGGTCGAGAGATTCTGGCTGGAGAGGACAAAAGACCTCCTCACCAGCCTCAACATCGGCCGCCAAGACACAGACAAACTTTAACCCATGAACCCAGAAACCCCTGCTAAGTCACCAAACATAGCGATCCACTTAGGGTGACCTATGACGGAGACGTAGATTATACAATAAATGGTACCCATAACCGCCTTCCAATTTGAATATCACGTGCAGTTTTCACAACAAAAAATTAAAAATTAATTATGATCTCCAGACGGTTGGGAGCAGTTGGGACTCTTTTACAGTTCTCACAAAAAAAACAGAAAAAATGTGAAACTCGTTATACATTTGTTATTGCAACGATTTTTTTCTTTCCTTTTGGGTGCAACACAATATTTGAATCACAACGAATTGTAAATTTTCACATGACCAGAAAAGAACGAAAAAAAAAGTTTATCCTCGCTGCATAATCAATGCATTCTGTTACTATGCGTTTGAACCATAATATTGGCATTGAATATAAAATTGGCTATGTGCATAGTTTATTTAAATTTCTCAATTGGCGATAGTTGAATGATTGCATTTAATTTAGCGTTACGTCGCTGCAGCCGAAAAGTGCATTTGCAACGCTGTGAATACGATGCACTTTCCGCTGCCGAAATGCACGCAGCACGGGCGATGCATTTTTCTTATCGTGATATTTCAAGGCTGAACGAATTTATTTGCCGATTGATAATACCACGGCCATGCGCTGTGCTGATTTTTTTAGATCCGTATTGAATGTTATTTTGAGTTTCAACAAGGCCTGATAGTAAATGTTAGAAAGGAAGAAAAAAGGGAGAAACGTAAATAATTTAATAACGCTAATATTAAAAACTGTTTATAATAGTAAATATATTTAATTATTAGTATTGTAATGATTGTGGATACGGATTAAAAAAAAACGAGTGTGCTTTAGACCACACAACTGAATAATAATAATAATTATTATTATTTTAGTAACTTGTACATTTAAGTTTACAAATTTCTAATTAATAATAATATTTCATATTCACTATATTTTTTCAAGTTTTATATAGCTCCTACAATACATCTTGAATTTTCCAATTGGTGTGGACTTTAAAGTTTCTGGTAGTGTGTTATACAACTTCATTCCCTTGTACAGTAGACTGTTCTGCGTATTCGCTTTGTCCTTTTTTGTAGCCTAATTTCCTTGCACGTCCTTGTGTTATATCTGTGAATGTCTTTATTGTATACAATTTTATTTTGGTA
The DNA here is from genome assembly GCA_929108145.2 of Limnephilus rhombicus. Taxonomy (NCBI): domain Eukaryota; kingdom Metazoa; phylum Arthropoda; class Insecta; order Trichoptera; family Limnephilidae; genus Limnephilus; species Limnephilus rhombicus. The sequence goes on from OV815293.1 coordinate 6,958,693, forward strand.
ACATGTTATTCAATATTTTGTGGATAAATACCATCGTATTCAAGATCAGCATCTGTTTCATGGTTAACCAATTTAGTTCCTTTAACATTTTAATTATTTTTGAAAATCTATTTTGTCGAAGTATTGTTCTTATTGCCCTGTTTTGAAGAATTTGTACAAATTTTGTTCTCTTTTGTTACATAGGAAAAGTATACTCGAGCAGTAGTTGAAGTGTGGAGCAATGATTGAATTGTAAATGGTGATAGCAGTTTTTCTAGAAATTTTTGGCCGAATTCTTCCAAAAAAAGATATCTTTTTGCCAATTTTCTTTTGGGTGTTTTCAGCTTGTCTATTGAGGTTTAGTTTGGAATCTAATATAACTCCGAAGTATTTGATTTCAGTAACATTTTCAATAATCTTTGGAAAATTGCTTGCAGCTACAAAGTGATATAAATTCTATCGTCGAATGGAGTCACACCAATAAATTAGGATTTAATATTAAGAAATGCTCTATCATGTGCTACACCAAGGCGAACAAAACGATTTACTATAACTACAAAATGGCTTATTCGTCTCTTCAGCACATCGTTATTTTGAGAGATTTGGGAATCACATTTGATGCGCACCTAACATTTCACGTCCACATAGAAACGATATGCAGCAAAGCTCTAAGAATGCTAGGATTTGTGCTAAGCAACTCCAGACACTTTTGCAGCTCAGCCGCGATTCGTTTGCTATACTATAGTTTAGTACGTAGCATTTTGGAAAGTGGTTCAGTAATATGGGGACCAGTGGATTCAACATACTCTCAAATGATTGAGAAAGTGCAAAAGAAGTTTCTGAGATATTTATATCTTAGAGAATTCGGATATTATCCCTGGTTATATCCATCAGCCTTTTTGTCCGGCATGCTGGGTATTAATAGCCTCGCCGAAAGAAGGAAAACTGCTTTGCTGACAACAGCATATAAACTTTTAAACGGTAACATCTGTGTTCCCGATATATTACAAAAATTTGAATTTTATGTCCCCGACAACTTCACAAGAGCGCGCAGACACAGAACTTTTGTTGTTCTGAGATGCAGAACTAACTTACCATTAGTAATGCCGCTCGGAAAAATGATTATTTTACTAAATTTCCTGCCCCCTGACATAGATATTTTTAAACTAAATATTCATCAATTCAAAAACGCTATAATTACTTAATAAAATAAAATGTATGTTTATTATTGGTTATGTATAACTGTAAATGTGCATTTAAAATAAAATAAATAAATAAATAAAATAATTTCACCATTAATTTTAATTTTGCTTTCACTGGATGTCTTCTTGTATCCATCGGCGGGCATTAGCCTAGTATGGTAATCAAGAAAAAAAACCTAAAAGTGTATTTTCAAAAATTGTATGAAATAAAAAAAAAAAAAAAAAAAAAAAAAAAAAAATCACATACATTTTGTTTTTTTGTATTTTATTTAAGCTTATTTATTTTTAGCCATCTTGATACATCATTTAGTTCATTATCAAAAATGTGTATTAGTTCTTCATAGTCATCTCCAATTAAGTATATTAGTGAAGTAAAACTTCTTTAGCTCCATCTATATGATTGGAAGAGAAAAAGAAAATGAGCTCGCGCACTGTTCTCTCTCTTGCTCCTACAGTGTGATACAGACAATAGGCCTGAACTGTGTCGATATACGAAACGTAAATGGCTATGAGAGAAAGAGTAAAAGAAAATGTGTGCTCGCACCTCTCTCTCTTGCCCCTACAGTATAATACGAAACGTAACTCTCTCTTTTTCTATCTTCACTAACTTATATCTCCCTCTCAACTGTTATCACGCATTCGCCAGCTTACTCACCAAGTCAAGCGTGCGTTAAGAAGTTTTATTTAAAAAAAGTATAACCTTTAAGTTTAAATTATGTTGTCCGAAGTAGCAAAAACACTTCGTCTGATGAAAAAATTTCAAATGCCATTTTATTATCAAAGAATAAGAAACTCCAGTGAAAAATATTATGGCTTTAAAAAGATATGTTCATATAGACCAATAAACGCTGATTCTGAATATATAAGTTTTATTTAATAATATTAAACGCAGAGTTTTTAAGAAATTATTAAAAAGTCCATTTTTAATCGGGTCGTAAAAACACGCCGTCAAGGTGACGTCAATGTTCGACGTGTCTTGACGTCACCGTAAAGTCATTGTATGGGAATGTATGATATGACACAAGCCATCATATTAATTTATTCGTTTATTTACATACTGTTTATAAAGATTTAGTTGTTGTTGTGTTTATTGAAACATTATTTAGGCCTAAATAATGTTTAAAAAATAAAGGTATCTCTTATTAGTTTATCGCTATTATTGAAAATATTCAAAAACTACTGCACAAAAAAAACCTATGTCTAGGGAGAATACTTCGAACAACGGAATTCAAAATGGCGGCAGTAGATCAGCTGATTGCCCGATCCTATACTAATTTTTCAGGAGTGATGACGTCACACGATTCACCATAAATACGGTGGTTTTCGGGGGGTCTTGGAAAACTAAACTTTGGCAATTATTTTAACTATTAAAACTAACTCTAAAAATAAAAATAAAAATGCAGTTATTTAAGTGAGAAGGTCATTATTCATTAAAAAAATAAAACAAAAATTAGACTGGAGTTCTCTATTCTTATTCAAATGCTAAAAATATATCGATCATCCAGATAACTATTCAGACATCTCCGAAAAATCGAAATGTGAGTAGATACGCGTATGTAAAATTTTATCTCGTACATTACTCAGGTTATTCATAAACACCACCAAATCAATTATAATGCACAAAAACCTTGATGTGAATTTTATGACGTTTTAGGGATCACAAGTAGAATATTTCAAAAGGTCAAACTAATTTACATTATTTTAGAGCATATTTAATTTGTAAAACACTGAAGCATATAAATAATATTTGATTTACGGTGAGCATTTGAATATTGCTTTCTTCATTATCTCAAAACTTAGTATGTGGAAAAGTCTGATTAAACTAATGGACGATCGATACACTCGTTTTTACAAAGATTACTTTTTATAACCGCGTCCCCAATTTTATAGTTATTCTTAATCAACATAAGTCACTAGAGTGTTTGAAAATATTGTACACTTCTTTAGTAAGAAGCCACGTAGAGTATAATTCGCCCATTTGGTCCCCCTTGTATAAAATACATTCCGACATTATAGAAAGGGTACAGCACAAATTTCTAAGATTTATTAACTATAAGCTGAATATTCCAATTCAAAATATTAACTATGTCCTTTTGATGAAACAACTCAACTTAATTACGCTGTCAGATAGGCAGATCATCTCTGACCATGTACTATTAAATAAAATCATATTTTTCAAAGCAGACTATAATAAAATCATTAATTTTTTATCTTCAACCGACTGGAAATTTTTGGACGCTGAAGAAAACATCAATGTAATGGTTGACAAATTTTACTTAATTCTAAATAATGCTATTGATTTATTTGTACCCGTTTCAAAAATGTATACGCATAATTACCCAAAATGGTTTAGTACCGATCTTATTAAATTAATTAGAGACAAAAAAATTGCTCATAAAGCTTACAAATCATCACATGATCCTATTGATTACGCAAAATTTTGTGAACTAAGAACGAGCATCAAAAAAATTTCCAAGTTATGTTACAAAAAGTGCATCGATAACTGCGAAGAATTGGCTCTTGCCAACCCTCAAAATATCTATAAATTTTCAAACCTACTAAACAATAATGACTCCGGTGTACCCTCTAATATGTATTTAAATAACAAAATGGCCGATAATCCCCAAGAAATCGTTAATTTGTTTGCTGAATTCTTCAGCAAAGTCTACGATTCTGCAAACAACTCTCCATTATTCAACGCCACAACATCTAATGATAACCAGATCGATTTCAATCAATGTATATTTGAAGAAAGTGATATTAGAAATAAATTAAAGTCCCTAGACCCGAAAAAATCGGCTGGTCCCGATAACATTCCTACAATCTTCTTATCTAAATGCTTATCAATCTTAACTTATCCTCTTACTAAACTTTTTAATTTGTCAATAAAAACTGGCATCTTTCCGAATAAATGAAAAACAAGCTTTCTGTCTCCAATTTTCAAGAAGGGTGATAAATCCGATATATCCAACTATAGACCTATCTGTATCCAGTCGTCGATCCCGAAAATATTTGAATCTGCTCTGCTCTCTAAACTATCTCCTGAGATTAATAAAGTAATTTCACATAGACAACACGGTTTCATGTCAAAGAGGTCTACTCTCACAAATTTGATGATCTATCAGGAATACTTATTTAATAATATGCACAATCGTCTTCAAACAGACGTGGTATACACTGACTTTAGCAAAGCTTTCGACAAAGTCTCACACAAAATACTTATGCACAAATTAAAATCCCTTGGAATAACGGGGCATATTTTGAGATGGTTTGAAAGTTATTTATACAATAGAAAAATTTCAGTCAAACTCAACTTGCACTTTTCAAATCAATTCGAAATCTTCTCCGGAGTCCCCCAGGGGTCACATCTGGGACCAGTGCTGTTTTCTTTGTTCATCAACGACATAACTACAATCTTTGATGGAGTTATGATACTTTTATTTGCTGATGATCTTAAAATTTACAAAACAATTACTAATCTCAATGACTGTTGCGTATTACAAACAAATCTTGTGAGGCTACAAGAATGGTGCATCCATAATGAACTCTTCCTCAATATTGAAAATGTCAAACAATAACTTTTGCCCGAATTAAAAATCCTATTAAATATGAATACAGCATCAACAACATCTTTCTAAAAAGAGTTGAACAAATCAAGGACCTAGGTATTATTTTTGACAATCAATTATCTTTTGTTTCTCATATAAACGAAATAACTAACAAGGCCATGAAAAGCTTAGGGTTTATATTGAGGACGGTAAAAGATTTTAAAATAATTAATTCATTTAAGTTGCTGTTCACTGGGTTAGTGAGAAGCCATTTAGAGTACAATTCAACAATCTGGGCTCCTTTTTATAAGATTCACCAACAAAAAATTGAGAGAGTGCAACATAAGTTTTTGAGATTTATAAACTATAAATTAGGAATTCCAATCGAAGAACTTAACTACACATTTTTAATGGACTTACTAAAATTAAATGAATTAACTTCAAGACGAACAATGAGTGATTTAATTTGTCTTTTCAATATTTCAAATGGCAGACTGGACGCCCTGGATTTAACCAAACTAATCCAACTGCGAGTACCACCTACCCGTAATACAAGATTGAATGCGCCGTACTTCGTTAACGCGCCTACTAATAATTACTTCGAAAACTCGCCTATCGAAAGACTTCATCGACTAGGAAATAAATATAACTCAATCGATGTTTATCGTCATCTGTCAGTGTCCAAATTTAAATTCAGTATATTGGAACAGTTACAATAGAACTATAAATCCCCATCTTGAAATTTTGTGTGCACAGTTTATTGTAAACCCTCATAGTTAAGTTCCGTCAAAACACCTACAATATAGGGCGTAATAAAGGTTAGTAATTTATAATTTATAAACAAACCTTATAAAAACTGTTCTTGTTTATGGTTGTAATAGGTAATAATAACAAATTTACTTTAACGACTTATACTTTGATTAACATTTTAATTTGATTGTAATTAGATACTCTGTTATATTATATTATCGAACTCATTTGTCCTCTCCGTGATAGTTTACTGAAGTATCTGACATTATTCCATGGTTTCAGTATAAAGGGGATTGGTATATTTATGGTATAAAGTATTTCGTCTTCGGAAATTGAATTCCTTGCAGAAATTCTGACGATAAAGTAATTGGTCAAAATGGAATTGTTTTGTATATTAATTTTAGTGCGGTGCAAGTCGGTAGTATGTATTTTTGTTTAAAATCAACTTCGCTATGTATTCAACACATAAATTGCACATATATTAAAAACTCACCATTATTATTATTTGTTATATACGTATATACATATAAAACTGATTTTTTTCTCTTTATTGTATAATGCTATACTTTTTACTTACCAGCTTTATTTATATGTACCATGTGTAAAAACTATTCATGTTTTCTTTGTATTCTAAACACACCTGTATGCACTAAAACATAAAAATGTAAATGTGTGTAAAAGCCCATAAGGGCGTTAATGATTAATAAATAAATAAATAAATAAATAAATAATTGCATTGACAACCCTGAAATTCTCGCCAAAATAAAATTTTACATACCGACCAGAAAGACGAGGCAATGTGCTACCTTCTGTGACAATTTTAAAACAAACTATGAGGCTCATACACCTATAAACAGATTACATTATTTTGGCAATAAATTTTGGAATAAAGTAGATTATTGCGGGAAAAACTAAACCCTTTCACATTCTTCCCCAAATGATCATCTAGTCAATCCACGCTATGCAATTGCGCTATAAAAGTATTATAAACATAAAATAATACAAGAACAATTTCAATTCTCGCTCAGCACCGAACGAGTACAGTCGCATTATTTTGTAAGAAGTAAAACAATAAATATAGTTACTTACATTTAATAACTCGCCCACCTGGGCGATTCCATTCATTTAATATGGAAACCGAAGAAATTTTTAAAAATATTAAAGACTTAGTTAATAAGATCACTTCAGTGAAAGACTCAAAAATAAAATTAACACTGGAACAAAATATTGTATCACTGGAAGAAAAAATTCAACATGAACTAATTAGTCTACAAAAGAAGATCATAGAATTACAAGAAATTAATATTAAAAATAATCATCACTACACACAGAAACTCGAAGAAATTAATCAAAATAACAAAAAATCATACGCAAGTGCACTAAGTAACAATAAAAACTTCGCAGAAACTTCATATAATGCAGAACAGAAATACGCCATTTTAATTACCTCAAAAAACACCTTGAAGGCCGAGGACATAAAAATAAAAATTCAAAAAAATATTAATTTAACAAAAATAAAAGTTGGAGTAAATGGAGTAAAAAAGATCGGAGAACAAAAATTAGTGATTTCTTGCCAAAAAAAAGAAGATGCAGAAAAATAAACCGAAGAGATAAATAAAGTAATTGGAAAAGAAGTATCGGCTGAAGAAATAAAAAAAAGGAAACCGTGCTTAATGTTGAAAAGGCTGCAATGCCAATTGACTGAAGAAGAAATTATAGACGGGATTGTACAACAAAATGAAGGATTAACCCTAGAAGACAAAAAAGACATTAAGCTTATCAAGGAATTAAAAAATAAGTACAATGAAGGAAAAGAAAACGACACCACTAACTACATTATTGAAACAAATGGAAAGTTAAGGAAAAAACTAATAGAGAAAAAAAAAATAAACATCAAATTCCAAAGAGTATACGTAGATCAAATTCCAAATAGTAATCAAATTCCAAAGAGTATACGTAGAAGACTGCAGCCCGCTCAGACAATGTTACCATTGCCTCAAGTTCGGCCACACAGCCCAAAGATGTCTCGCCAGGACGCAGCCTCCCATTTGCCCTCATTGCACTAAGGAACACGTATTATCCAAATGTGAAAACAAAGAACAAACTCCAATCTGCAACAACTGCTGTGTCCAAAACAAAAGGTTTGATATGAACTATTCCACCGATCATAGAGTCGATAGCATAAAATGCCTTTACCGGCAAAAAATGCTTCAAATTGCTAAAGAGCGCATTGACTACGAATAAATATTGTAAATTTTCATTTCCTCAAACTCTTATCTATAAATTAACAATGAATGATTCTTTATGTAACATAGCATTAGGTAAAAAAGTATGTATTGAAGAAAACTTACATCACTCTATAAGAGATTTCTATTTTATTTGTACTGAAAAAGGATTTACTCAATTTCATAAAAAGATTAAAAGCGTAAAAATTTTTTTTGAAAAATTAATAATATCTTTAAAAGAAATAATTTTTTTCCCGGGCTTGATTGGGTTAACAAAGACCTACTCTACTGGCGAAACTAATTACTCCATTCCAGGGTACCATGTAACAATAATAAGAATAAACAAAAACTCTGATATTGGAATACCTATTTCCAGCCAGTATAATGTTCCCAATATTAATGATTATGATGTTCATATTTTAATGTTTATAGTTTATATTTTAAATATAAAATTTAAAAACGTAAATAAATTATATATTTATATGTTGTTATTTCAGCCATCATATCTATGTAGACATAGTGTATATTTAAAATTCTTTGCCTCTACCATTTGTCATTACAAATTACATAAATGTATCCATAAAATAACTAACCTAAAACTGCAAAATGAATGATTTTTTATGTAACGCTTTGGATAAAAAAATTTGTATAGAAGAAAATTTGTGTCACTCCATAAAAGATTTCAATTTAATTTGTCCTGATAAAGGATTTAGCCTATTTCATGTAAATATTAGAAGCATAGAAAGGAACATGGATGAATTAATAATATCATTAAAAGAATTAAATTATTTCCCGGGCTGCATAGTTTTAACAGAAACTCACTCAGCCGGTGAATTGAATTTCTCTATCCCGGGGTACTCTTACTACACAACAACAACAAAGTTAAACAAAAACTCTGGTATTGGAATATTTGTATCTAACCTTTTTTTTGCAACAATAACATTGTTTAAAACTACTGTCAAATTTTGCTCTTCCACTTTTTTAAATTAATATTGTGATAAAAACCGATATATAACAATGACTACACGTGCAAATTCTAAGTCCACCAATAATCCTAATCCCGAACTACTGCAAATTCTAGATAAAAAGTTCGATGAATTTAAAATTCAGTTTCTAGAAAAATCATTTGCAGACTTCAAAAATACCATAGTAGAAGTTATCAAAAAGGAGTTCAAGGAGGAAATTGAGGAGCTTAAGAAGAAAGTGAAACATTTGGAAGGACAAATAGAGCGCAATGATCAATATAATCGTGCAAATAACCTTATAATAAGTGGCGTTCCAGAAGATAGAAACGAAAATATTTATGACATTCTCTTCAAAATTGGTGCTACAGCTGGTTGTAAAATCACCCGAGAGGAAGTGGACTTCGCAAGCAGAATCTCCCCCAGAATAAACCGAAATGTGACAAATGGAAAACAGAGGAACATTATCGTAAAATTTACACGCCGACACCTGAAAGATAACCTGTTAGCTGCAATAAGGAAGAGGAAGGGAATGTTTGCCTCAGAATTGCAGCTTCCTGGTGCCAGCAGAATTTACATCAATGAACATTTAACCCCCAAAAATCAACATCTCCTAAAACAATGTAGAGATATAAAAACGGACAGAAAAATTCTCTACTGCTGGATAAAAAATGGGAAAATCTTCATTCGTGTAAGTGATACAACACCCATAATTTTAATTGCGGACCAAGATGACGTTAACAGACTTTCAACATTGAAGACAATGCCCACACAAGATGCTTCTACATCGGCCCTCCCTTTAGGAAACTAAATTTACAGAAGAATATCAAACGTATTACTATTTATATCAAATTTAACCTCTTGCAGTACCTTAACATAATATTCAATTTCTACTTAGTCATAATACACGAATCATCACTATACGTTAATTACAAATTCCCTTTAAACTCTTATCAAATAATGTTAAAACATGTTTTTATCAATTGTCTGAATTGCAATTGTATTAGTAATCTGTCCATAGATATAACAATCAATCTGTCAAAACAAAAGCCTCTTAAAACCATAGACATTTTAATTTACCACAAACAAAAACAAAAAAAATCGTATGTTCAAAAATGCCCCCAATCACAGCATAATTATTTTTTTCCAAACTATTTTCCAAACAATTTCACGAACATAATATTTAAAAATGCTTAACATATATTTTCAAAATGTGCGAGGTCTTCGCACAAAAACTCATAGCTTCTTAAATCAGGTCCTTTTGAACAATTACGATATTTATCTTATATGTGAAACTTGGCTAAATAAATCAATCCAGGACAGTGAATTGTTTGACAATAGGTATGATGTATTTAGAGAGGATCGGAACTACTTTTTGTCTGGACAGCAGCAGGGAGGGGGGGTACTAATTGCAACATCCAAATCTCTGAAGGCTCAGAGAATTCCCTGGTCTACGTGTACTGAGGAGATCTGGATATCAGTGCCAATACTAGGTAACAATAATAAACTCAAAAATTTATATATCTGCTGCACATATCATCCACAAAACACCAACTACATCCACAACCTAACTCATCACTTCAACACCACATCAGACCTGCACGCAAATCACCCGGAAGGATTGTTTTTATTAGCTGGAGACTACAATATATCCAAACTAAACTGGAAGTTAACCGAAGGGCAAAACCAATTAGAACCAAATTTTCCAGAAGACACTGCTAGCTGTGCCTTGGTAGACTTCCTTTCATTCACCCAACTACACCAATTCAATTCTATAACCAATACAAACAAACGAATTCTTGATTTAATCATGACAAATATTTCAAAATGTAGTATAACCCATTGTACCGAACCTCTGACGCCTGAAGATTCACATCACAGAGCATTAGACATAGAGTTATCACCTGTTACTGTACCGTCTCTCTCCAGCTCATCTAGGACAGTTAAAATATTTCAACGAGGTGATTACGGTCAAATCACTGAGGAACTATCCAAAATAAATTGGAAACTCCAATTTCAAGGTAAGGATACCGAAAAAGCCGTATTAGATTTTTACAATATCATAAATGACATTATTCGCAAATATATCCCCGAAAAAAAAATTAACGGTAATTTAGAAAGGTTTCCCCCCTGGTACACTTTACCACTTATTAAAATTGTAAAAGAGAAATTAAAATATCACAAGAAATGGAAAAAATACAAGAACCTGGCTGACTACCAATCATTTTCAGTACTGAGAAATCGTCAAAAGAAGATCGCGTTAGAATGTTATGAAAACTTCATTATGACGGCAGAAGATTCAATAAAAAAGTGCAGCAAACAGTTCTGGTCATTTGTTAAATCAAAGAAATCCTCTTCCGATTTACCAAAGCAAATGTATCTTGGAGATATTTCCTGCAATGATGGACAATCCATATGCGACCATTTTAGTGATTATTTTAGATCAGTTTTTGTAGAAAATTCCAACCCTCGCCTCAATCTTATAAACTGTGAGAATGATGACGACAACTCTAATCTACATATCCACAATATTAACTTCAATCAATCATGTGTACTTAGTTATTTAAAAAAACTTGATCCGAATAAAAGTGCGGGATCTGATTTAATTCCATCCATATTTTATGTAAAATGCCGGGACCAATTGGCTTATCCTCTCTCCTTGCTATTCAAAATGTCATTTGAAGAAGGCAACTTCCCCAACGTCTGGAAACAAGCACTCATTACACCAATCCACAAAAGCGGGGACAAAACTAACATTACCAACTACAGGCCCATCTCCAAACTCCCAATTGTCAGCAAAATCATGGAAAACATAGTTCTTGATCAACTTTTTCCGGCGGTACAAACAATCATATCTAAAAATCAACACGGCTTTTTCAGAAAACGGTCGGTCGAGACAAACCTTCTGGAATACACAGATTTTATTTTAAATTCTATGGGTGGTAAAAATCAAGTAGACTCTATCTATACGGATTTTTCAAAAGCCTTTGATAAAATTAACATTGACCTGCTTCTGAAGAAACTGTTAAAAATCGGGATTAATGGTGACCTTCTCAGATGGATCAAATCATATGTAACAAACAGAAGTCAAGCAGTTAGAGCTAAGGGTTTCTCCTCGCGTTTTTACAGTATACCTTCAGGAATCCCGCAAGGATCTCATCTCGGACCTCTCTTGTTTATTTTATATATCAATGATATAGGTAAATGCTTTAAAAATTCCAAATTCCAAATTTTTGCTGATGACACTAAGATTTACAAAAAAATCACTAATATTAATGACAGCCTAGAATTGCAAGATGATATCAATAGGCTTGGAATATATTGTGCTAACAACCAACTGTTCCTTAATCTGGAAAAATGTAACACAATATCATTCACCAAAAGCATAAACCCCCTAATATTCCCGTACAAAATCAATGACGTAGAGATAAAAAGATGTTGTGAAGTGAGGGACTTAGGAATAATAATGGACTCCGGAATGTCTTTCCGAACACATATAAATTCCATCTGTGACAGGGCGTACAAACTTCTAGGATTCATCATAAGAGTGACCAAACCATTTAGGTCTCCACACGTAATCAAAATACTGTACGTCTCTTTTGTTCGCTCAATATTAGAATTCGGATCAGTCATATGGAATCCCCAATACAAAGTAAATATTGAAAGGTTAGAAAGAATTCAAAAAAAGATATTGAAACACCTAGACTTTAAATCCTTTCGAACTTCAGAAAACCTAAAAGACTCATTAACATTCCATAATTTATCAACTTTAGAAGATAGAAGAAATATATCCGACCAAAAATTTTTATTCAAAATCATTAACAACGTTGTTGACAACAACTATCTTCTAGAACACATTAATTTCCACTGTCCAATAAGAAACACAAGGTCAAACCAACTATTCCACATCCCACACTCAAAAACAAATTACACACAACATTCGTTTCTCCGAAGGACGTGCACAAAATACAATGATATCTTTTACGACGCTGATATTTTCCATTTGTCCTCAGGCCAATTTATTAAATCCATAATAGAAAAAATTGAAACAAATTGATAATTACGAACTCTCCACCCCTGCTGCATGTTATTTTTTTCATTCTCATTATGTTGGTTTTCCTTCTTTTTATTATAATAATAATATTTGGATGATTTATATATCCCATATGCTTTAATTTGTGTGTGTGTTTTTTTTCTTTCATTTCTGTTGTAGATATATATATTTTTCTTTTTTTTCTACCACTTTATGTTTTCTTTAATGTTTTAATCCATGTTTATATATTATAAATTGTAGCGGAAACTTCGCTGGTTAATGTAATCATGTAATATGTTACTTTCTTATAAAATATGTATAACTGTTTGTTTCCTAAATAAACTAAAAATAAAAAAAAAAAAACAATGTACTTAATATTAAAGAGATTCACAGTATTAGTAATGTTAACATATTAAATTTTGAATTTAAAGACATAAATAAACATTATAACATTATTGCTATTTATCGAACACATAGGTCGATAGTGTCACACTTTATTGATGAATTAAAAAATATTTTATTAAATTTTAGAAATAAAAACAATGTTTTGGTTGGAGATATGAATTTAAATATCGCAAGCGACTATTCTAGTAAGGATAAAGATAGCTATCTCAACATGTTAGCAGAACTCAATTATTTATCGTGCATAAATTCGTACACTAGAGACGTTCGAGGTCAACGACCTTCATGCTTAGATCATATTTTTACAAATATACCGGATATCCAAAATATAACAGCAGCTGTCATTCACACAACTATCACTGATCATTATTCTTGTATCTTTAACCACAAAACCAGCAATCCAATATTGCCATCATTTAAACAAACAAAATCTTCCAAAAAAGTACTTAATATGGATACATTAAAAAACAAATTTCAATCAGAAAATTGGATCGAATTATTACAATGTAATGATGTCAATATCTGCTGTAAAATATTTGAAGAAAAAATATCTAAATACATAAATGACTCGTCAAAAAATGTAATTCCCAAACACAAACTGTCTAACTTCAAACCTATAAAACCATGGATTACTCATGGATTAATAGTATCTGTACGACGTAAGCAAGCTCTTTATAAATTAACAACTCAACAACCTAATAATAAAAACTTACTTAATCACTTTAGAGCATATAAAAATAAACTTACATATATCATAAAACATACTAAAGAAAGTTACTATAAACGGAAGTTGGATCTAGCTGAAAATGATAGTAAAAGAGTATGGACGGTTGTAAATGAAATAATTGACAAGAAAAAGAACAATAATAACGAAATCAATGCTATTAATCATGATAACTCAAAAACATGCTGTAAAGAAAACCCCTCAAAAGCTGCAAATATATTTAACACTTTCTTTGCAAATGTTGGGAAAAATCTCGCCAATCTCATTCACATTGATCCAAATATTATAACATCTCCAGACTGTAATATAAATGCTAAAAATAAAATGACAACATTTGAAGTCACCACAGAGGACGAAATAGTTTCTATCATAACCGATATGAAAGGAGGATCTGCTCCGGGCTTTGATGCAGTCACGGTTGATATTTTAAAAAACATAAAAAATCAAATTTCTAAGCCATTAATGCATATAATAAATACAAGTTTCCAAAGCGGAGTATTTCCATCAATTTACAAACAAACTACGATTACCCCAATATTTAAGTCAGGTAATCCAGAAGAAGTAAATAATTACCGTCCCATATCAGTAATCTCAAATATAGCAAAAATTTTTGAAAAACTAGTTAAATGAGCCAATTTATAAAATGCAACGATATAATTAATGAAAACCAGTTTGGTTTTATGGAAGGTAGAAGCACACAAGATGCAATTGCAAAATTAAGTAGCCTTGTACATAGTTCACTAGATAAATCATTTAAATGCCTGGGAATTTTTATAGATCTCAAAAAAGCATTTGACAGTATATCACATGACAAACTTATAAGTAAATTAAGAAACATTGGATTAAATGGTTCAGCTCTAGAATGGATAAAAAGCTACCTTTTCAAACGTCCCCAAGTTGTAAAAATTAATGGTGTGCTTAGTTCACCAAAAATGAGTCATTTCGGCATACCTCAAGGTACAGTCCTGGGACCGTTACTGTTTATTATCTATGTTAATGACATATTCATACAAAAACTAAACGGAAAAATAATATCTTATGCTGACGATACTGTCATAATAATTGAAGGTACGGATTGGAATGCTGTTAATAATCTAGCTAATATTGATATTAACATTTTGAAAAATTGGTTCGATAAAAATCTCCTCTCTCTAAACACTGAAAAAACAAAATTTATCCCATTCTCTATCAATAAATTCAAATTAGAACCAAATTTAAACATCATAATACACCAAAGTAAATGTAATAAAACTATCTGCAATCAAGATTGTGCTATACTTAGTCCAACTCCCAAAATCAAATATCTTGGTGTATATATAGATCAACATTTTAAATGGAAAACACATATTTGTGAACTCGTCAAAAGGATTAGGAAATGTATTTATATATTTATTAGACTTAGAAATATTCTTAGCTTAGAAAACCTAAAAAGAGTGTACTATGCAACTGTTCAATCTATATTGCAATATGGTATTATTGGCTGGGGAGGAACATATGACAATATTTTAAATCCCCTCAAAATTGTCCAAAGGTTGATAATTAAGGTAATCTTAAAAAAACCGTCTAAATTTCCTACTGAAATTCTTTTTTCAATATTCAATGTGCCTATAATAGACAAAATCTATAAAAAATATTCAATTCTTCAAATTTACAAAGAAATACAGTTAAATACTCGTAACTTCCAATTCAATACATCAGCAAGATACCAGAAAATCATTAAAATTCCTAAATTTAATACTAAGCACATCCAAAATTCCTATCTTTATCTGGGCATAATCTATTATAACAACCTCCCATTAAAATTAAAAACCATCGAAAATATGCAGGAATTTAAGCCCAAACTAAAAAATTACCTGAAACTACTATAAAAGTCCCAAATATGTTTACTTTGTATCTTAAAGTCTGCTATTTTATAAATCATTTATTCCTTCTTTTTCTTTCATTTCTTAGTTTTTAATCTCTGAGTCTACTATTGTATAAATCTTGCGTTCTTTCTTACGTATCCTTTACTTACTTATTACAATAATTTTTGTTACTAACTTACATGATTCTTCCATTTATAATGATTTTTTAATTTATATTATGATTTTTTTAAACTCTTCAGGATTTTTATTTTTAAATTATACAAGATTTTTTAACCTTCTTATTATTTACAATAGCCGTTATTACTAACTTACACGATCATTAATTTACTAATTGAGCTAGAACTCCCTCACCAAACACAAGAGCATTGTCTCTTTATGGTGAGGAAAGGCAATTTATTTTTTATTTTTTGTTAACCTTATGTAACTATGTAACTATGTAACTGTTGTAACTTCATATGTATTTTTAATAAACATTGCCAATAAAAAAATAAAAAAAAAAAAAAAAAAAAAAAAAACAACATGTCAACCTACCAGAGAACAAATGGGAAAATAATTCACCGACTTCCGATATTTTCATATCAGATGGTTCGGCTCTGTGGAATTCCTAATTGAACCTATAAATCCTACTGATCCCTCAATATAAATATTGAGGGATCAGTGGGATATATTGTATACTACGTACCTGCCTAACTATTATTATCTATCTCTGTAAAAGCCCATTAGGGCTTTTTGTCTAGCTCTCGAAAACGGTAGTAATTTTACTTTTTCCTTTCTTCAAAAATGATTGATGGAAATACTCGTAGATGATACTACTCGATTTTTAAGGTTGCACATCGTACTGCTTTTATCAAACAAATTCAAGGAATAACACATAAGAATTGTAGTTTGCATTTTTGGTTATGCTAACAGAAACACTATTTTCTTTAAATGTCAAAGTGCGATCTTATTTTATTTCAACTGTTTAATGACAATAAACAACGTTCTACACGTCCTGAGCATTGACATATATTTCACTACAGGACCTTCCCAGAATATCGTCAAATTGGGCTCACTGATGGATTTCACAATTGAAGTGAAAATTTCTTTGGCACCGTTGTGATTTGCAACTCGATGAAAGGTAAGCGCGGCATTAAAAAGAGAGAAACACATAGGATTGAGCCTGCGAGAGAATGAGATAATATAATTGGTCTCCTATTTGTGCGGTGTTTCCACTCTCCCCACTCTTGTTTTCACGACCTATACCGCGACACGAGAATATGACTGTAAATCCTTTTTGTTTTTTGATGAGTAAAGACCAATAATTGTGCTTTGAAATTCGATGGTAGGAATCAGGAAATGAGAGAAAGTCTCTTACCTTTGACGGCTTTTTGTGGCGTTTCAGGATCGATCCTGGGTTTCCAATATCTCGGCACAACACCAGGTTTCAATACACGACACTTTGGTTTGATAAAAAAAGAAATTTTTCTAATATTTGCGATATTTCAACGAGCAAGTTGTGTCCCATGTCACTACGAAATTCCAACTGCCCAAGTAGGTAATGTAAATTTGGGCGGCAATATTGTACATTTTTTCCACATGTAGGTAGGAACATCTTCTTCTTTTCCTGGTAGAGACTTCGAGGAAAGGAGGAAGAGAAAGGAATACATGCTTGATGATGGACTTGGGGAATATGGATTAAGTTTTTTTAAAAGACTGTTTCAGAACCAAACACTTGTCTACTTTAGTTTTCTGAAGGTTTCACTTCTACCGCGTGTGAATTGCACACTCTGTTTTTTTTTATTTTGTTTTGTTTTGTGCAGGTCCAATAAGAGGTGTGTTGTTCCATTTATTTTACGAACTCAAGCCTGATTCCAAGTTCTGCCAAATGGACTCGATTCCTCCGATTCGTTCTTCGTTCCATCCACTCCACCGGACTCGCTGAACCCGGTGGAATGCCACAAAGCTAAGAAACGATTGAAGTTATAGCAGTGTATTTTTATTTTTATTAGAATACCGCACAAGAGTTCCAACTGCTCCCCTCTGGAGCCAGTAATACACAAATTGGGGTGTATCACTGTGATGCTTAAGGTAGTGGAGAGGGGAAGGAGATGGGGAAGAGTGGCTCCAGAGACCTTTTATTTTTAATTCATTTTATAGCGTCATTTTAATTAAATGAAAACAAATCACTTTGTAAAACACTACTTACTTAGAAATATGGTTAATTAATTTCAAAATTTAATTCCATTTGATTGAATTAAATTGTATAATAAATTGTAAAGTTCCGACGGCTTCTGGTGGAGTGTAAGGCTCTTGACTCGCAATCCGAAGGTCGCGGGATCGAATCCTGATGTGCGGAAATAAATTTTATTCGATTAATTTATGTTAGTTCAACATTTATTAATTAAAAAATAATATAGAGTATATATGCGGCACGTTCCAGAGTGGAAGCTATTTTCTGTATCGCCCTGGTATAAGACCACCATTTAGAATTGAAATGGATTTAGCTGTATTTGGTGACCAGATCTGAATAGTAAGTTACTTTCCCACCTTCCTCTTCCTCTTTTTCCTCCTTCCCCCCCCCACTACCTTCAGCCTCACAAAATACCCCAATTAGGGATGCCGTAATCTCCAGACGGGAGCAGTTGGGAATCTTCTTCGATATTAACATTAAAAAACTAACATTAAATAATACTTTCAGTTTCACCCTGGTGAAATGGTATATGTATTAATACTTCCTCATCTCTCCCTCATCTTATTCCCCGTTCCATGCCTGACCAAGAATATCTACATATTATAAATTAAAGTCCCCCGCGTCGTCTGTCTGTCTGTTCGCGATAAACTCAAAACTACTGAACGGATTTTCATGCGGTTTTCACCAATAGATAGAGTGTTTCGTGAAGAAGGTATTTAATTTGTCAAGGATTTGTGTAAATTGATTGAAACATAACGATAATTGTGAGAAGTGTCGGAAAAAGTCAAGCCGCCTGGTAGCTTTCATCGAAAACGCTGCCTAATCCTTTTGGTATATAACAAAACAATGCATGGTGGGATATTTTTTTTTTCTTTTTTAAAAGAAAGACAAACATTCCCGGGTTACGAATAACTCAACAATGTTTGAAAATCTCCTACTACCACCACAGAAAGCCGAAAATGTTGCTTGTGTTGTGATGGAGGACTTAGCCAGCCGAGGAATTGAACACGCGACGCCCGGATGGGATCCAAGCGCTATGCCCACTCAACCACTGACCGGTCCTCTTTTATAGATCTACAAAAAAGTCCCGCGAAGGCATATATCTATCTTTCACGGATAGCTTACTATACCCATTATATCTTCTAAAAAAATGGTCACGTACCTACATTGCGGTAATTGAAAAGTTATTTAGACGGATACAGTATTAATCCTTATTAACTTAAATACGTTGGTTACATGCACATTATTATAATCTTTCACACCATCTCTACGTATTGTAATTGAAAATCCTCTGCGGCATCTGTCTGTCTCTTCGCGATAAACTCAAAGACGGCGGTAGTTATAAAGGTTGGATAACCATGCAGTAGATGACGTTGTGTTTTATTATCCACAACAACGCGTCGCCGGGTCAGCTAGTAAAAGATAAAGAAAAGGGACTTAATTCGAAACTCCACAATCCGGATCATATTCAGAGAGCATAAGGCTGTCCTCAATAGCGCTTATCAATGGAACTGCATAGATCCAAAGTACTTAGTTTATTATGAGAAAGGTCACAGCAAGCTAGTGTAAGTGAGCAAAATTTATCACTTCTGCCAACGTCAAAAGGTCAGGCTGTTTTCGGATATCTGAATATGTTTCTAAACAAATTCGTCTTTCGATAAGTTTTCTATGAATTTTACGGTTCGACGATAATTCAGACCAAGGAAAATTTTAGAAGGCTTAAAATTTACGAAGACATTTTTGTTGTGAATGTGGTATTTAGTGTTTCAAATATATCACTGTTTAGATAATGTATGCGGTCAAGGGTTACTAAAATTGGATTTATCATATTGTGTGTTTATTTTGTTTAAATAGGTCAATGTAGGAAACAAGCCGTGCATTATTCTTAGAATATATTGAATACATTTCAAATAAACTTACGGTTTTAATAAAAAAAAATAAAAAAAATGAATAAAATTTTAACGATGTATATCGTAATAAATACGATTAGGAGTTTTATAAGTCTCATATCTGCAACACATTACGTAAAGATTTATAATTTTCAATATTGAATTTAGGCTTTTTACACAAACGGCCCATATTTCGCTATTTTCGGGAAAATAACCCAAATTTTCGTACTTTTCACACAATTTTCTGATGAGTAAAAATAGAAAAAAAAGAAGTTCTTAATGTTTTTTGGGAAACTTGAATAACAATAATATGGAATGCAGCTAATTTCACGTCGATAATGTCAAAAAAAAGTTACTGCCTTCGACTTTGCCAGTGAGTATGAGTTTCGCCAAGTTGGAGACCTCAGTTTGGTGAGCAACGTGTCCAAAGTATCTTAAGATACGTTGAAGGGAGATAGTCGAGAGCCTACTTGGATGCTCTAGCTCTTCCAGGGTGGACACATTTACACGTCTGACTGTCCATGGTATTCTGAGCATTTTTCTCCAGCACTATCGTCTATCTGTTTTCTTTCGCTGACTCATATCACTAAATGTCCATGGTTCCATATACCCTAAAGAAATATGGGGGAAATCAATGCGAACCTTTAATATACAAAACAAAGTCGGGTTAGTTACAACTTTTATAACTCAAGAATGGCTGGACCGATTTTTATGATCTTTGATTTGTTGAATTTGTCTCCGCCCCGAATAGCAGAATAGCTATTTAAACATCGGAAAAATCCACGAAAAAAAATTATGAAGAAAATTCTTTTCCTCACACATTTTGTATGAAATTAATTCTCTTCTTTTGAAAGAGCTAAAGCAATATTGTGATAAATATAATATTGAATATTGAGTGAATTCCTTAAATTCGAAAACGTATGCGATTCGAATGCGCTGATTGTTTTGCTTTTTTTATTAAACATGATATAATGCTGCCCCTCTTTATTACACACTAAATATCAATATTCGAATATGAGACAAACGGTGAACGTGTTTCTGCACCCCTTCGAAGTAAAAATATAATAATTATAATAAATCTCCCTCACACGTATAAAGAAAATGAAACGCAATTCCCGTAAGTAAGTGGAAAAGTAAGAAAATCACAAAAAATATAAATCCGTACACGACGCCATCTCTGATACTGATAAAAACAAAACACAGACAGTTTCGAATCAATAATTATTGCTTAGTTGTTATCTATAATATAAAAATGAATCGCTAAATGTGTTGGTAAGCGCAAATCTTGAGATCGGCTGAACCGATTTCGCAAATTTTTTTTTTAGAATATTCCTTGAAGTGCGAGGATGGTTCTTACGGAGAAAAAAATTTAGAAAATTGCGCAGAATATTGGATAATTTCAGAAAACATCGCACGTTTGACAGATCGCGTATTTGAGAATGACATTTTTCAAAACATTGATTGTTCAAATCAGGATTCTATTTTTCAAAATCTTTAAGTAGATAAATTTATAGTAGGTACTCCCCTAATAGTTTGAAAGGAATCAATAATTTTAGATATTTTAAATAGGTACCTATGTTAGGTACCAAATTTAATATACACGAAAAATGGAAATTTGAATAAAAATTGTGAAAGGTGGCACGCGGGCTGTTTAAAAACTGATTGTACTGGGATTGAATATATGGAACGCGGGAGGAGGGTTGGCGGGACGAGGGAGCGGGAAAGGGAAGAGGGAAGGCGGGGAAGATGGAAGGGGAACGCGGGAGCGGGGAGGGGGACCTAAGAGGGGGAGTGGAACTCGGGAGGGGGGTTCGCGGGACGGGGGAAGGAGGGGGGGAGTGAAATGGGGAGAGGGAAGGTGAAGGTGACGGAGTGGGAACGCGAGAGGGGTAGAGGACGCAGGAGAAGAAGGGGAAGCGGAAGGGGAACGGGACGAATGGGAAAGGACACTCAGGGAGAAACAATTTATTTATTAAATGGCATAGCAACGCATGCCGGGACCAGCTAGTTTTTAATAAAAAAAACTTAATGTAATTCTGCTAATAAGTTAACCCAACAGTTATTGATTCTGTTTGGCGGTCAGCTAGTTTATGAATAAAACGTCGATATAAAACATAAAAATCTTGTGATTAGATTCGTAATAATATTGTAAATGTTGTTGAATTGAAATAAATAATAATTATAATAATTAATTCAAATCATGTCGTTGGAAAAATGTCGGTTTTTTAATCGTTAAAAAAAATAATAAGTTTATTTTTTTTAAATGCAATAAAGCCTTTAATAACAACATAAAGACAAAATACGTGTTGCTTCAGCCATCTGCCGGCGTTTCTTATTCTTTCTCTCCTCCCTTCTTTCGCTTATCGTTCTTTTCTTTTCCACATCTCCGCGGGGGTAGTTGGGTAGTTAGCCGGGGGTCGTTTACCACCCCGTAGGCTGTGGGAGGGACACCCCAGTGGCCAAATCCCAAAAAGTAGGAACAGAAATACATGTATACCGTTATATTCCATAATGCTCTTTTGTCCGGGCATTTTGTGAAATGCACTTTTAATGAAATTTAGAAATCGCATAGAAAACGATCTTAAGGGAAATACCTAAAAAAAACACAGACTTACCGATACAGACCAAATCTTTAAAAATTGTGACGTACTAGATAAAAGCCAAGTATATGTTAAAACACTACTAAACTACATTTTTAACTAAAAAAAACACCCTCCAACAAACACAAAATATCACTAATAGACCGTTTTTTTTTTTTTTTACAGTGAATACCGCACAAGAATCTCAACTGCTCCCGTCTGGAGCCAGTGAGACTATGGCATCCCCAATTGGGGAATGTTGTGAGGCTGAAGGTAGTGGGGAGGGGAAGGAGGTGGGGAAGAGGAAGGTTGGGAAGTACCTGGCTATTCAGATCTGGTCACCAAACACGGCTAAAGCCATTTTCAAGCAACGTTTCAATTCTGAATGGTGATCTTACACCAGGGCGATACTGATAGTATCTTCCACTCTGGAACATGCCGAAAATATACTATATATTATTTTAAATGAATTAATTGTGAAATAACACAAATTAATCAAATAAAATTTATTTGCGCATGTCGGGTTCGAACCCGCGACCTCCGGATTGTGAGTCAAGAGTCTTACCCACTGGACTACGGAGGTCGTAGACAAGCGTATAAAGAAAACATAAAAACTCCAACGGTAAACACTACCTTTGGACAAAGACACCATAAATACCATGCTATAAAAGCATTCAACAGTATTTCACTTGAAACAAAAATTGAGGAAAACAAAAATAAATTCAGACACAAAATTTAAAAAAAAATGGATTAAAGAACAAAAAAGACAATATTACCAAAATTTTATAACGTAAAGTAATAAATCACGCAACAAACAAAACCAATATAAAACACGTAACACTCACAAACACATAAATCATAATATATTACGCCAATTTTCATTTTTTTTTTTTTTTAGTTTTATTTTATTTAAATTTTTAATCTTTATTTTTAGTATAAATTATCTTTATTTAAGTGGTTTTTTTTGGCACCAACATTATATATTTCTTTTTTTTCAAAATGTATTGTGGATAAATTATTATATTATAAAATAAGGGCCTCAGCACGGGTAAACAACCTAGTGAGGCCAACATTACTGGATTGTACTATGAAATATTGTAAAATAATGTATCAACGATAATTTTTTTTTTAAATAACTGTCCCTATGTTTTAAAATTCTTTCTTTTCCAATCGGCCTTGTCAGCATATTTTTAGTTATTAAATTTGTTGAATTGATATTTAAAAAATTCACAGCTTATAGTTGAACAAGGCGCTGCAAGCTAAAATGCTTAACAAATTGATTTACATGTCCATACGTGATTCATGTTCTTATGTCTTAACTTTCAGTATACCTACTTAATTGAATCCTTGTGATGGTTTTGAAATATGTTGATATTATTTAATTAAAAATAGCGTTGTAAACAAAGTTGGTTTTCATAAATTAATTTAATATCACGCCACAGCGTAATTTTGCAATTATTGAAGAACAGAATAAAAATAATTAAGTTTTTTTTACGATATTTTTTACTGTTACAGAAATTAGATTGCCGCCTTAGGGTGAAAAATTGATTGTACAAATAATATTAAAAACAATAAACTTATTCTTTTTATTGCCGTACTTCATTTTTATTTTCAGATTTGTTGAAATTTTATTACAAGCAGATATAAAATTTTCGCAAAAAAAGTTGATTTTAATTAAAATTTTTATCAATTTCTAGTTTTTATGGACCGTGAATTATCTTTAGTTAAATTTACACAAAATTTGCGTCCTTATCCCAAACAGCTGTGTGCATAGACTCATTTTTCGTCGGGCTAAGTTGAGACGATTGGGGTGAGCCTGTATGGAGGCGACTGGAACGAAGTGTGTGAGCCTCCACAGGGGGTTGGGGGGGTGGTGTTAGTCAGGGGGTGGGTGGAGAAGGCGAGAGGGGTGAAGGTTTGGGACGACAAGATTCGCCGTTCGGATTCCGCTGCGTTTCCTTGTGGTGGTGCGCTTGCTGGCTGTGTGCACGTCTCGGGTTCGATAACTTTCGGGCCATGAAGGAAATTGCTTTCTGGTGGAAATGCCGTTTCGCCACCATTATTGGATTTCGTCTGATGTGCATTGTTATAGAAATTGATGGGTATGGACATAATGACACCTCGTTAATAACGCTTTTTAAAATGTCCGTTCCTTAAAGTCCATATTGCAGTTTTCAGGAAAACAGAAAGTAATAAAAGATACGTACTCAACAGTTTTAGTACGCCTATGTATTCGTAAAGACAACAACATACAGAATGCAGTACATGACAACTGCTTAGAGACATACGTCAATTCACAAAAATTTGTTTCCATTTTCATTTGATACAAATGCGATATAATGGTTTATAAAAATAATTATTATTCAGAGGGGATGGCACACAAGTCATCTATGTCTTTACATATACTTTTTGCTTGAAGCAAATTCATATAATTTTAAGGTTTTCGCTGTGTAACTTTATTTATATATATTTTTTTATATGATTACCTACAACAGTGAGACTGTGACACCCTTAATTGGGATATTTTGTGAGACTGAAGGTAGAGGGGAGGGGAAGGAGATGGGGAAGAGGAAGGTGGGGAAGTACCTGGCTATTCAGATCTGGTCACCAAACACGGCTCAACCCATTTCAAGCAAAGTTTCAATTCTTAATTGTGGTCTTACACCAGGGCGGTGCTGGGAGCATCTTCAACTCTATTTTTTGAGGTGATTTCTCACAAAAACGGCGCTTTATAAATTATCCAATTATTATTATTATTATTTTATGTAGACATTTTTCAATGAATTAATTGTGAAATAATATAAATTTATTTGCGCACGCCGGAATTCCATCCCGTGACCTTCGGATTGAGAGTCAAGATCCTTAACCCTCCACCACGGCGGCCTTCTAACTAACAAACCAGAATGTTATCACTCTATAGAGGAAGGTGGAGAGGATGGATCTTTACATAACTCTAACTTAGCACAATTTACATGCTTCAATCACATTCATATTTTTTTGTCACTCAGACTTTTAAAATGATCCTACATAAGTATTTGATTCACTTTCTTGCTTGTCTTTTTCAAGTGTTCACGATTTAATACGCATCCCAGATGATATCTCTAATACACAGACGCATTGTCGGCATGCTGAGTCTGTTCTACTGATATTTCAATGGAGCCTGTTTTAAGGGGTACTGCAAAAATTTGACATACAGCGAAACTCCCGTTCACAGCTTATGCTGATTTTATAAGAACAGATTGTTTCTTCGACTAGCTTTTGTGTAAGACTCGCACTAATAAATTCATTCCTTTTCAATTTAGGAGGCGGGGATGGGTTCCGCCGCCCCGGGAACCATTTATTGGATAACCAACACCCCTGCCGTAGGTCACCCCAAGTGGTTTGCTACGTTTGGTGACTTAGTGAGGTTTGTGCAGGTCTTGGTTGCGGATGCGTCTGCCGTGGCGGTCCGGATCGAGAGAGAATGGATGAGGGGGTCCCTTTGACCATTCCAGCCAAACTCTCTTGACCCATCGCCTTGCATGGATTCATACGTTCGTCACTTCTTGACACACTGACTCCCAGATTCCTACCCACCCCTCAAACCTTTTTATTCCAAGAACTTCTTATCCTTCCTTCATTAAAAAGACCCTCCACACAGCATCCCCTAAGATGATATAGAGCTGAGGGAAATTATTTTCCTCGGGCCTCCTGTGTGGAGCTAATGTATGTATAAACAAAAAAAATCCTAGGGTTCCTACCTTGACCTACCTTGCAGCATTAATCAACTGGGTGGCGATATAGCTCCACTGTACAATGTACAGACATAGATGCTTCTCTGAGTTAACACATAAAAATGATCTATGATGGTTAATTCGTAATTTATTTAATATGTAATTTTTTTTTCAAATACCTAGCCTCGAATATAGGTCTTAGAACACCTATTTGTCATTGAGCTCTTAAAGAAATCAAAATTCCACGAAAAAATCACTTGTTATAACCACCCCACCACAAAAAATAAACAAATATTAAATTTGGAGCAAGCGTATCCACTCTCAATGTCGTAGACATTTAGTAAGGATCAACGACCTCTGAATATGTGTCAGAGGTTACCAACGTTCTGGAGGCAACAGTCCCACTTAACACATACCAATATATATGCAGTTGAATAACAAAGCGCAATACGATAGACGTGTTACTAACTTGTATTTTAAATATCTTCGTTTTCATTTTAAACTAGAACCTAATAATTGCATTTACCATGTTGAGTCCACATTGCTTATAATAATTAGCATTTCAATAATATACATTATTGCCACCTAAATCTACGATAACATTTTGGCGTATGCTTTTGTAGAAAAACTTAGGATTTTTAAGACTTTTAACAAAATATAATTATAAATTCTTAAGACGAGTAAAAAAATCTATTAAAAAAAGGAATACTTCGGCAGTTGTTTGGGATCTGCAATATGCATAACAAGTTTTTTTACATTATCTCCACAAAGGAGGCCTTGAGGAAAATAATTTCCCTCAGGGCCTATATCATCTTTGAGGATGCTGTATGGATGGTCTTTTTACGGAAATAAAAGAGATGAAGTTCTGAAGAGGAAAAAAGGGGGTGACGGATGAGTTGGAATCTGGGAGTCAATGTGTCTAGGAGTGACGGACATATGAATCCATCCCTCCAACTGAGAGTGACCGGCTGAAGAGGTCTATGTTATATCTCCCTCAGCTAATCTCTTTCGATCTAACAAAACCTAGACAAACCTCACCCCATGAACCCGGGCACCCCAAGTCACCAAACGTAGCGAACCACTTGGGGTGACCTATTGCAGGGGTGTTGGTTATCCAATAAATGGTTCCCCTAATTTTATTTTTTTTTACATTAACTCCACACAGGAGGCCCTGAGGAAAATAATTTCCCTCAGGGCCTATGTCATCTGGGATGCTGTGTGGAGGGTCTTTTTGAGGAGAGGAAGGAATGAACATTGGTCTTGAAGAGACCCATGTTGTAGGAAGGAGGAAACACAGAGGCCGGCAAATCATTCCACAGCCGAGCTGTTGAACACAAGAACGAGTCGAAGAAACGACCCGTTCTCATGTGACAAATGTCAACTGTGTACAAATTTTGGGCACGCGTTTGGCGTGTTTCCCGACTATGCACCGGTGCCGAAGGGATCAATGATGCTAGTTCCTCGGAGCATCTTCCATTGTAATACCGGTAGAACAAGGATAGCATTCCCACCCGACGCCTGTGCTCTAAAGATTGCAATCCGTCTGTTAAGATGGGAGAATCTATCAAACGGACCACCCGTTTCTGCACAGAGTCAAGGGTATTTTTCAGGTATTTTGGAGCTCCAGACCAGAGGTGGCTGTCAAATTCAACCGTGGGGCGCACTTGCGATTTGTACAGGGTTAGCAGTTGTGTACTATTAAAGTATCTGCGGGCCCTGTACAGTAGGCCCAGTTTTTGGGAGGCTAACTTTACTCTGGCTTCGATGGAGCCCCCATACCTGAGCTGGTCACTTAGGGTTACACCAAGTTTATCAATGGAGGGCCTGTTCGGAAGATTGCTTCCGTTGAAAGAGACTAGATTTTCATTGCGATCCCTTTTAGACGTAATCAGACAAGATTGGGTCTTTGAAACATTGAATTCAACGAGATTATTTTTACCCCAAGAGAAAACACTCTCGAGGTAACCGTCCATTCTTTGCTTCAAAACCTTACGAGCTGTTGGAGTTTGTGAGCCCTTTGGGGGCTTATCAAACAAAAAGCTATCATGAACTGTACTGTCATCCGCGTAACAGTGAATTGGTGCACATGACAAAAGGTCGTTGATGTGCAACAAAAACAGAGTTGGAGACAAAACCGATCCCTGCGGGACGCCAGCATTTATCGAGTGAGAGGAAGAGGTGAAACCATCGACTACCGTCTGAATCGACCTCTCCCTCAAGAAGTCGGCAATCCACGTACACAAGGATGCGGGAAGTCCGTAAGAATGCAGTTTGTTGACAAGTCCTCGGTGCCAAACCCGGTCAAAGGCCTTGGATATGTCCAGTGCAACCGTTTAGGTCTCACCGAAACGTTCCAGGCATCGCCCCCAAACATGCGTCACATACGCGAGAAGATCACCGCACGAGAGGTTCCGCCGGAATCCGTATTGACGGTCGTTAATAATTTTGTTCTTCTCGAGGTATGTGAGCAGTTTGTCGTTGATCACACGTTCCATCACCTTAGACAGAACTGATGTGATCGCTATGGGGCGGTAGTTGGCCGGGATGGAGCGGTCACCCTTCTTTGGAATAGGATGGATAACTGCTTTTTTCCAACCAGAGGGCACAGAGCCAGTCTTCAGGGACAGTTTAAAAAGCTTCGTCAAAATTGGAGCTATTTCTGCAGCGCACCTTTGCAGTACCAGGGCAGGTATTCCGTCAGGCCCACTAGCTTTATTAACATCAAGCCCTCGTAAAACATGGAGTACTTCCCGATGCCGGATCCTTAGCGTTTTCATACGAAAACCGCAGTGAGGAACCAACGTCGGGACAGCACCTTGGTCATCGAGGGTTGAGTTATCCACAAACATTTTACCTAGTAAGTTAGCCTTTTCGGTGGCGGTGTTTGCTAGTGAACCGTCAGGTCTGGTAAGAGGTGGCAGACTGGATTTGCAGAAATTGCGACCTATTGAGCCCGCAAGCGACCAGAATTGCCTGCTGCCATGCGGGCATGCAGTCAGCTTTCTGCTGATCTGCTGGTCGTGCTCGAATTTTGACCTATTTATGATTCTCTTGGTTTCCTTTGCCATTTTATTGTAAGCTGTTATGTCTTCGGATGTTCTAGATGTGTTGTAGATATATATATGTATTTATAATCTTAATTCAAATTTGCATCTGTCATTTGGAATCCTCAATACCAAACTTATATTAACTTAATTGCAAACATTCAAACAAATTTTTTAAACAATTGTCCAAACATCTTTAAAATTATCAATGTAACCTTATTGCTCGTTACAAAAAGAGATTTTTTTTTACATGCTGTTTCTGTATAAAATTTTTAACTGCCTTGTTGACCCCCTAGACCAAACAGAAAGGATTTCGTTACCCTGAACGGAATATCTGATTCAGATCGAATACCTGATTTTATACACAACATTTTAAATCGAAATACGCACCAAACTCCCTACTCGGGCATATCAGAAAATCTTATAATGCTTTAAGAGATGTTGATAATTTCCACTGAAGGTACCCATGAAAAGTTTAAAATCAAATTAACCTATTAATGTACTTCCTGTAACCATGGATCAGTCAGAATATTATAAACTCGATCAGAAAAAGAGATGAACTGCACAGAAAAGTAAAAATCAACCCTTATGATGTCCATACACTTCGATTCTACAAAAGATATCGTAATACATGTAAAAATGTAATTCGTTATGCTAAAGAAACATACTATAAAAACAAAATTGATGAATGCAATAATGATTCCCGTAAACTCTGGCAGATCATAAATGAAATTACAAATACTAAAGCCTCGCATAAAGACAAAAACATTAAAGAATTAAACATTGATGAGATTCCCACATCTTTTACGAAACACCCAGACAAACTTCTTGACTTTATAAACAACTACTTTTGCAATATAGGCTCTAACCTTGCAAATAAAATTAAACAAAATTCTACTACTGTCGAAAAAACAATGAGGAATGAAGCTGTAAATCATGAAAACAGCCTCAATATAGTCAAGATAACAAGTGATGAAATAAGAAATATTATAACCTCCTTAAAAACAAATACCTCATCGGGAAATGAACTGATATCAAGCAAATCAATTAAATACCTACAAAATGAGTTAATTCAACCTCTGACATACCTTGTAAATCTATCATTATCTAAAGGTGTTTTTCCCGCTTGTCTTAAAATTGCTACGATCGTACCATTATATAAAAATGGTCCCAAAAATGATATTTCAAATTATCGACCAATTAGTATTTTAACTCCTCTGTCGAAAATATTGGAAAAAGTAATAAAAAAACAAGTTCTTACATTTTTGGATACCAATAAAATATTATCACCTATGCAGTATGGTTTTAGAAAAAACCTGGGTACTGGTGACGCTATAGCTAATGTAACTAATACAATTATTAGAAAACTGGATGAAGGCAAAAAATGCTTAGCTGTTTTCATTGATCTTCAAAAAGCTTTCGATACAATTGATCATGAAATACTGTACTTAAAACTAAAAAAAAAATGGAATAACCGAAACAACTCTAAACCTACTTAGAAGTTATTTAACTGGAAGAGAACAAATTGTACAAATTGGTAAAAGAAAGAGCAAATCTCTCCCAATTAAATTCGGGGTCCCCCAGGGAAGCGTATTAGGACCTATACTATTTCTGATATATATAAATGACCTTATGAATCTCCCCATTAATGGAAACATAATGAGCTTTGCAGATGACACTGTTATTATATTCCACGAACAAGATTGGACAAGAACCTACAAGGAGGCGGAACATGGCCTGGCTGTACTTCAAAACTGGCTAAAAGTAAACTCCCTTACATTAAATGTTAGTAAAACTAAATATCTAACTTTCTCCAAAAACAAAAGAGGACAACCAATGAATGTGCATACCCTCAAATTACATGAATGTCAAAATACTTTTCCACAATGTTCCTGCCCGTCTATAACCCAAACCAAAAGTATTAAATATCTTGGGATTGAAATTGATGAAAATCTACAGTGGAATTCACACATTGATCTTACCTCAAAAAAGCTAACAAAACTCATCTACTTCTTCAAAAAATTAAGAAACATCTTGTCAATGAGGGATCTAAAGAGAGTATATTATGCTTTATGCCACTCTCGATTGGAATATGGAGTAATAGGATGGGGCTCAGCAGCATCTAATCACTTAAAACAACTTAAGATAACTCAGAATTGCATTATAAAGACCATTCTAAAGCTCCCCATAAGGACGTCAACGGCAGAAATTTTTAAACAGTTTGATGTTCCAAGCATACAGAAAATCTATGCCAAAAACATTCTAGTACATCACCACAAAAATGATTCAGAGGCAGACACCTCCCACGCTCATAAAACCAGAGCCAAACAAACAGACATACTTAATATACCAAAGTGTAACTCTTCATTTGGTCAAAGAAGTTCTGCATTTTTAGCAGTAAAGTTATATAACAAGCTCCCACTTAGTATCAAACAAATAAAAATAAAAAATAGCTACATTAAGGACATTAAATGTTGGCTGAAGAATCTATCGGAAAATGAACTTACTAGTATACTTAAAACATCATAGAAGTTTCTGGAAATCCTTATCCAATCAATGAAGTTAAACCATAGAAGTCGCTGAAAAACTTATCCAAAGCATAGTCCCCCTCAGCACAGGATCTCCTAGTGAGGAGGACTACGAATATATTTTATATATACATCTAACTAACATGTTTCATATAAAAATGTAAAAAATATTATATAGTTACTAAATAAAAAAAAAAAAAAAAAAAAAAAAAAAATTTAAATCAAAACTATTATTTCTACATTGCTTAATTTTTCTTTTTTATATTATGAACAATATCATTTTCTTACTTTTACTATGTAACTATTATAACCTTTAATAACTACTTGCTTCCTAATCAGTAACTATAACAAAAAATATGTAAATGCAACTTAACTGTTTTATATTATATGAACAATTATTTTATAGATAACTGTATGTTTCCCAAATACACTTAAATAAATTAAAAAAATGCAACTCAAAAAAATCAAGGTCCCATGGACCGACATGACCACCAACACAGTAATTCTCAGGCGGGCTAGAGCAGATAGAGAACTGCTTACATTAATAAAAATCAGGAAAAATTCATATCTGGGTCATATACTTCGAGGGGAGAAGTATTAATTGTTCCATTTAATATTGAAAGGCAAGATAGAGAGTCGCCGAGGGCCTGGTAGGAGACAAATGTCTTGGCTGCGAAATATACGAGAGTGGACCGGCATTAGAAGTGTAGAAGAGCTATCTCGGGCAGCGCAAGACAGAGAGACATTTTCAAGAGTGATCGCCAACGCCGGGGGGATCTGATACGACACACAAAGAAGAATAAATAAAAAAATCCTACCCCCCCCCCCACAATCTCTTCCAGAACAGGATAAGCTCTCCTTCTCTCAAATAAAAATACCCTCAACACAGCATCCCCAAAGATAACATAGGCTGTGTGGAGTTAATTTAAAAAACTTATTGTTCTAACGTTTTTTTAAAAAAGCTCGATAAAGAAGGCCCTCAGGAAAAAATCCCTCAAGGCCTGTGTCGTCCATGGCGATGCTGTGTGGAGGATTTTTTTAGACGTATGAATCCATCCCTCCCACTGTAAGTCGAGAGAGTCCGGCTGAAGAGGTCTAGATTATGTCTGCCTCAAGCAGTCTCTCCTGATCCGGGTCCGTCACCCAGTAGGTGAGCAAACCCATTCGCCACCAAGACCTAGAACCCGGGTACTCGTACTACATCATCCAATATAGCGAACCACTTGGAGTGACCCATACCCGTCTCCTAAATTAAAAAATACACGTATAGTAGAACATTTTTCAGAAGCAATTCAAAAATCGGCAAAAAGAAACCTTGTTTACTACCTATTATAATAGGCACTGAAGAAAACTTTCGCATGTGATCATTTTCTTATATATACTTGAAAAAAAAAACTTTTTGCTGTAAATAAATAAATAAGCGAACTATTTAATCCTTATTTTAACTAATTAAAAATAGTACATCGTTCTCCGTTGTATTGTGTGTCACGTGGCAGACAGAGCTTTGTTCGCGACGTTTTTGTGCGGTACTTCCCGAGAAGCATTTTTACGTAACGAATAAACGGCAACCCGAGAAACAAAAAAAAGTTAATTTTAATTCCGATAACAAACGGTTCAGAGTACTCTGGCAGTGACTGAGAATGTACTAGACTTGACTTGAATCGTTTTAAAAGACCACGTATGAGATGCTGATGAGAAAGCATATTGTGATTCAAGATTCTCATCGTTAAAGTACGAAGATACTATATTGCGAAGTCCGACTGGTATGAAAGCAAGACAATCAGGATTCAGGATTCTTATATTTCTCAGATTTTCATAGTACTATGATGCTTTACTGTGAAGTCCGATTGGTATAAAGGAAGCATGTTATGATTCAAAATTCTCATCGCCAAAGTAATAGATACTATACTGTGAAGTCCGACTTGTATAAAGGCAAGACTGTTGTGATTCAAGATTCTCATCGCCATATGATACTGTACTGTGAAGACCGAGTGGTATAAAAGCAAGAATGTTGTGATTCAAGATTCTCATCGCCAAATGATACTGTACTGTGAAGTCCGACTGGTATAAATGCAAGACTATTGTGACTACGATAGTGAACTGTGAAGTCCGATTGGTAAAGAAACAAGGCCTTGCAATTTAAGATTCTCACGGCCAAAAACATAATAACGGTTGCTCTATGGGGTAATAAGCCGTATCATCCTTCATCTATTTACAGTTAATTTATCACTCACTTTGCTGTGTCTACAATCAGGGCAAATATACAGGTACATCAGAAATAATAAGTTCTTCAAACAAAACTTTAAACCAAGCACAAAGTTTCTTAAGGTCTCATGACGACAAGATTTGGAAAGTAGGTAGGCATCCTGTACTCTGAAACGAAGTTGAAATCAATGTCTCAATTAATTTTAAAACTTAAAATTTTTACTAGAGTCCTAATTAATTTTTGAAGACTTGAAGATCGATAAAGAAATCTTAGGTCCAGATGAACATTTTACTATTTTATTAGTTTATTCATTTGCTTTAAATAAATCATAGCACACCCACGCCCTAACTAAAGTTTTAGCGTAAAATAAATTATTTTTTTTGTTTGGATTTCTGATGGTCTAAATAAATAGTCAATCAATTGTTAACATCGTGTGGTTTACTTGTCTAGTATTTTCCACACCGGTGTCAACGGGTTTCATATAAAATATCGCGTTTTCTCTGAAAATAAATTTCATTAAGAGCGCCATAAATTTTCCATAGACGTTCTCCCCACCTTTCTAACACCCACACTAATTTCACCCTCTCCCACCCAACTCCTTCCACAAAACTACCCCTAATACCAACATCCCGACCGTATTTACGTGGTGCGATCGAATGGTAAGGTTTCTTTTAGATAGATTGCATTGTCTCTACAAAATATATTTTCCACAAAAAAAATCAACTGTGTTAGGATCACTTCAATCTCATCAAGGGTGGTGGACTTTTTATTTGTAAAACACTTTTTTATTGAAGAGTCGTTTTATTTACAAACACTTTTTGAGCAATAATGAAATCAACACTTTTAGAACTAAATTCAGCCCGGACCCCGCCTCAAGCGGTACGGCGTCTATACTCTAGGTAAGGGTTAATGGAAGAGAACAAATTTCTTGAGTATAGCCCTTTTTATACTACTAAAAACTATAAAAATACCGTCTTTCAGACTGTTTTAAAATACAATAATAACAATACAAGTAGCAAATATCCACTGAGGTCACGTGCCCTAAATTTGTTGGCTGATAACACTAGCTTCTATAAAATTCCCACAGAGGTCTCTAATATGCACACTTTTTTAATAAACTAAGAATAATTAACCAAATGGAATTAATTACAATATTTATCTCATAGATGTCACTAACTATTCTTAACAGACCCCCGGGAAAGGGGTTAATTTTAAATAAAATTAAACCATTTCTAAATCTAACCCTAATGGTAAATTTAAACAAACTGTGTAGAACTATTACCGTGTTGCGATGCACTCGACGTAGCATACGTTCCTAATCGCTAAAATGTTGCAGGTCTTTCAAAAGATGAGATACACAATGTGCGCAGGTCTGTTTCCTCCAAAGGAAAGAAGTGATGATTTCCTTGCATCTCTCTCACAAATCGCACCTTAATAGACGTGACGATAATTTTGACATTATGGAATAATATCTAATGCCCGGTTTACATTATTCCAGTCCAGTGAGCGAGTAGCGCTGGACTGGAATGGACCGGGCTGGCGATATCGTCTACATTTTTTTTTACATGAGCACCACACTGGAAGCCCCGAGGAACATAATAGAGGATTTTTTAAGGAAAGGAAGGAGAGGAGAGTTCTGGGAAGGCAAATGGTTTGAGGGGTGGGTAAGAATCCGGGGTTCAGTATGTCCTGCTCATCCAAGACCTCCAAGACCTAGAGAAACCTCACCCCATGAACCCTGGCACCCCTGCTATATCACCAAAGGTAGCGAACCACTTGGGATGACCTATGGCAGAGGTGTTGGTTATCCAATAAAGGTTCCCGGGTTAATTTTTTTTTTTTCATGAGCTCCACACAGTTTTTTTTTTACGATTACATGCAACCGGTTTCAGATTAATAGCGTCTTCCACAAGATACAAATAGGTACATTTTTAAAACACGAATTAAGAATGCTAGGAGCAAGAGTTGAGATGGGGGTATGTAGATAAGGAACAATAAACAGATAATGTATTATAATATGAAAGACTTGGGGCTATTCATAAATTACCTTCAATTTCATTTAATTAAACTTGGATTAAGGGCAGTGGCGGATCTAACCGTTAGAATTTTAGTAAACAATGCTGACTGGGCCTCTGCTTGCTGAGGCTTTATGGGGTTCCCTTGGTGCCCTAGGGGATAATGTAGCAAAATTTGTGATTCGTGATCGTGACGACGACACAATTAACGTCCACAGATCCACAGTCCCCATAAAAGCACTAGATAATTCTCATAACTTTTGGTATTTCGGTTTTGTTTTTATGTGTAAATCACATTCAAAATCCTCTCTCCCTCCCTCTCCCCTTCCCCTCTAAGGTCTCATGGACATCATTGTGGCTACCTTACTACCATGGTTAGAAATGTGATCTTAACGGTGTTAGAAAGAAAAAACACAACGCTTTATATTGAAATCAAAAAGTTCAATTGTACACCTTTATGAAACCAAAGTTAACGACCGCATTTTGAAAAAAAAAATGAAATTGGAAAAATTAATGTTTTTTACACGAAACGACAAAAAGTGAGTTGACGATAACGTTTAAAATATTTAAAAATTTTATAATTTTTAATGTTTGCATTAAAAAAAAACAATTATTTAATTTTTTTTTGTTTATTTTGTAATATTTTCGAATATATTCATAAATATTTCAGGTATTTGGATTTTATTGAAAAGTGGAAATAGTTTGACCTTATGGCAGTGGCCTGAGGGGTTATTACGGATACAAAGTGCTTAAAATTAATTCATATTCATTTATATGAAAAGCATACTATTCTCATCACCTGTGGTATTTCTGATAGACTAATTTATTTTACAAGTAAAAATCTATGCCTTACTTTTGAATCGAGCCTCTTATACCAAAGGATAGCCGGTAACACGCACACTGGAACGAAAATGGCGTTCTAACACATCCGCGGGAAAAATTATATATCCGGTGTCGTAGTTGCGTAGCGCCGTTCAAACCATGCCCCTCTTCCCACCCACACTACCTTCTCCCTCTCCACCCCTTTAGCTTCCCTACAACTTCTATCTTCAACTTACCTCTCCACATATTATGAATCAATGATTTTGAATTGTTTTGCAATATCTTTCAAGTCAGTTGTGTAAGGTTTTAGGTTGCACTTGGAAAATTATCTTTCAATTAGTAGTTTCAATTTAGTTATTTATTTATTGTTGTTATACGCCCATAGGGGCTTTTACATAGATTATAAAAAAATATTTAAGTATTTAAGTTATTAAGGATTACACATACATAGAATTTATACCAAAAGTTATAAAAGTGAAAATTTTTAAGAATATACAAGTAGTTTTTGAAGAATAAAGCGTAAAACCGTGAAATATTTTAAACAATATAATATATGACAATAACATAGAACAAAATATAATAAAAAAAAATTACAATAACACATCAAATTGTTAAATACATTATACCCACGTTTCAATAATTTGTAGGATTGTAGTGTAGGTTTAAATTGTATTTTAGATTATAAAGGGAATCAGTGAATATATTATATCTACAATACCACCAAACTTGTTGCCTTAATCATGCATCCTATTGGTAAGTGAGTGTGATTGATATTTGGTTGTGTATGTGTTGCAAAAGAATGTTATATTTTGTCTAGTATTCCTTGTCGGCACATGGAGTTTAATAGTAGCAACGATGGCAGGGCTGTCAATTAGGTTGTTCATTAACAATATAAATATCGCAGAAAAATTCTACAATTTCATGTAAAAAATCAAAAATACTAATTTTGGTTGCGCGTGCGTCCTGGGCAACCCTGGTTCAATAAACTCTAGAGCTCGGATTTGCTTCAAGTTTAATAGTTGTTTTCAAAACTAGAACTGATTGCGTGAAGAATTCCGACAACAAAAATAAAATATTTTATCAGAAAATATTTTAATATTCATTTTTTAAATGTGTCAAGAATTCAATAAAATTCTTGATTTTTCAAGGATCTGTGTTACGCCCCATTTAATATTACAAACGTTGTTCTAGTTTCTTAATTTTTTTAATTAGGTAATGCGTATCAGGGTATCTAGCATGGTCGATCGATATAGGTTTTATCGAAAATGTCGGTAACTTGTCATCGCTCCCGAGCACGACTGCAGGCCGCTAACGAACAAACAACAGTTCACAATGATTAAGGGTTCCTAATTTATTTGACGTGAACTGTTATTTCTTCGTTAGTGGCCTGCAGTCGTGCTCAGGAGTGATCACAAGTTACCGACATTTTCGATAAAACCTATATCGATCGACCATGCTAGATACCCTGGTTTCGATTTCAAAGATGTTAGATTTAAAACTGCGTTTAATTAAAATCTGTTGTAACAATTTCCAGGTAAAACAACTTAATTTTTGTGTAGTGTTTTTATTTTAAAATAATAGTTTTTTTAATACGCGATATAAATTATGCTGGTACTAATTTAAAAAAAAATTATTTACCATTTCGAGTATTTAATGAAAATATTTTTTCGTATGTATTTTTCAAACGCTTATGTTAATTTTTTTAAATGTCAAACCACAGTAGAGTTATTTTCTACGAAAATATATGTTTATGGCACATTGACCCAATTTTATAAAAGTGTTTTTAACGCTAAAATAATTATAAAAAAATTTACAAACGAAAACAATTTTTTTTTTCAACACACATTTATGATCTAAGAATTCATAAAATTACATGGTAAACATTTGTTACGTTCACTAGCAAAGAACGACTTTCGAGAATCCGTGTTTCCTCTGGCTTACAACGGATGAGAGTACCTTTAATAATAATAATAATAATAAAAGTTTATTCCAGAATGTATGCAGGGGAAGTGCAATGCAATACATTCCATATTTTAAAATAACAAAAAATGATAAATAATAAGTTAATGTAAAAAGTAAATAACAACACATAAATTAAATAAAATAACGTTATTTGTTTTTGGGGTGTTATGCCGTGTTGCACTACCCCCTTCTTTAGCCAACGTTTCGGACAGCGTTGCAGTGTCCATCATCAGGGCAGATCCGGTAGATGTGTAATTGTTAGTGGTGAAATGTGTGCTTCTTTACTTGGAAGCGATACCGTGTTGCCAGCTCCACTGCCCTCCGAGCTGGTGTATACTTTAGTAATAATATATATAGTATATTTGTTTGTGGCACGTTCCAGAGTGGAAGATACTCTCAGTATCGCCCTGGTGTAAGACCACCATTCAGAATTGAAACGTTGCTTGAAATGGAATTAGCCGTGTTTGGTGACCAGATTTAATAGCCAGGTACTTCCCCACCTTCCTCTTCCCTATTTCCTTCCCCATCTCACTATCTTCAGCCTCACAACATACCCCAATTGGGGATGCTATAGTCTCACTGGCTTCAGATGGGAGCAGTTGGGACTCTTGTGCGGTATTCATATAAAAAATAAAATTATAAATCAGGCGTGGTTCGATAAAAAACTACATTTTATTTTGGGAACCAGTTCTTATTGTGTAACGCCTGATTATGGAGGCAATTAAAATCTACAACCATTCTGAAGTGTACCGTGATACCAGCCCGGAGTGTAGTGGAGCTGGCAACACGGTATCGCTTTCAAGTAAATAAGCACACATGTCACCACTAACAATTGCACATCTGCCGGATCTGCCCTGATGATGAACCCTGCTACGCTGTCCGAAACGTTGGCTAAAGAAGGAGGTAGAGCAACACGGCATAACACCCCAAAAACAAATAACGAAAAGCTGTAATACCTTTAAAAATATTTTTTCATTCGAGTAATTTAATAAATCTGATAGCAACGTTGATCCAAATTTAATGCCATACGTAATTGTGCAAACAAATGTTGCATTAAATAAAAAAAGTTATAATTTATCAATAAGAAACATTTATGAAAATACTCCATAAATCACTTAGTTTTTAACGTTAAATAATATGGTCATAGATATCACAAACCATACGACATATACTCGTAGATAGATCTTCAGTAAAGTGTTTATACAGAAAACGAAAAAAAACATTGAATTAAGAAAACATAATTTTAATGTCACGTAAATTAGTCGTGGTATTCGATATCGTTCATAAACTAATTTCGCAACATGCAGCGTGCACATTTTCTTAGACATCAGAGACGACACGACTTCTGTAAAATATTATCCAAAGAAACAGCAAGTATCGAGATATCATCATTCAAAATCTTTAAAACGTAGTGGAAATATGTCGAAAATGAAGTTTAGTTTGGTAAACTACCGCCGTTCACGTCTAAGATTAGCTGTGACGGGTTTTTACGCGAAAGACGCAGTTGCACCCTCCCAAAGCGCAACCGAATTTTCGTAGCCGATCAATAGTTTCTGTCTGTCTCAACCTCGCTCCTTCTCTCTCTCCCCCTCGCTTCTTTTCGTTTCACCCCCATATCAATTTTTCGTGCACTTTTTATCTTATTTCCCCCCCCTACTACGCGGGGAACGCACCCCCTGACCCCTTAAAACCTCCCCGATCCTACCCTCCCCGCACGCCCCCCAGGAGGAGGGGGTGGGAGATTGCTTTGTTATTTTTCTCAGGATATTTTAACCCCTTTAGTGTGTGTTTTTGCAAGTGTGTGGTACGATTGTGTTACGGTGTTTGTTGGCGGAAATCTATAGATTAATTAATTTTCTTACATACTGGAAACATATTTTATGTATGTGTTTAGTTTCCGATTAGTTTGGGAACAAATTGAGTAAAGTAACTTTGAAGTTGTATTTTTAATAAAGAAAAACAGTTAGTTTATAAAACACAAATGACGTGCTTGACTCTCCACAGTGTAATTTCCGTGGTCTAGGATTGGGATCACAAACTTTTTGGGTGTCCATCTCTAAACAAATATCCTCTCTTCTATCAAGTCATATCTACAATTTTATCTCCTCCATTCAATATCGCATCTCTTCTAAGTCTGAATTCAACTCCAGTATTCCAAATAATTATTATGATATTTCCCATTTAAATAAAATTAATGCATAAATTCCTTTTCCTTCTCTCCATAATTTGAAATGATAGAAAAACACCCTTGAAGGGTGAAAGTTAGAAACGTTGAACGTTGAATAGAGAACATCAGTCCAATATATTATTTTTTTTTAAATGAATAATGACGTTCTAATTTAAATAACTGCATTTTTATTTTTTTATTTTTAGAGTTAGTTTTAATAGTTAAAATAATTGTCAAAGTTTTAATTTTTCAAGATCCCCCGAAAATCACCGTATGTATGGTGAATCGTGTGACGTCATCACTCCTGAAAAATTACTATAGGATCGAACAATCAGCTAATCTACTGCCGCCATTTTGAATTCCGTTGTTCGAAGTATTCTCCCTAGAAGTAGCATTACTATTTTTTTGTGCTGTAGTTTTTGAATATTTTATTTATTTATTTATTTATTTATTAACGCCCTTTTTCGGGGCTTTTACATATGAATAGTAAGAAATATACAGTATTTATTGTACATAACTGAACTGCCTTCGTAACAATATTTTATATTTGTTTAAAGATAAATTGAATATGTCCACTGACTTGGTATAATTTTTTCCCTCCATTAGTATTCGGGGTAAAGAGGAATACATATGGTAGTTAGTTCCAGAATTACTGCACTGAAATAAATCCTGACTTCTAGTATTACGTAGTGGAATCCGGAAGCTTATCAATTCGAGCAATACCGGACTGTCAACTAAATCATTTAGAATTTTATACAGAAATACCAAGTCAGTGAAAGTTCTTCTGTCTGACAATTTAAGCATATTCATATCATTCAAAATAGTATTGTAGTTCAACATAATTGCTGGAATACCCATTTTAAAATTAAGAAAACGTAAGAATTTGTTTTGTATTCTTTCAACAGCTTGTACATGTATATTGTAATATGGGTTCCAGACGGGAGAATTGTATTCAAGTTGACTTCTAACATATGCAAAATATAACAGTTTTATACACTTAATATTGTTAAAATTTCTAGTTAGCCTAGTTATAAATCCAATAACAGACATAAACTAATAAGAGATACCTTTATTTTTGAAAAATTATTTAGCCTAAATATTGTTTCAATAAACACAACAACTAAATCTCTATAAACAGTATGTTAATAAACGAATAAATTAATACGATGGCTTGTGTCATATCATACATTCCCATACAATGACTTAAAGGTGACGTCACAACACGTCGAACAGTGACGTCACCACTAAAATTTCAATTATGCCAACTTGACGGCGTATTTTTACGACCCGATTAAAAATGGACTTTTAATTTTTTTTTTAAAACTCTGCGTTTAATATTATTATATAAAACTTATATATTCAGAATATATAGAAGAAAGCCATACTATTTTTCACTGGAGTCCCTTATTGCAGACGAACAATCATACAAGGAACATTATAATTATTATCAATATGTTTGACCAAATGGTCTTTGTAAATACAAATGGCTAGATTTAAAGATGGGATTTTTTTATTACTTTATCATTTAGCGTGAGAACGCAAGATACGACTACGTGTTTAAAGGTTCCTCGTTAAGGATGGCGCCACTGGTGGCCTGAGACCTTAAAAACGTACTGGATCTACGAGATAAACA
The DNA here is from genome assembly GCA_929108145.2 of Limnephilus rhombicus. Classification (NCBI taxonomy): domain Eukaryota; kingdom Metazoa; phylum Arthropoda; class Insecta; order Trichoptera; family Limnephilidae; genus Limnephilus; species Limnephilus rhombicus. The sequence continues at coordinate 7,001,111 of OV815293.1, forward strand.
ATTTAGTTTAGATTTGATCCAGTTAGGTTGAGTTTAGTTAGTTAAGGTAAGGTAAGATACTTTGGAGCAGCCTTTATCCAGAAGCATAACTGCGTGAGGCGGATGACGACAACAGCTGGACTAATATAATTGCTTTGGTGATAAATTTTTTGCGAAATGAATATGGGATAGGAGACGGGTGTGGGTACTGCCGCCCCGGAAACCATTTATTGGAGAACAAACACTCTGCCATAGGTCACCCCAAGTGGTTTGCTATGTTTGGTGACTTGGGGTGAGGTTTGTCCGGCGGCGGTTGCGTCTACCCATCAGCTGCATGGCAGGCTGGATCAGGAGAGAATGGTTTAGGCAGTCATTTTGACTTTTCCAGCCGTGCTTTCTCGTAACATTGATAGTAAGATCATTAATAATCAAATAAATTTAAATAAAAGTCCAATACTAAGGTTGTTCCCTATTGACAAAGAACATTCCCTTTCCCTTTCTAATTCTCCATCTACACTTACGCCTACATCCTCCTTCACTTGAGGAGTCCAGCCCATTTTGTTTTAAAACATATATTATCTATAACACATGTAACTTAATTTTATACAGCCCTGAAGAAGCTTCTATCTATTTACGCCATATTCAATCTCTTTTGTTTATTTTTTATCTGTTTTTCATTATGTATTTTATTAACTGAACTCAAACCTTATTTTTTTATATTAATCCCCATTTGGGGGTGTACTGGACCTCGTCCCTCCTTCATGTTTAGTTATATACATTTTTCTTGCAGATCCATCTCAAATTTATTTGGGCCACCCCCAATAATATGTGAAGGCTTGAAGCTTGCTTAAACGGCCTTAACTTTCCTTTGTCCCGCCTCCGATCACTCAACGCTGAATTTTTCTTTAAGTCTTCAGATATTTTACCTCTATTATTCAACTAACTTTCTTTGATGCTTCACTGGGTGGTTGGTTAAGGGATACGGATGCTGGGTGTGGTTTATATCAGGCTGAATGCAATTTTCATTTTTTATCGGCACTTGCCAAATGATTTGAGACTTAATTGTTTATCGTATGTTCTCAATCTATTTATACAGGTGCTTTCAGGGTTTTTCACATGATGCAATGCTGCCTCATGAGCTTCTTGAACGAGTTTTATTTTGCTTGTATTACTAACCTGATTTGTTGTATTGAGTTTTATTTTCCTGTTAAGCACTTGCATACTGCTTTCTAACAACATATTCAGGGACACTGGAGGTCTAAATTCGTTAAAAATAAATAAATGTAGCTTCGTTTAACAAAAAAATTAGAATCTTGCGAGAGCCTTGAAGGAGTAACCATCTGTTACTTATACTAGGGCGGGTAAGAGGTGGATAACCTCCACTGCCCTGAAGAAATTACGGTTGTAGCGAAACCCGGTCGGCATAAAGTATAAAAAAGGTGGTGTTTACAAAGTTATTGTTTTATTTTAATTTATAATGTCACATCACAAAGTATCTGCTTCATATGAACAAATATAATAATTGTCGTTCTCACGATTACATGGTTCGGTACATTAGCAATCGATAGTTAGAAGAATAAGCCGTAGCTCTGTGTCGTAGAACCGTAGTACGGTTACGGCGCTACGTCTCTTACAAATACAGCCTTCGAACAACACGTCTAACAATACGGTGCGCGTTACCAACATATTATGATACTTTATTTGGCCGTAGAGGACAGTTCAGACTATTTTTTAGAAATATATTTTTTCTTCATTGTTGAAAATAATATAATTTAAATGTACGGGTTGGCGTTCTCTGTGGTAAAACGATAAGATTCTTGGCTTGGGATCCAGATGGTATCGGTTCGAAACGTGGTGGGGCAAAATAATTTTTGATTGAGCGTAGTTCTAATTTTATCTCAACCGTTTGCATTTCACCGTTTTAACGGTTCAAGTTTTTTTTTTCAAATGTGAAAGCTTTGTGTTATTTGGGCTTTCTTATTAACATTTTTTCAATATTACCTACGTGCACGATATACTTGAAAAAAGAATTGTCACAGATTAAATGATTTCTTGTTATTATGGCTAACGAAAAACGCAGCAAATTCGACACGCTACATTCTATTGGGTGTCGCATGAAAATAAGATTCATTCTGTTCCCGATTGCCGCCGATCTAACAGCTCGCGAATTTTTCGTGTTCGCTACCCACTTTCCGATAATTAATATTGTTCAAAATGTAAACTATGGTGCTTGGATAATTTTTTATTAAAACCGTGCAAGAATATAGTCTTGCTTATCCGTATTACGATCACATCTGAGAAAAAATACGAAAAATATATGGTTTATAATTAAAGAGAAATGTGGCTTATCTAGATAGACAGGTACTTCCCATCCCTTCTCTTGCCCATCTTTTTACACTCCCCATTTCCTTTAGCCTCACATTTTTTTCCAAACCGGTACATCAATATTTCCACCGATTCCGAAGATTCGGGACTTTCAGACTTTTAGTATAATATAAAAAATATCTAGTGAAGTTCACATGCGGTAGAAGTGAAACTTCACGCACACAATCTCAACCAATAGGAGCCTTGAAAAGTGAGCTCATAATCAAAGCGGCCAATGAGCGCAGCTTGACGTTTCATAGGTACTGAAGTGAAGATTTAATTCTATTTCATTCTCTCGCAGGCTAAATCCTATAGATTGTCTCTTTTTAGTGTCATTTCTGTTTCATTGGGTTTCAAATCACAACCGTGCTATAGAAGTTTCACTACAATTATAAAAAAATACTAATACTACTTTTAAAAAACTAAAGAAGTGAAGAGTGGGGAGGCTACGAAGCACCGCGCAGAGAGGAGACCGATTATTCAATCTCATTTTCTCGCTGGGTAAACCCTGTAGTTGCATGTCCCTTTTTAGTGTCGCTTTTTGGTTTCACCGAGTTTCGGTGCCAAAGAAGTTTTAATTTCAAAAATGCAACCTTCTCAGCTCCTCGACTCGGAGTCCATTCCTCCCGTCTGAGGAACTTTCAGGTTGAAACTACCTCGAAACTTGTTAAACGAAAATATGAAAGAAAACAAGACATAGAAAAAAAAAATAATCAGAGTGTGTAATTAAGACGCGGTAGAAATGAAACTAGAAAGTCGCTAGATGTCGCTTGCTTTTTGCCTGTTTATTTTAAAGTGGTTTGAAGATTGGATATTGATTTCACAAAAAAAAAAAATTATTTTGGATTTCGTAACGGAGTATTTTTGTAGAACTGAGTTGTGACGCATTTCTGTTTCATCCGAATTTCAAATCACTATCGGCTCTAAAGAAGTTTCAAGGAAACAACATTTAAGGAAAATACGTTTTATTCCCCAATTTCGTATGAAACTTGGTTTAACGTAACCTTAACGTATATCGGACGTGTTCCAAAGTGTACCCGGTTACAGCGTCAACCAGTTGCCGTCACTTGCCAGACTCGGCGGAAGCGTTAGAGCGAGGGGGACGCACCCATACGAGCGACAGAGAGGCGGCCATACGAAATTCAGAGCCACAGGTGGCGTTACCGTACAGTGGAGGCATTTCGTAGCACTTTCCACGTAGAACAATTTCAAAATAGAAAGACCCACATTAAAAAGGATCATTTCAATACAAACAAAACAAAAATGTTCCATAAAAAATTATGTGAACCTTTTTACATGCTAGCGAAATTTAATATTTAGATTTTTAAGTATTTTTACACTTGTAGATCAGTTTCATCCAAAAGTTTTCATGGTGATGCTAAAACCTGATTTCGACTATAAAATTTGCTTCGAGTAATTTTAGAAACCTGCACAAAAAGAGTGATTTCAATTATTCGCATGATTTTTTCGACAATTTTGTAGATTTCTACCTTTTTGTATTGAGCCATTTGTTTTTGAGGTGAATGGAGCAAGTTTTCAGTCAGACATGCGATATGTTTTGTGCCCACTGCAAACTGTTGCTCGTTCTGGTATAGATTGAACCAATATCGTAATAACAAACTCCGATGTGTGTCTGTGTGTTTATGTGTTAGTGAGGCTTCTCCGTGGAAGAGTGGTAAAAGATACAGCCTTCCATTCTGTTGAAATGATACGTTTTCAGGGTTCAAAATGCATTAACTTTACAAAACACCTCTGATGTTTACGGAATCAAACATTTTCGTAGTGTAAATAATGATACGTATGCTAAAACCAATTAATAAGTCAGGTACGCCTCATTAATATGTTTGGTAATGTTACATTGTCATAAAAATAAGCCCTTGGATCCGAGTGGTTAAAAGTTATAATACAAAAGCTATAACTCTTACTGTTATAAGATAAGTCTCAAATGCCATTAAGTATGAAATATAATGATAAATTGTCCATCAATGTGGGAAAATCAAACGTACTACCAAAATACTTTTTGAGGTACGTTTTAAGAATAGTTTTTTTACATTAGTTCTACATAGGAGGCCTTGAGGAAAATTATTCCCCTCAGGTTCTGTATCATATTTTGGGATGCTGTGTGGAGGATTTTTTCAGGGAAAAGAAGGAGAGGAAGTTCTGGGAAGGAAAAAGGTATGAGGGGTGGTTAGGAATCTGGGGCTCAGTGTCTCTAGGAGTGACGGACGTATGAATCCATCCCTCTCAAAGCGGTGCAAGGCGATGCTCCGAGAGAGTCCTGCTGGAGAGATCAAAAGTTTTCAGTCAACCAATCATACACCACCAAGACTGGGACAAATCTCACCCCACGAACCTGGGCACCCACCTAACTTAGTAAGTTACCAAACGTACCGATCCACTTGGGATGACCTATGACAGAGGTATTGCTTATCCAATAAACGGATCCCGGAGTGGCGGTACCCATACCCGCCTCCCAAATCTAGCAGAGATTTCAAACGTATCACATGTCTATTCGTATATCACTTGAAATGAATGAAAAAGTGTCACTTTTCAAATGGCTGTTAAACTATCACAAAAGATAGGAAATATGCTTGAACCTTCGATTTTTAACCCTCCCAGTTCACAAGGAATACATTTAGAATTTTGTCATTTTGAGGTTGAATAAAAATAAAAGATTTTCATTTTATAAATACAAAGACATAAGTAAAATGTTATGTATTAGTGTTTAATTAGAGATAAAAACATCGGCCTCGAATAAAAAATAGGTACAACCATTACAGCTGGTAGACCGCCAGCTATTGCTGAACATTGCGCAACCAGCCACGATGAGCAAAATCCCTCAACCCTCTACCGCAGCAGTTCACAAGCTATATTATAGTTACGAATTTCTTCCCAATTTTTTGACAGATCTTTTTTTCTGTTGCGTTCGATAAATACTATTACATTAAAATTATTTTATCAAATACGTAAATGTATTGCTGAGGAATTTCTAAAATATGAACTCTGTGCTCAATATATTTACAGAAATATTTAAATAATTGTAGATATGCAAATTTTATTGGCATCAGCAGTAAGGTAGAATTCTGTACAATAAATACGATCATGAAATCACTCTTAAATTAGTATGACCATTTTAAATCACAAATATTATTGTTGTGATATTATCTAAAGTCAAAAATGACGTACGTAAATTTCTACAATGCGCTTGTTGTAAGTGGAACAAATGTCTTTTGATTAATTGTGTTGATTTTAAAAGTTTATTCGTGAACATAAAAGAAATATTAAACAAACTTGTGGAAGAGGTAATCAAAACAGCAAATGAATAAAGACTGATAACGATTTATGGACACTTTGACTAGCACTAAAAACAAGCAAGCTATTTTGATGTCAAAACGTCCCGTTACTAATTTTGAATTTAATCTGTGAATAATTCAATTAAAGAATATCTGGCCTACATTTTTTAAAGAAATCTCAGCCCATGGAGAAACTGAAACCGAACTAAAACTGGTTGGCAACTTGGGGTTGCAAACTGGTTGGCAACCAAGCTTCTCTCTCGGCGTAACTCAATTTTACGATTTCAGTAATTTTGTCAGCTTGTAGGTATATTTTCATTTTTATTTTATTTATTTATTTATTTATTGCTTCTTCACAATTTAAATACATTTTTAGCATGTAATTATTAACTCCACTAGGGTGTATTGGGGTTAATAATTTCACAATTTATTAAAAGCAACACACATATATTATGAAGAGAGTACGTAAGTTAGCTTAAGTACAGCATAATATAGTTTTCATTCCATTTAAGTGTCATTTATTTAAATTTAAAAAAAATTACCTCGCTTAGACATGGTTGACAATTTTATAAAGTGCAAAATAATATAAGCATCGAAAGACAATATTTCTCACAGAATGGGCCTCTACTAAGCTGTAGGAACTAATGCATTATAACGTAAATATGTAGAGTGACCATGTGTTGAAATTGGTTAATTTTAATTAATTTTTTGCAAGCGTATCGTCTTTAATATTTAAACTGGTATTTTCCTAATCGGTATCCATTTTGAATGCTGATTTTAGAAAATTAATATGTAATAGTACCTAAGTTAAGTAAGTTAAGTTTCTAAATCCTACGCACAATGGTAAAAATTGGAATACACAAATGCTTCCAATCTTATATTAGTTCTATCGAAGACTCTCTACATCATAATACAAAATCACTATGTACCTATGCAAAATCTAAGGGTATGTCTAACTCAATCCCTAAAATAATGCACCTTAATGAAACTGTAGCATGCAATGGCCACGAAATTAGTGAACTTTTCTCAGATTACTTCTGCTCTGTTTTTAATACAAACGATGTTTCAGATCAAAATATAAATAATAATTGTCAAGAAAGCAACTACTCGCTCAGTCATATTGAAATTTCAAGAACCGAAATATTCAACGCTATGAAATCACTAAATTCAAACAAAGGACCAGGCCCAGATGCCATCCCACCATTATTTATATCAAACTGTGCTAAATCTCTTGTTTATCCTGTTCACATTGTATTTTGCAAATCTCTCGAAAAATGTGTTTTTCCTGATCTTTGGAAAATAGCTCGTATCACTCCAATCTTCAAATCTGGGAATAAAAGTGACATCTCTAATTATCGCCCAATCAGTATACTCCCATGTTTTGGGAAAATTCTCGAATCGTTAATTTATAAAAGCATTTTTACACATTTTATACATATTTTGAGCCCTCTTCAGCATGGATTCATTTGCAATAGATTCACTACCACAAATTTAATTGAATATGTTGATTTTTTAAGTACTAATTTTGACAAAAAAACACAAATAGATGCAGTCTATACTGATTTCAGTAAGTCATTTGATAAAGTAAGTCATCCTCTTCTGATCCAAAAGCTAAAACGATCAGGTTTTTACGGCAATCTCCTGAGGTGGATTATATCTTATATTTCACACAGGAGTCAGTATGTACAAGTTAATAGTTATAAGTCCTCGCCCAGACTAGTCACTTCCGGTGTTCCTCAAGGATCCCATTTAGGACCACTACTCTTTGTTATATTCATAAATGATCTCACGGTACAACTTTCTTGTAAATGTCTATTATATGCAGATGATTTAAACATCTTTCATCCCGTAAATTCACAACAAGACTGAAACTTTACAAAAAGACCTAATTAAGTTGTCTCAATGGTGTGCAGATAGTGCCGTGGAATTAAATATTAACAAATGTAATATCATCACGTTCACGAACAATGTCCATAAAATTGATTACCCTTACACGATCCGTGATGAAATCCTGAAAAGAGTAGACTCCATTAGAGATCTGGGAATCTTTCTTGACTCGAAGCTGACGTTCAGAAACCATTACCAACACATTGTCAATCAAGCCAATAGAATGCTCGGTTTTATCACTAGAATTACCAAATCGTTCCAGAATCCCAGTAGCTTCAGAATCTTGTACTACTCATATGTAAGAAGTATCTTAGAGTATGGCACCGTGATTTGGTCCCCACACTATGCGGCAGCGTGTGTATATGTGGATTTGATTTAACAGATGGCGTTGATTATAAAGGTTTCGTTAGCCACAGCAACGTGTGGCCGGGTCTGCTAGTGTATTATAAAATAGAATTTACTAGATACCAGAAGTTTTAACAAACAATATTTTATTGCACATGTACGTCAGTATAATTTCATGTCAATAAAAATTTAATCACCATCACGAATGCCAAAAATTAACAAGAAAATATCGACTGATTAATTTCAATGATTTTTAAAGTGTCACGTTAAAAAAATAACTTTCGCTTTAATTGATAAGAAAGACACGTTATTTAAATGTATTTTAACTGTTTTTAATTAGTTAGGACACGATTGCGTTTTAGTTCACGAAATTAGTAAATTTTTCTATAATGGTAAATTTATGCATTTATTTTTGTACTGCAATGCATTGAAAGAAGCAACAAAGCATGCGTAATGAATTTTGATTGCAATGGTTGGACGAAGGTAGTATTCATTTCTAAATAGGACATATTTTAAGTTATTATTTTGAATGCGCATCTATTGATGAAAATTATTCCAATTATTAAAATTTTGGTACTTTTGATGATTTTTTTGGTATTCGCTTTTTTCTCTTTCGTCAAAGTATACGTTTCTCACTTCTGGTATATGAGTATGTATATAACAGGTGATTTTTTGTTAGAGAATAACTATATTTTTTCATTTTTGTCATGTAATTGGCAGAGGACGGATGGAAGTTGACTGAATGCTGTATACATGAGATTTCTGAGGGGCAAGTGTGGTAAAACCAATGTACAATCCTGTAAGAAATTTGTAGTTTTGCAAAGAATGGAAGGCTGATTTAAGCGTAACTAGCAAGGTTCAGAAAGGGGCGCTAAGATTGATTTATTTATTTATTTATTTATTACATAAGATACATTTATACAGTAAAATAACATAATAATAATATTTCAAAATAACTGTAAATATTAAAATGGGTACAAGTGTTATTATGTCTTGTTTGTCTATATTGGTTCCTAGCTAGGCAGATTGCCCGTTCTAAGGAACCAAATGCTGGTGAAAAATGCAAAAAATGTATTCTGAACAAAAAAAAACAAAGTTTTTTTTTTTTGTAGATTAAATATATACTTAATTCTTACTGATTGTGGCATTTAATAGTTAAGCATTTAAAATTTTAAGTTTTAAGTGCCGTTATTTAACAATTTTTCAGACTCAACCCTACCTGAGCCAATCAACCATTTATTTATTATTGAACCGATGCATGTCATTTTGCATGTTTTAATATTTAATTCTGGGGGGATTTTATTATATAATTATATAATTGGGCAAGCACAATGAGTGTAAGGAGAATACGTGATGCGAATGGGAATGGTAGAAGAAGTCGGGGTCGCCCACGGAAGACAGTGCATGATTAAGTTAGTAAAAGTAAAAAAAATGATATTTTTTAATGATTTTGCACAAAAAAATATCTCCATAAAACACGTTTACGTACTTATTTAAACTTTATTTACGTACTTTAGAACGTTTTAAAAATTGTTATTTCTGCTTGGTTTGAATTTTGTTTTTCCTTTTTATATCGTTTTCACTATACATTTTTTTTTAATTTTCATAAAGGAGCACTCATTCTTTAAACACAAGCACTAGCTTACATTAGAAATTATCGCACAAAATTATAAACCGTAAAAACTGTTCATTTTGTAAAATTATAGAAAACCAACAAAAAAATCGAAGGGAATGTACGAGGCGATTTATGAATATGACTGAAGCAAGGAGTGTGTGCCAAGACCGAGTTACTTGGCGACCATCCTCTCTGCCTATCTCTACGGGGAAACGGCGTGATGGTTTGTTATAGTTTTTTCTTCTTCTATGTAGTGCTCTTTCCTAAAAGAGGTGGCTTTTCATTAGGGACATCTTTGCCTTACAGATTTCTTAACAATGTAAAACGTGACCTTAGAACGGGGTACCACTGTAAGATCACATTCTTTTTAACTTTTGTAAAAAATAAAAAATAAACAGAAATTTTTTTACTCCATTTACATCCTCCTTTCTGGGTGATAAGAAACTTTTTATTAAAAAAATACAATCTCCGTAGTCTAGGTTTTTTTTGTTATTAATTTTTTGTTACTTCAAATTTTTTTTATATTTATTTAGTAAATATATATGTATTATTTTTAACATTTTTATATGAAACATGTTAAGTATTTATATGAAATAGAAAATATATTCGTAGTCCTTCTCACCAGGAGATCCTGTGCTGAGGGGGACTATGCTTTGGATAAGTTTTCAGCGACTTCTATGGTTTAACTTCATTGTTTGGATAAGGTTTTCCAGAAACTTCTATGACGATGTTTTAAGTATACTAGTAAGTTCATTTTCCGATAGTTCCTTCAGCCAACATTTAATGTCCTTTGTAGCTATTTTTTGTTTTAATTTGTTTCATACTACGTGGGAGTTTTTATATAACTTTACTGTTAAAAATTCAGAACTTCTTTGTCCAAATGAAGAGTTACACTTTAATTTATTAAGTATTAAAAATAATTAATTAAAAATAATATATGGTAAATTTGCGGTACTTTCCAGAGTGGAAGATATTCCCAATATCGCCCTCGTGTTTCAGACCATGTTTTACCAACATTCAGAATTAAAGCATTGCTTGAAATGGCTTTAGCCATGTTTGGTGACCAGATCTCAATAGCCAGATACTTCCCCACCTTTCTCTTTCCATCTCTTTCCCCTCCCGACTACCTTCAGCCTCACAACATATTCCAATTAGGAATACCATAGTCTCACTGGCTCCAGACAGGAGACTATTGTGAGATATTCAAATAAAAAACACAGGTTAATCTGCAAAATATAAACGCTTGTATGAATCATTATAATGTATGAAATATATGAGCTATTTTTATCCAAATGCAAAAAATCCCAGAAAAGTAACATACAGATCAGATAAAAGTAGTAGGTACGAGTACATCAGTAATTTTTTAAAAATGTTTTATTAAAATATCAGCCCAAAAGAGTACTGCTATCATTCCGTTAGTAGCCCACCCGGCGGGATGGTGGGTAGTGTTGGGTGGTGTGGGGACTGAAGGAGGTAGACGGTGTGAAAAAGGAATATTTGGAAGCAACCCCGGCTCATGGGGCCTCATACAGCCTTATGCAACCTACATACGACCGTATCACGGTTGGGTAATAGAACGATAGAGAAAATCCTTGGCACGTGAATCCACAAGTAGTTATTAAATTTAATATATCACTATTGCTTCTTATATTAAGCGAACAAATTTTGGTATTGTGTAATTTAATAAGTAATGTGAATTATTCCTACATAAAGCGCAACATTATTCAAGTTAAATGATCTTTTAATTCAAAATCGGAACTATTTAACGTATCAGATGAGTGATAAAGTTAGTACCAAAATTATTTTACGAATATTACTTTATTGAAAATGCGAATTTATTTTGCATTTGAACAGAAGAAACAGATGACAGATGCTTATATGAATCAAAAAAGTGAAGGTATATCACTAAGACAACGCGCGTTATTTCACTAAAGTAGGTCCAGTGGACATAGTACAACATTTTTTTTTTTTTTTACATTAACTCCACACAGAAGGCCCTGAGGAAAATAATTTCCCTCAGGGCCTATGTCATCTGGGATGCTGTGTGGAGGGTCTTGTTGAGGAGAAGAAGGAATGAACATTGGTCTTGAAGAGACTCATGTTGTAGGAAGGAGGAAACACAGAGGCCGGCAAATCATTCCACAGCCGAGCTGTTGAACACAAGAACGAGTCGAAGAAACGACCCGTTCTCATGTGACAAATGTCAACCGTGTACAAATGTTGGGCACGCGTTTGGCTTGTTTCCCGACTATGCACCGGTGCCGAAGGGATCAATGATGCTAGTTCCTCGGAGCATCTTCCATTGTAATACCGCTAGAACAAGGATAGCATTCCCACCCGACACCTGTGCTCTAAAGATTGCAATCCGTCTGTTAAGATGGGAGAATCTATCAAACGGACCGCCCGTTTCTGCACAGAGTCGAGGGTATTTTTTAGGTATTTTGGAGCTCCAGACCAGAGATGGCTGCCAAATTCAACCGTGGGGCGTACTTGTAATTTGTACAAGGTAAGCAGTTGTGTACTATTAAATTATCTGCGGGCCCTGTACAGTACGCCCAATTTTTGGGAGGCTAACTTTACTCTGGCTTCGATGGAGCCCCCATACCTGAGCTGGTCACTTAGAGTTACACCAAGCACATTACATACATGATTATTTCCACCATTAAGGCTATTTTCCCTAACTTTGGGATTTTGAGTTCGAAGGAAAGTTGAGCCTTAGCATCTGGCTGTTTAGAACTAGTTATTACTAACATTTTAAATATGATTTTTTACGGCCTTCGTGGTCGAGGGGTAATGCTATCGACTAGCAAATACGAATGTTGCGGATTTGAATTTCATTTGATGGATTAGTGTAATTTCACAATTTGGACATTTAAAATAATATGTAGTATATTTGCGGCACGTTCCAGATTGAAAGATCGTCTCAGTATCGCCCTGGCGTAAGGCCACCATTCAGAATTGAAACGTTGCTTGAAATGTGCTGTGTTTGCTGACCAGATCTGAATAGTCAGGTACTTTCCCGTCTTCTTCACCTCCCTCCCACCTTCAGCCTCACAAAACACCCCAATTGGAGACGCCATAGTCTCACTGTTAACTGTTGAATTTTGTGCACTATTAACATAATAAAAAGTGCCAGTCCAGTTGATTTCTCTCTTTCTCAACAAGTCTATTCTTTATATGAGTGATCCACTCTAAAATAAAGTGCCAATTATTCAATATGCAATGACTTTTAATTCTTGTAGAATAGTACATGACTTTCTATTTGTTCCCCTCTCCCATCACGAAACACCGAAAATTCTGCATGTGTCTTGATGGAGAACTTATCTTGTACATGATTGAAACTTTGAGATGCTTTGTGCAACAAACCGGGTAAAACCATTAAAAGTTTATTGGAGAAAATTACGTAGATTTTATACATTTTTATCGCTGCATTCCTATTAAAACTATTTTACTTGTTAACTTATTAAACGACATGCAAACAACACTAAAATGATGTTAGAAATCAAAGTATTAAAGATCATCTAGAAATTGTTTTAAAATGGTAAATTTAATAATTGGGAAAGCGATTGTTATATTTTACATCTCCTTTGAAAATCATACTTCGCTTGTAATGTAGTATTATATCATAAGAGAGCCTGTGCCTACAATGGTTCCATGCCAACTCAGAATGAAACAAACTCAGAAACACCTCAGAAAGGTCATTAAAAGCTATGAAAAAATAATTTTAAAATTGCCAGTAACTCTAACCTAACTTAACCTATTTAACCATTTTTTTATCATCACTCTTAATGACCTTTCTGAGGTGCTTCTGAGTTGGTTTCATTCTAACTTGTCTGGTCACCGACTACAATACGTCATAACCCCAGAATTTGATAGCGGAAAATTGTGAGAGAAATTATAAATTAAAAGTGCCCTATAGGACAAAGGAAGAATTGATTCGTTTATAACCGCAAACTTGTTTTCTTATAAACAGATGTATTCTCTTCACGATATACTTTTAATAGAACAAGACGAGAAATAAGTTTTACTGCTTAATTTCAGATGGCGTATGACAAAAATAACAATTTTCAGACGATTTTCTCAAAGACAAAATGTTGGAAAGTGAGGTTAACTCAAGTGTCAAAGGGTATTAAAAAGTTCTTATTTTATTCATCATTATTAATTCTGGACTACAGTTAGTGACGTGCTGTGCCTGTTATCACTAGGAAATCCTGTGTTGAGAGCTGTCGAATTGAAACGTGAGCAGTTCATAATAAGATACGATTTTAGATTTTCACGGCCAAAAGTATTTTTGTTATTAGTTTTTGGGGTAGTATGCCGTGTTGCGCTACCTCCTTCTTTAACCAACGCTGTCCGAAACGTTGGCTAAAGAAGGAGGTAGCGCAATACGGCATAATACCCCAAAAACTAATAACAAAAAAAGTTCATAATAAGAATATCGATAACAACACAATATTACATTTAATATAACAGACGGTCATTATCGTACCATTGGAAATGCATACTTATAAATTTAATAAAATCTTTGATATTAGCTCTATCCGGGTTGGTGATCCAAGACTTGATGTCTGATTTATTTTTACGATAATTTGTGTTTTGTCTAATGGCCAGTGGAAGTGCAGTATAAAGATTTGTTGCAAAGTAACTAAATTTTCTTTGGTCAAAAGTTGTTTTAGCAAAAGGGATAAGTAAGAGATTATGGCCTTTGGTTCTAGTATCTCGAGCAGGTTGGATATATTCAAAAATAGTTCTGTGTTTGGAGAGGTATGGTAGTATGTTTTTGGCATAAAATTGCCTAATTTCAAAAATATATATATTCTCTTAAAGATTACTTGCGATCCGTAATTTTAGTATAATCTTTGTAATTAGTTTATAATCAAACAGAATTAATAACCTGGCAACTGTACGTTTGAAATTTAAGAATCCGACTAAGAATATAACTCTGACGCCGCGCCTTACGCAAAACCGTTTTCGTACGTGGAGTTTGCATACAAATCTAGTTTTATAATAGAATCGAATTACAGCAATGCTAAAAGATGGCACCACTTACGTTAACAGCTACTTACGAAGCAGCGTGAGGAGCATCGCTTGGTAGGCGTAAGTACTATTTTTATTTTTATTTATTATTTTTTTTAAATTTGTTTATTTATCTTTAAAATGCTACTGGTCTTCCATTAATAGCATTTGCTTGTGGATGGAAGAAAAGTTTACATTTTATATGTACGTGTACAAATACAGTCACGTGTTTCATATAGATTGGTACAGTTATTACAATGCATATTGGATTTGTTATTCGTGAATCTCTCCGGGTGTGGAGAGATAGATGATAATTATTGGAACTGGATGTGAATACCATAATAATACACACCATACCATAATACCACCATATACACCATAACATAATACCACGTTTTGATTTCTACCACGCGTATGCGTATTATATATGACATCACTGCCTGTCGCAGAAGTCTGTCACTGGATGGCCTGAAATTATTTTTCCGAGGAACCGGCTATTTTGGAACCAGTTCCTACCGGATTTATCAAATGGTCACCAATACCAAAAGCCGCCCGCAGGGCTTAACAACAAAAACATGCGGAATGGGTTTTTAACTGCTAGTTTATAATTATTACTATTAAAATATAACAGTTTGTTACAAATCCTCTATTGTTATTTAGCTTAGTTTTCCTTCAATACATACGATACACACATTAGACTCGCCACACTTGCGAGCACATCTTGGCCGTGTGTACCCAGAGTTTACAGCGATGTCACTGTGCTTTTTACAAAATGAGTTTTGTCGTCTCTATCGTTTTGTGTGGGTTTTAAAATTCTTTCACATGTGCAGAAGTATTATTGGGCTCGTTAGTAGCTTACGTTCTTCTAATGAAACCAGGTTTTACTTTGTTCAGTTGGTACAGTTTTGAGTAATTAAGAATGCATTATAATTTTCTATGATTTGCAAATTTACTAAATTTACTTGGTTATTACAAGAAAAAATAATATTTACTTTAATGTTTAAATAATAGATATTCTAGAAATAAAAAAAATATTATTTGTGTACCATTTTCACCAGCAGCAGAAATGGGTGTTTTTTTCTTACATTAGTTCCATAGATGGTGCAATTACACGCGGTAGAAGTGAAACCTTTAGAAAACTTAACTTCGAGAGAATGAGACGAATGCAGAATACCAGGAGTAGGATAATTGTAGGGTTTATTATTATAATATTTATTAAGGTATTTTATTCTACGAAGCACCACACAAAGAGGACACCGATTAGTCCAACTCATTCTCTCGCAGGCTAAATCCTATATTTATATGTATGAGCTTGTCTCGTTTTAGTGTCGCTAGTTTCCGTTTCATCGAGTTTCAAATCACAACGGTGTTAAAAAAAATTCAATTCAAAAATTCCCTTATCGTCTGTATCATTTTTGGGGATGCTGTGTGGAGGGTCTTTTTCGGAAAGAAAGTTCTGTGAAGAAAAATATAAGAGTGGTGGATAGAAATCTGAGGGTCAGTATGTCCGTAATGACGGACATATGAATCCATCCCTCCCATTGCGTTCAGGTGTGGTTCCGAGAGGGACCTGCTGGAAAGATTAAAATGTCTCCCTCATCCAGTCTATTCCGATCCGGCCTACCTCACAGTTGGCGGTCAGACACATCCGGCAACAAGCCTCACCCCATGAATCCGGGTTCCCCTGCTAAGTCACCAAACGTAGCGAACTATTTGCGGTGACCTGTGGTATAGGTGTTGGTTATCCAATAAATGGTTCCCGGTGCGGCGGTACGAATTTGACATTATTTCTCTTAAATTGCTTTAAATTGAAGAATTGAGCCACAAGACGTCTTGTCTTACTTGTTGAAAGTTATTTAGTTTGAATATATATAATTATATTTCGAAGGTCAACAATTTTGTTGGATGTTAGTCACAAGGAGAAATGATGTTTTAGAAATACAAAAGATCAGAATCTTTGCAGTACAAATAAATATCGGTGACAGTATTAATAAAAAAATATTCGTTCAAGTATCGGTTTTCTACGAATTTAGTCATTTAAATGCATTTTACAACCATTACAACAACAGCAGGGTTGGTTGGAAATTAAATAAACTTATTTTTATTATACACGGTGTCCGGAAACTCGTAGTGCAATTAGGAAACTGGTGAATCTGTATCACATTTATGTAACAATTTTGTGGAATAACTATTTTTTGTATTGAGCAAATTTTTTCGCGTAAATTATACGAATTTTGAGGACGAAATTGAAAAAAAAAAAAAAAAAAAATTTCTTTTTTTTCTTTATTCATCATATAAAATTTTATACAGTTTTTACAGGTGATTCGACTACCACGCTAGGCACATGCCCGTATTATGGTGGTCGATTTATGTATATAATTGTATAAATGTAAGAATTGTTATTGGTTAATATATAGTTTAGTTAGGTACTATGTTTTTGTATGACAACGAATTCTTTAAGTGGTTTGTCAATTAAGTAGATAATATTTATATAATAATAAACATATAAATAAACCATTCTTATTGTAGGCTGATGTTTCGCTTAAGTAAAATAGGTACATAAATACATGATAAGTAGATAAATAAATTAATGACTCTTCTTGTGGAGATGTTGAAAATAAGTCATAAATTAATGGACCATTTATTGTCTTTTACAATGCGTCACAGCGTAGACTCGAATCCAGATT
This sequence comes from Limnephilus rhombicus, assembly GCA_929108145.2. Classification (NCBI taxonomy): domain Eukaryota; kingdom Metazoa; phylum Arthropoda; class Insecta; order Trichoptera; family Limnephilidae; genus Limnephilus; species Limnephilus rhombicus. The sequence goes on from OV815293.1 coordinate 7,018,297, forward strand.
TTATTTTTTCAACTTAATATATAAAAATGGATAAAAGTTTAAAAAACACATCAATTGAAAAAATCTTTTCTGGTTTCACTATGTGATACATTCACTAGTTTCTCGTTTTATACTACAAGTTCCCGGACACCATGTATGTTACTTGTTAATTTGGGTATGTTGATCTAATGATGCATCAGGAAGGAAAACCAGCCCTTCAGATCACATGTTGACCCCTTAAACTAATTTATTCGCTTTTCAGAACAACTCATATAGGTCTCATAAAAACCATTGCGTCTCTCTTAATACCATAGTGAGAAATATTAAAATTAGATAAAACTATTAAAATTATATACTTTTTGTAATTATTTTTTTATCATAAATATTTATCATTTTTCAATAATGTCTAAGTAATATAAAAAAGTAAGAAAAAATAAATAAATACACAAACGGACCAATTTTCGTCAAGAAACACATGTACGTATATATTTTTTAATGATTTTATTTAAACTAAAATTGAAATTCTGAAACATACGTTTACCACATAATGTATTGATTTATTTAACTGCATAATTATATGATTTGAAATGGGTGTGGTATAATACAAAATCTTATTTGAAAATTTAACAAATCTGTCAACGACCTATGGTATAACCTTATTATATTAAAAACTAGCTGGTCCCGGCATGCGTCGCTATGCCACTTAATAAATAAATTGTTTCTCCCTGTGTGTCCTTTCCCATCGTCCCGTTCCCCTTCCGCCTCCCCTTCTTCTCCTGCGTCCTCTTCCCCTCTCGCGTTCCCACTCCGTCACCTCCACCTTCCCTCTCCCTACTCTATCCCCCCCCCCCCTTCACCGTCCCGCGAACCCCCCTCCCGAGTTCCCCTCCCCCTCCCAGGTCCCCCTTCCCGCGTTCCCCTTCCACCTTCCCCGCCTTCCCTCTTCCCTTTACCGCTCCCTCGTCCCGCCAACCCTCATCCCACGTTCCATATATTCAATCCCAGTACATTCAGTTCTTAAACAGCCTGCGTGCCACCTTTTATAATTTTTATTCAAATTTCCATTTTTCATGTATATTAAATTTGGTACCTAACATAGGAACCTATTTAAAGTATCTAAAATTCTTGATTCGATTAAAAATATTAGGGGAGTACCTACTTTAAATACATTTTTCAACTTTTCAAAAATAGAATCCTGATTGCACAATCATTCATTGTTTTGCAAAATGTCATTCTCTAACACGCGAACTGTCAAACGTGTGATGTTTTCTGTTATTATCTAATTTTCTGCGCAATTTTCTTAATTTTTCTCTCCGTAAGAACCATCCTCGTACTTCAAGGAATATTCTAAAAAAAGAATTAGCGAAATAGGTTCAGCTGATCTCGAGATTTGCGCTTACCAACACAATCAGCGATTCATTTTTATATTATAGATAAACACTTTTTCTCAAAATTTAAAACATATTTACTAAATAAAAGAACAATCTTATATTTATATATTTTATATACATTTTCTTTATTACACACCTTAGCTTCAGAAAAAAATGAAATATTCTGTTTTTTTTTTTTTTTTTTTTTTTGGTTTTGTTTTTTGTTATGTAGTTTATGTACATTTCAGGTATAATATGAACTAAACATGTCAATTTGCCTATCCTGGAACGGGAAACTTTCCTAGTTGGACAGGCAAAGCTTCCTAATTGTAATTTGTACTTTTGTATCTATAATAAATAAATAAATAAAAAAAAAAAAATAAAAAAAAAAATCTTTTTCCATATTTTTTTGTGGAAAAGAGTCAATAATTCTAAAATCTGATTTAAAATGACATATTTCTGGTTTTCTCCTGTTATACCCTCTTTAAATATATTCTCGCATTTACAAATAACCATTTTTTATGAATTTAGTTTGCAAAATGCGCTTCACGACCCTTACCAAAAGCAGGGTGGTTGTAAGTTAATCAAGGGATGCATTCCGCGGTCCATTGCCGATTGTAACGGCCGGGCATATTAGCGAAGGCTTTGTTTAGCGGGCGGGGTGATGCAATTAGGCCCCGTTTCGGCTGCACCAACCCGCCTTTAATCGAGCCTGATGTTGCGTAGTCGATTAACTAATTAATCGAATAATCGAATCTCGCGAGGATGGAATCATGGGCCTCGTTTGAAGCGACTGGATTGAAAAATTATTTCATGGGTAAAGTGTACTCAGTGGATCGTGTTTGAATTTTGAAAATGCTAAATTTAATGGAAACAAAAAAATACATGTATGCAGTTCACACGCGGTAGAAGTGAAACCTTCAGAAAAGTAAACTTTGAGAAAATGGAACGAATGCAGAGTATCAGGAATAGGATAATTGTAGGGTTTATTTATTATAATATAGTTAACAAATTTATTTTTTTTTTACATTTTATTCTACACAGCTACACAAAGAGGAGGCCGATAGGCTACGAAGAACCGCACAAAAAGGACACCGATTAGTCTATCTCATTCTCTCGCTAGCTAAATCCTATAGCTGTGAGTGTTTTTCTCTTTTTAGTGTCGCTCGTTTCCGTTTCGTCGAGTTACAAATCACGACGGTGCCAAAGAAGTTTTCACTTAAAAAATAAAGAGTGTGCAGTTTACACGTGGTAGAAGAAGAAGAGTGGGGAGGCTAAGAAGCATAGCACAAAGAGGAGACCGATAGGCTACAAAGCACCGCACAAAGAGGAGACTGATTGTACTATCTCATCTTTATAGTATCGCTATTCTTCGTATCGTCGAGTTTCAAATCACAACCGTGCTAAAGAAGTATTCACTTCAATAATTGGATGATTTGCAGAGAGCTTTTTTTGTAAAAAATCACCTCAAGGGCGCTAATGGTTTATTTTTGTATAAATTTAGATTTTTTTAAGCCCCAGTTAAAAGTCACTGATTTTAAAGACAATTTCAAATATATATTTAAGGTAACAGTAATTTGTTTACAATTTTTTACATTAACCCCTCTCACAGGTGGCACTAGAAAATAATTTACCTCAGAGCCTATGTCATGTTTGGGTATGCTGTGTGGGGGTCCTTTTAAGGAAAGAAAGGGAAGTAAATTCTGGGAAGGTTAAAGGTATGAGGGTTGGGTAGGAATTTAGCCTCTCGCTGCGATGCCAGACGATGAGTCAAGAGAGGTCAGCTGGAGAGTTCAAACGGTCTTCCCAAATCGGCCTCTCCCTATCTGGCCCTCCACGCAGCTGATATAATTTATCATTATTTATTGGTGTTTATCCGCCTCCAAGACCTAAACACACCTTACTTGATGAACCCGGGCACACCTGTTGAGTCATTAAATATAGCGAACCACTTGGGGTGACCGATGGCAGAGGGTTATCCAAAAATAAACGGCAATAAAGATAACCTAACCCAACCTAACATAACCCGGTCTAACCTCACCTATTCATTTAAGGCTTATGATTGCTTGTCTAATCAATTCAATTTGGAATGCGGGTATGGGTATCACCACCCCTGCCATAGATTACCCTCAAGTGGTTTGCTACGTTTGGTTACTCAGCAGAGGTTTTGACGGCCGGCGTGGTGCAGTGGTAAGGCGCTTGACTCGCATTCCGAAGGTCGCGGGATCGTATCCCGACTTGGCAAATAAATTTTATTTGATTAATTTGTGTATTTAACAATTTATTCATTAAAAATAATATACAGCATATTTGCGGCACGTTCCAGAGTAGAAGATACTCTCAGTGTCGCTCTGGTGTAAGACCACCATTCAAAATTGAAACGTTGCCTGAAGTGGCTTTCACCGTGTTTGGTGAACAGATCTGAATAGCCAGGTACTTCCCCACCTTCCTCCTCCCCGTCTCCTTCCCTCCCCACTACCTTCAACCTCACAACCTACCCCGATTGAGGATGCCATAGTCTCACTGGCTCCAGACGGGAGCAGTTGGAACTCTTGTGCAGTATTCATGTAAAAAAAGAGGTGCCCGGGTTCATGGGATGAGGTTTATTTAGGTCTTGGTGGCGGATGAGTCTGCCCACCTACGTGCCGTGGATCGGGAGAGACTGGTTGAGCGAGATCTTATGACCTCTGGTCTTTCGACTCTTTTGACACATCGCCATCGCCTTGCACCGCATTAGGAGGAATAGATTCATAATCCTGGACACGCTGACCCCCAGAATCCTATCCACCGCTCATAAATTTTTCCTTTCCAGTTCTTCCTCTCCTTCCTTTACAAAAGACCCTCCACACGGCATCCTCAAAGATGACATTGTTTTAGGGAAATTGTATTCATCAGGGCCTCTTGCGTAGAGCTAATGTAAAAAACGTAATCAAATAATTTAAACCTTACTTATATTTTCGTGTTGGTTTTTTTCCACTCGGCTATACCAACGACTAAAAAATGATTAACAAATTGTAATTTTGACGAACGCTAAATACAATAGGTTATCTACAACTACTGTGACATAATTACGTACATAACTATGTGGCACATAAGTTACCCATAAATAAATATTATGCAGTTAGCTATTTTTTGTACTATGATAACAAAAAGTAAATTAATGCACAAACACTGCACTTTACAGGAAGCGGAACTCGAATTTACGCGCTGAGGTCACCACATTATCAATGCGGTGATATAATGTTTTTCGAAAGGTTTTTTTTCTAACTTTTCAGCTCGTTTTAGCGCTCGAAACTCGTTTTTAACGGGAAATGTTGGTACTGCGGGTTCTACGTGTGGTTAGATGTACAGTGGGTTGATAGATGAATAATAATATGATTTAATAACGGAATAAAAATAGGCTTGTGTTATTATACATCTATTTGAATAACGATTTTGTTTTCCTGTTTTAGTGAATTCAAATCTTGGAAGTGGAAATTAACCCACTTCTAGGCATCCGATTGAGCTAAAATTTGGCAGGTAGACTCTTTGTCAATGATAATATATTCTATCAACTTTTGGTAACATTCGATCACACACAAGTGCATACACATGCATTTCTCTGAAATTGGAAGAAGTGATGGCGCATGCCGATCGAAGCGTAGGACCGTGGCGGAAATTCAAAACTGTTTCACTAAATTATTGTTAAAAAAAACTTTGTTTTATGGATAATTAGTTTTATTTGACTATTTTTTCACCAGAGTCCCAACTGCTCCCGTCTGGAGCCAGTGAGACTATGGGGTCACCAATTGGGGAAAGTTGTGAGGCTAAAGGCAGTGGGGAAGTGAAGAAGTTGGGAAGGAGGAAGGCGAGGGAGTACCTGGTTATTCAGATCTGATCATAAAACACGGCGATAGACATACCAAGGATCTTTGATTTTTTTAAATCTGAGTTGGTTTTTTTAATTAATATTTTTTTAAAATTTTTGTCTACTTATTTTTTTAGCTGTGCACACTGCTCCCGTCTGGAGCCAGTAGGACTATGGCATCCTTAATTTGGGGTATGTTGTGAGGCTGAAGGTATTTCAATTCTGAAATATAAATCTTTCATCAGGGCGATACTGAGAGTGTATTCCACTCTGGAACGTGCGGCAAATATGCTTTACACCATTTTAAAAGTTATTTATTTATTTATTTATTTGTAAGAGACAAACAGCTTATAGGCACATATAGAGATACATATTATACAAAGTTAAATTAAGTAAAGCCAAAAAGGCCTCCTATGTTAAAGTTACTTGGAGATGGAGTTTTATTACATCTTAAAATTAATTTTTGACTAGGAGGAGAGGAAGGGGAAAATAGGATAAGGATAGGAGATGCTCCCGATACATTCCACACTCTTGTAATAATTTTCGATCGTACGCGTTACTTCCATTTTACAGTCTGTCAATCTATTATTGAGTATGGCATCATAGCATGGGGAGGCGGTACTGCATCAGCACTAGACCCAATCATAAAGGCATAGAAAACTATCACAAAATTAATTCTTAGACTACCTCTAATTACAGACTTGAACTTAATCTTTAATATTATGAATGTGTTTGACGTACGGCAGATAGATGCAAAAACAATCCTGACTCATCTATACACAAATATACATAAATACTATGAAAAAAGATTTAATACTTGCTGTAATCGAAATAATAACAAAGAATTACTACAAATTCCCATAACTCGTACTACTTTTGGTCAACGAAGCTTCAGATATTTCAGTTTTTCCAATTAGTATAAAAAAATGTGATTCACAAAAAACATAAAAATTTGGATAAAAAATAATGATAGAGCATTTACCGGTGCACTCACCCAAATTCGAAATTAGTATTGAACCAATGCTGTTATTATTGTACCAATGTTATTGTTATTATTAATGCAACCATTCTATTGTGTGATTTTATTCTAATATAAGTGTTGGTATGTTCACAGTATTATAAATTGACGTAAAATTACTGCCTCAACACAGGCTAGCCTAGTGAGGTAGGTTACGAGAAGCCTAAATTTATAATTATAAATCTCTATTCTTTAAGTACCTACTGTTTATATGTATATTGTTTTCTGTTATTCACTTTCGTACTTATGCAACTTTTAAACTATTGTACGATGTACTTTTTTTGTAGTTATAAATCTTAAAATTTTTGTTCAGTAAGATATATATTATTATTATATTCCATTCGGTATTTCTCAAGGGTATTGTTAAAAATATCTGTATTGTAAAATTTTGTATCATATTGCGCACATACGAGTAAACGGAGAATAGGGAATTTTTTCTAATGTTAGTGAAAAGTTACAAATCATGTTTTTTCCTCATCTCATCTATATATATAAAAATCAATTGCTGTTCGTTTGTCTCGCTAAAACTCGACAACGGCTGGGCCGATTTAGCTGATTTTGGTTTTGAAATGTTTGTCGTAGTCCAGGGGAGGTTGAGAAAATATGGAAAAGTTGCGGGGAAGATAGTAAAAACAACAATTTCATTTTCCCATATAAACTGTTCTTCCTACTTTACTGTGAATTGCTAACCTTTCATCCGATTGCGATGAAACTTTGGTGAGTTGTTGTGAGCACGCCCGCAAAGGTTTCTGTATATACTGGTGAGCTCTGGTATTATGAATTTTGTAAATAAAATTGCAATTGGTGCCACGTGAACTGTTTGAAAATTGAATGTACCGGGACTGAATGTATGGAATGCGGGAGGGGGTGGCGGATGGGAGAGGGGTGAAGGATGAGGGAGGGGAGGGGAGGGGAACAAGGGAGGGGAACTCGGGAAAGGGGGTCCACGGGAGGGGTGGGGAGGGGAACCCTGAAGGGGGGAGGGGAATTTGGGAGGGGAAGAGGAACACGGGAGGGGGTTTAAGGGATAGGGGAAGCGGGCGAGGGGAGTGAGGAGAGGGAAGGCGGAAAAGGAGGAGTGGGAACGCGAGAGGGGAAGGGGACGCGGGAGAGGAAGGGGAGGAGGAAGGTGAATGGGACGAATGGGAAAGGACGCGCAGGGAGAAAAAATTTCGTTATTAAATGGCATAGCAACGCATGCCGGGTACCAGTTAGTTTCAAATAAATTAAATTTATATATTGTTGTATGGTGCAACCAAATATGGAAGTTAACAATTTTATTGCTACAGTATGACTAACTTCATCCGCGGAAAACACAATAAAATGGAGACCAATCTCGATTGCTTCACGGAAATTTTCATCAAACCATTTCATCCAAAGTAAATAAATGTGTTTCGCCTCGTGTCATGTAAAATGTATCATTAAATTGATTTTTTATCACCAACTTTGATTTAGCTGTTTACAAACATCAATTATTATTTTTGCAATCTTTTATAAATACAACAAAATCGTGTGGGTGACGTGTATACAGTGTTAATCACGAAAACAATGTAAATCTTTATCTCTAAATTTTATAAATTAAAGGCCTTCGCGTCGTCTATCTCTCTGTTCAAGAACTAATTCAAATTCAATAACTACTTAACGGATTTTCATGCGGTTTTCACCAATAGATTCATGAGGAAGGTTTAGGTACATAATTTGTTAAGGTTATGTGTGAATTGGTTGAAAAATATCGATAATTATTAGAATCGTCGTAAAATGTCAAGCCGCCTGGGAAATTTAATCGAAAACACTGCCTAATCCCTTTCAGATAAAACAAAACAATGCATTGTGGGATATTCCTCTTTTATAGATCTTCAAAAAAGTACGCGATGGCATATATATATATATATGCCATCGCTTACTTTTTTTATATATATATGTATATATATATATATATACATATATCTTTTACGGATAGCTTACTATCTTCCCTTCTCTACATATCTACATATTACAAATTAAAGTCCTCCGCGTCGTCTGTCTGTCTGCCTGTTCGCGATATCTATCTTTTACGGAGAGCTTACCATACCCATTCTGTCAAAAAAACGGTCACGTACAATGCGGTAATTTGAAAGTTATTCAGACTGATACAGTATTAATCCTTATCAACTTAAATACGTTAGTTACCTCAAACATTTCATGCACATTATTGTAAAATTCTGTCTGTCTGTCTCTTCGCGATGAACCAAAGATGGTGGTGGTTATAAAGGTTGCATAACCATACAGTAGATAGCGTTGTGTTTAATTAAATTTAATTGTGTGGCCGGGTCGGCTAGTATTTTGAAAAACAAAAAAAACTCGTTTAAGAAACAAGGCAGGTTTTAAGGTTGAAGCGATAGCTCAGGACATAGTGTAGTCGCCAGGATAGCGGTAAGTAGGAATTTTTTAAAATTAATAGAACACTTTGTTTTCACCACGTTTATTGTTTAAAAAACCAACATATTTCGTAAGCAATGCTTACTTCATCAGGGTTAACATAAAATAAGTTTGCTGTATTTGAAGAACCAAGTTTTTTTTTACATTTAACAAAATTTTTCTCTTGCGTTTTTCTGTTTGTTATCACTCAGGAATTTCGTTCCGAGGCCTATGTAACTATGGTATCCCAGTTTTATAGGAATGTCGCAAGACAGAAGCAAGTATCGGGTCATACAATTTCACTCCTTCCTCTCCTTAAAAAGACCCCCACACAACATCTTCAAAGATGACATAGGCCCTGAGGGAAATTATTTTCCACAGGGCCTCCTGTGTGGAGTTAATGTAAAAAAATATATTAAACATTAATTCATCTTAAGATTTGGTGACTTAATAGGGTTGCCTGGTCTCGTGGAGTTAGGTTTAACTTGGCGGCTAATGTATTTACCTATGTACTGCATGGCGGGCCGGATCGAGAGAGATTGGTTGAGGGAGACCTAACCTGGACCTCTCCAGCAGGTCTCTATCGACCCATCGAATTGCACCGCAGTAGGAGGGATGGATTTATATGACCTCCATTACTAGACACATTGAACCTTGTCCTACCCACCTCTCATACCCTTTTCCTTCCCAGAACTTTCCTTTCCATAAAAGACCTTCCACACAGCATCTCCGAAGATGACCCCGAGGCAATGAATAGGCCCCGAGGGAAATTATTTTCCTCGGGGCGTCCTATTTTTTACATTGAGGTTATTGTAAAAAAAGCGAAATTTCAATGATAGGTAAACGATTTTTTTTAAATTTTATTTGGACGTTATGATTATGGTTTCAATAATTCGTACGATGATTGAGCTTAAGGCCAATAATACAAAAAAAAACATAGAATAGTTGGTCTTCATTAATCGCCCTTGTGAAAATCTTAACTTTTACGATTAACCCTGTATTTTTATTAAAAAATGTGTGGATTCTGTTTACCACGAAGGTACTATTTCAAGTTATTTACTAAAATAAGAATAGCATCAATGTAATACATTTTAATTGCAACATAAAATATATGAAAAAATGGAAACACGTGTAATCCTTGGACGTAAAACAAAAAGGATATGTTACCTAAGACAAAGAGTGATAAATATTAAAGATTTTACCTAACCACTGAATACAAAAATTGCTTGAACGTTGAAAGTTTATAGCATGACGCTCACTTGTGAGGAACGGGTGCGCGACCATTTTCATAAAAAAAATATATCGTTCAGTTTGGTCAATTATTTTCCTTAATTTTGTTCCGCCTAATGCTAGTAAGTTATCCGCCCCACTAGGCGATGACAAACAATTAAAAATATTATAAAAAGGGTTTCATAAAAGTTACACAAAATGTTTATGAAAATACAAATTGTGAGTCAAGAGTAAAGAAAAGAGACAAATGTACGAGTATATAAAATATCTCTTTGAAGGATATACTCGTAAGTATAAACATGTTAATAATATCAGGTTTTGAGGATTTTAATATTATTAAAAAGTGGATACGAATAGTATTAACAATTGAAGGGATTTCTGATGATATTGGAAAGGGTACGTCATGTCTAAAGCGAAAAATAACCGATAATTCCAAATGCACAGTTTTAATTTTTTTTTTAAATAAAGACAAACATTCCACATAACACAACAATGTTTGAAAATCTCCTACTAACTAACTAACTAACTAACCATCACGCCGTTTCCCCGCAGGGGTAGGCAGAGAGGACGGACCGCCAAACAACTCGGTCTTGGCACACATTCTTTGCCTCACTCACATTCATACATCGTCTCATCTACTACCACCCTCCAAATCTCCTACAAATCTCCTACTACCACCACAAAAAGCCGAAAATGTTGCTTGTGTTGTGATGGAGGACTTAGCCAGCCGAGGAATCGAACACGCGACGCGCGGGTGGGACCCAATCGCTATGCCCACTCAACCACTGACCGGTAGAACTAATATGAGAGTCTTCTTCAAACACAGCAAACTTATTTTGTGGCACCATTTTAATTGAAAATTCATAGAATACTTAGTTTTAACCAAGTTTATTGTTTAAAAAACCAACACGTTTCGTAAGCAATGGTTACTTCATCAGGATTTTCTTAAAACTAATTACAACAATAGACATAGTCTTAAAGATGTCAATGGATAGGCGTGAGTGGGGTTTGGGGAGGGGGGGAGGGGGGGGTAATATGGCTTAATTTACAAAGGGAACAAGTATAATAATGATAAGTTTTAAGATTTTCACGGCCAAAAGCATTTTCGTTATTTGTTTTTGGGGTGTTATGCCGTGTTGCGCTACCTCCTTCTTTAGCCAACGTTTTGGACATCGTTGCAGTGTCCATCATCAGGGCAGATCCGGTAGATGTGTCACACATCTACCGGATCTGCCCTGATGATGGACACTGCAACGATGTCCGAAACGTTGGCTAAGGAAGGAGGTAGCGCAACACGGCATAACACCCCAAAAACAAATAACGAAAAAAGTATAATAATGGATCATTTAAAAATATTTTTTTATTTTTTATAATATTTAAATTCACCTTTACGCTCTTTCTAATTTCAAAGACTTCTAATCTGTTAATATGCACACCATTAATAAGTTAGCAACTCCTGATATGTCATACATATGTTTGGCAATGTTATATTATCGTTAAAAACAGGCCTGTAGAACAGAGTGGTTAACATTACAATGTAGTAACTATTCTCCATTATTAAAATCAAAAGTATAATTCTCAATTTGGGAGGCGGGTATGGGTACCGCCGCCCCGGGAACCATTTATTGGATAACAAACACCTGTGCCATAGGTCACCCCAAGTGGTTCGCTACGTTTGGTGACTTAGCAGGGGTGCCCGGGTTCATGGGGTGAGGTATGTTCAGGTCTGGTTTCATCAGGGATGGTTTCATATGTCCGTCACTCCTATACACACTAACCCTAAGATAACTAGTATGACATAGGGCCTGAGGGAAATTATTTTCCTCAGGGCCTCCTGTGTGGAGCTAATGTAAGAAAAGTCTCCAATAAATGATTGGCAAACTCCGAGAAACTATTATTGTTTAACCACTCGGATGTGTCACACATCTACCGGATCTGCCCTGATGATGGACACTGCAACGATGTCCGAAACGTTGGCTAAAGAAGGAGGTAGCGCAACACGGCATAACACCCCAAAAACAAATAACGAAAAAAGTATAATAATGGATCATTTAAAAATATTTTTTTATTTTTTATAATATTTAAATTCACCTTTACGCTCTTTCTAATTTCAAAGACTTCTAATCTGTTAATATGCACACCATTAATAAGTTAGCAACTCCTGATATGTCATACATATGTTTGGCAATGTTATATTATCGTTAAAAACAGGCCTGTAGAACAGAGTGGTTAACATTACAATGTAGTAACTATTCTCCATTATTAAAATCAAAAGTATAATTCTCAATTTGGGAGGCGGGTATGGGTACCGCCGCCCCGGGAACCATTTATTGGATAACAAACACCTGTGCCATAGGTCACCCCAAGTGGTTCGCTACGTTTGGTGACTTAGCAGGGGTGCCCGGGTTCATGGGGTGAGGTATGTTCAGGTCTGGTTTCATCAGGGATGGTTTCATATGTCCGTCACTCCTATACACACTAACCCTAAGATAACTAGTATGACATAGGGCCTGAGGGAAATTATTTTCCTCAGGGCCTCCTGTGTGGAGCTAATGTAAGAAAAGTCTCCAATAAATGATTGGCAAACTCCGAGAAACTATTATTGTTTAACCACTCGGACCCGTCAGCTTGTTTTCAAGCTACCTACAAGATTGCCATGCATATGTAATGATGTATCAGGCGTACCTGACTTATTAAACACCGCAAATATTCTTTAGCCTAATTTCAACTTTTAACATAGGCCCTGAGAGAGTTTCTACGAACAGAGATATTTTGAGAGAATCAAGTGAACAGACAATTTGGTGATCACTGCCCTGCAAACTCGTCCCCGCTTATAAAGAATTTTTTAGTCTTCATTTTAAAGACATAGTATTTGCTACCAAATTTTTGAATATCGTTGATTGCTACCCATAACAACATTAGTAAAAACCGAAACTTCATCGCAATGGTGCATCCGCCAGATTTGTCATCATCATCTTCGTCACCACAACGCGTCGGGATTGAGGTATGGCTTATTCATCACTTGACCTTGGGGACACCGGACGGTCGCGGCTCTACTAGAGGTGAAATGCATTCTTAGTTTCCAATACTACTTGATCGTGTCATTGTGTACCTATTTACGAATGCACTTTATTTCCAAGAGATTTCAGGCTTCGTAGTAAGCGTTAAAACAGAAGAAGAAGATGGTGTGAAAGGGAGGTTTGGAAATACTATTTAAATGTTAGAAAGAGCACGCTAATATAGCACATCCCTTAGTAAAGAGTCGTAAGTCAAAACATTTTGTTGAAGAAAAACTTCTTTACGCACGCTTGACTTGGGGAGTAAGCTGGTGAATGCGTTACGAGAGCGTTACGAAAAGCGAGGCGAACGGTAGTTGAGAAGGAGATATAAGTTAGTGAAGATAGAAAGAGACAGAGTTACGATTCGTATTTTACTGTAGGGGCAAGAGAGAGAGGTGCGATCACACATTTTCTTTCTATCTTTCTCTCAAAGCCAGTTACGTTTCGTAGGTATATCTAAGACACAGTGCAGGCCTATTATATGTATCACACTGTAGGAGCAAGTGAGAGTTTTCAGAGCACATTTTCTTTCTCTCTTCCACATTCACATTCGTTTTTTTTTTTCGTTTTATCTTTGAAAAGTTGAAAAGTAAAGTGATTGTGATTATCCACGGAAACCGTTTTAAAGTTAGATCACTCGGTCTCCGCAAGATGTCGCTAGTATCTCTTTTCGACGGGACCGCTTGTTTATCATTAATTAATTTGTTTTCGCTCTCCGATGTACGTTATTAAAAAATATATAATTAATAGTCTTTGTAGAAAATATTTATAAAGCATGAATTATTTCCAATAGAAAAAATTGTCTCTCGACAAATGCCTATAATGGTATTCAAAGAAAAAAGAAACACTGTGATTTTTTTTTATTTCACTACAATATATACAAGTAAGATTAAGAAAGGGGCGCTCAGACGGTTTGGGCATGTAGAGTGAATGAACGAGGAAAGGAGTGTAAAGACGACCTCCGTAGTCCAGTGGGTAAGACTCTTGACTCACAATCCGGAGGTCGCGGGTTCGAACCCGGCATGCGCAAATAAATTTTATTTGATTAATTTGTGTTATTTCACAATTAATTCATTTAAAATAATATATAGTATATTTGCGGCATGTTCCAGAGTGGAAGATACTATCAGTATCGCCCTGGTGTAAGACCACCATTCAGAATTGAAACGTTGCTTGAAAATGGCTTTAGCCGTGTTTGGTGACCAGATCTGAATAGCCAGGTACTTCCCAACCTTCCTCTTCCCCACCTCCTTCCCCTCCCCACTACCTTCAGCCTCACAACATACCCCATTTGGGGATGCCATAGTCTCACTGGCTCCAGACGGGAGCAGTTGAGATTCTTGTGCGGTATTCACTGTAAAAAAAAAAAAAGAGAATATATGACGCAAATGTGAATGGTAGAAGAAGTCGGTGACGCCCCAGGAAGACATGGCATGACCAAGTGAATCAGTTAAGCGGGCCATGTCAAGAGTCGGAATAATAGAAGAGCATGTATGAGACGATGTATGAATGTGAACGAGGAGAGGAGTGTATGCCAAGGTCGAGTTGTTTGGCGGTCCGTCCTCCCTGCCTACCCCTGCGGGAAACGGCGTGAGTTAGTCAAAATTTTTGCGATGTCATAATTTACACTAAATGTTGTTGTTGTTTTTTTTTTTTTTTTACATGAATACCGCACAATACCACGCATGCTCCCGTCTGGAGCCAGTGGGACTACGGCATCCCCAATTGGGGTATGTTGTGAGGCCTGAAGGCAGTGGGGAGGGGAAGGAGACAGGGGAGAGGAAGGTGGGGAAGGTCCAGGCTATTCAGATCTGGTCACCAAACACGGCAGAAGCCATTTCAAGCAACGTTTCAATTCTGAATGGTGGTCTTACACCAGGGCGATACTGAGAGTATCTTCCACCTGGAACGTGCCGCAAATATACTATATATTATTTTAAATGAATAAATTGTGAAATACACAAATTTATCAAATAAAATTTATTTGCCACGCCGGGATTCGATCCCGCGACCTTCGGAATGCGAGTCAAGCGCCTTACCGCTGCACTACGTCGGCCGTCAATTATCACATTCAAATTATCGTTAATTTCCCTAATCTCGCGAACGTCGAAAAAACTTCAGACACTTATTCACATTTCATGCGCGTCCCACCCAGTATTTGAGTAAATGTTGTAAATTGTGATTATCGTTTTTAAAAGCGAATATTATTATGTTTACACTTTAAACAATTATTTAAAATTAAAAAATAAAGTCAATAACGAAACTATTAAAACATATCACCAAATTACAATAAAAATATTATTTACAGAAAATTAATTAAAATCATGTTCACTACCGCTTTAGTTTGCAATAAAATATCTATTTCACACATATGCATTACAATAAAAACAAATATTTTTTGATTGAAAAAAATATATCAGAATGTGAAATTCACACGCGGTAGAAGGGAAATCCACAGAAAACAAAAATTGACGAGAGTGGGGAGGCTACGAAGCACCGCACAAATAGGAGACCGATTGACTACGAAACACCGCACTCGAATTCCGATGCACCTTTTCCTATACATTATATCCATTCTTGATCGAAGATTATATCATCTTATAAATTACATTATATTTGTGTTTTCTTCTTCGTAGTCGCCAGATGTCGTTTTCTTTTGTGTTTTCTTTTACCTGTTCATTATGAAGTGGTTTGAATATTGGATATTGATTTTACAAAAATATATATTTTTTTGATTTTAAAGGATTTGAACTTAGGTCCGCTAAATGTCTCTTTCTCTCGCAGTAAAGTAAACTGAATGCTGTTGAAATGAGATCCCTGAGACGTATGTGTGGTAAAACAATGTATGATCGTGTGAGAAATGTGGATATCCGCAAAGAATGTAAGGCTGATGTAAGCATAATGAGTAAGATTAAGAAAGGGACCCTCAGATGGTTTGGGCATGTAGAGCGAATGAACGAAGGAAGTAGTGTAAGAAGAATATACGACGCGAATGTGAATGGTAGAAGAAGTCGGGGACGCCCGAGGAAGACACGATCAAGTGAATCAGATACTTGAGTCGGGTCACGTCAAAAGTCAGAATAATAGAAGAGAATGTATGAATGTGAGTGAGGCAAAGAGTGTGTGCCAAGACCGAGTTGTTTGGCGGTCCGTCCTCTCTGCCTACCCCTGCGGGGAAACGGCGTGATGGTTAGTTAGTTGGTAGTTAGTTAGTCTCTCGCAGGCTAAATCCTGTAGACGTACCTGTTGGTCTTTTTTTAGTGTCGAAGGTTTCCGTTTTTTTTTCACTTTAATATAGTAACGTTGTGATGATTGCCAGTACAGCTCGCGTTTTCCTTGTGTAAAAAGTTTGATAAATAATTTACGTCATATTTAAGTGAATCGTTTCAGAATTAATTCCGCTCACCCACAAGGAAAATCCATGGAATTAAGAAGCACAGCAAGAATAGTGCTACCTACTACTGCTTATTTAGATGGTAGGATTAAAATGATTTCAGTTGTGCTTAGAATATTTACGGACCTTGATAAGTAAATTGGCATCGCGTTCTTTGCAATGACCTTGCAAAAGACAATATTCCTTTAGGGGTTAGAATCAAGACAATTTTCTTGGGCGTACGCGAATGCGTGGCACAATTTCAAAATGAATAGTGATGTATTTATTTGGAATTTTTGAAGATTATTAAAAAAAAGTTTTAAATCATTTAAAATATATTTAAAAGGGCTATAATTTTTTAAGTAAAACTTCTTTACGCACGCTTGACTTGGGGAGTAAGCTGGCGAAAGCGTGACGAGAGCGTTACGAAAAGCGAGGCGAACGGTAGTTGAGAGGGAGTACGCTTCGTATATTACTGTATGGGCAAGAGAGAGAGGTGCGCGCACACATTTTCTTTCTCTCATAGCCAGTTACGTTACACAGTGCAGGCCTATTGTCTGTATCACAGTGTAGGAGCAAGAGAGAGCAGTGCGCGCGCACATTTTCTTTCTCTCTTCCTATCATATAGATAGAGCATAAGTTTTACTTCAGTTGTATGGTCTAAAGCATACTCGTTTTTTTATTCTATACTTGATTTATTATGACAAATAGTTTATTGTGAAAAATCGTGATTTATTATCTATATACACATAAGCGCCCTTGAGGTGATTTTTCACAAAAACGGCGCTCTACAAATTATCCAATTATTATTATAATTATTATTATTATAAAAATCTCGTGTCACGGTGTTTGTGGTCGCACTCCTCCGAAACGGATTTCAAACCACAATGGTGCTGATGATGATTTCACTTCAAAAATTGACAAACGAGAAGATGATGTTGATAGGCAAATCCTAATACTGAGGCAAATATTTTATAAAAATACTTTCAGTTCAATTATAATATCCCGTGTTTTCGCAGGCTTAATTAATGAAAGTAGTTCTAAAAGCGATTATTAATTTCACTTCACGTGTTTTTTTCACATATCTACGAATTGACAAACCGATATTCCACATTCAATTTTTAATTCAACATGAATATTTCAGAAGAACAAAGGAGAGCCGGAATACAGTAAATGTCAACGCGCCGACGAATCATTGACATATTTGAGTTTCGTTGACCCAAGGTTGACAAACAGTTCATACTTACACCTATACACCTAGGCCACGCATATTTCAGAAAAAAAATTATCGTAATTTTTTTAAATAGGTTTCTCAGTAAGTTTTTGTACCCATGATATATTTACGAGATGGTTTCTTGAATTTTAATACTTGGACAATTTGACAATTCAAAGCCCCATAACTCATGATGGGAATGACGCTGCGAGCTGAACTCCCATTTAAAAATTCCTACCAGGAAAAGTTGCGCAAATTTCACTCGGCCGGAGATCATCGTTCATCACGGGTCCAAACTATCTCCTTCTTTCTAGGAGATATTTCTTCCATCCTGAAATGGACTGCGAGATATTTGATAATATGAAGAGTGTTAGAAAGGGAGAACAACACGCATGGTTTTGGATTTGCTTTTACTTATCCTCCCGAAAATGTTTAATGAAACGGTATTTAGTGTTTGAAAAATATTTGTCGAGATTTCTAAATAATTATTTAAATTTGGACAACTTGTATAGCGCTAATATATTATAATAAAACGAATATAAAACTTTATTCCACTTAATTTTATTGGACCGTAACCGGTTTCAGCTCGTCAAAGCCATCTTCAGACTGGTACAAATATTTCCTAGTCTACGGTTTATATACACAACATATTGGGGAGGGGGAGGGGGGTGGTCTACAAGGATTTTAATCAATTACAGTAATTATATTTGTTGCTAAGTCATTTTAGACTATCGAATTTCTAAATATTTTGGTTATTCCAGTAAGCTAATTACATTGGGTTTGCAGCTCACTTCAATGATGATTAGGGAAAAACCTTAAGTAATATGAGTTACTAATGACCTAATTTTATTGTCAAATCGTTATTATATTTATGAAGTATCCCTTCAAAAAGCAATAAAAAATACCAAACTTCAGATGTCTGAAGATGGCTTTGACGAGCTGAAACCGGTTACGGTCCAATAAAATTAAGTGGAATAAAGTTTTATATTCGTTTTATTATAATATATTATAATGGAATTCCACCATGAAATATCACTCTCAAAAATAGAAATATTGTATAGCGCTGTTTTTGCGAAAAATCGCCTCAAGAGCGCTGTACAAATTAGCATGGATTTTATATTAAATTTCTTTAACTTAGGAGGCTCGATAACAACTCGTCTTGCAGCTATCAAGCGCATGGATTGTTGGAATCCTATAATATATAAAATAAAGTCGGGTTAGTTACACCATTCATAATTCGAGAACGGCTGGACCGATTTTTATGATCTTTGATTTGTTGGATTAGTCTCCGCCCCGGATAACAGAATACCTATTAAAACATCGGAAAAATTCACGAAAAAAAAATTATAAAGAAAATTATTTTCCTCGTACATTTTGCATAGAACGAAATCTCATCTTTTCAAAGAGCTGCAGGAATAATCTGATAAGTATGTGGAAAAGTAAGAAAATCACAAAAATCATAAATCCGTACACAACGCCATCTCTGATACTTACAAAAATACAACACGGACAGTTGCGCATCGATAATTGCTTCATTGTGTAATTTTTAACTTAATCAAAAAACTGAATTTAATTCAGCTAATAAGTTAACACAACAGTTATTGATCTTGAGGCGGTATGAAGTTCGCTAGGTCAGCTAGTATTATAATAAAAATGTTTGTACCAAACGGAAAAAAATAACAACCACTTTTATAAAAGTTATATATACTAATATATTATCTGATAAAAATTATTTTTTAGTTTCGTGTAAGGCTGTAATTACCTATAGTTTTCAAGTTTTCACGATAAAAACCATCGGTAGCGATCATCATAGCGATTTTTTAAATTGTTTTTTTTTTCATTAACTCCTCACAGGAGGCTCCGAGGAAAATGATTTATCTTTAGGCCGATGTTAACTTTGAATATGCAGTGTGGAGAGTATTTTTGAGGAGATGATGAAGATTATGAAATCGGTCTTGAAGAGATTCATGTTTTCGGAGAGAGGAAACATAGAGGCCGGCAAATTATTCCACAATCGAGCTGTTGAACTCAAGAACGAATCGTAGAAGCCACCCGTTCTGATAAGTCAAATGTCAACTATGACTATGCACCGGTGCCGAAGAGATCAATGACGCTAGTTCATCGAAGCATCTTCCATTGCGATTCCGGTAGAACAAAGACAGGACGCCTAAGCTCTGAAGATTGGAATCCGCTTGTTAAAAAGAAAGGATATAGGAATCTATCAACGGGCCGCCCGTTTCTGTATCGAGTCAAGGGTTTTTCAGGTAATTTGGAGCTCTAAACCAGATGGCTGCCAAATTCAAAAGTGAGGCGTACTTGCGATTTGTACATGGTCAGCAGTTGTGTACTATTTTAGTATCTGTGAGCCCTTTTTGGCACGTTTGCCTTAAATTTTTTAATTGTCAATTTATACAATTTTAAAGAGTGTTTCATCTGCTTTCAAAAACCGTATTTATTTTTGAAATGCGTTCAAAAAAAGCGAATCTATTTGAAGTTAAACGTCAAGCAGGAGTATTCCGTGAAAATATATAATTTTTCATGTCGATTTGTGAGAAAATTTTATCTAAAAAGTATGTATTTATAAATCAACATTCTTCAGAACAGTTGTAAAGCCATAATTCTCACGTTCTTCAAATTAAACAATGGACAAAGAAACTGACAGCCAACGTTCATGGAAAGGTACTCCTGTCAACATTTTGAGCGCATGATGCTACAGCAGTCGAATTCGCGACTTCCTGACTCGTAAAACCGTTATGCTACCGTGGATGTCTATCTGTTGTTCATATCTAAAAAAAGCTTTAGACCAATTAGCGTCAGAGGCAATTCATGCCGAAAAACTTTAAAAATTACTATGCGAAGGGTTTTTAGGTGCTGCTTCACATAAGACCCTTTATTTCCTGGACCCCAGGTGGTCTACTAGCATGTACGATAAATAAAACAATATTGACCAAATCATTTATGGTCAGTTATCAATATTTACGATCACGGTCAACAATTGGTAAGAGATATTCCAAACGACGACGATTGATAAATTTTAGCGCCCCTTTCGCGTTATCAGATAAGTTTCGGTTAACTATCAATATATGAATTTATTTGGACAATTTAGTTCGTTACGCAAAATTCCTGCCTTATTAATGAACGGAGTTCGACTAACGAAGCTCTTAGAATTCAAAAAAGTACTATATGCGATCCATAGACTTAAATATTTCAACTAAGATGCGACCATTTTATTCCGTTCTATCTTTGGGAAACTGAGGTGGTTGTAATATGACCAAAGACCTGATTAACTAATTACCTTCGGTTTAGTGTCAAAAAGTAAATGCGGACTGCCAATGCATTTTTAGGTAAATATTTCAATTCATAGTTAAAATCTATATATTTATAACCAACACTGCCGTAGGTTACCCCAAGTACTTCGCTACGTTTGCCCGGGTGCATGGGTTGAGGTTTGTCCGGGTCTTGGCGGTGGATGGTCTTCCCGTGTCAGCTGATTGGCAGGTCGGATCGGGTTGAGGGAAACATTTTGAACTCTCCAGCAGGACTCTCTCAGAATATCGCCAATTTCAATGTGGGAGGCGGGTACGGGTACCGCCGCCCCGGGAACCATTTATTGAACAACCAACACCCCTGCCACAGGTTATCCTAAGTGGTTCGCTATGTTTGGTGACTTAGCAGGGGTGCCCGGGTTCATGGGGTGAGGTTTATCTAGTTCTTGGTGGCAGATACGTTTGCCCAACCACTGCGTGGCGGGCAGGATCGGAGGAGACTGATTGAGGGAGGCCTTTTGACCTCTCCAGCCGGATTCTCCCGACCCTTCGCCTCGCACCGCAGTGTGAGGAATAGATTCATACGTCCGTCACTCCTGGCGACACTGACCACCAGATTCCTACCCACCCCTCATACCCTTTTCCTTCCCACATTTTCTTCTCCTTCCTTTCCCTTAAAAAACCCTCCACACAGCATCCTCAAAGATGACACAGGCCCTTAGGGAAATTATTTTCCTCGTTGCCTCCTGTGTGGAGCTAATGTTAAAAAAAATCGCCTTGCACCGCAGTGAGAGCGAACGATTCATACGTCCGTCACTCCTGGAGACAATGACCACTAGATTCCTATCCACCCCATATACCTTTTTCCTTCCCAGATATTTATTTCCTTTCTTACCTCCAAAGACCCTCCACACAGCACGAGGAATTATTTGCCACAGGGCCTCCTTTATGGAGCTTATGTAAAAAAGTGTGCAGTTCACACGCGATAGAAGTGAAACCTTCGGAAAACTAGAGTAGACAAGAGTGGGGAGGTTATAAAGCAGCGCACAAAGAGGAGACTAAATGCTAAATAGCAGACTAAATCCTATAGATGTATGGGTTTCTCTCTTTTTAGTGTCGCTATTTTTCATTTCATTGATTTTCAAATCACAACGATGCTAAAAAGTTTTCACTTTAAATACAATATTTCATTGCGTTCTAACACATCATGTCACCAAATCAAATAATATAAACTAACACATAAAACATAATTTGTACCAGTCTAGGTTAGTACGAGTAATCTAGACGTGATAATATTAAGCTAGTTGCGTATAATAACAAATAATAATAATGTCACAGTTGATATTAGCCGGTGGGTACTCGCACTCGTTACTAGCGCAGCAACAAGGGCTTCCAGCAGCCAGTTGATACGGATTGAGGTCAAGGCTATTCGACCACTGATTATATTCGAAATATATTTAGCGCTTTCGCAGATTGGATATGGATAGTGATACTGGTGCATGCTTTGAGATAGAATTCGCTAGATGGGTACTGCACTTTTCCAAAAATTACAGTATAAAATTTTTAAGGCGCCGCAACCGCTCTCAAAAACAACAAGGTGGAGAGAAATGTAATTACGAATGTTAGAGGAGCGCGCCAATATTTTAAGCGATAAAATCGATGCGAAAAATGTGAAAATATTTAATAAAACACGACTCGTTTAAAATAAAGCAATATTTAAATGCTGTCTAAAACAGCATTTAAAAAAAAAACACTGTGATTTTTTTCAGACATATAACTTGTAAAATAACAGAAACAGACTTGAAAATAAAGATTTTTGGAGCACACTGCGATTTTTTTCTATAGAAGGAATTTCAAATGATTTGCGTTTCGACGTGGGGAATGTATAGATATTAATTAAGATCATAAAAACTTAATTTTTTTAAGGGAGATATGCTAGAAATCGGTAGAAATGCATTGTAGGTGTTTCTACAACCCTTAGCGGAACTTTTGACTTTTTTTTAGTTAAAAATTTTGAACTCTATGTTACATATACTTTGAAAAATCTAAATAAAATCAATAATAATCTAGTAAATATGATTTTATTTAAATTTCTTATGAAGTTTTTTTTAAATGAACTGATGAAGGCAAATATTTGGCAGTATTAGTTACATCATGTATCAATGCATTATATTTTAAAAAGCTCACTGCTACACTAGTTTACAATTGTTTTGTTATTGATAGGATACCACAGTTCACTAGGATACCACAATTCCGCTAACCGGGTTCCATGATATCTCAAAATCAACTCAACTTGGGAGGCGGGTAACCATTTATCCTCCTGCCAAAGGTCAGTCTATGTGGTTCGCTACGTTTGGAGACTAAGCGTGGAAGCCCGGGTTCATGGGATGAGGTTTGTCTAGGTCTTGGCGGCGAATGCGTTTGCCAACCTATTGCATAACGGGCCGGATCAGGAGAGACTTTTTGAGGGAGACCTAAACTAGACCACTCCATCCAGACTATCTCGAGCCATCGCCTTGCACCGCATTGGGTGGAATGGATTCATACTTCCGTCACTCCTGGACACACTGACCCCGGATTCCTATCCACCTCGTACCTTTTCCCTTCTCAGAACTTCCTTTCTCTGAAAAGACCCTCCACACAGCATCCCCAAAGATAACATAGGCCTTCAGGGATTTTTTACCTCTGTGTAGAATAAATGTAAAAAAAACTCAACACCTCTTTGAAAAGTCATTAAAAGCCATGATATTTTTTTGAGAAATAGCTTATAAACTAAACTAACGTTATCTATTTTAACCATTTTTTTCATCACTTTTAATGACTTTTCAAAAGAGATGTTGAGTTGAATTCATTCTGAATTGTCCGGTCACCGAATTAATGAACGCAAATCTTGAAAGTAGAAATTTATCCACTTCCCGACATCCAATCGACCTGAAACTAGACAGATGTACTCGTTATCGATGGTGGCATGTAGACTGGTTATGGATAGTTTTATCAGGAATCATCGTGAAAACTTAGGTTAGGTTAGAAAATAGGAGATGTACGCACTCTACAGAATAGTTTTTGTAAATCCAACCTAACCTCGATTAGGCTAGCTTTTCAAAATGGTACAAATCAATGGAAAATAAATACAAGCTTACCAAATTATGGGTTTTTTTCATATTCGATGTGTGCAAAGGAGTTTTCAAAAACGAATTTAATTTTAGAAAAGAAAGACAAATATTCTCGGGTTAAAAATGACTTGACAATATTTAAAAATCACCTACCACCTTCACAGGAAGCGGAATATTTGCATGTGTCGTGATGGAGGACTTTGTCAGCCGAGGAATTGAACTCACGAAGCCTGAGTGGGAACCAAGCGCATTGCCAACTAATTCACTAACCGGTCAGCGGGCATTTGAAACAATCGACAGAGATAGATTAATAAAAAAATTAAGTAACATTGGAATTAATGGTAAAGAAAATAAGTGGTTTGTAGATTACCTATCAATGAACCACATAGTACTAATAAAGGCGTTCCGCAGGGTTCTGTCTTAGGTCCATTGTTGTTCATTATATACATGAATGATATTATCAAAGTGTTAAAGCATTGTTCAATTAAACTATTTGCTGATGATACGTTGTTATACATAGCCAGTAAAAATTTACAAGACGCCATTGAAAAAGTACAAATTGATTTAAATTATGTAGCGCTTTGGCTTCACCAAAACAAACTAAAATTGAATGTAACGAAAACAAAGTTTTTAATTGTTTGTTTTTGTTTGTTTGTTTTTGTAACTTTATTTAGATGTAAGCAAATTTTTTCATACATCTAGTATTAAAAAAACCATATAAAATACATAATAAAATAAATATAGTCATAAAATTATAACGGAAAGAATACAGTTTTAAAAAGAAATACAGTTACTCCAGTTAGAAATACAAACAATAGGGTTTAAGACATACAGTTAATACAAATAAATACAATTCATAAATTTTTCTTAATGTATGTAGCACATGTTTTACGAAAAGTGCTAAGACTTGAGGCTTCCTTTATGGAATTTGGTAGGTTATTATAAAGTTTTTGACCTTTATAAAACACGCTGTTTTGTGTACACGTTGTGGATAGCCTAGGTGGAAACGAGCAGGCAATACTAAAAATTGATAACGAAAGCATAGAAAGGGTTAGCAGTATTAAATATCTGGGTGTAATATTGGATGATAAATTGAAATTCGACGAACACTTAGAATACATAACAAAGAAAATTGCTAAAAAAGTTGGATTCCTAAAAAGGATCAGAAATAACTTGGATCTGAAGACAACGCGCCTTGTCTACAATTCTATTGTAACTCCACATTTAAATTATTGTTCTATTAGTGTTTTATTCCTATGTAACGAAACCAAAAATAATAAACTGCAGGTTATACAAAATAGGGGGATGAGGATGATTTTAAAATGCAACATTTTTACAAGAGTTAAAATTATGTTACAAAATTTAAATCTGATGACAACAAAACAACATATAATATATAATACATTAACAATGATTTACAAACTTAAAAATAATATGCTCCCAAATTATCTGAAGAGTACTATTATGTTTCAAGAAAATATTCACAATTATCTTAAGAGAAGACGCGGAGACTTTAGGCTTCCCAAAACTAAACTTTCGTGCACACAAAATAGCGCATTTTATAAAGGGCAAAAACTCTATAACAGTCTGCCAAATGCCGTAAAGGAAGCCTCAAGTCTCAGCACTTTTCGTAGGATGTGCATTATATGTAAAAAATATTTTTTGATTACATACCAATGTTATTCTCATATCTTATTCTTTTATAATGTATTTTTGTATAGTTATCTTTTTTATTTAGTATTCTTTTTTTAAATGTATTTGTGAATGTTACTGTACCTACTTCGTAAATTGTATTTTTTATATTTTCCTACTAGATGTATGAAATTATTTCCATACATCTAAATAAAAATTTCAAAAACAAAAAATATATCTGGGAAACTGGTAGAGAGGTCAAATTATACTGTGTTTATTAGAGTGAAGAATTAATTGTAAAGAGCTTTGTGTCGCGATGGAGGACTTAGCCAGGCGCGGAATTCAACTCACGACGCCTGAGTGGGAACCAAGCGCGAGGCCAACTCAACCACTGACCGGTCAAATATCTGGGAAACTGGCAGAGCGGTCAAATGAAGTTGTATTTTTTACAGTGAAGCATTAAGTGTAACATTGTGGCAAGAAGGTAGAAATTTTCGACATCTTCATACCCTTAACCACTCGGACCCATTAGCTTATTTTCACGATAACATTACCAGTCGTATGAGGCGTACCCGACTTATTAAGTGCAAATGAACACTAAATTATACTCAAAACTTATTAAAAAGTTGAAATTAGAAAGAACGTAAAGATGAGTTAAAATATTATAAACAATCAAAAAATAATTTTAAAAGACCCGTTATTAAACTTATTCCCTTTGTAAATTATTCCCTACCCCCCCCCCCCCACCTTTCCAACGAAACATGTTGGTTTTTTAAAAAGAAACTAAGTATTTCATTAATTTTGAATTAAAATGGTGCCACAAAATAGTTTTCCTGTGTTTGAAGAAGTAATAGGTACTTATTATATTAACATTTTATTTGAGAATATTTATCAACCAAATTGACAGAAAGAGGAACAGATCGGTGTAGTTGGACTGATGTGGTTCATTGCATCGCTGGATGCACGTGATATTAGCATTTCTGGCTGACAAAGGAAGGCCTGTAACATGCAGAATGGATATAAATGCACATTTTTAATGCAGCATTTATATGAATGCGTTGATATACTGAATATTGACCCATTTGTGCAGTATTTGGATAAACTTTCATCTAAATTCATAAATTATATCATGGATTTTGATTTTGTTGACAGAATTATGGAGGGTAAAGTGTACTTTTTATGCACTGTTTAATTGAATAAATAAGATATTATTATTATCCTACGATTACACTTCGTCATGGAAAAACGGGCACAAATGAACATCAATACTCAACACTGATGGCAGCCACTTGACGGATATCATCTTTTTCACTTAACAGAAAAAAATTTAAAAGTCCAAATAAAGATTTATGTTACTCAAAATAATTTTTTTTTTTTATTTAGTAAAAAAGTTATTCACAAACAAAATTGGATGATTAATTTTGCGCCACCCTTTATAATCAATAATATTGTTATTAAATTTATAAAAACTGTTTATTTTTTAACAAGTTCATTCATTTTTTTTTTCATTCAGTTCGTTTTTAACAGTATCAAACTGTTTGATAATGCCTTCAGAAGGCGAAACAGCTGTCACGCGTAATAATAATTACGCAGCAAAACTTGTTAAAAAATAAACTGTTTTTATTAATTTAATAATAATAATAATATTGATTATATAATAAAAATAAAAAAAAGGATTATCTTTACCTTTCGAGGAAAAAGGGTATCCATCAACCAGTCTCTTCCGATTCGGCCCGCAAAGCAGTACTTGGGCAAACGCATACGCAGCAAAGTCTTAGACAAACCTCACCCCATGAACTCGGGCACCTCTGCTAAGTCACCAAATGTGGCGAACCACTTGGCATGACCCAGAGGAGTTGGTTATACAATAGGGTGGGTCACGACTGTATGGGGAAAAAATTCTTGTTTTCATTTGTCAAATAGTGATAAAAGGGTGTTAAATGAAGATATAAAATCACGGAATTTTTTAAATAAAATTTGGATATCATCTTATTCCTCCCGATTGACTTTGAAATTTCACATAATAGAGAAAAACCCATCCTTGTTAAATCTTAAAAAAATGTTCTCTTCAAAATTAACTCTTTAGGGAATATTTTGAATTATTTATTAAAAAATATATATAAATATAATTCAAATTATCTCAAGGCAGTGTATTCAAATACCAAATCCTTCTTACTCTCAAATTTCTGCATCTTTTTGCGAAACTCAATCTTGCGATGGAAGATTACAAAATATATGGTTTAAAGTTTAAAGGAATCATAGTAACTTTTATATTCACTAGAAATAAACCCTTAAATCTGAAAATTTTCTAAACTTTGAAGGCCTCCCAAATCGTAAATCTTGTTCATTAAAAAGATTTTTAGGGTGCGGGCTATCGGATACATTTAGATTATTATTTTTAATTTATAAACTAACGTTTAGACAAGATTTTTATGCATAGCACAAAGGGTAACAATTATTATAAGCAATAATTATCAGCCAATAATTGTTACCCTTTGTGCTATGCAAAAAAATCTTGTCTAAACGTTAGTTTATAAATTAAAAGTAATAATTAATATTTGACAAATTTAAGTATTTCCCCAATAAATGTAGTCATAATTTGTCTCGACGCCATCTAGCGAGGGATTTAACACTTACAATGTCTCTCTCGCTAAAATAAAGTTGGTTGTTTTCAGGAGGAAAAAATATAATAAGCAGTAATTGTTAAATGAAACACTAGTATATACTGAATTATTTGGCCGGTATTTGATAAGCCCCCATAGCTCAGTGGTCAAGAGCAGCTGACCGGCAATCAGAAGGACACGGGTTCAAGTCCCGTTGGCGGCAAGTATCTTTTCTCGGAAGATTTTTCAATGTTGATGAGTGTTTCAGGCTGATAATTATTGGATACATTTAGACCCTGTAGTATAGACACCTGGATGAAAACCCAACACTTAGGGCCACTATGCTACTAAACGGTCAATTTTCTTCTATCTTGTTATAGAAATTACTGATTAATTGATAAAAATGGTAAATAGTTCAGAGACCTCTTCTTATTCAAAAGTTTAGGGCCCATCTTGTATATTTTATGTCAATGATATTGCACTAAGTTTGTTATTTGTATGCGTATTAGATTCAGGGTTTCTTAAAGTAATATTTAAGGTGACCTCTGGGAGATAAAACCTTATACCTAACTATATAATAATAAACACTTAAAAGCGTCAAGTAAGTACGCCTAAAGCAATAAATTTATCTTTTATATTGAAAAGAGGTAGAAAAAACAAGTTTATTACTCAATAGAAAATAAACAATTTGTCGGAAACATACATAA
The DNA here is from genome assembly GCA_929108145.2 of Limnephilus rhombicus. Lineage (NCBI taxonomy): Eukaryota > Metazoa > Arthropoda > Insecta > Trichoptera > Limnephilidae > Limnephilus > Limnephilus rhombicus. The sequence continues at coordinate 7,047,104 of OV815293.1, forward strand.
GTACTTAATAATTCATTATACGGAATAAAAATGTACGAGTTTTTGCCTACAAGTTGTTTATTTTATTTTTTCGAGCTGTTGAACACAAGAACGAGTCGAAGAAGCGACCCGTTCTCATTTGACAAGTGTCAACCGTTTACATGTGTTGAGCACGCGTTTGGCGTGTTTCTAGAGTATGCACCGGTGCCGAAGGTTTATCAATTTCTTTTTCATTACTTTTAGCAACGAATAATAAAATATCTCCTCATAAAGCACGAAATCTATTATTGAAATACTTACCTTAAAACAGTAAGCTCTGGAGTCATGAAATTTGTAAAGCTATTTCTGTTTTAAATTTAGAGGTCAATGAAACCATTTGTTATTTCACTTCCATCACGAGCAATGGAGCTTTGAAATAACTTTTTCTCAGTTTCTAAATAATTGTAAATATTTTCTGTAAGTTATCTCAGTTCCATCACGAGTTGAGTATTTAAATATCAATAAATCTCCGATGAACTTGGTCAAGACGACATATTCGTATTTCTTGACCGAGCGCAGTGAATTCCTGATTAAAGTCGATCGTTTTGCATTTCGTATGTCTTTAAATTTGTTCGTACGTTCTATTTCCGTATCAAGATGGTGACCGTTTTGGATATTACCTTTTTATCCTGCCAGATTTCGCATGAGTGAGAATCCTTCTATCATATAATCTACATTGAAGGTGGGTGAGTACCTACCTGCCTGAAGAAGTAAAAGAAAAATGATTGACATTGAGATAGTGAAATTTCTTTGGGGTCGTCCATTAATCACAATACACGTGAATTTGGGGGGGGGGTTAGTCTAAAACCTCACCACATATCACCAGGGGGGAGGGGGAGGGTTAAAAAGTTGCTAAAAAACATCACGTGATTAATGGACGACCCCTTTGGACAAATTGGATAATATCTTATTTGAAAAAAAAAATTATACACAACATATATTTACAGTGTTAATTTCAAGCGACCTCCCAGGTAAGTATGGTCCTGTTTTCATTAAATTTTAGGCAGCATCGCGTTCATTGGTCAAAATATTATACACATATTTTCGTATCGGTGATCAATGAACCGATGTATGCAATTTTTAGCCATAAGTTGTTTATAATTGTTTGCCTAGCTTGTAGTTTTTTAGATTTTAGAAATGTATTATAAGTTTGTACAGCGCCCTTGAGGTGATTTTTCACAAAAACGGCGCTATATAAATCATCCAAATATTATTATTATTATTATGGTTTATAACTATGGAAATGCGATTAAGTACTGATTATTTCTTTAAACTACGACAACACTGTTGTCTTGGCAACACTGGTCACGTGACCAGTGTAGTCCCACCTGAGACCGTTCCGATTTCCACTTCTGACCCGCGATCTCTAAAGTGTAAATGTGTCTGTTCAAAGACTAAATAAATAATAAAACGTGGAAAACTCTTTTATTGCTTCACTGAATGCAAGATCCTTCCTTTGGAGTTAAGTAAGTATCATCGACATTACAGAAGTAAGGTTCCCCACAACTGGTGACCCCGACGTGATTTGAACACGCAACCTTCTGATATGTAGGTATTTCAGTACCTAGGTATAAACGCTACGATTTCTGAGGAAATTTTGGTTTTGATATAGATACCTAATAAAAAAGTAATTTAAAAAATAAATTAAAACATTATTTATTATTATTTATTAAATTTTTTTAGTTTCAGTTGAAAATGGATATTGTTTAGGATCTGTCGTGGGTGACCACACGCAGTACAAACTATAATCTGTAGTGTTGCCATATGCAATTCGCTGGAATAATTACAAACGAGGTCATAAAATCAATGTATAATACCTTCATACCTTGGGATATTTATTTATTCAAAGTACCAGCTCAATTACGAGCTGTTGAAGCGTAATAGATTTGGCATGATTTTCTATACTTACATTCAAGACCAACATTGTTTTTCTATACTTACATTCAAGACCAACATTGTTTTTCTATACTTACATTCAAGACCAACATTGTTTTTCTATACTTACATTCAAGACCAACATTGTTTTTCTATACTTACATTCAAGACCAACATTGTTTTTCTATACTTACATTCAAGACCAACATTGTTTACGTAACATGTAGGTATTGCTTAATAAAGAAATTATATTATATGCCTAATTTAGACAGATTAAGGTCATCACTTTTTTTCCAGTACCTCCACGTAGAAGGAAAACAATATCCTTCGGGGACTATGTCATCGTTGGGGATGCTGTGTGCAGTGGCGGCTTGTGAATTTTGGGGTGCTAGATTGCTAATATTAAAAAAAATTACTTTATAGAAGTTAATTGAAGCCGAAAAATTTTTTTTTCCGAAAATCAGTTGTTTGTATGAAAAATTTCAAGAAGTTTCAGTTTTTCTAGCACCGCACAGATTTTCGAAATTTTTATTATTTACTACAACATTAATAATGCCATTTTTTTAATATTAGGGGTCGTCCATTAATCACGTGATGTTTTTTAGCAACTTTTAAAACCCCCCCCCTTGTTTATATGTGGTGAGGTTTTGAACTAACCCCCCCCCTACCCAAAATCACGTGTAATTTTTTTAGTACAAAGTATATTGAAATTTTCAGAATATTATCACGAAAAATAAATACACGTGATATCTCGTGTCTCGCATATCTCTCCTATTAGAGCCTCACGTGATTAATGGACGACCCCTTTATCACTCTAACACATCCAAAAGTCACTAGCCGTTACTGGCTGTGTGATGAAGTTCAGAGAAGGAAAAAGTATGAGTGGGTAGGAATCTGGGGAGCGGTGTGTCCAGGAGTGACGGGCGTGTATGAATCCATAATTTCTTTCACTGCTGTCCGTCTGGAGAAAAGGTCTCCCTCAACCAGTCTACCCGATCCGGTGGATTACGAGTAGGTGGATAAATGTTTTCGCCCCAAAGACCTAAACCAACCTCACACCATGAACCCTGCTAAGTCAGCAAACGTAGACAAACACTTGGGGTGACCTATTTATTTGTGTTTCAAATCATTAAATAAAGTTCATTAAATTAGTCATTTTTCCTGGATTTTGATGAATCTTTTTTTAAATAACGTTCTTTGAAAATATAATGAAATATAAAATAAAAAATTAAATGAAAGGTTTTTTGAGGTTGATGTTTTAATTTATTTTTGACAAAATTGTGTTCCAACGAAAAACTGTCGTTATTAATTTTAAATTACCCATGGTAGTGATTGTTTAGGCATTTTAATGCTTTTATTTATATTTTGGCAGACTTCGACTTTTATTAATTGATACGATGTGATATTATGTGTCCAATATATTATTTCGACCATTATTTCACTTTATTAAAACTGTTATAAGTCAATAAAACAGAAATCTCTAATAAGGCCTTAAAATGTTGGGATTTATAACTAGGCTAACTAGAAATTTTAACAATATTAAGTGTATAAAACTGTTATATTTTGCATATGTTAGAAGTCAACTTGAATACAATTCTCCCGTCTGGAACCCATATTACAATATACATGTACAAGCTGTTGAAAGAATACAAAACAAATTCTTACGTTTTATTAATTTTAAAATGGGTATTCCAGCAATTATGTTGAACTACAATACTATTTTAAATGATATGAATATGCTCAAATTGTCAGACAGAAGAATTTTCACTGATTTGGTATTTCTGTATAAAATTCTAAATGATTTAGTTGACAGTCCGGTATTGCTCGAATTAATAAGCTTCCGGATTCCACTACGTAATACTAGAAGTCAGGATTAATTTCAGTGCAGTAATTCTGGAACTAACTACCATATGTATTCCTCTTTACCCAGAATACTAATGGAGGGAAACAATTATACCAAGTCAGTGGACATCTTCAATGTATCTTTAAACAAATATAAAATATTGTTACGAAGGCAGTTCAGTTATGTACAATAAATACTGTATATTTCTTACTATTCATATGTAAAAGCCCCGAAAAAGGGCGTTAATAAATAAATAAATAAATAAATAAATAAATAAATAAAGATGCATAACATAGCAGTAAGTACTAGATTAAATAGTGCATTAAAAAAATGTATGCTTACCATCAGAGTGACCCGGAAAAACCTGAATGAAGACATGGACACTGGAAATCATAATGACGAGATTACGAATCCAATCTTTTTGTATGGCAGATTAATAACCGATTTACGTATTGTGAAAAATTTCTTATTTTAAGATTCTTATCATTTGGGAACATAGATTGATATGTTGCACTAGAACATCTATTCCGCCGGGTGTTATCTTATAATTCGAAAACAGGGATCTACACGACCATCCACTGTGCGTCATAATCGTTTGTTCTGGTAAACACTCCTTAAATCACATTTATAGATACTTAATGATTGTACAGTCTCTTGAAATAGTCGGTGAGAAATCATCTAACAAAAAGTTAATACGAGCAAAGCGTAAACATCAACATAGAATTAATCATAAAAAAGGACTTTGAAAGTGGCAGGTGACAAAAGATACATTGCCGATGACTTGACTGTAAATGGGCAAAAACCACACCTGAATGTCCAGTACAATTGAATGCATAAAACAACAGTTGACAAAGAAGCAGGCATGGGTACCGCCGCCCCGGGAGCAATTCATTGAATGCCCAATAACCACGATTAACCCGAGTAGTCCGATACCGGTTGCTTTCAAATTTAATTCATTAAATGCATAATCCTGAGAGCGTGTTCTTGCGTGCGGGTTGATGAATTTAATTTTTTTTTACCAGTTAAAAATTGCAAAATCTGCATTAAAGAAAACAACTTTTTGTAAGTTAATGTAAGTAACCTAACCTAACCTACCCACTGAGATCAATCTCCGCAGCGTTACAGGTTGATTATTCCCGTATCGAGCCTATTTTGAAAGCGTCGTGTTATTCAAACCAGATTGGTTAAGAATAAATAATGAATTACCCTTTTTAATATATTTCTTATTGTGAATACCGCGCAAGGGTTTCAATTATTGTTCCCAACAGACCAAAGCCATTGGGGCTAAGACGTGCCCAATTGGGCTGTGGTGAGAGAGAAGGGAAGAAAATTCGTAAGGGGAAGTTATGGAAAAAACTAAAATTTACTAAATTCATATATATTTGGGAGGCGGGAATGGGTACCGCCGCCCCGGGAACCAATATTGGATAACCAACACCTCTGTCATAGGTCACCCCAAGTGGTTCGCTACGTTTGGTGATTTAACAGGGGTGCCTGGGTTCATGGGGTGAGGTTTGTCTAGGTCTTGGAAGCGGATGACCAGGACATACTGAACCCCAGATTCCTACCCACCTCTTAAACCATTTTCCTTCCCAGAACTCTCCTCTCCTTCATTTCCTTAAAAAAAAACCCTCCACATAGCATCATAGGTGAGCATAAAGATGACTCAGGGCCTCATGTAAAAAAAAAATCCGTTATTGAGAAAACTTGCGTTTTTCTTATCCTTTTGAAATTGTTTACAATATTTTATTATTTACTTACATGATTTTATATAATAGAGCTTGAATTTCCTCATCGAACATAAGATCTTTGTTTCTTTATGAAAAGCTTTTTTTTAAATATTATAACAATTTGGGAGGCGGGAATGGATACCACCGCCCCGGTACTTGAAGTCACCTCTGCAACAGGTGACTTAAAAGGGGTGCCCGTTTAATGTTTGTTTAAACACCTTAAAAAAATATGTTTCATCTTAATACGTCACATTGTATCCTTTCGAATCTTCTAACTTTATTCTGCAGTCAGCTGCCCATAAAAATCATAAAGCCTTTGTTTGGATCACACTTTTATACACATTTTTGGTTTAACGAGATCCGACTAATTTAAACACAACTTTCTAGACCGTGCAAAAATTTCTCGGTGTGCATCAACACTTTGAATTTTACAGAGAGGCATTTTTCAAAAGCGTTGGTACGTTGAAAACACCAAACATCCATTTAAAGTTGTGATTGTATTGCCCATCAAGACCCCTGAATCTGGTGTTTTTCCACACCGCCGGCAACGGTAGAGGTCACGTGTCTCATGACTAAATGGCATTATCTAATGACTAAGTTGCCCAATGACTGGCATTTCAAACTAACCATTTTTATTGGTTCCGCGGTCTCATGAAACTAGTTTTTCGCAATAAATAAATAGTCAAGATGCTATTCGTGGAATAAAGCACACAAAGTTTTGATTTTACGGATTTTAAAACGTAATAAGGAAAAATATAATAGAATTACTGACGTTTTTCACTACACGAGTACAACCTACATGGTTTCTGTGGTTGTCGGTCAAAATATGTTAAAAGAAGTTTTCAAAAAACTTTATAAAATAATTTATTTAGAAAAATAATTTCCCTTAGAGCCTGTTTCATCTTTGGGGATGCTGTGTGGAGGGTTTTTTCGGAATAGAAGGAGAAGACGAGGGAAGGAAAAAGGTATAAGGGGTGGGTAGGAATGTGGTGCCCAGGAGTGACAGACTTATGAATCTTTCCCTGCATGGCGATGGGTTGAAGTCCGGCTGGAGAAGTCAAAAGGCTTCAACCAGTCTCTCTCGATCCGGCCCGCCACGCAGCAGATGAGCAAACGCATCTGCCGTCAAGACATAGACAAACCTCATTCCATGAAACCCGGGCACTCCTGCTAAGTCACCAAACATAGCGAAGAACTTGGGGTAAGATGTCAAAGGAGTTGGTTATCCAATAAATGTAATAAATAAGCGGCGGAATCCATAGCCGCCTCCAAAATTGAAACGTTTGATACGTTTGTCCATTTGTCTATGAATTACGGTTATCATAGTTATGTCAAATAGAAGAGGAAAAATTCAAGTTAATTAAACATAACGTGAGATTAGTACACACCTAATATATATATATATATATATATATATATATATATATATAACATATTATGTTGGTACATAGGTAGGTATATATTTCATAGATCTCAGATATTATTGTGCATTAAGAGCGTTTAACCAGCCAGCGGCCGAAAATCCACATTTCGTCGAAAGTTGTTCTTACGATCATGCAGGGCGGTTACAATGAGAAAGAATAATTATTCTCCGCACCAGCTATTTAAAATCATAACTCAATATCGATTTTATTTCATTCCAAATTCGCTTTAATTTATACCTACATCGAAAAATGCTGAAGGGCGTGATGATAAAACTATTACAATAATGTACTTTTTGTAATTATTTTTTGTTTATAAGTATTTATCATTTTTCAATAATGTCTAAGTTGAATAAGAATGTTAAAAAAATCTGAAATATATTAGTTTTTAAGTGCGCAAATAAATACATAATCGGACCAATTTTCGTCAAGAAACACATATACGTATATATTTTTAATGATTTTATTTAAACTAAAATTAGAATTCTAAAACATGCTATACCCAGATAATATATTCATTTATTTTACTGCATGATTTTATGATTTAAAATGGGTGTGGTATAATACAAAATATTTTTTGAAAATTTAACTAATCTGCCAACGACCTATGGTATAACCCTATTATACTAAAAATAAACATTTTTTCTCAAAATTTAAAACATGTGAATGCTAGATAAAACAACATTCTTTTGGATTTCGTTTATAATTTTTTTGTGGAAAAGAGTCAATACGTCTAAAATCTGATTTAAAAATGACATATTTCTGGTTTTCTCTGGTAATAAATACCCTCTTAAGCGTTTAAGAACGTCTTGAGGGACCTCGTATAGGTAAGTAAAGAAACATATAATTATATTCTTACCGCTTTAATTATGTTTGTAAATTTGGGATGTACATTTTAATCCGGTGTAAAAATTTAAAGAAATGCTTAACCCGATTTTTTTTCAGATGAGAACCTTAGTTTGATTTCAAGTTATTAATTCCATCCACCGTAATATCGTGTATAAAGGATGATTTTTGACAATTTCAATGCAATTGAACAAACCACCCTTTGGTGTAGGGATAAAAAGTACACTTCCATTCTTTTTTACCAATACTAATTCCCTTTCTTTCTCTTAGCCTCTTGAAAACGTTTATAATTTATGCAAACATTTTAGTATTAGATATTAAAAACAAAATTTTGATGGAAAACTAGAAACAAGATAGAAACAAGTGTGTGTTTAAAGTCCGCTAAGGGTTAAAGGTCGCCCTGATGATTGGCCACCTCCAAAAGGAGAGATTACAAGAAGAATAAATTTCGTTGGACCTTTTTTTTTTTTTACAGTGAATGCCGCACAAGAATCTCAACTGCTCCCGTCTGGAGCCAGTGAGACTATGGCATCCCCAATTGGGGTATGTCGTGAGGCTGAAGGTAGTGGGGAGGGGAAGGAGGTGGGGAAGAGGAAGGTTGGGAAGTACCTGGCTATTCAGATCTGGTCACCAAACACGGCTAAAGCCTTTTTTAACCAACGTTTCAATTCTGAATGGTGGTCTTACACCAGGGCGATACTGATAGTATCTTCCACTCTGGAACATGCCGCAAATATACTATATATTATTTCAAATGAATTAATTGTGAAATAACACAAATTAATCAAATAAAATTTATTTGCGCATGCCGGGTTCGAACCCGCGACCTCCGGATTGTGAGTCAAGAGTCTTACCCACTGGACTACGGAGGTCGTCCTACTTTCAATTATTTATTACTTTTGTTGAGAGGAAACCGGGCGGCGGCGTTTTGTTCATAGAAACGTATTTCCCAATTTCCTGTGTATGTTTTGACACTACTTTAATATAATAATATGTTTTAATATAACACAGATATCGACGACTAGCGTGTCAATCTTTTGCTTTTTTCGATAAATTACTTCTTATAGGAGTTAGGACTCCTCCAAAAATTGTTAAAATTGCCTGGTTTGAACGCCATTAACAGACGTTCAGAATACAAACCACGCAATTTTTAAAAAAAATTTTTTTTTTTGTATTTTCTTCTAATACAGTATATAAACAAAATCTTTAAAATCGGTCCATTTTTGTAGGAGAAAAATGGGGAATGCAAAACCTTGATTTTGAAGATTTTATTTCGGTGTAATCAGCCTGAGTTGCAGTTGCCCCTCTCGCTAAGAGTGACAGTGACAGCAACAGTTTGGTAAAATACCTATTGTTCGAATTTCTCGGCGACCGGGGATCCTCTTAAGAGGAGACATTACCACCTATAACGGGGGTTTTGTTCTGCTTTAATTTCACACACAAATATATTACACACTATATTTTTACATGATACGCACGGTGTACAAGTTATTTATATTTAACCCTAGATTACTAAACTATCCTACAAGTGACGTTGTTACTAATTATTCGTAAAATAAACAACGTCGAAATAAAACGGGGATAAATAAGATAATCACAAACTTTTATTATTATTTTTAATTGTTAAACTAACGTTTAAGACAAGATTTTTATGCATAGCACAAAGGGTAACAATTATTATAAGCAATAATTATCAGCCTGAAACACTCATCTACATTGAAAAATCTTCCGAGAAAAGATACATGACGCCAACGGGACTTGAACCCGTGCCCTTCTGATTGCCGGTCAGCTGCTCACCCAATTGAGCTATGGCGGCTTATCTTATACCCGCCAAATGATTCAATATATACTAGTGTTTCATTCAACAATTACTGCTTATTATATTTTTTCCACCTGAAAACAACCAACTTTATTTTTGCGAGAGAGACACTGTTAGTGTTAAATCCCTCGCTAGGTGGCGTCGAGACAAATTATGTCTTCATTTATTGGGGAAATACTTAAACTTTTATAATTTTGGAAGTTGATAGTAACATTTTTTGGGTTTAAGAGATTACGTAATTATGAAAAATAAAATTCCCAGTTGGGACACAGTTCATGTTATACGCCCTACATATGGCCCTTTTCTTGACTTGGATGGACAAAAGGCACATATTTTTCTTGACTTGAATGGACAAAAGGCACATATATACACAAGCACCCCCCATTCACACAAGCCCTGCTTATTTATGCGGGGTAAATTAAATACATATATTATGTAATTAATTATTGTATAAAATTTATTGTAATTTATGTATCTTTTTGTGAATAAAAACAAATATATATATATATATATATAATTTTTTTATAGGAATTTGGATGGACAAAAGGCACATACTTTTCTTGACTTGGATGGACGAAAAGCATATATTTTTCATGAATTTGGATGGACAAAAGGCACATATTTTTCTTGACTCGGATGGACAAAAGGCAAATATTTTTCATGAATTTGGTTTTTTAATTGTTGCCGCTTCTGGAACAGATTCAACAAGCAAGATACTTTATGCGCTCTTCTATTCCGTACATATTGAGAGTAATAAAAATATCTCACCATAAAATATTTTATGTAGAATGGTTTGAAAAATTTTATAAACGATGAATTATCATCATGAGATATTCAGTCCAAAACATCAGAGATTTTATTAATATGTTTTTGAATTGAATTAAATTGAATTGAATCAGACGACAGAATTAATTAAAATATATACCCCTCGTAAAGATCCATTCGCTAGGCCTACTAGGTCACCCATTCGACTGCAAGTCCGTCCAAACACGCCGTGCTCCGCGCACAGCATATTTTTGTTTACGCCTTCTTCACTTGCCGACTTTATTTTAGAGTGCTGTATCGTCTCAAGTTAAAGCTTTAATTGATTAATTATTTCATTAAATATTTTGAATTAATTAAACCAAAAGTATTAAATATCTTGGGATGACATTGAACACACTCTCACAAAGTGCATTAAATTTGAACAACAGAGAGTAACAATATTGATGACCTCAAACCCATCGGAAATTCATAATTTGATAGCTTCAACCGACTACTATGCCATTTCAAGACTCATGAAATTCATTAGATGGTGCAACATGGAAAATATATGATACATTGTTTTATAAAGATACATACATATATTAATATTGCAACATTAATATATAGGATATATTTAAAAAAAAAAAAAAAAAAAAAATGAAACCTTAAAATAAATAAAACAGATGAGGCAAAAAATGACAGCAGTATGCGAGTCAGAAGCCTCGATTAAATATTATAATATAAAAAAAAAAAAAAAAAATATCTTGGGATTGAAATTGATGAAAATCTACAATGGAATTCACACATTGATCTTACCTCAAAAAAGCTAACAAAACTCATCTACTTCTTCAAAAAATTAAGAAACATCTTGTCGATGAGGGATCTAAAGAGAGTATATTATGCTTTATGCCACTCTCGATTGGAATATGGAGTAATAAGATGGGGCTCAGCAGCATCTAATCACTTAAAACAACTTAAGATAACTCAGAATTGCATTATAAAGACCATTCTAAAGGTCCCCATAAGGACGTCAACAACAGAAATTTTCAAACAGTTTGATGTTCCAAGCATACAGAAAATCTATGCCAAAAACATTCTAGTACATCACCACAAAAATGATTCAGAGGCAGACACCTCACACGCTCATAAAACCAGAGCCAAACAAACAGACATACTTAATATACCAAAGTGTAACTCTTCATTTGGTCAAAGAAGTTCTGCATTTTTAGCAGTAAAGTTATATAACAAACTCCCACTTAGTATCAAACAAATAAAAAAAAAATAGCTACATTAAGGACATTAAATGTTGGCTGAAGAATCTATCGGAAAATGAACTTACTAGTATACTTACAACATCATAGAAGTTTCTGGAAAACCTTATCCAATCAATGAAGTTAAACCATAGAAGTCGCTGAAAAACTTATCCAAAGCATAGTCCCCCTCAGCACAGGATCTCCTAGTGAGGAGGACTACGAATATATTTAATATATACATCTAACTAACATGTTTCATGTAAAAATGTAAAAAAAATTATATAGTTACTAAATAAAAAAAATATAAAATAAATTGAATCTAAATGAATGTAAGTAACTTCCCGAAGACAATACAGCAATCCATTGTATTCTACACGCGCCAAATATTTCGGTATTTAAAAGTTTTCGAACGCTTTCGATTGTCATTTGGTGTTTGATTTAAAGAATGATAATATTTAATTAAAACAAATGCCAACGCAATGGCTACGATTCTTCTCGACAGCTGTGCTGTAAACATTTATGAAATTAAAAATGTCAATACGCAGATCTTGTTTTTGTATTATCGATAGATTTTAAATTCCAAACGCTAATGACGTGACTCCGTCAGGCCACCATAAACAAAAACCTAAAAGATCAAAATAGGTACTTCTTTATATTCTGCTGCATATCGGAGGTTGGCTATTAAGACAATAAGATCATAAAAAAATAGTATTGAATTAAAGGAAACCGGTTAGTATCTGAGTGGACAAAGGCGACGTTTTCTCACCCACGCCTATAGGACACAATCCTCAGCTAAATATACTAGCTAAGTCCCGAATCAATGAACAAGCAAATATTATTCTTATTTAATTCCCCTTATTGTCGGATTATTTATAATACGTTGCATATTGAAGATTTTATTGAATCAGAAACTTCAAGCACGTTAACAATTTGGAAGGTGAAATAGTTAGTTATGCAGACGACACAGTTTTACTCTTTAAATCTAAGGATTGGAAAAATGCATACAACATAGCGAATTTAGGAATCACGCGAGTGAAATCATGGCTAGACACATACTTACACTAAACATATCGAAAACATAATTCACAACGTACAGTATAAATAGCACAGGACAGCCAAAAAATAACACAAACACCATAAAATACACGAATGTTTAAACACCAACATTTGCGTTTGCCCTCCTCTAGAAAAAAAAGAACAAATAAAGTATCTAGGAATCATAATTGACCATAACCTTAGATGGACACATCACATCGAACAAGTCACAAATAAACTCCTCAAAACGATACACATTTTCCTAAACATAAGAAACATATACAAAATACAACAAATGAAAACAATATATTTTGCTCTATGTCAGTCTATAATAGAATATGGAATAATTGCTTGGGGAGCAACAAACTCAGCTATCGAACACCTGGAAATTGCGCAGAAAACGATCTTAAAGGTAATACTTAAAAAACATAGACTTACTGATACAGACCAAATATTCAACCGTTGTGACGTACTAGACATACGACAATTATATGTTAAATCGCTACTAAATTACATTTTTGACCAAAAAAACAACCTTTAACAAACACAAAATATCACAAACAGACCAGTTAGACAAACATACAAAGAAAACTTAAAAACTCCGACGGTAAATACAAGCTTTGGACAAAGACATTACCATTATCACGCTATAAAAGCATTCAACAGTCTAACACTTGAAAATAAAATTGAGGAAAACAAAAATAAATTCCGACACAAAATTACAAAATGGATTAACCTTTCCCTTACTGTGCTAAAAAAATACGCGCGCTCCGGTGCTGTGTAATCAATTCACGTGTTAAAATCATCGATTTTATATCGGAAATATATGACCATTCATAGCTAATCGCTTTTGTTTTTCGTAATTTGTGTTACAAGTGATAAAAATTGTAATTTAATTGCTGAAAACATGAAAAAACCATCATCCGTTGCACAAAAAACGGGCGAGGAGACCATCTCAAAGTATTGCCCGCGAACGACTGAGGCGCTGGCCGCTGGGCTGCTACCCAATACATACATACAGCTATGTATGTTTAGCTACTACGCGGTCGTAGGTATCGACGGTCGAAACACAACACGGCGGTCTCTGTTTCTCGTGTTCCCGTATAGCAAAGTAGAGCGAGACGTCACATAACGTGTCATCTCCCCCCGCACACTCTTCGCGTATCACGGTCCACACTGGCACACGGTTGATTGTATTTGTGGTTTATTCCCGATATTTAACAAAATATCTCTGATTTTGAATTAAATTTGCTAATTATTTAAAATATTATTTTTTAATTCAGTATGTAAATGTATAACGGATGAATACCTAAAATCTGAACCCAGAATTTATTATATTTATAGAGATTTAAAAGTTATTAGAAGCAATGTGTAGTATTTACGCATTACAGACCAGGAAAGGTTAAAGACCAAAATAGACAATACTACCAAAATATCATAGCATAAAATAACAAAACATATAAGTAACACACAAAACCAATATATAACACAATCACCCACAAACACACAACACGTATTAAAAATATCGTTTTTAACCTTATATAATATTATTTATTCTTAATTTTACGTTAATTCTAAATCTCTAATTTTTAAGTTTAATTTATCTTAATCGTATGTTTTTTATGTACTTTTTTCCTTTTTTTCACCAATATTATGTATATATATATATTTATATGTATTGTGTATAATTTTGTATATGAAATGGAGGCCTCAGCACGGGTAAACCACCCAGTGAGGCCAACATCATTGAATTATGTAAAAAATGTAAATAATATTGCATCAAAAAAAAAAGGTGGATATGGGTACCACCGCACCGGGAACATTTTATTGGATAATCAACTTATGCTACTATTATGGTAAACCACTGGGAATAATGGGATATTTCCACAAACGAGGGATTCTGTTGAAAATGTACGGAATATTTAAAGATCATTTTTCTGATTTTAATCATCCTACTAAAAATGTTTTTTTTTAATGTTTTCATTCAATATTATTGATTTTAAAAACGATCTAAAACTGACAAAATCAAAACGGCCCGTGGTTGACAAATCGGAATGTGACGTCGCTCAGCTGGGTCAGCATTAAATTAACACTGTCAGTGAGCGTTCACGCTCATGACGTCATACGATAACCCCGCCCCAAAATATCGTTTTAGCGGCAATTCAAAAATGGGAAACTTTGACTCGCTGTAGAAAAAATTTATTCGTCTACACAAAAATAAAATAAAAATGCTGTAATCATCGTAATTTTTTGCTTACTTTTTTTAAGCAATATAAAAACCGTGAAAATACCTCATTATGGAAAATAAGTGGGAATAATTATTGTAAAATACTGGGAATAATTATGGTACACTACCGGGAATAGTTATGGTAAAATACTGGGAATAATTATGGTAAAATACTGGGAGTAATTATGGTACACTACTGGGAATAAATATGGTAAAATACTCTGAATAATTTTGGTAAAATACTGGAAATAATTATGGTACACTACTGATAATAATTATGGTAAAATACTGGGAATAATTATGGTTAATAACAATGACATGTGGATATGTGTATAGAATATTTTAGTTTATAATAAAGTATTAACATTTTGCGTACATTTTTAATATTTTTTTGTAGGCAACATTATTGAATACGTATTGGTCGATTTAACTCCACGAGAAGACGCAAGAAAAGCCAGACAAGACGAGCCAAGAAGGGGGAATAAAATCCAAGAAGAGCCAAATCGACTAAGGAGAAACAAGATAAGAGAAGAAACAAGAAGAGACAAGACGGACTAAGGAGAAACAAGATAAGAGAAGAAACAAGAAGAGACAAGACGGACTAAGGAGAAACAAGATAAGAGAAGAAACAAGAAGAGACAAGACGGACTAAGAAGAGACAAGAATAGACAAGAAGAGTAGGTTAGAAGATCCAAGATGAGCCCAGAAGGCGCGGAAGATGCAAGAAAAGGTAAGAAGAGGCGAGAAGAAGCAAGAAGAGCCAAGATGAGACGTAAGGAACAGATAAGGTTCCAGAAGATCCAAGAAGAGACAAGAAGAGGCAAGAAGAGAAAAGAACAAGCAGCAAGAGAGAAGAGAAAGGAAAATTTAAGAAGCGGCAAGAACAGACAAGACGAGCCAAGCAGCGGCGAGAAGATCCAAGAAGAGACGATAAAATCCCAGAAGAGACGAGAAGAAGCAAGAAGAGACAAGAAAAGCCGAGATGAGGCAAGAAGAAGGAAGACGTGAAAAGAAAAGTCATAACACTCAATCCATTCCTTTATTCCTGCCCATCCTAAATTCCAATATTGGCTTATTAGGTTGCCATGTATACCGGTCGAATAAACTCCATCCTCCTTCCCATCCTCAGAGCACGTGTTCCAGTCCAAACAAATCAGTGCCCCTCGGTGTACCGGTCTCACCGGGACAGGAGTACTCCTGGCTGGGGGGTACAATCGTATCGTATCGTATCGTGTAGTAGGCAACATTATTGAAATAAAGGATTTTTAATTTTAAGAACTTCCTCTATGAATCCGCACCAATCCAACCAATAGAACGAATTATCTTCATGTTAATAATGAACACATTCAATTTAACTGCGTATAACAATCACCATCGTATTTCTGTTAATTAAGGGTTGTCTGTTAACATAAAGGGGGGATAGCAACACACTTTGCCAAAGAGGGATAGCAACAGTATGGCCAAGGTCCGCCTTTGTTCGCCGTCACGCTGCGAACCCAAAACG
The DNA here is from genome assembly GCA_929108145.2 of Limnephilus rhombicus. NCBI lineage: Eukaryota > Metazoa > Arthropoda > Insecta > Trichoptera > Limnephilidae > Limnephilus > Limnephilus rhombicus. Next base: position 7,063,419 of record OV815293.1, read on the forward strand.
AGGTCAGGGGACAAATAATGCGATGGGACCCGCGACCAGAACTCACCGACACACTCACTCACTCACCAGAGACTCAAAACTGCATAATATTCATTACATTGTATGCACTCTTACAGTTTGCACATTGCATGATGTGTCATGACTAATAACTTACATTCGTTTCTGTATAGATTCTCTCTTATGACAAATGAAAGTTGATAATTAGATGTAAATGAAAAAAGGAATATGTGATACTAAGGCATAAGGAAAATACGTTTTTAGTTTTATTTTAAAATGGCAAAGATAAATACCTTTTAGACTTCGAGGTAAATAATTTCCCCTTAGGACCTATGTCATCTGAGATGCTGTATGGAGAGGAAGGAGTGAACATAGGTCTTGAAGATACCACTGTTGTAGGAAGGAAGAAACGTAGAGGCCGGCAAATCAAAGGCCACAGCCGAGCTGTTGAACTCAAGAACGAATCGAAGAAGTGAGCCGTTCTCATGTGGCAAATGTCAATCGTGTGCATTGTCGCGCGCGCGTTTGGCATATTTCCCGACTTTGCACCGAGGGGATCAATGACGCTAGTTCCTAGGAGCATTTTTCATTGAAATACCGTTAAGGATGTGCAACCGGGATCGAAAAGAAGAAGATGGAGAGATACGAAATTACGAATGTTAGAGGAGAGCGCTAACATTTACAGCGACAAAATCGATGCGAAAATTGCGAAAATATTTAATAAAACACGACTCGTTTAAAATAGAGCAAAAATCTTGAGGGCATTATCTTAAACAGCATTTAAAGAAACACTGTGAATTTTTTCACACATATAACTTGTAAAATAACTGAAACAAACGTGTTTATAATAATTTTTGGAGCATACTTTGCGATTTTTTTCTATCGAGGGAATTTTATATAATTTGCGTTTCGGCGCGGGCAAAGTCTAGATATTATCTTCAAGAATAACATATATTTTTTAAGAGCTTTAAAACTTACCGTGTTTAAGAGAAATATGCGGGCCCTTAAAACACGGATAGCATTCCAACCCGACGCCTGTGCTCTAACGATTGCGATCCGTTTGTTAAGTTGGGAGAGTCTATCAACCCGACCGCCCGTTTCTGCTCAGAGTCGAGGGTTTTTTTAGGTATTTTGGAGCTCCAGACAAGAGGTGTCTGCCAAATTCAACCGCGGGGCGTACTTGCGATTTGTACAGGGTTAGCAGTTGTGTACTATTAAAGTATTAATGGGCCCCGTGCAGTAGGTACGCCGAGCTTTTGGGAGGCTATTAACTCTGGCTTCGATGGAGCCCCCATACCGATACTCTCTTGGCAAACGAAAGTTGACTATAAGATGTAAAAGAGAAAAGAATATGTGATACTAAGGCATGGGGAAGCTAGGTTTTTAGTTTTGTTTTAAAGTGGCATGAAAAAGTAGCTTTTTTTTCAAATAAACAATGTTGTGGACCATTAATATAAAACTATTCGAGTGGACGTTATCATTACATAGTATAAAATGAAGTCGCTAAAAATGTACGTGCGCGTTAATCTTTTAAACTACGCAAAGGATTTTCATACGGTTTTGGTCTTCACCAATAGACATAGTGATTGAAGAGGAATATTTATATGTATAATACATGTAAATTATATTAGAGAAAAGCCGAGAAATTCAAAGAAAACATATTTTTGTGCGATTTAAAACGGCTGGCGGGCCGTACTTGAAATTCGTTCTACGGAAGAAATTGGAAAATAGATGTCCTAGAGTAAGTAGGAATTTGATTTTCCCTTTTCAAATATCCAGTGTTGCATTGCAAGCATTGTATAATTAGTGGCGATCGCTAACTATATTATTATATAAATAAAAAATAATAATAATAATATAGTTGATTCAAGAGGAAGGTCTATATCTATAATACATGCTTATTATAGTAGAAAAAAGCCGAGTAATTCAAATATTCAATTCAGGCAGCGGGCAGCGGGCAGCGGGCAGCGGGCAGCGGGCAGCGGGCAGCTGGCAAGCGAGTGGTGTGGATTTTATAAAGGTTGGGTAATGGCGTTGTGTTTCGTTAGCCACAGCAACGTGTGGCCGGGTCTGCTAGTCAAGTATTTAATGTTTGTACGCACTTTTGCACGTTAAACGTATTCAAAATATATATAACCGATTCTCTTCAGTTTAAAATCCGTAATAAAATAGAAATGAATCGAAAGATAAAAATCGATCATCGTTAGGTTTTGTTTGAAATTATCCACAAAATATTTTTCAATTATCTACAAAAAAGCTCTATTTGTAGGCTTGCAAGCATACGTCTTCACCTTCCCCTTCATTCCCGTCTTATCACTGTCGTGGTTAATGTGATTTTGCTGGTGTTTTTTTTTGTTTCTAACACTTCCACTCAGCGCCTACGTCATTTGGGGATGCTGTGTAGAGGTTTTTTTTAAGGGAAGAAAGGAAAGGAAATTCTAGGAAGGAAAAAGGATGAGCGGTGGTTAGGAACCTGGTGGTCAGGCTGTTCAGGAGTGACGGACGAATAAATCTATACTTTCGGTGCAAGGCAATGTTCCGAGAGAGACCTGCTGGAAAGGTCTCAAAAGATCTCCCTCGACCGGTATCTCCCGATCCGGCCTGCCACGTTTGTTGGTGGGCAGACACGTATACCATCAAAATACGGACAAACCTGACCCCATGAACCCGTGATAAATCACCGAACGTAGCAAACCTCTTGGGGTGACCTACGGCAGAAGTGTTGGTTATCCAATAAACGGTTCCAGGGGCAGTGGTACTCAGACCCGCCTCCCAAAGTATCCCCATCTTGTTGCTGTCGCCATAGGTAAATGTGATTATGCTGGTGTTTGTGATTTTGTTTCTAACACCGTTTAGATCATTTTTCTATCCATGATAGTAAGGCAGACATAATGATTTCTATGATATCAATAATAATAATAACGTAGTATTTATATAGCGCAGTTTTGTGATGTTTCACTTCAAGTGCGCTTAATTATAATAAACTTAAAATTAACCTACAGTGTTGTTTACGAGTCCTTAAAAAAATAATTAAATAATGTGAAATAACGAATATACAAAAATATACAAAGCAATTCCTAAAGAACAATATTAACAACAATAGTGAGTGCTGTTTTGGCACAGGACAATATATAATGATAAACCATCACGGTGCCATTCAACAAGAATCATTTAAACTAAATTATATAGAACAGGAGGCAGTTTACATTTAGAAATAATACAAATTCAGAGTGCACATAAAACTATAGTAAGGAGGTAATCGAAACCAAACAATTACCAGAAACTTGAGGAACATGGCTTATTATAGTAGATTGAAAAGGAGTTAAAATTCATGAAAGGTATGATTTTTTAAATAAGTTTGTTTTTAAAGCTCTTTTGAATTCAGCCATGTTCTGGATATTAGTAAGAGCTGAGGGAAGTTTGTTCCAAATGAGCGGGCCAGTTACACGAAAAGATCGATCATAGTAAACGGCTCGATTTGACCTAGAAAGTTCGATTAAACGATTAGTAACATCTCGATCTGCTGACCTTAGAGTAAGCTGCCTATCGCTTAAGTTTTGTCGGACACATAGTTCCGATATATAGGCTGGCGCCATTCCTTGCAATGCTTTGAAGGTCATTAAATGATAGTAAGGGAGATATAACGATTTCTGTGAGACCTATATGAGTTGTTCCGAAATACAAACAAGCCTGAGGGATTAAGATCTATTATTATTTCATTTCACAGCACTTGGGCAGTAAAAATAATGCTTCAATGAGTATTTACATCATTTACTATTCTCACTAACAAGTTTTTTTTTTAACAAAGTGCAGTTAAGACGATCAACCGTGATCAGAGATCAGCGATCACGTTAAAGTAGAACCGCAGAATCAGCAGTTAGTCTGTTGGCGCAGTTAGCAGTTAGTCTGTACGCTACATCTTCAGGTAATAGTTGTTAAGTATGCCGTCCAACTCACGCTTTTCAGGTTAAGTTCACCAGCCAGTTACTAGTCACTAGCGGCCAGTTAGTAGTTCTCCAAGTAACTGGTAACTGGTTCGCCTGGTTTGACTACAACCAGGACGGAAAGGTGACCGAGAGCCAAGTTGGGATTATTTCGATATTATTTGAAAAATGGGCAAATTCTTTTAAAGATTGTGTGGGATATAAAATTTTATGATTATTTGTGATAAAAGTTAAAATGCCAAGTATTGCACATCTATTGAACCCTGAAGCCTTGGCCACATTCTGTCAGTAGGTCAGAATATTTCCGGTTTGCTTTAAAATCCTAATAAATGGAATATTTTTGATCCGAAATCGTAAAACTATTTTTGAAAGGTGAGGAATTCGCTGGCAAGTTTAATAATTCGAAATCTTATATATAAAAATCTCGTGTCACGGTGTTTGTTTTCACACTTTTATATGATTTTTTTAAATGTATATTTGTTAGGTATGAGAATAAGTTTTAAAGTATATTTCACACCGCTGGGTGATTAGGGTGCCCTTATCCAGAAAAAAGTAGTTTTTTGGCAAATTATTTTTTTGGTATTTTTTTATTTATTTTGCATTACCTCAAATTTTAACCCTCCTACCCCCACCCTCCCATTTTTAATAGCAATTTTAGTATTTTTCTATGAACAAATTTAACCGTATTTGGTATTTCAAACAGAACGAAATTATTTATGTTGTTGAATGACAGATGGCGCCACGTCCGCCTCATCGAACTTTCATGCACACATGCGCAAGACATTCACGAGAAGCGTCGCGTCATTTTAATATTTCATTCGAATCATGTTCTCGCGTGGACAAACCATCGAGCTTATTTGCGTTGGCTAAAAATGGACTGACAAAAAATATCGTACACTCAATTGCTCTTCGAAATTCACATTGATTTTTTTAATTTCATTTTCCCACTTTAGTTGGTGTTTTTTTGTTTTTATTGGCGGTCATCGTCTACAGCGCTCCATTCCTCTTTCTGTCATAGATCACATCCCCACACACTTATAATGCATTCGTTATTTTTTATTTAACAACGTTTGTCAGGTCAGCTAGTAAACATATAATTTTTTAAATATAAACATTTTGAATTAAAACATAAAACAAATTTTAAAATGGCTCACCTTACGTTTTTTACAAGAAAAAAAATAGTCTAATGAAATATAAACGTCGTAATCTCCTCACTTTTTTGTCATTGCATGTAAAAATAATTAATAAAAACATATCGGAACATAAAGGTGTATATTTCAATTTTTTTTTTGGTTATTTATTTTTTATTAGTATCTATGGCAAAATTTGTACATAATGTATTTATAAATTATGTTATATTAACGTATTATAAAGTACATTATTTTTTTTATTTTTTTCACAGTCCTTCTCACTAGGGTTTCCTGTTCTGAGGCGGCCTGTAGTTTTTCCACATTTGTATTTAGTATCCAGTTGTCTTTACATGGTCTTCAGTATGTTTGATAGTTCATTTGCACTTTGTTTTCTCAACCATATTTTTACTTTAGTTTTAAATTTATTTATTTCTGTTATTTTTTTGTTTGAGTTGGTAGAGCGTTGTATAGTTTTGTCGCATTGAATTTCATATTTCTTTGCCCAAAAGATGTTTTCAAACTGGCTGTAGCTAGAATATTTTGGTTTATTGCCCTGGTTGTGTATCTATGTTGGACAGTGGAGTATTCTGATATGTTTTTTAAAATTTTAAATAAAATATTTTTTGCATTAAATTTGCATTATGTTGTAGACTTGAATGCTTTGAAACAATTCTTCTGTCGGAGTTCTAACTGGTAATTTCAAAATTGTCTTTACTCCTTTTTGGGCTATATTGAGCCGGTCCATGTGAGTGCTCAAGGCAGATCCCCATCCAGTTATCCCGTACTCTATTTGTGATTGACATAAAGCGTAGTACACTTTCTTAATGTCGTTTATGTTGAGGATGTTAAGGATGGCTCTAAAGAAGTAAATGTACCTGGTGAGTTTTTTTGTAACTTTTAGATTTGAATATAAAGCGTGTTGTTTTCTCTTTCTCAGATCGTTTAGATCATATTTCTAACCATGATGGTAAGGGAAACACAAAGATATCTAAGAGACCTACATGATTTGTTAATAAAACCGAACAAATTAGCCTTTTGAGGGAAATAACCAGAGATAACCGGAAATATATAATTTTTAAATCAAATTTTAGATGTATTGACAGTTTTCCACAAAAAATTATAAATTGATTTCTAAAGATTGTTCTTTTATCTAGTACAGGTAGACAAATTAAGAGATTTTTTTTGCATAATAAGGTTACACCGTAGGTCATTGGCAGATTTGTTAAATTTTCAAACAAAATTTTGTATTTTTACAATACCCATTTCAAATCATATAATTTACTTTCCAGAATTTTAATTTTAGTTCAAATAAAGTCTTAAAAAAAAGATCCGCGAACGTGTTTTGTGGTGAAAATACTCCAGTTGTCTATTTATTTACGGCCTTACATACTAACATATATCAGTTTTTTTAACGTTCTTATTTTGTTCAGACCTTAGTGAAAAATTATGAATACTTATGATAAAAAAACAATAACAAAAAGCACGTAATTTCAATAGATTTATCACACGTTTGAGCATTTTTGAATATAGGTATATATCAAAGCAAAGTTTGATTGAAATAAAATCGATATGAAGTTATTATTTAGAAATGCTGGTGCCGAGAATAATTCATATTTTTCATTGGAAACGCCCTGTACAGTTGCAAGGGTACAATCGTAAGATCGTCTTTCGATAAAATTTTAATTCTTGGCCGCTGGTTAACCGCCTCTAATTTAAATTCATATTTTTTACCTGCTGTTTTATCCATAACTACATACAATAGTACGTAAAAGCGTACTCTATATTGAGTTTCATTCTTATTATTTTCATATAAATTAAGAACATAAGCATGAGTAAAAAAATACATAATATTTTGATAAAATAACCAGTTTAAAAGTTGAGAGTAAACAGGCACATTTCTTATTTATTTCAAGGTATTACACTCGTTACAGCGTCGCCCTCGTACATAACCCTCCACGCAATAATTATTTAGGCGGTTCAAGATCGTAAAACCTCCAAACTTCGATACACTTTACGATGCATCGCCATCGCCTTGACCCACTTTACCCATGCGGACTTACTTCACCGAGACACACAACGCACTCAGCACTGTGGGCTCTCGATTTATCTGAGAAGACTGTGAAAAATATTGCCGGTTAAACGGATTTCCCGATTAATCCAACTGCATTAAAAAAAATCGGAGTGAATAAGACGAATGCAAAGTGTCAGGAGTAGAGTGATTATAGGGTTTATTTATTATAATAGGAGAAGGCGGATAGGCTACGAAGAACCATACAAAGAGGACACCGATTATCTATCGTGTCCTCTTTGTGTGTTGTTATTATTACCGTCCTCATTCTCTCGCAGGCAAAATCATATTGATGTATTTGTTTGTCTCTTTTTAGTGTCGCTCGTTTCCGTTTAATCAGATTCAAATCACAAAGGGGCTAAAGAATCTGCCGGATCTGCCCTGATGATGGACACTGCAACGCTGTCCGAAACGTTGGCTAAAGAAGGAGGTAGCGCAACACGGCATAACACCCCAAAAACAAATACTTCTGGCCGTGAAAATCTTAAAACGTATCCCGGGCTAAAGAAGTTGGTGCAATTCACACGCGATAGAAGTAAAACCTTCAGGAAACTAAATCAGATATGAGTAGGAAGGCTACGAAGCACCGCAAAAAGAGGAGACCGATTTTATTATCTTATTTTCACGCAGGCTAAATCCTATAGATTTATGTGTTTGTCTCTTTTTAGTGTCGCTATTTTTTGTTTCATCTAGTTTCAAATCCGAACGGGACTAAAGAAGCTTTCCCATTACTTGGGTACGGGCCGGGAGTACCGAATATTGATAATGATGATTTTGTGAAGTTTATTTGGTTACATGACGAAATTACACGCCAAAGAGATGTGAATTTCACGTACAAATATTACACGGTCAGAATTACGGATACATAGAATTACCTATATCAGAAGAGAGAATTATATTATAGAAGTTGCAGAGGAGAGAATTGTATCTACTAGAATTATACACGACAAAAAACTCTTATTGATGGGTTTAAATTTTCAAGTACTAAATAAATTTAATAGCTGGGAAAAGAAGTAGGTGTAGATTGGGTTTGAAGATTTTTTGAGGTGTATAATTATTCTAGTGGGTGTAGTTTTAGTGGGTGTGATTCTCTCCATGTGTTTACCCTTCGAAAGAGTTCTATGCAATTATTTAAACTTACCTACGGAAATATGAAAGGGTTGCTATGAATCAATTTGATTTAAATGGGTAAATTTTCTTATATAAGAGTGTCAAGGTCAAGCTCGTTTAGTTTCGTTGTTTTGCTCTATCTGCTGTTATGTTTAATGTCAGGGATACCGATCTTTTCACCGTTGAAAAAGAGCTGAAGCAGAGTCTCCTTCAACAGAAGCAGTCTTCCGAACAGGCCCTCCATTGATATGCTTGGTGTAACTCTAAGTGACCAGCTCAGGTATGGGGGCTCAATCGAAGCCAGAGTTAAGTTAACCTCTCAAAAATTGGGCGTAATGTACAGGGCCCGCAGATTCTTTAATAGTACACAACTGCTAACCTCAAATATCAAGTGCACCCCACGGTTAAATTTGTCAAGTCACCTCTAGTCTGAAGCCCCAAAATACCTGAAAAAAACCCTCGACTCTGTGCAGAAACAGGCGGTCCGTCTGATAGAAACACACTACCAGAAACTTTAAAGTCCACACCAATTGGAAAGTTCAAGATGTATTGTAGGAGCTACATAAAACATGAAAAAATATAGTGAATATGAAATATTAAAATCAATTAGAAATTTGTAAACTTAAATGTACAAATTACTAAAATAAAAATTATTATTATTATTATTATAGATTCTCATTATTTAACAAACGGATTGCAATCTTTATAGCACGGTTGTCGGGTGGGAATGCTATCCTTGTTCTACCGGTATTTCAATGGAAGATGCTCCGAGGAACTAGCGTCATTGATCCCTTCGGCACCGGTGCTAAGTCAGAAAACACGCCAAACACGCCAATAATTGTCACATGAGAACGGGTCGCTTCTTCGCCTTGTTCTTGTGTTCAACGGTTCGGCTGTGGAACGATTTGCCGGCCTTTGTGTTTCCTCCTTCCTACAACATGGGTCTCTTCAAGACCGACGTTCATTCCTTCCTCTCCTCAAAAAGACCCTCCTGTGTAGAGTTAATGTAAAAAAAAACTTCAAACGTTTAAAAAATATGACCGTAGTCGCAGCAGGCAGATTGACAGCAAATCAATTGGACTGCTACAGTATTATGAGTTTTCAAAATGACACAATTATGAGGAATAGCTTAACCACTTGAGCGACAGCGCAATTTAAAACTTTTTTCTCCGATTGCTCGACATTTTTTGGTAATCATTTTGAATATTTTCCGCCCACATTAAAAAAATCATACCTCCGTATTTTAATATGGAGACATACTCGTACAAACTGATTACAGGTTTTTGTCAAATACGATTGCCCGAAGGTTCTTCCGATGCAGCAATAATGTTAAAAAAAATTTATTCAATGCATTCTGCACTAACCTATATAAATGGGAAACATGGTGCCAATACCGATTAAGCTCAGTGGAACGTCTCCGGATTCAATATAATGATACAAGCAGAATCAAATTTGGATTCAGAAGGTACAGCAGCGCATCAACAATGTTCACGGAATTAGGACTCCGTGGATTCGCCAGCCTGATGAGACACCGGGTCACTGGAGCCAGGATGCGGCTAATGGCCTCCGACAACACGGTGGTGACCGCAGTCTTCCAGCACCAAGCGCCACTCCTGAGTGAGCGACGGCCCCGAGCGCACTCAAGACAACGCCTTGCATAATAATGGATTATTTATTTTTGTTACTATTAATTTTTTTATTTTATTTTTTTCTATTTATGTTTTTGTTTCTTAACTGTGTAAATATATAAATATGTATAACTATATGGAATATGTGGGATTGAACTATCCTCACCACATCCTAGAAAAAAAAGGATTATTATTATTATTATTATATAGTCAAAAAATTTCCATATCTTTTGTCATTTAACGCATATTCGTAGGATTTGTAAAAAAAATATTATAAAATCGTAAACTTGTACTTAACTAATAACTAATAAGGGAAAATTTGCCAAAATTGGCAGCAAAGTAGTCAGAGGTATTTTAAATAGTGCCATATTACAGCAAAAAGCGCTCCAGAGGTTGGTGAACAAAGAATAATTTAATTAAAATTTTCCTCTTCAAATTTTGGCATTTGTGATTATTTTTCATCATCGCTCTCGGAAAATTGAGGGTATACTGTATAAAATGTGAATATGTAACATGAGGCCTTTGTTATCCTTAAGCTGTTACCAAAACACCATGCGACGGTCTGAAAACGAATTTAAAAATAACTTATGCGGGTCAAAGAAAAGTATACAATTGCCTTTGGTTTTGGCCTCGGGGTTTGTTTTTCAAAAAAGGAGATTATGCACTTTTTATTGTACGTCAAATGTAACAAAAGGTTCGGCAAGTTTTATTTAATATTAAGAAAGACTTAAGGTTTTGAACATTTAAAAAATAAAAGGAAAAATAAGAAAGCGTCGTTTTTATTGTATAAATACAAAAAGAAATTCAATATTCAAAACTTACATAGGTGTTTTTGTTTGCTATTTTGGCCAAAATATATATTTTTTAAGGAATAAAGAATAGCGTTTAGGGTACCTGCTTTTTACAGCCGGCGTAGTCCAGCGGTAAGGCTTTTGACTCGCACACCGAAGGTCGCGGGATCAAATCCCGGCGTGGCAAATATTTTTTATTGGATTAATTTGTGTTATTTCACAATTTATTAATTTAAAATAATATGCAGTATATTTGCGACACGTTCCAGGGTGGAAGATTCTCTCAGTATCGCCCTGGTGTAGACTACCATTCAGAATTGAAACGTTGCTTGAAATGGCATTAGCCGTGTTTGGTGAGCAGATCTGAATAGCCAGGTACTTCCCCACCTTCCTCTTCCCTATCTCTTTCCCCTCCCCAATACCTTCAGCCTCACAACATACCCCAATTGGGGATGCCATAGTCTCACTGGTTTCAGATGGGAGCAGTTGGAACTCTTGTGCGGTATTCATATAAAAAAATAATACCGCACACTCTTGTGCCTATTAATATAAAAAAAAATTGTAACAAATTCGGTTGACAAAATCACTTTGTTTAGCGTTAAATAATGTGAAAATAAATCAATATGAATATCTATCAATGGAAATAAAACATTAACATTGTAACCACGATTTAATTTTTTCAATGCAAACCGATCGCTTAACATAAGCATCAAGGCATAAAAAAACTATAAATATCGTTTTCGTTTTTTGAATACATGAATAAGTGGAATATTTGAAGTGGAAATTAATACATTTCCACGACATTCGATCGATCCCTTGGAATGATCGACACTCGGAAACGTTGATAACAATGCATTCTGTAAAATTTTTGTGGCAATCTCGCGTACACATGCGGATGTGTACGTATTTCTCTGAAATTGGATGACATTACAGCAGTTAATATACGAAATACATGTCGGTCCTGTCCAATTGGGACTTGTTAGCGATGTTGACTCCAGACCAAAGATATTGAAATATAAGTAGATGTGCTATCTGCAGTTTTTACTAGGTGGGACTGCGCTTCCGGGTGTCGCGGATATTGTTTACCAATTAACAAATAAATTAAATGATCGAATAATTAACGAATTAAGCAAACGAACGTTAAACTAAATGAACGAATTCTTTTCGTATTCATACTATATTGTTAACCAATACCTTCAAAAAATCAACGAAATGAACAAATTCTTTTTGTATCCAAACTATTCTAATTAGGCCGTAGTCCGCCGACAGATGCGCGGACACCATAGCATATCTCTTTTGTATTTGAATATCTTTGCTCCAGACCAAAGATTCAATCCTCAGTCAACCAAAAAAAAAAGTTTTAAAATACTTAAAAGTTCACCCAGTTTCAGGGCCAGTTCCAGGAAATGGCTCAAAATTAAAAACACATCTTTTAAATTGTTTATTTTGCCAGCAGATGTACAAACTCAAACACTTATTTTCAATAAAAGGAATTCTTTATTTTAGGTTGGTACTTCAAGGAAAAGATCTCACCAGACCACTAGACGTTCGTTAGCAAAGACTCTACCTACAGCATCCCCAAAGATAACATAGACCCAGAGCGGAATTGTTTAAAAAATATATATCTACCACCGAAATTAAAATGTTTGATGATGGTAACGAAATACTAAAGTAGAATTAGTTTATAATAATTATTTGCGTTTTAAAGAAATTTATTTTAGCATACTGGTGTTAATAACAAAATTAATAATAATTTGGTAATTTGTAGAGCAGAGTTTTTGTAAAAAATGAAGGGTTTACATTTTTTTCTATTGAATGAAAGACTGTTGGACGCTTTTGTTTCCTGGTGTTTGTGGTCCAATAAACACATCCGTCTGGCGATAAATACAAGCTTGTCCAAAGCTTGTATTCATCGTCGGAGTTTTTATGTTTTTTTTGTACGCTTGTTAGGTGGTCAATATATACAGAGTACTAGATACAATCAGTACCGCCTTGTTGAAAGACAACGTCTCGCAAAATACACCAATATATTATTGTATTAATTAATGATTATCTTTAAAGCCAAATTGAAAATCCCAGCCTTCCGTACAAAGAAGAGTTAAAGTAGGATTTGAACCGTAAACTCAAATAAACAGTTATCAGAATAGACTCAGCCATTCTTTCCCTGTTAGCTGTTCATAGTTGTTGTTAGTAGGTACTGCCTACCTGGCTGCTATCTGCCGATTATATCGACCTATCGCTAGGCAGGATGAAGTCTACCAGAGTTAATCGGTTAAGTAATAATACTAATAATTTTTGTGATAATATTTCCGTTATTTGTTTTTGGGGTGTTATGCCGTATTGCGCTACCTCCTTCTTTAGCCAACGTTTCGGACATCGTTGCAGTGTCCATCATCAAGGCAGATCCGGCAGATCCGGTAGATGTGGTAGATGTGATAGATGTGGTTTCGGACATCGTTGCAGTGTCCATCATCAGGGCAGATCCGGCAGATCCGGTAGATGTGGTAGATGTGATAGATGTGATCTGCCGTATCTGCCCTGATGATGGACACTGCAACGATGTCCGAAACGTTGGCTAAAGAAGGAGGTAGCGCAACACGGCATAACACCCCAAAAACAAATAACGAAAATGCTTTTGGCCGTGAAAATCTTAAAACGTATCTTTGTGATAATAGTTTTAATTTAAACAGATAATAATTAGTTGTTCTCTCCTAAACACAAGCAGCTGCTTTATTAGGAGAGTGATTGAAATATTGATGTTATATTATGTTATAAAATTGTAAGTTTGATAAATGTTTCAATAAAAAAAACAAAAAAAGTCATTTGATGTTCTACAAATATTACCTGCTGAATGTTTAAATATGACGATTTTTCTGGAGTTATATAAGTAGGTACAGTTTAAATTTTTCCAGGGTGAAGTAGAAATAATTACATTACCTGTGCATATGATATTTGTTTCGGTAAATACCAAGAAACCTACAGTATGCCTATGTATACAATTTTTAAGTGTTGCTTAAATACGATTTTTTTTAAATAGATGAAAATACAAATTTACCTATACAAGAGAAACAGTATCTAGGTATCTTATGTTAATAATAATAATATTTGGATGATTTATATAGCGCCGTTTTTGTGAAAAATCACCTCAAGGGCGCTGTACAAACTTATAATACATTTCTAAAATCTAAAAACTACAAGCTAGGCAAACAATTATAAACAACTTATGGCTAAAAATTGCATACATCGGTTCATTGATCACCGATACGAAAATATGTGTACAATATTTTGACCAATGAACGCGATGCTGCCTAAAATTTAATGAAAACAGGACCATACTTACCTGGGAGGTCGCTTGAAATTAACACTGTATATTGTCCATTTAAAGAAATTTAGATAGAGTTCGCACGCAGAGGACATTATTGTGAACACATGTTATTTAATCCTGAAAAATATTTTAATATTAATATGTAATGTATTCTTTGACGAGTGTATTTTGGAAAGTAAAAGCAACATGTAAAGGTGGGTGGTGCAGTAGTACCTATAAGGATTTGATCTTTCTAAATGTGATTCGTCAAGAGACAGATTGATGTGTAAGGAATCGAGTAATTTTAATTCAGTAAGGAGAGTGTGATTAAGATATATCATAGACAATACAAGTATGATACTCTCAAATAGGTATATTTAAATTACGGGTATGAGAGCCCAAAAAGGAAGGTTTTTAGTTTGGACCTAAACTCTGTTGGGCTTGTTATGCATCTTAATTCCGGAGGGAGTCTATTCCAAGCCTTAGGCCCAGATACTCCGAAAGCACGATCTCCAAACATAGTATTTGGCTTTCGTTTAGGTTCTATTAGTCTGCCTTTAGCAGATGAAGTTGCTGATCTAAGGGTTAATTGTCTCGGACCGGTATTTTCCGGGACGCATAATTCGGAGATGTAAGGTGGGGCCATTTCGTAGATTGATTTAAAAACCATCCAGCACAATTTGTACTGGATTCTCCCAGGGCACTTGAGCCAGAATTCCGGAGGGAGTCTATTCCAAGCCTTAGGCCCAGATACTCCGAAAGCACGATCTCCAAACATAGTATGTTGGCATGTTAAGCAGTTTTTGTAATTCAAAGGCTGTGCAGTAGGTTGTTTTTACATTAGCTCCACACAGGAGGCCGCGAGGAAAATAATTCACTTTATGTCGTCTTTAGGAATTTTTAGAAATATAATGAGAGGAAGTACTGGGAAGGAAAGCGTGTCAAGGGTGGGACACGGGAATCTGGGGGACAGTATGTCCAGGAATGACGGACTTATGAATCTATCCTTCCCACTGCGGTGCAAGGCGATGTTCCGAGAGAGTGATGCTCCGATGTCTCCCTCAACCAGTCACTCCTGAACCGGGCTGCCACACAGTTGGTGGGGAGACGCATTTGCTGCCAAGTTCGGACAAACCTCACCCCTTGAACTCGGGCACCCCGGTAAGTTACCAAAGGTAGCGAACTATTTAGGGTGACCTATGGCAGAAGTGATGGTAATCCAACAAATGTTTCTTTAATTTTGAAAGTTTTAAAAACACTATACCACCTAGAAAGTTATTCCCAGTATACAATACGAGTATCTACAAAAGCTCTCCCAAAAACGGTTGAACCGTCTTGCTTGATATTATCCTGAACACGTAGCAGAGAAGTACAGAGAAACATCTGGTGAAGAACCGCCTCCTGACGATTTCATTCAATAAATTGTAGGTAGATAAAATGGACTAACAGGTAAACTGTAAATTAATTGAAATACGCGAGATCTCATTTAAGAAAGGCACATAAGTTTTTCAATTACAAAGTCGTAGAAAAGAACTACTGTTCTGAATAAAGTGATAATTATTTTTTAAATATCTACGAGTTCCTAATGGTGATGTAAGCAAAGACATAAAAATATGAGATATATATGAACCTGACTAGAAATAAAAATAACATGTTTTTGTGACAATATGCAATAGGTAAATCTAATATGTGAGTAGGTATACGCACCAATAAATAAAGTTTTGAAAATTTTCCCGGTTCAAAAATGTTCTCTGTTGAGGTTCCAAAAAATTCAAATATTCCAAAAAGAGATACTATACCATTTATTTACGTCACATTTGAATTCGAAATTTTAGAAACTTTTGTACTTTACAACGATTCATCCAGGGTATTACCAGAGAAAACCAGAAGTATGTCATTTTTAAATCAGATTTTAGGCGTTTTGACTCTTTTCCATAAAAAAATTATAAATAGATTTCGAAAGATTGTTCTTTTATCTAGCATTCGCATGTTTTAAATTTTGAGAAAAAATGTTTATTTTTAGTATAATAGGGTTATACCATAGGTCGTTGCCAGATTTGTTAAATTTTCAAAAAAGATTTTGTATTATACCACACCCATTTAAAATCATATAATCATGCGGTAAAATAAATCAATACATTATCTGGGCATCGCATGTTTTAGAATTTTTATTTTAGTTTTAATAAAATCATTAAAAAATAGATGCGTACATGCGTTTCTTGACGAAAATTGGTCCGTTTGTGTATTTATTTGCGCACTTACAAACTAATATATTTCAGATTTTTTATACATTCTTATTTAACTTAGACAATATTGAAAAATGGTAAATACTTATAATCAAAAAATAATTGCAAAAAGTACATTATTTTAATAGTTTCACGCCTTTCAGCATTTTTGGATGTAGGTATAAATTAAAGCAATTTGGAATAAAATAAAATCGATATTGAGTTATAATTTTAAAAAGCTGGTACGGCGAATAATTAATCTTTCTTATTGTAACCGCCCTGCGCGATCTTAAGAACAACTTTCGACGAAATGTGGATTTACGGCCGCTGGCTGGTTAAACGCTCTTAACATAGTGAGCTTAAACTTAAGTGAGTGAACTTAAATAAAGCATTTCACTTTTTGCTTGTTTTTATAACTGGCAATAACTTAATAATTCTACAATAATGTATTGTCATTCTAGAGGGTATCTTCTGCCTTTTTCGTTTTCATACAAGATGTGGGAGAAGGAAGATTTTATGAACGGCTTTTAGGACGATCGTTGAATATGCTCGATGATTTATATATGACCTCTTCCAGGAACAAATTTACGTAGGTACTATAGGAAGTATTTTACACTGAAACAATGCGCAGGTTTTTTTTATCTTGTAAGCAAACCTTACTACGTAGTTTGATCCGAGATTTAGATTGATAAATACCTAGACATTATTAGACAAACAAAACAGTGTCCTGTTTTATCTTTGAATAGTTTAGTTGTTATTCTAAAGATTCATAGCACTTCATGGTAGAATTGCTGTTAAAAGTTGAAAACAGTTGCTTGAGCGTTGGAGTTGAAAAGCAGAGTGAATATAACACAACGTATCTACACCAAACGTGGAAAGACCTATTCCATAACTTATCATCTTTAAAAGATAGAAGAAATATATCCGACCAGAACTATCTTCTAGAAAATATTAATTTCCACTTACGAAATACAAGATCAAACCACTCTTCCACATCCCACACTCAAAAAATAACTACACACAACATTAACCTCAGAAGGACGTGCCCATATATCTTTCTAACAGCTGATATTTTCCATTTGTGCTCAGAACAATTTACTAAATGCTGTGTGTGCTATTTTCTCATTCTCAGTATGTTGTTTTTCTTTGTTAAAATCATGTTTATGTTTGAACGTTATCCGATGTTGTGAAAATCTATTATTTTTATAAAGGCACATAGTTTAATTTCACATTATTTATCATATATTCTTTAATCTGTGTTTGTTACACCTTTTATTTAAAAAAAACTTTTTTTTACCAATCTATTTTATGTTTTCTTTATCTGTATTATTTATCATTTGTTTTCTGTACATAATATGAATTTTATGTGAAGACTTCGCTGGTTCGTGCAATCATGTAATTATTTAATACTTCCACCACGTGTGAATTGGACACACTTATTTTTTGAAGTGAAAAGTTCTTTAACACCGTTGTGAAAAGAGACAAACACATACATCTATAGAAATAAGCCTATGAGAGAATGAAGTAGCCTCCCCACTTTTGTCTACTTTAGTTTTATGAAGGTTTCACTTCTACCGCGTGTGAACTGCATACTTGTATATTTTTATTAATAAAATACGTATAAATGTTTGTTTCCCTAATAAAAAAAATTAAAAGTAAATGATACAAAACTTCTTAAATCGTTATTTTTATACAGGTACCTACCTGCTGTTTATACCTATTGCTTATAATAATTGTTACCCTTTGTGCTATGCATAAAAATCTTGTCTTAAACATTAGTTTATCAATGAAAAAATTATAATTAATATTTGATAACTTAAAGTATTTCACCAAAAAATGTAGACATAATTTGTCTCGACGCCACCTAGTGGGAGATTTAGCACTTACAATGCCTTCCCCACATAAAAATAAAGTTGGTTGTTTGCAAGTGGAAAAATGTAATAAGCAGTAATTGTTGAATGAAACACTAGTATATATTGAATTATTTGGCGGGTAGGAGATAAGCCGACGTAGCTCGGTGGTTAAAGAGCAGTTGACCGGATATCAGAAGGACGCGGGTTCGAGTCCCGTCGGCGGCATGTATCTTTTCTCGGGAGATTTTTTCCACGTAGATGAGTGTTTCAGGCTAATAACTATTGTTTTTTTATTTTTATTTTAACTCTATGAGTAAAACCTCAAATTTTAATATTTAATTAAATGAATACAATATAAATAAAGACAGCAAGAGGTCCTGGGATCGTGTCCCAGAGGCGTCAATATCTTTTTTCTGATTACAGATTTTCGATTGAGTTTCGCTTATATTTTACATAGTCTTGGTAACAAATACTTATACAATATGGATGTTTTGATAACAATTTTTAACTTGGCAAACTTTAAACGCCGTTATGTGCCAACTATTTCAACTTGTTTCATTAACTATTGTGAACACCAATTTCATGCACTTTTATTAATATTATTGTTGATATGGAGGATATTATAAAATTATCTAATACTAGCGGGGTTACCCGGCTTCACTCGGGACAACATTCGAGATAGTTCTGGAATACTTTGCATCTTGTATTTTATGTAAACTTTATTTTATTTTCTATATTTTATGATATCTGTATTTTGTCAACTCTTTATTTTGTTTGTAATAAAAAAATGTACTGCGTTATATGTAAAAGCCCTTTGGGCGTTTAAATAAATAAATAAATAAATAAATAAATAAATAAACATTTTCTTCATTTAATTAAATAATATTTTTTGCTTACAATAATAGGTAGGTACCTACCTACAAAAAACACAGACAGGAAGATATGTACCTAATATATCGTCCATTTATGATTAAATAACGGCGAGGAAATGAACAGGAGGACAATCTAGTATTTTTTATATCGGTCAATCTCAGCAAAAGAAAATTCAACATAATATTCGTCAAGTAAATGGACGCACACACGCCGGAGCTCAATGTTGGTTTAATGTTCCGGTGAGAAAGTTTGGCGAAATTTCTTAGCCGACAGAAAACCGGATCAGCGAGAGACATTATTATTTTAGCTGAGTTTAGTTTTTCGAAAGTTTTAGACTTTAATTGCGGCGGTGATATTCAGAATCCGGTAAAATTTATTGCCGTCCGACGAACAGAGAATAGAAAACGATCTCAAATAAGTTGTAGGTATTCGCTGATCTATTTATTTACCGGGCAATTACCCTACCCACGTAAACAAGCTAACAAGGATATATTTGAAAAGCATTTTATGTAAAAGAAATATCTTACAGCTTGACACGGATAATTTCGCAGTGGGTGACTTCGCTATCGTGGATTTTGAGAAAAATTAAATTTCGATTTTACTTTTGCGATGAACATTATATATGTTTGTAAATGCGGCATTTTTATAAATAAGTAAAACCCTCACAACCAAAATCATAACACTCAAACACACACTACAAATATGGAAGAAAATATCTTATCTGTATTATTGCCTACACACTATACCTATAATTCTCTTCAAGATGGTATATGCAAAAACTTCCAGCATACCTAATATAAAAATTCAAAGTAACGCTATGTGTGTATGTGATTAAGTATGTAAGTGTATGTATGTATATGTGTATATACGTGAATATACATGTATGTGTGGGTATGGGCAATTTGGGAGGCGGGATTGGGTACCGCCGCCCCGGTAACCTTTATTGGATAACCAACACCTCTGCCATAGGTCACCCCAAGTGGTTCGCTACGTTTGGTGATTTAGCAGGAGTGCCCGGGTTCATGGGGTGAGGTTTGTCTAGGTATTGGAGGTGGACGACCAGGACACACTGAACCCCAGATTCCTACCCACCCCTTAAACCCTTTTCCTTTTCCTTCTCAGAACTCTCCTCTCCTTCCTTTCCCCCAAAACCCCTCCACACAGCATCCCCAAAGATGACATACGCCCTGATGGAAATTATTTTCCTCAGGGCCTCCTGTGTGGCGCTCATGTAAAAAAAAAAGCATAAATACATGTTTATGTAAGTATATATATGTATGTATGTGTGCATGTACGTATGTATGTGTATTTACATAACAGCTACCTTATTTATTTGTGTTTATTTTCGAGACAACTTTGGCAATTTGTGAGTTATTGGAAACATTTCTACCAATTTTCTAATTTTACTTAAATATGTTTACACCTACTAGACTTAATTTCAAAATAACTATCCTCCGTTGGTCACCATAAAACAGTCAGCTGCCTGTATGGTGATCTAATGTATCTTCTCAAGTAAATGTATTAATTATGTAACACGTACTTATAAACACATAAAATAAATAAATAAAATAATGTTTGAAAAGTGTTTTTAAAAATGGAAACACATAATATTCTTGTATTTTATTCTGTCTTAGGTAATTCTTCTTTTTTCTTCTTTTCTTTTCACTGCATTTCTAATCATTCAGATTTATATTTCCTTGCTTTGTTTCTTTATTTATCGCTCTTTTATTTAACCTCTCTTTTCATTTTTATGATGTATTGTATGTGAAAAATATGTTTTTTTGATATCAAAATACCGGTATAAAAATTGTACCTATTACCTCCCACGGTCTTGTAAGTTCCATTCTAAAATGAGTTTTCTAACTAATTGGGATTTCCCCACAAAAAAAAACATTAAAAAATGTGAGCATACCTTTATTCGTTAATTGCCTCTATGTATTAATGATACAAATTGGTTTAAGCAGCCTAAAATAATGAGCGATTTTCACTGGAATTAATTAAATATTAGTATCTACCTATCTAAAACTAAAAACCCATCTAACATCAGCAGCATGCCAAAAAACTGATTTGTTTCGCTTCGTATCATATAAAAAAAAATGATTAGGTATTTTTGGACACAATTTACTTGAAAAAAAAGTTAGGCCCGAATATAAAAAAAATACAGATATTTTGTTAATTTTCAGTACGCTTGCAAACACCTATAAAATAGTGTAGCTGTAACTAAGAGTTTCCCGAAGAATAAACATAACACTATAGTTATGATGACAAACGCTCTTACATAATATCATCGGTTTATGACTGTAAATACATCACACGTTTCCCAGAATAGGTATTAATAGGTACTAGCTGCTAACATTGTCAGATAAGAGATTGGGTACATCATTAATTAGCTTCTAAGCACAATACTTTGATATAAAGTTTCGTTTTCTATATTATATAATTATATTATAATAATTTTATAAATTAATTTTACCAAAAAAGTAAAAATCAAAACTATATTCCCCATCGCAAAACTAAAGTAGGTAAAATATCACCTAAATAGCATCAGTTTGTTTGCAAGCTTAAAAGGAAAATCTGCGTTTCACTTATGTTTTTCCATACAAACGTATTACCGAATTTTCTATAGTACCTAATAGGATATAGGTATCCACCACTAACGTATGGTATTTTTTTTTTTTTTTTTTACATGAGCTCCACAGGAAAATAATTTCCCTCAGGGCCTATGTCATCTTTGAGGATGCTGTGTGGAGGGTTTTTTTTAAGGAAAAGGGAAGGAGAGGAGAGTTCTGGGAAGGAAAAGGGTTTAAGGGGTGGGTAGGAATCTGGGGTTCAGTATGTCCCGGTCATCCGCCTCCAAGACCTAGACAAACCTCACCCCATGAACCCGGGCACCCCTGCTAAATCACCAAACGTAGCGAACCACTTGGGGTGACCTATGGCAGAGGTGTTGGTTATCCAATAAAGGTTCCCAGGGCGGCGGTACCCATTCCCGCCTACCAAATTGATGTTTTGTTTTTTTGATAAGTTACTTCTTTTAGAAGTTAGGACCATCCAAAAATTGTTAAAATTGCTTCATTTCAACACCATCAATTATAGATGTTCAGTGTCCATATAAAATAGAAAACGCAAGTATTTAAAAAAAAGAAAAGCATTCAGACATAGAGTATTTTCTTCTTATATACCTAGATATTAAAAAATCTAACAAAGCGGTGCAGTTTTAAAGTAGAAAAATGGGGAATAAAAAACCTTGATTTTGTTGATTTTATTTAGGTAGGTACCTATTATCAGCCTGTCGTCTGGTGCAGTTGTCCCTTTCGCTTAGTATTATGGGAAGTAAAAGCGACACTGACAACAACAGTTTGGTAAAATACCAATTGTTCAAATTTCTCGGCGACTTTTTCTCGCGGAATTTTACATTTAAACACAAAAATAATACTTTTGTCAGTATTTAGGTACCTAAAATACTCATTTAAATCACAATTTGAAAAAAAGAAGTTATTGCCTACATCCTTCTGGATTTCAAATTCGATAATAATGTAAAAAAAATGTTTATTTGTCTTTTCCCTCCTTCAAAATTTGTTATGTTTGCTGTGAGAAATATATTTTTACTAGCTTATTACTTTTATTTTTACTATGCTTTTGACAAGGTTTCGATTTAAAAAATAATGACAATTAAAATATTTTTCTTTTAAAAATATTATAGGTACCTACTTTATCGCTTGATTTTACACAATCACTAATTAAAATGACACTTTTATTCAAATCGAATTAGACAAGGACAGACAGAAACAAAACTAACATTAGTATTTTTGATAATAAAAATAATATCTATGTGTGCACTCAATAACAACGGTAACAGGAGAGCAAATTTGTCCCAGCTCACATAGTCTGATGTATCTCCCTAACTGTCATGGTGAGAAATGTGAATTTAACAGTGTTAAAAGAAAAACCTCCACGCTTTATATTCAAATCAAGATTTTAACCATGGAAAAAAATAATATCAAACTCTTCGAAACCGAAATTTTCCGATAGAAGTTTGTGAAAAATGTATAAAATTTCGAAAATTTTTAATTCACTTTTTTACTCACATTTAAGACTATAGATAATAATATCAACAAAGTACCTAACTACAGTCTCTATAACTACCTTCATTGTACCTAAATCAATTCTGTTATCATATTAATATACTTAAACTCCTTTTTACAACTTTACGTGATAATGAAACTACATACCTACCTGTATTTTACCTAAATCTTTAATGTTCAGTTTATTATTTGACATATTATACGGTTATTATTTATATTCCCAAACAACGTATGTATCTATAATGACGTACATATGTAAAAGCCTTCAAGGCGTGAATAAATAAATAAATAAGGACATGCCCGTGACCTGATGGGTTGAAATAAATGAACACGTCAAAAGAGAATATACATTATCACACGCGGAAAAGCGAGTTTGAAAAAAATACATTCGTTAGGTACATAAAAAACCCACGATGATTTCACTCCAAATCCTTGACAAAATGACAAGAACAAACACAGAGAATCGTCACCATCTTGATTGTGGCAACGGTGATGCAATACCCAGCTATCCACGCCTATTCGACACAACCAGTGGCCCCTATATCCAGTTAGGCAGTAGTGCCCGCCCACCTAATTGGTTGTTAGTCTAGGCCGCACCTCGAAATTTGATGGCCCGCCCTCTGGCGATAAAAAAAAACTCGATTACAACAATATGGTGTCTACTATGTATCGGACGTATCTACTTATCTAAAAGTTGCTAAGTGTTAAATAGATAGGTTTGGAGAGATAAGAAAGAAAAGTTGGTGGTTAGATAAGAAATATGATTAAAGTTGGCCATGTTACTGATAGAATACAATGTTTTAAACAATTTTTTCATACATTATTTCTTACCGATCAGGCAACAGCGGCGACCCAAAATTTTTAACGTTTTTATTGGTCTTGTTTATACTATTCTAACTAGATCCTAACTAGGTACCTAGCGAATTTAATGAAATTTTTTTACGCTATTAGGTAGGTAACTAGTAACTACCTGACGATATTTAATGAAAAAATTTTAACACCATTAGATAACTACCTAAAGAAATTTAATGATTTTTTTACACTATTAGACAACTACCTAACGATATTTAATGATGTTTTTACCCAATTAGATAGTTACCTAACGATATTTAGTGATCTTTTTTACCCTACTAGATAACTACCTAATGGTATTTAATGTAATTTTTTACATTTTTAGATAACCACCTAACAATATTAAATGATTTTTTTACACTTTTAGATTAACTGTTTAGCGATTTTAATGATTTTTTTCTATACTGTTAGATAACTACCTAGCAAATTTAAAATAAAACCTATTTAGAATAATTTGTACTTTTGGTCTTTAATAATACACTACTCCATAGATACTAAGTTTAAGGCTCTGCAACGGGCCCGAAAAGAAGAAGATGGAGAGATACGAAATTACGAATGTTAGAGGAGATCGCTAACATTTACAGCGACAAAATCGATGCGAAAATTGCGAAAATGTTTAATAAAACACGACTCGTTTAAAATAGAGCAAAAATCTTGCGGGCATTATCTTAAACAGCATTTAAAGAAACACTGTGAATTTTTTCATACATGTAACTTGTAAAATAACCGAAACAAACGTGTTAATAATAATTTTTGGAGCATACTTTGCGATTTTTTTCTATCGAGGGAATTTTATATAATTTGCGTTTCAGCGTGGGCGAAGTCTGGATATTATCTTCAAGAATAAAATATATTTTTTTAAGAGCTTGAAAACTTACCATGTTTAAGGGAAATGTAATAAATCGGTATAAATCCAGGTTGCGGGCCCTTAAAGCACTAAGGTATAAGATATTTGTCTAGACTCCAGAGAAATATTGAAAAACAATACCTACTGACGATTTTATTTATTGTAGGTATAATTATATTTTTAGTCCGAAATTTACCATGCGAATGAACAATGTGAATGAACGCGAAAAATCATCTGTCAAAAATTTAAATAAAATAAATGCACATTCCAAGATTAGAATTACCTATTGATTAGATAAATAAAAATAAAATAATTTTCTGCTTATATGTGGATGCCTACTTTTTCGCTTATCTGAATCCACATGACGGCCTCGGTGGTCGAGGGGCAAGGCTCTCGACTAGCAATCCGGATGTCGCGGGTTCAAATCCTGGGGTGGGCAGATAAATTTTATTTGATTGATTTTAGATTTTCACGTTGGCTAAAGAAGGAGGTAGCGCAACGTGGCATGACACCCCAAAAACAAATAACGAAAATATATAAGGTAGGTACCTATATTTGCGGCGCGTTCCAGAGTGGAAGATACTCTCAGTATCGCCCTGGTGTAAGACCATCATACAGAGTTGAAACGTTGCATGAAATGGCTTTAGCCCAGATAGATAGAATAGATTAAATAATATGTAAAAAAAATGAAACAATACAACTTTGTATAAACCACTTATATAATGTGCAAATCCGACCGGTTTCGGAACAAACGTTCCTTCGTCAGGGAAAGCTTATACTAATTTGACAGTTTCGAACAATGTTTTATTATGGTAGGGGTGGAGCCGTTGTTAGTTAATAATGTAGATTGGGTGGGTAGGTATTAGTGTAGTGATTACCCACCCACTCTACACTAATACCTACCCACCCAATCTACATTATTAACTAACAACGCCTCCACCCCCTACCATAATAAAACATTGTTCGAAACTGTCAAATTAGTATAAGCTTTCCTTGACGAAGGAACGTTTGTTCCGAAACCGGTCGGATTTGCACATTATATAAGTGGTTTATACAAAGTTGTATTGTTTCATTTTTCTATAATGGATAACCACAAAGTAATAGCTACATTCAAAAATATAAATAATATGTGTTTAGTGTAGGTATAATAGAGTATTATAGATCTGAATGGCCAGGTATTTTCCCACCTTCCTCTTTCCCATCTCCTTCCCGTCCCCATTTGCCTTCAGCTTCACAACAAACTCCAATTGGGGATGCCATAGTCTCCCTAGCTCCAATTTTGAAAGTTTCAAACCAAATTTAAATTAATCACGCAGGAATATTTTACATCACAGATAACCAACAAAGAAATTAGTACGTCTAATTATAGATACTACTTGGAAGGGTATAAATAATGTTAACTAAAAAAAAAGAAGAAACAAAGCCTTTAAAATCATTTTGGTTGTAAAGTAATCAGCCAAGGCTGTTGTCCTTGAAAATATTCAAGGCTTCTTCTCTTGGTAAGGCTTTTAATCTGAGGGCGAGAGTATTGGCACGATCGCCCTGCCTTGCCTAGTCTTGCCTAGCCATACCTTTATATAATGCTAAATAATTATTAAATCGATTTAACAAAATTTTTAATGCCGCAATTTTTTTCAAAATTGATACATTGTGCAATGTCATTGCGCGTACGTAAACAATTCTCAGATGCGATGTTGCTATATAAAATCGTAAATAACATAATTGAGTGTCCTGAATTATTGAACAGAATAGATTTGGAAGTACTTACACGGCACACATATTCGTATAATATTTTTTAATAAAAACACTGTGAAACAAATTAAAACCAAAATACTTGCCTTAACCTTTCCCTTACTGTGCTAAAAAAATACGCGCGCTCCGGTGCTGTGTAATCAATTCACGTGTTAAAATCATCGATTTTATATCGGAAATATATAAACCTTCATAGCTTATCGCTTTTGTTTTTCGTAATTTGTGTTACAAGTGATAATAATTGTAATTTAATTGCTGAAAACATGAAAAAACCATAGTCCGTTGCACAAAAAACGGGCGAGGATACCATCTCAAAGGATTGCCCGCGAACGACTGAGGCGCTGGTCGCTGGGCTGCTACCCAATACATACATACAGCTATGTATGTTTAGCTACTACGCGATCGTAGGTATCGACGGTCGAAACACAACACGGCGGTCTCTGTTTCTCGTGTTCCCGTATAGCAAAGTAGAGCGAGACGTCACATAGCGTGTCATCTCCCCCCGCACACTCTTCGCGTATCACGGTCCACACTGGCACACGGTTGATTGTATTTGTGGTTTATTCCCGATATTTAACAAAATATCTCTGATTTTTAATTAAATTTGCTAATTATTTTTTTAATTCAGTGTGTAAATGTATAACGGAGGAATACCTAAAATCTGAACCCAGAATTCATTATATTTATAGAGATATAAAAGTTATTAGAAGCAATGTGTAGTATTTACGCATTACAGACCAGGAAAGGTTTTAAAATAATGTGTTCAAAATATAATAACATTCTCTCTGATATTGATATGTTCAATTGTGACCAAAATAAATACCAGTATAAAAACTCTATCAAAAATATATTAAATGAGTACAAAATTGCATAAACGTAATGATATATCATGTAACTAGCAGACCCGGCCACAAGCTGCTGTGGCTAACGAAACACAACGCCATTACCCAACCTTTATAAAATCCACTCCACCCGCTTGCCAGCTGTCCGCTGCCCGCTGCCTGAATTGAATATTTGAATTTCTCGGCTTTTCTCTACTATAATAAGCATGTATTATACGTATAAACCTTCCTCTTGAATCACTCTGTCTATTGGTGAAAACTGCATGAAAATCCGTTGCGTAGTTTAAAAGATCTATGCGCACATACGTTTTGAGCGACTTCATTTTATACTATGTAATGATGACATATATTATGTACTATCAACCTCCTGTTCTAATAATGTAATATCTTTTCGTTGTTGTAAGATTACTGTTAATTACCGTAATTTCTAGAAACACAATTGTAAGTAAGTTTGGTAAATTATACATGTATAAATTAATAAAATTGTTAACTGTGGATTTCCCTAAAATAAATAAATAAATAATACAATACTTTAATAAAATCATATGATATAATATTTATTAGGTTTTTTGATACCAATGCCGTATGTCCCTGGGGAAAGTATGAAAATGGAATAAAAAATTAGGAGTTTTATTTATGTTATTGCAATAACACAGTTAATCGATCGCGCTGTGGTTTTTTTTAGTAAGGCTGTTGGTATTTAGGGACCTCCCTAACTGTTGTATTTATTAATTTATTATTAGCGCAACGCCAACACCCCAAAAATAATAATTATACTAGTAGACATGTTTAAATATATTTGTGCAGTGTCCGATAGATAGTAAATATCGAAAGTTTCAAAAAAGTGTTTCCTGAAAAAAAAACAACACGGGCCCGCAGTCCCCTCTTACAACGCAAAAAAACTGGGTGTATAGTCACGTTTATCAATTTCAAATTCGACAACGTTTTTTTCCATATTTTTTGATTTATTCTTGCTTCCTTATCAAAACAATTATTTTTTGCACCACTATGCAAGCAAGGATCTTTTTAAATTCATAAACCTGTATCTACCTGCTTACTGCAATTAAGGTCAATATTCGTCACACTTTTGTAGATAAATGATAAAGAAAATACACTATTCATTTTATCTCTTACATCAAATGCATTAGAAAAAAGTATTAATCCGTGGATAAGAGCTAAGCAATAATGTGGGTATATATCTTCTACCGTTAGTATAAAATATTAGTCAGTAAAAATAATAGGTAGGTATGTTTACCTATTAAATATTCAAAGATTCAACATTTGCGATGGCCCTTCTCTAGAAAAAACAGACCAAATAAAACATTAAAGGAATCAAAATTGACCATAACCTCAGATGGACACACTAAATCAAACAAATCATTTGTTTTATATTATTAAATATGTAAAACAATATATTTTGCACTTGTCAATCAATAATAGAATATGGAATAACTGCTTGGGGGGAGCCTCAAACTCAGCTATTGGTTATATAGAAATTGCAGAGAAAACCATCTTAAAGGTAATCCTTAAAAAACATAGACTGACTGATACAGACCAAATATTCAACATGTTTGACGTACTAGATATTCGCCAATTATATCTAGTTAAAACACTACAAACTTAATTTTTTAACAAAAAAACTAATTTCAATAAACACGAACTATCACTAACACACCAGTTAGACAAGCGTACAAAGAAAACATTATCTCACTGACGAAAATAATTTTAATAAGGGAATTCGACTACCATAATACGGGCATGTGCCTAGTGTGGCAGTCGAAAAACTGTAGATATATCTAAGATATGTTTATGAATAAAGATTAATAAAAATAAAATAGGGCCGATGCCATATTTGGCGATACTATGCGGAGGGTCTTTTTAAGGGACGGAAGGAAGGAGAAGAAAGAGGGGTGGATGTGTAACTGGGGGTCGATGTATCCAGGAGTGACGTATAAATCCATCCCTTCCACTACAAAGCAAAGCGTTGCGGTCGAGAGAGTCCTGAAGGAGAGGTTAAATGGTTTCCCTCAAATGACCTTTCGGCTGGTGGGCAGACAAATCCGCCACTAAGACATGGACAAACCTCACCCGTGAACCTGGACACCCCTCGCTAAGTCATAAAACGTGACGAACCACTATGGCAGAGGTGTTGGTTATCCAATGAAAGGTTCTTAGGGCGGTGATACCCATATGGCCTTCCTAACCGTCCTAACCGAATATTGCTTGAAGGTTAACTTATCCATTTACGCATCAAATCAAGACACTCACTGTAAAAATAAATTCGTTTTTTCGCGCACATCTGCTGAGTGTATTTTTTCATATGCAGATAATTCAATAAATAAAAGATTGTTCCCGTTTTCATTGTGTGCTCCAGTTTATAGACCTCGGAATAATGAACTCAACAATTAATACACAAATGCAAAAAGATAAGACACTTCTTGCCGTCAGCCATATAAAGAAAGCAACCAACTTATATTATTATTTGGGTACGCATTTATTTTTTTTTATTTCTAGACTAGTAGCTTCTTCTAGCAATAGCAAAAATTACAGAGAATATGTTACGTTCGTCAAAGGGGAAAAATCAACTTTTTGTTTAACTTTCTAAGGATTGTTTTTGTTACTTAAAAGTCTACCAAAAGCTTTAAAAAATAAATGTTTGTTACGCATTGAGGATTTCAACAGACATTTCTACACAAGTCTCACTAAAAACTAGATATCTGGTGTCACAAAATTTGCACACGCTTTTAAATCTTTGATTTCAAGGTCAACGCAAATTTGCAACGCTCGCAACATCTTTTGCTGGGACGCTTCATAACTGAAACAATGAAAAGACCCCATATTGTTTATTTCCTAAATCATAATTGTTGAGTTTTCGAATCCGGT
The DNA here is from genome assembly GCA_929108145.2 of Limnephilus rhombicus. Taxonomy (NCBI): domain Eukaryota; kingdom Metazoa; phylum Arthropoda; class Insecta; order Trichoptera; family Limnephilidae; genus Limnephilus; species Limnephilus rhombicus. The sequence goes on from OV815293.1 coordinate 7,093,603, forward strand.
TGAATCTTGTTTGGTTGAGAGCGTATTTGTTCCAGCTCACATGGGTCTCATATAAACCGCTGTAACTCACTTACTATCATAGTGAAAAATATGTTCTAAACGGTGTTAGAAAGGAAAAACACTACGCTTTATATTAAAATCTAAAAAGTAACCAATAAATAGTAAAACGTACACTTTTATGAAACCAAAGTTTTGAATCACAATTTTTAAAAAAGTTCTGAAAGTTCTGAAACTATTTTTACATGGAACGACACAAAAGGAGAAAATAATATTTATCATATATTTATTTAATAAAATATGAATGTTTTTTCGTTATTTGTTTTTGGGGTGTTATGCCGTGTTGCGCTACCTCCTTCTTTAGCCAACGTTTCGGACATCGTTGCAGTGTCCATCATCAGGGCAGATCCGGCAGATCCGGTAGATGTGCCAAAAACAAATAACGAAAATGCTTTTGGCCGTGAAAATCTTAAAACTTACCAAATATGAATGTGTTTTTTATTTTTTTTCGATAACAGTAATTTTAATTAGTGGGCCATTTTTAAAACTTTTTTATGTTTGCAATAATTTTTTTTATATTTTAAAAGCTGTATATTTATTTTGAATTATAAAATAATTCGAAAGCGTATTTTATCACCTTTCAAAAACAGTTTTTATTTTTCCGATATGTTCAGAAGTGTTCCATTTATTTTGCATTTTATTGTAAAGCGGAAATATTTTGACCAACTGAAAAATACGCCAAATTTCTGAAGGGTTCATCTTCTACACTTATTTCATCTTTGAGTAGCTTCTCCTCAAACAAGAAGTGATAACAGTCCGTAAAACCTGTGTTAACATTGAGAAATTTGCCGTGTTTGTCTGTGAAATATACCTACACAGTATTAAACATATCGGTGTATTTCCTTTATACATGTTTGTTTGTTTGAAGGAGTTTTCGCCACGTTTGTTTGTTTGACACAGTCACCAAGGTTTATTGTCTCACCTCATATTGCCGGTAAATGAGAAAGGAATCAATGGATGCTATGGAGTATTCACCGATAAAAAAATTATGTAGGTACATATTTAATAAAATTACATAAGAAAAATTTAATAAATTAGGGGGCTTTGAGATTGCACCATGAGGGTGTGGGCAGGTAAAACAGGGAAGAAACAAACATTCTAATCAGTACTTTTCACGTAGGTACTAATAATCTTACTTGTATTATTATTATTATTATTAACAATTTACCATATATCATGACTACAAGAAGGAAGGAGGTAGCAACGCGCTACTTAAAATACAAAATTAATCGAATTATTTATTTCGTGATAGTTGACCATCCTCTCGCCCCCCCCCCCTCATAACAAGATGTGGGAAATATAATCATGGAAATAACTGTTTCAGATTAGCAACAGATGGTAAGAAAAAAAAATAGTCTCAAAGTGGCGATCAAACAGTGATCTACGCACTAATGAAAAAAATGTTATGAATTCAAAATTAAGAAGTAGGTATTATAAAGCGTACAATGTTACACTCATTATTTGTTATGGTATAATGAAACGTAATAAAAAATTACAAGATCACAAGTCAATAAATACTTATTCATGGATAAGCAGAAATTTGTCAGAAAAAACTCATCAAGGCCCGGTAGTAAGAGCTCAAATAGACGAAGGGGAGATATGTAAATATGAATGTTAGAGGGAGCGCGCTAACATTCAAAACGATCATAATTAAGTGAAAATTGTGTTTAATAAAACACGACTCATTTAAATAAGAGCAAAAATCTCATGGGAAATGTCATAGCATTTAAAGAAACCCTGTGATTTTTTTCATACTTATAACGTATTAGAAAAAACGTGTTTATAATAATATTCGGAGCATACTTTGCAATTTTTTTCTATCGAGGGAATTTTATATAATTACAGTTTCGGCATGGCAAATGTAAAGATATTATCTTAAAAAATAAGATATATTATTTTAGAAACTTAAGAACTTAAAATGTTCAAGAGAAATATGTTATAAAACGGTATAAGTTCAGAATTAAAGCAACCTTGGCAAAAAGAAACTTGCACCGATTTGTCTCACATTTTTTTAAAATCACAGCGTTATTTCCGTGAACAGCTTTTGAATTTTGAAATTTGTAATAATTTAACAAGAGAAAATTCGTAAAATTATATTGGTGAACATTTAAAAATGTTCAATTGTGAAGAAGAGATCAAAGATAAAAAAGAATAAAAAATAGGTAACTAGGTAGGTATTCATAACATGGTAGGTACCAATGGTTGTTTTATAAAACGAGCCCGCAACATAAAACATTAACAAAATGGGGCTGAAAATGAAAAATGATAACGCAGACGTTGAAATATTAAAAAAAATAGTAGGTATGTACCTACCTACCTTATGAACATTTCGAAATCCTATGTTTTCAAATGTTATTTGGAAAACGAGTCATAAGTAGGTACAAACTCTGTTCTGATAGCTATCCTGATTATCTCCAAGTACCAAACTTTGTACATCCAGATATGATGGGCGTAGTTTATATCTTTTTTAAATCTTATCATGTATTTTTTTATGTAAACATCTTGTATTAGGTCTGTGTATTTTTGAGCATGTACCTTTTATTTGTATTTTTCCTGATTTGTTTTTTTTAATGCATTTCTATAGTCCATCATGGAGGATACTTTATTTTAACTTTGTGACACCAACAGTACATACATCAAATGAGTGGTTATAATATTATTCATAAAATATTATAAGACATGTTTCTGTGAAATATTTGTAAAGTGATTCTTCATATGCTTGTGTCTGTATGTTGCTTCTGTAAAATGTTTTTGTAAAATTTTTCTTCATTTATTGTGTCTGCATATTGGGTTGGGTTGGGTTTATCTTTTCAAATCTACCAATTGGCGATCCCTTAATGAGTTTTGATAACTCATGGGAATGCAACTTAAATAAAAAAAAATAAAATTGTAAACACTCTAATAATCAATTAATCAATTACAAAAATGTATTTGAGTGAATGGGTCCAATAAAAGTAGGTATAAATAAATATTTAAAACTACTTGAAAAAACCGAATACCTAATCGCGAACTAAATGAGGCACGTTGTTAACACAGTAGGTATTCAAAACAAAGAAAATCACGAATTCATTATATTTAAAGTGTCATATATTTATAGTAGGTATTTCGAATGAAGCCAGTTGTGTATGAGCTATTTATAAGCTGATTGAAACATTGAATAAACGCTTTAGCGACAATAAACGCGTCATATTTCAGTGTCACCACTCTGCCCTATCAAACAGCGATTGCAGCGGCATCTGTTAAGGATACCATCAATTACAGAACTTTATTACCTACAGTCTGAATGCAGCCACAAGCCCTTGATAATCTAACCTCCCACCACCTAGAACACTTCCTAACCTCAAAGAAAAACCATGATTTCATGGGAGTTTGAATAAGGACTCACCTGTCGAAATGATGGCGTTCCACGTTCTCAGTTTTAGAGCCGTTGCAACTTCCGTCCAAAATGGCCAATCTTCCGCTTCCTCGCTACCTCCGAGCGGCGGACATTAAATAATGAAATCACGTGACATTGTCGCTAGCACTGCTCGTCTATTTGCCATTATTACCGAACTGACAAAATATGATTCAAATTTTGCAAAACGTAATTAATTTTACAAACTTCTGTTTATCACATTCACAAAACTACGAAAATTAGTTCTTAAATATAAAAAATATGTTTTATACGTTTAATTCCGATAAGAAAATAACAATTTTTGTTTAAAAAAATATTTCGCTCGCTTCGTTAAACACAGTTTTTGAAGTCCTTTCGTTTGGAATTTTGAAGTTTTAAGTACACAGATTTGTAGAATATAATGTTATTTTATTAGATTGTTCAAAATACTGTTGCACTTTTGGAGTTTAGGGCACGAATGCGGCCTGCACTCAAAGTGCACTTTTAGCGACGAAGGAAGGTCGCGGACACATTCGCAAAGTACGAAAACTAGTTGCACACTGCAACGCACTTATAAAAATTCATCGAAACCACTTTTTGCCAGGTTAATAGTAGCGAAGGATAGCTCTGAACGACAAGCGAGCTCACTTAGCCTTCAGAAAACGCGTTTGTATTGCAGAAAAATGCACAATTTGAACACTATCAATATCTTAAAAACCTTCATCACATCACGTAAAATAAATGTTTTAAAGTTATTTTTTTCACAAAATCACCCAAGGTATAAATTCGTTAATAATTAATTGAATAATTTTACTGTTTTTGGCAGTTTTTGACACTAATAAAATAATTCAAAACTTGTTTGAATGATTTTAAAACACTTCCACACGAAACTTTTAAGTTTTGTTAGTTTATTTCTTGTTTGTTTCACTTGTTTTTTTTCGTGGGTTTGGTTTCACTCAAATTAGTCGTAACTGTAAAGATGCCTATACGTAATATAACAGAATCGGTGTCACAGTGGCACAAAAACTCACTCAGAATTCACTCAGTGATAAACAAAACGAAAAGCAACTCCACAACGGCGAAGAAAACAACACAATTGTTTGGGGAATTTTAAAGTTTGTTTGTGCGTGGTTAGGAACCCCCATTTTGTCGAATCGAAGGTCACTGAATTCGCCTATTTTCCGGGCTGTTTTTGAGTGACGGTTTTCTGTAGCACACATAGAGGTCTGCCCATTTTTAGACTTACTTGAGCACTGAGATTATTGGCTTGTATAGTGAGCGAGGCAAACGTCACGCTATGGTGAGGTGCATCTCAGTTGCACTGCGGTTGGGACGCGATGCAATTGCACTGTACTTGCAGTCATATTACGCGAACAGCTTGCAGCGCGCGGTTCAGGCGTTCATTGACCAAACGTCGTTCTTTTAGCACACCACACACATGCTTTTAAATATCGTTCTTCTCGCTTTCATTGACATCATTTTTACTTGTAAATTTAGAATTAGACATTAATAAAGACCAGTTAAATATTCTATCCGTAAAATCATTATCTGTTACTACCTTACAGCAACTTAATTTTTTTTACATTAGCTTAAGAAAAGAAACTCCTCAAGGTCTAAATGATTTTTTTGGATACTGTATGGAGGCTATTTTAAAGGAAAGGAAGGAGAGAAAATTCTGGGAAGGAAAAAGTTATCAGGGTGGGTAGGAAGCTGGGGTCAATGGGTCCAGGAGTGACGTACGAATGAATTCATCCCTTCCACTTCACACAGCAGTGCTAGGCGATGTGGTGGAGAGAGCCCGGTCTCCGTCAACGAGTCTCTCCCAATCCGCCCACGCAATAGGCAGACAAACGTATTCACCGCCAAGATCTAAACAAACTTCACCCCACGAACCCGGCACCCCTGCTAAATGATCAAACTTAGCGAAACACTTGAGGTGACCTATGGCAGGGGTTTTGGTTAACCAATAAATGGTTCACAGGGCGGCGGAACCCGTAACCGCCTCCAAAATTGTAAGTTTGTAATTGAGCTCAGAATCTCAAACGAGTGATCACCGTATGGATGACCTCTGTCTGTAAGGTGAGACTCTTATTAAGCTGGCGAACTTTGGTGAGCTCATTGCCAAATCATTAAAAAAGGTTCTAAAACCTTGAACATTTTCTTTAATTGGCATTCATTATTGACTGTAAATGCTTAACCCACCGAGAAAAGCTGCTAAAGTTGCAAATTAAACAAAATCATAAAACATTCCAAAACCAACCAAAGTTTCATCCATTTCATTCTGTTACATTGGATTTCTCAGTGAAAACTTACCTACTTCCGAAAAGTATGAACTTAATTTTTTGCGAAATTGGACATAATAGCGTTAACAAAACTAAGTAAGTATAGAAATTAACTTGTTTTCAATAGAAAATCACCGATAAAACTTGTAAAGTGACCTCCGAAAGGGCAAACAACATTATTTTTCACTCTATTTCATTTTGTCCTAAAGATGAACAAAGCACTGCCCGAAAAAAAGGCTAAAGTAAAGGGCTAAAAAGCAACACGGTTGAGTACCCCAAAAGATTATTTAAGCAAAACAAATCAACGGTTTTCCTATTAGGTACACAGAAACAAACTCCACAAGCAATCACATAGACTGTTTTACTCACTTAAAACAATGTATTTTGAATAATTCTTTGATAAACATTAGGCAAGTGCTAATTATTTTTTGGCGAAAACTTAACACTTCAAAAAAGTTCTTTCTTCGTCTAAGGTGATAGAAATACTAAAGATTGGTTTGACGGATTACTTATATTGCGATGTGAATCATTTCTCGATTATATTAGGTTATTGATTCCTTATCGGTGGGTTCATAATTTTCATATTAACCGATGAGTCAATTTCGATTAATTTTGACAAATAATATTTGAAATCAACAAAAAGTGCCTGCTACTGCCGATGTTCTTTTGTCAACAAAATATTTCATAAAATGTTTCATTTTATTAAATAAAGTTCATTCATCCGTTGCTCGGCATTTGCACGTCCGCTGAGTCTATAAATTATTAAAAACTATCATTTGCGTCGGTAAGTGATAATAACATGTAACAGTGTAATAACGGGAAAAAACGCAATTTTACGAACAGAATTTTATGCTTCATTAAAAAGCTACTGCTTACAGTTGCTTTATTCAATCTACATTATCAACACGCTTTACATATAATTCATAGTGTTTTATAATTTGTTTTGTAATTCACAAGTAAAATAAGAAAGTGATTTTTTAATCCTTTTTTTAAACTTTTATTTTGCCATTGAAAAGAAAATAATATTTTTTAAACATCTTTCACCGTGTTGCGCTACCTCCTTCTTTAGACAACATTTCGGACAGCGTTCAGTGTCCATCATCAGATGTGTGTATTTTCACAATGTATTTTTGAGTGCGGCTTGTTTGACGGTTTTTTAATGTTTATGCAGCATTTGTAACTACAATAGCATTAATATTATTAATCGATAAATCAAAAGTGATAATTTTTTCAATGATCACAAATTCACTTTGTGGCGGAATTTTAATTAAATAAAAACAAATCTCTTGCTATTTTATATATTTAACTAAAGTTTTCAATATTATCTAAGTAATAATATAAAAGTTTTGACATTTAAAAGAGTAAAAATATCATTGGTAGTAGGTATATCCGTTAAATATTAATTTAAATTTAATTTATTTAAACATCTATTTCTTACGTAGGTATTACACCATCAGCCCGATAAAAATAAGTATATCTCATTTCTTTATCTTTTTCTGTAATGACACGACTCCCCAATTTAAACACGAGAAATGTTTTTTTCTTTTAAATTGGGTAGATTCATTAACAAGAAATTACTTTGTTTGTAATTATTTTTAAAAACCATATATTTTCCTTATGTAAATAAATCTGTTGTATGTATGTATATTTCAAATAAAAAAAATATATACATGTATTTTTATGGGATTTTATTTAATGAACCATTTTGATAGCAACAATTTGTCTATTTAAATTTTCAATTTTTTGTATTTCTTGGGCATTAACTACGTAACAATTTTTAGATATTTTGTTTTGAAGAGTTTTAATTCATATGTACATTTTCACTTCATTTTTAACAATTATCTAATTTTTAACAAATTAATTATTTTTAACAATTTTAACAAAATTAAGTAACAATTGTACATGTCAAAAAAAAATTGTCTTTTCAAACCAACTTATATGATATATATATAACGATATATTACGTAACAAAAACCAACAGATATACTAAAGCTCGAGCAGTGATTACAATATGAAAGCTCGAACGCACTTACCTACTGGTAATGTAACATAAATCAAAAATTATCATAAGTAACTAACTCACAATCCGGAGGTCGCGGGTTCAAACCCGGCATGCGCAAATAAATTTTATTTGACTAATTTGTGTTATTTCACAATTAATTCATTTAAAATAATATATAGTATATTTGCGGCATGTTCCAGAGTGGAAGATACTATCAGTATCGCCCTGGTGTAAGACCACCATTCAAAGTTGAAACGTTGCTTGAAAATGGCTTTAGCCGTGTTTGGTGACCAGATCTGAATAGCCAGGTACTTCCCAACCTTCCTCTTCCCCGCCTCCTCCCCCTCCCCACTACCTTCAGCCTCACAACATACCCCAATTGGGGATGCCATAGTCTCACTGGCTCCAGACGGGAGCAGTTGAGATTCTTGTGCGGTATTCACTGTAAAAAAAATTCGTTCATTAGAAACTGTAATGTACAAATTTCGGTTGTGTGTTTGTCCATGACTCTGGTTCAATATACTATAGAACTCGGATTTGCTTTGAATTTATTTTGATTTGATTTATAGGAAATGTATAGACTGTCCGTGATTTTTCACGGGTCTGCGCTATTTATAATTTGAAATTTGTTAAAGTCGTCGTTGGTTCTTGAAAATAATACATATCTTAATTCTGACAAATTTGTCATTGAACGTCGTGTTTAGTTAAAGCGGTTGTACGAAGTATGTGCACCCTAAGTATTGTGCGAGTACCGCCACGCCGCGTGCAGTGTGCGAGCGTGGCCACGGGCCTTGATGCACGTGTATTGGCGGTGCATGTGCGAGTGCATATGGAGAAGTGTGGGCACTTTTTCAGGGGGAACTAAACTTTCAGGATTGCTGCCTGGAATTACTTCGAATACAATGAATTAACTTGAACTTTTTGAATTTTAAAAATAATATTTCTTACTAACATCAAATCTGTGATGCATGAGTACATCTTCCGAACTTTGATTTTAGAAGCAATGGATTGGATTTAAGTTATTTTCTGAAACATTAATAAAGGTGATTTTCAAATATTTTAGTATAATACATCTATTTTCAAATGTCTTTTACAACCATACAACTATTATATACTGAACCTGGATTGAACCTTCCTACTCAGGAACTGAAAGTCAACCAAGCTCCCAAATGATCCAAATTCTGAATGCTAAGACCGACTTTAATTATTTATTTATTTTTACATTAATATTACTATCCCACAGGGCACATGCCACCTTTGGGGATGCTGTGTGGAGGGTCTTTTTCTTGAAAGGAAGGAGCGAAAGTTCTGAGAAGGAGAAAAGTATGAGGGGTAGGTAGAAATCTGGGGTCAATGTCTCCAGGAGTGATGGACGTATGACTTCATCCCTCCCACTGCGGTACAAGGTGGTGGGTCAAGAGAGACCAGTTGGAGATGTCAAAGGGACTCCCTCAACCTCTCCCGATCCGTACCACCACGCAGTAGGTGTGCAAACACATTCGCTGCCAAGTCCTAGACAAACCTCTCTCCATTTACCTCTAAGTCATCAAACGTAGCGATCCACGTAGGGCGACCTATAGCTGGGGTGTTGGTTATTCAGTAAATGGTTTCCGGGCGGCAACAACCATACCCGCTTCCCAAATTGAAAACATTAATGCTGAAATGTCAAGGAAATTCACAGATACGCGCATCTGTCCGCTTGCGTGTAACACTAAAAGGGGTTGTCATCGTCAACGAGTCTGTCGAGTTACAGCTCGATCAGATGTCGGGAAGTGGGTTTATTTCTACTTTCAAGATCTTAATTCATTCATACATTCAATGAAGAAAACAAAAGTGAAATTCAAATAGATATGTAATATATGTGTACATCATTTTACTATTTTGCCTTTAATTTACTGTGGGCGAAAAAAACTAGTGTAATATATAAAGAAGTGTATATTTACGCATACAGTTTTTTTTACAATAACACAAGTTTTTTTGGCCTTTCGAATGATTGTGAAAAAATTGGAAATTATTTTTGATTGCTTGAAAATGCTGATTTGGAATCATGTTGCAATTAATCACGAAATTTTACTTGAATTGCCTAAATTTATCATTACAAATAATTTGTTTTAAATTTAACATTCCAAATAATTTCTTTATTTTCGAGGGGTTTTTCATTTTTTAAATTCATTGAATTTATTATATAGAGGGTTTATTGGTCTATAAATGTTTTTAAATTATTTAGGGGAGTACAGCCAAAAAACTTGGCATCTCCGATAACTTGGGTATGTTGTGAAGCTGAAAGTATGGGGAGTGGTAGAAGATGGGGAAAAGAAAGGCGGCAAGTACCTGGCTCTTCAGATCTGATCTCCAAATATGGCTAAAGCCATTTCAAGCTGCATTTCGATTTGGAATGGTTGTCTTTAAACAGAGCAATACTGAAAGTATATTCCACCGGAAAAATATATGTGTTTATTCGCATTTTTCAAATGTTTTTTTATTTAAGCTATGACCTGAGCGTTTAGTTCCGCCTTATGCATCTAGTATCGTATTCAGAAAACTTGGTCACCCCTCCATAGTGCTGTCACCCACACAAGTAAGCTCACCACCACCTAGAAAATCTAAAGGCCACCATACACAATTTTATAATAATCCCTGCATATACAAGCAAAACGGTGCGAAAACACACACACTCTTCAAAAAGTCGCAATAACTGTGATAAACTTGTATAACATTTTCAAAATTTATACTAGACTTTTTTATGAAATTATTTCAAGCTCTTTTTATCATCAGTTAGAGCAGTAACGATAAATTTTAGTAAGGAAGAATCCCACTGACCCGTGACTTCTAGTAATATAACGCCGATTTTGAAGCAAGTCGTCAAATAATTCTATTGGCCATGAGATGGAGTCAGCAAGGGTCGCCCAGTTGCATAAATACAAAAATATGATAGTAAGAAGTGATGTGTGTTGGTGAATTATCAACCAAATACCTATCGCTGAGAATCAAACGTGTTCCGTCGATTTTTCCAATGAAAACGCCTAGCTTTGGGGACCATTGTAGAAATAGGAAATATGATTTTCAATTCATCTGAATTTTTCTTTCCATGTTGTGATGATTTATTGTTATTTATACGAAACCAATGTGAATGTGTATAAATTTTTTTAAGGCATCTCTCCTAACGATTTCAAAGATAAATGGTATTTTTTGAAAAGTTGTTTTTTTATCGAGTGTGTAATGTTATTGAACGGTGTAATATAATTTAAATAAACGAGTATATTTAAATTTAAATAAACTAGTATATAATTTAAATAAACGAGTATATTTAAATTATATTACAATATGTAATAATTGCATCGGTTTATTAAAAACTTTTATAAATTCACAAAAAATAATCAAGTTATCTAAATAACAAAAATATTAACTTTAATATAAAAATAAATTATAGAAATGCAATTTTCACATCCTAAAATAATTTTTATATTTAATATTATATATATAATTGTTTGTTATGATATTATTAAGTAATACACATAAATACACACAAGCCTTGCTTAATTATGGGGGTACATCAAATATATCTACTATGTAATTAAATACTGTATAAAATTTATTTGTAATTTATGTACCTTCTATTACTAATAAAAAAAAAAAAAAAAATAAAAAAAAAAAAAAAAAAAAAAAAATTAATAACCTCTCATTTTAAATATTTTGTCTGTTCTTATTTGTCTAGACCTGTTTGTTTTTTTGTTATTTTTATATTAATTTCTTATCCTGACGAAGAAAATATTGTTTTTAAAACATATAGTCGTGTATACAAAGTTATTTGTTTCATTGAATAAATTTAAGAGTTTGGATTTTTTAAGAGAATATTTTATTAGATATTAATTATATTTCATTGGCTAATTGACTTTTTCTAAGTTATAAAATTTTCAATTTCTAATTGTAAATCCGTTGCAAGTGTGTGTAAAATTTTTAATACTTCATTTGTAGAAAATAATGATTTATTTGTAAAATGTGCTTTGCCAATTAATTTATAAACTTTTTATTTCTATCGTAAATTTATTAATACTGCCTACTAGTACTGCCTTTATTATTTATGTAAAAGCCCTCTGGGCGTAAAATAAAATAAATAAATAAACAACTAAATAATTTTATGTTCTCCAAAACGAGCTTAAAAATAAAATTCATAATATGAATTATGTCATATATTTGGTTTATAAATGTGTAATTTCTACTACTTAAGAAATTCTAAAAATTAAAGTACTTTATTGAAATAAATAGACATAAATACATTAGAATTCATATGTCATATATTCGTTTATAAATGTGTAAATTCAAATTATACAATTGTAAATGTTCTCTAAAATGGCCTGGAAAGAATCTCCTACTTTTGATCTCACTAAAGAAACCACTCATTCACTCTGAATTGCAATTATAATTGTTCTAAAAAATGACATTGAAAAAAATCACATCTTTGCGATTCTTTCAAAGACATAAAGAAACCATCCCTTCGTCCAGAATACAATTATTAATGTTCCCAAAAGTTGTCTTGACAGAAACTCATTCCTGTGATCTCTTGAACGAAACCATTACTTTGTTAAGAATAATATGAACTAAATATACAATTTGGCTGTCCTGAAACGGGTATCCTACCCTGTTGGACAGAAAAAATATCATTTTGTAATTAAATAAATAAATTCAGATTAATTAAAATGATGTAAATGCCTTCGGTGCTTCTTAAATCTAGTATTAAAATTTGTAAATCACTGCAAATTAATTTACAGAACGTGTATTTGTTAAAAAAATCAGCACTGTCCTGTTTAATTCATTTATAAAATTAAAATGATGCCACAAAGCGAATTTTCAAACGGTCAAGAAGTATTAAAGATTCGATTAAATTTAAAGAAATGATAACTATTTTTAAACATTTTATAAGCTGGCATCTGTAACGTCTCATTTTAAATTATTTTTATTATACAAAGCTAGGCGGAAACCCATATAAAAAGACTGTCCTCTCAATTGGCAATATTTTTCAGCTCAATATAGTAATGCGCTTTGTTGGTTATAGTAGTCATATGAATAAAATGTGTGAATGTTGTTATTAAGGTAATTTTGTATCAATAAATGTCTTATAGAACGCGAATAACACCTTGTATCTACTTGTCGTTAGATTTTTAAATTATGAGACAGCTGTTACCGCATTCAGTTGGTTCGACTCCATTCTCTTTAACGAATATATATTCTTTGGAAACTTGTCTATTGAAATAATTGGAAGGTGAAAGAACTCCTTACTTTTTTCCTTCCCTTCATTTTACCGCCATAAATTTCGGTTGTGCGTCTGTCTGTATAACAATGATCTCAGATATTGAATTAAAATATTTAAAGTGTTTTGAATTACAAAAAATTGGAATTTAATGAGAGAAGTTGCGGAAATGTTGTGACCCATGTTGAGGAAAACAATTTTCCTCGGGGCTTGTGTTACTTTAGGGACGCTGGATGGAGAGCTTTGTTAGGGAAAGGAAGAAGAGGAAGTTCTTGGAAGAAAAAAAGGAGTGGGTAGGAATATGGAAGTCAGTGTATCCAGGTGTGACAGACTTATGAATCCATTCCTCCCGTTGAGGTGCAAGGTGGTGGATCGAGACAGAGTCCGGCTGAAGTGGTCAAAAAAGACTCCTACAACCAGTCTCTCTTCATCCCTCCCTCCATGATCTCGGGCACCCCTGCTGAATCACCAAACGTAGCGACCGACATGGGGCGATCCCAGATTACCATTTTATATCTAAAGAGACAAAGCGTCACCTGAACAGGCTTTTAAGGGATAATGGTAGTTTATTAGTTTATGGGAAATATACCTAATGTCGAGCTATTGGATACATTTAAATGATTATTACAAATTTTGCTTTTGGTTTTAACGGCTTACTTTAATTCAAGCGATGACCATTTTAGTGCCAATATTAGAATTTTTGGATGTTCATTATGAGATATCCATCTAATATAAATAAGAAATAAAATATTAACACATGAAAAATGTCGAATAAAGATAAATGTATTCGAAGATAGCATTAAAGTGACAGTCCTAAAAGGGGAAGATTTTTCTAGTTGATCAGTCGAAGTTTTCTTTCCTAAAATTATATTTATATAAATAAGTCGTTTTACAGAATTTGAATAATTGACCGAGAATTTGTATTCAAGATCTGATGAAATAATGATCAGATCGAACTCAATGAAAAAATGTTCAAATTCTGTAAAACAACTGGCCCTAAATAATATAAAAACTGAGTTTGTAATTCACACGCGGTAGAAGTGTAAACTTCAGAAAATTAAAGTTGACAAGAGTGGAGAGGCTACGAAGCACCGCACAAAGAGGAGAACGATTATTATATCTCATTCTCATATCTCATTCTGTCACAGTCTAAATCCTGTAAAGATATTTGTTTTGGTGTCGCTTTCATCGTGTTTCAAATCATTACGCTGCTAAAGAAGTTTTCACTTAAAAAATAAAGCAATTTTCAAAAATGCTTCAATAGTAAAAAGCTCACATGAAAAAGTTGTACATCGTGCCAAAAAATCTTGGCAACGAAACGAGTTCACTTTTACTTCCCGGCTCACCGCGTTTCGGGCCTACCCCAAGCGAGACACCATTGCGCCTTGGGCGAGTGCCGGCTGCCGTTGCCGCTGCCGGCTGGCCCCGAATTGCACCGCTGCATTTTTGGCCAAGTGCAACCAACTGAGGTACTTTATACGTGCTCCCAACTCACAGCCGTTTGTGCATTATGCAGCAAGGTCAGCCGACTGCCGGGCGGATGGCAATGAAACTGAAAGTGAAACCGTAGCCGAAAATATTCAGCGAAATTCGGTTGCGAGAAAAGTGAAGCAGAAATTTCCTGTTGGCTTGCGCTTTTTTGCGTGGTATTTTTGGGGGTTTTAAGCATAAATATTTTAAGAATGGTTTTATTGTATTACATTTTTTGTAAATATAATCGTGTTATTTAAAAAAAATTATTTATTAGAGAGAATGAGACGAATGCTGAGTACTAGGAGCAGGATAATTGTAGGGTATATTTATTGTAATATGGTTACCAAGTTTAAAAATAATTTTATATCTTATTCTACCAAGTACCGCAAAAAGAGGACACCGATTTCTCTATTAAATTCTCTCGATGCGCCGCATCCACATTTCAGTACATCTTCACACAACATCAATAACGTCATATTTGTCAATCTTAGCACTCTAGCTCTCTGAAAACACACGGATCGCCACTGGTTTGAATGGAGGCGTCTACTAATATCTACAGGAATTCCAAAAACTGAAAAAATCGAACTAATATCGATGAGAAGGAAAGTGTTGACGAATATCTACAGCTCAAACTGTTGACGAATATCTATGAGAACCAAAGTGTTGACGAATATCTACAGCACTGGCAGAGGTTGGATTTGCAATTATGCATAGCATATTGGAATAACTTAATATTGCGTATGCAGTTTAAAAAACTTAATTTATGTAAGTATGTATGTAAAAATCCCTAATATCGGACTATTGGACACATTTAGCTGATTAATCCAACCTACGCTCTGTAGATATTAGTCAACACTCTGAAGTTTGTAGATATTAGTTCAACATATGAGCTGTAGATATTCGTCCGACATACAGGCTGTAGATATTAGTATCTGGAGTCGCTTGAATCAGTCGAGTTTCAAATCACAACGATGCTAAAGTTTTCACTTAAAAAAATATCATTATTATTTGTAATAATTTTTCAGTCCACTTGCATTTTTAACTATGCCTTTGGGACGTTTTGTTAACTTTTTATTGTTTTTTTTTTCTACTTTAGCTCTACGCAGGAGGCCCTGAGGAAAATAATTTCAAGCAGCGTCTATATGATCTTTGGGGATGCTGTATGGAGAATATTTTTAAGTAAAGGGAGGATAAGAAGTTATGGAAAGGAAATTCCCAGGTTTTTCATTACAACATACATTCCACTCACCTACAACTAAAACGACTTTTGGGGAACGAAATATGCAATGTTTCTCTGTAAAATTATTGCCTATATTATTTTATTTTATTATTCCCTAAATTACTCCCTCTTGCAAAAAAACCATTTAAAAATGACCAACTTCATAAGAAGCATTAAGATACGGATTATGGACACGAGAAGGAATAATATAGATACAATTTTGCAACCTAACAAAGATTAAAGCTTGTATTGAGTTTACTTCCAGATATTGCTGTATAATTTTTCTCTCATAATATTTTAACACAGGTATTACTTATAATTCAAACACGTAACTTTGTACAATATGACCTTAGAACGGGGTACACTAGTAAGGACACATTCTTTACTAAAAAAATGTTAAAAATGAATGAAAAATTCATAGTAAAATTCATTGAATCGGAGTAAAATACATATCTTTTTTGAACTCCACCCAGGACCCCTGAGGGAAATTATTTTCCTATTTTTATCTTTTTTCCTGTCTATGTCATCTTAGGGGATGCTGTGTGGAGAGTTTTTTTTTAATGAAAGGGATGAGAGGAAGTTCTGGGAAGTAGGTGTGAGGGGGTGGGTAGAAATCTGGGTGTCCAGAAGTGACGGACATATAAATCCATCCCTCCAACTGCAAAGCAAGGCGATGGGTCGAGTGATTCTGGCAGGAGAGGTCAAAAGACCTCCCTTAACCAGTTTCTGTCGATCCGGCCCGCTACGCAACAGATGGGCAGACTCATTGGCTGCTAAGACCTGGGCAAACCTCACCCCATGAACCCGGGCACCAATGCTAAGTCACCAAACGTAGCCTACCACTTGGGGCGACATATGGCAGAGGTGTTGGTTATCCAGTAAATGTATTAACCGACTTTTCATAAATCTTGTCAGACCATACCCGCAAAGAAAAAACTTTAAATTTATGATTTCAAAATCAGAGAAGGCATATTTATTCTTCATTATTTACGAGAATATGTAGTATATTTAAAAACACTTTTTGCTAATAGGCTCGCAGTTATTGCAAATATTTATAGATTATATAATCTTTCGAAAACTGTGCCTTTCCATTCCCTGAAAAGTCACAGGATGCCCGCATGAGTAGCAACCATAAAAACACTCCCATAACATGTCATATTGTGTTACACATATACTTTTTATGTCGTATCAACAAAAGCTCAGACAATGACCAAACCAACCATAATGCTTTAAGGCCGTTTGTTAGAGGGACCGAGACAACAAATCGAAGCACATTATTGAAGGTCTCTGTCTTTTGCCGATTATTGCAGTTGCCTCTTTAAATGCAATGACTGCATTTAAAATGTCTGGCTGCATTTTTGGACGTAGCTTCAAGGCCGGTTAATGAACGGAATATTATTAAAGCAAACAAAATGGAAATTAAAAGGTCTTTGTTCATTCTGTTTTGTTTAATTGTTTAAGAAAGTGCAAATGCGTAAAAAGTTCACGGAGAACATTTTCTTCAAAGGTGTCGAGATTTTCTTCGAAATTTCATTCGGCTATGTTTTTGTTTTATTACACTAGCTTCACAAAGGAGGCCCTGAGGAAAATAATTCCCCTCAGAGCCTATGTGTTCTTTGGGGATGCTGTGTGAAAGGTATTTTTAGGAATAGAAGGAGAGGAAGTTCTGGGAAGGAAAAGGGTATGAGGGGTGGGTAAGAATCTGAACACTGGGCACTCCTGGACACATTGATCGGCTCAAGGTATCTAGGAGTAACGTACGTATGAATCCATTCCTCCCACTGCGGTGCAAGGCGATGTTCCGAGAGAGTACGGCTGGAGAAGTCAAAGGGTCCCTCAACTACATTCTCTTGATCCGGCCTACCATGCAGCTGGTGGGCAGACACATTCGCCGCTAAGACCCGGAGAAATCTCACCCCATGGCGGCGGAGGTTGAAATTGACACTTTCACACTTTCTGGTGGTGTCGAGAGTAAACCTCTTTCGCGGCTGGCGTCTAAAGTGAAAACGATATCGACTCCAACAAGAGTCAAAGTAGAAAAACTGCAAAATGCTAATGTCAGAAGTGAGTATGAGAATTGTGCAGAGATGAGATTGAATGAGAAGGAAATGGACGGTCTAAGCATTGATGAAACATGGAACCACATAAAGGTGAGTCTTTGTGAATCTGCTAGAGATGTATGTGGAATAAGTACGCAAGGTAGGAAGAAAGGTAACGCATGGTGGGATGACGAGATCAAAGCACTGGTCTCAGAGAAGAAGAAAGCATGGTTACGTCTGATAGCGGCTGGCCCTGATTCTAGCGAAGAGAGAGATAGAGCGAAATAAGTTTATAAGGGATGTAAGAAAAGAGTAAGTGTTGGAGTGAAAGAACGAAGGAAACGCCTGGAAGAGGAAGAGGGAATAAAAATGACAAAACACTTCCAAGAAAACATTAAACTGTTTTGGAAGGAGGTCAAAAGGTCCCGGAGTGATTCAGAGAACGGAAGCCTGAAAGCCATAAAATCGAAAGATGGAAGAATGTTGACGAATGAGGAAGAAATAAAAGAGAGATGGATGAATTATTTTGAGGTGGACTTCGAAAGCAATCCGGGTGATAGTGAGGCCAGCGGTGAATCGGGTATGAACGACGACGGAGTGAATTTTATCAACATCAGCGTAGATGAAATAAAAAAATTCGATAAAATGCATGAAGAATGGTAAGGCTTAGTGGTAAGGTTTCGACAATATTGCTGCCGAATACTTTAAAAGAGATAGCCATATAATTCTCACATGGTTGTGCAAACTTTTTAACCAGTGTTTAGATGAGGGTTACACGCCATTAGATTGGAGAAGGGCTGTAATCATGCCGTTATACAAAGGTAAAGGGTCACGTATGGAATGTGGGAATCATAGGGATATTAGCCTGCTAAGTTTAGTCGGCAAGCTGTACGGAAGAATATTGATTGAAAGGGTAAGAATGGAAACAAAGGATTAAATATGGGATGTACAAGGTGCCTATATGAGTGGAAGGGGATGCATGGAGCAGATTTTCTCCTTGCGTATGCTCACTGAGAAGTTTCTGGCGAAAAACCAGAAACTTTTCTGCGCCTTTGTAGATCTACAAAACGACCGAGTCGACAGGAAAAAGCTACGGAAGGTTTTGTCCAAGTATGACGTGAATACAAATCTCATACAGGCAATTGCGTCTCTGTACGAGGGAAGCGTTGCGTGTGTTAGGGTGAACGGTGGTTTTACGGGGTGGTTTGACATCACAAAAGTTGTCAAGCAAGGCTGCGTAATGTCACTGGTTATTCAATCAATACATGGATAATTGTATGCAAGAATTGAAAGAGGTTTGATTGGGCGCGAAATTGAGTAAACCGAAAGTATGTTGCCTGTTGTATGCTGATGATGTGGTGCTGATTTCTAACACTATGGAAGATCTACATTTTCTCGTATCTAGGATGAATGAAATATGTATGAAGAATGAGTTAATGATGAATGTAAGTAAGTCTAAAGTCATGGTGTTTGAAAGAGAGAGTACGAAAACAGTATGCAACATAGTTGTGAATGGTGAATACTTCGAGCAGGTGGATGAGTTTTTGTATCTGGGTAGTATGTTTACGAGAGATGGGAAGGCTGATAGAGATATTGAAAGAAGGGTGAATGCCGGTAACTCCATTAATGGTGGACTGAATGCCGTTGGCGCTAATAAAAAACTGTCAAAAAAAGCGAATCTAGCAGTCCACAATGGAGTCCTGGTACCTACCCTGATGTATGGCAGTGAGGCATGGAACTGGCAGAGGAAGGATGAAAGTAAACTGAATGCTGTTGAAATGAGATCCCTGAGACGTATGTTTGGTAAAACAATGTATGATCGTGTGAGAAATGTGGAATGTAAGCATAATGAGTAAGATTAAGAAAGGGACCCTCAGATGGTTTGGGCATGTAGAGCGAATGAACGAAGAAAGTAGTTTAAGAAGAATATACGACGCGAATGTGAATGGTAGAAGAAGTCGGGGACGCCCGAGGAAGACATGGCACGATCAAGTGAATCAGATACTTGAGTCGGGCCACGTAATAGAAGAGAATGTGTGAGACGATGTATGAATGTGAGTGAGGCAAAGAGTGTGTGCCAAGACCGAATTGTTTGGCGGTCCGTCCTCTCGGCCTACTTATATGTTTTTAGTGAGCGGAAACACCATTTTCCAAGCATCGTTCTCCCCTTTTCGTTTTGCCACTTCCTTCAGAATCAGAACTTAATTTTAAAATGCTTTCCAAAAGAGTAATACATTTTTTAAATATGTATATCTACTAAATTAACGGAAGTGGCGCCATCTTTTGGCATTATTGACTACTGGTCTACTAATGATTATTAGATAACTTCCCTTAGATATATATACCAGGAAGACAAAATCATATTATTTTAGGAACCGCGTCACAGTATTCGTACAGTTCTGTACGAATAATTTCACAGGAAATACGAATAATGCAGGGCAATTTTCAGTCAGCTTATTGAGGAAAAAAAAGGTGAATTTTAATAAGTGTATCAGAATAAAATGCTATATTATGAAGTAAGTAGGAGTATATCTTGTTAGGAAATCGTAAGAATAAATTAATGATCATCAAATTCTTACATTTTATTTGTATTTCTATCGTCATGATACATAATCAAGGAAAATTGATAAAACATCCTTAAATTTATGTTTTAATAGCTGGTTCCCGTCATGCGTTGCTATGTCATTTAATAAAGAAATTGTTTCTCTCTGCTTGTCCTTTCCCATCGTCCCGCGTCCCCTTCCCCTCTCGCGTTCCCCGAGAACCCCTCCCACCTCCCGGGTTCCCCTCCACAGTAGAACAGTAGACAGTTTTTGGTTCACCTACTTAAAATATATTTAAAATCATCTTATTCTTCAAACATTGCAAACTTAGTTTGTGGCACTATTTTAAATAGAAACAATAATACACCTAGTTTTAACAACCTAGTACGTAACTAGATACGTACATATATTTTACATATTTTTTTCATTCAAGGGTATTTTTAGTCATGTAGGTACCTGTAGTTGCGATGGGCAGTCCGTTGTTGCCAATACTAGCCAAATTTTTCATGGAGAAGTTAGAATTTGTGGCACTCGACACAGCTTCAGCTGTTCCAAAGGTATGGTGGCGTTATGTTGATAATGTCTTCACCATCTGGCCTCATGGAATAGAGAAACTGAACGAATTTCTGGATCATCTTAATTCACTCCACAGTAAAATCAAGTTCTCAATGGAGGTGGTAAACGATGCAAAAATCCTGCCTTTTCTAGATGTGGAAGTGAGGCGAAAAGAAGATGGAAATCTAGGACATACTGTATAAAGAAAATCAACGCACACAAATCGGTATCTACTAGTACATGCCGATTCGCATCACCTCCCAGCACAGAAGAGAGGATTTATCCATACTTTGATGACCCGAGCGACCAGAATATGTGAAGAAACAAAAATCAGAGCAGAACTTACAAAGCTGACCGATGGACTGGAGCGCAACTTTTACCCGGCAAGGCAGATAAGTCAAATTATAAGAGCCAAATCTACACCAAACGAAGACAGAGTTAGACAAGAGTTAAAAGGGCGCGCTTTCCCGCCCTACGTTCACAATGTGACAGACAGAATTGCCAGGCTGTTGAGAAAAAAAATCATCAAGACTGTCTTCGGAGCCACAACTAAAATTCAGATGGAGTGTATATAGTCAGCTGTTCCGGATGTGACAAGGTTTGAGTAGGCCAGACAGAGCGGACGATCTCTAAAAGGATAGCAGTACACTTTTGTGCTTGTAAACTCGGTCATCCTGATAAATCGGCAATCGCTGAACATTTAATCGAAACCGGCCATTACTTTGGATTTGTTTCTTTGGTCCTGGGAAGACCCAAAACTTATAGAGCACGCTTGATTACGGAGAAAATTGAAATCTACAAAAATCTATTTAATATCAATGGAGACGACGAAGTTAAGCTCAATAGCTCTTGGTATCCGGTAATTGACGGCTACACCAAATACCAGCTCGTGGTAAACCATTTTGTTTTATACCTTTATATTGGTTAAATTAGCTTTAACCATTGTAATTCTAATTCTAATATTCTTACCATTGTGATTTCTAATTTTAGAATTCGTTAAAAGATGGAGCCACTTCCGTCGGCAACTCGCAAAGGGACGTGCCCCAGGCTAGCTTAAATACCACGGTTTAGTGAACTTTCTATTCCGCTGCGCGGCACTGACGTTACTACTTGTCACGGTTATTTTGTACCTGTAGTGGAGCTGGCGACACGGTATTGCTTCCAAGTAAATAAGCACACATTTCACCATTAAATATTACACACCGGATTATATATTACTACCGGATCTGCCCTGATAATCGACCCTGCAAAGCTGTCCGAAACGTTTGCTAAAGAAGGAGGTATCGCAACACGGCATAAGACCCCCAAAACAAATATCGAAAATACTTTTGGCCGTGAAAATCTTAACAATATTTATTTCCGAGAGTGTGAAGTCTCGGAATTGGGGAATTTTGTTAAGACAGTGGTCCTGGTGTTTTTACAGTAAAAGAGCAGTAAATGTCGGCAAGATATTTTGGGTATATGGATGTTGATTAATTTAAGGAATTCAGGACATTCAATTTTGTAATGCAGTATTTTATATAACAGTATTAAATCTGTACTTATCTACATCCTATACCCAAAATTATCCTACACCCAAAATTAAAAATACACGAATGTAATAACTCATCTCTGAACCGGAATTGCAACTGCCCATGCCTAGAACAAGTAACAACTATCAAATATTTAGGATTGACCTTTGATACACACCTAAATTGGAAGCAACATATACTTAACACTACAAACAAAATCCGCAAATCTATATACTTTTTCAAACAAACGCGCAATTTCCCTAACCTACAACTTTTAAAAACAGTGTATTACTCACTGTGCCAATCTCACATCGAATACGGAATTTTAGCTTGGGGTAACACTTATTCAAATGCCCTCGACCCCATCATTAAAGCACAAAAACTAATAATAAAAATAATTCTTAAACTTCCTCTCACTACCAGCACCGATACGATCTTCAATATTTTCAACGTTATGGACATTAAACAGCTCTACGCAAAATCCATCTTAGTTTATTTACATAAAAACAACAAAATCCTTTACAAACCAACACAAATTATACACAATACCCGAGCCAAAAATAAAGAACTTCTCCAAACTCCCTTTTCTAAAACCACCTTTGGACAAAAAAACTTTAAATACATAGCTTGCAAACTACACAATACACTTCCAGCTACGATTAGACAAACGGAATCAATGACTAAATACAAACAAGATATATAGAAATGGATTATAAGTATTGGTCGTCACACTACTGCTAACATCTGTAAAAGAGATTACAAATAGACAGAATTACCATCTCACGTATGTCCTTACCCTTATTAAAGAACTTAAAATAGTAAAATCCTATATGTATAATATAGCTCCATATATAGATTCGACAGGATTTACTACTTTATTCATCTCTTCCTTCACCTATATGATGCTCTCTTTATGGTATTAACCCTCAATTTAAATCATATTTCTGTTTGAATTGTATAAATCAGTATGTATCTTACCTTAAAAATTCTTATGTATGATACTCATTTATGTACCTCTACGCCTGTCTCAACACAGGTATACCCTAGTGAGACAGGCATCGAATAATGTAATGCAAACATACCTTATATAGATAAATAAATAAATAAAAATATCTTCATTGTGAAAGTTTCAATGGGAACATTTTATCCAGGTAACTACAATCAATATTTTGTATAAAAATAAACAATTTTTACTGTGTATACATACATACATCAGGAACTTATGTTGAATCTTTTCAATGTTGTCGGAATGAATATTGAAAAAAGGAGACCATAACATAGATTTATACTCTAGTTGGCTTTTGACAAGGGTTTTATATAAACATGATAAATGTGCCTAAATTATTGAAATATTTTTATTATTGTTTATTAAGTCTTGCTATTTCATCTGTGCTCATCCTTTGGACTGCAAATTTCTTCCAAATTGAATGTGTGGCCGAATGAGGATGGAGCGGGTGGCCTTCGGTTTGAATTTAGCCAACCGCTCGGCGCGTCTGCGGTCGACGTCCGACCTTGTGCGCTGAAAAACTGCATAATGCCCAATGCTCCTACCACCAATGCCTACTACCTACTAGCAATCCTCCGAAAATGCAGGAAGTGCAACGACATGCAAACTACACTGACGTATCAACTTCATTCACAAAGTTTAAGGTTTTAACAAGTTAAAGGCCTTGAAATAACCAATTATAACCCTGATTTTTTACTGGTTATATTTCACTCAGAATTATTCCATCATCAGTATCAGTCCTTCAACAGTGCAAAAAATCATAGTGTGCAATTCACACGCAGTAGAAGAAACCTTCAGAAAACTATATTTTTATTTTTTTAATATATTTAGGTATATTTAAGTACATGTTCAATTACTCCAATTTCTTCCATGGAAGCATTAGCTTGTGGCTGGAAGAGTAGCGTACATTGTGTCTTTATAGATATTTAACAGTCGTCAACAATACTAAGTTAACATATATGTATTAAATATGCTAATGCATAGGTAGAAAACAATAAGTTTTTTTGTTAGTATTTTGCTAGCAATATAGTTAGTATTTTGTTAGTAATTTGTTAGTATTTTGATAGCAGTCCACAATGGAGTCCTGGTACCTACCCTGATGTATGGCAGTGAGGCATGGAACTGGCAGAGGAAGGATGAAAGTAAACTGAATGCTATTGAAACGAGATCCCTCAGACGTATGTGTGGTAAAACAATGTATGATCGTGTGAGAAATGTGGAATGTAAAGCTGATGTAAGGGTGATGTCAGACTGATTTAAGCATAATGAGTAAGATTAAGAAAGGGACCCTCAGATGGTTTGGGCATGTAGAGCGAATGAACGAAGAAAGTAGTTTAAGAAGAATATACGACGCGAATGTAAATGGTAGAAGAAGTCGGGGACTCCCGAGGAAGACTTGGCACGATCAAGTGAATCAGATACTTGAGTCGGGCCATGTCGAAAGTCAGAATAATAGAAGAGAATGTATGAGACGATGTATGAATGCGAGTGTGGCAAAGAGTGTGTGCCAAGACCGAGTTGTTTGGCGGTCCGTATTCCCCTGCGGGGAAACGGCGTGATGGTGAGTTAGTTAGTGAGTAGAAATAATTTCCAAATAAATGAAATATTTCTGAACGCTTCTGAAAACAAAAAACAATTTTTGAAAGATGATGAAATACGCTTAAATCGAAATCTTATTATAGAGAACTCCAGTCCAATTTTTTATTATTATTTTTTTTAATGAATAATGACCTTCTAACTTAAATAACTACATTTTTATTTTTATTTTTAGAGTTAGTTTTAATAGTTAAAATAATTGTCAAAGTTTTAATTTTTCAAGACCCCCCGAAAACCACCGTATGTATGGTGAATCGTGTGGCATCATCACTCCTGAAAAAAATAGTATAGGATCGGGTAATCAGCTGATCAACTGCCGCCATTTTGAATTCCGTTGTTCGAAGTATTCTCCCTAGAAGTAGCATTACAATTTTTTTGTACAGTAGTTTTAGAATATTTTCAACAATAGAGATTAACTAATAAGAGATACCTTTATTTTTGAAACATTATTTAGGCCTAAATAATGTTTCAATAAACACAACAACTAAATCTCTATAAACAGTGTGTAAATAAACGAATCAATTAATACGATGGCTTGTGTCATATCATACATTCCCACACAATGACTTTACGGTGACGTCACGACACGTCGAACAGTGACGTCACCACTAAAATTTCAAAAATGCCAACTTGACGGCGTGTTTTGACAATGGACTTTTTAATAATTTTTTAAAAACTCTCCGTTAATATTATTAAATAAAACTTGTACATTCAGAATTAGCGTTTATTGGTCTATATGAACATATTTTTTTAAAGCCATAATATTTATCACTGGAGTTCCTTATTCTAAATACACATATAATTTTTGAAAGATAAAACTTTTTAAGTATAAAAAATACGTAAAAAAGTTTAAAAATGATCACTTTAAGCTTTTTCTGTCTAAAATTACTGATTACGAAAAAAATTAAGAACACCCAAACATTTTATTAGGCAAAGGTCATCGTCAGCTCACTTTTTCAGCATTTAATGTAAAAATAATTAATAAAAAATTTCCATAGTTTATCATTTTTTTTCAAATTTTATTTTGTGTTTTTTTTAATTTTAATTTTTTTTTATTCACAAAAAGATACATAAATTACAATAAATTTTATACAATAATTAATTACATAACATATGTATTTGATTTACCCTCTGGATTTACCCCCATAAATATGCAGGGCTTGTGTGTAGGGGGGGTGCTATCATATTGGTTTATTTATTTTTTTATTCAGTTCAAATTTACGGTATAATTTTTAAGCTGAGTTTTAAATTTTTCTATGGTAGGTATGGTAGGTACTGGTTCATGTTTCTGATTTTTTCAGGTAGTGATTTAAAAAAATTTCCTCCGAGATATTTATGATTTATATTTTTGAATGAAACTATAACTTTGTGGTTATCCATTTTAGAAAAATGAAACAATTCAACTTTGTTTGAACCACTTATATAATGAGTAAATCCGACCGGTTTCAGAACAAACTTTCCCTTTTCAGGGCCAAAATGCCAATAATGGCAGTATACACTGAACCCCAGATTCCTACCCACCTTTAAATCCTTTTCCTTCCCAGAACTCTCCTCTCCTCCCTTTCCCCCCAAAAACCCTCCACACAGCATCCCCAAAGATGACATAGGCCCTCAGGGAAATTATTTTCCTCAGGGCCTCCTGTGTGGAGCTCATGTAAAAAAAAATACGCTTGCCCTGAAGAAGGAACGTTTGTTCTGAAACCGGCTTGATTTACTCATTATGTAAGTGGTTCAAACAAAGTTGAATTGTTTCATTTTTTTTATTTATGATTTAACTGTCCTATTGTAAAATACGCACGATTTTCGAGGGCTTGAGCAAAATAGTTACCAAAATCTACTAAGTTGCTTTTAAATAGATCCCGTAGAGATACAGAGCATAACTACTAGAATCAACAGTACTTAATAGTCTGTAGTGTTTGTAGGACATAATATCTGCTCGCACCTATTTGACATTGGCCCGCCCTCTAGGCTGAGAGCTACCGACCGATAGCTGGTATCAGCTCCTAAAACCAGCTGATAAGACATTATCATATAACAGTTGCAATTGCCAAATGGCGAATTTGTGTCTTGTTTAGATTGGCGGTTGCAGGGCTGGATTATTTATAATGAACTTCATACAATATTACATTAAAAATATACTACAAAACCGTTTAATTCATTTCGTACTATCAAGTTCATGTGTTGCAACGCCTCTTAATAAAGAAATTATTTCTCAATTAATTAATTGTTTTTGTGTTTAGTTCGTAGAACTCCATTTTAATTTTTAGAAATTTAATTAAAATTAAATTTGATAATGTTATTATCGAGTTCTGCAAGTTTTTTGGTTAGTGTTTTAGTTACAGCTGTTTTGACTTGTAAGGTCATTTTCAAACTGTGGTGAAGCCACGTACGGACGACTTATTTATAAGATTTTAAATGTCAATTTTTGAAGGTGTCTAAGTTGATTTATTACCGGTTAAACCAATTTGTAGAGACACTAATTGAGTGAGTGCTAATGTGGGATTCGGAGTATTTCCCTTTGGTTTGCCTTGCACTAAGTGTAAGGGTTTTCTTAATTGATTTAGAATGACGTTATTGCTATGACTCATTTAAGTGCTTTATATTTTTTAGGTTTGGTAAACATACTAAGTAGTGGGGAATAAATAATTTTCCTTACTTTATTAATTAGCGTTATGTTGGGGTCATTCGTTCGTTTATTGATTTCTAATTGTTCAAGCAAATTTAATCTAAGACTCTTTCGTTCTATATGTAATGGTTTTGGCTGGTTATTTTTAAGTGTAACGTGATTATTCACTAAGAGATGTTCGGCAAATTTTGAAGAGGTGTTTTTATTTTTATAACATCTTATATGTTCTTTGAATCTAGTTGAGAATGCCCTACCTGTTTGTCCGATGTATGTAGCGTTACAGTCGGCGTGGTCACATTTTAATTCATATATGCCAACGTTATTGTGTTTAGGATTTCTACTTTTTGAGTTTTTAAGGCTTGTTCCCATATTATTATTGGTTCTAAAATCTATATTTAAACCACATTTTTTAATTTCTTTTGCAATTTTTAAAGATATTGGGCCGAGGAATTCGAGACATGCAAATTTTTCTATTTTTTTGTTATGTACCGGATATATTAAATTAATTTTATTTTTGTATAAATTCCCCTTCCGCCTCCCCTTCCTCTCCCCTCACACGTTCCATATATTCAGTCCCGGTACTTTCAGTTTTCAAACAGCTCGCGAGCCAAACATTCATTTATGTATATTATAAGATCAATCAATCAAACTTAGTACCTAACATAAGAACCTATTAAAAAACCGAAAATTCTTGATTATATTCAAAGTATGTATTCGATTTGGATCAGTATCGTAGGTGAGTACCTAATTCAAATAAATTCATTATTTAAAGAGTTTCGAAAGTTGAATGTTGACTAAACAATCATTGTTTTGGAAAATGTTTTGTAAGAGTTTCTGTAATGATTAAAATACTTTTCAAATGCATTGTCATGTGGTTGTTTTAATCCAAAAATCTTCGCGAGGATGAAAAGAAGGTATGTGATTTGAATGTTTCATACATTTCCTGCGCTGAATATAGCAATACATAGACATCTCATATACTCATTTATATACACCCAAGCAAGCATATTTTTATATATGTATATATAGATTCTGCGACCATGAAGACTTTGATATATTTTCGAATTCAATCACAACCTTTAGAAGGAACTTGTACTTGTATATACCTGACGATCTCCTCACTTAGAGCCACTTTGTAGTTATAGAATCATTTAACTAATTATGCATAGGCTCTATAATATATGTGTATATGAACACGCGTGTGTTCTTATGAAAAACAAATTGGAATGACTTTGTTAAAATAATAATCGAATTATAAATTTTGTCATTCTTTTACCTAATTCATTTGTGGGTGTGAATAATGCATATACTTAATTATTCATTTTCCAACTTAATTTCCCATTTTCATCAAAAGTTAGATAACATCTTCGACAAAGAGTCACGAAAATTTTAATAATAAATTGAAATTAAAATTAATTTTGAAATGTTTTATGAATAATTTAAAGTCACCAAATTAACAAGGTGGTCAATATGGAAATTATGACCAAAATCAAAATAAAATTTCAAATCATTAACAAATATTATATTTTTTAAATATTTCCATATCAACTATGGTCAAACCTGGGTTCTGAAATTTAATTACTACAATTACTACGAAATCAGCCTTTTTGAATTATACAAAACCATACCATATTTCTTTGCAAATGTATGTCACAACACATGTCATATATTATTATGTGTGTGTTGCATACGGAATGGATTTTGTGTGTAACTCAACAATGCAGATTTGAAGTTACAAAGTTGAAATAAGTACCCTGCGATGTTACAGCTAAAAATAAAGCTTTTTTTTTAAGTACATATTTAATAATTTTATTTTAAATTTCCCCATCTTCATGACGAGCCTAAGTGAAATAACAAAACCTTGTCTTTTTTCCTATCACACACAACTTGATAGACATTGTTTCGAGCCTCGCTGCTTACTTACTTATTTACCAGTTCCTACATTTAGCGCAGTGCATCGACCTTTACGATGTGCGAACTGTTTTTATCTGCCGAATGCGCTACACACTCACTATTATACTCAACACACCGTACTATAACTATACATTTCTCGGCCGCGCCGATGACGTTTTTCAAAGCTGAATAAAGAAATAAGAACGCACCGCTCTGTTTTTTATCGTTTTTACGCTTATGAGATCCAGAACTTTGAAAAAATTACAGTGAATTAGGAAGATTATTAAAGTGAAAACATCTTTAGCACCGTTTTGATTTGAAACTCGATGAACTGGAAACGAGCGACACTAAAAAAGACAAACATATACATCTATAGGATTTAGACTGCGAGGGAATGAGATAGCAATCAAATATTTACTTAATTCACGGGTAGGTACTCGGTTCCAATATAATACGATAAATCCACAGTCCCTAAGAATGTTGGCATTCTCGTCATATTAAAGGTGTAATGTTTCTATCTGCCTTGCAAATTATTTTGTACATTTTTGAACTATTAGCTTTCCTATCGAAAAAAAATTATAAGCATTTCTACCTGATTGTGTTTCAAAGATGTTATTTTGGCTACACCTCTACCTCCTAAATTTCTATGTAAATTAATTCCTTCTATAGCTGAATTTAGATGATGGCAATTTAACTTTGATTATTTTTATTTTATTTTTAAGGATTTTGTTTAAACTAAAATTAAAATTCTGTAGCATACGTTTCCCAGATAATTTATTGATTTATTTTACTGCATGATTATATAATTTGAAATGGGTGTTGTATAATACAAAATCTTTTTTGAAAATTTAACAAATCAGTCAACGACCTTATGGTATAACCTTATTATACTAAAAATAAATATTTTTTCTCAAAATTTAAAACATACGTTTACTAGATAAAATAACAATCTTTCAAAATCAATTTATATTTTTTTGTGGAAAAGAGTCAATACGTCTAATGATAGAAAAATGACATATTTCTGTTTTTCTTTTGTAATACCCCCACATAGCACTATTAAAGACGACATAGGCCCTGAGGGAAGTTGTTTTCCTCAAGGCACCCTAGTTTGGGCTTAATGTAAAAAAATGTGATTCATTGCAAAAATTTCACGTTGTGCACTTGATTCGCGTATTATAATTATAGCACAGACGTCGGGTGGGAATGCTATCCTTGTTCTACCGGTATTTCAATGAAAGATGCTCGGAGGAATTAGCATCGCTAGAGGCGTCAGTGAACAGTAGGGAAACACGCCAAACACGCACCTTACCCAATGATTTGCCGGCTTTTGTGTTTCCTCCATTCTACAACATAGGTCTCTTAAAGACCACGTTCACTCCTTCCTCTCCTCTAAAAGACTGTTCGTGTAGAATTCCTGAGGGAAATTATTTTCGTCAGGGTCTCCTGTGCGGAGTTAATGTAAAAAAAATGTTTGTAAATATGTGAATTTATTTTTGTTGCGTGACTAAGGATCGTTCACACGACCAAACAGCTGTGTTAACAATAATTATTTGGCGAACGGATTTCGCAGTCAATAGACGATAAGGTGTTGTTCACATCAAATATAACGGCCAACGCACTCTCTAATCTGAATATAAAATATTTTTCATAATTGCATTTTTATTTATTATCTAAGTAGGTAGTGTGAACTCTCGCTGTGTACTTAATAAAATAATTCAGTTACTTACGAAGACATATTTCAATAGTATTTTTCTGGTGTAAAAAAAGTCATGTGGGTACATTATTATATGATTATTTTTTCTCGTTATTCGAAGGGAGTATTATATCTGGAATTAAACCATAGAGAAATTTAAACGTGCACCTCTATGAAACCAAAGTTTACGATGGCAATTTGAGAAAAATGAAATTCGAGATTTTTTTTTATGAAACTACAAAAACTTGAGATGATAGTAATGTTTATAATGCAAGGCCTAGTAAAATATGGGTTCGTTTTAATTTTTTTTGTTTTCAGTAGTTATAGATAAAAAGTAAGTTAAAACTTTTTAGTATAAATAATTAATTTGAACCTTTCTAAAATTATACTTATTTTTTAATAATAACATTTGTAAACTCATTTCATAACCTTTCGAAAACAATGGGATAACTTCGGAAATTATTTGGATTTTATTCAATTTGGAGGGCGGGTATGTACCGTCGTGGGTGCCCGGGTTGATTGAGAGACCAAAGATATTCAAATACAGAAGAGATATTCTATGGTGTCCGCGCAACTGTCGCCGGACTACGCGCTAATTAACGTAGTTTTCATACAAAAAGAATTTGTTCATTTCGTTGATTTTTTGAAAATGTGCATTAATAATGGTTAACAATATATTTTGAATAAGGAAAGAATTCGCTCATTTAGTTTAACGTTCGTTTGGTTTATTCGTCAATTATTTGTTCTTTTAGTTTATTTGTTAATTGGTAAACAATATCGGCGACACCCGGAAGCGCAGACCCACATAGTAAAAACAGCAGATAGCACATCTACTTATATTTCAATATCTTTGGGAGAGACTGTTTAAGGGACACCTAAACTAGACCTCTCCAGCCAGACTCTCTCGATCCATCACCTTGCACCACAGTGGAAGGAATGGATTCATAGCACTTAGCACTTCCAGCACTCCTGGTCACATTAATCCCCAGATTCCTACCCACCCCTCACACGTTTTTCCTTCTCAGAACTTACTATAACGTCTCCCATCACTTAACACATCTGAACTGACGATGGACACTGTAACGCTGTCCGAAACGTTGGGTAAAGAAGAAGGTAGCGCAACACTGCATAAAACCTCAAAAATTAATGACGAAAATACTTTTGGCCGTAAAAATCTAAAATCATAAGTATCTAACCATATTCAGAACTGTTTTATTTTTCGCCCTATTAATTATGTCCTTTCACAGGAGCATTACTGAAGGTATCTTTCACTGTTTATATTTAAAATGTACCTACTATATATGTCAAAATAATAAATTAATGACTTTTTACTGTCTTCATTTTCATAGCCTTAGACTCTTCAAGACCCAAATGAACAAAACTCTTCCCAAGTTGTGTCAAGCAACTTACCGCTCTCTAATTTTGTTTTTTTTTTATTCGTACTTTTTTGCAAGCCTTGCAAAACTAATTAAAAGCCTAATGGAATATAAATCGGTAGTTTGGTCTCCATCTTACAAAATTCACATTAATAACATTGAGCGAATACAAAAAAAAATCTGCGTTTTATAAATTTTAAATTAAATATCCCATTAGAAGACTTAAAATATAGTTTATTATTAAATATTCTAAAAATACACACACTAGAAGAAAGACGTACCATAAACAACTAAACATTTTTATTCAAAATATTTAACTCTAAATTTGACTGTTGCGAACTCCTGCAACTCATTAACTTACGAATACCGACAGTAGGTAACTACACCACAAAATATACTATTGTACTTTAGCATTCATAAGCGGAACTACATTGCCCACTCTCCGATACAACGATTTCATACTATGGGAAATCAGTACTTAGGTGATGTTGACATATTTAACATAAACTTGGCGAATTTTGTTGATCTTGTAAAAAACTTATTCCAAAACTATTCCTAAACATATCTGTATTTTTGTAAGGCCTTGTGCGCACTAACGGCTAGCCGCGTAGGCGGTCAACCGCGCGGCTAGCCGCATTTTTATTTTATTTACGCGGCTAGCCGCTAGTGCGCATAAGGCCTTAACCTATGAAATTGCTGTATTATTGTTTTTTTATGACTTGTGTGCTTTTTCATCTAATTTTACTTTAATTGTTTCTTTTAGTATCTGTTTAAAAATCATCTGTCATGAATTAATTGTACTACCAAACATGTAAAAGCCATTTGGGCGTTAAATAAATAAATAAAAAAACTGAAAAAAACTTCCACATTTAATGCAGAAGGCGTTATACTAATAGAGCAAAAAACGTCGATTCTAACTAAATATATTTTTATTAGATAAATAGATACTTTAAAATAAACTAATAAAATCATTAAAAAATCACCGATTTTAACGATCCGATTTGGCTATGACGTCATCTGATACCGAAAGTGATGCTTTCCTCAATAGATTGGACTAATTTGGTGACGTCATCCGATGACAAATCGTATTTGGTCACCTCAAAACATGCCCGAATAAGAAAACCTAATTATCTGAAGACGAAAACATCTTTAAAAAAATTCTCTCAGGCCTCTGGTTTTTTCGGAACTTTGCAATACAATCCAAATAATGGAATATTTCTGAACGTATCCGAAAACTAAAAACTGTTTTAGAAAGGTGATGAAATATTCAAAATTTCATAACTCGAAATAAATATAATTTTCATTTTAAATTGGGGCCGAAAACTTTGGTTTCACAAGGCGTACATTAAAATATTTTTTTTTACAAAATTTTAGATTTTAATACAAAGCATGGTATTGTCTCTTACTAACACAGCTTAGGTCAGCTTTCTGACCATGATAGTAAGGGAGACAACGATTTCTATGAGATTAAATGCCTTCTTAGATGAATGTTGAATTTGTCAAAGAACATAAAAGAATTTGACTGGAATTTATTCTTCATTCAACCATTTTTTATTATATTTTGACTCAGGCAAAATATTATAATAATATTCATAGTAGAGACATCTACCGATCTCCCACAACAACAGCGCCCAATGAAGTGCCCATGACACAGTTAAAGTACAGCTAAAAAATTACAACCAAGATAAATTAATGTAAACTCTTGTGGTACTAATAATCAAGCAATAACAAGTCCAATACAAAAATAAATCTCGTACGAATTTATAACAGGTCATTTATTTGGTTTCCACGAACATTTCCCTAATGACCTCAGAATATCTCGTATATTATTTTAATACTGAATTATATTAGTTATGTTAACTGACGATTTGAGGTTCTTAATTTTCAATTTTTTTTTACATTAGCTCCACACAGGAGGCCCTGAGGAAAATAATTCCCCTCAGGGCCTATGTCATATTTGGGGATGCTGTGTGGAGGGTCTATTTAGGGAAAGTAAGTAGTGGGAAGAAAAATGGTATGAAGGGTGGGTGGGAATCTGGGGGGTCAGTGTATCCAGGAGAGACGGACGTGTGAATCAATCTCTCCCACTGCGGGTAAGGCGATATTTCGAGGGTCCTGCTGGAGAGGTCTACAGGTCTTCCTCAACCAGTCTCTCCCGATCCGGCCTGCCACGCAGTTGGTGGGCAGACGCATCCGCCACCAAGTCCCGGATAAACTACACCCCATGAACCCGGGCACCTCTGCTAAGTCACCAAGTGTAGCGAACCACACGGGGTGACCTATGGCAGAAGTGTTGGTTATCCAACAAATGATTTCCGGGACGGCGATTCCCATACCCGCCTCCTAAATTGTAATTGTATGCAAGAATTGCCAAGAATTGTGGATCTAATTTAAAATAAAACAACGAAAGTATTGCTTTTTCGCTATCAGTAAACTAGTAGGTATAACTTGTTGGTAGTTACCATCTCTAAACCTCTTTTTCTAAATAGTCATTATATATTTTGTACTTTAAATAGATAAATATAATTGACCAGTCATTGTTGGGGTTGCACAATGTACCCGCAAAGCGGAAGGAAGGAAAAGTAAGGAATGCCGACTTACCCGCAGATTTTCGCCCTTCGCTTCTCCTTTTCAGATCCGCTGGTTCTTTTATATTCACTTATGATTTTCACTTTGATAGAAATGTTCGATACAATAGCTCCGTATTCAAAATATGTGTTGACAGGAAGGTGGGTATTTTATCATTGAACAATGTGATGCGTGAAATGAATATTTGTAATAAGAAAGCAGTATTTAAAACTATATGTAACTGGATATAATTACCTGTAGATATACTCTGAGCGAGTGTTGCTTTGAAGCTCCCCTGGTGGGAGGAAGAATGGCCATGTCTGATTTGGGCTTCGTTGACGCTTTCAAAAATGCCGAGTACCGAAGTAATCCATCCAATGGGGTTGGGTCAAGGGAGAAGATGGGGTCCTTAACCCAGTTAACACGAACGACCCTGGTGGCACCCATCTCCATTTTGAACACGATCTTTTGCCGATGCACGACTGGGTGTGGGATGCGCTGCGGTTGCCGCAAAGCAGGGATTGCCTGCTCCGGTGCCTGCGGCTGCCTCGGCTCATGTATGAACGGAGCCCCCGTCGAAGACAGCATTGATGACGATGAAAGTTTAGATTTCGACGAAATTTAATATTCAAGGTATATCCTTAAGCACTAATTATTTAATTTTTAACAATAAGCATTTAATTTTTACCGACAAACATTTCATTTTTAAAAATTATAACAGTTTTTTTTATTTTACATTTTCCCCCCTCCCTATCTCCTTAAGCATTGATCCTAACAAAAAAATTTATAGAACCTTTTTTGTAGAAAATTTTATGTAAATAATTTAGTACCTAAACATTTTTTCGTTAGAGGTAGTAGTTTTCGAGTTATTAATGAAAAACTGAAAAAAGGGACCTTTTGACCCCCCCACCCTTAGCTCCACCCCCACCCCCCAATACTTTTAGTATTTTGTTAAGGACACCTTCCCCTACAACTGTGCCAAAATTGGCTTCTACATAAATTATTTCCCCTATTTGGTATTTTTTGGTCTTCGTTGTCTGGGCTATAAAGCTACATGAACAACTAGACAAGCATTCAAATTTTTATACGTACATCCCATTCCAACTATAGTTTGCATTCCCCACTGCAACGTTACATAGTCTTGGTAATAAATAATTCAATAATATGGACATATTTGAGAATAATTTAGACTTGCCAAACTTCAAACGCTACCATTTCTTCCTATTTCATAAACTGCGAGTATTGTGAACACCAATTTTAAACACTTTTACTAATATTATATTATTATTGATTCGAAGGATATTGGCAGATAATCTATTTTTACTTTACTTATATTCTACGTTACCTACTTTTTGCTAATTGTTATATTTTATGTAACTCACATTTTGTTTCGTATATTATTTTTTTCCCTCTAATGTAAGTATGTACCGTATTGTATTTAATTTAGACGTGTTGTAAATTTTAAGAACTTCTTTTTTTCCAGATATCACAATAAATCAGGTATTTAACCACATTTATTTAAATATATGCGAATTACAAATCCATCATTTGTAGTTAGTCCTGTGTTATGTGTTATAAGCGTGTATCACTATTTTCTTACAATATATTCAGAACGAGATGTTTGCTGACCATAATTTTAAGCCACAATACCGAGGCAAGAACAGATAATAAATTTACAGAAAATCATCTCAATTACTAATTCTATATCAATAGAAAGCTCATACAATTATTATTTATCCACTGTATTAGAAGATCACCATTTTTATTTCAAGATTAATTGGCATTGATGTAAGGTTTTTCTATGAGTGTCAGCACCTACTATCGGAAAGGAAAAAAAACGTAGGTATACCTAATTGTAATAATTGTACTGACCTATTCTAAAATTTGAAATTCATGCGACTAGTCGAGGTATAGGGCTATTCAACCGAGAATTTAATTGAGAAGTGAGTACCTACTTGCTTAGTGCAATAAATTTTAGGTCTGTGCGTTCAAAATAAAAGAACCCCTCTAGTAGCTAGCTGACAGCCCGCTAAATTGTTCCTGATTTAACATTCAGTATAGTACTTACATACACTGGCTGAAGAAAGTGGGGAGTGGAAGGAGACGGAGTAGAGGAAGGCTGGGAAATAGGTTCCCCTTAAAAGTACTAAAGTTATACAGCTTTCGAATCAATTTGTGAAGTGGGTATGGGTACTTTCGCATATGAGTGTCTCCGGAACTATTCATTGCATAACCAA
Organism: Limnephilus rhombicus; assembly: GCA_929108145.2. Lineage (NCBI taxonomy): Eukaryota > Metazoa > Arthropoda > Insecta > Trichoptera > Limnephilidae > Limnephilus > Limnephilus rhombicus. Next base: position 7,130,900 of record OV815293.1, read on the forward strand.
CACCTCTGTCCAAGGTCACCCCAAGTGGTTCACTACGTCTGGTGACTTAGCAGGGGTGCCCGGGTTCATGGGGTGAGGTTTGTTGTGGAGAGGCCGGTTGAGGGATACCCTTTGACCTCTCCAGCCCCTGACTATCTCGATTCATCGCCTTACACCGCAGTGAGGGGGATGGATTATTATATTCACCACTCCTGGATACACTGACCCCTAGAATCCTACCTACCTCTCATGCCTTTTCTATCCCAAAACTCCCTCATCATCATTTCCTTTAAAATGTCTTCTAAACAGCACCCCATAGATGACACAGGCAAGTCGGTAAGTAAATAAGTTTTCTTAGGGCCACCTGCGTGGAAATAATGTAAAAAAAGCTGTTTGAAAGTATTGAAATATTTATGGAATTGAAAGTTTTTTTTAATATATTAGGTCCTTACATATGAAATTGGCGTTTTGCCGTACTGGCAACTTTGATCTCAAATATCTTCTCTTTGGTTAGGAATTCCAAATTCAAATTTATACAGCTATTTACTCATGTATTTGTGTTTCGAAATTTACAATTCATTTGTTTTTTCCTTAATTGTTTTTTTTTTCTTTGCGTCACTTAGTTTACAAAATGGAAAACTTGAAATATCGCATTATTTACGAGTACGAGTTCCACCGTGGCACCAGTGCTGCAGAAACGGCTCGAAGGATTAATAATGTGTATGGCGACGGTGCCGCAAAAGAAAACACAGTGCGTTTTTGGTTCCAACGTTTTCGTTCTGGAAATATCGACCTGCAGAACAAGCCCCGTGGACGGCCGGAGACCAAAGTTGATAATGAAGAATTGAAGGCTATTGTGGAAGCGGATCCATCACAAACAGGCTGCGGTATTAGTGATACAACTATTTTAATCCACTTGAAGCAAATTGGAAAGGTGAAAAGGCTTGAAAGGTGGGTACCTCACGAATTAAGTTAAGCAAATCAACAAACGTGCATTAGAACGCTAGACCACACACTGCACAACAGACGGCTACCAAATTAGAGGAGCTTCAATTATTGGTATGTCTAAGACATCCACCGTACTCTACGGACCTTGCCCCAACAGATTACCATTTGTCTGCGTGATGTGTCTGCTCACCTGCTGCGTGGTGGACAGGATCGAGAGAGACTGGTTGAGGGAGGTCTTTTATCCTCTCCAGGCCAGAATCTCCCGATTCATCGCCTTGCACTACAGTTGGAGGGATGGATTCATATGTCCGTCACTCCTGGACTCACTGACCCCCAGTTTCTTACCCATCCCTCGTACCTTTTTCCTTCCCAGAACTTCCTTTCCTTCCTTTCCTTAAAACAACCCTCTACACAGCATCTCCTAAGATGACATAGGCCCCGAGGGAAATTATTTTCCTCCAGACAGGAGAGCCTCCTGTCTGGAGCTAATGTAAAAAAAAAAAGTTTTCAAATGACTTGGTTGACTTCGGCTTGCTTGTGTTTACTCCCTCGTACAATATAGGTCTTTTTAAAATCGAACTCTAAAGATGACATTGTCTACATAGGTTACCTTCGATTTTTCACAAAACAGCGCTCCACAAATTATCAAATTATAACTATAACAGGCATGTAATTAATATACAGGACCATACTTAGCTGACAGGCCGATTGAGATTAACACTGTTTCAGTACCCAAGCTGTTTAAAATACTTTATTTTATTTTTATATTGAGTATTGACAATATCTGTTGAATTTCGTGTCATCGTTATTACTAACGCCAGTACCTAGTGGGCAAAGTACTTAGGTACAAGTACAAATATGGCAAATGCGTTGTATGTATTAATTTAAAACAGCCTTGACACTTTTAAACGAATTGCAATTTGAGTGCAAAATGCATCTATCTAGTCGGCCATGCATTTTGCTTAGCACCAACTGCATTTAGTATTTACATGACTCGTGGAACATTCTATTATGATTTCGACTTGTAAATATTCTATGTACATATTTGAGATCGGAATGGAAAAAAGTTTTATTTGTGAAAAAAAAAACAGAGTGTGTAATTGAAACGGGGTAGAAGAGAAACCTTCAGAAAACTAAAGTAGACAAGAGTGGGGGGGGGCTACGAAGCAGAGCACAAATAGGAGACCGATTATACTATCTCATTCTCTCGTAGGCTAAATCCTGTAGATGTATATGATTGTGTCTTTTTAGTGTCGCTATCGAGTTACAAATCACAATGGTGCTAAAAATTTCACTTCAATAAGACTTTGTGATGTTCTTATAACTGCTTCTTGAGAAATGTCCACATGTAATAACTTAATCATCATGGTAAAAATGTAAGGTTTTGGCAAAAACCCAATGTCATATTTTATTACCTAATTAACCATCATGCAGTTACTGCTGGGGTAGGCAGATAGGATGAACCGTACTCGGTCTCTGGGCACATACATTGCTTCATTGAAACTCATGCTTAAATCATCTCATACTTTTTTAACATTGGCTCCACACAGGAGGCCCCGAGGAGAATAATTCCCCTCAGGGCCTTTGTCATCTTTGGGGAAGCTGTGTGTAGGGACTTTTTAAAAGAGAAGGTAAGGAAGAAGAGGAAGATCTGGGGAGGGCAAAGGTGTGAGGAGTGGTTAGCAATATAGGGGTTAGTATGTCCAGGAATGATAAGCCCACTGCGGTACAAGGTGGTGTTTCGAGAGAGTTCTGCTGTAGAGATAAAAATTCATCGGTCTCTCCCGAACTAACCTGCCACGCAGATAGTGGGCAGACGGCTCCACCGCCATGATCCGGACAACCTCACCATGAACCCGTGCACCCAAGCTAAGTCACCAAACGTAGCGAACAACTTCGGGTAACCTATGGCAGAGGTGTTGGCAATCTAATAAATGGTTGCCGGGGTGGCGGTACCCCAACTCGCCTCCCAATTTGTAAACATGTCTGATTCTTGACATGGCCTGAATCAAGTATATATTAGATTCACTTGATCGTGCCATATCTTTCTAGGGCGCCCTCGACTTCTTCTACGATTAAAATTATTGCCTGGGGCTGCGCCAGTAAAAAATACATTAATACACTGTTTAAAGCTCAGAAAACAACAATAAAAGTAATACTTAAGTTACCAATACTAACACACACTTCAATCATATTCGAAAAATTCCCAGTGCTGAAAATTCAAAAATTATATTCAAAACAAATACTTACTTTCCTTTACAAGAACTTATCCACATTTAACACTTAACAAAATTCTGGCAATACTAGAACAAGACATGCTCACCAACTACAAATACCAAAAACAAACACATCCTTTGGACAAAAACACTACAGATACCAGGCTATAAAACTATACAATTCTCTTCCTACACAATATAAAACAACTAAGATTATTGAATACAAAAAAACTTAAGAAATTGGCTACAATCTTTTTAACTTTTAATTTATAACTTTTTTCGAATTGAAGTATAATAATAATAATAATGATTTATTGTCTTCATTTCTTAATAACAAATAGAGATAATGATATCCTCACTGGGATCGCCCGTGCTGAGGATTTCATTAACATTTTATAATTTAATTATAAGAATAATATGAAATCGACATAACATATATCATGTAGTATTTTTTTTTTTATAATTATAAAGTAAATAAGATAGTTTTAAGATTTTCACGGCCAAAAGCATTTTCGTTATTTGTTTTTGGGGTGTTATGCCGTGTTGCGCTACCTCCTTCTTTAGCCAACGTTCCGGATCCGGATCTGCCGGATCTGCCCTGATGATGGACACTGCAATGATGTCCGAAACGTTGGCTAAAGAAGGAGGTAGCGCAACACGGCATAACACCCCAAAAACAAATAACGAAAATAAATAAGATAGTGTTTTTTTATAATTCAGTTCATTAGATTCGGTTTTAGTCTGTATTTGATTTCAGTATATTTTCTATTTCTGATCTCCCTATATTTAGTATCCAGCTTTTTATTTGAAATTTAAATGTTATAATGTTGAGGTTTTTGAGTGAGAGTGGTATTTTATTGTAGAGTTTAATGCCATAATATAAGAAGCTTTTTTGCCCAAATGTTGTGTTAGCAGTTACTTGTAGGATATGTTTTTGACCATGAGATATAGTGTTTCTAATGTACGTGTCAGTTGTTATTTCTTGGGTTTTGTACTTATGAATGTAAATGAGTATAGTTTTAGAATATAGTTGTTTAATTGACATTATGTTAAGATTGTTGAAGATTTCGTCAGTGCTAGTTCTTACAGGAACTTTCAGTAAAATTTTCATTATGGCTTTTTGAGTTTTAATTAGTGGATTTAGTATGTTTTTATTTGCACTGCCCCATCCGATAATACCGTAATCTAACAGTGATTGGCAGAGGGCCATGTAAATCTTGATTAAGTCTTTTTTAATGAGGACATTCCTGATAAATTTGAAAAAATAACTTAGTTTTTTAATTTTATTATTTAAATAGGTAATGTATTCGGTCCATTTTAAGTCGATTTTATATTTTGATTTTTATGGTTTCTCTTTTTTATATTAACTTTTTTTTAAATTTATTTTTTATTTTTTTTATTTAGTAACTATATAATATTTTTTACATTTTTATATGAAACATGTTAGTTAGATGTATATATAAAATATAAAATATATTCGTAGTCCTCCTCACTAGGAGATCCTGTGCTGAGGGGGACTATGCTTTGGATAAGTTTTTCAGCGACTTCTATGGTTTAACTTCATTGATTGGATAAGGTTTTCGAGAAACTTCTATGATGTTTTAAGTATACTAGTAAGTTCATTTTCCGATAGATTCTTCAGCCAACATTTAATGTCCTTAATGTAGCTATTTTTTTTTAAATTTGATACTAAATGGGACAGACATACTTAATATACCAAAGTGTAACTCTTCATTTGGTCAAATAAGTTCTGCATTTTTAGCAGTAAAGTTGTTATATAACTTTACTGCTAAAAATGCAGAACTTATTTGACCAAATGAAGAGTTACACTTTGGTATATTAAGTATGTCTGTGTGTTTGACTCTGGTTTTATGAGCGTGTGAGGTGTTTGCCTCTGAATCATTTTTGTGGTGATGTACTAGAATGTTTTTGGCATAGATTTTCTGTATGCTTGGAACATCAAACTGTTTAAAAATTTCTGTTGTTGACGTCCTTATGGGCACCTTTAGAATGATCTTTATAATGCAATTCTGAGTTATCTTAAGTTGTTTTAAGTGATTAGATGCTGCTGAGCCTATATATACTCTCTTTAGATCCCTCATCGACAAGATGTTTCTTAATTTTTTGAAGAAGTAGATGAGTTTTGTTAGCTTTTTTGAGGTAAGATCAATGTGTGAATTCCACTGTAGATTTTCATCAATTTCAATCCCAAGATATTTAATACTTTTGGTTTGGGTTATAGACGGGCAGGAACATTGTGGAAAAGTATTTTGACATGAACACTCTTTTGTTTTACTATTCACAATTTATAATTTACAACTGAAAAATGTCCTCTACAACACAGGTGAACTCCTAGTGTGGAGGAAAATATATTATACCTTTGTAATGTAAATGTACTAAGAATAAATAAATTATACCATTTCGCATGCTAGCGATCTTATGGTAATTTCAAACTGCGTTAAAAAGATTGAACTCTAATGTACATCAACATAGTTTTTTTGGTGGATCCTTCGAACAAGTTCGATCAGTTCATTCGGCACACCCGTCCCCTTCTTACCCGCAAATGCCCACATATATAGGATGTGCAGCGACGTTTCTCAATTTCGCTTAAATTTAGACTCGCGGTTACATTTTTGTCCTTTAGCTTCCTAATTAAATTAAAAATTATTGTTAAATTAACTTATTTTTTATCTTTTGAGTCATTGTAGTTCTTGGATGGTATAATAACAGCTTGTTTCTTTGTAAAAATTAATTCTGTAGACAAAATCAGACAGAAAACGTTACTTTATAAAACGACAAAAAAATTCGACCATACAATAACATTTTCATCGGAATTTTTTCTGACTCTAGCATTATTCAGAATATTTAACATAGGTTTTCGAAGCTACTAAAGTTTTAAATAAATATAAAAAAATGACAACAAAAATGTCAATGGAGACCAGTATGCAATTTACATTTTTTACTGCAAACAAGCCCAGGAATCGCTGGCTAAAGTTTGTCAGGGGTTTGTCCCTTAACGCCCCGTACGTGTAGGATATACAATATACGTTCAATTAAAAGTTAGTAGTTAGTAATCATTAAACAAAGCTGATAACCTTTGGTACGGTCAAGATACTTCCCTTGAATTGCCTGAATTTAAACAAAGTCTTCAAAGCCTAATTCAAGAGGGATGGATGGAATGATACAGACGCCAAATATATACAATACTGTTACCATGGCTCAACCCTCAGAGATTTTCTTGACAATATCAAAGACGATTCTTTGTTTTTACTTATGTCAACAGAATAGCACATAATCCTAAATATGCGAACACCTCAGCACGTGTTCTCCGAGTGAGGTGTTCACAAATTAACTTTCTAACATTTTTAGATACAGATACTGAATATTACCATTTTTTTCTATATAAACCACTATAATCATTTTTAAAATGTACGTTCAAGAATTGATTAAAATAATTAAAAGAGGTAATATAATTTTTAGCGTTCAGACTTTTGTAGCTTGGGTTTAGGTGCCAAGGGCATCAGTTTGATAATTTGTAGGTGCCAGTCATACGAGAATGAATATTTTTTCATTTTTGAATGTAGAAATCTATCTAAAATTTACAAATATTTTCTTTGATGCGTTTAAAACTTACACAAAAATATAAGTTCGATTTTTTACATATCATCATTACGTACAGTTTGAAACCATTTTCGATTACATGTTTTTTGTATCCACAATATACTGGTATATGGAGGCAACTCTTACAACTACACAGTATTTTTAGACTTATTCTCTTTTGGAGCTAACGTCAGCATCTGGAGTTTTTAATGAGAGTATTTTGTAATAGCTGCACACAGAAGATCCAAAGGAAAATAGTTTCCCTCAGAGTGCATGTTATTGAGGATGCTGTGTAGAGTGTCTTTTTACGGAAAGGAAGAAGCAAAGGTTCTTGGAAGGAAAAAGGTGTGTGAGGTGGGTGTGAATTTGGGGGGTCAGGCTGCCGAGGGCTGATGGACATATCCGATCCAACATTACCCCATAAACACGGGCATCCAAGCTAAGTCAAGTAGTAAATGGCACCGATACCCGCCTGCCAAATCGAGTTACTTCTGGTTGAAAGTTACAGGCTGAATGGGAATTCCAAATAACGTAAAAAATCTAAAAATTGCATCATGCCAAAATACTCTACTGGTGAACCGAGCTAAGCTTGTTGTAATAATAAAAAAATGAATGAAAAGCGTCATATATACAAAATTATCCGTTTTTTATCCCAAATTTCAACCGCAATTCACACAGGAATGTCGTCTGACTAACTGCCACTAATAACATTCATTTCATTTTTGCGGCTTTTCCTCGGAAACCCGCTATTTTTTGACATTTTATGATGAACCGATCATCACACATTATTAATAAATTTAACAATCCTTCCGAAAACTAAATCATCAATAAAAAATAAAAAAAAACATAATAGCTGTTTGAAGTACATAACAATTCCAATATATTTTTTTAATTTTATTTTATGCAGTGGTTGGACAAACGTATCCGCCACCAAGACCTAGACAAACCTCATCCCATGAACCCGGGCACCCCTGCTAAGTCACCAAACGTAGCGAACCACTTGGGGTGACCTGTGGCAGGGGTGTTGGTTGTACAATAAATGGTTCCCGGGGCGGCGGTACCCATACCCGCCTCCCAAATTGTAAACTTAAAGACCTATCATGATGTTTTATTGAAATAATGAAAGAAAACCTTCTCCTGTAAAATTTTCTAATTGTCGATTGGACAATTAAGAACGAGGCGACTCAATATTATGGTATTTCAATATTATGGTATTTCAATTTGGGAGGCGGGAATGGGTACCGCCGCCCTGGGAACCTTTATTGGATAACCAACACCTCTGCCATAGGTCACCCCAAGTGGTTCGCTACGTTTGATGATTTAGCAGGGGTGCCCGGGTTCATGGGGTGAGGTTTGTCTAGGTCTTGGAGGCCGATGACCAGGACACACTGAACCCCAGATTCCTACCCACCCCTTAAACCCCTTTCCTTCCCAGAACTCTCCTCTCCTTCCTTTCCTCAAAAAATCATCCACACAGCATCCTCAAAGATGACATAGGCCCTGATGGAAATTATTTTCCTCAGGGCCCCCTGTGTGGAGCTCACGTGAAAAAAAAAATTTACCGGCAATTATGTTTGAAATGGGACACATCTTTGGACAAATTATATAAATATAATTCCTTATTTTTTATATTTTATACCATAACACGGGTACGTTCCTAGCATGGTGGTCGAAAAAATCTACGTAAATTATGTAACCATCAAAGAAATGAATAATTGTTATTAAAAAATTATTGAAGAAAAAATTTATGTTTTGATTTATTATATAAGAGAATATTAGAAACATACTTGTTGGATGCAAGAGCTACTATTCACGAGAACGACTATGTAGTAATTTTTTAATGTGCGAGCTGTGAAACGCCTGAAATAGATTTTTAATTTTTTTTTGCCCGGACAAAATATCTCTATATTCTATATATGTTCCATTATTTTTTTTTTCATTAGCTCCACACAGAAAAATAATTTCTCTCAGGGCCTATATCATCTTTGGGGATGAGATATGCAGGGTATTTTTAAGAAAAGGAAGGAGAGGAAGTTCTGTGAAGGAAAATTTTGGAAGGGTGGATAGGAATCTAGGGTTCAGTGTGTCTAGGTCATCCACCGTCAGATACAGACAAATCTCACCCCATGAACCCGGGCACCCCTGCTATGTCGCCAAACTTAGAGAACCGCTTGGGGTGACACATATATTGGCTTTATGCTCTATGGCACATGTATTGGCTTTCCAATAAATGGTTCCCGGGGCAACGGTACCCATTCCCGCCTCCCAAATTGTGTTTATTGATGATTAATGTTTTTTAAAGCCAAAGATATACAAAAGATGTACACATGAATGTTATTTCGGCAAATGTAATGCTATTATTCGTTAAAATTAAATTAAATATTCCTCCAGCTACACTGAACGGTGTGAATCTGCGGTTAACTGAAGGAACTAAATACCTTGGACACATAATCACCAGAAATCTGATGGACGATGATGACATCGATAGTCAAAGAAGAGCTCTCAGCGTAAAAGCGAACATGATCAGCAGAAGATTCCGCCTTTGCAGTACCGCTGTAAAAAGGACGCTCTTCATATCTTTCTGCGCAACGCTGTATGCGTGCGACTTCTGGGCAAACTACAAGAAGAGTAGTATAGAAAGACTCCAGGTTCAGTACAACAACGCCTTCCGCATAATGTTTGGTCTCCCCAGATATTGCAGCGCTTCCCAGATGTTCACGGAGGGGCGAGTTCCCGGCTATGCAGCCCCTATTAGATCCAGGGTGGCAGGAATGAGGGAAAGGATATGCAGCTCTGGTAATATCCTAGTCATGGAAGCCCGCCTCAGTCCATCATCCAGCATTGATGCACACTGGAGAAAAATACTGGCTCCTAATGTGGCCAGAGAATTCTAAAAACCAATAATTATTACTATCTTCTTATATATAATACATAATATTTTGTATATTATGTATTATAACCCTTATGGAATGTGTGGGATTGCACTATTCTCCCCACATACCGGAATAAACATTTATTATTATTATTATTATATTATTAAAATTACCAATCTGCCAGGGATCAAAAACTAAGTGGTTATGACGCTCGGCGAGGGATAAAAAACTAAGTGGTTATGACGCTCGGCGAGGGATCAAAAACTAAGTGGTTATGACGCTCAACGAGGGATCAAAAACTAAATGGTTTTGACGCTACAGTAGTTATTATATTTAACGAAGCACGTGATTAAAATTAACCGACCATTTCAAAATAATAAGCCATCCATTGCCAGAATTATTGCGAAATGTTAGTTGCACTACAAAAACTGTAATTCCTGTGGACAGAACACTGTAATGTACATTTATTTAATTTCATTCCTACTTGTACAATACATAAAACATAAAATAATATAAAACAAAAACAACAATCAATAAAATATTTAACAGTACAAAAATAAACAACAACAAAAACTCACTGCACGAAGTGCTCGATGAAAACGAATTACTCGATTCACCACAAAAAACTGCACTTCCACCAATGTCACCTTTGCACAAAAATGCAGACACCGTTGCACGATGCACTCAACCGAACTCACAAGTTCATCACTCTTGAAAAAAAAACACGATGACACCCGAATCTAACGGTGATGTTTGTGCTTAAAATGCAGCACGCTTGCCAAAAAAACAAGTTTGGAACTTAGTGTATTCAACTTTGAAATTGCACTGTTCATTCATAAATTCTATGCATTCATCGCTGCGTACGTTAGAAATCATTGTTAATAATACAATAAAAAACACTGTATATGTATTCGCCAACATTTGGGAAACCTCAGAGTGTTTGTGTTAGGTTTGGCTGTGTGGTTAGAAGGAATCGTGAACATTTTAGTTTGTCGAAAGAAAATGTAAATTGATGTATTAGATAACTTAGCTTCGCATAGCAGTGATTGATGTTTACGCTAGAACGAAAGCAAGAATTTTATTTATGACAAAATATTTATTTTTTGTTTAAAGCTTCAGAAATTTGGAGTATTTTTCAGCTGGTGCGAATAAATGGAATATTTTCGAACTATAAATAAATGGAATAATTGTAACTAAAATTGCTCATAAACGAAAAAAAATAAAAACACATACTTATTTTGTTAGACAAATGTATTACAAACGTTGCCTCACCTTTTTATCGTCCCATATGAAAATAATTTTTAAAAAATCCCAATGTTTCAAAATCTTTTTCAAATTGCCATTCAAAACTTTGGTTTTATAAAAGTGTATATTTTACCTCTTTGGTAGTTATTTTTTAGATTAGAATATAAAGTGTGGTGTTTCGCCTTTGAAAACCATCTAGAACTTATTTATTACTATGATAGTAATGGATTTACAGCGATTTTTATGAGCCCTTTGTGAGCTGGGACAAATATGGTCTCCTGTGATTAAACGGTGATTCGCATTAACATTAAAAACTATACCAGGAAATGAACCTTTTGAAAATAAGAACATTGTACGAATATAACATATGTCTTTTAATCTACAAAATACAAAACGGACTTATACAACATTTATAAAAACATCACAAGTACACGAACATTATACTAAACACAATAAATTGTACACAAATACTGTCAAGACTGAAAGTGGCAAGAGAAGTATTGGTCACGAGGGAGTTCATATATATAATCTCCTTCCAGATAGCCTAAAAACGGAAAATAACATAAAAACCTTTAAAAAAAAACTATTTAAACTCAAAATGTTGGAACAAAATTAAAAATATTACTTCTTACTACTGTACTATATATGCTCTGTATTTAAGTTAAGAAAGCCAAATATTTTGTTTCTTTTAACTTAATAATAAAAAAAAAAAAAATAAAAAAAAAACATTTTTTTTTTAATTTCATTTTTTAAAGTGCTTAAAATGATTTATTACCGGTTAAACAATTTACTTAGAAAATAACTGGACATTAAATATATTATAAACATTTAAATACGTCCAATAGCAGTCAATAGTGTCATTATCAAAAAATTAAGAACACGTTAACAATTAATGTGGGAAAAACAGATTTCCCACATTAATTTATTTTGTCACCATTATTTTCTCTGTAAATAGTTTTAACCGGTAATAAATCATTTTAGGCAGTTTAAAAAAAATTATTGGGCTCAAAGTGGTCTAACCACAGTTTGAAAATGACGTTGTAAGCGGAAAAGGCTGTCTAAATAATAAAAAAAACTGAAATACTTGCAGAACTTGATAATAACGTTACTCGTATTTTATTTAATTTTATTAAATTAAAAAAAAAAATTTGGAGTTCTACGAACTAAACACAAAAACACTTAACAACATATCAAGATTACTGTCAGATTTAGTCACAACTCACTGAACAGTATAATGGGTGTCACTTTTGCCAATAATTATACTTACTTCTGATGGCCATTGCAGCTCCTTTAGAGTTTTAGACTCCTCGATTCTATTCCACTCCAAACGATCGATTGGTTTTTGCTTGTAAATCATCTTTTCCAGTTTCTCCAGCTATCTGCGTAAAGGCCTGCAACAAATGAACACCATCCGTTTTGGTATATGTCATGAGAAATGCATGTTAGTCAACTGACTGTCCTATTTCCAAGATTCTACTGCAATAACTTATCTCGTGCAATAACTTATCTCATGGTTTACTTCTTACGTCTTTCGTTGTGTATTTTTTTAATCCACGAATTAGCTCAAAATTATTTATTATTTGACTTTGATGAATATGGTTTCATATTCCTGGATTTGAACCTAAAGCTCGAGAACTTTTTAATGGAAGCTGAGAGACTTTCATTATTTTGATGTTACGTACTTGCTCAATGCTCATGTATGCCCCTATATAATATATTTAATAGATATTTATAGAATATTTAAAAATATGTATTAAAAAACTTTAAATTGTCTGTTCTTCCAACAATAAGTTTATCTGCACTTACTTGGAAGAACTTTTAGCTTAATAAATGGACGAATGCTTCACCTAACTAGAAATCAACAAATTTAATAATTCAACCATTTAAACATTTTTTGGGAGGCGGGAATGGGTACCGCCGCCCCGGGAACCTTTATTGGATAACCAACACCTCTGACATAGGTTACCCCAAGTAATTCGCTACGTTTGGTGATGGGTGCCCGAGTTCATGGGGTGAGGTTTGTCTAGATCTTAAAGGCGGATGACCAGGACACACTGAACCCCAGATTCCTACCCACCCCATGCCTTTTTCCTTCCCAGAACTCTCCTCTCCTTCCCTTAAAAAAATCCTCCACACAGCATCGCCAAAGATGACATAGGCCCTGAGGGAAATCATTTTTCTCAGGGCCTCCTGTTTGGAGCTCATTTAAACAAAGAACATAAATATCAAAACATGTAAGTCAGTTTAATAAAAACTGATATCCATGGTAAACATAACAATGATAAATATAAAATTTATATGATTTGTACAGCGACGCTTTTGTTGACTGAGCGTAGCAACTGTTTTATCCAAGATTAAACCATGGTTTTGACCCTTTGGCATTTCTTCCATCAGTAAATATGATTGTACGGCTTAAGATGCTGGCCGTTTTTACCTGTCGCGGCTGCAGTAGCCGATAGGCAAGATCAAAAAAATTCTTTCTCTAAATATTTGTAAGTAGTTATTTTGATTTGCAAACGTTAAAACTTGGACATTGTTGAAAATAGAAAGAACATAGTTCACAAATATCAATAATAAAATTGGTCCCAAAACCTACCCTATTAATGCCATACAATTTACAAAACTATAATTTTGCTAAAAACAAGTAATTTTTGTGAAATAAGAATCAGATGATTTAGCGTAGGCAGATGACGGGTTAATGGTTTAGTAAAGATTAGTTTTCAAAAATGAAATGATTATTAATTAAGTAGGTAGGTTTTTAAGTTCCTGCTTACAAATCTAAGATTTCAGAGGAAAGTTTTTATTTATTTATTCAACGCCCAGAGGGCTTTCACATGTTTAGTAGTACAATTAATTCATGACAATAAACAGATAAAGAAATAATAAAAATAAAATTAGATAAAAAATGCACACAAGTCACAAAAATACACGCGATTTGATAAGTTTTCAAAAATACAGATATGTTTAGGAATAGTTTTGGAATAAGTTTTTTTACAATATCCACAAAATTCGTCAAGTTCACGTTAAATAAGTCAACATCGCCTGTGTAAGTGCTGATTCCCAATAGTGTTGGAATTCCGCTTGTGAATGCTGCAGAAGAATTGTGTATTTTGTCGTGTGTTTACTGTTGGTATTTGTAAGTTTATGAGTTGTGGGAGTTCGCAACAGTCGAATTTAGTGTGTGTATTTTTAGAATATTTAGTAATAGATTATATTTTAAGTATTCTAGTGGGATATTTAATTTAAAATTAATAAAACGAAAATATTTTTTTTGTATTCACTCAATATTATTAACGTGAATTTTGTAAGATGGAGACCAAACTACCGAGTTATATTCAAGTTGGCTTTGGTTTTGGTTATGACTTGATAAATATGAAATAGTTAGAAACATACTTTAATCCACTGTTCACAGTGCTACTAGTTAAAAATCACCTGGTGCTGTATTTATCCCGAAAAGCAGTTTGAACCAACAGTTGGACTCTCCTGCCTTATCAGAGTGTGTGTATTTTGGCATCAAACTCCCAAATAATAATATTTAGAAGCAACAGGCGGCTGATAGTGTGGGTATTATAATATGTACCGACATCCTAAACTAAACGTTGGCACATTCTGCGGTCATTCTAGTACCTACATACAGGGATATCTGTGCTTCGGGGAAACAGTGGATGATTCAAAGGAATGTTCTACTTTTTTGTTGATGATTTTATTATTTAATGTCCTTAATAGTTTATTTTAGGAAACCCATTGAGGAAAGAAGGGAGTGGAAACCCGAAAATACATGATTTTACTGAAAATATGTCTTTGTAGTGATTTCATTTTCAGAAAGAAAATAATAAACATAGGGGAGACTGGTGACTATAGTACCACGGGTCAGTAGTACCAAGGCGAATAACTCCCTAACTATAATAGATACGTATACTATGCGTCGACAGGCGATAGCCCTGATACGTGCGGTCAATCGTCAAAAGCCTGCGGGATATAGTGGAACCCGGACGTTCGCAATTGGAAGAAGACATTTTTGAGCCCTAAACATAACTTTTTTCGATTGCTTTCATACTCTAATATTACAATTACTATGTTCTGTTTGTTAGTATTTTGCTATCTATACATTTCTTTGGACAATTGACTTTATTTTAGGACGGGTTTTGAACCGTTGGTAAGCAGGGATTAACCAACAATTTGCGTGTTAATTTAAAATGACCCCTCGGGGATAGTTGCACCGATTTTTCTGGGGATATTTGTACCGGTCGCGGTGCAATCGACCCCGTGCTACAACTAAACCTGAGGTTTTTTTTAAGATTACAGTACAGCTTCCAAGTCATAAACTCAAGTACATGTCCGTCCGTTATACTTTCATTGTCCAAACCTTTTTCACTATATGTATTTACTAGCTGACCCTGAAATTAATATTTCTGTGGGTTTTTAAACGCGTATTTTATTTGATCAATATTATCATTGTACCGTTATTTTTCACCATTTCAATTTACCATTCACGAATGGTAAATAACTAACGTCTCCTTAATTTTCTTGTAGTTTTATATTTATATTTTGAAGTGAAACTCCCTTAGCCCCGTTAGTGATTTTAAATTTGGATGAAACGGAAAAGTGTCATCAAAATTTATTATATGACGAGTCCTCGGTTCCAATATAATGCGTTAAATTCACAACTCCGCACGAGCATCCGGTGGCGCAACGGTATAGCGCCTAGCAAATCTGAGCGGCTAGAGAAATCCAGCGAACGGAGGTTCAAATCCTGCGAAATCCAAAAAAAATTTACATTTTTATTTTTGTAAATCAATATCCAATCTTCAAACCACTTTAAAATAAACAGGCAAAAGAAAAGAAAAGCGACTCTCTAGTTTCACTTCTACCGCGTGTGAATTACACACTCTGATTTAAAAAAAAAATTTAATCAAATTTATATTTTTCAGTTGGTTTCAACAAGGTCCAATTGACATACGTTAACGAGGTATTCATAAATCAATTTCATTCGTACACACAAACTCCTCGTATGGCTAGCCTTTTATGGCCTGTGCTACATTTTGTTCGATTAGTATGAATATGACACGTCTTTCATATTTTCTTTTGACAGACATTGTAATTATTATTGTAATTGATCAAGTTTACTAACTTTCGAAAGGTGAATTTCTTCTTAGGAAAGGCGATGATAGCTTCAAAAAACCCACAATTATAATATCCTGTGGTTTTAGGCGGGTCTACCGCTAATAATTATTTCATAAGCCACACTCAAAATTTGGGTTGTAGGTGTGTGTGTTTGATATATTTTAAACCCTTCTAATTTGGCATGGTTCATTAATAATAGTCAATTAGGGAAAGAGAAAAATTAAAAAAAAAATCAAAAGTTAAGAAGACAAAATAAACGAACGTTATTACGATAACGTACATTTTCGATTAATCAAAAACGATCTATTTATTTAAAAAAATCCGAGTTTACTATTCGGTACTTGAACATATGAATAGTGGCTAGATATATGATAAGTTATCCGAGCACGGTAACACACGAAACAGCTTCATTTTTACTCCAAATATACTCAGGAATCGCTCGTTAAAATTCTTCGAGTCCGTGTTGGTGCTCCAGTCCAATTTAAAAAAATATATGAATAATGACCTTCTAACTTAAATAACTGCATTTAATTTTTATTTTTATTTTTAGTTTTAATACTTAAAATAATTGTCAAAGTTTTAATTTTTCAAGACCCCCAGAAAACCACCGTATGTACGGTGAATCGTGTGACGTCATCACTCCTGAAAAATTACTATAGGATCGGGCAATCAGCTGATCAACTGCCGCCATTTTGAATTTCGTTTTTCGAAGTATTCTACCTAGAAGTAGCATTACTATTTTTTTGTGCCGTAGTTTTTGAATATTTTCAATAATAGAGATAAACTAAAAAGAGATACCTTTATTTTTGAAACATTATTTAGGTCCAAATAATGTTTCAATAAACACAGCAACTAAATCTCTGTAAACAGTATGTAAATAAACGAATAAATTAATACGATGGCTTGTGTCATATCATACATTCCCATACAATGACTTTACGGTGACGTCACGACCCGTCGAACAGTGGCGTCACCACTAAAATTTCAATAATGCCAACTTGACGGCGTAGGTAGGTACTGTAAGTAGATAAGGTTTCATTCCATCTCATTCTCTCACAGGCAAATTTTTTTAAAGTGTCACTTTTTCGTTTCATCGATTTTCAAACGGTGCTAAAGAAGTTTTCACTTAAAAAAATACAAATGTGCAGTTAATCTACCTCATTCTATAGATGTATATGTTGGTCTCTTAAAAAAAAATACAAATGACCAATTAGTCTACCTCATTCTATAGATGTATATGTTGGTCTCTTTTAAGTGTCGCTTTTTCGTTTCACCGAGTTTCAAATCACAATGGTGCTAATGTAGATTTCGCTTCAAAAAAATAATTGTTATTTCTGATCACCCGGTGGCCTAAAACGCTATCAGCAACTTTGCATCCACCTGTTGCTCCGACGCCCCAGTCTGCCGGTCAGAAGCCACTTCTTGTTTTGGCTCTTTGTTATTCCGTCCTTAGCTCAACTAGTTTCGGCTCGGGTAGGTCAGTTAGCCGCCATTATACCAAACACTAACACACCGAGCCGCACCTACTGTATATACACGGATTGTACGTGTATTCGTATTCAACACACAAACTTAATGTTCGACAAACACACACTCGCAAAGGCAGGCAGCATCATGTTGTTTGAGAGTTCGTTGATCTGGCTTTTTTGCATGATGGCAGCCGAAATGCATTTTAAACTTGCAGTTGAACACTTCACGAAAAGGTAATAGAAAATTCATTGGTCACACACATATTATGTTTATTTATTTACGCCCATATTTAGAACTTTAAAATTTAACTTTTTTTCAGTGACTCTTATGTTTTATTGTTTTATTTGAACATAAAAGTACAGAATACATTATAAGAAAGCCCTGACTGTTTTAGGACAGTAGAATTGCATGGTTTAGTTCATATTAGATAGCTCGCAGTTATTGCAATCATTTAATAATAATAATAATAATAATTGGATAATTTATAAAGCGCCGTTTTTGTGAAAAATCACCTCAAGGGCGCTGTACAATTTATTAGGAAAGCTTAGGTTCTAAATAATTTTACTATTTACAAATAAAATATCACAGTAAAAAAATTTCATAGTTTAACCAGAGAAGCATTTGCATTTTATAGAATGCATTTCAATTTGTGAGTCAAGTGTGGTACCCGGAAACCATTATTGGATAACATACGCCTCTGCCGTAGGTCATCTCAAGGGATTCTCTACGTTTGGTGACTTAGAAAGGATGGCGGGTTCATGGAGTGAGGTTTGTCCGGGTCTTAGTAGCGTACGCGTCTGCCTACCAAGCGCGTGGCAGGCTGGATCGAAAGAGACAGGTGAGGGAGACCTCTCTGGCAATGCTCTTGGAAAATCAGTGGAAGGGATGGATTCATTCGTCCGTCACTTTTGGACACATTGACCCCAGATTTCCACCGACCCCGAATATCTTTACCTTATCAGAAGGTACTCTCCTTTTTTTTCCTAACAAGACTCTACCCCAGAGGCGGCTCTAGGGGTCCAGAAGTGGAAGGTCATTTAAAAAAATGATATTACCTATGATACAATGTCATATTAAATATAACAATATTCATTTGTTGGAACCTCACGAGTCTGAGAGTCAAATTCACCCACATACGTCAAAGTACGTTTAATATAGTAAATTATTTCATGCGACAAGCGAAAAATATGCGAAATCAACCTACGTTTATCAAACCATCTCTTTCAGACGAATGATATTCAGCATGCTCTCTCTCCCTCACGGCTCTGACCCAAACCGTCTTCAGAATCCGAAAACTTTTTAAAAAGGGACATAGTGCCATCTCATTTATTGTGTAGTGCCTAAAGAGACAGAAGATATGATACCAGGGCATTTCATAATTTGACCCAGCCAATCGCAGTGCGTGGGAAAGGAAGCTTCCATTTAAGGGAACGTTCCCATACTACGTGACACGTTTAGGGGGGTTCATCAAAATGTCACGCTCCATACAAATGAGCGGCGGGTTGCTTAGGTTTTTGGTCACCGGGGGGGGTTAAAAATTGGTCACGTAATATGGATACGTTCCCTAAGATGTTGATTTGCCTTATATTTCATAATAATATTGTTTTACTGTCATCTTATAATTTTGGGAGGTTTTTGACCAATTGTCCTGAGGGAAGGACCGCCACTGCTCTACACAGTATCCCCAAATATGGCATAGGCTTCGAGGAGAATTATTTTCTTCAGGGCCTCCTGTGTGGAGCTAATGCATAAAAATAAAGAAAACAACTTCATAGATTAGTATAAAAATGCGTTCCTAAGACATTATATTTTTTGATTGATTAAATTTAACGATTTTCAAATCCTACCAATGCAACCGAGTGATTTAGTAAAATAAAAATATATTAAGTTCGAAACACAGCTAAGTAATTTCTTAAAATAGAAGAGTTCTACTTGCCAAAATATTTCGTGTAGTAAGTACGTCGTCGCTCACACTGTAACACCGCGTATCTCATTTTACAAAGGTTTTCAGGAAGAACGAAAAACCGTTTAGCTTATTAAATAAAATTTGCACAACTTTGAAAAAAAGGAACATCTTATATTTAGGGATCAGTTTACTTGGAAAGTAATTATTTTTCATTTAAACATATCGTTCGATATTTTAAATGACATTCGCGGTGTAATGCACAAAAAAGACTGAGAAATAATGAGATATGCGTTGTTCAAGAAAAATTTATAATTCAATTAATATATTATGTATTCAACTTTCTTCAAATAATAAAACACAAATAATTATAAGAGCAATTAAAAATTTTAGTAATTTTATTCTTATTAGTAAAATAAACTTTTTTATAAACATTTACTGCTAATCATTGATAAGTATCAAATATTTTGGTACCAAAGTTTTTATAAAAGGAGAGGTGATATTTCAAAACATTTGTTGATCGATTCAAATCATGGCTCATGAAAAATAAATTCGAAAAAAATCGTGTATTTTGAGATAAGCGGCGTTATAATGTAAGGGTCGACCGAGACAGGTTTTTCGTTCTCGGCCGAGACCGAGAATAGATAAATTGAGAAAAAAAGAAAATGTGCTATTTTTGCATAATATAGTATATTTAAGATTGTAATAATAATTCGTTTTAATAATCCAAATTGAACAACATGATATTGTAGCTCATAAAAAGCATTTTTTTCTCAAAATCAGCGAATCTATGTGTTCTGATGAATGTGGCCGCTGAATCTTAAAAATCTTTGTACACTTACCAGCTTTCCAACATACGTATAAAATAATACGTAATGATCTTGATATTTATTTAACTAGTGTATGTAGTTATTCTGGCTAGTAATTATAATTAACACATAAAAGAACTTATTTTTTTCTACCACGAACCAAATTCAAACAAACTTCCTTTAACCCGAGAAAAAATCCCGAGAAAATGCTCCCTGTAAAACTTAACGAGGAAAATATAAACGCATCTAAGAATGTAAAATACTTGGGACACATTATTTCTGAAGACCTCTCGGATGACGGTGATATTGAACGACAGCGGAGAAGTATCAGTATACTGTCTAATATGATTGCCCGAAGATTCTTCAAATGCAGTAACAATGTAAGAAAAACATTGTTCAATGCATTTTGCACTAGCCATATATACATGTGAAACATGGTGTCACTACCGTACCAGCTCAATAGAATGACTCCGGATCCAATATAATGATGCTTGCAGAATTATATTTGAATACAGAAGATACAGCAGCGCATCTTCAATGTTTACGGAGCTAGGACTACACGGATTCGCCGGTCTGATAAGACACCGGGTCACTGGAGCCAGGATGCGGCTAATGGCTTCCGATAACACAGTGGTGATCGCAGCCTTCCAGCACCAAGCGCCACTCCTGAGCGAGCGCTGGGCCCTAGCTCACTCCAGACCACGTCCTACATTATAATTGATTATTTATTTTATTTCTATTATCGCTTATGTCTTTTATATTTGTTTGTTCTATTTACTTTTTTTACTTTATCTGTTGTGTAAATATGTACAACTTTATGGGACGTGCGGGATCGCACTATCCTCCCCACATCCTGGAATAAACATTATTATTATTATTATTATTAACTACAATTATTTGCTTACAAAAGTAGTGAAATGAATGAACGGCGCGGCGCGGCGGTGGCAGCAGCGGTAAGTAAAACCCGCCTCGCTGCCAGCCGACCAATCACAATCGACATCTCTCTCACGCACTGACACCAAGTGACGAATATGGGCGCGCGCAGTAGATTTGAATCCCATTATCCTACACCGTACCTGTTTACAACGTTCTCGGTTATGGCCCAGAATTTCAGGGATTTTTCGCGGAGAACCGAGACAGAGTTCTCGGTAGAATTTTTAACCGAGAATGCCGAGACCGAGATCTCGGTTGACCCTTATTATAATGTGAGCGACGATGTCGATATTTCGCTATTTATCTCTTGGTCACAAATGTGTTTAGTGTTTACTGTATGAAAAGATATTGCATAATAATATACACTCGTATTCTATTTTTGACAACCTTTTCTTACAAATGTTAAATGTTCTACTATCATTCAGGCATTTATGTAATAGGCCACTTGCATGGATTTCATAACGACTTGGAAAAAATCGTGTGGATAGTTTTTTTACTAACATTACGAAAATGTTGGTAAAATTGTTTAGAAATGTACAGTTGTTTTTTTAAATAAATGAATCCATTATTTGCGCTCGTGACGTCGCTACACGAAAATGTCCCGTCTCCGAAAATGTTCCTATTAATTTTGTAAAATTTCACACTGATTTATATGGCAACACTTCGATTTCATACGAATTTTTGAATTTGACATTTAACGTTCACAAGATTTATTGTTTGTTCTCTGCGAACATTTGGTTTGATTTTTCGACAGATGTTGTGAAGAGAACCCCGTACATTTATGCGGTCTGCATGTGTTTTAGAGGTATAATGGTAATGGTGTTGATTTTAACAAAATCAAATTCTATAATATTCTTATTATTATTATAATTTATAAGTACAAGTATATTACATTGGATTTAGTAATACAGACGTTGAACATTATAATGATTTATGGTCAATAAGATGGATCAAGGAAAAAAATATTTATTAGATGTAATATTTTTGGTATGCCTCATTATTCTCCTGAGCCATTCGTGTGGAATACGTTCTTTTTTTTAAAAATGATTTTCGGCTATGTAATTATCGTATTTTCGCATCCATGAAATTTTGTCCCGTCTTTCCGGTTTATAAAAAATGGTCTGATTTATCGGATTGAAATTTTCAAAAAATCGCCAGGGTTTCAAAAATGCGATTAAAAAAAAAAACGAAATGTCTTAGAATATTTGCCTAAACCGGAACATTTTTTTTAAATGTGTTGCAAGTGGCTTATTGCTAGCTGAAGCCCCCGGCCCTAGCTTTACAGAAGGTTTTTTGAAATCAGATACATACACACAGGAATTTACCTCTAATTTTGAACGTCAAGTGTGCGAAATTTCATCGAGAAGTTTCGATCTTCTTCTGGGATGGGAAAAAGAGTGTGAGGTGGTTTTTCAAAATTTAATGTAAACAGTAACCCTTTTCCTATTTGAAAATCAACTGTGCAAAATTTCATCAATCTCGGAATAAAACTGTAGATTTGTTTAAAAAGCAAACCTATACCGAGACACTCTTCTCTATGTAATGTAGGTAGGTATATTATGGACAGAAGATAAATTATTATACAACTTTTAATATTTTAAAAATCCTTCTGTTTTGCTTATATCGTCGCCTTAGTTGTATTTTCTTTTGCCTCGTTCCCTCTTTTTTCTTTCCTTTGTATAATTCATCGCTTATAGGTACATTTTGCTATGAATTTTGAACATAGTTTTTTATAAAAAAAAATAATTGTTTTTTTTTTACATGTGCTCCCCACAGGAGGCCTCGAGGAAAATAATTTCCCTCAGGGCCTATGTCATCTTTGGGGATGCTGTGTGGAGATTTTTTTGAGGAAAAGAAGGAGAGGAGAGTTCTGAGAAGGAAAAGGGTTTAAGAGGTGGGTAGGAATCTGGTGTTCAGTGTATCCTGGTCATTCGCCTCCAAGACCTAGACAAACCTCACCCCATGAATTCGGGCACCTCTGCTAAATCACCAAACCTAGCGAACCACTTGGAATGACCTATGGCAGAGGTGTTGGTTATCCAATAAAGGTTCCCGGGGTGGCAGAACCCATTCCCGCCTCCCATATGGTTGGTGTGAACAAACAGTCCGAAAAAAATCGAACTTAAGAAATAAAAAAGTCCATCTTTGCAACGATAGTTTAAGAATTATTTTAAAAAGTTATGTCTAAAACGAAAAATAAATATTGTTATATTTTGAGATAGAACTGATCACAATTAAAAAATATAACGATGCTTGAAATGGCTTTAATTTCACATAATTATGTGATTTAAACAGCCAGACTTATATTTTTCATCCTCCTTGTCACTTCTATTTGCTTTAGGGATAAAAATGGGATTGTCATAGTTGCACTGCATCCAGACACATAGAACTCCTGTTCTGCATCCCAAAAAAGTTCCGTTACTACAATTTTCAATTAAGAATATACGAGAATTCTTTATTAACAGGTTTTTTGACCATTTTTTGTACACTTTGCTTTTGTTATAGATTTACACAGACTTCAGAAAAATCTGTAATAATAATAATACTTGGAAGATTTATATAGCGCCGTTTTTGTGAAAAATCACCTCAAGGGCGCTGTACAAACTTATAATACATTTCTAAAATCTAAAAAAACTACAAGCTAGACAAACAATTAAAAACAACTTATGGCTAAAAATTGCATACACCGGTTCATTGATCACCGATATGAAAATATATGTACAATATTTTGACTAATTTATTTATTTATTTACGCCCTTTTACGGGGTTTTTACATAAGTAAGAAATTTACAAATTACGCTATGATTAAATAATACATAAATACTATGTATTTCGTTGCAACGAAATATATAGTATTTATTGTACATAACAGAACTGCCTCAGCAACAGGATTTTGTATTTGTTTAAAGATAAATTGAAGATGTCCACTGACTTGGTATAATTATTTCCCTCCATTAGTATTCTGGGCAAAGAGGAATATATATGGTTGTTAGTTCCAGAATTTTTGCACTGAAATAAATCCTGACTTCTGGTATTACGTAGTGGAATCCGGAAGCTTATCAATTCAAGCAATACCGGACTATCAACTAAATTATTTAGAATTTTATACAGAAATACCAAATCAGTGAAAATTCTTCTGTCTGACAATTTGAGCATATTTATATCATTTAAAATGGTGTCGTAGTCATGATTGCTGGAATACCCATTTTAAAATTTAGAAAACGTAAGAATTTGTTTTGTATTCTTTCAACAGCTTGTACATGTATAGATATTATAATTTGGGTTCCAAACGGGAGAATTGTACTCAAGTTGACTTCTAACATATGCAAAATATAACAGTTTTATACATTTTATGTTGTTAAAATTTCTAGTTAGCCTAGTTATAAATCCCAACATTCAACAAATGAAAGATTTGATTGAAAAGTGATGCCTAAGTCTTTAATTTGAGAGTATTGTTGTCTATGTTGTAATTAAAGATCACTGGATTTTTTATTCGAGAAAATCTAACTACTTGGCATTTTGAGATATTTAAGTAGAGTCTATTTTCATTACACCGCAATAACAATTTGTTGATATTATCTTGAAGAATGTTGCAATGGTAAATATTTTGAACGCGATGCTGCCTAAAATTTAATTTAATAAGGGTAATAATTTCACCAACAAATATTGTAATAGCAATATCGCTTAATTAAAGTAATAAAGACTTAGCAGGGGTGACCGGGTTCCTGGGGTGAGGTTTGTCAGGGTCTTGGCAGCGGATGCGTCTGTCCACTAGCTGCATGGCAGGCCGGATCGTTAGAAAATGGTTGAGGGAGGCCTTTTGACTTCTCCAACCGTATTCTCTCAGAAAATTGCCTTGAACCGCAGTGTGAGGGATTTTATTTTATTTTATTTTATTTGTTAGCGTTATAAACAGTCATTACAAGTTCATATTATATAACAGTGTTAGAGATAGTCATATCATTGACCAATAAAATAACGACATAAAAATTTGAGACCATAATAAAAAGAAAAACAAACAAAACAATATATGTATGTAATATAAACAGTTCTGAAAAAGTGCATCTACTCACTTAAATCTACAAAAAAATGTATTTTCAAGGGATGGATTCAAACGTCCGTCACTCCTGGACACACTGATTCCTATCAACCCCTCATACCCTTTTCCTTCCTAGAACATCCTATCCTTCCTTTCCTAAAAGAACCCTCCACACACCATCCCCAAAGATGACATAGGCCCCGAGGGGAATTATTTTTTTCAGGGCTTCATGTATGGAGCTAATGTAAAAAAAATGCCGCAATAAATTGCCTACATCAAAACATTTTTTAAATTTTCCCATAGAAAGGTAAATTCTTAGTTTTACGGTCCATAAACGATACATCTTCGCACACTGCTTAAAAACCACGAATATGCCAATAAAACAAAAATGCGTACTAAACAATAATTTCAAAACCAATCACATTTTGACTCAAAGTCACTTTAATTGAGGAAAAAAGTAAAGAAAACAAGAAAAACCGCACTTAAAATAAACATCAAGAGGTCGATAAACTGAGCCAATAACGAACCTATCCAAAACGTTTTTAAGTTGGCATAGGTCAGTACCATCCAAAACACGACATACTAACATACAAAAACACACACACATACGTTTATAATTATTATTCAGACGTCTCATATTCAAGAGGGCGATGACTCCAGACGTTTTTTGCATTACGACAGCCGAAATGCATTTTAAATTGAACGGAGCTAAATGCATTCGGTTAGGTGCAAGTGAGAAGAATTGCAAATTGAATTAGGGATTTGATGTAAGAGCGAGATGTAAGCACGACATAGTGTCGTCTGGAACAGGTAGACTTGCTCGTTGGTTTCGGGTTCTTTGTTATGTCCTTTTTTATTGACCAGTATTTGCAGTGTAGTTATACCAGCGAAATAGTAGTATGTTACGGTCATTCAATAAATCGGTTCATCATCACATGAAAACGTAATAATTTGTTTTGAACATGGTTTGGTTTGATTTTTTGTATTATATTTTTTTCTTAGAACAAGTTCGAAAAGTTTCTTCTTCGAAAAATGGGAAGGAATTACATGTATCATTAATTAACTTCTCAGGCTAATTTTTTAGCTTTTTGGATCAATTTGTATACGTTTTATAGAAATTGTTATGTCTCCCTTATTATCATAGTGAGAAATATAATCTAAACGTTATTAAAAAGATAAAACATCACGCTTTATATTAAAATCTATTAACCACAAAATAATTAAAATGTACAACTTTATAAAACCAAAGTTTTCAAAAAAAAAAAAATTATTTATTATATTATATTATTTATATATATATATATATTTAAACATAACGATATTAACGAAATTATACTAGTAAGGGGGCGTTCAAGTATTACGTAACGCATTTTTTGAAGATTTTTGACACCCCCTCCCCCCCATGTAACGCGCCTTAACGTTTTTCCGTATCACCCCCCCCCCCCCCCTCTAAACGTTACGTAACGCCCAAGTGACAATTTTTACCTGAAAGTCACAATTAAGTTGCGCAAATTACTGGAAAGTCGCTTAAATACCCTTTTTCTTGTTTTAATCGCGTTAGCGGTATTAAATAAAACAAGAGATTTCGAGAACGAAAAGGATTGCCAACTTGGAAGATTTTAATTCCCTCGTTTTTTTTATCTAAATAAAGAAAAACATGTTACGTAACGCGTTGTTCGCACCCCTCCCCCCTCCCCCCCCCGTAACGCACAGTAACGTTTCACCAGACCCCCCCCCCCCCCAAGTGCGTTACGTAATACTTGAACGGCCCCTAAATAGTGCAGGAAATGACTTTTACGTCGTTTCCTGCACTATTTACTAGTATAATTTCTTAATTAAGTAATTATCTCTCTCTTTCTATCTTCACTAACTTATATCTCCCTCTCAACTACCGTTTGCTTCGCTTTTCGTAGCGCTCTCGTCACGCATTCGCCAGCTTACTCCCCAAGTCAAGCGTGCGTCAAGAAGTTTTACTTCAAAAATCCCCCAACAAAATATCTACTAAAACCTAACCTAACCTAACAAAAATAACACAGACATCCCGTAAAGACAATAAATAATTTATTGTTAGGTTAGGTTAGGTTTTATTGGGGGATGTTTTGTCCGAAAACGCATGTTACCCTAATCATTAAAATAAACATTTTCGTATTTCGATGATGACTCATATGTCTAACACCAGTTCTCTGTTGGGCAGTACTATGTCACATTGTTATATGTTTTTTTTTTAGCGAGACCAATCTCGCTGTCTTTATTTTGCTGATAAGCTGAAGTAAGATAGTCTACAAAATAAAACACTTCTTTGATCTTGTAATATAATATACTTGTTATGACACAAGTTAATTTATCTTTATCAAATACCTAAACATTTTAATCACAAAGATGGGTAAACATTTTATGATTTCTTATAAACTAGAATCTAAAAAAAACAGAGTTTGCAATTTAGCGAAGTGAAACCTTCAGAAAACTAAAGACAATAGTGGAAAAACTACTAAGCACTTTTTTTATCGATGTGAAGAATGATTTTTCCATATTTTTGTAGTCGAATTCCAGTACACCCTTTCCTATACATTTGATTTTGTTATTAGTGTTTGTGTTTTCTTCTTCGGAGTCGCTAGATAACGCTTTCTTTTGTGTTTTTTCGCTTGTTCATTTTATAGTGGTTTGAAGATTGGATATTGATTTTACATCAATAGTATCTGTATATATATTTATTTTTGGATTTCGTAGGATTTTCGTAGGATTTTCGGAGATTCGTCAGGTGCTATATACCACTACACCAAAGAAGACTTGCGTGGTACCGTAGATTTATCGTATTATATTGGGACCGAGTACCCGTGAAATAAATGAATATTTTATTGCTATCTCATTCTCTTCCAGGATAAATTCTATAGATGTATGTGTTTGTCTCTTTTCAGTGTCGCTTTTTCGTTTCTTCGAATTTAAAATCACATCGGTGCTAAAGAAGTTTTCACTTCAAAAAATAACAAAATACCGTGAAATAACGAAATAACAAAAATCATCTTTTCTTACAAGTAACACAAGCAATTATTTATGAAAATAAAAAAAAAAATATTACAAGAGCTTGGATAATATGAAATTAAGAAGGTATTTTTATGGAAAAGGCAAAATGCAATACGAGTAGAATCATTTTTGGATAAATTTAACTAAAATAATAGTAGAACTTGAATAGATCGTTCACAGAATGTGAAAACTAAAGTTAAATTTTGATAAATTATTCATATGTAATATTATTATCAAATTGCTATGTTCATACATACCAATTAACGCTGATTCTGAATATATAGATTTTATCAAATAATATTAAACATAGAGTTTTAAAAAATATTAAAAAATGCATTTTTAATCGTGTTATTAAAACACACTGTCAAGTTGGTATTACTGAATGTTTAGTGCTGGCGTTACTGCACACTATTATTTTCTAGTCTTTGTATTGAAATGTATGTATGACACAAGCCATCAGTATTAAACGCATTTCATGTTATTCGTTTATTTACATACTGTTTATTGAGATTTAGTTGTTTGTTTGTATTGAAACATTATTTAGGCTTAAATAATTCAGTATCAAAAATAGTGGTAACTCTATTAGTCTATCTCTATTATTTAAAATATTCAAACACTTTAAATTGTACAAAAAAATCGTAATTCTGCTTCCACGGCCACGAACTCCGAATTCCAAAATGGCGGAAGTCGAACAGCTGATCCGGCGCCGTATCTTACCAGTTGCCTACCGATGCTTCGATTTTCGATTCGTAAAGCTAAAAAAATAATAATTTCAAACAATTTTTATACCACCCTCCCGTAATAATATTGAAAAATATAATACTTACTATAAGAAGATAAATAAATAATTCCACCTAAATAATGTTTTTATTTATTGAATAGTTTCATAGCGTCTTCCATATAACTGACATACAAGATGTTGAAAATAAAAAAAAACGTTCGAAGAGTGATGACGTCACACGATTCATCATACATATGGTGGCTTTCGGGGGATCTTGAAAAATTAAAACTTTAAATACGATTTTAGATTTTCACGGCCAAAAGTATTTTTGTTATTAGTTTTTGGGGTATTGTGCCGTGTTGCGCTACCTCCTTCTTTAGCCAACGTTTCGGACAGCGTTGCAGTGTCCATCATCAGGGCAGATGTGTAATAGTTAGGGGTGATGTTTGTACTTATCTACTTAGGAGCGATAACGTGTCGCCAGCCAGGGACAAATCCAAAGTAATGGCGATTGCCGATTTGTCAGGGTGGCCAAGTTTACAGGCCCGGAATTGTTCTGATATCCTTTTGGAAATCGTCCGCTCTGTTTGGCCTACATAAACCTTGTCACATCCAGAACAGCTGAGTTGGAGATGGAGTGTATAAACTCAGCTGTTCTGGATGTGACAAGGTTTATGTAGGCCAAACAGAACACAGATATCAGAACACTTCCGTGCCTGTAAACTTGGCCACCCTGACAAATCGGCAATCGCCGAGCACTTAATCGAAACCGGCCATTACTTTGGATTTGTCCCTGAGGTCCTGGGAAGTCCTGGGTATATGCTATATGTATCCATGCTTCACTACTATATCGTATCGGTATATATCAGCAAATCACCTGTTGACTGATACCAGCCCATCATTTATTGTCATATTTTACCAGCTTTTAGACTAAATAAAGCATACTTCTCTTAATCAATTAAATTTCTATAAAAACCCTTCTGTCAATTATTATAAGCAATAATTATCAGCCTGAAACACTCATCCACATTGAAAAAATAATATAAAAACCCTTCTGTCAATATTCACATTTCTTATATTAGGTACATAGAAATTATTAGTAATAATTAATAACCATTTATTAAAATATACCTACAAAAATTTTATGGAAAATAATCAAACTACTTTTCTTTATATTGTTACAGAACCGCAAATGATTTCACTGTACTAAGCCAAGTCTTGGTAGCAATTTGAGATTCAGCATTCACAAAATGGTCGCTAATTGCCTATGCAGTCCACGAGCGGGTCCGGGTCTCGGTGAGACCTACTGAATGCCTCAACGACGGTAGGGAAAATGTCATTGAACTTTGAAATTTGCAGGAAAAACAGTAAACGCGTTGGAAATATAAATTGCTATGAGCAATGCTCTTTACTTGTTATAAAATGTTTTTTAGAAAAAAATTCTTATAAGCTCATATAAATTAAATTAAATTTTAATTAATGAAGACAATATTATCGACACCCAAAGGAAAATTTGAAACAGAAAAATAAAAAAATCAGAAACGGTCACATCTAGGAATTGAACCCAGGAACTTAGGGCTTGTGCGCACTAGCGGCCAGCCGCGTGCGCGGTTCGGCTAGGCGGCTAGCCGCCTCACGCGGTTGAAAAAGCGGCTCGCCGCCATGGCGGCCAGCCGCCTTTTCGACCGCGGTAACAAAAAACTGCGTTAACTCATCATTAATAAAATGGACGCTGGATACGTTTTTAGATTTTAACGGCCAAAAGTATTTTCGTTACTTGTTTTTGGGGTGTTATGTCGCGTTGCGCTACCTCTAAAAGGAAAAGAAGGCTCGCTATAGAAGGAAGTAGCGCAACACGGCATACACCCCCAAAATAAATAACGAAAAACTGTACGCGTGTAGTGCGTACCAATATGAGCGGTTGCATACTAAAATAAAGATGCGGCAGGCCGCGCGGTTGAGCGCCTACGCGGCTAGCCGCTAGTGCGCACAAGCTCAAGTCTTGCCGGGGCGGTGGGTGCTGTATCACCGAGCTTATGGGACCCCATCCCTTTCTCCGAACTAAGAACTACCACAATTATCTCCATTTTCTTAACGCATATTTTTATTGGCTCCTATCTCTATGTACGATTGCCAGATTCATCTCGAACTAAATGCTACCTACGTAGTTAGTGTCATAGATAAATTGATGCATTTTTTTAAATATGTAACATTAAGGAAGTACTATAACTTGAGGTATGTCAGAATATTTCTCATTTCTGAATGCAAACTGCTTTCTGTTAGTACTAGGGGCAGTCAAAAAGTAATGCTTCTTATTTTTTTGTACTTAAATAAAGTTAGTTAAGTGAAAATTTTGAATTTGGTGCAATTCCTCAAAACTTCCAAAATCTGCTGCAGTAGTAACTATTTGCGTCAACAGTTGGCAGCACTGCAATTGCTTGCGAAATTGCCGACATTGATGTTCGTATTACTCAGCGTTCTGTGATTAATTCTTCACTGTAGAAGGTGAAACGCCCATACGCATTCATGAAGGACGTCAGCACTGATAGACGATGGGTTTGTTACTGTAACGAAGCTGAAGGACAAACACCGCTGGTTGACAAAAAAGTGGCTGCACGCAACATTGAGCGAGTTGATGACTTCATTCGTGGTGACACCAGATAACTACAAATGTCGCATTCTTTCCAGTAACGGCAGTGTGCTGACGATTATTCAACAACTAATTATTCAAAAAAAAGTTTGTGCAAGGTGGGTACCAAAAAAGTTAACGGGCCAGAGTAAAGAAACAAGTAAAACAATAGCCTCACAACACTTGCAGTGCTTAGTTTCTGGAAAAAAATTGTGACTGGAGACGAAATATTGTTTTTTTTTTTGATCCTGAATCAAATAGGCAGTCAGCGAAATTGCATCACACAAACTCACCAAGGGCAAAAAAAAATAAAAACTGCTTGATCGGCCGGGAAAGTTATTGCGATGGTGTTCTGGACGTGACCTTGCTTTTTACGACACTGTGATACATGCCCTTGTTAAAAGACGGGCCAAAGCTGTGGAAATGGGCGGAGATATGGAGTAACAAATTAATGGTCAATAGTGTAGCTTTCAACCCATGCAATTGCATTCTTTATATCACGACAAATAAAGGAGAAAAAAATAGGATGCATTAATTTTTGACTGCTTTTATATTATATTTTAGTTTTAAAGTTCTTGTTTTGTCCTGTGCTACAATAGCACCGATATTGTCAATGATTATTGTCCTGTGTGTGCTATAACAGCACTGTTTTTTGTTCTCTTGTCATTGTTTTGTAAATACTGTATATTCTATCTCTCATATTATTATATTAACATTTTGTAATGGACTCGTAAGGAGCACTGTAGGATTATTTTTAATTTATTATAGTTAAGCGCACTTGAAAAGAAATGACACGAAACTGCGCTATGAAAATATAACGTTATTATTATTATTATAAAGTGAAAAAAAATACTTGTTGTTATTTCCAGTCTCAAACTTTCTAATTCAACATTAGATAAATGTGGAAAAATGTGATTGCATTACATACCAATGCGTAAATCTTAGAAGAATATGAAAACCATGGTTTTTCTGTCAACTTTTTAATTCGGTCAGTTGTGGTAGCTTGTATTTACGACTCTAGGGTGGGATTCAATTAAGCTAACTTGTATTTTTATGCTATAAAAATACTTGCATTAAATATAAATAAATAATAATAATAAATGTCGTTTTTTAAACAAAATTATTGTTTCATTTCATTGTATATATCAAACGACAAAGTGACTACTTTGTAACAAAATATTAAAAAAAATTAAATGTGAAAAATTAAAAAAAAAAAAACTAAAAACAATAAAAAAATAAATAAAATTAATAATTAAAAATAAAACAAAATAATATTTAATTGAGCCCACAGGTAAAAAGCTTAAAGCTCTAACAGTAGAGGTTACCATTACCAATCGTTTCTTTTTAGAGCATCTGTATGATATTTTTTGCTGTTTACATGGCTTTTTCAAACGAGATCGATTTTCCAAAGCGTATATCGTAATCCATGAAAAGATGATATTGCGGCATTTCGTATCTTCAACACCCATCCGTAAGTGTTCCGATAAATTCAAATTCAATTTAAGGCTTTCGAGGAATAGAGAAGGCTGTGCTTCCGACGGATAAGACCATTAAATCACCTGCCTATTACGGCGGAAAGAGAGACGGACACAGGCTAACTTACTTACGGAGAGGGGAAGATGGAATAGGATGGACAGTGAGGAATGAAAAACTAGATTATAGTTACACCTGCCATTCAAGGTGGTTGCAACTTTAAATATAATTACCGTATAGATGCTGACATATTATTATTTATAGCCAGCTGTCCTTTCCCTATTAATATTAACGACGCAACCTAGACAAGACACGGCGTCACTTCAAAATTGGTGTAAAATCGGCAATTGGAATTTCTTTCATAGCCCAAAATCAACAAAATAATAAATTTCTTTGTTTGTTTTTCATTTCTGACAAAAATGTAGAAAAGCAGTGCCGTTTTTTTTAGATAAATACCGCAAAAGAGTCCCAACTGCTCCCATCTGAAGCAAGTGAGAATATAGCATCCCCAATTGAGGTATCTTGTGAGGCTGAAGATAGTGGGGAGGGTAAGGACATAGGGAAGAGGAAGGTGGGGAAGTACCTGGCTATTCACATCTGGTCACCAAACTCGGCTAATGCCATTTCAGGCATCGTTTCAATTCTAAATGGTGGTCTTACACCAGGGCGATACTGAGAGTATCTTCCACTCTGAATTGTGAAAACACAAATTAATCAAATAAAATTTATTTGCCACGTCGGGATTCGATCCCGCGGCCTTCGGTGTGCAAGTCAAGAGCCTTACCGCTGGACTACGCCGGCCGTTGATTTTAGGTCAGTGTGAGTAACCAACTTATCGTGGTAAGTAAAAATACAGTAATTCAAATGGGTGTCGTCGTTGTCCAGAATAAAGGATCGAGTTTTAATAGTTTTGCTTTTTTAAGCATATATTTAAAATTGGCCTAATGTACTATTTTTTTTTGCCAATACAATATACACTTATTGTTGTAGTTAAAAATATCATTTTTTTTTGTTTTTTCAGGGTAGTGGTTTGATCAATAAGATACATAATATTTTTTTTGTGTAGGAAAATAAGGTCCAATATGTCATTTAATTTAATTTTTTTTTTGTTGAAATTATGTGGCAAAGATACAATTTGATCACCCAATTAGTAGAGAAATATTCCCGGGTCTAACAAGTGGGGATAGGCTATTATATTGTGGCTATGGATTTCTCAATAATACTAATATTGAACTTTCCATTAGCAACGAAATTTCCATGAATTTTTATGATCCGAGTCCTCTTTTTCCATAAAAAAGTACGAAGTGATTTTTCTCTAAAACTAAAAGTATGATGTAATAATTTGTTGTAACATATTTTTCCAATTAAATAAATAGGTGTTGCCAGATGCCAAATATCAAAACAATATTTTATTTATTATTATTTTTTAATTGATAAACTAATGTTTAAGACAAGATTTTTATGCATAGCATAAAGGGTAACAATTATTATAAGTAATAATTATTATCCCGAATCACTTATCTTTATTGAAAAAATCTCCAGAGAAAAGATACATGCCGCCGACGGGACTCGAACCCGCGTCCTAATATTTAAGAAATTTCATCAAAAAATTATATGACATAATTTATCCCGTCGCCACCTAGTGGGAGATTTAGCACTTACAATGTATTTCCATATAAAAACAAAGTTGGTTGTTTGCAGGTGGAAAAATATAATAAGCAGTAATTGTTGAATGAAACTCTAGTATATATTGAATTACAGTACGACGTAGCTCAGTGGTTAAAGAGTAGTTGACCGGATAACAGCAGGACGCAAGTTCGAGTCCCGTCGGCGGCATGTATCTTTACTCGGGAGATTTTTTCAATGTAGATGAGTGTTTCAGGCTAATAATTATTACATATAATAATACTATATTTCTTGATCTCATAAACAGTAAAAATGCAGAAACAAATCTATAAACTTCGTTTATAGATTTGTTTCATTGTAATGTGTTGTCTATTCTGTAGTTAGAAGAAAGATTGTAGAAATATATTATAAATTTGTACAGCGCGCTTGAGGTTATTCACAAAAACGTCGCTATAAACCATCCAAATATAATAATTATTTTTTACACAAAAATTAGGAATAGGTGCGTGTATGAAGACAAAATTTTGCTTATGCGTGTTATTTGAAACTCACAGTCTCAAAGCGCATAAGTCACAAAAGTCAGAGATGTTTCCTTCAAAAGTAATGGCTAATAATTAATTACAACAATAGACATAGCTTTAAAGGTGTTGATGGAAAGGTGAGAGTGGGAAAAGGGAGAGGGTTAATAGGACATAGATACTTTATAAAGGTAACAAGTTTAATAACGGATAACATAAAAATATTTGTTGATTATTTATAATATTATAATTCATATTTATGCTCTTTCTAATTTCTAAGTTTAATTTGTCTAAGTCTAAATGAACACCATTTAAATTAAAATGCAGTTATTCAATTGTGTGATTCTGAAAAAATATTATTAAATGAACCATTATTATTATTATTCAAGACATACTTCACAACCCTGTACAGATCTGAACTGTGGACGCAATAACCAGCAGAGCAATGAGACAAACTGAGGGTGTGCTACAATAATGCATACAAGCAACTTATGCAACTACCGAGGTTCTGCAGTGCCTCCACGATGTTCACCGAAGGGTGAACTTCATTGTCGTGGCTGCATCCGAGTGGCTCAGTTCCCCAATAAATGAGCGATGGATGCACATGATGAGGTGACCTCCCTGATGGACGATCGAAAAAAAACGAATACTTCTTTTTAATAATTTCTGTTTAATTTAATTTAATTTTTAATTTCATGGTTAATTTTTTGTTATTTATGAAGTAAGAAGCATTGCTTACGAAACATGTCGGTTTTTGTGGTCAAAACTAAGCAATCTATTAAGTTTGAAGTAATGGCTCCAACTAAACGAAAAAAAACCGCGATTTTTATAAACGAAATAAATTGTGTGCCTTAATCACTTCAATTCTAGTGAAACACCTTGCTCTTTAAACCCGTCCTAATAGAATAGCGGCCCTGAGAGCAATATTTCTATCGGTGGACTTAGAAAAACGAGTTTTTTAGCTGCATAAAAATGCAATCAGTTGATGCACACAGATGCAGTTCTAGCGGCTTGCATTTGATTCGTGCAGCAAATTTTTAATATATTCCGCGGTAACTTGGCGATTTTCAAGGTGAAGTTAATTTTCATATAATAATTCTAGGAAATATTGTTTACAGATTCAAATATTATACGCATTTAAGTTGAAGATTATGGGCTGTTTTTATTTCTTACTAAATTTGTACGAACTAATGCCTTGAGTAAGTGAATAAAAAATTGTTAATATTTATTTTGCGCACCAGATTTAAATGTCCGGGTTTAATTTTCCCCACAGGAAAAACTAAACCCTTTCACACTCTTCCCAAATGATCATCTGGTCAATACACGCTATGCAATTGCACTATATAAGTATTATAAATACAAAACAATACAATAACAACATGTCAACCTACCAGAGACCAAATGGGAAAATAATTCACCGACTCCAGATATTTTCATATCAGAGGGTTCGGCTCTGTGGAATTCCTAATTGAACCTATAAATCCTACTGATCCCTCAATATAAATATTTAAAAAATCCTTTGCAATCCTACATGTATTTAAAATTACTGATTTTTGCATTTTTATATATAAATTCTTTGACAAATCTAATATGCCTAAATTTTGAATGAGAGACCTAGGTATAATGCCAGTAGCCAAAATAACAAATGGTAATATTTTTATAGTCTGTCTTTTAATCTCATTTCCTAAATCTGTGTATTTTCTTATTTTTTCAGAAACGGTTTTTTGAATATTACAAGAATTTGGAATAGCTGCATCAATGATATAAGTTATTTTTTAAATTTTGTTATGTAAAACTATATCAGGTCTATTAGGACTAATTGTTCTGTCTGTTAGAACAGTTTTATCATAATATATATTATAAAATCCATTTTCTAAAAATGAATTTGGTTCATATTGATAATATGGTACTATATTACGGCAGTCAATCAAGTTGTTTTTAATTACCAAACTTTGGCGAATTATTTTTAAAACTTGATTGTGCCTAAATGAATACTCGGACGGCGCTAATATAGAACATCCCGATATTATATGTTCTATAGTTTCGGGAAAAGCCAAAAATTTTCTACATAAATCATCAATTTGATTTATATCTTTGATTACATGCTTTCTATAATTTTTAGTATTAATGACTCTATCTTGAATGGCAAGCATAAATCCTTCTATTTTTGCGCTCAACTCTCCAATACTCAACCATTTGTTTGACAAAAGTTTGTCAACATACGTTTGGTTGAGATAATTGAAGTGTTTTGCATGAATAATTTTATTTGACCAGGAATCTAATAATTCCTGGTTAGTATTTATAAGAATGTTGGCATTCTCGTCATATAAATTTAAAGGTGTAATGTTTATATCTGCCTTGAAAATTATTTTGTGCATTTCTGAGCTATTAGCTTTCCTATGGAAAAAAATTCTAAGCATTTCTACCTGATTGTGTTTCAAAGATGTTATTTTGACTACACCTCTACCTCCTAAATTTCTAGGTAAATTAATTCGTTCTATAGCTGAATTTGGATGATGGCAATTAAACTTTGTTAACCTAGTTCTAATTAATCGTTCTAAATTATCTAAATCTGTATTGGACCATTTAATTATGCCAAATGAGTACCTTAATAGAGGTATTGCCCAAGTATTTATTGATTTTACTAAATTTTTAGCAGATAGATTGCATTTTAAAATTTTTCTGATCCTAGTTTGAAATTTAATCCTAATATCATTTTTAATACTAGTGTGATCTAATCTATTTGATTGCGGGTATCCTAAATATTTATAAACCTCATCCACTTTCATACTTTTAATTTTGAAATTTCTAAATATACCCTCGTCTCCATCAACAATTTTGCCTTTCTCTATATGGATCGTTTTACATTTATCTAAACCAAAAGTCATTTTAATATCATCTGAAAAATGTTTAACTACCTTAATCATTTTCTCTAAATTTGATTCAGAATTTGAAAATAATTTTATATCATACATATATAATAGATGTGAAACTATATTACTCCTCTCTCTTGTATTAACCTTAATTTTTATTCCAAACTTGCTTTTAATTAACATTTTAGACTAAGGATTCAATGCTAAGCAAAACCAAAGAGGACTCAATGAGTCTCCTTGAAAAATCCCTCTTTTTATTGAAATGCCCGGTACTACTATTTTCTTACCTTTTAAATTTACTATTAAATCTGTGTTCCAAAAGGACATAATATTTTTCAAAAAGCTAATTATAATTGGGTTAATTTTATATATTTTTAATATTTTGATTAGCCGCGAGTGCGGGACACTATCAAAAGCTTTTTGATAATCTATATAACAAGTATGTAAATTATGCTTTTGATTTTGAATTTGTTTTAAAATTACAGAATCAATAACTAATTGTTCTTTACATCCCATATGTTTTCTGCGACAACCTTTTTGTTGTTCAGATAAAATATTTTTTTCATCCAAATGAGTATATATTAAATCTGTCAAGCAAGAGGTTAAAATTTTGTACATTGTCGGTAGACATGTAATGGGTCTATATTGAGAGGGATTATTAATATTTTCGCTTTTAGGTAACATATAAGTAATGCCCTTAGTTAGAAAATTAGGAAAATTTTGAGGTTGTTTGACAGGTTTTGAAAGATTTTTTGCAAAAAGAGGATGTAAAGTAGTTAGACGTTTGTACCAAAAATTATGTATCCAATCGCAACCCGTGGCTTTCCAATTATGATTAAATTAAATTAAATATATAAATTCCCGAATGACTTAATATATGTCGTCCTTATCTTTAGAATTAATTAGAAATTTACCTAGATTGTTATTGGTATAAAAGGCCGGTCTGACTTCAGAAGGAAGGTTTTTTACATTTAAGGTAGAAAAATTATTAATTAATAAAATTTGCCGCCATTGATGATTAATATTATTATCATTGATTTGAGGACAAGGACTAGCGAATAATTTATAAATTAAATTGTAATAATTGTTCGGCTTTCTAT
This sequence comes from Limnephilus rhombicus, assembly GCA_929108145.2. Lineage (NCBI taxonomy): Eukaryota > Metazoa > Arthropoda > Insecta > Trichoptera > Limnephilidae > Limnephilus > Limnephilus rhombicus. The sequence continues at coordinate 7,170,000 of OV815293.1, forward strand.
ATCGGTAAGACAACACGTAATGTCAATGTAAGGATAATGGTACATCTCCGTTGCCTCAATAATAACGGTTTTTCAGAATTCGCCAATCATTTGATCGATAAAGATCATAATAATAATAATAGTAACGTAGTATTTATATAGCGCAGTTTTGTGATATTTCACTTCAAGTGCGCTTAACTATAATAAATTTAAAAATAATCCTATAGTGCTCCTTATAATATTGAGAAAATACTAAAGAAAAAAATACAGTATTTACAAAACAATGACAGAAAAACAAAATTAATAAAGATAGTGCTGTTATAGCACACACGGATAATAATATTGAGAAAATAATAAAAAAAATATACAGTATTTACAAAACAATGACAGAAGAACAAAATTAACAAAAATAGTGCTGTCATAGCAGACACGGGACAATAATAATAATAGACAATAGCGGTGCTATTGTAACACAGGACAAAACAAGAACTTTAAAACTAAAACATAATATACTAACAGGAAGGCAGTTTGCGTTCAGAAATGAGAAATATTCTGACATAAATTCGGATATTAAACATAAAATAAAATACAATTATTAGGAAACCGAAACCACACATTTACGGGAAACTTGAGAACATGGCTTATTATTATTACGTATATTGAAAAGATGTTAGGATTCATGAATGGTATGATTTTTCATACGTTCTGTCATAGCAAAAAACGGACATGGTGACAGACTAAACAATCTAGAGGCGCTAGAAAAAAAAAAGCTGTAAAAACCAAAAGTCATGTACTTAATTGAAAAGATGTTAGGATTCATGAATGGTATGATTTTTCATACGTTCTGTCATAGCAAAAAACGGACATGGTGACAGACTAAACAATCTAGAGGCGCTAGAAATAAAAAAGCTGTAAAAACCAAAAGTCACATACTTAATAAATAATTAGACATATCAAGTAGTCCTATATTAGGCCTGTTTCCAATAAACTCTTAAAAATAAAATTCCCAGTGCTCCTTACTACCATGCCAGTTGACGCTTTGTTTCTCCAAATTTATTATCATAACCCATTAGTCTACATAATTATCTTTCGGTATTTTTCCATTGCTTGAGTAGGTACTTGTGTTAATGTATTTTATGGCCGTCTATGTGTTAGTAATATTTGTATCATGTTGTCTCGCTCTATATTTTGTTATATATAAGCACACATTATGTACTTCTTGTTTAGTATTAATTTGTACCCTGATGATGCTTTAATATAGCGAAACCGGTCGGTTCATAAATTAATAAATCTCGTAGTTTTAAACAAAAAAGTATTTTTTTATTTTTTTTTTGTTTTACATTAGCTCCACACAGGAGGCCCCGAGGAAAAAAAATCTCTCAAGACCTATGTCATCTTTGGGAATGATGTATGAAGGGTCTTTTGAGAAAAAGGAAGGAGAGGAAGTTCTGGGAAGAAAAATGGGATGAGAGGTGAGTAGGAAGCTGGTGGTCAGTATCCAAAAGCGACAAACGTATGATTCGTCCCTGCTGCTGCAGAGTAAGACAATGGGTCGAGAGAAACCATCTGGAGATATCAAAGAGTCTCCCTAAACCAACCTCTCAAACCTATGTGGCAAAAGCATTGATCACTAAATCTTTTTCAAACGTCACCCCAACTTGGGCACTCATCCTAAGCCACCAAACATGGCGATTCACTTGGGGTAACCTACGGTAGTGAAAACTAAAAATCTTCATGCGTACGATAATATTTTTATTAAATTGCATACGAATTAATAACCAACATCATACTCAATCTGTTGTCATTGTTTACTAAGAGCAAAAAGACACAAAAAAGTTCACAATATTCTTAATTTTTTTTCATTATATTCGTTATGATGTTTCTCCTAATACGAAGATTTTCAAGGCGGATTCATTTCGTTAATACATTTTATAATTTTATTTCATCGGGTTGTGACTTGTGTCTAGTAATTATAAGTATATTTTTAATAGCTTGTGCACTATTCTTTAAATAGATACACTACAGATTATTTCGTTAAAAAAATATTTAGTATATACGCATTGGTGTAAGACTACCATTTAGAATCGAAACGTAGCTTGAAATGGATTTAGTCGTCATTGGTGACCAGATCTGAACAGGCCGGTGCTTCCCCACCTTCCTCCCCTCCTTAAAACCTTCATCCCCACAACATACCTAAATTGGGGATGCCATAATCTCACTAGATCCATACGGGAGCAGTTGAAACTTTGGGTGGCAATCACATAATAATAAAAATGAAATATTTACTTATATACCAACCAAAAAATTATTTCAGCAGTTCGTGTGTTTAATTTAAGCGTTAGGTTAGGAAACTCCTTGAATTGCCAAAAACCAATATATTTACTTCTTCAAACATCGCTGTACGAGTATATGTATATACCTACTTTGTGGCGTCGTTATTGATTTAATGAAAACAAATATATTGTCTTAGGGTTGTCTGCTTCAACGCATGCTAGAGTAAAAATAAGAGTAAAAGAAAATGCTAAAGATGAATTTAACTGCCTGTTTGACGTATTTAACTTTTACTTTTAGTTGACGAAAACCGATAGTTCTTCTATAGCAGCAGTTGTAGGTGGCAATAGCGAAATTGGTTAACGCGCACGTCCCGGTTAGACGAGAGTTCTTGGTTCGAGTCCTAGTTGCGACCATTGTCTTTTTCTGTATCTTGTTCTCTTTCATATTTTTGTTTAGATTATTATTGTTATCTTCTTCTTCAATGATATATTACATTGCTGGGAATAACCTTCAAAAGTTATAAAAAGAGAGTTTTTCTTATGAAAATTGAATGTTCCTTTTTGAGCCTGCGTACCCCTTGACTATTACGACAAATTTGTTGTACCACGTACCCTCTGTCTATCTGTGTAATGAAAGACGTGTTTCACTTGTAATTTTTTAATACTCTTATTACTACATGAATTTAACAATCAAGTTAAACAAATACAATTTATGCAAATTTATACACGACTGTGTAACACGACTACTGGCATTTTTAACCAGTGATTGTACACGCGAAAGTGAACAAACCTACATTCGGGCAACGACATTGCGTACCCCCATTTTTTTCCCTACCAACGACATTGCGTACACCCAATTTGTACCCCAAGGGTTATGCGTACCACGGGTTAAAAAACCACAAGAGTCAGGAGTCTGAAAAGATGTACCTGCTTTACTTATTGCAAAGAAGAAACACTAAATGCCGGCACTCATTTTAGTAAGCATAATCGATTTCAAATACTCAAAAATAACTTAAGTGGAGATAGACACTTTTGTTTTTAGATCCCTCATATATCATAGGTGTTTAATAAATTAAGTTAAATAATGCGGAACACCTTTATATGCGATATCCTGAAAAAAAAACAAATGTCCTTTGTCACTGCAAAAGTGCATGTAAATTTAAAGTAAAAACAGATAATGTCACATAATATAATATATTCCAGATTGCCGGGCGATCCATCAACAAGAACAGGCCAAGGCCTAGGTTGACACCCGTTTCAATAGTGCATTCAGGCGATTTATTGAAAGAGCAAACTAACTTGTAGTTTATATCAGAGGTCGGAAACACTTGCAGTTTATATATATATATATATATATTTTTTAAATAATTATGTGATACTCTAAACACTTCCAAGGGTCCGAAGCTAGTGGAATACTGTCGTCTCGGTTTTGGGATTTTTAGGCTGTAGAAAGGGCGAAGAGGATAGACGAAGCGAATGTAAAGGCATTAATTAATTTTGTATTTAATTCGTAGAACCCCATTTAATTCTTTTAAAAATTGACACGAAAGTGTTTGAACAATTCCACCCAACTTCTTTCGGTCACTTTTTGCGATGTAATGTAGTTAGAAATAAGTGAATACTGGTCAAATTCTTCTGTATCGTGGTCGATTCTAGATTAGTAGATTCTATTCGATTCTAGATTGGTAGATTCTACCACCAGTATTCTTATTTGTGCGCTTTTATCTATTTTTGAAAATTCTACTGCGAGTTTCTTTTTTTTCGATAACGGGACATTTTGGCATCCCGAAGTTCGGAGACAACGGGACATGCTGCCTGAAAACGGGACTGTCCCGGAGAAAACGGGACGTCTGGTCACAGTACACTCGACTCAAGTATCTGTTTCACTTGATCATGCCATTTATTCTTCGGGCGTTCTCGACTTATTCTACAATTCACCTTTGTGCCATATATTCACCTTACACTCCTTTCTTTGCTCTACAATACCCTTTTACAAACCATCGGAAGGTCATTTTCTTAATTTTACTCAATAGGCTTACATCAGCCTTGATTTATTTGCCGATCTCCACATTTCGCACTAGGGAATTGGAGGACCCACCACATACCCGCCCTGGTATAGGTAACAGATGGTTACTCCTTCAAGGCTCTTGCAAGGACTCTAATTTTTTGGTAAAAACGACTCTACATTTGATAACGAAACTAGACCTCCAATGTCCTTGCATACGTTGTTAGCAAGCAGTATGCAAGTGCTTAGCGGGAAATACAGATACAATATGTGTTAGTATAACAAAAATAGACAAGACAATGGGACAGGTTGGTGAAAGTCCACGAGGTGACAAGCGCTGGGTGATTGTATCCAGCGTATCCTACAAGCACCTGTTTGGGAGGAAGACACAGTAGATAAGTAATAAGGGCATGGCAAACGGTTGGGAGTCCTCTCCAATCGATTGGCAGTCCCAGCAAGAATGCGCATGACGTTCGGTCTAGTCGTGAACCACACTCAGCTTCCGCGCCCCTTAGCCGGTTCCTCGGTGATGCCTCAAAGAAAAGTAAATGGGAAATTGGGGGGAAATACCCGACGCACTAGGGAATCTCATTTCTACAGCCTTCAGTCTACTTTCATCCTTCCTCTGCCAGTTCCATGCTTTACTGCCATAATACATCGGGGTAGGTACCAGCACTCTATTGTGGACTGCCGGCTGTGCTTTTTTGGACGGTGCGACACCCAAAAAAGTTTCATTAAATAATATGCATATTTTTTTATTTTTTAGGAACTGATTTTCTGAGCTGAAACGCACTTCCAGATTTAAATATTACCTAAGGCCGGCCGCAAACATCAGGTTTTTCCATCCGATTGTCCGATCAAACGAAAATCGATTGTACGGTCGGCGCCAAAGATATTCAAATACAGAAGAGATATGCTATGGTGTCCGCGCAACTGTCGCCGGACTACGCGCTAATTAGCGTAGTTTTCATACAAAAATAATTTGTTCATTTCGTTGATTTTTTGAAAATGTGCATTAATATTAAACAATATATTTTGAATAAGGAAAGAATTCGTTCATTTAGTTTAACGTTCGTTTGGTTTATTCGTTAATTATTTGTTCTTTTAGTTTATTTGTTAATTGGTAAACAATATCGGCGACACCCGAAAGCGCAGACCCACATAGTAAAAACAGCAGATAGTACATCTACTTATATTTCAATATCTTTGGTCGGCGCGGAAAGGCGTGGCCTATTTTCATTACCGCCGCGGCGGCCATCCAATTCAGTCCGACAACGGGCGTGACCCCGGTATTATAACCAATCCGGTTTTCGAATCGATTTTCGTCTGATCAGACAATTGGATGGAAAAACCTAATATGTGCGGCCAGCCTAATACGAGGGTTGTCCGTAAAATAAGGTCTCCGAGGTGCTGAACAATTTTACGCGCAATCCGGCAATACTGGTATGTAGCCTGGTTCCGCTACACCAAATTCACACCACTCTAGTCTCGGCGTGGCAGCCGTTCGCGATGGTGCTCCGCTCCGGTGTCGGTCTTTTCCTGGATGTTTTCCTGATCAATATGTAAATATTAATTCAAAATTCCACTGGTTCTCCACACCTAGCTTAATCCTTAAGTATAGTGCCATTCTTTTGATACGGCGGCCATTCTAATTCGCAAGGAGTAAAATTAAAACTGACCTAACTTTTCCTCCCTTTTTGCAGGAAGTAAAAATGGTTGTTAAAAAATTGTGACCAATAACTCTGTAAATTAAAATAAAAAAAGTTAACATTTTCAGAAATTCTAGACCAGCGCTAATTTATTTTCAGCTATATTCTTCATTTCAATAATACGGTAAGGAGCTTCGAAATATCCCTAAATGTTGTGAAAATCAGATAATTGTTTTCACTAATTTCACACAGGAGGCACTGAAGAAAATAATTCATAATAATAATAATAATAATTTTTATTTTAGTAATTTGTACATTTAAGTTTACAAATTTCTAATTGATTATAATATTTCATATTCACTATATTTTTTCAAGTTTTATGTAGCTCCTACAATACATCTTGAGCTTTCCAATTGGTGTGGACTTTAAAGTTTCTGGTAGTGTGTTATACAACTTCATTCCCTTGTACAGTAGACTGTTCTGAGTATTCGCTTTGTCCATTTTTTGTAGCCTAATTTCCTTGCACGTCCTTGTGTTATATCTGTGAATGTCTTTATTGTATACAATTTTATTTGAGAAGTATTTTGGTAACGTGTTGTTCAATATTTTGTGGATAAATACTTGATAAATACCATCGTGTTCAAGGTCAGCATCTGTTTCACGGTCAACCAATTTAGTTCCTTTAACATTTTAACTATTTTTGAAAATCTGTTTCGTCGATGAATTATTCTCATTGCCCTGTTTTGGAGAATTTGTAACTTATTTTGTTCTCTTTCGTTACATAGGAAAAGTATACTTGAGCAGTAGTTGAAGTGTGGAGCAATAATTGAATTGTATATGGTGATTGCAGTTTTTCTAGAATTTTTTGGCCGAATTCTTCGAAAAAAAGGTTATCTATCGATATATTAATAAGTAATTACATAATTTCGCTTAGGGCCTAAGTTTTCTTTGTGTGAAGTGTAATTTTAAGGAAATGAAGGAGAGGAAGAAAAGAGGGGTGAGTAGGAATCTGTTTCATGTTTCAAATGATTTCCAAGGACTCTAGGATTTCAGCCGATTTGGTCTGCCCTCTCAAAACCAAACTTTCAATTGTGTTTTTTCTTGTTCAAATGTACCTTTATAGGTAACAAAATTTTCGTGAACGAAATTAAATTTTATCTTTGAAAAAAAAAGACTCGGCTGGAGCAGACTACCCCCTTAAGTTGCGTTCAATCTAAAGTAGTATATTTATTCTAAATCATGTCAAGTTCATATACTATGTTGCCTTGAAGGACCCCTGTGTTCAGAGCCAGGCAGTTTACCGTCCTGTCTCGTTGGTTGTTATTGGAAAATAATGAACCAGAAATTACTCCATAATCATGAATGATAAACATAATCATTAGATTGAATTAAGTTCCTTTACGTTTTAAGATTGCAAGAGAAAAACTTTAAAAAAATAATGACAAAATCAATTCCCTTTTATTATATTATAACCTTGAGCAACGCCGGGTACCTGCAATAATTTTCCCACACACACAAACATATTAGTAGATATATATTTAGCCAACATTACGTCACCATCATTTTCCACAAAAGCCTCTCTGAATACAATTCACGGCTTATGTAAGCAACTTAGCCTTGGCATTTATAGTGAATTTTTCCCAACTACGTTCACGTCTCTAATACCTTGTTGGACGAGCGAGGTATTTGTGTGTGTTTGGCATAGATTTGATATTGCTGGAGTTCGCACAAGGTACTCCAAACTCCAACATGTTCGTATCGAAATATTATTGTCAAATGTTTTTCTTATTTGTTGTTTTCTGACAAAGTGTTATACGTTTAAATATTTTTATTTTTGAAACCGACGATTCGTGGTGGAATTTCTTTGAAAATTATTCTATCGATCAAAAATTCCGTATCATCGAACAAATATATATATATATATATATTTTTACATTAGCTCCACACAGGAGGCACCGAGGAAAACAATTTCCCTAGGGGCCTATGTCATCTTTGAGGATGCTGTGAGGAGGGTTTTTTTAAGGGAAAGGAAGGAGAAGAAGATATGGGAAGGAAAAAGGTATGAGGGGTGGGTAGGAATCTAGGGGTCAGTGTGGCCAGGAGTGACGGACTTATGAATCTATTCCTCACACTGCGGTGCCAGGCGAAGGGGTCGGGAGAATCCGGCTGGAGAGGTCAAAGGGCCTCCCTCAATCAATCTCCTCCGATCCAGCCCACCACGCAGTGGTTGGGCAAACGTATCCGCCACCAAGATCTAGACAAACCTCAACACATGAACCCGGGCACCCCTGCTAAGTCACCAAACCACCAAGAACCACTTGGGGTGACCTGTGGCAGGGGTGTTGGTTGTCCAATAAATGGTTCCCGGGGCGGCGGTACCCATACCCGCCTCCCAAATTATAATAACGATTAATTAAAAAGTGACTACAATAAAATTAAGTTGTTTATAATACATATTACTTGAATGGTATTCCCCAAACAATATCAAAGTAAGCTACAAACCTGAGGTAATTAAGCCTACTGGGAATAATCAAAATAATTAGAAAAACTTAGTAACAAGTGTAAGAAAACCCGTGTAATTCAATAAAATCCTTGTAGACCACCCCTCTCCCCCCCCCTCGTATGTTATGTACATAAACCGTAGATAAAAATAATTTGTACCAGTCTGAAGATGCATTTAACAGGCTGAAACCAGTTATGGTCAAATAAATCAAAGTGTATGTAAATAAGTTTCATATTTGTTTAATTATACAGTGATTTTATTTTAATTCTAGCGAAGAGTGTGAAAAATCACGGATAGTCTGAATTCTGGACAAAGCGGTTTGAATCTAAAAAAACGGCAAATAAAATAGGTAAATAAGACATACAAACATAGACATCCAAATGACTAGACAAGCAGTTACAGGTGAGGGGTCAAACCAAACCATGGAGGGCGAAGAGGGGAAAGATGATTGTGATTCGTTATACAATCAATCTAACAGTAAATAGGCATCTCGCATTACAATATCACCATTTAGTTCTTAAAAGCAAAATCTGCTTTGAATGAATAGACCTTTTTACATGGGAGCGCGAATTGCTAGTAATACTATTGCAATACACATAGCAATATTTTGTTGCCGTGTTTAGTTAAAACACTATTACAAATGTTTCATAATTTACTTATCCCTGTAACCAGCGACGAGAACACTAGAGAACCGCCCACATTCGCTATGTGCACATTGATATGTAGATATATTGTATAGAATACGCTACCGTTTTGGCGTTGTATTTCGTTAAATGTATGGATGTTACCTTCTAGCTGTTCACGGCAAGAATGATGACGTCACACATTTTAGATTCAAGCGAGGCTCTATCCCCTCCCCATGGAGCGAGCCGGTTCCAAGGAGGAGCTTCAGCCGGCGCCATGTGGAGGGGGAAATAATACGTTTTTATCACTTAGGGCAGGTCCATGTATATTCATATGTCCGTGCATACAAAGTACAATTTTCATTAAAAAAGACCAGAATAAAAATATTAAAAAAGATATACCTACTACAAATCTCTCAACTTCACCCTTAATTAACATATAGGTACCCTTTTCTAGTATTACTATCAACATGTCTAACTTTTATTATTTTATTATTGGTAATTTCTGTTATATCTCTCAATTTCTAATAATAAGACAACTTACCATGTGTTGGGTATCTTCCAAATAGGTGCGAGTGATAGTTGGTTTATTAAGTTATCGTAAATATTTACAATGAAGATTAAACTCACAGACAGACTTCGTTTATTTAGTAAAGATGTAAATGTATAAGTTACAAATATAGCACGTCGTTTATTAGTAAAACTGATTGGGTGTAATTAAATAAAGGCGTAAGTTTTTTTTTTCAATATCTCCGCACAGTAGGAAAAAAATTCTTATATTTGCAATATTTGCTTCCATAAAAAAACGTCCCTCAGGGCCGGTATAGTTTTTGGGGATACTGTGAAAAGAAAGAGAGAAAGTTCTGAGAATAAAAAAGCATGAGGATTGGGAAGGAATGTGGCGGTCAGTTTAAGGCCTTCCTCAACCTCTCTTTCCGTCCGGCCCATCACGAAATAGGGTTGGCTGACGCACCCGACGTCAAGACCTGGACAAACCTCATGAATCCGGGCATCCCTGCTAAGTCATCTAAGGAAGCGAACCAATGCAGTGGTGTTGGTTATCGGTACCCATTTCCGACTCCCAAAATGTGTGCAGTATAACACAAAATTTCATGTATGTATTTTTAATGGTTCCATGCCAACTGAGAATAAACTCAACTCAGCACCTCCTTGAAAACTCATTAAAAGCTATGAATAAATTTTAAATTAGCCCATAACCCTAACCTACCATTACCTATTTTTTTTTTTGTTTATCACTCTAAATGACTTATCTGAGATGGTTCTGAGTTGGTTTCATTTCGAGTTGTCCGGTCACTATTTTTAATCATAGGCTTCAGAAACATCGAATAGAAGTAATACGTACGATCGAAACTTAATACAGAATGTGGAATGTATCGGGAGCATCTCTTATTGTTATACAATTTTCCCCTTCCTCTAACACTTAGCTAAAATTAATTTTAAAACATAAAAAAGCCCATCTCCAGGCAACATTACCCTGAAAAACTTTTTTGGCTTTACTTCAATTGACTTATATATCGGAACTATGTGTCCGACAAAACTTAAGCGATAGGCAGCTTACTCTAAGGTCAGCAAATCGAGATGTTACTAATCGTTTAATCGAACTTTCTAGGTCAAATCGAGCCGTTTACTATGATCGATCTTTTCGTGTAACTGGCCCGCTCATTTGGAACAAACTTCCCTCAGCTCTTACTAATATCCAGAACTTGGCTGAATTCAAAAGAGCTTTAAAAACAAACTTAATTAAAAAATCATATCTTTCATGAATTTTAACTCCCTATCAATCTACTATAATAAGCCATGTTCCTCAAGTTTCTGGTAATTGGTTGGTTTCGACTACCTCTTTACTATAGTTTTATGTGCACTCTGAATTTGTATTATTTCTAAATGTTAACTGCCTCCTTATCTAAATAATTTAGTTTAAATGATTCTTGTTGAATGGCACCGTGATGGTTTATCATTATATATTGTCCTGTGCCAAAACAGCACTCACTATTGTTGTTAATATTGTTCTTTAGGAATTGCTTTATATATTTGTGTATATTCGTTATACCACATTATTTAATTAATTTTTTAAGGACTCGTAAGGAACACTGTAGGTTAATTTTAAGTTTATTATAATTAAGCGCACTTGAAGTGAAACATCACAAAACTGCGCTATATAAATACTACGTTATTATTATTATTATTATTATTATAAAATACATTTATTTCTGTATTTTCGGTGTAAGCTGTTTGCTTTTTTACAAATAAATATATATAATAATAATATAAACCTGTCATAGATTTTATTTAAATTGTACCAGCACGTTATATGGTGAAACAGGTCCAGTAATAAATAATAAAAATCGTGGAAAGTTAGAGAGGCGTCTGATTCCTTACACAAGTCATATTTTATATGTACGAGTAAATCACTATTTATTTATTAGTTATACGTCTTAGTTGAAAGTCGCTAATAATAATTAGAGGAATTTGGTCCCGGCATGCATTGCTATGCCATTTAATAAAGAAATTGTTTCCCCTGCGTGTCCTTTCCCATTCGTCCCGTCCCCCTCTCCCTATCACGTCTGCACTCCGCCTTCTCCACCTTCCCTCTCCCCACCCCATTCACACCTTCCCCCATCCCTCGACCCCTCTCCCGAGTTCCCCTTCCCCCTCCCAGGTTCCCCTGCCCCCTCCCGGGTTCCCCTACCCCTTCCCACATTCCATACATTCAGTTCCGGTACATTCATATTGTAATTTTTTATACAAATTTCATAATGCCAGAGCTCACCAGTAGTTTTATAAAAACCTTGTCCTAAAAATATCGAACACAAAAAAAGAATTATCCAATTTGGTGCAGTCGTTCGGAAGTTATGCGCGTAAATACATTTCGGCGATTCATTTTTATTTATATAGAAGATAGATAGATATATACCTCAAGGGTGCTGCTGTGGTACTAGGTACTTATAAATCACACAATATAAATGGCACTAGTAATAAATCTTAGGGGTCGTCCATTAATCACGTGATGTTTTTTAGCAACTTTTTAACCCCCCCCCCCCCTGTGGTGATATGTGGTGAGGTTTTAGAATAACCCCCCCCCCCCCCCCCCCCCCCCCAAAATCACGTTTTTTTTTTAGTACAAAGTATTTTGAAATTTTCAGAATATTATCACGAAAAATAAATACACGTGATATCTCATTACACCCCCCCCCCCCGGTGATATTTCGTGATTTTTCTGAACCCCCCCCCCCCCTTTCGAGCCTCATGTGATTAATGGACGACCCCTTAGTTGTAAGTGTGATAAGTTATACATGGATTAGATAAATTTAAATGTTGGTTCTTTTCCCATGAAAACGTCGCTGTTGAAAGTGGTGGGCACTTTATTTTTTTAATTTGAAAAACCCTTATACTACTCTTATATCAGAATATTAATTTTACTGTGAAGAACCGATAAAAAAATAAATGATCTAAAAATTATTTTTGGCGCCATGTGCCCTTTAGATGATATTACATAAAAAGTGTGGTAACTAATATTCACGACGTATATTTCCCTAATTAACCCCCCCCCCACCCACCCCCCCAACCCTATCCCTTCCGCGCTTTCATTAAATATTCTGCCGATTTTGGTTTGCCCCTCCCTCTAACACCTCTCCCAATGTTAACCTATATTAAACTTTACTACATGACTCATCAGTGGCGGACTAAGCCCATCAGAGGCCCGGCGCGGCAAAGCTGAATAAGCCCCCCTTGTAATTTTACAAGTTTTTTATTCAGTTCACACGGGCCTCTGGTCCTGGGGGGCCTCCAAACGCCTCCATGTTGATCAAATCTTAAACAAGGTAATATTATAGGATACTTAAAAAAATGTATTCGTCATTTGTAAGTTTTGCTGAAGGATAATTCAACATTCAAACTGTTTCAATCAATTTTTCGAAAAATTTCTTTAAAAATTTGGTGTGAGCATTCTCAACAAATGTATCATTTAGAAAATAAAATTAAAAAATGGTAATTTTTTTTAGTGTCCTGGTAAAGCCTTTTTTAGGATTAGATCAAGGGAACATGGAGGCGTTAGGAAGCCCCCCAGGACCAGAGGCCCAGAGCGGGCCACCCCTTCCGCCCCCCGTTAAGCCGCCACTGCGACTTATCGAGAGGAAGACATCAGTGTTCCCGAAAAATGTAGATTTTGTCTTATAAAGTGATTGTAGTTTCATTTTAATTCATGTCGTTTAGTCACCAAAAACCTACCTTTAGAATCTATTTTTACCTAAACGTACCTTTAGAAGTTTGGTGACTTAGCAGGGGTATCTGGGTTCATGGTGTGAGATTTGTCTAGGTCTTGCGGCCAGTGATTTTGCCTACCTACTGCCTGGCCGGCCGGATCGGGAGAGAATGGTTGAAGGAGACTTAACCTAGACCTCTCCAGCCGGAGTATTTCGACTCATCGCATCGCCAGTGTGAAGGGTGGATACTTACGTCCGTCACTCCTAGATTCTTACGTTTCCCTCATACCCTTTTCCTTCCCAGAACTTTCCCTCCTTCCTATCCTTGAAAAGAACCCCAAAAATGACTAGGTGTAGAAGATAACATAGATGAGAGAAATTTTGGAAGTGAAACTTTTATAGCGCCGTTAGTGACTCGAATTTCGGGTGAAATGAAAATGCGTCACAACTCAGTTCTACACAAATACTCGGTTCTAATATCATGCTGTAAATTGGCACCTCGGCGCGTGCCTTCCTTAGCGTAGTTTGCAAGGTGCCTGACAAGTCTCAGCGGCCAGAGAGACAGACATCATGCGAACGGGGGTTCGAATCCTACGAAATCCAAAAAAAAAAACATTTTTATTTTCTGAAATCAATATTCAATCTCCAAACCACTTTAAAAAACAGGCAAAAGAAAAGAAAGTGACATCTAGCGACTTTCTAGTTTCACTTCTACTGCGTGTGAATTACATACTCTGATTTTTTTTCATATTCTTTGAAAAATGTACAAAAATTCCAGGAATTATCACATTACTCATTATTTTAATTGTGGTACCTAGGTATATGCGCGGAAGAGAAATGTATGAAATTGGTACCAAAATATAAATTTCTTTAAATGCTACTGTTTTGAGGAGTCCTGCTGTGACTTTATAGTGCGGTAATTAAGTTTGTCTTTGTATTTAGTGGTCAGATCAGTCTGAGAAAAACCGTAGCAGGTCAATAAAGTTAAATGTTGATATTATCATAACTGGATTGCTCAAGCAATAATCGCGCGATGGAAAATGTATATGGGTTAAGGTCCGCTTTTCCGTAATTGAAGTATTTTGTTCAATATTATTTATACCGGGCTAATTGCAGACTAACAGTATAGTGTGAAGAATTTTCCTCCTAATCCCTCAGGCCTCGGGCATACTTTGTCGGAAGGTTAAAATATTTCCGTTTGACAAAAAAATCAAAATTAATGGAATATTTTTGAACGCATCCGAAAACTAAAAGCTGTAATACGTTTTTTCTAATTATTTTTTTTTTTACAATAGCTCCAAACAGGAGGTCCAGAGTAAAATAATTCCCCTTAAGGCCAAGTGTCGTCCTTGGGAATGCTGTGTGGAGGGTCTTTGCAGGAAAGGAAGGAGAGGAAGTTCTTGGAAGGAAGAAGGTATGAAGGGTGGGTAGAAATTTGAGGGTCAGTCTGTCCAAGAGTGACGGACGTATGAATCCATTCCACCTCAAAAAGTCTTTCTAAACCAATCTCTCCCGATCCGGCCTGACACGCAGTTGGTAGGCTGACTCATCCGCTGCCAAGACCAGGACAAACCTCATCTGGATGTGAACCTGGGCACTCCTGCTAAGTCACCAAACGTAACGAACCACTTGGGGTGCCCTATGCCAGAGGTGTTGGTTATCCAATAAATGGTTCCCGGGGTGGCGGTACCCATAACCGCCTCCCAAACTGATAAAATAAAAGAAATAAAAACACATACATATTCTATGCAAGTGTATTATAAAATTGCAATTTAGGTGGCGGGTATGCGTACCGTCGCGTCGCCTTGGAAACCATTTATTGGATTACCAACACCACTGCCATAGGTCACCCCAGTGGTTCGCTGCGTTTGGTAACTCAGCAGGGGTGCCCGTGTTCATGAGGTACGGTTTGTCCCGGTCTTGGCGGCGGATGCTTCTGCCCACCAGCTGCATGGCAGGTCGGATCGGGAAAGAACGGTTGAGGGAGTCCCTTTGACTTTTCCAGCCGTACTCTGAATTTTTTTTATTTTTTTTAAATTTTTTTTTATTTAATTTTATTATTTAATTTTATTTTATATAAAATAAAAACTGTTTATTTATAAAGGAAATAAAAATTAAAATGGAGTTCTACAAATTAAACTTGATAACAATACAAAAAAAAGTTTCATATTTTACGAAATTTCCAGAGTTTCATTCTTTTTTTTTCAAATTTCTGTCGGAAAACTTTGGTTCCATAAAAATATTAATTTGAATTATTTTGTGGTTAACTTTTATATTTGAATATAAAGAAGCATGGTGTTTTTTTCGTCCTAACACCGTTTAGATGATATTTCTAACAATGATTGTAAGGGAAACAACGGTTTCTGTGAGATCCGCAGGGAGGAAAGAACACGCAGGGCAGGGATGATGGAGGGGTGGGGGATGAGAGTGGGGCAAAGGGAGCAATTGCAAAGGAGACGTAGTAACGGTTGGTGATAGCAGGGGTTGATTTGAAAAATCCACGCTTCTTACACGGACAGCTGTATGTGGCCTGCTCACGCGTCGGAAAACCTTCTTATTTGACTGACTTTTTTTTTTTTTTACAGTGAATACCGCACAAGAATCTCAACTGCTCCCGTCTGGAGCCAGTGAGACTATGGCATCCCCAATTGGGGTATGTTGTGAGGCTGAAGGTAGTGGGGAGGGGAAGGAGGTGGGGAAGAGGAAGGTTGGGAAGTACCTGACTATTCAGATCTGGTCACCAAACACGGCTAAAGCCATTTTCAAGCAACGTTTCAATTCTGAATGGTGGTCTTACACCAGGGCGATACTGATAGTATCTTCCACTCTGGAACATGCCGCAAATATACTATGTATTATTTTAAATGAATTGATTGTGAAATAACACAAATTAATCAAATAAAATTTATATGCGCACGCCGGGTTCGAACCCGCGACCTCCGGATTGTGAGTCAAGAGTCTTACCCACTGGACTACGGAGGTCGTCGAAAAACTAAAAAATATTGTGCATCCAAAAGCACTTCAATAAACATAATTAAAACACAAACACATTTTTTTAATCGATGAGCATTTAACAGATGTCGTATCATAAAATTTTGCTTTAACCAAAGAGCAGGCTATATTCGTTTTCTTCAAACGATTCAGAAACAACATAGATTTAAAACCTTGACCTGAATTCGCCTTAACTATTAATTGCGTCGGACTAGCCTTCGTCGTCTGAATGTAGCGGTGCTCAAATATATTATTGTGTTATTTAAAAGAATCCGTAAATTCCAATTGAATGTGAAGGGTACTCTGATTATTGAAATAATGCAGCAAGAAACAACGACATTCGGGCGTCTGCTAATTCAGTATAATATTTTGTATTATGTTAAATTTGCGTAACTGATTTTTTTAAAACATTAACTCCAGACGAGGTGAGACACACACGAACTGGAATAAACTGGAGGTCCCGATCCACGGAGGCGCCAAATGTTGCTCCCTTCACTACGTCTGTAGGGAGAACGTCATCTGCATTGGCGCTATAGAGCTGGTCCGAGATGTCCAATGGCTCCCTTATGACGTAGCTGGGTCTTTGTCCGTAGAGTGGTAGGTATTCCGTGGTCAACAAGTCCAATACAATTTCATTATTGGTAATGGTGTGTGGAGGATCTTTTTAAGAAAGAAGGAAGGAGAGGAATCTTTGAAAAGGAAAAAGGTATGAAGGGTGGGTAGGTTTCTTGGGGACGGTGAGTCTAGGAGTGACGGACACACGAATACACTCTCCACTGCAGAGCAACGCGTTGGGTAGGTTTACTGTCTTTTTCTACCAGTATTACAATGGAAGATGCTCCGAGGTCATTGATCCCTTCGGAACTTAGTGAAGAAACTATGCTTAGTCGGTAAACACACCAAACGCGCGCACGTGAAAATATTTGTCACGTGAAAACGGGTTGCTTCTACTGCTTGTTCTTGAGTTCAACAGCCCGGCTGTGGAATGATTTGCCAGCCTTTGTGTTTCCTCTCTCCTACAACATGGGTCTCTTAAAAAAACCTGTTCACTCCTTCCTATCCTCATAAATACCGTCCACATATTTTAGATTTTCACGGCCAAAAGTATTATCGTTATTTATTTTTGAAGTGTTAGGCCGTGTTGCGCTACCTCCTTCTTTAGCCAATGTTTTGGACAACCTTACAGTATCCATCATCAGGGCAGATGTGTCTATACCCCAAAAATAAAATAGATAACGATAACAAACAAAGATGATTAAATATTCTTGAGATGGCTGAAGCTATGTTTCATGACTGTATTTGAACAGCTATTTCCTGACTTTCACCTTCTTCAATAAATTTCCCTAATTTGGATATCATATTTCCAAGGTATCCGGGAAGTCAGAATTATTGTGCGGTACCAAATGAACATAATAAATCACATCGTTTGCTGGCCGCTAATTGCACCCACTTCAGCCGCTGTCACCGTGAATTATATTTGCACCATCCTAATACTGTTTTATACCTATGCATGCCTTTTAAAGTGTCTACGTATGTATGTACATATACATGTGGACACTTTAAAGGCATGCTTAGATGCAAGTAATGTAAGCATGCGCTTGTGTGGGTATAGCAAACCAAACAATGGTGGCCTCGCGATTGTTTGTTTTATGAAGGTTTGTAATTTAATATTTTATTCACTCAGTTTGCCGAGAAAAAACAAGCCACATTAGGTGGTAGAATACTGCCAATGATAGGTTTAGTTCGGTCACTTTAACCCTTTGGGTCTTTTTGTGACCTTTAGTAAACGATGTACCTATAGCAGTAAATTATTCTTGTGTACTTTACAATACGAACTGATTTGTGGACGAAAGTCGTCTTATGTCCTTTTATATTGCTTTCAATATTATTTCAGCAGTGTTAGAAAATGGAATTAATTTTTATTTCCATATAAAAGTTTACTAAAGACACTTCCAAATAATTGCAATATATTTCCAAAAAGACTTTTCAGAGATTGTATTTTTTTTTATGTTGTTTACGTTAAACGGTAATTCGATGGCCAAAAGTGCTACTATTGTGAAACCGCGACCTTCAATGCCAGAAGGCGCCTATGTGTGTATTTTGCACTCACCCTCCACTTATTAAAATCAAGTCAGTTGCATTCGATATTACGAGAAATGTGCGGAAAAAGTATTGTGCTTGAAATCGATTGCTAGTAAAATAAATTCCTAGTGCTGCTTCACGTCTGTCATCTTTAAAACAATAAATCAAAACCACCACCCGTAGTCCTAGGTATAATAATAAGAGAGTTTTAATTTTAAAAAATATCATATAAAAGAGCTAAATTTTTGCGAGAACGATTTATTATCTTTTTTTGCATGAGTATCGAAATCTTCAATTGAGACCATAGACATCCAAATTTAATAGACCAGAAGTTACAGATGAGGGGTAAAACCAAACTATGGAGGGTGAAGAGGGGAAGATGACTGCGATTTGTTAAAAAATCAATCTGACAGTATATAGGCATCTCGCATTATAATATCACCATTTAGTTCTTAAAAGCAAAACTGCTTTTTAATGAATAGACCTTTTTACATGGGAGCGCGAATTGCCCGCCACGTTATTATTATATTTGCGTAGTTGAAATCGGCAAAAGAAAGTTCGCCCTTTTTCACACGGGAATATTTTGTTGCCGTGTTTAGTTGAGACACTTTTACAAATGTTTCATAATTTACTTACCCCTGTAACTCACTGGAGAAACGCCCACATTCGCTACGTTCACATATATTAGGGCATAATGTATAGCACAAGCTCTCACTTTTGTTCGTAAAATATGCGATGTGACCAACGCGCTGCTCAGGACAAGAATGATGACGTCACATTTTTTAGATTCAAGCGACGCTCTCGTAAGCCCGGCTGGCTCCAAGGCGGAGCTATAGCCGGCTCCATGGGGAGGGGGAAATAATACGTTTTTATCACTTAGGGCAGGTCCAGATATATTCATATGTCCATGATTGAGACGCAAAAAATCTTCAATTGAGCCGCAGATTGGGCATGTCTTCTCTAATAATTACTTTATATGAAAAAACATCGTAAAAATCTCTTTATTTTAAAATCGAAAATATTTATATTTTTAATAGCATGTTACTTTCTTTAATAATAAAATCTGAAAGAGTCTTCGTCGGCATTTAAAAACAGTATTTAATTTTCGAATACGTTCAAAATCAGCAAAGCTATTGGAAAATTATTGTCAATAATGGAATATTTTTTTAAGTATTTTGGTTATTTGTTTTTGGGGTGTTATGTCGTGTTGCGCTGCCCCCTTCTTGCCTCAAAGCAGATAACGAAAATACTTTTGGCCGTAAAAATCTTAAAACGTATCATTTTTAAAGTAATTTGACGATAAAATCTCGGAATACCCCCGGGGGTTAAACACCATTTAGAATGATTTCTTAAGGTAGAAATTGGTACTCATAAAACTTTCATGTCGTACTTTATTTATTTTATTTCTAGCATATGTATCTAAGTATAGCTTCCATGCTAACTCAGAATGAAGTCAACTCAACACCTCTTTTAAAAGTTATTAAAAGCTATGAAAAAAAGAAATTAATAGCTCATAACCTAACTTAACATAACCCATTTAACCAATAAATTTTGATAACTTTCAAGGGAGGTGTTGAGTTGATTTCATTTTGAGTTGTCCGATCATCGTATTATTCTCGACATCCATTGATTTTGGACCCAGATGTCATGGGTTCGAAATCTGGCAATGGAAAAACAAATATAATTAATATTTGAATGCTTATTAACACTTCGTTTTAGAATGGTAAGGAAACGCTAATCACAATAATTGAAACATTGTTTGAAGAGAAGCTGTGTAATACTTTCTCAATTTCAACTTTTAGAACTATTTCTAACCTTCCTCTTACCTTCTCCCTTCTCTGCCCCACTTTCTTCAAACTCAATACCTTTGCAAAATATGAATTCCACAGTTCTATAATCCATATACGAAAAAAATCGCATTAATATTTAAGTATTCAAAAAATTTGTCACATTTCATCAAATCTTATAATTTTCATGGCAAAAACCACAAAAGCTTTTAGTAAATTACCACTAATTCTAATGTGTTTTATCTACACAATTCACGTATCAGGACCCCTGAGGGTAATGCAGGTACTACTACAGTCAGTACTCTAATTACTAAAAACTTTAGGGTGTGGAGCGTGGAGCAGACCTTGACAAGCAGACGTGAAGAGACTAATATACATGTATACATTGCCTTATAAGTAGTGGATCATGTTGATATACGAGAGAGACTGAAATCGGATGCTTATTACGTGACCTAATAAAGGAACAATAGAGGGTACGGTTAGAGTAGGTCAGGGCTATGGGGCCAAATATTAATATCACATAAATACGTCGTTTATATTAATTTTACTCCTACGTTGTTTTATGTAACACAACTTATAGTAGCAACTTTTTACGCTTACAATTATGAAACTTAAATATAGTTAGGTGTTTAGCAAAGTGGCATAACTGTCATTTAATTTTACAAAACTTAATTATTATTGTAGCTTTCAAATATGGAATAATTCATTTAGAAAGTTCAGAACGGATTATCAAACTGTGGTCATACCACTTACAATCGATGTATTTATATTATTTCTAGATAGGTATTTACGATGAAATTTTTTTATTGTTTAATTATCTACGCCCTTATTGATTTCTGAGTAAAATGATTGAAATTATTAATTTTTTATAAAAAAAACTCTCTTTTTATAACTTTTGAAGGTTATTCCCATCAATGTAATAAATCATTGAAGAAGAAGATAAAAATAATAATATGGAAAAATAATTAGTTGAAGATAATATATTTAATTCTAAAATTTAAAAAATGAGATTGACAAATACGAAGGTTTGACAGAAGGTGGCAATAGCGAAATTGGGTAACGCGCACGTCCCGGTAGACTAGAGTTCTGGGTTCGAGTCCGAGTTGCGACCATTCTTTTTCTGTTTTTTTGTGTCTTGTTCTCTTTCATATTTTCATCTATATTATTATTGTTATCTTCTTCTTCAATGAGAAATTATTAATGGTTGTTATGCTTTTAAAGTTTCCCCAATTATTTTATCGTTTAAATTCGACTAATAAATAAAATGTTTTTATAAAATAAGTAATAATATTCAAGAATTCAAGAAATATCTGAACAATATTTTTATGTAGAATATTTTGATATCTAAGGAGCATCACGTAGGGTCTATTGCATATATTTGTGTATTTCTATCTCTCTGTAAAAACTTGTTAACGTTTTCTTTTTATGTATCTTGCATTTTGTCATGTATTATTTATGACATTTTATCATTCACCTGTAAATTTTGTATTTACTAACATACCAACTAATTTATTTTCTATGCCATTCACAACTAAGATACTTTCTCTTTTATTGTAATGCACTATCTTTCCTTAAATTTATCTGTATACCTACCTTTCATATGATGTTTACTTGTTATGTTTTTATAGCTTATCTTTTTTATTAACAAAAAAAACTGTCTCTGTATCATAAACTTGTCATGTAAAAGCCCATCAGGGCGTTGAAAATTAATAAATAAAAAATAAAAATAAATATTATTGAACATATTAAAGAAATAAAAATTATAATGAAGTTCTACAATTTAAACTTAATAACACTAAATTCAGGTGTTCTTGGATAGGCTCAGTCTTCGCACATATGCATTACATTCAATTTGGGAGACGGGTACGTGTACCGCCGCTCCGGTAACCATTTATTGGGTAACCCCTGCCATAGTCAAGTGGAGGTTTAGTGGCTTAGCAGGGGTGCCCGAATTCATGGGTGAGGTTGGCCTAGCTGGCCGGCGGATGCGTTTGCCACACTGCGTGGCATGCCGAATCGGCAGATTGGTTGAGGGAGTCCTTTTGACCTCTCCAGCTGCGTTCTCTCGACCCATCGCCTTGCATCACAGTGAGAGGGATGAATTCATGCGACCGTCACTCATCTGGACGAATTGAACTCCAGATTCCTACCCGTTTTAGTTTAAATCGTTGGGATGAAGTGTAATCCACCCACAGTTCTAATGCATACAGAGATTATGTTGCGTAAGTGAAAAAGCCTTAACACTGCACTGCTCTAACGGATATCGCTCTTCTTTACCTCCCCATATCCTTAAAGTCTTCAGGCCATTATAGATGGCCTGAAGACGTGCGTCCCCTCCCCCCCCCGCGTCACCTTCCCCTCCAGCGTTCCTCTTTCCATCTTCCCTCTCCTCTCTTCCGCTCCCCGTCCAGCCGACACCCCTACCGCCTTCAGTCCCAGTACATTCAGTTTTCAAACAGCTCGCGTGCCACCTATTAAATTTTTTAATTCAATATTTATGTTTTAATATATTACAAATATTCATTTTCGAACATTAGAAGAACAATCACATCAAATTTCGTACCTAATACCTGTAATAAAAAAAAAAACTATTCTTTTGTTAAAAAAAAACAGCTACCTGCTAAATTCACATTCATCAAACGTCCGAAATTAAAAAAGTCGTTAAATTTTCTGAAACTATCCAATTTTCTTAATTTTTCTTTCTTAAGAACCTTCTACAAAGTATTAGAAAACTTAACAAAAATATGTATGAAATAGGTAAAGTCGTTCTGAACTTATGGAATGACCAAGGGAAACAGGGATTCATTTTCATGCATATAGATTTAAAACTATTTACCGCATTGGTTTTCCTTCCACCTATCCAAAACCATTTAACATAATAATATTGTTGCAACAGCCCTGTAGAAGAATGGGTCATTCCATGCCGGTAGAGCGAGAGAGGTTTTTTCCAGACACATTCGACGCTCTAACTCCGCCATAACTTGGGACAGTTTGCTAAGGAGCGGCATACCATAGGTCCACTGAAATAAGTATAATGATAGAAATGTGTAAAATAAAATATAATATAATTTTTTTATTTATTTAGTACTAGCCTTTTCCCGCGGCTTTGCTAGCATGGTGTAAGGAGGCTTCCCACTCCACCTCCTCCACCTTCCGAACGTCTTCCTCAACCAGTCTCTCCCGATGCGACCCGCCACATACAGGTGGGCAAAATCGTCCGCCGCCAAAAACTAGACAAACCTTACCCCATGAACTCGGGCATCCCCGCGAAGTCACAAAACATAGCGAACCACCTTGGCAGGGGTGTTGGTTATCCAATATATGGTGCAGTACCCATGACCGCCTCCCAAATTGATTATTATCCATAAATACAGCAGGAACCATAATATTTCTATTTGACAGCTCGTAGTAATATGAACTCTGGCGGGATAAAAAGGTGCGGCCTCAACCTTGAATTGGAACGGGAACGTAACAAACATATTTACAGATGAAACGACAAATGGTTGTGTTGTAACAAGACTGTTTGATTATTTTAATGTTTACATTCTTGCTGGGACTGCCAATCGATTGGAGAGGAATCCCATCCATTTTCCAGCGCTATACTTTTATCATGTATGTACTGCGTCTTCCTCTCTACAGGTGCTTGCAAGTTACGCTGGATACAATCACCTAGCGCTTTGCCTTCTCGTGGACTATCACCAATCTTGTCTATAGTCATACTAACACTCATTGTATCTTGATTTACCGCTAAGCACTTGCGTACTGCTTACTAACAAAGTATGCAGGGACACTGGAGGTCTAGATTAAATCAAAATTAAATGTAGATTAATTCATTAAAAAAAATAAGAGTCCTTGCGAGAGCCTTGAAGGAGTAACCATCTGTTACTTATACCAGGGCGGGTAAGTGGTGGATAACCTCAAATGATTATTTTAATTAGGTTTTAGTTGGTAAATGCCATGTTTTATTCGTACCGAAGAAAGAAAAGAAAAATCACCTAAAGAAAGATATTCAATTAAATTGCGTTGGACATTCACTTTTTATTTAATGTAATTTTCCTTTTGTTTTCACTGTTTCTCTCAATTGGCAGATGTAACCTTGTTGTCCCAAGCGAATGACTGCTTAAATACAAAAGGCATGATGTTGCTCCAAAAATATTTTATACACGGTGGTAGAATCTTGTTGCACTAAATATAAAAAAAAAGTTATATTTTCCAAATAGAACTAAGTTAAATTGCAAATGGAACATTGTTGTTCTAAAAAATAAACAAGTGTTACATTAATTAGAACTTTATTGCATAACTAGCTTTTTCCCGCGGCTTCGCTCGCATGGTATTAGGGGTTTCCCACTCCGCCTCCTCCACCTTCCCTCTTCCCACTCCACTCCCCTCATCAACCACCCTCCCCCCTCCCCCTCCACTCACCCCTCCACCCACTTCACTCCCCCATCAACCCCCCTCCCCCTCTCCCCCACTACCCATCCGTCCCCCCACTCCTCCCCCCTCCACCTTCCCTCTCCCTACTCCACTCATCCATCAACCCCCTCTGTCCCTCCCCCTCCTTTTATACAAATTTCATAATGCCAGAACTCAACGGCAGTTTTATACAAAATAACGAACAAAAAAAAGAATTATCCAATTTGGTGCAGTCGTTCGGGTTTACATACATTAATTTTTTGAGATAGTTATTAAGTACGACGCCAACAAAGCACTGTTTTTAGGGTAATTGCCTAATTTAAAAAAAAAATCGTTTCCAAGGCGACAATTGGTTTGCTTTTTTGGGACGTTTGCAATAAATCGATTTTGTTAGGGACAGAAAACGTAAGATAAATAATTTCACAACGCAGAGATTATTCATAACGTCAGAGCTTACCAATATATATAGCCTATAGATCTTGTAAATAATCTAGCTTTCTATTAGTGAAAGAATTTAAAAAATCCATTCTGTAGTTTTTACGTGAAAGAGTAACAAACATAGATCCATACAAACTTTCGCCTTTATAATATTAGTGATTTAATATTATAAAGACTTTATAATAGACGGATTGCAATCTTTAGAGCACAGGCGTCGGGTGGGAATGCTATCCTTGTTCTACCGGTATTACAATGGAAGATGCTCCGAGGAACTAGCATCATTGATCCCTTCGGCACCGGTGCATAGTCGGGAAACACGCCAAACGCGTGCCCAACATTTGTACACAGTTGACATTTGTCACATGAGAACGGTTCGTTTCTTCGACTCGTTCTTATGTTCAACAGCTCGGCTGTGGAATGATTTGCCGGCCTCTGTGTTTCCTCCTTCCTACAACATGGGTCTCTTCAAGACCAATGTTCATTCCTTCCTCTCCTCAAAAAGACCCTCCACACAGCATCCCAGATGACATAGGCCCTGAGGGAAATTATTTTCCTCAGGGCCTCCTGTGTGGAGTTAATGTAAAAAAAAAAAAAGTAGGATTATTTTTGAACTAACATTATTGTTGAATTTATTTTTATAGGACTTTAAAGAGAATAAAATTCTAAGGAACTTGGTTTAAAAAAGTTTTTTTTGGCCGAAATGTCATAAAGAAACTTATTGTCTCAAGGCATGAGCCTAAACTGCATAGCCTCCCTCAATTCTTTCAGTTTCTCTTGATCCGACCCGCCAAGCGGTAGGTAGGCAGACTCACCCGCCTCCAAGACCTACGCAAACGTTACTCCATGAATCCGGGCTCCCCTATTAAGTACCAATGTAGCGACTTCTAATTGTTCTCAAATGACGCAATAATAGACAAATCATCTTGTTCGTTTGCCAGCACCTTTATCTAATACTAGGGATTATTTGTTCAGTGCACAGGAGTACCCACCCACGTAGTTGGCTTCGAACCGGCGCGTACGCCGTACGCCGCACACAATGCCGAATTATCAATTTACGACGCCAAAAATATTTTTTATGCAATTCTGATCAAAAATGCGTATGAGAAGATTAAAAAAAAATCTTTCTAAAATTACCTTGTTATTTGGGTTCAGACGCTCTTAGTATTCAAAAAAAAAAAAACATGAATTATTTCTTATTTCTGTATTTTTAATTAGTGATCCAGATAAAATATATAAATATGACACTGTAAAATGACGATAACTAGTAAAGTTGTTCATTTTTGTTCTTTTCTCTTAATCCTCATTTCTTTAAGCCGCCGCTACCCGAATTTCTACCGATTTCTTACATATCTCCCTTAAACATTTTAAGTTTTTAAGCTCTTAAAAAATATATGTTATTTTTGAAGATAATATCTAGATGCGTTCCATGCCAAAACGCAAATTATATGAAATTCAATCAATAGAAAAAAATCGCAAAGTATGCTCCGAAAATAATTTTAAACACGTGTATTTCTGTTATTTTACAAGTTATAGTTGTGAAAAAAATCACAATGTTTTTTTTTAAATGATACTCCAGACGCCCTCTACGAGATTTTTGCTCTGTTTTCAACGAGTTTATGCATAGCACAAAGGGTAACAATTATTATAAGCATCTTTTCTCGGCATTATAAGCATCTTTTCTCATAGGTATCTTTTCTCGGAAGATTTTTCAATGTTGATGAGTGTTTCAGGCTGATAATTATTACTTATAATAATTGTTACCCTTTGTGCTATGCATAAAAATCTTGTCTAAACGTTAGTTTATAAATTAAAAATAATAATTAATATTTGACAAGTTTAAGTATTTCCCCAATAAAATGTAGTCATAATTTGTCTCGACGCCACCTAGCGAGGGATTTAACACTTACAACGTCTCTCTCGCAAAAATAAAGTTGGTTGTTTTCAGGTGGAAAAAATATAATAAGCAGTAATTGTTCAATGAAACACTAGTATATATTGAATTATTTGGCGGGTATTTGATAAGCCCCCATAGCTCAGTGGTCGAGAGCAGCTGACCGGCAATCAGAAGGACACGGGTTCAAGTCCCGTTGGCGGCAAGTATCTTTTCTCGGAAGATTTTTCAATGTTGATGAGTGTTTCAGGCTGATAATTATTGCTTATAATAATTGTTACCCTTTGTGCTATGCATAAAAATCTTGTCTTAACGTTAGTTTATAAATTAAAAATAATAACTGTTAACTTTAAACTAATTGAAGATTAAAGTACGTATCTAGAGCTTTAATATCCATGTTCAAAAATGTCTGATTTTTAAATACGAGCTTAGCTACCTCGTCGACGAATCAGGCGTAAATGAGAAATATTAGCAGCGCGATACATATCTCAACTTTGCGCGCATGCGTAGGCTGTAAGAGTTGCCATCACAAAATAAATTCTTACGGTTCATTTTGAATTGATTTAAAGCAAACATTTTCGGAACGGGTGCATGGGGTGAGGTTTGTCTAGGTCTTGGAGGCGGATGACCAAGACACACTGAACCCCAGATTCCTACCCACCCCTTAAACCCTTTTCCTTCCCAGAACTCTCCTCTCCTTCCTTTTCCTAGAAAAACCCTTCACACAGCATCCCCAAAGATGATATAGGCCCTGAGGAAAATTATTTTCCTCAGCGCCTCCTGTGTGGAGCTCATGTAAAAAAAGAAAAAAAAAATTAAAAATATTAATGATTAGAAAAATGAAACAATTCAACTTTGTATAAACCAATTATGTAAATATGTATAAGTTTACTTACATGTATACGTTTGCCCCGAAGAAGGAAAGTTTGTTCTGAAACCGGTCGGATTTATACAAAGTTGAATTGTTTCATTTTTCTATAATGGATAACCACAAAGTTATAGCTATGTTCAAAAATATATTAATGATTAGTTTGAAGACAATGATTTTACATATTTTCGGCGGCGTAATTCCCTTTGGCCGTCCTTGTGTGCGCCGAACGGCCGGACGAACGTATTCCGTGCTCTGCAGTAGTATTAGTGGTATCGTAAAACGAGTTTGGACGCCCGTCACCGCGATGATGCATTTTTGCATTATTGCACTTGTGGCGCGTTGGGGCAGTGCATGAAAGAACAACCTGCATTTTGATCTTGTGATAAGAAAGAAAGACTTAAATACACTCACTTACACCTAAAACGGTGCATGGAATTTTTCAAAGAAGATTGAATAAAAAAGTAAACCAACTATTATCTTTTCGCAATGGAAGAATGTAAAGCAGATTATAAGGTATCTTATTTTGTGACAGGAAAATTGATATTTTGAAGCGCCATAGCTCATCGTGAAAAATTATGCTGACTGCTGAAATGGCGATAATCTCAAAATCTATGTATTTATAAAAATAAATATATTTATGTTTCTATAATATATATGTGAGTAGTCTCTGCGTTGCTATATTAAGAATAGGAAATGTTTGAAACTTTCAAAATACCTTCTTTCCACCCTCGCGAAGGTTTCTGGATTATTACAAAACATCTGAAAAGTTTTTTAATCATTACAAAAACTCTCACGAAGCTGTCAAAAATGTCACTAGCCAAAATCGAATACTTTGAATCTAATGAAAAATTATATTTATTTTAAATAGGTACCTACCTACGTTAATTATCAAATTTGATTGATTGTTTTTATCATATTCAAAAATGAATGTTTGTAATTTATGTGAAATGGCACGCGAGCTGTTTGAAAATCTGAATGCATCGAGACTGAATATATTAAACGCGAGAGAGGGGAGGGGATCGCGAGAGAGGGTTCGCGGGATAGGGGAGGGGGAACGCGTGAGGGGAAGGGAAAATGGGAGGAGAAGGGGAGGCGGAAGGGAAACGGGACGAATGGGAAAAGACACGCAGTGAAACAATTTTTTATTAGTGGCATTGCAACGCATGCCGGGTACCAGCTGGTTATATATATATAGATAAAAAACTTTGCGGCATAACATGGAACAGAAATAATCAGATTTTCTTTAAATCCCAAGTTAATTTTGGCATCAGGCAATTTATTTTAAGAAAACGAAAATACAATTTACAGCTTGCTACATAATTTTCAATATGAGTTTAAAAAACTATGATCAATTCAAGTATTATGAATTAATAATCTAAATTTCTCTTAATAAATAATAATAAACAGTGTTAATCTCAAGTGACCTCCCAGTTAAAGTATGGTCCTCATTTTTAAGCAGCATCGCGTTCATTGGTCTAATTCGTTTTAAATAAATATTTGTTTTGTATTAGTGATTGACGAACTGGTGGATGCAATCTTTTAGCTATGAGATATGATTTTAGATTTTCACGGCCAAAAGAATTTTTGTTATTTATTTTTGGGGTTTTATGCCATGTTGCGCTACCTCCTCTTTAAGCCATGAGTTTTATAAAGGTTTGTCTAGTGTGTAGTTGGAAGTAAGATTGTAAAAATATATTTTTAATTTGTACAACACCCTCGAGATGATTTTTCAAAAAAACGGCGCCAAACAAATCATCTAAATATCATTATTAGTGAAGATTGTGGAAAGTTGACAAACGCGTCGGATTCCCACTAAGCGATGCATTGTGAGTTCAGTTCGTCTGCTATCCATGTTCTCCATCAATGGACAAACAACATCTTTGACTTAAAACGATGTTAAACTCCTTTTATTTAAGGAATTTGCAACACCACTGTCTCACTTTTTATCTCGTTCGTAGATTTTAAAATTATAATAATTCCTCAAGAATTACCAAAAAAAAACTGACATTTTGGATTAATTTTTGCCCAACATAAACGTTTACATTTATTTACACATACATAAGGCATTTGTGTTTTTAAAAACCATCATTTTTTATGAAATTTTTATTAAATTCACACGGTAAAAATCATTTAAAAAATAATGGTTCAAAAATTATCTAGCTTTTTCTTTTAACAAAATAAAATTCACAACATGACATCATTAAATGATTAAAACTGACGAAAAATAAAGCAAATAATACTAAGTATGTTGAATTATACTAATATAATAATGAATTGGTCAATATTTTTCTTTGTGTGCCGTATCAGGTCACTCCGACGTTGGCGATCACTCTTGAAAATGTCTCTCTGCCTTGCGCTGCCCGGAATAGCTCCTACACACTTCTAATGCCGGTCCACTCTAGTTTATTTCGCAGCTAAGACATTTGTCTCCTACCAGGCCCTCGGCGACCCTCTATCTTGCCTTTCAATATTAAATGGAGCAAGTGATACTTCTCTCCTTGAAGTATATGACCCAGATATAAAATTTTCCGTATTTTTATAAATGTAAGCCGTTCTCTATCTGCTCTAGCCCGCCTGAGAATTTCTGTGTTGGTGATCATGTCGGTCCATGGGACCTTGAGCATTCTTCGGCGAAGCCACATTTCAAAAGCCTCTAATCTGTTCATGGTATTTACTTTCAAGGTCCATGTTTCACATCCATACAGCAAGACCGACCACACATAACATTTTAGCATTCTCTGCCTTAGTTTTAAGCTGATATTGTCATTGCAGAAGAGGGATTTCATTTTAATGAACGCATTTCTTGCTGCTTCAATTCTGCACCTAACCTCTACATCTGGGTCAAGAGTCTCCGTGAGAATACTGCCGAGGTATCTAAATCTTTCCACTTTTTCGACATTGCAACCATTTAACTGTATCACTGATTCAGAGTGATCTAGTCGTCCAAATGTCATCCATTTAGTTTTATTGACGTTGATTGTTAGGACCAGTTGCTCACCAGCATTATTAACAAAAGTTGCCCAGTTGCTCACCAGCATTATTAACAAATTGGTCATTAGAATAGAATTTATGTACAAAATCATTATATGAATCACGGCGTTGAAAAAAACATTGCTTTATCAAAAAAACAACATTTTTTAATATTTTTAGGTTATTCATAACCCAGGAATGATTGCCATTCTTTAAAAAACAATATTTAAGCCCCGTAGTAAAGTTGAAAAGCAGATTACTCCGTCTACAAAAGCCGTAATAAAATAAAAGTGCATAATGATTCGCAATTGCATGTAATTTGATGTACGTTGCCATGCTGGTTTGGTTGTTTGGTAGTATGCGTGTTGCACTCGTGTACACACGCGGACAGGGCCTGCGCGTGTATTAGTGGACAGGTGAATTCTGCTGCGGCTGTGTGTGTATGTTTACGGCGTTCGATTTTATTGCGCGTGTGTTGGTGCGATCATGTTCTAATGTCAGATGCATTTGAGGTTTGCCGTTCAATACAGTTGCTAAAAAGCCTGCACAGAAGATTTGTTTAAGTTTATTAATTTATTTGAGAAACAAATAGGATATTTATCGAACATTCTTGTGGATATAAATATAAAACAAATTAATATACAAATATAAATATCACTAGATTAATGTGTCTGCACTTATCACATTTGCATATTCACAGAAGCAAACAAACGAAAAACAATGTATTATTCTACATAACTTAAATATTAATATTAAATAAAAACCTCATTCGCCCAACGACAATTTTGGTTTATCGCTCCCAAAATGTATAATGCTCTGAGTGCCGATATAAAATCACAGAATAATTCTAAATCTCTCTTTAAAGCCCGTATCAAACATTGGATATTTGAAAAGGGAAGAGATTTCTTCAAACAACACATGAGAGCTTAATATTACAATAAAAACAAATATATTAATATAAAAAAATATAAAAAATTAATACAAATTTAATTAATTAATTAATTTAACCTAACATTACATTGAAAAACATTACAAACAAAAAAATTTACTTTCTCTAACACTCTTTCCAACTTCTTTCAGAGAAAGAATATCAAAAGCGACTACAAACATGTACTCTCGTGCAGAAGAATACTTACCAATTTTTATTTATATTTTTATCTCAAGAATAATAATACTTACCAGAGTTTATTTCAATCTTCTTTAAATTATCTTTTTATTCTTTATTTCTTAGCTTACTTTTATTTGTTATATCTTTATTTTTATCTGTTTTTAGTTTTATTTATCCCTAAATATGTTATTTTTTCGTTCTTCTTCTAATATTTTTTATCTGTTTATATAAAATAATATGTCATGTGTGACTACCACAACACGGGCAATAGCCTAGTGTGGTAGTCAAAAAATACCAACAATGTATCATGTAAACATTTATTAAAAAAAAAAAAATTAAAAAAAAAAAAAAAAAAAACTTAACAATTTAAGAACCAAATTTGAAATACATAATACATAACTATAAAATATTTATGAAATATTTATTAAAAAATAATCAAACAACAATTTTTTTTTAAAACTTTTTTTTAGGTGCACAAATCGTGAAGATAATTCTTGAAACAATTTATAGTATTTACAAAAATATCTACGATAGTGTGTGTTTTAGCACTAATATTTGTTGCTTCGCAAATATACGAGTAGTTGCCAGAACATTTATTTTTTAAAAGGTTTTTAAAAACCAAAGAACGGGTTGCAATGTCCATGAAATTCGGAAAACGCAAAAAGAACCAATTTATTTGAGTATGTCTAAGTTTTTGAAGAAAATAACTTTTTAAAATATTATTAATTTCAAATTTAATTCATGGAATGCATTTTAATTTAATTTTCACTTTTTTTTTGCAAGTGCTCCACATATAAGACCCAGGTGAAAATAATTTCCCTCGGGGCGTATGCCTTCTAGGAGGGTTGGTAAAATAACGGAAGATGAGGAAGTTCTGGAAGGGAGAAATGCACTAGGGATAGGTTAGATAGATAGGAATCTGGGAGCCAGTGGGTCCAAGATTGACGGACATGTAAATAATATTACTATTTTATTTATTACATAAAAATAGGTTATCTGCATAGACATCCAAATGACTAGACAAGCAGTTACAGGTGAGGGGTCAAACCAAACCATGGAGGGCGAAGAGGGGAAAGATGACTGTGATTCGTTATACAATCAATCTGACAGTAAATAGGCATCTCGCATTACAATATCACCATTTAGTTCTTAAAAGCAAAATCTGCTTTGAATGAATAGACCTTTTTACATGGGAGCGCGAATTGCTTGCCACGATAATAACATATTTGCTAAGGCCAAATGCTCGCCCCAAAAAGACTCGCCCCAATACACATAGCAATATTTTGTTGCCGTGTTTAGTTAAAACACTATTACAAATGTTTCATAATTTACTTACCGCTGTAACCAGCGACGAGCACACTGGAGAACCGCCCACATTCGCTATGTGCACATTGATATGTAGATATATTGTATAGAATACGCTACCGTTTTGGCGTTGTATTTCGTTAAATGTATGGATGTTACTTCTAGCTGTTCACGGCAAGAATGATGATGTCACACATTTTAGATTCAAGCGAGGCTCTATCCCCTCCCCATGGAGCGAGCCGGCTCCAAGGAGGTGCTTCAGCCGGCGCCATGTGGAGGGGGAAATAATACGTTTTTATCACTTAGGGCAGGTCCATGTATATTCATATGTCCGTGGTTATCTGTAAACAAGTTCTGCTGTGTAACTATTAGTACAAGTGTTTGTTTCGTAACAACTATTTTTTTCGCTTTTGGAAAGCTTTTTAAAAATTTCCCTCAGGGCCGATCTCATCTTCGAGGATGCTGTGTGGAGAATATTTTTTAGGAGAGGAAGTAGAAGATATCCGTATTGTAGGAAGGAGGGAAACAATTCCTTACGCTTGGCGGAAAAACAACACAAATGGTTCTAAAAAATTATTTCGTTTATAGAAATGAGCAAGGAATGGTTTTGCATTCTGTAATGTTTGGTGTTATTCACATTCAAATGCTATAAGTTCTGTGGGGGTACTTCTCATTAATAATAGGTCATTGAAATCAAACTGGTTTATAACGAGTTTACGTGTTTACATTGAGGCTCCGCAACCGGGCCCGAAAAGAAGAAGATGGAGAGATACGAAATTACGAATGTTAGAGGAGAGCGCTAACATTTACAGCGACAAAATCGGTGCGAAAATGTTTAATAATACACGACTTGTTTAAAATAGAGCAAAAATCTCGTGGGGGCTGTGTCAAGTACAATTTAAAGAAACATTGTGAATTTTTTCATACATATAACTTTTAAAATAACCGAAACAAACTTGAAAAAAATTATTTTCGGAGCATACTTTGCGATTTTTTTCTATCGAGGGAATTTTATATAATTTGCGTTTCGGCAAAAATTATTATAAACAAGTTTGTTTCAGTTATTTTACAAGTTATATGTATGAAAAAAATCACAGTGTTTCTTTAAATGCTGTTTAAGAAAATGCCCGCGAGATTTTTGCTCTATTTTAAACGAGTCGTGTTTTATTAAACATTTTCGCAATTTTTGCATCGATTTCGTCGCTGTAAATGTTAGCGCTCTCCTCTAACATTCGTAATTTCGTATCTCTCCGTTTTCTTCTTTTCGAGCCCGGTTGCAGAGCCTTAAGACATTATCATCCGTTTTATCTTTGCATTATTATAGATCCGCATCGCGCACGTTGTTTTTTGTTTCAGTAAATTTAGTTTCAAGGTGTAAGTTGGGAAATTGTTCGAATCCATCTGAGACTGACCTATCAGTACGTACTCGTAGTTCTGTGGAAACCTGACAGTGTGTGCGTTCACGTGGCAATTGCAACTCTACCACCTATTTGATCTATGGCGTGTGCTTAGGACCCAATGATGCACCAAACGTACGGCATAAAAAATAATTCTTGGATTGTTAGCAAATCGGAAGGTTTTTTTCTAATGCGAGATTTTGTATTATTTATGAAAAAAAAAGTTTTATATTATACGGAAAATATTTAATAATATGGGGAAAAAAATCAAGTAATAAACTTTTATTTTTATTTTTAAACACTTTGACAATAATTCAATTAACTCCATTCTTCCATATTATGAAATTTGCCAATTTGAATAAAATTAATATCCAAATTCACCTTTCCTCTTATCTCTTCATTTTGAAACGATGGCCTAGAACACCCTTGAAGGTTGAAAGTCAGAAAAATTTGAACAAAAAATCTGGTAGGTAAGTACAAAAGATCCAATTTTTTATGTGAATATCGCACAAGAGTCCCAACTGCTCCTAATCGCCTGGGGTGCTAGCATGGTCGATCGATAAGAATTGATAGGATAACTTTTGGTAACTTCTCATCGTTCTCTAGGACAACTGCAGATCACTAATATACAAACAACTGTTGAAGTTTGACGTCGAATATATTAAGAACGCTCAGTCACTGTTAATTGTTATTTATTCGTTAGTGATCTGCAGTCATGCTAGGGAACGATGACAAGTTACCGAAGGTTATCCTATCAATCCTGTGCTAGCACCCCTGGAGCCAGTGCAACTATGGCATCCCCAATTGTGGTATTTTGTGAGGCTAAAGTTAGTGGGAGGTAAAAGAAATTGGAAGAGAAAGTTGGAAAGTACCTGGCTTTTCAGATCTGGTCACCAAACACAGCTGAAAGCCATTTCAAGCAACGTTTAAAATCTTAATGGTGGTCTTTCACCAGGGCGATGCTGAGAGTATATTCCACTCTGGAACGTGCTACAAATATACTACACAGGTTGTCCGTGGGTAAAGTGCATTAACTTCGGGAGCTGATTCTACATCATATTATAAGTAAAAAAGAGGAATAACTTTTTTCGAAATTCCAACTTTTAGGAGTTGTTTTGTGGTAAAAAGATAAAAATAGACCGGCGTGTGCCACCAGCTTTATTATTTTCCGCTGTTACGATACGGGCCAGTCACAACTAGCGATGTGTCGGTTCAGCTGTAATAGGCTCTTGGACTCGGGTCCTTTGCAGTGGTTCCTACTCCTACTCCTTTTTAATATCGACTACTCCAAGAAAACCCGGTCGCGGAACTAGGGCTCGGTCCCAAACCCGAAACTCGGAGACGGACCGGGAATCCGAATGCCTCCACCGGCCTGCGTACCCGTGTTCGCGCTTCGCTCAACTCGCGGGTCGCGAGTTCTCCTGGTACCAGTGAGTAGTGAGTAGTAGGAAGCCGAATGCCTCCACCGGCCGGCGTCCCCGTGTTCGCACTCCGCTCCACTCGCAAGAGAGCCGCTCGCGACTCGAGAGCAGTAATTGCGCGTTCGAGTTCTTTTGAGCGCTCTGGCACCGAGGTATGGCTCCGTTTGAACTCTGCGACTCGGTCCGAGCAATTCGCGAGTCGAGAGTGGCTCCCGGGACCTGCTCCAAGGACTCGATTACTTTTAAAAGGAAGCATGTCTCGGAAGCCTCCGGCAAAATGCAGAACTTACCCATCTCTAGTCATAACCATGCAATGTTGCCACAATCGTGCCCGGCGGGCGCTCAGCAAGTAAGATTGCATCTCAGACTAGAGAATTTTAGTAGGTAGGTCTTTTTGTATGGGAAAAAAAATGTTGGAATTTCGGAAAAAGTTGTTAATCTTTTTTACTCCTACCATGATGTAGAATCACCTCCCGAAGTTAATGCACTTTACCCCCGAACACCCTGTATATTATTTTAAATCATTAAATTGTTAAATTAATAACACAATTGAATTAAATAAAATTTCCCTCGTACGCCGGAGTTTTAACCCGCGACGTTCGGATTGCTACTCGAAAACCTAACCCCTCGACCACCCAGGCCGTAATTCATTATCCTGGTAAAATTGAATAACCAGTTAATATCACAGTTGGAATGTACATTGTTTGATTTTGCTTTTACGTACTTGTTTTTCTTCCATTTTACATAATTAACATAATTTGTTGATTTTACTAAGAACATTGCTGGTATTTCCCTGAACAGGTCAATAAAAAAATGCCATGAGAAGAATGTTCATAGATAAGGAAGAACACAATATTTTGAGAACAAAAAACAACAATAATAATTAATAATGAAAGAAATAAAAAAATAAAAAATTAAATAAAGACAGTATTAGCGAAACTCAATCGAACATCTGGAAACAGAAAAATCAGAAAAAGATATGGGAACATCTGGGACTCGAACCCAGAACAATCATTTAATTAAATATTGCAATTTGATGTTTTTCTCATAAAATTAAAAATAAAAATAAAAATATTTCAGTTACATAATTCAGATAAATAATAAAATATTCTCATTTATTAATTGATAAATTAATGTTTTAGACAATATTTTTATGCATAGCACAAAGGGTAACAATTATTATAATTAATAATGGTTAGCCTGAAACACTCATCTACATTGAAAAAATCTCCCGACAAAAGATACATGTCGCCGACGGGACTTGAACCCGCGTCCTTCTGTTATCCGGTCAACCGGGAGATTTTTTCAATGTTGATGACTGTTTCAGGCTAATAATTATTACTTATAATAATTATTATTCTCATTTCGGCTGTCGGTGATGTACCTAATTATATTCTGATCAATGCGTGGTGAACATTTTATTTTCAAAATTCCAAAATATTACACAAGTCAAGCTACGAGTAGGAACTAAAATAATTTCATTAATATATAATAATTTTTTATTCAAAGTATGTGTTTCTTTTCTTCAAATGCTTGACAGATGCTTAGAATGATAATAAAATAGAGTAAAGATACGTTACTGCGACAACGCGCGTGGTTTCACTGAAATAAGTCCAGTGGGCACATTTTACGGGCGTTGTTCCCAAATTTTCAATGGATCAACCTGAGCCTCCAATCAGCTAAGTGATTTGTTTAGTAACGCTCGATTGGGGTCGGAGTGTTGCGTTGGAAGTAGCCTATTTATGCAAATGAAGAGTGTTGAGCCAAAATCTCGGCTCTACAATTGATCAGCCTATTACAGCGAGATCCTGTTTTAGACGATCATTTGGCATTTCATCTGTCTATAAATTTGTTTGCTACTTTCCGGTTATGGTTCAAAATGGTAGTATTGGATATTACCTTTTTTCCCACCAGTGAGAAATCAAATCAAATAATCGAAATTATGTAACCTATCGACCATAAATAAAGAAATATCACAGAGATGGTGACATTTCTTTGGACAAATTGTATAATTCCTTGTAATACTTTTCGACTTATTGACTTTTCATCATATTTTAACTTTTTGTACTATAACCCGTCTCAGAACAGACATCGTCTAGAGTCTAGAGAGACGGGTAACTTACCTACTTGCTTGTTTTAGATTATTTTATCTCAATAAACGACCGGGTTGCCGGTAATTAAAATGAAATAAATTAATAGTACTTATAAAATCTGTGGAATATCTTCTCTGGCTATTCTTTTCTTTTATTTTCTATTATATATTTTATTTTCTTTCTGCTATTATAGTAATTACTTACATTATATGATTATGTTATAACTGTGTTTTTTTCTGCGTTACTTCTTTTATTTTCAGAAGGTTTCTTCCACTGGTTATAGCCGTTATTTTCCTTTTTCTTTTACTAACACCAATATTTCTATTTTTATGTTACCTATTTCAGAAGAATTATTCTACGGGCTGCTACTTCTATTTATCTTTTGCATAATGTTAATATAGGTACTTGCATACTGCTTACTAACCCCGTATGCATGGACATTGGGGAGTCTAGAGTCGTTCAAATAAATGTAGCTTCGTTCAATAAAAAAGTAGAGTCTTGACGTGTGCGGTGAAGGAGGAAACCACATGTTTCCTTATAACGCCATTGGGAAAGTGGTGGGGTCCCCTGCAAAGTCCATATATAATAGTTTATACTTAACTAAAAGCTAAAAAATCAAAATGAGCAATATCATGTTTGGTACATGCCGTATTTATGGTTTATAATTTAGTTTGTTGATATTTAAGTATCTGCCAACAAATTTTATGATTTTAGAAGAAGTTTTGGATTACATTTACAAAATAAGAGAAAATTATACTATTTGCTCGCGAGGTCTAGTGTTCACAAAACTACCAGTTAGTAACATTAAGTAGGAATATTTTAACGATACATCAAACGGACATAACGTCATGAACCAACACACAGACAAGTTTTTGCGAAGGCGGTAGCAAATCAGCTGACCCGTTACCCATCCTCTCGTACAACCATTCACCAATCAAAAGCAGTGGACGCGATGGCCTAAAGAGTAAAGAAAGCGCCTGCTTTCTGAACACAGATCATGGGTTCAATCACGGTTGTAAAGATGCTCCGTATCCTACATAATGGCATACGCATTTGATTTGGCGACAGAACGATGCAAGTTTGATTCCTGTTGTAGTGTAGCCGGTAGTCACTAAAAATTATGACAACGGTAATGCTCCAGTAAAAGCGATCTAGAAGTAGACCGTTGAACAGCAAGGAAAATGAATGGAGCCGGACGGGAAGGACCAAATGGTGAGGGACCAATCAAAGTTGCATAACTAGTGGACAGTGATTATTGAGGAGACCAAATCTCATAGTGATGATGATCACAATTCTGTTCTATAAAGAACACCGATCTTTTAAAGGAAATCTGTATCACTTAACCAAATGTGGCACAAATCATCTGCAATATTTAAGTCCGAATACATCTTAAAAACAAAACAAAAAATGCACTTTTGTGACTCCAATGTCACCTTGTTACCTTCCCAATTTACGTTCTCACTTAAGAAATATTTTATAGGTTTTAAATAGATTTTAAGATTTGAAAGAGATACTAGAGTTCAAGAATTTTAGAAATTATTTGTCTACATGAAAACAAACAGGTTTCAAATCCTTCCAGTCCATCATTCGTTTGTTTGTTTCTTTTAAATTTTCTGTAAATCTGTTATTAAAAAACATATTATCAAGTTCTATAATACCTTTTTTGCTGTGTGTCCTTATGGTGAAGCAGGTTGTGTCGAAACTGGTAGCCGTGCATGAAAAAAACATGTTTACAAATGAACACCCCAGAGCCCTTAAGGTGATTTTTAACAAAAACAGCGTTCTAAAAATTATCCAATTACTATTTTTAAATAAAAAGCATGAAAAAGTGTACACGGTGTAATTATTGGGTCTTCTCATATTTTATTTTGATGGATATTTTATTTTATTATCAGAATAAATCTCTTTTATCATAACTTTTGAAGGTTATTCCCATCAATATAATATAATGTTAATGGCATTCAAATGGATAAATTAGAAATTTTAGAGATTAGAAAGAGTGTTAATGCAAATTTAAATATTATTAATAATTAAATATTGTTTTTAAATGACCCATTATTAAATCTATTCCCCTTTTAAATTTTTAATTGTTCTATATTGCCCCTTGTCTCCTACACATTGTTTTCTTTCAAATTTTATTATTGTTTATGTCTATTATTTTTCTCTATTACCTATGTATGTGTATTTTAAAAATTAGTTCTGTCAAAACCCTAAAGAAGTCAGCTTTGCTGACGAAACATGTCGGTTTTTGTAAATAATTAAGTGGTTAATCTATTAATTTGAATATAGTATTTACAACTATTATAAGCAATAATTATCAGCCTGAAACACTCATTTACATTGAAAAAATCTGCTGATTGTTTCATTGCCCTCACCGGGCCGTAGGCTGAGTTTATTTCAGGAATACCACACTTGCACCTAAAAGATCCTACAACCCTGGTGATGATAGCCTCTATCGCTCTGCTGCCAAATGAGCTAGTCCGACGGCAGAAGGTAGACACCCCCAGCAAGGTGTGCTAACAATACTTACCGTCAACGGGGACTCTCACAAAAATAAAGTTGGTTGTTTTCAGGTGGAAAAATGTAATAAATAGTAATTGTTGAATGAAACACTAGTATATATTGAATTATTTGGCGGGTATTAGATAGGCCGCCATAGCTCAGTCGTGAGAGCACCTGACTGACAATCAGAAGGACACGAGTTCATGTCCCGTTGGCGGCAAATATCTTTTCTCGGAAGATTTTTTCAATATAGATGAGTGTTTCAGGCTGATAATTATTGCTTATAATAATTGTTATCCTTTGTGCTATGCATAAAAATCTTGTCTTAAACGTTTAGTTTATCAATTAATATAATAATAATTAATATTATATTTCATTGAAGAAGAAGATAATACTAACAAATCTAAACGAAAAATTGAAAAAGCACAAGACGGAGGAAAATAAAAAGCTAACAGTCGAAACTGGGACTCGAATCCATATGTACTCGAATCCATATGTAATCCTGTGTATAGCATAGGTTACAAACCAGTGCTTCAAACATTTGTCATAATAAAGGTAGTTTTTTTTTTTTTTTTACAGGAGGCCATGAGGAAAATAATTTCCCTCAGGGCCTATGTCATCTTTGGAGATACTGTGTGGAGGGTTTTTTAAAGGAAATGTGGGAGAGGAGAGTTCTGGGAAGGAAAAGGGTTGAAGGGGTGGGTAGGAATCTGGGGTTCAGTGGGTCCTGGTCATCCGCCTCCAAGACCTAGACAAACCTCACCCCATGAACCCGGGCACCCCTTCTAAATCACCAAACGTAGCGAACTACTTGGTGTGACCTATGGCAGAGGTGTTGGTTATCCAATAAAGGTTCCCGGGGCGGCAGTATCCATTCCCGCCTCCCAGCTGCCGAACATATCGTGAAAAAATAGTCGAAAATAAAAAATTACAAAAATAAAAGGCCTCCGTGGCCGAATAGGTAAAGGCGCTGGTCCCGGTAAGAAGACAGATCTTGGGTTCGAGTCCCAGTTGCGACCATTAGCTTTTTATTTTTCTGTGTCTAGTTTTTCATTTTTTCGTTTAGGTCTATTATTATTATATTATTCTTCAATCATAACACGAATTATATTTAGATTATCAGTTTTACGGCTATTTTAACTAATATGATGGATAAATTTTGTAAAAAAAACATGAAATTTCGTTGTAGTCAAAGATATTGAAATATAAATAGATGTGCTATCTGCAATCTTTACTAGGTGGGACTGCGCTTCCGGGTGTCGCCGATATTTTTTACCAATTAACAAATAAACTAAATGAACGAATAATTAACGAATAAACCAAACGAATGTTAAACTAAACGAACGAATTCTTTCCGTATTCAAACTATATTGTTAACCAATATGCACTCCTTCAAAATTTCAACGAAATTAACAATTTTTTTTCGTTTGCAAACTACTCTGATTAGGTCATAGTCCGTCGACAGTTGCGCGGACATCATAGCATATCTCTTTTGTATTTGAATATATTTGGTTGTAGTAGACGACCTCATTGCGTTTTCAACATTAACACGTTTATTCCATGCAAAATCGTCTGAAGAAAAACCCAGTATCTAATACAATGATAAAATTTCAAACTTCTTTTAGCACGCAAGTAATGTTAGCAATCAAGGTCATTGCAATAATCATTATTGTTATTATTTAGTTGTATGTATTAGCAGGTACTGGCTGCATGCTTGCCGCTATTAAAACTCGAAATAGTTAGATTATGATCTGGCATAGCGAGCTTTGAGGTAAAGGTCGACGTATTTGAATCTGATTTATAACTTGACCTCATTACATAAAAAACAACAAATTTATCTTAATTATTTTGCAAAGAAAAGTGAAGTTATTCGATTAATTATGCAGAATTGTAGGTATTTTTGCTTAGTGATTGTTGAGGGCTCCTTATACTAATTGAGCCCTTGTCCGGAATAATGTTGTATTCAACAAAACTTTCAAGGTTGAGTAATTATGGATTATGGTAAAGAGAGAATAAATGGATGAAACGAACATCTTATTGCTTCAACAACTAGAAAAACTCCA
This sequence comes from Limnephilus rhombicus, assembly GCA_929108145.2. Lineage (NCBI taxonomy): Eukaryota > Metazoa > Arthropoda > Insecta > Trichoptera > Limnephilidae > Limnephilus > Limnephilus rhombicus. Next base: position 7,212,587 of record OV815293.1, read on the forward strand.
AAGCCAAGAAGCTGAAGAATGCAGGAAAGTAAAATTTGTCCAGAAAAAAATATTATTAAGACTGCTATTAAGCCGTTGAAACTGTTTTGTGGAATAATGTTGTAAGTTGATCTCAAGCAATATCTCGAACGTAACTGTTTTTTTTTTGCTATTTAAGCTCAAATACATTAATGACACATGTTAATTTATGTTAGAATAGCAAGTTGCTTTCTGGATGGTACGAAGGTACGAAAAAAAAACATGTTGTGGAATAATGTTGCGTGAAATTTTTGTATGCAACATTTTTCCACTAATTCAGCATATATTCCTGTAATAAACTCTAATTTAATGACCTTTCTTCTCAACTTTTCATTTAAAACTCTTAAGAATTGTATGTTTATTGTATTCTAAATATTAAATTTGATGTAACATTAGTGATTTCGTTTTTTGCATTTTTCTCGGAACAAGAATATTGTCGGATTTTCCGGGCAAAGGTTTTCCGGACAAAGGGCTCAATTGTTGTTCTGTCTTGAAATTGAGATTATTTTACGTGTTATGTAAAGTTATTAGTTTTTAGAAATTGCAGGATTCCTATTATACATTATTATTTTTCTGAACATTTTTCTAATTCCGCAGTTTAAAACATTACATTTTATGTAAATACCTTTCAAGAGTATCAGCTGCTCCCAACCGTCTGGATCCAGTTAGACTATGGCATCCCCTATGGGGGTACGTGGTAAGGGATCCATGACAACTCAACAAAATGGCATTTGAACCCCCTTTGAAAAGTCATTAAAAGTGTTAAAAAATAGCCCTTAACCTAATACTCCTCCATTTAACTAAGTTTTTTTTCATCGCTTTTAATAATTTTTCAAAGGAGTGATGAAGCTGCACATTGTTGAGTTTTCTGGTCACCGTTGTAAGGCTGAAGATAATTGAGAGGGAAAGAATATGGTGAAGAGGAAGGTAAGGAAGTACTCTGGTCACGAAACATATCTAAAACCATTTCAAGCAATTTTTCAATACTACAGGGTCGTCTATCACAAGAATTATTCTGAGAATATCTTTCTCTCTAAAATATGCCGCAAATATACTATATATTATACTAGCAGACCCGGCCACACGTTGCTGTGGCTAACGAAATACAACGCCATTACCCAACTTTTATAAAATCCAACTACCCGCTGGCCAGCTGCCCGCTGCCCGCTGTCTGAATTGAATATTTGAATTTCTCGGCTTTTATTTGATAAAATGATTATGTATTATACATATAAACCTTCCTCTTGAATCACTCTATCTATTGGTGAAAACCGCATGAAAATGAGTTGCGTAGTTTAAAAGATCTATGCGCACATACATTTTGAGCGACTTCATTTTGTGCTATGTAATGATGATGTAATGAATTAATTGTGAAAGAACACATATCAATTAAGAAGATTTGAACCTGCGACCTTCAGATTCGTAGCTGGGAGCCTTACCGCTCTAAGGTACTCTATACCTTACCGGTACTAAGTTTTTATATGTGTAACACGTTTTAATTTATTTCAGTTTGTTAAAAATCGTACCTTCTTCAGGGAGAAATTTTCAATATCTATTTATTTTCTTACCCCTTTCATGACAGATTAATATTTATTATAATTCACCGGCTATGAACTTGTGAATAGTGTGTAAAAACCTCATTCAGGTATAAAAGTTTTTCCAAAGAAAAAAAAATTGTGAAAGATAAACAATTGGTTTAATAATCTAACATAACACAACCTGATACTGGTTTCGCGACTTTTCATTCCGCGACAAAACATCCTCGACAAAAAATATCCTCTGACGAAATATCCTACGGACAAAACATCCCTCAACAAAATATCTACTAAAACCTAACCTAACCTAATATTTTTGTGTACATGAACAAAAAATGGGTCAAAAATAATACAGATATCCTGTAAAGATACTAAATTTTTATTATTTTTATCCCAATACTAGCTGGTCCCGGCATGCGTCGCTATGCCACTTAATAAAGAAATTGTTTCTCCCTGAGTGTCCTTTCCCATCGTCCCGTTCCCCTTCCGCCTCCCCTTCTTCTCCGGCGTCCTCTTCCCCTCTCACGTTCCCACTCCGTCACCTCCACCTTCCCTCTCCCTACTCTACTCCCCCCCCCCTTCACCGTCCCGCGAACCCCCCTACCGAGTTTCCCTCCCCCTCCCAAGTCCCCCTTCCCGCGTTCCCCTTCCACCTTCCCCGCCTTCCCTCTTCCCTTTACCGCTCCCTCGTCCCGCCAACCCTCCTCCCGCGTTCCATATATTCAATCCCAGTACATTCAGTTCTTAAACAGCCCGCGTGCCACCTTTTATAATTTTTATTCAAATTTCCATTTTTCATGTATATTAAATTTGGTACCTAACATAGGTACCTATTTAAAATATCTAAAATTCTTGATTCGATTCAAAATATTAGAGGAGTACCTACTTTAAATAAATTTTTCAACTTTTCAAAAATAGAATCCTGATTGCACAATCATTCATTGTTTTGCAAAATGTCATTCTCTAACACGCGAACTGTCAAACGTGCGATGTTTTCTGTTATTATCTAATTTTCTGCGCAATTTTCTTAATTTTTCTCTCCGTAAGAACCATCCTCGCACTTCAAGGAATATTCTAAAAAAAGAATTAGCGAAATCGGTTCAGCTGATCTCGAGATTTGCGCTTACCAACACATTTAGCGATTCATTTTTATATTATAGATAGATAAACTAATTTTATGGTCTTTACAGGATGTCTTTGTTATTTTTGTCCATTTTTTTAGGTTAGGTTAGGTGCTTTGGTAGATATTTAGTTGTAGATGTCTTGTGCTAAGGATATTTTATTGGAGGATATTTTATCAGGGATATTTTGTCACGGGATGAAAATGCGCATCACCCTGATACTAGCTAGCCCCAACCTTTCCTCTACCGTTCCCCACAGAGGGATGCCATATTTTCACTAGCTCTGGGCTATAAAAATAAATGTTGTCTGCCGTTTACAAGAAAACATACATTTTATGTGTATATTATTTTAACCCATTAGTTTTCATAATTGCCTGTCGGTGTTTCCCATGTCCTTTGTACTGATGTAAATGTATCCTTTCTGTTTGTTATATTTTTATTCTGTTGTCCCCTCTGTATTTTATACATAGGCTCACAGTGTGCATTTCTTGTTTAGCATTAATTTGTACCCTTACGATGCTCGAAAAAGCGAAACCAGTCGGTAAATAAATTAATTAATACTCGTGGTTTTACCCAAAATATTTTATTAAATATGTCAAACCACAAAGTGATTGCTTTCTACAATAATACAATAAGATAAATTAATTAATTAAAATAATACTTAAATAAGTGGATATAAGGTGGCCTTTTAGGGTATCTTTGTGAGAAAACGCAGGCGGTGAGGTAAAGCATTATATAAACTAGCTTGTTCTTAGATTATAAAAAATGTGTTTTTTGTTGTATAATTCCAAATGCTGTGACCTTTGCTACCGCCTATTTGCAAGTCGCTAGTGCAAGTCAGTACCTAGAAGCTATGTAGGACATCGCGCCATTTGCGTTGCATCGCTATTTGATGCAGTCGTGATGCATTTATGCAAATTCGCGCATTATTTATTGTCGAAATATAATATAATGCTTCGGCCACACTAAAAGTGCAACTCGCCGAGTGGGCACCAGAAGAGAATGGCTGATTCATAGACGCGAGAATTGTATGCCTGTCGTTATGTGCAGTGAACGGTTTCGGTCACTGGTTGGTAGAGAAGTTTTATTCTTATATTAATTTTTTTTAAGAAACTTAAAAAACAATATTTAAAAAATTTGTAATTTTTTTAATTATTTTTTATTTAAGTACCTCACAGAAAATAAAATCCTTAGGGCCTGTATCATCTTTTAAAATGCTGTAAGGAGAGTCTTTGTAGGGAAAGAAAGGAGAGAACGTTCTGGGGAGGAAAAAGTGTGAGTGGTGGATAGGTATTTGGGGGTCAATGTGTGTCCCTAAGTGACGAACGTATGAATCCATCCCTTCCACTGTGGTGCAAGGCGATTGGTTGAAAAAGTCTGGCTGGAGAGGTCGTGGTTAGATCTCGCTCTACCAGTCTCTCCCGATCCAGCCCGCCACTCTAACGCAACAGCCGCCGACAAACCACACCTCCTTGAACCCGTGCAACCGCAAACCAATTGTCAGAGGTCATAATTTTACAGTTTTCGCTATATTTGGTGACTTTTGCAGGGGTGCCCGGGTTCATGGGGTGTGATTTGTCAGGATCTTGCCGGAACAGGAGAGGCTGGTTGAGGGAGACCGTGACCTCTCCAGGAGGACTCTCTTGGAACATCGACTTACACCGCTGTGTGAGGGACAGATTAATAAGTTCGTCACTCCTAGCTACACTGCCTCTAGATTCCTACCCACCCCTCACACCCTTTTCTCCTTCCCAGAACTTTCTCTTCTTCATTTCTTTAAAAATACACTCCACACAGCATCCCCAAAGATGACATGGGCCAAGAGTGAATTATTTTCCTCGGGGTCTGCAGATTGGAGGTGATGTAAAAAATACATATTTTAAAAATCTGCAAAATACTTATGATTTCCTCATTTCGAGACACTTTTTGGCGAATAAAGGGTTTTTTTTCTAGTTAAGATTTGTACGTATTGTATATTATCGTCACTTTATTTGGATAGGGTTCTAACTTCGCTTCACCTTGTTCTGAGATATTAGGTGTCAAAGTTTGCAAAGATAATTTCTCATAATCTGCTTACAAATTTCCGATTTTGATGTTGAACCTTGTGTAAAGTATTTTAATTGAACATGTTTTAAATGAAAGTATTTTAAGAGGACGTAAACTTACCCTTTTAGAACATACCTAAACATACAAATAGAACCCTGTGCAACCAGCTAGAGCATAATAATTCATTGCACAAGGTTCTAATTACATTACCCTAATGCTATTCCTAGCTGGGGCCAAGCCCTATAAAAATATTTTCCATTAAAATACATAAATTAAAATTCTTACATAGATTTCGAAAATTCGTCTTTGGAAACTAAGAAACCTTAGAAAATGGTAAGACGTAGTTAGAACCCTATCCAAATGAAATGACTGACCATAATGTGCCTCGTATTTAAGATCAACTGTCAGATTCAAACAAAATAGAGGGTGTAAGTGATGTTAGAACCTTGTGAAATGAATTATTATTGAAAAAGCTTGAAGTTAGAACTTTGTCATACTTATATCTACGAAAATACAACACAGATGGTTCTGAAAATTATTTTGGTTATAGAAATAAGCAAAAGAAATGCTTTGGCATTCAAAGGTCATTTTTGAAAAAATGTCAGTTAGAACCCTATTCAAATGAAGTGACGTTTTGGTAGTGATAGATATAGGCTTTAATGTTACTTATAACTTCATCTTGATTTATTATTGTGATATTAGACCGTACGTGCTATGCTACCTCCTTCTTTATCCAACGTTCCGGATAGCGTTACAACGTTATTCCATCCGGACAGATTTGTAATTCAGGTTGAAAATACAGTTACGTACAAAATAAAATAAGTTAAATACGGTTCCATGACAGTTGGTCCGGCGACAGTTGGTCCAGCGACAATTGGTCCGTATTCATTCAGAATTGTAACGTTACTGAAAATGGCTTTAGCCGTGTTTGATTACTATATCTTAATAGCCAGGTACATTTTCCACGTCTCCTTTCCCTCCCCACTACATTCAGCATCACACCATACCAAAATTGGGGATGTCATAATCTCACTGGCTCGAGACGGTTGGGAGCAGTTGGGGCTCTTGTGTTATATTCAGATATAAAAGTTATATTATATGCAAGTAGGAATCTTTAGCGTTTTTTTGCTAAGCCAACTGCACGTATAAGTATGTCGTATTTTGTGATTGCCGCATGCTACTTCGGAGAGTCGAAATTATTAGTAAAAATATTTTTACAGCGGATTTTCACTCAAGATGCCTTCAGATATAAGTATATCAACTTTGGTTGTACGGCCGCATATCTTCTTTGCATACTTACTTGAAGAAAACATCTTCTAAACTTTCGGCCGGACCAATTGTCACCGGACCAACTGTCACCGGACCAACTGTCGCCGGACCAATTTTCGGGTCACCGTTAAATACATACCAATTTTTTTAACTATATTTTACTATAATATTTTTTTTATATAATAAGCTGTAACTACGTATATATCGAAATAATTATCACCTACCCACACCATAAACACCCAGTTCCTATTCCCATATTGGCTATTCATCGCTCCAGTGAAAGGACAAGGTCATTACAAACAATGTTACAGGGCTCGCACTAATCTCAATATAGAAGATTATCCTGATTCTTACATTGATATCGGGAAATTAGGCATATTAGCGTTGACACCTAAATTGCTTACATAAATTTATTGGAATCGCTGAATTGGTTGTACCCCATGATAATTGAACAAAAAATCTTATTATTTGAAGGCAGAAGCGGTAAATATTGGGTAGGTAATAGTAATACAGTTTTGAGATTTTTCTGATATTCTTATCTTAAAGGATTTTCGATTTTCAATGTTCATGCAGATGTGCCTACCATTTATTAGTTACTAGCGAGTACTCAGCATTTTCGGCATGCGTTGCACTGCCTCTGCAAGAAATTGCTTGTGTTTTAGTTTTGTTTATTGAAGTCCTACTCTGTACACTTATTTGTATTCAATTTTTTTTTTAATTTCTTACAGCTGTCCAAGTGGGTCGCATGGATTTTCTAAATTTACCCCCTGGTATCCCCTACCTCCCCTGTCTCCTTTAATTCCTCTTCCACCACCCTTCCGTTGCCCCTCCACAGCGTGTCCTTTCCCATGCGGTCCCGTTCCACTCCCGATTCCCCTTCCCCTCTCTCGTTTCCCTTCCACCTTTCTCACCTTTGCCCCTCCCATGTCCCCTTTCCCGCTACCACACCTTCGGCGTTTCCCTCCCCATTCTGTGTTCCACTTTCACCTTCCCCTCCCGTGAAAATCCCCCTTTTCAATCCCCTTCCCATCCCTCCTTCCCCCCCTGCCGCTAAACTGTATAAAAATACATTCACCAACTCGCGTGTAAAATTTTTGTACAAATTTTGCAGGTGTGTGCATAATAACTCACCAAAGTTTCATTGCAATCGGATGATTGATAACCAAAGAAACATTCATTTTTACATATTAAGATTATCAAATTACTTTTTTATTTAGCAAAAATTTCACAACTATTAATAATTTTTTTACTATTTATTTTTTTTAACTTCACACAATATATAATACTTTTAAATGCAAAATACAGAATACGAGTTACATTTTTTTATTTATTTATTATTTCTTTACACTGCAGGTAAAATGTTTACAGTAAAATTTGTCACCTCACTAGGCCAAGCCTGTGTTGAGGGTAACAATTATACAAATTAACAAAATAACACAAAATGAAAGAACAATATTGTTGTATTTCTAACAGATTGAGATTATGGGTACCTACTAAACTGATGGCGCTAGGTAGTACATTAATGTAAACATATACAGTCTTACTAAAAAACCCAGTGAAAATTTTATTCAATTGACAAAAGGCCGCGGATGTGAAAACATTAGTAATTAAAAAATTGTTCATGGAAAATAATACACTTGGTTTACACGGCCTGAGAGGGTAGTTTATCTCTGTTTTAGTAATGATATCTGAACAAAATTTGAAATTTTTCCAAAGTATTTTGAATGTTCTATATATTTCTTATTTTTGAAGGTGTCGTAAAAATAAATACCATTTATGAAAACTAGATAAAATTACGTTTTAGATTTGTGTAATTGAAATACATTTTAGTTTTTTAAAACTGCCATATATTAAGATTCAAACGCGAAAAATAATGGATTTTTTTTTACCAAAACATATTTGATGAAAGTGTACAGAAATTTATAAAAAAACAAAATTTAAAAAATACGGACCTTTTGTATAATGAATTTGGAACGAAAATGTCACCTCACTTTTTCTCGTGCATACAATAAAAAAATGATAAAAAATTTCAACGTTTTTTTATTGCCAAAAAACTAACCTATAAAAATAAAACCGACTTTTATAATAGATTTCTTGCAACTCTAAAGACGTTAGTTTCATTTATACGTTTAGGAACACATGTATTAGATATTAATATTAAAAAAACACCACTTTTATGAAATTCACATAAAATAAAATACTTTAAATGTAAATTTGAATTTTCTTATTGACATTTCAATTTTCAAAGTATGATTATGGTTATTATAACTTGACTAAAACTTATTAAAAACCACAAAAAACACGGTAAACAGTGAATTAGTCATATTAATAGATATTACGATCAGATTTGTGTAATATTTCACACACACCCGCGAAGTGAGTTTTTTTTAGCGGTTTCAACGCGAATGACGAATGCGAAGGCGCTGCCATCTAGCGGTTCTGTAGGAAAACAAACAATTAAATTATGTACAGTATGAAAAATTGCATTGTTGCCAGACTTAAAATACATTTTAAGATCAAATATTATTAGTAATGTTATCGTGTTTTAGTGTATTTTGGTTTTATTCATGTTGCTGCTGCAACACAGGTTATCGGCCGTGCTGTGTTTTTTTTAGTAAGGCTGGTAGACTTTTAGGGTGACCATAGTTTTGAGATCTGATTTAAAATAAAATAAAGTTTTTTTTTTAAAGATGAAGTTGTAAATAATAAATATATGTATATAATATAACATGCTATAAATTTGGCAGGAGGAAGACGAAAAAAAAAACGGTTTAAACAAAAATAATATTATTTTAACTTATTATTATAAACATTTATACCTATAAATTTAACAAAATATTATATTTAAGGTCATCATATCAGAAAATTTTATCAGAAAAGAAAAACTCTTGTGCCTTATAAGAGGAAATAAATTCGTTGAAGAACATTTAAATGGGTAATCCTATGCACTTGTCTAATAAAATAGGGTTAACGTAAATATAATAATAGCAACATTTTTTAACATTCTGAAAACCGGTCAACTCTTGGCACAGGTTGTTAATGATACAAAAGTTCAAAACTATTCAACTGTTATATTCCCAACTACGCAGTATCCGGCGTGTTGTCTCAGATAGCTATAAACCACACAAATATAAATAAAGAAAATGTATTAACAACCACGTCCGCACTTTAAAGGCAATCTGTAATCTGCTTACAATAAAGTCACTAGACTAAATTACTAATAATTCTAATATAATCGGAATTAATGTTTTTGCCCCTGACCCAGTTATTGTAAACACATATTAGTACCCACAGATTGTAACATTAGTTTAAATTGTTCCTGTCTAAAGATATCAGTAAAAGTTTAAAAGTAATTTATGTGACACTTCCATCCATCTATCTATCTATATAAATAAAAATGAATCGCTGAATTGTATGCATAGGCATAACTTCTGTACGACTGCACGGAACGGCACTGTGTTCGTTATTGTCAGGACAAGGTTTGTATAAAACTATTGGTGAGCTCTGGCATTATGAAATTTGCATTAGGTGGCAATGCGAGCTGTTTGAAAACTGAATGTATGGAATGCGGGAGGGGGGAGGGAAACTCTGGTAGGGGGGTTCGTGGGAGGGGTGGGAAGGGGAACCATGGAGGGGGGAGAGGAACCTGGGATAGGGGAGGGGAACTCGGGAGAGTGGAGTGGGGAGAAGGAGGGTGGAGGAGGCGGAGTGGGAACGCGAGAAGGGAAAGGAAACGCGAGAGGCGGAAAGGGAACGGGGCGAATGGGAAAGGACACGCAGGGAGAAACAATTTTTTTGTTAAATGGCATAGCAACGCATGCCGGCTACCAGCTAGTATTATAATAAAATGGTAGAGGTAAGTATTAAAGTTTTCAGAGATTTTCATATGAAACACAAATAAATAAAGTTTCTTCTTCAAACTTCTTTGTGGCGTCATTATTGATATAATGAAAACAATGAACTTAGTATGCACCACCTTTTCTTCTTCCTTGCACTGTCCCAACTAATTGCCTAGGTAGGCTGTTGGGGTCGGCTCTTCTCGTTCTCAGGATGTAATATCTTCTGTTCTGGGTATCACCTTCATCCAGGCCGTTTCTCTGAAGAATTTTGGAACATTGAGTCATCCAGGAGTTCTTCGGTCTTCCTCTGGATGACTGTCGGTGAAGCTCCATAGACATTGCCTGCCTCACTGTGTGGTCTGATGGTCTCCATCTTATGTGTCCATACCATCTCAACTGTCGTTCTTCCAGCTTTCTATTTATGTCTGTGACACCCAGGCTACCACGAATGCGTGAACTTTTGATCTTATCTTTTAGTGATACTCCTGCCAACCATCTAAGCATTCGCATTTCTGCTGTTTCGAGTTGCCTAGAGTAGGAGTTGTACATAGTCCAGCATTCGGAGCCATACATTATTGTGGGTCTTAGTATGCACCAACTTATTATTATCATTATCGACATGTTTAAAAAACTATGTGTTCTCCGTCAGGATAAGAGATTAATATTATAATAGTTTCTTTTAATAGATATTTTCAGATGTCAGATGGTCAGATTATTTCTGACACGGCATAACACCCCAAAAACAAATAACGAAAATGCTTTTGGCCGTGAAAATCTTAAAACTTATCAGATTATTTCTGCTTTTCAAAAAAATCCAAATAAATGTAATATTTCTGAACGTACCCGAAACCCAAAAACTGTTTTTGAAGGTGATGAAATATGCTTTCAAATTTTATTATCAGAGATAAACGCATAATTACAACATCATTTTTTTTTAAAGATGGCTCACCTTAGGTTATTCTAACTAAAGTGCTGATAACGACAAAAATACGTATATTTCATTAGACAATTGTATTATAAATGCTGTTGTCACCTCACTTTTTTCTCGTTTCATGCGAAAAACCCCTGGGTAGCCAAGGGCATGGCCTAATTTGAAAAAAAGGCGCGAAAATTTTGCTTCCCGAATTTTGCTTAAATATCCGTATAAATACAAAAATGAACTGATGTTGTTATTTTTACATAAACCTGAATAGATATCCTACGTGAAAAAACACATTTAATAGGTGATTAATAATAAATACCTTTATATTATGCATTTGAAAAAGGAACAAAAATGCCAAACCCCACGACTTTTCGGTTTTGACAGATAAATTAATTACACACATTCTAGAGTTGCCACATGAATGAAATCTTTTACCCTACCTATAGGGATATTTGGCGCAAGCGATTTTGACCTTGTTTTCATACAGTTTCTTTATACATAAGGGTCAAAATCACATATAAAATTTTTTTGTTTTTGAAATTTCATAGGTGACACCGGTGTCCCCATGGCCTTCTAGGGGGCCCCTAATAAAAAATAAATAAAAATATTCTAATTGCTATCGGAAAATTGTTTCATAATGGTGAACATTTACATTTTTCTGGTTGTTAACTTTTAGATTTGAAAATAAAGTGTGGTATTTTCTCTTTCTAACACCATTTAGTTTATATTACTCACCATGAACTGTTCCCAAAATCGAAGAAATTTTCCCGAGGTTAAAGTTTTTTCGATTATGTGGATGCTTTTTCTCTCTGCCGACTGTCATTCTTGGAAATCGATATCTATATAATGCCTCATAGAAAAATAATGTATGTTTTAGAAAAGTAAAAAAAACGTACGTAAATCTAATTAAAAAATATATTACCAAGTTCCGCAAGTATTTTAAGTTTTTATTATTGTGACAGTTATTTCCCCGTCAATGCCATTATCAAACTGTGGTTATTACACAAAATAAATAAATTAGAATTAACCAGAATTATATATCGGCGGCAATCGGAAACAGAATTTTCTTTTCGTTCACGGACCTTTTAACCGTCGCTAGGGTTAAAAGGTCCGTGTTCACGTGTTCCGTATTCACGTGTAGTACAAAAAGCCAATGAAATAATCGAGGCGAATGTAATGCGTTGTTCGCTAGTAATAAGTTCATAAACTTCTTTAGTAGGGCCTACCTAATAATAATATATTCTTTGTAATCGCCGGCGCCTATTTCAGTTGTAAAAGTCGACATCGCAATACATAATCGTTATAGGCTTCAAGACTAGCCGAAGGTTGACATCGCCAATATAATAAGATTCCAGTACTTAAGGACCTATATTTGTCAGTACTAAAGTTTGACATTCATACTCATGTAACGAAGGATAATGACGCGATAATGTATGGCTCCGAATGCTTGACTATGTACAACTCCTACTCTAGGCAGCTCGAAACAGCAGAAATGCGAATGCTTAGATGGTCCGCAGGAGTATCACTAAAAGATAAGATTAAAAGTTCACGCATTCGTGGTAGTCTGGATGTCAGAGACATAAACAGTAAGCTGGAAGAATGACAGTTGAGATGGTATGGGCACATATGACGGAGACCATCAGACCACACACTGAAGCAGGCAATGTCTATGGAGCTTCATCGACAGTCATCCAGAGGAAACCGGAGAACTCCTGGATGACTGAATGCTCCAAAATACTTCAGAGAAACGGCCTGGATGAAGGCGATACTCAGAACAGAAGAAACTACAACCTGAGAACGAGAAGAGCCGACCCCAACAGCCTACCTAGGCAATGAGTTGGGACAGCTCAACGAAGAAGAAGAAGAAGAGACTCATGTAACGAAGCAATTGGGTTTTTATTCAATTAGTTAAACTGTAAAACATTTCAAATTGTTTTAGAATTCAACATCGTGTAGGTATATAATTTTGTATGCGTGTTTAAAAAGGAGTGAAAGGGTCTTGAAGTTTTCACAGCATTTTCTGGATATTATTATCAGAAATTAGGAAAATTTTAAATAAAAAAGCAGACATAATAAATAAGCAGCAATTTTTTTTAAACCGTCTTTTCAACCTTTTCCCATTTAACCGGTCTTTCCCTGCTAATGAATTTAACAAAAAAAAAGATATTACAATAGTATACATATATGTATGATAACAAAAACAAAAAAAATCCCACATAGGCATCGCCAGTTTGTGGGTATATTTAAGTTTTTTTAATGCAGTTAAGAAACAACATGGCAAATTAAACTTTAAATTAGTAAATTAAAACATAATTATGGTTTAACATATTTATAGAACAAATAATTCCGTATTTACAAAACTAAAGTTAAGAAAAGAAGAAAAAAAATGTATATGAAAAACAAAAAAGGTTAAATAAAAATTAGGATTTTGTAAAGTTATAACAGGTATGATGTTATAGCAGGTGTCATTTGTAGTTACCCAAGTCTTTATTAATTTTTTGTATATGCTGTAAGAGGATATGTTTTTAGATTTAATTTCTATAGTCTGATACAGTGCATTATAGATTTTTGGTGCAATGGAAAAAGCATGTCTCTGCGCAAGCCTAGTTTTGCAAAGGGGAACCTCAAATGCATTATTTACTCTACTGCTGGAGCGATTTTCGTTTTTTGTAAAATATACATTTCGTGAAAATATATATTTCAGACATTGCATACAGTAGATTTTTCTTATATCTAAGAGTTCAGCTTCTTGGAATAATTGCAAGGAGGGGTAGGTAACATCTTTATGCAACATTATTTTTATTATAATAAAAAATATAATATTAACTATGTCCTTTTGATGAAACAACTCAGCTTAATTACGCTGTCCGATAGGCGAATCATCTCTGATCTTGTACTATTAAATAAAATCATTAATAATTATTGCATTGACAATCCTGAAATTCTCGCTAAAATAAAATTTTACGTACCGACCAGAAATACGAAGCAAAGTGCTACCTTCTTCTGTGACAATTTTAAAACAAACTATGAAGCTCATACACTTATAAATAGATTACATTATTTTGGCAATAAATTTGGGAATATTGTAGACATGTTTGCAGATTCCATATTAGTTATAAAACGAAATCTTTATAATTACTTTAATGATATGTATGATTTTAATTTTAATTAATTTTATTTTTCATTATTATTTTAATCATTGTATATTGTGTACTACATACCTGCCTAACTGTTATTATCTATCTTTGTAAAAGCCCACTAGGGCGTAAATAAATAAATAAATAAATAATTATTAATTTTTTAGTAATTTCTAGTTGCTTAATATGGGTATCATAAATACCCCCCTCATCCAATTATTCCATAAGATATTGATGGTTGCACCAATGCATGATATACCAGTTTCATTCTTTTAATATCAACTATGTTATTTAATCGTTTAAAAATGTAAGTCAAATATCTAAGTTTATTTACTTTGAAATTCCTAATTTTAATAAACTTCCCCAATCTTACCCCTTCCCCTTTCCTCTACCCTTTCCTCTTATATGTGATTTATGTTTAATTTTCAATTTGGTATACATTTGATCCTGATGATGTTAACATCGTTCATGAAACATGTTGATTGTATATAAATAAAAGTGATGTAAACAAAGTTATTTGTTTTTTCATTAAAATAAAATATCGATTTGTTTCAGGAGGTTGATGGCGGATGTGAGCGGATGGCTTTACTTAATTTTTTTAAAATTAATAAATGGTCTTTCGTTCCCGCTACAGAACTTAGTTCAAATGCCAATCTTTGAATATTAAATCAATGGTAGGAATCTATTACGATTCTCGATGTTGATGTCAACTTTTAGGAGTGAGTTAGTTGCAGTTATGGACTTGGTACCTATAAACAGTCTGCTTGGCTCAGACCTTGAAATCCGACACCACAAGAACCAAAGCAGAGTGCCAACAGTGCGGTGATTAAATCGTGTCACTGAATTGAATATTGATTATTAATTAATTGTAAGTGAATTGGAAAATGCTGCGATTTAACTCGAATGTCACACAGAGTTCAAGGAGTCGTGAAAATGTCACAACAACCTTTTTGAATATCTCGTCGCGATTTTGACAGTTATTTATTTATTAATTAATAGTAACTAATATACAGTATTTATTGTACATAACTGAACTGTCCTCTGTAACAATATTTTATATTTGTTTAAGATGTCCACAGACTTGGTGTAATTGTTTCCCTCCATTAGTATTCTTTGCAAAGAGGAATACATATGATAGTTAGTCCCAGAATTCGTGCACTGAAATAAATGCCGACTTCTTTTTTACGCACCAGATTTAAATATCCGGGTTAAATTGTCCCCACAGGAAAAACTAAACACTTTCACACACTTCCAAAATGAACATCTAGTCAATCCACGCTATGCAATTGCAATATATAAGTATTATAAATACGAAACAATACAAGAACAACATGTCAACCTACCAGAGACCAAATGGGAAAAAAATTCACCGACTCCAGATATTTTCATATCAGAGGGTTCGGCTCTGTGGAACTCTTAATTGAACCTATAAATCCTACTGATCCCTCAATATAAATATTTTAAAATAACGGAATTATTATTTTTTTTTATTCTTTTATTTTTACCATATTTTGAAAACCATAACAATAATGTGGGAACCCACTAAGGCGCAGCCTGTGCGTGGGTAATATAGTTAAAATAAAATTTATTTTAGTACCTTGAAGAAAACAAACGGTGGTATATAAAGCAAAAACAAAATTTGTTTAAACAGTTTGTACAAAAAGTGTATACAATAGTGTACGGTTAAATACGTGTATAGTGTAATAATAGATATACATTGTAATAATAGGTGTTAAGTTTGTGAGAAACATAAGGTGATATAAAACTAAATAAATAGAGTTTTTACATCTGTATGGTTTAGCCATAATCTTAACTCTTTAACGTAATGCGGAAGTTTAGTTGCAACTTGAATATTTTTTGGTAAACTATTGAAGGCACGAGGTCCAATAAAGCTGCTGTGAGTTTGCATTTGTTTTGTGTGTGTTTGGGGGGTATAGAATACATTTTTATTTATAATGTTGATTCTGTTTACATTTTTTTCGATTTTTTATGTTTTTATAGATATATTTCATAGTTTTCAGTATAAATAGTTTACGGAGACTGAATAGTTTAGATAATTATAAATAAAACATCTGTCGAAAATGTTTTATTTCTTTTAAACATAACTTGTGATAATATAATTTTGAGTTTTTTTTTTATTTTTTTATTTTTTTATTAGCAAAGTTTTTTTGGTACATTTACATATGGGTAAATACATAATAACAAAAAATGTAAGTAACAAAAAAAAATCCCACAAAGGCGAAGCCTGTGTGTGGGTATTATATTATGTGGATAACAGTGGTAGTTAAAATAAAATTATAAAAAAATAAAAAATATATATATAAGCATAGAGTCTACAGTGATCAACATGAATGACTTCGTAGGAGTTTAAAAATTAAAAAATATATGTAAGATAAACACACAAATTAAAATATATATGCATAGTGTCTACAGTGATCAACATGATTGACTTCATAAGAGTATAAAAATTTAAAAATATATCTAAGATAAACACACATTTACACCCATACTTAAATACACATGTACATACGAGTATATATAAATATATATATATACATATATATATTTCCTGTTTTTATTCTAAATATTCAGAAAGACTCCACATTTTAGAAGCTGATTGAATTACAGAAAAAACTTGTTCAGTTCCAAATTATTTTTTACCCAGATTTTAACATTTTTTTTAAGTACGTTCAGATTTTGATCCTTGCTGATGGAGTGGGGTATGGAATTGAATAGTTTTGGGGCAATGTAGGTAATGTGTCTTTGGGCCAGTCTGGTTTTGCAGTGAGGCACTGTGTACACGCACGTGTTATATCTCTGGCTAGAACGATATGTGTTTTTATTGAACGATATGTGTTTTTATTGAAATTGTTTGGACGTGTAAAAATATATTTGAGACATTGGATACAGTAGATCCGCCTTAGTTCTAGTATTTCAGTTTCTTGAAATAGTTCAGTTGTTTGTAAAAGTTTTATAAAAGCATCAAGCGCACCACCCCATCCTATTATTCCGTACATGAGTGAAGATTGCACCAGAGAAAAATTAATCATTTTCAATTTGTCAATATTCAACATCTCTTTAAGTCTGTAAAATATGTACGTAAGATAGCTTAATTTAGAAACGGTATTATTAATTTGGGATTGCAAATTTAAATTTGTATAAATACATATACCCAAATATTTGATCTTTTCAACTTTTCCAAGTTCAGAGCAAGATGTGCATGTTATTTGATTACAGTTATCATTATGAATTCTAATTTGAAGGTTATTGGGGGGTTTGTTTTTACTGTTTTTTTTTTAAAAGGTAGGTAAAATGTTTTATTGTAGTTTAGGAAGAGTCTGTTACTATTTAGCCACAATGAGACATGTGCAATACATTGTGATGCATTTAAATAAGTTTCAAGCCAGGATTTTTCGTTTACTATTATTACTGTATCATCAGCGTAAAATACAATATTACCAGGGATTACAACATTACATATATCATTTATATATATATATATTAAAAACAGGACTGGGCCAAGCGCAGTTCCCTGTGGTACTCCATTTTTTATCCTCGTTTCAGTAGTATAAAAATTCCCAATTTTTGTTTTTTGCTTTCTATCTTTGAGATAGTTAGTGAGAATTTTTAGTGTATCTTTTGTTACGTAGCGCTCAGGCACCACCCTACGCCAGTGAGTTGCACACTGCCCGTCCCCCCGGGCACTCGTACCCCTTCTCACCTCGCCCAAACGGCCCACGCTCTCGCGACCCGGCAACGCGCGTCACTCTCCACGGAGCTCTCCTAGCCGTAACCCGTGCCCGCCGCTGCGACAGCGCCACGGTTCCGGAACATTCCACAGAATTCACGGAGCCGAACGTGAGACGCGCCCGTCCACCATGTTCCGTGAGGCCCGAGTTGACCGGCCCCACTGCCACGCTACCTGATTGCAATGGATTCCCTGTTGGGCGTAGCCTGCCTTACTTACAGGCAAGCGTCCCCCTGGAATGCTTGCCCTACCGCCACCTGGTACCAGTGAGTAACGCCACTTTCCCTCATTTTTGTTGTGTCCTTTCATGTCCCGCGAACAATAACCAACCCTCAGGGGGGACGCGATTTGAGAGAAATTTGGTAGGCTTCCCCATGTGTAGGTAGTCGATTAGTGTACCTGTGCCTAGTAATTGATTGTAAATGTACTGCCCTTCTATGTTTGTGTGTTCCCGACAATACAAGAAATGTTTACCTTAGACGATCTTTTATTTGACGAGGCGTGACGAGTGTTGGCATATACTATGTACCCATGCCGACCTATCTGAGCTAGCTTTGAGGCAGAACGTGGGTACCTCCACCGAGGCACGCAACACTTTTTTTAAACCTATTTGATTATACTTTTTTATAAGTATATTGTGATTTACCGTATCAAAAGCTTTTCTTAAGTATAAAAATATAGCTAGACTTTTTTATTTTTATCAACAGATGTGTATAATTTTTTTGTTAGATTGAATATTGCATCTTCAGTGCTTAGTTTATTTCTGAAGCCATATTGATCTATATTTTTGCAGTGGAATCCGAAAGCTTACCAATTCAAGCAATTCCGGACTATCAACTAAATCATTTAGAATTTTATATAGAAATACCAAGTCAGTGAAAAGTCTTCTGTCTGACAATTTGAGCATATTTATATCATTTAATAGAGTGATGTACGAGTAGCTCAACATAATTGCTAGAATACCCATTTTAAAATTTAGAAAAAGTAAGAATTTGTTTTGTTTCTTTCAACCTTTTACGTGTACATTATAACGTGGGTTCCAGACAGGAGAATTGTACTCAAGTTGACTTCTAACAGTGTTTTAAATATAACAGTTTAATACACTTTATATTGTTAATTTTCTAGTTACCCCATCACAACCTTTTTAAAGATTTCTGTTATGTGGTTAACAAACGAAAGATTTAATTGAAAGGCGATGCCTATTACCAACTAATAAAATTACATTTTTTTATTTTTTTGAATAACTTAATGAGTAAAATTTCAAATTATAATATCAAATCATTGGAAGCGAGATTAACGATTTTCAAAAGAAAATTTGGAACGGAAAATTATAGGTCGTATCTAGGAATTGAACCTAGGACTTTAACCTTACAGGGGCTCTGCTCTAAACACTGAGCTAATACGATCCAATTCCCTTTGGTCATACATAACTGTCATTCTTTGACTAAGACAAACCTTTCTTTAACATTTATTTCAAATTTAATTGATACTCACTTTTAAAATTTCCACGGTGGCTCCCAAAAAGATTCGCTCTCGCTTATAAATCTTTGCTTTTCATTATGTTATTTTTTACTTATTTTTTCTAAACCATGAAGGTTAATTTTTTTTTTTAATTTTCTCAACTTTTGAAAATGGTAAAATAATAATAATAATGGTAGAATAATATAACATTTGGTTTGATCTCTCAAAACTTTGTTGTTAATTCATATTTTTTTTTCAAATTTTATTCATTTATCATTGTTATTTTTTATTATTTTGTTTTTACTTATTATTTGATAATGACCGATATTTATATGTGTTACTTTTATCAAATTGTGGAATTTTTAATCCTAGTCGGGTTAATAATTAAATGCTAAGCAATGTATTTTAATTGGGAAGAAACAATAAATAAATACATGAAGATAGCAGCCAATAAAAATATAAATTAAGAAAATGAAGATAATGTTGGTAGTTCTTAGTCGAAGTATGATACAGTTAAATATGACCGAAGAAAATAGGGTCGAATTAGATCAATGTTAAAATATCCCCGGCAAGGCTAATACCAACAATACACGACATCTTTTTTCAGCCCGATTCCAATTAGAGACCAAAGACAACATTTTTCGCTTTACGCGTTCGCATTTTTCACCTCTATTTTCATATCTACGATTTCAATTGCCATCACTGCACACAACACACGAACCATGCTGTTTGCTGTGATGCCAACTGAAATCGTAGATATGAAAATAGAGATGAAAATAGCGATCGCGTAAAGCGAAAAATGTTGACTTTGGTCTCTAATTGGAATCAGGCTGAAAGAAGTTGTCGGGTATTGTAGGCATAATGGCCGTTATACACGACATATTTTTTCAGCCCGATTCCAATTAGACACAACACAGACCCGAATAATCTTCACCATATGAACTTGGGCACCCCTGTTCAGTCACCAAACATCGGGTTACCTATTGCAGAGGTGATGGTTACTGAATAAATGGTTACGGTGACCGTTACCCTCCTTCTGTGCACAGATGTCCCAACAATTTGGGAGGCGGGTAGGGTAACAGTGTCGGAACCATTTATTGAGAAACCAACACCTCAGCAATAGGTAAAAATAAACCTTAGGTTTATTGACGTTTCACTGTTTACCTGCACCGTTATATTTTAAAATGCTCTTAAACCCTGAGCACCGTATGTACCTTCGCAAAGACTAATATAAAGCGTTTCTGAACGCAGGTAGTAGGTACTAAACCTTACAAAGGTAACTGCCATATTCATATTATTATCTTAACATCTAGCCATCATCTAACAACGTTGCGCCGTCCATTAGATACAGTTATACTATATATACATGGATAAAAATGATAATGTCGAATTGAGGCAGCCCAGCGTGGCTGCGAAGCAAGCTGGTCTGCGGCCATTTGCTAAAAAGTCCCGCTACAAATGTTGTTTGGCCTGTAGCCGTTATGTTCAGCGAATTCGCAGGCTGTACGTCGGTACCGGTTTGGGAGCATTTTTATACGGGATGACCGGATGCCGAATGGCTGAGATAAAAACTCGCAGCTTTGTGCTGGACGGAAGAAAACTGAGCTTTTATTGGATGTTTTGAAATGTTAACTGAGTGAATTTGGAAGTAAACGCTTTTCAGAAGAGGAGCAAGCTTTTTGGGCTTGGACTAATTAATAGGTCGTACATAAATTCCAAACCCACTGAAGGAAAAAATGTGTTATTAATGAAAACATATTAGCTTTAAGGCTTGTCTCAAGGCCTGTGACATATTTTATAGATGCTATCGTAGAAGGGAGGATCGAGAGACCCTTTTCACCAGTTGAAAAAACTAGCGTTTTTTTCTTACATTAGCTCCACACAGAGACCCTGAGGAAAAAATCACTTCAGTTTATCCCCAAAATCACTCATTTCAGAATCAGATTTTGTACTTGAATTAAAAAATTATAAAACTTAAAAAAACAAAGTGTGCAATTCACACGCGGTAGAAGTGAAACCTTCATAAAATTAAAGTAGGCAAGAGTGGGGAGGGTTCAAAGCACTGCACAAAGAGGAGACCGATTATTCTAAATCTCACTGGCTAAATCCTATGTGTATGTGTTTGTCTCTTTTTAGTGTCACTCGTTTCCGTTTCATCGAGTTTTGAATCATAACGGAAGAAAAGAAATGCGAAAGAAATTTTGTAAAAAAAATGTAATTCACACGCGATAGAAGTGAAACCGTCAGAAAACTAAAATAGACAAGAGTGGAGAGGCTACAAAGCACCGCACAAAGAGGAGTCCGATTATTCTGTCTCATTCTCTCGCAGGCTAAATCCTATTGATGTATGTGTTTGTCTCTTTTTAGTGTCGCTGTTTTTCGTGTATTCGAGTTTTAAATCACAACGGTGCTAAAGAAGTTTTCACTTCAAAAACTTTTTGGCGACTTGTCTTATATTATGTAAGTTAATCTCCGGTACCATACTAAATCCGCCAAATATTGAAAGAGATCAACTTATATGTCCCTAACGCGTATACTCGTGGGAGATACCACGCACTTTTTTATGCTCCGAAAGCGAGAACTTCTGCCTATCAAAATGCACCTAAGCAGGGCGACTCAACTGCTTAACAACTCTGCAAAGCATCGACATCTTCAATGTCACCTACAGAGAACTCAGTAACTATCTCTTGACATGCGTCACAACATAGTTAAACTGCCACCATGCACTTTTAAAAAAAATTGTAATCTTCTCCAAAATTTTTTAATGTTTTTTTTTTTTTACATGAATACCGCACAAGAGTCCCAACTGCTCCCGTCTGGGTGGGACTATGGCATCCCCAATTGGGGTATGTTGTGAGGCTGAAGGCAGTGGGGAGGGGAATGAGATAGGGAAGAGGAAGGTGGGGTAGTACCTGGCTATTCAGATCTGGTCACCAAACACGGCAGAAGCCATTTCAAGCAACGTTTAAATTCTGAATGGTGGTCTTACACCAGGGCGATACTGAGTTCTACTTTGGAACGTGCCGCAAATATAGTATATATTATTTTAAATTAATAAAATTGTGAAATAACACAAATTAATCAAATAAAATTTATTTGCCATGCCGGGAATCGATCCCGCGACCTTCAGAGTGCTAATCAAGAGCCTTACCGCTGGACTATGCCGGCCGTGTATAACTGTTTTATGAAGAACCTGAATAAAATAAATAAAAAAAATCGATAGCTTTTCGCTCATGTAATCAATTTTATGTTTCGTAGCATTTAGTCATCAAAATATAGTCGTATTCTAAATACCGCTCGATGCAACTTACCCCTTTTAGCACCCCAATGTCTCCAGAAATGCCTCCAACCCTATCATCACGAGCATTAAGCCGAAACACATGTCTGAAAGAAAGAGCCCGGCGCGCGGCGCGGCGCCCAAACGCGTGGTTCGCGTGACGACTCCACTTAGCCCCGCGCTCAAAACAACTCGCGTTCGGTGTGACAATTTGACAGAAAATCCGTCATCGCGTCGCCGAGTTGCACAGTGAGACGTTCTACTTTGACTTATTTGAAAGACTTTTAAATAAATGGAATAATACATGTCTTCAAACACAGCAATTTTATTTTGGGGCACCATTATAATTCAAATTTTGATTTCTTTGTTTTAACTACGTTTATTGTTTATAAAAAACCGACATCTTTCGAGAGCGATGCACACTTCCTCAGGGTTTTCTTAAAACAAATTATAACAATAGCAATTTGTAAAAGCAATTTGGGAGGCGGGAATGGGTACCGCCGCCCCGGGAACCTTTATTGTCATTTTATATCCCTTGTGACGAGTATTCTTCCAATAAAAATCAATGTTTATAAATTCTATTACAAATTTGTAACTGCTCTCGGAAATCGAGAATGGAATGGCGCCCTTGAGGCGCAAATTATCCGATTTTTATTATTATTATAATCCCTGTAAAAGGATTTCGCATGTTATTTATAAGATCGTTATATTGTGAACACAAAACTGGTTTAAATTAAATCTGTATGCGGTGAATTAAAACTACACTCAGAACATGAAAATGGTTTTTCTTTGATTCTGGCAGTACATAAATAGTCTGCAACTGTACTTCGAATAAGATAACGTTTTTCTTTCTAAATGTACCAGCAGATTAATCCACAACCGGAATTTTACATTCTGAATACAAAACTGGTTTAAATTAAATCTGTGTGCGGCCAAATAAAACTACACTCAGAATATGAAAATGGTTTCTCTTTGATTCTGGCAGCAAATACATGGTGTATGTAAAAAAAATGGTTAATGTAAGGAACTTTCTTAGAAGGTGGGAAATAAGGAAGCGTAAAACCCACTGGTTGATGTAACAGGCTGGATTGATGACGTCAACATAAGATTCACATTTCACATAAAGTGTTTCAACTGTGCGCAGATTGTAATAGGTATTAAACCAACAGTATAATTTTGATGATTTTAGTAAACTTCTTTCATACTTGCATTTGAGAATACAACGTGGAAACTTAGTCATGGAAAACAATGTTCGCGTGTTGACGGTTATCGGTTTCGCCACAGAATAAGTAATGAAAAATTCCGTGCTCATTTCAATTGGTCCAAAACGTAGGTGCGACAAAAATATGAATTGAAACGGGTTAAAAATTTTACCAGATATATTTATTGTGAAATTTTGCCGCCCCTTAAAAGTTCCGCCCGGGGCAATTCTTCCTCCCAATCGTTAAAATGATACGTTTTTCTTCTCTTCACCGCATTTCGTATTATTTATTAATAAATTTCGTATCGCCTTAGTTACAACTCGAACTGGCTGACTCTTAAATAAACCAAACCACACACTAGAAACGAGATCGAAAACTTCGTGCTTTAAAGGGGGCAATTTTCGACAATATTTCACCGTGAATATGCAATAATTAGACTATTTTTTTGATGACTTGTGACGTCACACACCACAGATGAGGATAAAGTGAACAACAAAAAAGGTGCGACCACAATATAGGATCCAAACAAATAATTAACAAAAAGTCATGAAAAATGTGCGGTCTTATTGAGGCCTAATTGAGGATCATCTGAAACAAAAACTGTGAAAGTGAAAAGATCTATTTACATCGCCAAATTTTTCTAGAGATCGTCTCAAAAAGCACTGGCGATCGACCGTTTGAGCACCCCTGATTAAGAGGCATTATTCAGATGACTGATGATGTGGTAGTGAAAATTGCAACTTTAGCGTAAAGGAACTGATGTGAAAATAGGCTCTCTACTGAATAATAATAATTTGCTAAAGTTGGTAAGCTTTGCATTTCCTCTGCGTGTTAGAGCGTATTTTATTCCAGTTTTTACAGTAAATGGGTGACAATCGTGCAAATAATAATATTAGAACAATTTATTAAGAAAAATGAATTTGGCATTCTCGGAAGATAAAAATATTACCATTTGTTATTTCGGCTACTGGCATTATACCTAGGTCTCTGATTCAAAATTTAGGCGTATTAGATTTGTCAAAGAATTTATATATAAAAATGCAAAAATCGGTAATTTTAAATACATGTAGGATTACAAAAGATTTTTTAAATATTTATATTGAGGGATCAGTAGGATTTATAGGTTCAATTAGGAATTCCACAGAGCCGAACCCTCTGATATGAAAATATCTGGAGTCGGTGAATTATTTTCCCATCTGGTCTCTGGTAGGTTGACATGTTGTTCTTGTATTGTTTTGTAATTATAATACATATAATGCAATTGCATAACGTGGATTGACCAGATGATCATTTGGGAAGTGTGTGAAAGGGTTTAGTTTTTCCTGTGGGGAAAATTAAACCCGGACATTTAAATCTGGTGCGTAAAAATTATGGCTACAATAAAACTATAACAGCGTACGTATTCGTTAATAATAAATAATAACAAATGGTTGTGCCTTTACCAAAAAACCTCACAAAAACTTGTCTAGCTACGGACATAATGGAGCTCACATGCTTAGTGCGTGGGAGAGAGGGTAATGGTGATATTATAAAATAAAAGTAACTAGTTATCGTAATTTTGTTTCAGTATTGAATTTGTTTTGAGATCGGCTGTGAGACGATTTTCCGACCTCCGTGTTTTCTCCCTCCTACAACTTGGGTCTCATCCAGTCATTTTAAGAGTCGTGACTTTTGACTTTGGATTTACTGGTACACAGAGCTCAGGGCCGAAAAGGCCCCTTTCTCTGTCATTATGAATTTAAAAATGGTTTTTGGATAATTCAAGACCCATGTTCACTCCTTCCTCTCCCCAAAAAGACCCCCACCCAGCAGCCTCAAAGATGACGGGGAAAGTATTTTCCTCGGTAAATATTTCCCTATCGAGTCCACGCTCAAAACACACTTTAAAAAATTAAAACAAATTGTACTAGGTAAATAATGGTTAGTTATAAGTAATTCAGTAACCGGAATTGAAAAATATTGCGTTTTAATGTTTTTTTTTCATTTAAAAAACGTGAAATATCATTTTTCAAGGACCGCCATGTTAATTACGACGATGAAATACGCATTTTTAAAAGAAAAGATCACTTTCTGTCAGACAATAATAAGTACGAACTGCAATCTTCGGAAATGATAAATAATGCGTATTAATCATTATTTTGTTCGGTTTCATAAACATGAAAAATCACGCGAGACGTATGTCGTCTTAATTAAATACATGGCGTTCCTTGAGAAATGACATTTCGCGTTTTTAAAGATAACAAAATAACCATTAAAATGCAATATTTATCAATTCCGGTTATTGAATTACTTATTACTAACTGTAATCTACCCATTACAATTTTTTTAATTTTTTAAAGTGTGTTTTGAGCGTGGACTCGATAGGGAAATATTTACCTTTTATGTGCGAAGTTAATGTACAAAAAGTATATTTCTTCGAACTAGAGAGAAGAGTTTGTTGGAGGGCAAATTGAGATTTTTCAGTTATGCATCTACTGAAGCGTTTATTTCCAATTTAATATTTCATAATTTTCTTCCATTTGATCGGTAAATTAAAAACACACATCTTTGGGCAGCTAAGTTATATCCTAGACCGCTGTGCGACGCCTGCGTTCACCTTGCACTAAAAAATAATCAGTGCCGCGTAGTTTTCCATGAAATCGACTCAAAACTATTCTACGCCACATCCGATTGAAGCAGATCTACTTTATAATATACATTGGTGCAGGAATGTCAGCGGTGGGAGGAAGCAAGTCAGATCTGCCGGATAATTTAAAACCCACCAGAATTACATTGAGATGATGTTATTACGTAAAATGAAATCACTCCAAATAGGAAGATGACTCACAGATTAACATTTTTATACTAGATCGCTTGGAAATATTATGGATGCTCCCTTGAAAAAATGGGAGTATTTTGTAAGAACAAAATAAAATCGAAATAAAGAAATGTTTGTGTTTTAATAGTATATTAAAATATAAGTGGATAAACAGGTCTTTAAAACACGCGCGATTTTTAAAGCAAGTGTTTTAAAGACCAGTTATCCACGAATACTTTACGCTATTTTTTTTTATTGGTACACTTTGAAAACATAAATATTGATATTATTATTAAAAATTTGGAAATAAGAACTATTAATGAATTCGTGATGTGACATCACAATATCTTGTTGTCATGGAAATGAAAAACACAAACATTAATTTGCAATCTGTCACATAAGATTAATAGTTGACATCACAGTTTTTACTAGTTATTGTGTGTTGTAAAATGAGTTCTGACATTGATAATTTAAATACCAAAGCAGAATCGCGGTTAATACCTGAAAAATCCAAAGACGTTTATGAAAAAGAATATGAAAGGTTCATAACATGGATGGAGGAGCAAAACGTAGTAGATGTAGATGAACGAGTTGTGCTTGCTTACCTTCAGAAAATGTCGAAACAGTACAAACCATCGACTATGTCGGCCATACATTCGAAATTGCAATGTCTGTTGAGGATAAATAAAGGGGTTGATTTAAAATCATCTGTGAAAGTGCATGCATTCATGAAGGCAATTAGCAAGGATGACGTTGCTAAGAAGGCGTATGTTTTCAAAGAAGATGATTTGCGGAAGTTTTTCACGGAAGCACCGGACATTACGTACTTATTTTTGAAGGTGGTAGCCATTTGCGGAATCTTTGGCTCTTGCAGAAGATGTGAATTGTGCGATTTACGCTTATATGATATCAAAGAAGAAGGAAGTGTTTTGCTTATTACCATCCGACCATCTAAAACAGTGAAGGCTCGACGTTTTACTGTTGTCGACAGTGGTGCAATTAATTATGTGCGTTTGATGATGCAATATTTATCATTGCGACCCCAAAATGTAAGTACAGACAGGGTTTTCTTGCGGTATGATAAGGATAAGTGTACCAATAAAGTTGTTGGTATTAACACATTTGGATCATGCCCCTTACAAATCGCACGCTATCTTAAATTAAACGATCCTGAGAAATATACAGGACATGCGTTTCGACGTACATCCGCTACCATTATGGCAAATAGTGGCATGACAATTGATCAAATCCAACGACAAGTTGGATGGAAATCGGCAGCTGTGGCGACTGATTACGTGGAAGAGAGCATTAGCAATAAGAAGAATGTTTCAAACATTATTGGAACTGCCATTAATGGAAGTGCAGCCTCATTGACTTCCGAGAATACTATTAATTTGAACAGAATTTCCTCCGATTTAAAAAACGGAGGTGTTAATATTTCAAATAATACGAACTGCTCTTTTCACATCCATTTAAATAATTAGAATGTAAACGATGTAAAAAGAATGTAAACTTTGAATAAAATTTTTGAAACATTTGTAATGTTTTATTTGACGTTTAAAATATTCCTGTCAGATTTATAGTTAAAAGTTGACATTTAGACTTCACATTTTGTTGATTTGTTGATGTTGCCATGGTAACTTTAAAAAACGCGCGTTCCATAAAGTGCGATTTAAACACGCTAGAGCATACTTTAA
This sequence comes from Limnephilus rhombicus, assembly GCA_929108145.2. Classification (NCBI taxonomy): domain Eukaryota; kingdom Metazoa; phylum Arthropoda; class Insecta; order Trichoptera; family Limnephilidae; genus Limnephilus; species Limnephilus rhombicus. The sequence goes on from OV815293.1 coordinate 7,240,656, forward strand.
ATGAGTAAAAAAGGGCACCAATAAAAAAAAACTGTTCTTTAAAGGTGATGACATACGATTTGTATTAGAAATAATGTTGTAATTTTTTTTTAATGCAAACCATAGAAAGTTTTAAAAATGGCTCACCTTACGTTTTTTCTAACTAAAATTACTGGTAAAGAATAAAAAGAGGATTCGAGACAAACGCTGTGATTTGTCAGAATTCATCGAATCAAATCGAGACAATCGTTATGATTCGTGAAAATTCATCGACATCGGAAATCGAGACAAACCTATTCAAACGTCAGAATTCATTAGGAAATGCAAATCGATCCTCAAATTCGAGAGATAATATTATTTTGAGATACGTCAAAAATATCTTGGATGGCTTTCACATGCACAATATGAACATGTATTATTATCTACTAAATATTTAAAACGCTTTTTGACTAATAATCAACCAGTTTTGTGAATTGTAAACGACATTGGGTTAATTCTTTTAGGTTATGATTTACGTTTCCAGTATATTTTATGTGTAAAAGATTGCCATATTGGTTATTTTTCATAATTTAAGACGGTAGAAGGGGTATTTTTGAGGTTATATATCTTTTAAAAATATTGGTTAATATACTTCTTTAATGGCACTTCAGCCCATATCGAGCTTTGGCCTCCTGCAACAGTCGCCTCCAACTCCTCCTGTCCTCAGCGGCTGACTTCCAATTTGGTACCTGGAGAAGCTGTGCTGCATCCCCTCTTACTTCGTCTTCCCACCTCAGTCTGGGTCTTCCCACTTTTCTCTTTCCACCTGGGTGTCCAGTCAAAATTCTTTTTGGGACGCGTGTATCCGGCATTCTCTGTACATGCCCAGCCCATCTCAGCCTGAGGAGTCTTGTATGTGCTGAGATGCTAGGGGCTGTATATATATCATACCATTCTGTATTGTGCCGGATGCGCCACTGTTCAGCCTCTTTCACGGGTCCACATATTCTCCTCAGCACTTTTCTTTCAAAAGTATCCAGCATTTCAGCCATCTTTACCGTCAGTGTCAGCGCCTCACATCCATATGTCAATACAGTTCTAACAATGGTCTTATATATGGTTATTTTGGTTTTTCTGTGGACACTGGCAGCAAAGAGAAGTATGTTTTGTTGGCTGCTGTGATTCTCCTTCTGATTTCTGCTGGATCCTCATTGTTCAGACTCACCCAGGTAGGTGAATTGATCGACCACTTCGTATGAGTCTTTAAATTGTGCACTACTTCTTCTTCTGTATGAAGGATTCCTGCTCTGTATCATCATTTTCGTTTTGTTAACATTAATCCGCAGTCCTACTTCCCGTGCCGCTGTTTCTAAAGGATCGAAGACCTCATTAAGGCTGAAATTGATCTTCCGACAATGTTAATGTCATCCGCATATCCGACAACTTGACTGCTCTTGAAACACAATTTTATGTTTATTTTTTCTTGTTTACACAGGCCCTGCGTTATTCAACGCTCATGTTTATTTTATGTTTTCTTTACTTTACACGCTTATGATTTATTTTTCGTTATTTGGCGCAATTAAACGCCTTGCGATGACTCCCACACGCTCTAGTTTATTTTTTTTTTATGTTTTGCGGTTTTCTATGCTTATATACATTTCTTTTCAGTTATGCTGTACTACGAGAACTGAACTCAGTTGTTCGTTTTTGTACCGTCCTTCTCCCCATATAAGGGGGTGGACCCTGGACCGTGTCCCCGCCTACGTACCATGGCCGGTCTTCTAGAACTGGTGGAGCTGCACCTGTTTACCGCGCCACACCCCGTGACATGAAGACGCTGGGGAGAAGGCTGAACGACATCTGAAAGCTGTCCGTCCCGCCTCCGGCGAACCGACGCTTTTCTCCCTAGGGTCTTCTTCATGTTTTCCACTTACTGTCGTCTAGGCACCACCGGCTAGCTGGCTTAAGGACGACGCTGCCGGATGTGGGGAGGCCGGACAATCAGCCTCCTTCACTGCTTCGGGGACTGCCGGCAGCCAGGTTGCGATGACACCGGTTCTTATCTGTACATATGTTATTTTACTTTTGTTTCCTTTTTCTTTTACTTACAGTGCTCGGTGCCGCCCGCCGGATTATGTATGGTCATGTCTCCTGCTGTCATGAGCTGATTACTCATGACGGCTGCTGTCATTTTGGATTACTTTATTTATTTTTATTTTTTGTTGATGTTACTAACAACTTGTTTGACTGTCCATGAGGCTCACTGCTTTTGCATTGACACCTCCATGGGCTTTAGAATTGTAGAGATTGACCATTACAGTACAGTCCTGTAGGCGCGCCCGCATACCGCCACCTAACACAGTATGAGGGGACATTGAAGGTCTAGATTCGTTACATTAAATGTAGAACCGTTTTTAAAAAAAATTAGATTCTTGCGAGAACTCCGAAGGAGCGACCATAAGTTGCCTATACCGGGGTGGGACAGTGGTGGGTACTTCAATGCTCTTGAAACAAATATTGGAGCCAGTGTCTATTAGCGTTTTTCTTATTACATGTTCGAGCACAATGTTGAAGAGAGTGGGAGCCAGACCGTCCCCCTGTTTTAGCCCCTGCGATACTATGAATTCTTCCGATAATTCCCCATCTATTTTGACCTGACATCTTGAGTCTGACATTGTGGCTTTGATGAGCCTAACCAATTTAGGTGGAATCTGGAATTGAAGTAGTATGTCATATAGACACTCCCGATCTATGCTCTCATATGCTTGCTTGAAATCTATGAATAATTTTTATTTTTTTATTTTTTTTATTTTTTTATTTAATAAATGTTTACATGATACATTGTTGGTATTTTTTGACTACCACACTAGGCTATTGCCCGTGTTGTGGTAGTCATACATGACATATTATTTTATATAAACAGATAAAAAAATATGAGAAGAGGAAAGAAAAAATAACATATTTAGGGATAAATATAACTAAAAACAGATAAAAATAAAGATATAACAATTAAAAGTAAGCTAAGAAATAAAGAATAAAAAGATAATTTAAAGAAGATTGAAATAAACTCTGGTAAGTATTATTATTCTTGAGATAAAAATAGAAACGAAAATTGGTAAGTATTCTTCTGCACGAGAGTACATGTTTGTAGTCGCTTTTGATATTCTTTCTCTGAAAGAAGTTGGAAAGAGTGTTAGAGAAAGTAAATTTTTTTGTTTGTAATTTTTTTTAACGTAATGTTAAGTTAAATTAATTAATCAATTAAATTTGTATTAATTTTTTATATTTTTTTTAATATTAATATATTTGTTTTTATTGTAATATTAAGCTCTCATGTGTTGTTTGAAGAAATCTCTTCCCTTTTCAAATATCCAATGTTTGATACGGGCTTTAAAGAGAAATTTAGAATTATTCTGTGATTTTATATCGGCACTCAGAGCATTATACATTTTGGGAGCGATAAACCAGAATTGTCGTTGGGCGAATGAGGTTTTTGTTTTAGGGACCACGCAGCCCAGGTTTGATGAAAAACGTGTGTGTGCTTGATGTTGTGGAGCCACCAGTAGATTTTTTTGGCATATGTAACATATGCTTATCTTTGTAAATATCTGTCGAATGTCTAAGACCTTGATTTTAGCAAAGAGTTCATTTGAGGGATGGGTAGGTTGGCATTTAAATATGATTCTCAAAATTAGTTTTTGAACTGTAATAATTGGATTGATAATGGATTCAGCACAACCACCCCATCCCACAATTCCATATGTTGCTATGGATTGGAAAAGGGCAAAGTATACGGTTCTTAGGGTCTGTAAATCTAAGATGGACCTAAGGGAGCAGAATATATGGCAGAGTTTACGGAGTTTTTTTACTGTGTCACTTATGTGAGCTTCCCAACGCAATTGGTTATCTATGATTATCCCCAGATATTTGACTTCCTTTGATGATTTAAGAACAGAATAAGTGCAATTAATATTAGGTGTGATTTCTGGAGTGTGTAAGTTGAGTGAACATGAGTGAATGATTGGTTTAGGGCAGTTGTTAGGTATATTATTTTGACGTATGGAAAAAGTCATATATTGTGTTTTGTCGATGTTAAGTGTGAGGAGGTTAGTGTCTAGCCAATGCTTTACTTTTATTAGGCCACTATTAATTTTGTTAATAACGGATTGCCACGTTTCATCTTCGAATATTAAGACCGTGTCATCGGCAAATGATAATATCTTACCTCCAATATTCATGGCACATAGTGAGTTAATGTATATAAGAAATAAAATTGGTCCTAGTATACTGCCTTGGGGTACACCATAGGACGCTGATAATTTATTACTTATATGTTTTTTATCAGATTGGATAAGAGTTTGTTGTGTTCGGTTTATCAGGTAGTTTTCAAACCATGAGTGGGCTACTCCTGTTATTCCAATCTGTTGTAATTTTTTTAGTAGTAAGGGATGGGAGACCGTATCAAATGCTTTTGCAAGATCAAGAAAAACAGCAAGTGGTTTGCGACCAATGTCGAGATTACAAGAAACTATATTTGTGAGGGCGGCTATTGCATCTGAAGTGCTCCTACCTTTGCGAAAGCCATATTGGTTATCCGACAGTATTTTGTTATCTTCGAGGAATTTGCAGAGTCTACGTTTCACCGCTTTTTCTATAATTTTAGATATTGTGCTTAGTAAGGATATTGGTCGGTAGTTATTTACAGATAATTTATCACCGGCTTTGAAGATTGGGATTATTGTGGACTGTTTTAGGAAGTTAGGGAAGATGCCAGTTTTGAAGCTTAAATTGATTATGTGTTTAAGAGGGGAGACGATATATTTTTGGATGTTTTTAATAATTTTTGCCGAGATGTGATCTATTCCGGTGGAGTTACTGTTTTTAAGAGATGCTATTCGTTCTATAATTTCTGTTTCAGTGGTGGGAGTGAATTGAAATGGCTGATAACTCAGAGTATCGATAGGTATATTCTTTGCAAGATCTTTCTCTGAGACACAGTTTCTGTCTAAAATATTTTTTGCTAAGTTGGGTCCGATATTGGAAAAAAAAAATTGAAATGGTCAGATATTTTTTTAGGTTCAGAATTTAAATGTATCGTTTTGTCATCGATATTAATCTTAATAATAGGAGTGTCGGTTTTATTAATATTAGCTATATCTTTTATGATATTCCAAATTTTTTTTTTATCATCGGTAGCTTCACTGATTTTTTTTGAAGTAATCTCTTTTAACCTTTTCAATTATTTTTTTGCAGTTGTTTCTATAGTGTTTGTAGAATATGAGAGAAGTATAATCATTGGGGTTTTTCCTACAGAAGTTATGAATCTTATCACGTTTCCTGATACAATGCAGAATACCAGTAGTGATCCATGGTTTGAGTTTTGTGTCCGTTCGTTTTTTTTTACATTTTGTGTATGATGTTGCATTAGCTAAGTGGTTATGTAAAGTATTTATAAAAAAATCGCATGCAGACGTGGCATCAGAACAAGAATAGATAAGTTCCCAGTTCTCCCTCGAAACATGATTTAGAAGAATTTCATAAGAAATGTTTTTATGGGGTTGAGTGTTATGGGGTGGTTTATGTTTATTTTTTGAGATGGAAGTGATGATTGCATAGTATAGTGGTCTGTAATAGTTGATTGAAATATAATTGATTTATTGTCTAGTTTACTCTTAACAAAGACATGATCTATACAACTGCAATTGTTTGAGTCTGGTTCTCGTGTTGGAGCGGTGACAGCAGGGAAGTATCCTAATAAAGTTAATACATTTAGGTATTCATTGGCTTGAGGATGCATGTTGTTGATTATATTTATGTTCATGTCACCTATTATATAGGTGTTTTGGCAGTGTTCTATTTTTGATAATATTACTTGTAGTGATTGTAAAAATGGTGTTATGTTACGTGTATTTGGAGATCTGTATATGGTAAGAATTGTTATGAGGTTATCAAGTTGAATTTGAAGACAGTTTGCGTTTTGAATTCTGACCTCTTTGACTGAGTGTTCGATGTGATTTTTAATGTATACAATAACGCCATCGTTTTGGGTTTGGTTATAAAGTGTGTTGTAGTGATTGTAGTTCCTTAACGTTTTGAATTTACAAAAATAAATTATAGTTTAGTGATGCATGAAAAAAATATTTCCAAAAGTATCTATTTTTGATAAACCCATAATTATTAGACTTTAAAAAGTAAGTTTCACTCCTGATAATAATTTGAGTAATACATGCATGTTGCACATTATAACAGTTACAGTAATATATAATAGTTGCATGTTGCATACAGATAATAATAACATGTTGAGTATTATTAAGGTAATTTGTGCCATTGGTTTTTAATGTCGGTAGTAGTAAAAAAGGATTTTGACAGTTACTCAGAGCAATGACAATAATACATAGTTCGGTGACCTTTATAATAATAGCAGTTTTTTTACAATTAGAATCCATTTCAAAAATACGAGATTTAAATATGTTAGTACTGAAACTACATTTATTTTTTAAGTAAATAATAGTATTGTCAGAGAATCTTATTTTTGTAAAGTTTTTTGAAAATAAGTTAACTTTATAGTAATAATAATCTATGATTGTGGTATTATAAATTATATGGGAGAGAGAAGTAACTGATTTCATAATATTGTTGAAACTCGAGAAAGATAAATTAAAAACAAGTAGATTATCAAAATAGTAGGCGAAGTAGAGTTTATGAAATGTTGGGGGTGGGCGATAAAAGATGTTTATTTTTTTCGTTGATGTGTAGAACAGGCGTCCCAATGTCTTTGCGTACATACACCTTCCCGTCTCGGATCCAGGCGAATTTGAAGATGTTGTCCCGTAAAGCCTTCCGTGCAAGAAACCAGAGATGTTTAGCGCGAAATGTTAAGTGTTCGTTGATGTAAATCTGGTAGCGAGTTCCTGACATTCCTATAAGCGTAGTATTAAGTTTATTGTCTCTATTTGTAGATTTTTTGTTGAAGATTTTGATGTCGTTAAGGAAGTTCTCACGGTCGATGGTAGTTTTAAATCTTAATATTATAGGCCTCTGTTGGTCTTTATTGGTTTTTTGGGTGACACGGTATGCTGTATCTACGTTATTGAGTTTCGTGTTGGCATTAGTTGTTTTTTGGATGTTAAAAATGATGTTTTTTAGATTTTCTCCATTTATTTCAGGGATTCCCCTGATTTCCACGTTCTTTGCTCTATTTTCTCTCTCAATTTGTTCAAATTGACCTTCTAGTTGTTCTAAGCGATTTTCGAGGTCAGAATTTTTTTTTTCTAATTTTATGTTTGCATCTTCTAGTTCGTGTACTCGAAGTAAGATTTCTTCATATTGTTTGCTCATTACTGATATTGTGGTGAGAATTTGTGTATTTTGTTCTAGGATCAGGTTCTGTTTTGTTAGTAGTTCACTGTAGAAAGGTGAATTAGTCATTATACTGGGATTAGCGGTGGACACGACAGCTAAGCATTTTTTACACTTAATTTGAGCCCGCCGCTCTTTGCTATAGCGTCTGTATGAGCTTTCAGCCACTCCGCCACAGTGTAGATGAAAATTCCCTTTGTATGCGGCGCACGTGAATAAGGACTCAGCAGATATAGTAGGCTCCGCACAAGCATTACAGTTATTCATGTTGTTGTTTGTGGTTTTAGTGAGAACGTATAGTTGAGTTGTAGTGAAGATCATTGGTGATCAATTGGTGTATATCTATGTCAAACTCCCACCACTTTGCCAAGATCTGCCTGACGGTGAACAGTTGGTCTATTGTGGATCTACCGGTGCGGAAGCCTGCCTGATACTCTCCCAGTAGGTTTTCTGCGTACTTATTAATTCTTTGTTTAAGTATCATGGTGTAGATCTTATATGCTGTGCATAGAAGTGATATGCCTCTATGCTTTTCGCATTTTAGCTTGTCACCTTTTTTATGAATTGGACATATTATGCTTATTTGCCATTCCTCTGGGATTTTTTCCAAGGTTCATATTTTTGTTATTAAGTTGTGTAGCAGATTTCTCAGGTGCTCATTTCCATATTTGAACAACTCTGCCGGCAGGTTGTCTTTCCCAGGTGATTTGTTGTTTTTAAGTTTCTTTAGTGCAGCATTTATTTCTGTCATTGTTGGTGGATTCGCTGATTCTTCATTACTTGATTCAGTGGGGATGTTAGTAGGGTAGCTTCTCAGGTCGCTATTAGAGTTGAGAAGTTTAGAGAAGTAATTTTTACACACGGTTTTAATTCGTTCCATATCGGATATAATTGAACGTCTTTGCATAGTGTTGTATTCGGTTTGAAACCCTTCTTGAAGAAGTTTACTCCCCTATATGCTTCTCTGGTATTATTATTAACAAAGTCCTTTTCCATTTTCAGCAGTATATCATTGAAGAATTTTGTTTTCTTTCCCTTTATCAGCTTATTTGTTTCTTTTCTTTCTTGTTCGTACGCCTGTCTTTTGTTGGTTGATATACATTTGATTTATTCGAAATGTACATGAAATTAAAAACTGATGTTTATAATGTCTCTGTATAAGATATTGATGGTTTAAAATTTGTATGACTGTAAAAGATATTGATGGTTTATCCTAAAAAACTTTTAGCAACGTTAGAATTAAATAATTTCTGTACCTACATAGATATCATTAGTAAATTAATATCGTTTGCAAAAAAATTTATGCTGACTGTTTTAATAAATAAGGTTTTGGTTTGTTCAGGTTTCTAATACCTACAGGCTAAATGTCATTTTGAGGTTATAGATAGTAAGGTATTATTTTTTACCTCCCGACTAAGCTACTGCAATACCTAGCTCTAGGCAGAACCTTACTTAAACAGAATAGGCCACTTGCATGGATTTCATAACGACTTGGAAAAAATCGCGTGGATAGATCTTTTTACTAAGATTACGAAAATGTCAGTAAATTTTTTTAGAAATGTACAAATTTATTTTTATTTTTAAACAAATAAATCCATTATTTGGGCCGTGACGTCACTACATGAAAATGTCCCGTTTCCGAAAATGTTCCTATTAATTTTGTAAAATTCCACACTGATTTATATTTTTCATATGGCATCACGTTGATTTCAGGCGAAATTTTGAATTTGACATTTAACGTTCACTAGATTTATTGTTTGTTCGCTGCGAACTTATCATTTGGTTTGACTTTTTGACAAATGTTATGAAGAGAACCCCGTACATTTAAGTTGTCGGTACGTGTTTTAGAGGTATAATGGTTATGGTGCTGATTTTAACGAAATCAAATTTTATAATATTCTTATTATTATTATAATTTACAAGTACAAGTATATTACATTGGATTTAGTAATATAGACGTTATACATTATAATGATTTATGATCAATAAGATGGATCAAGGAAAAAATATTTATGAGATGTAATATTTTTGGTATGCCTCGTTATTCTCCTATGCCATTCGTGTGGAAAAGTTTTTTTTTTTTATGATTTTCGGCTATGTAATTATCGTTTTTTCGCACCTATAAAATTATGTCCCGTCTTTTCGGTTTATAAAAAATGGTCTGATTTTTCAGATTGAAATTTTTAAAAAATCACCAGGATTTCAGAAATACGATTAAAAAAAAATAGGGAATGTCTTAGAATATTTACCTAAACCGGAAAAAAATTTAAAAAATGTGATGCAAGTGGCCTATTATAAATAATAATAAGAAACAATAATAACTTAAGTATTTAATTGAGTTATTGTAAAGAGTGTTGCCAGTAATTGAAAAATTCTGGTTACTGATTTCTTGCCATACAATTAATCCAATTAATAAAATCGATTTTTTTAATGTTCCGATTAAAATATTTCGGTTATCTAATTGTTTCGATTGTATCCATCACTACTCTAAATGGTTTCTAAAATAATTTAAACGAAAGTAAATCACAGTACAACATAAGTTTTCCTTAATTTTTCTTTTGTCAAAACAACCCCAAACCAACGTCGTAAAAATTTTAAAGAAAACCAGTTTTTAAAATGTTTCCTATCTATGGCCAATATAGTCTGCAATACACACCTCAGTTGAGAATTGACCCAGATATTGACTTACATAAAGTATTGAGGTTTTTAGATTAGGATCGTTTTACGCCGTCTGTACTTAGCTGAATGACTAACAAATCACCATCAATTTATAGTTACATTATTTCAATAATTTATATGTAAGGCGTTTCGTTAAAATGATAAGTGCATATAATCCACCTAGACTCGGTGCTGAAATTAATGGACGGATTGCAAATGTAAGAGCGTGGATGATCGATGAGATACCTGTGTCTGTTTTATCGATATTACGTCCAACAGTGCACTAACGTAAGGTTTTTTAAAATTTATTTATTTGTTTTTTTAACATGCTATGTAAAATGTTTCTAATTCAATTTACAACCTCACTAGGCCAAGACTAATTATTTTCATTTATATTTACAATTTGGGAGGCAGTTAAGGGTACCGCTGCGCCGGAAACAATTGGATAACTAACACCCCCTTTGCTGACTTAGAAGGGGTTCCCGGGTTCATGAGGTGAGGTTTTTCTAGGTCTTGGAGGCAGATGCGTCTTATGAACGGATTCATACATTCGTCACTGGACACATTGACCCTCAGATTCCACCCCTAATACATCTCTCCTTTCCAGAACTTAACTCTCTTTCCTTTCCCTAAAAAGGCCCTTCACTAAGTATCCTCAAAGATAACAGCATCAATGCGCTGATGGTTTTGCTTTTATACTAAAACATAAAATGCTGCAGATCTTTCTTACGCACTAAATAACAAGAGTCGAAAATGAGACACATATGCCTGCACCCCTATAAGGCAATATACAATAATTATCATACATCTCCCTCAGACGTATGAAGAAAATTCCCGTCGCGGCGCCGTGGCGAAGCAAAATACGGAAAAGTAGTTCTTCGGAAGAAGCGGACACACTTATTTTGTGTATCTCATGTATTGTCTCACCATTCTATAATGTGTAAGAAAGAGCTTTGTATTGTCTTACACCCCATCAAGGGGGTGGACTAGACCTATGACCGTGCTTCAACTGAGGAGATGACTCCCAAGGCAGCGGTTGCATAACCCGCCCGCGCCTCCCCGTCACCATGAGCGGGCCTGAAGACCAACCGTTGCGGACCGGTGCCCTTCCGCCCTGCCTCCGGTGACCCGATGCTCACTTTTATCCCTAGGGTCTTCAGGTCTTTCCCCCCTTAATCCCAACACTTTCTTCGAGGGCCTACCGGGAAGCCGGCTTAGGGGCGCGGACACCGAGTTTCGCTTGCGACTGGACTGATGGCTCCGCTTATCCTCGGCGGGGCTGCCGGACGACTGCAACTCAGTTGCTTTGGTTAGGTCGTACAATCTCATCATAATAATGTTTTTTTTTCTAGTAACTTTCCCTCTTTTCTATTAATAAACTTTGTTTTCAGCTATATCCAGTGGCGGAGATGAGACGTGATACTGTGAAATAAATAACTAACACCATGTACGCACTCGCATACTGCCTGCTAACAATGTATGCCCGGACATTGGAGGTCTAGAGTCATTTTAATAAGAAAATAGTTTCTTTATAAATAAAAAATTAGAGTCCTGACGTGTACGGTGAAGGAGGAAACCATCTGTTTCCTTAGAACGCCGTGGGAATGTGGTGGGCAACCTCCAGTGTGTAAGAAAGAGCTATAGCATTATAACGATAAGGAACGTATGTTTGTTGCCTTTTTTGCCGTCACGGTACGGTAACCGTGAATCTTCACGGTAATTATAAAAAACGTCCAATATATCTAATGGACCGATAATCCCAGATCCGAAAGATTTTGTAGTAGGTAGTCTATTGCCGACAATTTTATGACTTGTTTATTATGATTCACTCGTTAATATTATTATTTGCTTTTGTCGGCGTAATGTACTTAAAATACAACTTTATAGCTTAAATTACAATACATTATGATCTCTAATGAATCTACCTGAAAACAGGGACATGGCAAGATATCTCGCCACTAAGTAAAGTCTTCGGTGTAGTTAAGGTGAGGTGAGTGTTTTAAAGGATTTGTGGAGATACCGTGAATGTACCGTGAATATACCGTGAATGTTCCATGAATGTACCGTGAATTTATCGTGAATGTACCGTGAATGTACCATGAACGTACCATGAACGTACCGTGAATGTATCGGGTATGTAAATGGAGTTGAAGCAACGTGATATAACATAAGTTTTAGAACTTCCACAAACTCCTCGCTTCATTCACATTCACACATGACGCGACTCAAGTATTTTATTAACTAATCGTGTCATGTATTTCGTCGTTCATCCGATTTGGGAGGCGGTTTGGGTACCGCCGCAACGGGAACCATTTATTGAATAACCAACACCCCTGCCATAGATCACCCAAAGTGCTCTGTGTCTCGTTCTGTTTCATGTTTCATTTAAATTCATTAGTGTCATCTTTTTCTTCAATCATGTATTAAATTGATAGGTATAATCCATGGATTTTCGCATTTTTCAAAAAATTTCAAAGTAATGCTTTAAAAGAATATTTTTATGTAATTTTTCTGTCGTGTTTTATTTTGTCTTGTTTTTGATTCTACCCTCTTCTTTTCCCTTTATTTGTAATCATCCATATTAAATGTCGATCGTCCAGTTGATTAGTCAGATATCTCCAAAAAATCTAAATTTGAGTATGCAGTTACATAAATGAGGGTACCCTCTATCTGGTACAATACTCAGATAACTCATAAACACCACCAAATCTCTACATCTCCACTCTTTATATACATATTATAAATTAAAGTAATCCGCCGCGTCTGTCTGTCGACTAAACGGATTTTCATGCTGTTTTCACCAATAGATAGAGTGATTCATGAGAAAGGTTTAGATATATAATTTGTAAAGGTTTTGTGTAAATTGGTTGAAAAATAAGGAGAATTTCTGCACGCGGTGGACAACTGGACAATTGTTATCCTTGTTTTTTTCTGTATTTGTTTTCTTTTGTTGTTTGTCTTAGAAAACTTGTCATTTATTATTATTTTTGAGCTGTTCTATTTGCGAAACTTTTGTTTTTGATATCATAAAAGCTGTGTAAATATAAAATCTATTCATTACCTCCCACTTATGAATGGTATGTTCCTGCTGTCCTAAAATATTTTTTGTAACTCATTAGGATTGTCCTAGAAAGAAATTAAAACAATAGGCTCCAGATGGGAGCAGCTGGGACTCTTGTGAGGTCATTTATTATTATTTTTGTGCTGGACCGTATGTGAAACTTTTCTTTTTAAAACCAAAATACCTACCTTCGTAAATTTGTACCTATTACCTCCCACTTATGAATTGTAAGTTCCTCCCGTCCTAAAATGGGTTTTGTAACTCATTAAGATTGCCTAGCAAGAAATAAAAACTTAATTAAATGAAGACAATTTACGCGTAACTCGATCGAAAAACCTAAGAGCAGAAAAATCAGAAAAAAATATTGCCACTTCTGGGACTCAAACCCAGGACCTCTCGCTTTACAAAGCGAGAGGTCCTGGGTTCGAGGCCCAGAGGTGCCAATATCTTTTTCTGATTTTTCTATTTGCATATTTTCGATGGAGTATCGTATTGTCTTCATTTAATTAAATATTAAAATTTGAGGTTTTACTCATTAAGACAAAATTTAAAAAAAAAAAAGAAATAGATACAATGCTCAGCATACCGGAGCAGTTGCGACTCTTGTGAAGTATTCCCATAAACAAATGCATGTTAATATTTGGCATCACGTATGAAATAAAATTTAATAAAATATTTGATTAAAATTTTAATAATAAAAAGTTATTATTAATTTATTTTATTATTATAATTTTAAATTTGTATGGCATTTTACGTACTGAAAAAAAAAAAAAAAAAAAAAAATAAAGTGGTTTATACAAAGTCGTATTGTTTCATTTTTTTTTTTAAATAAAAAAAAGTTTCTACAAAAAAACTCTCCTGGACACACTGACCCGCAGATTCCTACCGCGTACTCGTGCCTTTTTCGTTCCCAGAACTTCCTCTCCTTCCTTTCCTAAAAAGACTCTCCACAAGATGATAACCAAAAAAAAAATTTAAAAACCCCCAAAATTTATTAAAAAACGTATTCCTTAGAAATTAATTATATTGTATTTGTAAAACAACATTTACAATCTATATTATTTTGTAGACTTAAATTTATGATTGAAAATTCATAGTAAGATTGCTAACCCTACATTTAATCACAACGTATTATCCATCTTTACACGGATACTTTCATTAAGGCGATTAAAACGACCATTTTAGAGTTAATCGCCACTCAAACGGAGATCGTTAAGGGGCATAGTATCCGAAGAATGAGATAAAATGAGATGAGAGGAGAATTTACCGTGGCTCGCAGAAAAAACTAACAGTTCTACTGTAGTCGGATACTCGTCCCCTGTCCCCTGTCCCCTGTCCCATAGCCTCAAAGGGGACAACGGTTCGACTCCGAGTAATGACCAAAGGCAACTTATCGACTTTGGTATGCCGCGTTTTGTTATTTGAACAAGCTTAGGAGAAGAGAAACGCACATAAAAATACATCTGTTAAAATTTTATACTCATCAACCAGTTGAATAATCCCACAGACAGTTAGTTGATCCACCGGACACTGTTGATCCTCAGACAGTCTTTCGCCTAAAATATTATTTCTTCTGGTAAGTATGCAAAGAGGATATACGGTCGTACAACCTAAGTCGATATACTTATATTCGTATCTGTTGGCGTCTTGATCCGCTATTCAAATATTTTTTATTTAATTAAAGGAAGACAATATTAGCGAAACTCAATCGAAAATCTGGAAACAGAAAAACCAAAAAAAGATATTTGCACCTCTGCGACTCGAATCCAGGATCTTTCGCTTTCCGGGAAAATGGGCTAACCACTTTAACAAATATTATGTTACTTGTATTGTGTATTGTATTTTGTAAACCCATTCTTTTCAATGTAATTAAAAAAATGTACTGCATTCTATGTAAAAGCCCTATGGGCGTTTAAATAAATAAAAAAATAAATAAAATAAATAAGATGTCGATATCAGATTCGGTCATTTTTAACTGTATCATACTTCTGCTAAGAACCACCCACATTGTCTTCAATTTCTTAACGCATATTTTATTGGCAGCTATCTTTATGTATGATTGTAAGATTCTAACCCGAATTAAATTCTTTCTAAATAATGTCTGCATAAATATTTATCCATTTTGTTTATTTTTTTATTATTTTTTTTTTTTATTTACAAACGAAAATCTGGGACTAGAACCCAGGACCTTTCGCTATCCGATTCTATCTAGATAGCATAAGTTCTAATTTGAATCTTGCAATAATACATAAACAAAGCAGCCAATAAAACATGCGTCAAGAAAATAAAGATAATGTGGGTGGTTCTTAGTCGAAGTACGATACAGTTAAAAATGAACGAATCGGATATCGACACCTTGGCGCAGTGGTTGGCGCATTTGCCCGGAAAGCGAAACGTCCTCGGTTCTAGTCCCAGAAGTGCAAATATATTTTTCTTCTTCCAGATTTTCGATTCGCTTATATTGTCTTCATTTAACTAAATATTAAAATTTGAGGTTTTACTCATAAAGTTTAAAAAAAATACATATTTTAATCAACAAAAATTCCGAGTGCCTGAAGGACTCCGGAAGCAATTTTTTAAAAAGTATTATACACAATCTACAACAAATATCTTGTATGTGCAGAAACACGATTTTTTTCGTGCCTATCGTCTACTGCGGAGCACAGCAACAATGAAGCAAATAAACATATTTACAGAATGACGAAATGCAAAAAGCTCGAGTATTCTGAGTTATGTAAAACAGGACCTCGTTGCCCTCAGTCAATTAAACTTGATAGAAATAAAAATATTTAAAACAAGAATTGAATACTTGTTCAAGAAAGTCATTACTAAAACCATGTTCACCAATTTGCCAAACCTCAGTGCACAACCGCAGAATTATTCTATTTTGTTGATGATGCACGAATGCATAGTATGTGACTGGTTCGACCACCCAAGAACTTTGAAATTCTTTGCTAACATCGTTGCCCGTGCCTATCTCTAAAGTTTGAGAAATTTAGAGAAGTTAAACTAAAAAATTAACAATATGAGAAGCGACAAAAAAGTTACAAATTAAAAACTATGAGAAATGAACAGACGTAAGACGGGTAAAGATGAGAAAATAACACAGAACACAATGAAATACCTAATCAGAAAAATTAAGAAAATACAATTTTTTCGAAGAAAGCTTCTTCGGAAAGGTTTTCACTTTGTAACGGCATTATTTATTTTAATGAAAAGACAAATAACTTTATTTACATCACTTTTATTTATACACAATCAACATGTTTCGTGAACGATGTTCACATCGTCAGCTTCAAATGTATACTAAACTTAAAAATTAAACATAGATCACATATGGAAGGAAAGGGTGGAAGGGAGGGGAAGGGGTAAGAGTGGGGGAAGTTTATTAAAATTAGGGATTTCGAACACATTAGCAGGGGAAGACCGGTTAAGTGGAGGATTTATAAAAAATAATAAGCAGCAAATTTTTATAAACCCTTTTTCCCACTTAACCGGTCTTCCCTGCTAATGACTTTGAAATCCCTAATTTTAATAAACTTCCCCCACTCTTACCCCTTCCCCTCCCTTCTACCCTTTCTTCCCATATGTGATCTATGTTTAATTTTTAAGTTTAGTATACATTTGATCCTGATGATGTGAACATCGTTCACGAATTACGTTGATTGTGTATAAATAAAAGTGATGTAAACAAAGTCATTTGTCTTTTCATTAAAAGAAAATACTAGAAAAGAAGAAAAAATATAAAAACAATATAAAACACGATAAGAAATTTACAAACAACAGGTGAGTAAGAATTTTTTTACATTAACTCCACACAGAAGGCAGTGTGGAAAATAATTTTCCTCAGGGACTATGTCATCGTAGGGGGTGCTGTATGGAGGGTTTATTTATAGAAAGGAAGAAGAAGAAGTTCTGGGAAGGAAATAGGTATGAGGGGTAGGTTGGAATCTGGGGGTCCATGTCCAGAAGTGAGAGACGTACGAATCCACCCCTCCTACTGCGTTGCAAGGCGTTGGTTGTAGAGAGTCCGGCTGGAGAGGTCTACATTATCTCTGCCTCAAACAGTCTCTCCCAACAACAGAGAAAACAACATTCGCCGTCAAGACCTAGACAAACCTCACAGAAACTCGGGAACCCCTACTAAATCAAAAAGATAAGCAAAATGAGGTATTCAGATAAATTAAGAAAAATGAGCGGCAGTAAATATTGCAAATAAAATATTTAAAAAAAAAAGAGAAAATACATCGACGGTTCCGAAGAATGCTAAAAATTGAAAATCGTTTAGTCGGCCTAATTGCTTTCAATTGTTTAGAACAGAAGAAAAGTTCAGAAAGTATGAAAAAACATTTTATATGAAACTAGCTGAACCGGCCACGCGTCGCTTTGGCTAATAAAACACAACGTCATCTACTGGATGGTTATCCAACCTTTATAAAAACCGCCGTCTTTGAGTTAATCGCGAAGAGACAGACGGATGCCGCGGAGGACTTTAATTTATAATACGTAGAGATGGTGTGAAAGATTATAATAATGTGCATGAAATGCTTGGGGTAACTAACGTATTTATTAATACTGTATCCGTCTAAATAACTTTTCAATTACCGCAATGTACGTGACCATTTTTTTAAAAGATAGAGTGGGTATAGTAAGCTATCCGTAAAAGATAGATGTATGCCTTCGCGAACTTTTTTGTAGATCTATAAAAGAGGAATATCCCACCATGAATTGTTTCGTTATATCCCAAAAGGATTAGGCAGCGTTTTCGATGAAAGCTACCAGGCGCTCTGACTTTTTCCAACACTTCTAACAATTATCGTTATGTTTCGACCAATTTACACAAAGCCTTGACAAATTACATAGCTAAACCTTCCTCACGAAACATTCTATCTATTGGTGAAAACCGCATGAAAATCCGTTCAGTATTTTTCGAGTTTATCGCGAACAGACAGACAGACGA
Organism: Limnephilus rhombicus; assembly: GCA_929108145.2. Lineage (NCBI taxonomy): Eukaryota > Metazoa > Arthropoda > Insecta > Trichoptera > Limnephilidae > Limnephilus > Limnephilus rhombicus. The sequence goes on from OV815293.1 coordinate 7,258,652, forward strand.
CGCGGGGGACTTTAATTTATAATATGTAGAGATTTTTCAACCAATTTACACAAATCCTTGACAAATTACATACCTTAACCTTCCTCACGAAAACTCTATCTATTGGTGAAAACCGCATGAAAATCCGTTCAGTAGTTTTCGAGTTTATCGCGAACAGACAGACAGACGATGCGGGGACTTTAATTTATAATATGTAGAGATATGGTAAAATAAGAAAATATAAGAGTTTAAATAATTGAAGACATTATTGACTTGCATCCCTCCTTTCCTCATGTCATTGCAAGTCAGTTTTTAGTTGGTACCGGCCTATCAGGACAGGCTTTTTACGCTGAAATATGTCCCTCGTATGGCTTTGGAAGCAACTACAAGTACAAGTAGCCAACAGTGGCTATTGGCAGTAGTGGACAGTACCGCGCACTCGCGAACACATTTGGGACGGGTTTTTTGAGAATGTAGATTGTAGCCAACAGCAACTTACAAGCAGAGTGACGTATGAAGCTGACATGAGCATCTTTTCCTACAGTTTAACTCTAATTTATTGATTATGATGTTAAAACAATGCAATGTTATTTATTTTTTTGAAGTGACAACTTCTTTAGCACTGTTGTGATTTGAAACTCGATGAACGACACCTGAAGAGACAAACAGATACATCTATAGGATAGCAATAAAATGTTACTCGGTTCCATTATAATACGATAAATCCACGGTAGGTCCCACGCAAGCCTCCTTTGGTCTATTGGTATGAAGCCCTTGACGAATCTTAGAGGCCAGACTTTCAGGGTACTAGGGATCGAATCACTCCAAAATGAAAAGGCGAAGAAAACACAAAATAAAGCGACATCTAACGGCTGTGAAGAAGAAAACACAAATATTAATAAGATGACTAAATGTGCAAGAAAGGTGCACTGGAACTCGACGACTAATATATGGAAAAATCATCCTTCACATTGATAAAAAAAAGTGCTTCGTAGCCTCCCCACTCTTGTCTACTTTAGTTGTCTGAAGGTTTCACTTCTACCACGTGTGAATTGCATACGTAGAATTTTTTTTTGTAAACGAGTAAAACTTTTTTTTTTACTTTAGGCATACCTAGTAGGTTAAAATGCTGACCTGACAGTTGATCCATTTTCCCTCCAGCAAAGGTTTTTAGTACGACCTCCGTAGTCCAGTGGGTAAGACTCTTGACTCACAATCCGGAGGTCGCGGGTTCGAACCCGGCATGCGCAAATAAATTTTATTTGATTAATTTGTGTTATTTCACAATTAATTCGTTTAAAATAATATATAGTATATTTGCGGAATGTTCCAGAGTGGAAGATACTATCAGTATCGCCCTGGTGTAAGACCACAATTCAGAATCGAAACGTTGCTTGAAAATGGCTTTAGCCGTGTTTAGTGACCAGATCTGAATAGCCAGGTACTTCCCAACCTTCCTCTCCCCCACCTCTTTCCCCTCCCCACTACCTTCAGCCTCACAGCATACCCCAATTGGGGATGCCATAGTCTCACTGACTCCAGACGGGAGCAGTTGAGATTCTTGTGCGGTATTCACTGTAAAAAAAAAAATAATAATAATATGTTGGTATGAATATCAAATGAATTTTTATATAAATTGTCGATTTGTTTGTAATTATGCGCTGGTGCATATTCTACTCCACTATTCCTTGAAGGATTTTCATGACTGAAAATAATATGTTTTATACTTTGTTATTCGGCGGTACATCCTCTTTGCACATCCCTTCGGGTCACTCAGTTATTATTTTGTGTAATAAGGTATATCGTTTTTTTCCCTAAAAATACTGCATATTATGTATAGGTATGCCGGGGGCTAATTGTCGACGGATCAACTGATAGAGCAGGTTAAAAATTGACTATTAACGTGGCAAGGACGACCCTTCATTCGGCAAGCCTCGTAATACGTCGGCTCTTTCCGACCGGCCGCCAAAACTCTGTGCGGTATATTTGTTTCTTTTGAGGAAAAGAGGAAAACCATTTTCGCTCGGGGCCTATGTCATATTTGGGGATGGAGCTGTGTGGACGGTCTTTTAAGGATAAGGAAGGAGAGGAAGTTCTGGGAAAAGGCTATGAGGGAAGGGAAGGAATCTGGGGGTCAATGTGTCCAGGAGTGACGGACGTATGAATCCACACTTACCATTTCCACTGCGGTACAAGGCTGTTGGTCAAGAGAGTATTGCTGGAGAGGTAAAATATCTCCATCAACCGATCCGGCCCGTCACGCAGTAGATGGGCGAACGTATGTGCCGCCAAGACCCTGACGAAGTAAGCATTGGTTTAGAAACATGTTTTTATACGATAAAAGTGGGTAAAACTAAATATTTTATTAATTTTAAAGCATATGTTCATGAAATGTCTTTAGGAACATGATTAATAAGTCAGGTACGCCTGATACGTCATTTATATGCGACATTATCCGTTTTTTTTCAACTATTTTGTTTACGTATTCCCTTATGATTTTAAAACGTTGATTTTAATTGATGTAAATTTGATTTTAAAACGCCCAACTGCTTTTGAACATATCCTATGTCGAATTTGAACGCGCGTATAGTGTAAAAAATAAAGACCAAAAAAAACACGCTAATCACTTAAGTACAAAGTAAATTTAATATTGGTTAATTTTTGTTAATGTATGTTTATTGTAACCATTTTTATCACGTGTTCGAAAATTCAGCCATTTCGGTAGTTTCAGAAGTGGATAAAAATTGAACTGAAAGATTGAAGTACGTGTGTTATTATAAAGAATTGACAATATATCATGAATACGAGAAAGAAGGAGGTAGCAACCCGGTGCTTAAGAGCATTTAACCAGCCAGCGGCCGAAAATCCACATTTCGTTGAAAGTTGTTCTTACGATCGTGCAGGGCGGTTACAATGAGAAAGATTAATTATTTTCCGTACCAGCTTTTTAAAATTATAACTCAATATCGATTTTATTTCATTCCATATTTGCTTTAATTTATACCTGCATCTAAAACTATTAAAATAATATACTTTTTGTAATTATTTTTTGATTATAAGTATTTATCATTTTTCAATAATGTCTAAGTTAAATAAGAATGTAAAAAAATCTGAAATATATATCTTTGTAAGTGCGCAAATAAATACACAAACGGACCAATTTTCGTCAAGAAACACATGTAGGTACGTATATATTTTTTTATGATTTTATTTAAACTAAAATTAAAATTCTAAAACATGTGATATCCAGATAAAGTATTGCTTTATTTTACTGCATGATTATACGATTTGAAATGGATGTGGTATAATACAAAATCTTTTTTGAATATTTAACAAATCTGCCAACGACGTATCGTATAACCTTATTATACTAAAAATAAACATTTTTTCTCAAAATTTAAAACATGCGAATGCTAGATAAAAGAACAACGTTTCGAAATCCATTTATAACTTTTTGTGGAAAAAAGTCAATACGCCTAAAATCTGATTTAAAAATGATATATTTCTGGTTTTCTCTGGTAATACCCTCTTAAATACAAAATAAATGCTTTTTAACCTACTAATAATAATTCCCCAAAATAAGTATTAGTAGGTTAAAATAAACAAAGAGCATCCATAGAAAAAATCTTTGTCGGAACACAAACACACAGCTAAAATGCCTTAACCAATTATTTAAAAAAAATTGGCGTATTCTTCTGATGGTGTAAAATGCAAATAAATATTATATTTTTGAACATACCACAAAACATTATTGTCATCTCACTTTTTTGTCTTTTCATATGAAAATAATAAATAAAAAAAAATTTCAAATTAATTTTATTTTTAAATTGCAATTTAAACTTTAATTTCATAAAGGTGTACATTTTACTTCTTTGGTGGTTATTTTTAGATTTGACTAAAAACGACTATGTGGTATTTTTCCTTTTTAATGCCGTTAAAAATATATTTTTCACTTTGATAGTAAAGGAGTTACAGCGATTTATATGAGACATATGTGAGCTGGGACAAATATGGTCTCCTGCCATTCAACGAGTTAATTTGCTTTTTTTAAAAATTAAATTTAATAACGTTATTATTAAGCTCTGCGAGTATTGTAGTTTTTTTTTATTATTTTGACAGCTGTTTCAACTTACGAGGCAATTTTCAAGCTATGGTTAGGCCACTTTGAGATGAATTATTACGATTCTATTCACTACCGCCCAATTACGATAACTTATTAAAATAAGGATATAAAATTATCCGCATGGCAATGGAAAGATTAAGGTGAATTAGTTTAGCTTTTCTGTGCTTTGTCTTTGAATGATTGAATAAAATTTGATTTAATAAGTGCAATTGCACTTATTAAATCTTACACTTGTCATTGAATTACACACTTACAGTGACTTAAAAAAACTAATTTATATTCTTAAATTATCCAACGCAAGTGGCTACAATAATTAACGCGAATAATTTCTTCTCGAACGAATAGAATAGAGCTGAGGTCACCTAAACGAGTTTTATATGTACATTAAAAATATGTTTCTTTAAGTAATACGCGCTGATCGTGTGTCAAACAATCTGCGGTCACAATTCTGTTCTTTTCATACCAGAGGTTTATTCAGAGAAGTTTTAAAAAATAGCTGCTCTAACAATATTTCGACAGCTGCTATGGAGAACTGAGTTTTTTTTTACACAATAAAATCTTTCTAGATTACTATTTTGTTTTATTTTTTATTTTTCTTCTTACGATTTGGTATGTTCTTACTTTAACAAGACACATATTCACATTAAATACGAATGTAGTGTGTAGGAGGCAATGTAAAATGAATTTATATTATTCCTACCAGGAGATCTATCACGGTGAAATCGATAACTTTACAATATCGGATCGATAGGTGTAACTTCCGATGATTTTGTTCACAGCCGAACCGATATTGACAGGGAATAAATAAGAAATCGATATACGCTGGCACCACTGAAGGTATGTTGTTTGAATTGATACTAAGAAATGTCAAGCGCCAAGCAGTTGCCTAATTTATTAATAAATTGGCAATGTGCATTTGAAATACTAATCTAAATATGAATTGGCAGTCCGCATTTACTTTTTGACACTAAACTGGAGTTTATTAGTTAGTGAGGTCTTTATTCATATTTGAACCATTTTCGTTTCTCTACGATCGAACGGAATAAATGATTGCGACTTATTTCCTTTCTAAGAGCTTCGTTAGGTCAATGCGTGTATTAATAACTGACCGTAGATGACGCATTTGGTCAATATCGTATTATATAAGGTTTTATCGATCATCCATGCTAGACATAGAAGGTATCTATCGATTACTAGCACAGTCGATCGATAATGGATTCTAAGCACGACTGCAGATCTCTAATGTACAAACGACGGTTCACTTCGAATAAATTAAGAAAACTTAATCCTTATTAACTGTTTGTTTGTTGGCGACCAGCAGTCATGCTTGGGAACGTTGACAAGTTACCGACATTATTGATAAAATCTTTATCAATCGACCATATACAAAGAGATATACACAGGTATATCTCTTAACTCTCAGGCCTCAGCACGGGTAAACCACCCAGTGAGGCCAACATCATTGAATTATGTAAAAAATGTTTATAATATTGCATCAAATAAATAATAATAACTATTCCTTCTTCTGACACAGCAAACTTATTTTGTGGCACCATTTTAATTCAAATTAATAAAATACTTAGTTTTTACCACTTTTATTGTTTACAAAAACCAACATGATTCGTGAGCAACGTTTCTTTTATATGGGTAAAACTTCTAGAAACTTTGAAATAAGGATTAAAGAACATATGAAATCTTTAAACAATAACAGTTTCTCGGAGTTTGCCAACCATTTGGTGGAAACCAGTCACATCTATAACTTCAATAGTGGAATAGAATTAATACATTGTAATGTCAATGGCATTCAGTTGGATAAACTAGAAATTTTAGAAATCCGAAAGAGTGTTAATGCGAATTTATATTATTATTAATAATCAAAAATAGTTCTTAAATGGCCCAATATTAAACCTGTTCGCGAAATCATAATAAATGTATATTCTACTGTTTGGTTTGTGCGTTTTTTACCAGGAGAACGAGATAATGGGTTAGATGACAAAACCGTGAATTGCCCCCTGCAACTAATTGCGTTTTAGCTAGTGGATATCACGTGTCGGTGCATGTGATGCATTTTTGCAACTGTTTAATCTACCCGGGCGACCAAAGATGACTGTATCCATCCGAATGCCACTGAAACAATCACAGACGATTGATAGAGATGAAAAATGATCGATCCTATTCGTATATTCTATGCAAACTCACGGGTTTATTTCTACGGCGTTTCATATACAATTAATTTGATAGATTTGTAGCAATTTATTTTCAAGTTATTTATTGTTATCAAGATTAATTTACAGAACTCCATTTTAATTTTTATAAAAAATAAAACAAACACTTTGTATTTAACCACTAATTTATTATTTTAAATATCGACCGGTTTCGCTTTGACCAAGCTTCCTCAGGATATAATAATAGCAGTGAATAATTTGAATAAATTAAAGAATAATATATCGTATTTAATATAATAATAATTCTAATAAAATGTATTATGATAAAACTATACTAACAGACAGAACAATTAGTCATAATAGACCTGATATAGTTTTACATGACAAAATTTAAAAAAAATAACTCATATCATTGATGTAGCTATTCCAAATTCCTGTAATATTCAAAAATCTGTTTCTGAAAAAATAAGAAAATATGCAGATTTAGGAAATGAGATTAAAAGAATTTGACATTCTCAAATTATAAAAATATTACCTTTTGTCATTTCGGCTACTGGCATTATACCTACATAGGTCTCTTATTCAAAATTTAGGCATATTAGATTTGTCAAAGAATTTATATATAAAAACGCAAAAATCAGTAATTTTAAATACATGTAGGATTACAAAAGATTTTTATAATTATTTATATTGAGGGATCAGTAGGAGTTATAGGTCAAATTAGGAATTCCACAAAGCCGAACCCTCTGATATAAAAATATCTGGAGTCAGTAAATTATTTTCCCATTTGGTCTCTGGTAGGTTGACATGTTGTTCTTGTATTGTTTTGTATTTATAATACTTTTATATAGTGCAATTGCATAGCGTGGATTGGACTAGATGATCATTTGGGGAAGTGTGTGAAAGGGTTTAGTTTTTCCTGTGGGGAAAATTTAACCCGGACATTTAAATCTGGTGCGTAAAATTTATATATCCTATTTAATATTATAAAGGCGAAAGTTTGTATGGATGTATGGATGTTTGTTACTCTTTCACGCAATAAATACTGAATGGACTTTAAAAATTCTTTAATTTTTTTTTTTTTTTACATGAGCTACACACAATAATTTCCCTCAGGGCCTATGTCATCTTTGGGGATGCTGTGTGGAGGGTTTTTCAGGGAAAGTAAGGAGAGGAGAGTTCTGGGAAGGAAAAGGGTTTAAGGAGTGGGTATGAATCTGGGGTTTAGTGTGTCCTGGACATCCGCCTCCAAGACCTAGACAAACCTCACCCCATGAACCCGGGCACCCCTGCTAAATCACCAAACGTAGCGAACCACTTGGGGTGACCGATGGCAGTGGTTTTGGTTATCTAATAATTTCATTAATAGAAAGCTACATTATTTGCAAGTAATACAGGTTGTATATATTGGTAAGCTCTGGCGTTATGAAATTATTTATAATACGTTTTTTGTACGGACAAAAAGCAAAGCGTTGCTAAGTAATTGGTTGACGTGCGCTGTCATTTTGTTATTTGTTTCGGTTACTATGGAGATCCCTTTGATAGTAAAAAATCAAATATGCATAAAATACTAATCTATATCTACTAATATTATAAATGTCTTTACTAATATTATAAATGCAAAACTGCGCGTGTTTGATTGTTACGTTTTAATAGGTGGCACGCGAGCTGTTTGAAATATGAATGAAACTGGAATGGAGGGGGGTAGAGTAGGGGGTAGGGGGGGTAGGGTTGAGGGGGGAGGGAGATGGGGCGGGGGGGGGGGGATAGGGAAGGTGGAGGAGGCGGAGTGGGACACCCCCTAATACTATGCGTGCGAAGCCGGGGGCAAAAGCTAGTATACAATAAAATTGATAGATTCGTAGCAATTTATTTACAAGTTATTTATTTTTATCTAGTTTAATTTATAGAACTACATTTGAATTTTTATTTCTTTTATATATTCACGTTTATACATGAGTATATAAAAAATATATAAGTATAGAATATATTAATTAAAATAATTAAATAAACTTAAACAATACAGTGTTTGGGGACACTTTAAAAGGTTAAAAACGATAAAAACCATTTATATTTTCAATCATTTTACTCAGTAATAAAAATAGGTAATAAAAATAAAAGCAATAAATTTTTTTTCATCGTAAATACCTATCTAGAATTAACATGTAATAAATACATCGTCTGTAAGTGGTATAACCACAGTTTGATAATGCCTTCAAAAGGCGAAACAGCTATCTCGTGTATGTATCGAACTGACGGATGTATCGAAACCGGTCGCAGATAAATTAAAATTTAAATAACAAATGTACGTGGAAAGTTTTCTTTAAAACCAAAACGTATTAAACTGTCTACAAAACGATGAAAGTAGATCTAATGCTGTCGAGTATCTAGTGTTGCAAAAACAAATTACCGATGACTAAATTACTGATGAGGTGCTCTTACAAGACCAATAAAATCAGTTGTGAATTGGGATCACGGGAATGTCCAAGGAAGATGTCAAATAATAGGAGAGCATGTGCGAGAAAATAAATTACAAAAACAAATTTGCTGATGACTAAATTACTGAAGAGGTGCTCCTACAAGGCCAATAAAAACCGTTGTGAATTGGGATCACGGGAATGTCCAAGGAAGATGTCAAATAATAGGAGGGCATGTGTGAGAAAATCTATGACTGTGAATGGAGCAAGAAGCCTGTGTCAGAACAAAGGCATTCTATTACATCTTTGGAGCTAAACCGTTAAGGAGAATAAAATAAAGCTACTCACTGTTTCTATACAGCGACGCTATCTGGCGGTGATCTTCAAAACTGCAGCAAGTGGTCAGAATATTAACCCATTTGGATCCGGAAACCATTCCAAAGAAGTTAAAATTAAATATTTAATTTAAGGTTTTTTTGGAGAATTTCACATTAAAGTTCCGTTACACTAATTGTTCACAATTACGTAAAATGGATTCAAAAATTCAGAACTATTGGACTTCAAGTGATCCTACTTATTTTAAGGAATTTGAAGCAGAAATTGTATTTGAGCCAACCAAAATTTATATTAAATGGAAACAAAAACAACTCTGTAAAAACCACTACATAATCAATATTTTCAACATGTTTCTAAAACCAAGTTTTCTTCGTCAGGATACGATTAATATTTGATTATTATTTTTAATTTTTTCAATCAATATTATTTTGAAAATATTGATTATATAGTGGTTTTCTAAAATTTATTTGTTTTTATTAGGTGACCTTAAAAAATGACCACAAAGTATTATTTATATATTGTTTCTTTACACTGTAGGTAAAAATGTTTACAATACAATTTGTCACCTCACTCGGACAAGCCAGTGTTGAGGTTAACAATTAAACAACATGTTGGCGTCAGTGTTGGCATACGGCGCCAGTGTTGGCATACCGCTGGCCTACGGCCACTAGCCAAACCAAACCTGGAAAGGACATGCAATTAATTGGCCAACGATGCTAGCTCAGGACAGTCGGCGCAAGCAAGGTTCTCTTAAAACCAGGGCGAGTGTTTGTGGTTCGCTGTGTATTCCTCCTCCTCCTTTCCTCACAATCTCCGGGGTCTCCTTCCTCAATCAGAACACAGTATTGCACGTAAAGGGTTTATTCAATTAGAAGGAGACAGGGTTATTACAATTGCCATATGGGCACACTTCACATGAGCATGGTTAGCACTTTAATATCCTAACTTAAGAGGGACTGTTTCTCTCAATCTCTCCACACGCGTTATTGGCTTTAAGAGCGGGACGTAGCACACAAAAGAGGGTAAGGGATCATTCTACTCACTGAAGCAGGAAATGCGGTAGTCAGCAGACCTTCTGGTTGCACAATTCACAATATAAAATACATCGCGAGTTTTTAGGTTCTCGAGTGCGCGTTAGAGCGCTCTCTTTGGTCACTGCTCTCTTGCCGGCTGGCAGCCGATGAATGAAATGCTTGCGCGTCGCTCTGCGCGTGTCGACTCAGCGTAGTGCGGGAATCTACCGAAACTATTCTTGCGTAGAATGGGGCGACCGTGAATCTAGGGGGAACGTTGCTACATTGTAACGTAACAAACAAAATAACACAAAAATGTTCACAATACAATTTGTCACCTCACTAGGACAGCCTGTGTTGAGTTTAACAATTATACAACAAAATAACACAAAAATGTTTACAATACAATTTGTCACCTCACTAGGACAAGCCTGTGTTGAGGTTAACAATTATTCAACAAAATAACACAAAAATGTTTACAATACAATGTGTCACCTCACTCGGACAAGCCAGTGTTGAGGTTAACAACTAAACAACAAAATAACACAAAAATGTTCACAATACAATTTGTCACCTCACTAGGACAGCCTGTGTTGAGGTTAACAATTATACAACAAAATAACACAAAAATGTTTACAATACAATGTGTCACCTCACAAGGACAAGCCTGTGTTGAGGTTAACAATTATACAACAAAATAACACAAAATTATACAGATATTGAAAGAAAAATAATGTTGTATTTCTTACAGGTTGAGATTATGGGTACCTACTAAACTGATGGCGCTAGGCAATACATTTATGTAAACATGTAAACTTTTAGGGTGACCATAGTTTAGTGATCTGATTTAAAAAAGGATGAAGTTGTAAATAATAAATATATGTACGTAATATAACATGCCATAAATTTGGCATAAGATTCAGTTCAATTTATTACGTGACAAGGAATCTGGGGGTCAATGTGTCCAGGAGTGACGGACGTATGAATACATCCCTCCATTTGCGGTGCAAGGCGATGGGTCGAGAGAATCCGGCTGGAGAGCTCAAAAGGTCTTCCTCGACCAGTTTCTCCCAATCCCCATGAACCCAGGCAACCCCGAACCAATTGGGGTGACCGATGGCAACGGTGTTGGTTATTCAATAAATGATTCCCGGGATGGCGGTGTCCATACCCGCCTTCAAAGTTGAGAATACAGGTTATGACGACCGGCGTAGTGCAGCGGTAAGGCGCTTGACTAGCATTCCGAAGGTCGCGGGATCGAATCCCGGCGTGGCAAATAAATTTTATTTGATTTATTTGTGTATTTCAAAATTTATTCATTTAAAATAATATATAGTATATTTGCGACACGTTCCAGAGTGGAAGATACTCTCAGTATCGCCCTGGTGTAAGACCACCATTCAAAATTGAAACGTTGCTTGAAATGGCTTCTGCCGTGTTTGGTGACCAGATCTGAATAGCCAGGTACTTCCCCACCTTCCTCTTCCCTAACTCCTTCCCCTCCCCACTGTCTTCAGCCTCACAACATACCCCAATTGGGGATGCCATAGTCCCACTGGCTCCAGACGGGAGCAGTTGGGACTCTTGTGCGGTATTCATGTAAAAAAAAATCGTAATCTGCACCCCAAGCAATTACCAACGAATAAATAATGGTTCACAATGACTAAGTGTTCCTAATACATTCGACTTTAACTGTTTAACTTATATAATTGTAATAATAATAACAAACTTACGTACTCTCATAATAGCAGAAAGAAATCTTTAAATTACAAGAAAATTACCTACTTTTATATTGATTGCTAAAAAGGTTTATCACCACTGTCACCGGTGTGTTTCGGGTATGTTTGTAATCATGTTTTGTGTAGTATTGTGACAATAATTGCTGAATCTACTGTAGCCTCAGCGCAAAAACGAATCTGCTGGATGAACTCCTTTATAAAATTTACTTATCGAATAATCATACCTACTTGTGTTGTGCATACTAATGTCCTTCATGCTCAGTTTATTATTTTATGTACTATATTTATTTATTTATTTATTGTTTCTTTACACTGCAGGTAAAAATGTTTACAATACAATTTGTTACCTCACTAGGACAAGCATGTGTTGAGGTTAACAATAATTATACAAGTTAACAAAATAACACAAAATTATACAGATTTTGAAAGAACAATATTGTTGTATTTCTTACAGATTGAGATTAGATTATGGGTACCTACTGGTACCTACTAAACTGATGGCGCTAGGTAGTACATTAATGTAGACTTTTAGGGTGACCATAGTTTTGAGATCTGATTTAAAATAAAATAAAATAAAGTTTTTTTTGTTTTTTTGTTTTTAAGGATTAAGTTGTGAATAATAAATATATGTATATAATTTAACATGTTATAGATTTGGCAAGAGGAAGATGAACAAAAACGAAATTTTTTTAATTTTTTTTTTTTTTTTACAGTGAATACCGCACAAGAATCTCAACTGCTCCCGTCTGGAGCCAGTGAGACTATGGCATCCCCAGTTGGGGTATGTTGTGAGGCTGAAGGTAGTGGTAGTATAGTATACTTCTTATGATGCTATATACTTGTTATGAAACTCCTGTTCTCCTGTACAATTTAGCTTACAGGTAAAAGCCATCAAGGCGTAAATAAATAAATAACTTTAACTGTAATTAAACTGTCCAACAGAAAGTTATCATTACAAACCTGACCGATTGACTCCTAGCACGGTCATGGGGATATTTGTCTTTATATTAAAAAAGTGATAAACAATCCATTTTTATCTTTACATTAGCTCCGCACAGGAGGCCCCGAGGAAAATAATTTCCTTCAGGGCCTACTTCATCATCGGGAAGCTGTGTGGAGGTTCTTTTTATAAGGAAAGGAAAGAGAGGAAGCTCTGGGAAGGATCTGTGTCGGTAGAAATCTGGGGGTCAGTGTGTCCATCAATCTATCCCTCCCACTGCTGTGCCAGGCGATGTTCCAAGAGAAAAATGGAGAAATCAAAGGGACTCCCTCAACCATTCTCTCCCCATCCGGCCTGCCATGCAGCTGGTGGCCGGACGCATCCTAAAATAAAAGCAAAAAATTACAATTTAATTTTAGTAAAAAAAAAAACACATAAAAGTATTTATTTTATTTTACAGCAGCCTCAAAGTGTTGAATTTAAACTGCAGCGCTGCAAATTTTTGTATGCACTTATTATTATGAACGTTGCATAATTTCAAGGTCCGCTGTTCTTCCCATCACTGTGTGTGTGTGAATATTTCAATTGCACGCATTTAGGTTTATTTAAACACAGCCTGCCAACGGATTCATGGTCAAACGTCGGGCTAAACACGCCCACGAACAAAAAAGGTTCAAGGATATTACATTAAAAACATCAAAGTAATGTAAACAGTAAACTCTTTTCTTTACAGAAAACAACTGACCATAAAACTTAATTGGGTGTAGATGTATCAGGTCTTGACAGAGTGTAAGAAAATATTAAGAAAATTAATCACTAATTAGAACATTTTGATAAAAAGATCATTTCGTTCGTATGAAATGCTTTTAGTTATTTTCTACATTGTTGGTTGCTTTTTGTGATGTGTCTTTTTACTTTACGCTTTTTGGCTGTTTTCGAGATGCGTGTTTAGGATTCAAGGCAATTTAGAAATGATTCGTGTCTTTGTCAAACCTCACCATAGAATACTTAATTAATTTCAGTAGACACTTGGTAAAAAGAGACGATTTTATGTTGTAATAATTTAGTTTGGGAGAATATCTGCGATTGTGCTTTTTGGTGAGGTCGACGAAAAGTAGTTGAATTTTTGTCAAGGATTCTGGTTGCAAAATTGTTTTTAATATTTTTATTGTTAGATCAGGTTCGAGTCATGGCCAGTGAATAAATTTTCCTGAAGTAGAGCCCTGAGAGGAATAGTGCACTGATATTGCCAATATCATACATAGTATAAATAATTACCACATGAAATGATAGCCATGTAATAAAAATATATTAATGGAGGATTTACCAGTAAAATACGTCAATACTGGTGAATCATGTCTTAAATGAGCACAGTTCACAGTTGGTCCGGGTTACTTTTAAAGCTTACTAAATAACCTGAAAGCCTTTCCGCAGGGGTAGGCAGAGTGGATGTACCACCACAGATCTTCGTTTTGGTATACACTCCTTGCTCTTCTGTTAATGTGGCTCTTAATATTTCCCCATTTTGTTTAAATTGGGGAAAATAGGAGACTGGGCGGTGTTTTATCCATATTTATGTCTTCCCCAATTTCCTCTCTGCATATTGATACTAGTGCAAATATGTTTTAAATAAAATTTAAAAAATAAAATGTAGACACCATACGAGTTAGGACCCTCCAAAAATAGTTGAAATGCCTGGTTTGAATGCCATTAACAGAAGTTCAGTATACGAACGAGACATCATATTTTATGAAAAAAGCAACACTTTCAGAAAAATTTTTTTTTTTTTCCAATACAGTTGCTAAAGAAATCTTAATAATCGGTCTAGTTTTGCAGGAGAAAACCGGGAATACAAAACATCGATTTGGACGATTTAATTAAGTACTAGCTGGTTCCCGGCATGCGTTGCTATGCCATTTAATAAATAAATTGGTTCACCCTGCGTGTTCTTCCCGATTCGTCCCATTCCCCTTCCGCCTCCCCTTCTTCTCACGCATCCCCTTCCCCTCTCGCGTTCCCACTCCGCCTCCTACACCATTTCTCTCCCCACTCCACTCCCCTCTTCCCCGTCCCGCGAACCCCCTTCCGAGTTCCCCTACCCCCTCTCAGGATCCCTTCCCCCTCCCAGGTTCCCCTCGCCCCGTCCTCCCGCATTCCACACATTCAGTCCCGGTGCATTCAGTTTTGAAACAGCTCGCGTACCACCTATTGTATTTTTTTATACAAATTTCATAATGCCGGAGCCTGCCTGTTGTTTTATACAAACCTTGTCCTGACAATAGCGAACACAAAAAAAATAATTATCCAATTTGGTGCAGTTGTTAGGAAGTTACTCGCTTACATACATTTCGGCGATTCATTTTTATTTATGTTGATAGATTGATAGATAGATAGATAGATAGATATAGATAGATAGATAGATAGGTATAAGATAGATAATCAACCTGAGATGCTATTGCTATTTAGGGGAGGGGGGGGGGGGTGAAATCACGATTTCCGATTAATATTTGCTACAAATCGGTTAACATTACAAATTTCAAATAAATGATTTGTATAAGTTGAGACCTTTTCTATATTGTCGCTTGAGTAGAATTAAAATAATTGTTAATTACTTTAAAAAATATATTAGCTTAAATTACAGTTTAGTAAAATACCTATTATTTAAATTTCTCGGGAACCGTGTTCTCTCGCAATATTATTAATTTAACTCATTTGTATGTTCATAAGACTTTTACACAGATGAAATTAAATTGTTATAATTTTTTATACAAGTGTCAGTAATAAACGAACGACGATAGGGTACATTAATCACTTACACCTACAATGGTTTACTATTAAATTTTCAAAAAGTAATCTTAAATTATTAGAAATAATGTTTTGAAATTTCTTATTATTTAATTACTTATTAGCTAATGAGAACAAATATCATCATTCGTTACAAAACATTAAATTAGTGTTTTATTGATGGTACCCGCATCCGAGTATAATTCTTGACGCCAAAGGAAGTCACATCAAAGGAAGACGCCTTACAACCGGAATGATGACCACCAGAAAGAAAGAAGACCCTCACTCCTAAAAATTTTCTACATACATTTTTTTTCTTCATCCATCTTTAATATTTTTCTCGTTTATAGGATTAAACTTTGATTTTTTAAATTTCTTTTAAAAAATATTCTGTTAACCTCAAAGAAAATATTTCTTTACGTTAGCTTCATACAGGAGGCTCTGAAGAATAAAAATCCCTCAGTGCCTGAGTCATCTTTGGTAATGCTATTTGAAGGGTTTTTTAAGAAAAGGAAAAAGAGGAAGTTCTTGGAAAGAAAAGGGTATGAAAGGGGGGTAGGAATCAGGGGATCAATGTCGTCTAACGTATGAATCCATCCCCCCCTACTGCAGTGCACGGCTATGGGTCGAGAGAGTCCGGCTGAAGAGGTCAAGGGCAAGTCTCCTTGGCAAGTAAGGCAAGTTTCTCCCGATTCAGCCCGCCATGCAGTAGGTGGACAAGTGCATCCGCCGCCGACCTTATCCTACCAAGCCTCATCCCTTGAGCTAAGTCAACAACTGTAGAGCACGATACCCCAAGTGGTTAGCTTTAACCACTTGTGGTTAGCTTTAACCACTTGAGGTATCCTACTATGTTACCACTTGAGGTATCCTAGTTGTTAGCTTTAACCACTTGAGGTATCAAGGTGTTGGTTATCCAATAAATGGTTCCCGGAGCTGCGGTACCCACTCCGCTTCCCAAACTGAATGTATTACTGTATTTAATCTTAGTATGTCTATTTTGTTAGTCAACCTTCTAGCCTTCTACATCGGTCTCCGTCTCGATTATCAATCCGAAAGTCGCGGTATCGAATTCAGGTTTGTGCAAATAAATATAGTACAGGTGTTTGCGGCACAAAGGGAAACATACTCTCAGTATCGCCCTTGTGAAAGACCACAATACCAGAATTGAAACGACCCTGAGGTCCTGGGAAGACCCAAAACTCATAGAGCACGCCTGATTGCGGAGGCAATTGAAATTCACAAAAATCCTATAAATATTAATAGAGACGATGGAGCTAAGCTCAATAGTTCTTGGTATCCGGTAATTGACGGTTACATCAAGGCTAAACGCAAAAAAACATGTTGAAGTATATTGTAGCGCCAGCTCGTAGAGGAGTGGAGCTGGCGACACGGTATCGCTCCTCAGTAGATAAGTATAAACATCACCCCTAACTATATTACACATCTGCCCTGATGATGGACACTGCAACGCTATCCGAAACGTTGGCTAAAGAAGTAGGGAGCGCAACACGGCATAATATCCAAAAAACTAATAACAAAAATTGCTTGAAATGGCTTTAGCCGTATTTGGTCACCAGATCTGAATAGCCAGGTACTTCCTCACCTTTCTCTTCTCTTCCCCACATCTCCTTCCTCACAACCTTCAGCCTCACAACATCCCAATTTGGGAGGCCATAGTCTCACTGGCTCTAGACGGGAGCAGCTGGGACTCTTGCGAGGTATTGACATAAAAATTTTATAAAAGGCAGTATAGCCGTTTATAAAATTATTTATAAAAGGCAGTATAGCCGTTTATGTATTTAAAATAAAAAATAAAAATAAAATAAAAAATAAAATAAAAATCCCACAACAGGATTTTACAGTGAGACAGGCTTTAGAAATCAATTATATTAATATACTATCGTACATAACGTATAAAACTGGAAAGTGTCAATAAATTTTGCCGACAATTTTTTTCCTCTAATATTTCAAATAATGTGATATTTGTAAGAGTTTCTTTGAATTTGCAATCTCATTGAGATTAGTGGTATTTCCCATGATTATTAGGTAGGACAGTAACCTCAGTAACTTTGTACTCACAACTTATATTCATTATCATGATTTACGTAAAGCAAAAATTTTAATTCAGTTATAAAAATAAAATTAGACTAATCAAATTAATAATAACATAATCACGTGTTTTTGCCGACATTATAATATAATAATACTAGCTGACCCGGCGATCTTCGTACCCCCTCAGAATCAGTAACTGTTGTGTTAATTTATTAGCTGAACTAAATTCAGTTTTTTATTAAGTTAAAAGTTACACAATGAAGCAATTATCGATCCGCAACTTCCGTGTTTTGTTTTTGTCAATATCAGAGATGACCTTGTGTACGAGTGATTTTCTTACTTTTCCACTCACTTAGGGGCCATCCATAAATTACGTCACACGAATTTCAAGATTTTTTTACCCCCCTCCCCCCCCGTCCCTGTCACACATCGTCACATTTATGAGACCCCTCCCCCCCTAGTGTGACATCTAAAAGTAATCAAAACAGTAGTTCAATTTTTTTTTCATGTGAAGTCACAGAGCTGATGACCACTCCATACCCCTAGTCACACTTGCTACTCCCCCCCCCCCCCCCCTTAATGTGTGACGTAATTTATGGATGGCCCCTTATGGGGATTGCGTTTCATTTTCTTTATGCGTGTGAGGGAAATCTATAATATAAAAATGAATCGCTAAATGTGTTGGTAAGCGCAAATCTCGAGATCGGCTGAACCGATTTCGCTAATTCTTTTTTTAGAATATTCCTTGAAGTACGAGGATGGTTCTTACGGAGAGAAACATTTAGAAAATTGCGCAGAATATTGGATAATTTCAGAAAACATCGCACGTTTGACAGTTCGCGTGTTAGAGAATGACATTTTGCAAAACAATGAATGATTGTGCAATCAGGATTCTATTTTTAAAAAGTTGAAAAATTTATTTAAAGTAGGTACTTCCCTAATATTTTGAATCGAATCAAGAATTTTAGATATTTTAAATAGGTACCTATGTTAGGTACCAAATTTAATATACATGAAAAATGGAAATTTGAATAAAAATTGTAAAAGGTGGCACGCGGGCTGTTTAAGAACTGAATGTACTGGGATTGAATATATGGAACGCGGGAGGAGGGTTGGCGGGACGAGGGAGCGGTAAAGGGAAGTGGGAAGGCGGGGAAGGTGGAAGGGGAATGTGGGAAGGGGGACCTGGGAGGGGGAGGGGAACTCGGGAGGGGGGTTCGCGGGACGGTGAAGGGGGGGGGGGAGTAGAGTAGGGAGAGGGAAGGTGGAGGTGACGGAGTGGGAACGCGAGAGGGGAAGAGGACGCAGGAGAAGAAGGGGAGGCGGAAGGGGAACGGGACGATGGGAAAGGACACTCAGGGAGAAACAATTTCTTTATTAAGTGGCACAGCGACGCATGCCGGGACCAGCTAGTTTATTATAATTAATGAATTTTTCCTTTGGAAGGGTGAAGACACACGTTAACCGTTTGTCTCATTTTCGACTGTTGACATTTAGTGTGTAAGAAAGAAAGGCAGCATTATACGTTAAAGAACAAAAGCGAAACAATCAGCGCATTGACATTTGACCTTTTTTGAATTTTTGGAATTCACGCAAACTTACATAAGACACAACATTGCCACAGCTCTTTCAAAAGATGAAAATTCGTTCCATACAAAATGTATGAAGAAATGAATTTTCTTCATAACTTTCTTTTTCGTGAATTTTTGCGATGTTTTAATAGTTATTCTGTTATCCGGGCCGGAGACTAATCCAACAAATTAAAGATCATCAAAATCGGTCCAGCCGTTCTCGAGTTATAAATAGTGTAACTAACCCGACTTTGTTTTATATATTAAGATTTGGCACACAAATACTCGTACTATAAAGTTACAACCTAGTAAAAAAATTAAAGGTGAAATTTTAGTATATTTAATTTCCTCCACGTGTAATGCTAGAGTGAAATATTGGAAAATGATATAAATATCGAATTATAATAAATATCGGATAATATATAATTAATAAACGCCTATGTAATTCCCAATTTGCCTTCCATTGATATGCTTGATGTAACTATAAGTGACCAGCTCAGGTACGGGGGCTCCATCGAAGCCAGAGTCAAGTAAGCCTCTCGAAAGCTGGGCGTATTGTACAGGACCCACATATACTTTGATAGTACACAACTGCTGACACTATACAAATCGCAAGTGTATACCCTATTGTTGAATTTGACAGCCACCTATGATCTGGATCCCCAAAATACCTTAAAAACTGACTCAATGCAGAAACGGGTGGTCCGTTCGGTAGATTTTCCGGATTGAAATCTTTAGAGCACGGGCGTCAAGTAGATATGCTGTCCTTGCTCTACTAAGGAACTAGCGTCACTGATCCCATCGGCATCAGAGCCTAGTCGGAAACAAGCCAAACGTGCGCATTGACATTTGTCACATGAGAACGGGTCGCTTCTACGGCTCATTATTGAGTTCAACAGCTTGGCCATAGAATGGTTTGCCGGCCTTTGTATTACCTCCCTCCTACAACATATGTTATATTCACTCAATCAAGGCTTATGTTCACTCTTTCCTTTCTTATAAAAAACAGAGCGTCTTCAGAGATGAAATAGGCCCTAAGGGAAAATATTTCCCTATCAAAATGATCCTCCGTTAAAAAATGTTTCCTGCGAGAATCTAACTGATCAAAATGGTTAAAATTTAAAGTGGCACAGTCGATAAGGTTAGGTTAGAACATTTTGAATTGACTATGCCAATATAATTGTGAAAGTTTTGGCAATAATATTTTTACCGGGAACATTTTAACCCTAGAAGCCCAATCATATTTTTGCAGTTATAAAGCCCAATCATACATAGGTTGTAACAACGTGTAATATTTAAATCTCTGTTATTTTTTTTATTTAAATTTATATGCTAGTTCTTCATTATTTATTCAATATTCAGACTAATGAAATAAAAATAAAAAACAATTTATTTGATGAAAGTTGCTTTTTATTTATACTTTTACAATATAACTTTGCAAACATAACAAAATTAACAAAAAAATGAGATCCTCTTGAGTTTTCTTATGTAATACTAAAATTTTCAAAAATAAACCGTATTCTAATTTATTTTATTAAAATTAAATGAACTCTTATTAATACTAAATACGTAAAATTATAAAAAAGTCTTTATATGCAGTTGTGACAAACATCAATTTTATGTTCACCGCATATAGCTTTTTGGAATTTGCTTACACTGTGCTTTCGTCATCCTAATTTTTTTTATAGGAGTAAAATCCAGAATAGCGTCTTTTTTTAGTTCGGGCTCATCACAGGAAGTATTTGTAGTTGCTTGTGGTTCGGTCTTTAGTATATTATCCTCCTATTCAGAGTCCGTATCATACGGAGAATAATCGTCCTCATTTTCCAATAAAGCTGATATTTCATCAGGTTTCAAGTGTTGTCGAGACGCCATTTTGTATATTTGTAACAGCAGTATCCATTAAGAAATGTAAGAAAATAAAACAATAAATAAATGAAAAATACATAAAAGCACAATATAAAAAAAACGATAAGCAGTGGCCAAAGTTACATAAAGCCCGAACATACGTCGAATGTACGTGCAACATTGTTGTTACGACAAAATGGCGGCACTTACCAAAGCGACACTGCCGTCTCGTGCAAGGTCTCGGCGGGTACTGAGTTGGTTCGGACGGTCGCGGCAATTCGATCACGAGTGTGAAAGAGATGACGATAATTCGTCGGCGTGTACGTCTAAACGACGTAGATTGGGCGTCTAGGGTTAACTGCGTATATTTTTACTGGAAACGTTTTGACAGGGAATATTATTACCGAGAACCGTAATTTCACCATATAACCGTCCGAGCCAACTAATTTGTGATTTTTCTATGAAGATTGGAAGGGGCATTCTTCCAAAGAAATCCAATTATATGCATTTTTGTTTTAAATATAAAATTTGTCGATATTATCTAATTTGAACATGCATTGTTGTGTAAATCTTCGATTTCCCTTTCGCAATGTGTTCATTGCATAACGCGATGCAATAATCCCTGATACGTAGATATTATGAGAGCTTACTAGATACTTAGGACGGGATATTGGCGGAATAGAACCCGCACTCATTAGCATAAAGCAATTCTCCGATAGTTGGATGCAGAGCAAATTTTGAGACATGAAAATGCAAAAGAGATGGTTTTACACACACCTACCTACTACATGTTTTTGCATCGAAGATACTTGTAAATGCTGAACAGAAAAATCCTAGATGTGTTACATATATATTTATATATACCTGCTGATTTAAAAATTGATGCCACCAATTAAATTAAATAAGACCTTGAGATGATTTTTCAGGAAAACGGCGCTCTACATATTATCAAATTATTTCAGGCCAATAAAATAATATTATTTATCAAGTAAGAGCCTGTTCCCATTTCCATTTAAAAAACGAAATGATAAAAAATCGGTTTTCGGCCATCTCTCTTCCCCATCTCCTTTCCATCCCCACTACCTTCAGCCCCACAACCCGATTGGGAATGTCATAACATCACTCAGACGGGAACAGTTGTGGGACAGGAAATTGACAGTTTACGTTTAATCAATTTGTACACGAATATAATACAGCCAAAATTTATTTATTTATTTGATTATTAAGACAAAACCTGTTAACCGGATTTCCGCCTCGTGACTTTACCTCTAATAAGGCAACATAATTTTTTTAATAAAAATTAAGGAAATTTATAAGAAAATGACATCAAATAGAAAAAAACCTTATGGCAAGTATATCCCAGTGGTCAGGTTTTACCATTTACCTTGCAAAAGATTATATACATAGTTCTTGTATTTTAATACTGCTCATTTGTTTGTAAGAATTGTTCTTGACGATCATGCAAAAATATTCCTAATGTTCTGACACACGTCGATAACATTCAATAAGCGGTATCCATAACTGCTCAGATGATTAGGCAAGATTAATTATTTTTTCATTGGGCATCGAACATTTCTTTGTGTACATATTTATTTTATTTTATTTTTAAACAGAAACAAACAGTACATTAGATACATTGGTGAAAAAAATTTACAATTAATAAGTTTAAGGATTTCATGGTGGGTACCTATTATGTGTTTCATTGTAGTGTCTTATATATATGGTATGCATATTAAATAATTACCGGGTGATGTATGTAATGGGAAGGTATGTGTGTGTGAGTATTTGTGTATGTTTGTGTGTATTTTTTTTTTTTACATGAGCTTCACACAGGAGGCGCTGAGGAAAATAATTTTCCTTAGGGCCTATGTCATCTTTGGGGATGCTGTGTGGAGGGTTTTTTTAAGAAAAGGAAGGAGAGGAGAGTTCTGGGAAGGAAAAGGGGTGGGTAGAAATCTGGGGTTCAGTGTGTCTTGGTCATCCGCCTCCAAGACCTAGACAAACCTCACCCCATGAACCCGTGCCCCTGCTAAATCACCAAACGTAGCGAACCAATTGGGGTAACCTATGGCAGAGGTGTTGGTTATCCAATAAAGGTTCCCGGGGCGGCGGTACCCATTCCCGCCTCCCAAATTTTATGCGAATTAAACAAATTTATATTATTGACATGATGCTCTTTTTAAATTTGGGCAGTGAATTTAGACCAATAATATTGAACATGTGAAGAGCACGATTGATTGGCGAATTAGATGCTGCATTTGTCTTGTAATTTAGCGTGTGGAATAGTTCTGTATGGTGTGTATGTCTTAAGGGTTTGTTAAAATTAAACAGGGAAAGAAATTCTGTACAGTCAATGTCATTATTTAAAATTTTGTGTATAAATGTCAAATCAACTATTGCTCGCCTTTGTTGCAAAGTTTGAAATGTGCATTCAAAGTTATTGTTGAATTTGAAGGTAAGATATTTTATAAATTTGTTTTGAATATGTTATATGATATCTATGTATACTTTGTACTGCGGGTTCCAAATTGGCGAAGCATATTCCAGTGTACTTCTGACTAATGAAAAATATAACTACTACTGTACGCGGGTTACTGAAGACTTACTATACTTATTGAACATGTACTACTATTTAAAATTAAAAGATCAAAGGTCTAATTTTTCGGTATCTATATTTTAAATTTTTTTATCTATGGTCCTTTAAAAGAGAAATGAAGACTTCTGTCCAAGTTTGTCTATGCTACTCGCTTTAAGAGTTCAAGAACTCTTTCAGGATCGAAAGGAGATATTCCCGATGCTTTGAGCTTGTCGATTCCAAAGTGCTCAAGCATTTCATAAATTCACTATTTTTAACAGATTAATTGGTTTCGCCAAGCAATATTTAAGGATTGAAAATTTAATTACTAATGAAAATTTTATACCTCAGACAAGGCTTAATTATCAAATATTTTCTAAATACTTTTATCTTCACTAATTCTACGGTAATGATATCTCATTGTTTTTCACGGGTTTGCGCTAGTATGTCTGTGAAAAACCATATGCAGTAGGTACAGTTATGTATAATTATATGCAGTTACGTCCTCCGTGGTTGAGGGGCAAGGCTTGTTTTTTGTTTACATAGCATTGTTTTAATAGCTCCACACAGGAGACCCCGAGGAAAAAAGTTTCCCTCGGGGCCTATGTCATCTTTGGGGAAGCTGCGTGAAGGAAGGAGAGAAAGTTCTGGCAAGGAAAAAAATATGAGGGGTGGATAGGAATCTGAGGGTCCATGGGTGACGGAAGTACGAATTCGGTACGAATTCCACTGCGGTGCAAGGCGATGGGTCGGGAGAGTCCGGCTGGAGAAGTTCAAAGGTCTCCCTCAACCAGACTCCCCCGATTTGGCCCGCCACGTGGGCAAAGGCATCCGCCACCAAGACCTAGACAAACCTCTTCCCATGAATCCGGGCACCTCTTCTAAGTCACCAAACGTAGCGAACCACTTGGGGTGAAGTACGATAGGGGTGTTGGTTATCCACTAAATGGTTTCCGGGGCGGCGGTACCCATTGAAATGTAATTCCGCAACTTATCTATTTGAAAGTATATTTACAGCACGTTCTAGAGTGGAAGATATTTTCAATATCGCCCTGGTGTCAGACCACCATTCGGAATTGAAATGTTGCTTGAAATGGCTTTAGCCGTGTTTTTTTATCAGATCTGAATAGCCAGGTTCCAGGTTCCCCACATTCCTCTTTCTCAAATTCTTCCCCTCCCCACAACCCTTAGTCACACAATATACCACAATTGGGGATGCCATAGTCTCACTGACTCCAGATGGTTGGGAGCAATTGAGGCTATTGTACAATTCACATAAAAGTACCTACTTACCTATCATACATTACCTACATATTGTACTCGGTGAACAAGGTATCTATAAAACTTATTTTGTAATGTGTAATTCTAAAAACTTATTTTGAAATGTGAAATGTGGAATTTACTTAAATTGGAGGTAATACTTCAAAATTAATAGGCCTAAAATTAGAAGGCAATTGACTAATCTAAATAATTCACAGCCATACATTATGACTAAGCAATATTGAAGTAAATGTTCACAATTCCCATTGTTTAAGCCGCCATAACACATTTCACCTGAACACATAAAAAATAGCCTATTTTAGCCCTCTGACTCAAATGTGTCGACAACATAATACGATAGAGTGTGCTGAAGTAGATACTTTCGTTGATAATTTATATGGCTTCAGAAAAAATGTTCCGCGATTGCTAAAAAATATGTGGTTTTAATTATATTATGTGTCATTTGTGTCTCTATTTGTGTCTCTTGTGTCCCTTGTGTCTCTTGTGTCTCTCGTGTCTCCTGTGTCTATTGTGCCCCTTGTGTCTCTTTTGTCTCTTGTGTCTATAGTATCTCATGTGACTCGTGTGTCTCTTGTGTCTATTGTGCCTCTTGTATCTCTTTTGTCTCTAGTATCTCTTGTGACTCTTGTGTCTCTTGTGTTTCTTGTGACTCTTGTGCCTCTTTTGTCTATTGTGTCTATTGTGCCTCTTGTGACTCTTTAGTTTCTTGTTTCTAATGTATTTCGTATGACTATTGTGTTTCTTGCCTCTCTTTGTATTATTTGTCATTTGAGTGAGTTTCATTTTGTGAAAAAAAAATGTTCTTCGATTGCTGATGCGACGTAACGTATTACTTGTCTCTCTATTTGTGTCTCTTGTGTCCCTTGTATCTCTTGTGACTCGTGTGTATCTTGTGTCTATTGTGCATCTTGTGTCTCTTTTGTCTCTTGTATCTCTTTTGACTCTTGCGTCTCTTGTGTGTCTTGTGACTCTTGTGCCTCTTTTGTCTCTTGTGTCTATTGTGCCTCTTGTGTCTCTTTCGTCCCTTGTTTCTGTTGTATTTCGTATGACTCTTGTGTCTCTTGTGCCTCTTATGTCTCTTTTGTCTCTTGTGTCTCTTGTATATCTTGTGACTCTTGTGTCACTTGTGTCTCTTGCCTCTCTTTGTATTATTTGTCATTTGAGTGAATTTTTACATAATTTTATAAATTGTATTGTTTTTTTTTTAATTTTATTTAGATATATACAAATGTATAATTTGTCTCATTAAATTTATTTAAATGTTTAACCTTCGGATTACGAGTCGAGAGCCTTAACCCCTCGATTACAGTTATTGAATATCTTTAATATTATCTCTGTAATCGGCGTGTCATGACCTACATAAAATAATCTCATTAATCAAATAAGCCATTTGGCTAATTTAACATACGTCAGTGTTTACCCTTATTGCTCGCTTTAAAAAATGTTTTTACAGACAAGATAAGTCAAAAAACAATTACAAAAATGTCAAATAATATAATAATGTGCATTAGATGGAAACGACACGAATAAATAGTACTACCTCAATTTCTAATAAATAATTCTAATTCCTTTTTGTAAGAGAACTATCAGTTTTGTTTTTCTTCATAAGTTCAAGCTAAGGATTGAATAGGCAATAATGTTTACTACCGCATAGAAGCTTTGCAACGTTCGAACTCTAGCAAAACCCATTTGGGTTCTGAACCTAGAAATTAAGCCGAATACTACAGTTGCGAACAGTCTAAGCATTTAAAAACGGTCACATGTAATACATACGTACGTCCAGTGTGACACTTTCTACTTTGAAACTGATAAATTTATATGTCAAAAAAATTTATCGAAATATTAATGGAATTTTTAAAATCAAGAAAAGCGACGAAATTTTACAAGACCTGTATTTTAACCCAACATGTTAAATTGCTCACTTTTCGGAATAACTCATATTGGTCTCATAGAAATCGTTGTGTTTTCCTCCCTTGAGATCAGCTCAGATATGGGGGCTCCATCGAAGCCAGAGTAAAGTTACCCTCTCAAAAACTGGGCGTACTGAAAAGTT
Source organism: Limnephilus rhombicus (assembly GCA_929108145.2). NCBI lineage: Eukaryota > Metazoa > Arthropoda > Insecta > Trichoptera > Limnephilidae > Limnephilus > Limnephilus rhombicus. The sequence goes on from OV815293.1 coordinate 7,285,531, forward strand.
AGCCTCCCAAAAGCTGGGCGTACTGTACAAGGCCCGCAGATACTTTAATAGTACACAACTACTAATCCTGTACAAATCGCAAGTGCACCCCATGGTTGAATTTAGCAGCCACCTCTGGTCTGGATCTGCAAAATACTTGAAAAATACCCTCGACCGTTCATTCTCCCATCTTAAAAGATGGATTGCAAATCTTTAGATAATAGGCGTCTGGTGGGAATGCTATCCTTGTTTTACCGGTATTACAATGGAAGATGCTCCGAGGAACTAGCATCATTGGTTCCTTCGGTACCGGTGCATAGTCGGGAAACACGCCAAACGCGTGCCCAACATTTGTACACAGTTGACTTATGTCACATGAGAATAGGTCGTTTCTTCGACTCGTTCTTGTGTTCAACAGCTCGGCTGTGGAATGATTTGCCGGCCTCTGTGTTTCCTCCTTCCTACAACATGGGTCTCTTCAAGACCAATGTTCATTCCTTCCTCTCCTCAAAAAGACCCTCCATACAGCATCCCAGATGACATAGGCCCTGAGGGAAATTATTTTCCTCAGGGCCTCCTGTGTGGAGTTAATGTTAAAAAAAAAGTGAGAAATATGATCTAAACGGTGTTAGAAAGTGAAAAAAATCACGCTGTATGTTCAAATCTAAAAATTAAGCACAAAATAAATCAAATGTACCTACAGCTTTTTGAAAACAAAGTTTCGGATCTCAATTTGAAAAAAAAAATGTAACCCGGGAAATTATCTTCTATATTAAAATGAAAAGCTGAGTGTGTTGCTAAGCGCATAGCTGTCGAACGACTGCACCAAATTGAATAATTATTTTTTTTGTGTGTTCGTTATTGTCAGGACAAGGTTTTTATAAAATTTCCGTTGAGCTCTGGCATTATGAAATTTGTATAAAAAAATTGCTATTGGTGGCACGCGAGGAAGCGGCTATTGCTATGGAAAGCGGGAGGGAGGGAGAGATGGGGGAGGGAAACCAGGGAGGGGGAGGGGAACCTGGGAATGGGGAGGGGGAAGGGGGGGGGGAGAGGAGTGGGGAGAGGGAAGGTGGAGGTGACGGAGTGGGAACGGGAGAGGGTAAGAGGACACAGGAGAAGAAGGAGAGGCGGAAAGGGAACGGGATGAATGGGAAAGGACAATAAGGGAGAAACAATTTCTTTATTAAATGGCATAGCAACGCATGCCGGGACCAGCTAGTTTTTAATAAATTATTTGTATGTTGAACAACTAAAAGTGAGGTGACTATAACGTTTATACGTATCAAAAATTATGTGTTTATTTCTAATTTGAATGCGTATTTTATCACCTTTCATAAACAGTTTTTAATTTTCGGAGACGTTCGGAAATGTTCCTTTTATTACGATTTTATTGCAAAGCTGAAACATTTTGTCCCTTTGACAATGTATGGTCGAGAACTGAAGGGTTAATTCTATATTTGGAATGTGCGTCCATATTGAAAAGTCAAACTAACTTACCTACCTGTGCTCGGAGCATTAAACAAAGTATGAAAGCAACTAATATACTCGTATTTTGATTCGGTAGAGACAAAATTTCTCAGTTTTCATCTTGGCACGTCAAGTCACAAGTAAAAACTAGTTTCTAATAACAATATCTAATTTGTATCGTTATGAAACATCAGTTCTTGCTGCGTTTTATAACTCACACCTCTATTCAACCTAAATCATGCGGCATCGGCACCGTGCATCCGGCAGATGAAAGCCTTATTATGTATTTTACCAGACACTACATTGCGCCCATGGTAATGCCCAAAAGAGCATATTTTTAGAAGCGGATGAAGAAGTCTGAAAAAGTCAAAAGCTGCCGATCATTCTCATCTCTGACAACAAATATTTGGGCAGATTCTGGCTTTCTCTTCAGTTGATTTTCATTTAACAATTATTAATGCAAAGATATAAAATCATTTCACATCTATCACCTAACCGCAAAGCTCTTTACACCGAGTTCAGCCAGTGTTGGCAAAACAGAAGTTAGCTTGCTGATAATGACAATAAAACTAACTTCAACTCGAAAGGGCCTTAAGAATAGATAAACCGTTTTATTGCCGAGAGAACGGAGGTTAGATAAAGGTCAAACTTAAAGAAGTCATGATTACAGGAAGAGCCCAAATACAGTGCGACCTCTGTTCCAACGGGATGCAGTTGAAATAGGTCGACCGGTTTGAGTACCATGGAGTTGAATTCGAATTGAAAAAGTTGTGTGACCAACTTTATACACCATTCTTAAGAATAGGTGGAAACGGATTGTTACCTCTTACGGTGAGTTTGTCAACAAAATAGCCGAGAATCAAAATTCTGGCTAGATGAGGAGGAACCGCAAAACGGTACAATACTTAAAAAACGAGTATGCTTAGCGATATCTCCCTCTCAACTTCCGTTCAACCGTTTGCCTCGCCCGATCACACTTTTCATATTGCACTCGTCACGCATTCACCAGCTACCTACTCCCCAAGTCAAGCGTGCGTAAAGGCCCGACCGTTCGCTTCGCCCGATCACACTTTTCGTAACGCTCTCGTCACGCATTCAAGTCAAGCGTGCCTAAAGAAGTTTTATTTCAAAAAAATCAATCACGATGACAATTTTGACAGTAAAAATCTGCAGGTTGTTAATGAACAAACAAGAGTTCAAAACAACTAAGTTATTCTAGTATACTTTGTGATGACGAGATGACTATGAAATAAAACTTCTTTACGCACGTTTGACTTGGGGAGTAATCTGGTGAATGCGTGACGAGAGCGTTATGAAAAGTGTGATCAGGCGAACGGTCGGGCGAGGCGAACGGAAGTTGAGAGGGAGATATAAGTTAGTGAAGTTTTACTTCAGTCGTGTGGTCTAAGGCATATTATTAAATTATTTATTAACCAAGATAATATTATAATGTATCTATACAAATAATGTCATTTTGTTGGTAAAAAAAACACCTCATTAGGATTATCTTGCTACAAGGCGGCAGGAATTTAAATTCTAAAATGAAAATAAATCAATTTTTAATAACGGGACGAAGGAAATGACGAGAAAGATTAAAATGAATAATTTAAATAGAAATGAGAGAAATATAAAAGAAACGAGAGAAAGAAATAAAGAAATATATATTTTAGTAATGCTCTGGACTGAAGTGCAGATCTATTATTTATTACTAAAGATATCATTTTGTGAATAAAACTAAGTTTAAGGGATGTTTTGGATACAAGTACATATATATTTTTGTTTACAGTTAGTTCACAGGAACTAAAATGAATATTAAATATTCTATCTTGTGTCCATGTTAATATTTACGAAACACAAAGGTTATTAGGTTCAAAGTAACCTTTAACAAGCAAGCCATGAATGTATAAAATACATTTGAAAAGAAGATCTCTTTTTTGGGAAAAATTCGTCCAAATTTTTCCAGATAAACTGTAATCACAATATGCAACTCCAATATTGCTCCTGATTTTTAATACTTATTAACGATTATTTTCTCTTTACGACAGAGAAAAAGAATTGTAAAAATTCTCAAACACAACAATGAGAATAGGCAAAACATATATTCAAAAGTAGCTAAAAAGTTAAAGGAGTTAAATTGGCTAACAGTGAAACAGATACTGACATTCAACACAATGAAATTTATGCACAAAACCCTGTTACCTTACACCTTTTCAAATAACATTACTTTCAATACGGACATTTATAGACATAATAAAATCACCATACTTTTATTGCAATGAGATGAATGGTTGAAGAACACAAAAGTGACAAATAAAGAAACTTTAATTTTTATACATATATTAAGACTATTATAACCATAGACATCCAAATTTAATAGACGAGAAGATACAGATGAGGGGTAAAACCAAACTATGGGGGGACAAAGAGGGGAAAGATGACTGTGATTCGTTCAAAAATCAATCTGACAGTATATAGGCATCTCGCATTATAATACCACCATCTGCTTTTAAATGAATAGACTTTTTTACATGGGAGCGCGAATTGCTCGCCACGTTATTAACACGTTTGCGAAGTAAAAATACGGCAAAGTAAATTTCGCCACTTTTCACAGACGAATATTTTATTGCCGTATTTAGTTAAGACACTTTTACAAATGTTACATAATTAACTTACCCCTGTAACCAGCGACGAGCACACTGGAAAACCGCCCACATTCGTTATGATCGACATATTTTAGAGTATAATGTATAGCACAAGCAAACATTTTTGCCGTGTTATTTCGTAAAATGTACGATCAGAGCTCGACGCTGGTCCAGACAAGAATGATGACGTCACATTTTTTAGATTCAAGCGAGGCTCTCGTAAGCCCAGCCGGTTCCAAGGAACCGGTATGGGGAGGAGGAAATAATACGCTTTTATTACTTAGGGCAGGTCTATATCTTCTTAACATCTTTACATATTATAAATTAAAGTCCCCCGCGTCGTCTGTCTGTCTGTTTGTTCGTGATAAACTCATTTTCATGCGGTTTTCACCAATAGATAGAGTGTTTTGTGAGGAAGGTTTGGATGTCACGCTTGGTACAAATGAGCGGCGGCGGGCTTAGGTTTTTGGTCACCGGGAGGGGAGGGGGGGGGGGGGTTAAAAATTGCAAAAAGTTGGTCACGTAGTATGGGTACGTTCCCTAACTTATATACGTTAGTTCCCCCAAGCATTTCATGCAAATTATTATAATCTTTCGCACCATCTCTACGTATTATAAATTAAAGTCCTCCGCGGCATCTGTTTGTCTCTTCGCGATAAACTCAAAGACGGCGGTGGTTATAAAGGTTGGATAACCATCCAGTAGATGACGTTGTGTTTTATTAGCCACATCAACGCGTGGCCGGGTGAGCTAGTATATTCATATGTCTTTGATTATAACACTATGCTACGAATTAAACACAAAAACAATTAATTAGTATTAAAATTGTTCTTTTGTAAACTCAAATGTTCACACTAATTAAACAAATATATGTTTTATTTTCAATGGCGCGACTGTACCCGTCCGATATGTAAAGTATCTAATGAGATTTGAAAGAGTTTTTGTTGAATTGGTTTACGGAAGCCTCAGAAGTAATATTCCGTCGCTAAGTCCCGAGCCTCGCTGCGAAAACTTACCTCCGCTGCGATCGTTTGGTAACACATTACATACCCCGTACTACATACCCCGTTAATACCCGCAATATCAGGGTGGCATTACTATTATTTGTTGGCGGACAGAGAAGCCCGTGGTAATTTGTGCAAAACCGACAAAATAACGCAGGCATTAAGGTAACGATAACGTTGGAATTTTAATCAAATCAAATTGAATAACTAGAACGATGTTTATTTAAAAGATTATTATATTGATTTAAACGATTCTTAATCTTGATCGCTTACAGGATTGGTGTAATTATAATGAACTATTTTTAAATATTGATAAATGTCAATTTATATCTTTCTGTAGAAACAAAAATCCTATTATGTCTAATTATAGTATTAACAATATTTCTCTTAAAAAAATGTCTCATATCAAGGATCTGGGTATCGTATTTAATGAAAAATTAACATTTGTTCCACATATTAATAAAGTTACTAATAAGGTTATGAAATGTTTGGGATTTATTTTAAGAACAGTAAAAGATTTTACGTCACTTTATTAATTTAAAATTCTCTTCACTGCTTTAGTAAGAAGCAATTTAGAATATAATTCCACTATTTGGTCTCCATACAAGGAAAAAGCACATCAAAAACAAATTGAGAAAGTTCAACATAAATTTTTAAGGTTCATTAATTTCAAACTCTCCATACCCATTGAACAAATTAATTATGTTAACTTAATGAAAATACTTAATTTAATTGACCTATCGTGTAGAAGAACCAAGACCCATTTGGTTCTTTTATTCAAATTGGTTAATGGATCACTTGAAGCACCTGACTTAACAAAACTAATAACATTCCGAGTACCAAATGTTGTGTTACTGTTAATGTTACACGATTGATGTTAATGCTCTAAGGGCGTAAATAATAAAAAAGAGCAAACAATGGCTAACTATAACTGTTGTTAAAGGATGGTTAGAGAATAACTAAATACATCGAGTTTAGCATTAATCCTTCCTTATCTTCTTCCTTGAACTGTCCCCACTCATTGCTTAGTTAGGCTGTTGGGGTCGGCTCTTCTCGTTTTCGGGTTATAGCTTCTTCGGTTCTGGATATCGCCTTCATCCAGGCCGTTTCTCTGTAGTATTTTGGAGCATTGAGTCATCCAGCAGTTCTTTGGTCTTCCTCTGGATGACTTTCGATGAAGCTCTATAGACATTGCCTGCTTCACTGTGTGGACTGGTGGTCTCCATCCTAAGTACTCATACCATCTCAAATGTCATTCCCCCAGCTTACTGTGATATCCAGGCTGCCATGAATGCGTGAATTTTTAAACTTATCTTTTAATGATACTCCTACCGATTATCTTTCCTTAAGAATCAAATAAAATCAAATTAAAGTATGTTTTGGTCCTATAACAAATGCTCATATTTCGTCGATCGTCTTGTCGATTAGTCGGACTTTACTCTTAAATGGTACAGAAAACACCAAAGAAGTTTCTGAAATATGTATCAGAGATTTCGGATATTATCCCTGGTTACATCTATCAGCCTTTCTGTCCGGCATGCTGAGTATTAATAGTGTCGCTGATAGAAGGAAAACTGCTTTGCTGGCAACAGCAAATAATCTTCTAAACGGTAATATCTGTATAACTAGCATGCTCCTAGACCCAGCGGGCGGCTATTAGTTCGGCTTCGCCCAGTTGAAGTGTTGGTGAGCATTATATAATCCGATAGGAACTGGTTCCAAAAATAGCCAGTTCCTCGAATCCACTGTGATCCAGTGACAGCTAGTTACCGAGACAAATTAACCGTAATAAAGTAACCGTGACAAAGTAACCAAGACGCGCAATAACGCCATATGTAATATATATTGCATATAGACGCCTATAAATCCTAGTACTTATGCCTAGGGAATAAACGTCCATATGCGAGCTGCTGACGGAAGTAGCGACATCTTTTGGCAGATTCTTGAATTAAAACCCGAATTATAACGGTAGCTTTGGGTTGTTAATACTTAAAAAAACAACATAAAAACATGGCTGAAAGAGGTCAACGAAAACTCTCTAATAAAGACACTAAAAACGACATGGAATACAAATAAACTATAATTAATCAATTTTATTCCGCCTCGGCACAGAAACCCCTAGTGAGGAGGACTAAGAAATACAATATCTTTACCTTACATAACCATTATATTTTGTATACTTAAAGAATTATTTTATATAGTGGCATAAATTTAAAAAAAAAAAAAAAAAATATATATATATATAATTAATTTTACATATAAATACGGTATTCGCCAGACAACAAACATTAAAGTAATCTACAAACCCGAGTCAATTATGTCTACTGCTAATAGTCGAATAACTATAAATCCAACCGTCAAAGACGACATGACAACAAATATAGAAAAACCATAAACTGAAAAAAAACTTTGTTGACTACTCCCCTCCCTCGCCCCCATATGTTATGTATTAAAACTCTAGATTAATAATAATTTGAAGATGGCCTTAATGAGCTGAAAACTGTTACGGTAAAAAAAAACAAATTTAGTGGAAATAAGTTTTATATGTGGTTGATTGTATTATTTAACTCAAAAAATTCACTATGCACCATATCAATTAATCGAGTATGGTATTACAGCCCGGGGAGGAGCAAAGAAAATTGATACAATCTTTTAAACCACAAGCTAATCATAAAGATTATTTTGAAAATACTACAAGCAATTCAGGTGAAATCGAAACTTTACGCCAAAAGCATACTGGCATACCCACCTCTTTAAATACAGGCATACCTACCCACCTCTTAACAATGTCCGAATTGCTCGTAATACTAAAACTAAAGGGCATAATCTTTTACTTATTCCTTTTTCTAAAACCACTTTTTGCCAAAGAAATTTTAGATATTTTGCAACAACTGGTCAGTGGCCGAGTTGGAATCGCGTTTGGGTCCCACCTAGGTGTCGTGTGTTCAATTCTAAGGCTGGCTTCCGCCATCACGACACCAGCAACATTTTCCGCTTCCCGTGGTGGTAGCAAGAGATTTTCAAATTTTGTCAGGTTACTTGTAGCCCGGGAATATTTATTTTTATTTAAAAAAATGCCCTTCCACTAGTCATTAGCCGGAACACACATTATTCCAAATATTACTAAAAATTGCGATAGAGGTGGGGGCGTGGCTAAGGATTAATAAATAGTGGGGGGATGAGATAGAACGGACAGTGATAGGGAACATGTCTGAGATAGGACTATAAGATAATTTGTTTAGTTTATGTCCGGGTTAAATCTTCCCCACAGGAAAAACAAAACCCTTCCACACACTTTTCCACAAATGATCATCTAGTCAATTCACGCTATGCAATTGCACTATATTAGTATAATAAATACAAAATAATACCTACAAGAACAATATATCAACCTATCAGAGACCAAATGGGAAAATAATTCACTGACTCCAGTTATTTTCATATCAGAAGGTTCGGCTCGGTAGAACTCCTAATTGGACCTATAAATCCTACTGATCCCTCAATATAAATATTTTAAAAATCTTTTGTAATCCCACATATATTTAAAACTGTTTCGTAATGCCAAGATATTATATGATTGCCCTGAGGAAGGAACGGTCATTCCAAAACGAGTTGGCGTAAATAAAATACATGAGTGGTTCTGACAAAGAAATATTGTTTCATTTATTTATAATGTATAACCACAAAGTTACAGCTTCATTAACAAAGATATTATTATGATAATTATTCAGGATTTTTCTTCATTTCATTGACATTCAGTACCCATTTATAGAACAAAATTTTTACTTTGTTCCAAAACTCTTGGTTTTCGACTCTTGATAATGACTTCCATTTATGGCATGTTATTTTTAGCGCCTTATTGGAACCTTTTGCAAACAAAAAATCTATTTATATGCACATTTGATTTTAAAAAGAGACTTCATTTTAAACTTTCTGCCCACCTAAAGCAATGTTACCAAAATTACACCCATGCACAATATATTTTTGTGTTGGGTATTATTATTCTAAAATTTATTTTTATATGGGTTCAATGAAATAAATAATATGTTACTGTACTTCAAAATAAATAAAATACTGCTGCCTAGCTAGGAACTAATATCGACCCACAAGACATAATAACACTTGTACAGATTTTATAGTTATTTTTCAATGTTATTATTATGTTATTTTTGCCATACAAATGTATCAAATGTAATGTTATAAATAAATAACTACATTGTTTTTTTTACAGAAATGTTAATTTACACTTAATAATTAATTTCCTTTCTTTCTTTTTTACGCTAAATCCACACAGGAGGCCCTAAAAATAATTCTTCTTAGGGCCCATGTCATCTTAAGGATATTGAAAAACAAGAGATATGCTATGATGGCCACCCGACCGTCAGCGGACTACTACATAATAGGTATAGTTCGAACAAGGAAAGAATTTGTTCAATAAGTTGATTTTTTGAAGGTGTGCAATAACAATATCGGTGATGCCAGGAAACAGAGTCCTATCCAGTAAAAACTGCGGATAGCACATCTCTTATATTTCCACATCTTTAGGGGTTGCTGTGTGGAGGGTCTTTTTAAAGAAAGAAAGGAGAAGGAGGGGTGGGTAGGAATATGGAGATCAGTGTCCAGGAGTGACAGAAGTATGAATCCATCCCTCCAATTGCGGTGCAAGGCGATGGGTTGAGAAGTCAAAAGGCTTCCCTCAATCAGTCTCTCTCAATCTGGTCCGTCACGCAGCTGACGCATCTGCCGCCAAGACCCGAACAAACTTTACCCCATGAATCAGGGCACCCCTGCTAAGTCACCAAACGTAGCGAACCTCTCCCTTTTAAATTAAATGAAGACAATATTAGCGAAACTCAATGAAAAATCTGGAGACAGAAAAATTAGAAAAAGATATTGGCTCCGCTGGGACTCGAACCCAGGACACTTTGCTTACATGGCAAGTGCTCTACCGATTGAGCTACGGAACCCATATCAAATTCGGTCACTTTTAACTGAATCATACTTCGACTAAGAACTACCAACATTATCTTCATTTTCTTAACGCACATATTATTGGCTGCTATCTTTATATAAGATTGCAAGATTCAATTCGAACTAAATGCTATCTAGATAGTGTCTGGATAAATTTGTATCTGTTTTATTTTTAATACGCTACACATATTGACTTTTTCTGCAAGTCTAGCATGAATATTTATTTTAATTTTTTAAACTTTATGAGTAAAATCTCAAATTAAAATATTTAATTGAATGAAGACAATATTAGCGAAACTCAATGGAAAATCTGGAGACAGAAAAATCAGAAAAAGATATTGGCTCCGCTGGGACTCGAGTCGCGAAAAAGTCAATAGATGTCGCTTAATAAAAATAAAATGAATAAAAAAATATCCAGACACTATCTAGATAGATAGCATTTAGTTCGAGTTGAATCTTGAAATCATACATAAAGATAGCAGCCAATAATATGTGCGTTAAGAAAATGAAGATAATGTTGGTAGTTCTTGGTCGAAGTATGATTCAGTTAAAAGTGACCGAATTTGATATGGGTTCCGTAGCTCAATCGGTAGAGCACTTGCCATGTAAGCAAAGGGTCCTGGGTTCGAGTCCCAGCGGAGCCAATATCTTTTTCTGATTTTTCTGTCTCCAGATTTTCGATTGAGTTTCGTTAATAATGTCTTCGTTTAATTTTTAAAAAAAGGTATTTTGTGGTTAACTATGTGTATATATAGCGTGATATTTTTTTTCTTTCCAATGACGTTCAAATTTTATTTCTAACTGCAATAGTAAGGGAGACACAATGATTTCAATGAGACCTATAAGAGTTGTTCCGAAAGCTAGCAAATTAGCCTGATAATAATATTGTCCATGGCTTGCAATGAAACAGAACCTACATAATGATATATAACTGATAAAAGTGTACAGGTAGATTCCACACGGTCCGCGTGGTTTTGACTTCAAAGTATATCTAGTTGGCATGATTTCAGCCTTACTTCCGGAAACAGAAGAGGATGCGGTAAGATTCCTGGCTAACTTCCGGTTAAACGGACAAGATCCGGTTACATCTCATTCTTCCGGCTAACCCGAGGTGGCGGCGGAACATTGGAAGTCATGAACCGGAAAACTAGACATATCGGAAGCTTTTGGATTGCAATTGCAAAAGTTTTAATAATATTTTACGGACCCATGAAGTTATCACAAAATTTGTAATGAAGTAAATAATTAAAATGTTTAAAATTAAAATTCATGCCCTAGGAAATAATAAATTTATGATTCTTGCACTTACTTTAAATATATTAATTGTTGTAGTGTTTACTTCGTAGAACTCAATTTCATTTAAAAAATAATAATAATAATAACGTTATTATTAAGTTCTGCAAGTTTTTTATTATTTTTGTGACAGCTGTTTCGGCTGACAAGGCCATTTTCAAATTATGATTATGCCACTTTGAGACTGACTCCATTTACCACCGCCTAATTCAAAATTCATTCCTAAATGGTTTAATTCCCACTGATTTACTGTTAAAATAATTATGACAATATTTCTCTATTTTGTGGTGTACTTTAAAATCATGTGTTCTTAATCATCATCATCATTACATAGTATAAAATGAAGTCGCTCAAAATGTATGTGCGCATAGATCTTTGAAACTACGCAACGGATTTTCATACGGTTTTCACCAATAGATAGAGTGATTAAAGGTGAAGGTTTATATTCATTTATTTATTTAAGGTTTATATGTGTAATAAATGCTTATTATAGTATAGAAAAGTCGAAAAATTCAAATATTCAATTCAGGCAGCGGGCAGCGGGCAGCTGGCAAGCGCGTGTGTGGATTTTATAAAGGTTGGGTAATGGCGTTGTGTTTCGTTAGTCACAGCAACGTGTGGCCGAGTTACTAGTTGATAATAAAGACGCGACTGTTTTGATTTATTTAAATACTAGCTGAAGGCCCCGGCGAAGCCCGGGCTTTACACAGAGTTTACAATGTAGATATTGACCTTCCTCTTGTTTTGAAGGTCACATGTGCAAAATTTCATCAGCCTCAGCATAAAACTGTAGATTTGCATACAAATCCAACCGCCCGCTTGGTAGCCCGCTCGTCCACCACATACAGACGTATATTTCAACCAATTTACACAAAACCTTGACAAATTATATACCTAAACCTTTCTCATGAATCACTTTATCTATTGGTGAAAACCACATGTAAATCCGTTTAGTAGTTTTTGAGTTTTTCGCGAACAGACAGACAGACAGACGCGACGGAGGACTAGTTTATAACTAGCTGACCCGGCCACGCGTTGCTGTGGCTAACGAAATACAACACCATCTACTAGATGGTTACCCAACCTTTTGACTCACACCGCCATCTGTTAATTTGCATACAGACATACATTTCAACCAATTAACTCAAAGCCTTGACAAATTATATACTTAAACCTTCCTGATGAATCGCTCTATCTATTGGTGAAAACCACATGAAAATCCATAGAGTAGTTATTGAGTTTATCGCAAACAGACAGACAGACGGAAGCGGTATGTTGATGGTATGTTGTGTAGGTCTTGAGAACATACTGAGAAGTGGGGAATAAATAATTTTCCTTACTTTATTGATTAAAGTTATATTAGGACGATTCATTCGTTTGACGATGCTTTCGATGTTCTGCTAATTTTGAAGAAGTGTTTTTATTATTAGATATACTAACGAGTTCCCGGCATGCGTTGCATTGCCACTTAAATAAAAAAATGTTTTTCCCTGTTTGTCTTTTCCCATTCGTCCACATTCCCCTACCCCTCCCGCGTTCCAACATCCACGCCTTCCCCCCCTGTCCTCTCCCGCCACCACCCGTCCTGCGAACACCCACTCGTTCGTTCCCCCCCTCCCCTCCCGGATTCCCCTCCCCCTCCGCCATTCACTCCCTGCCGCTAAACTATATGAAATATAGTAATTTTTCAAACGATTCGCCCAAGTTAACTTTTGATGATTTTCTTTAAACACCAGACACGTTAAATAAATATTCGATGAACTTAATTATTTTATTTAAATAATAAACAGTACAGTACAACAGTTTCAATTCGGAGAATCTAGCAACAAGGGACGTGTAGTCCCTTTAATGATAAGTTGAAGATAAGCCCTCGTTAGCAGTTGGTGATCTCTTTTATAGGAGCAGACGGCCGGGGTCCATTGTAGCTGATAACTCGTACGTTGTTAGATTAGGTGCAGCACTGGATGCGTGGCTCGTTCAGTGTTATCTTCGGGTCGGTCGGCTTCTTGATTAGGTGACACCCGCCAATTACTGCAATTTTTTCTAATACAAGTTTCATAAAACCAGAAATATGTCATTTTTAAATCAGATTTTACACGTATTGACTCTTTTCCACAAAAAAAATATGAATTTATTTCGAAAGATTGTTCTTTTATCTAGTAAAATTATTTTTTAAATTTTGAGAAAAAATATTTATTTTTAGTATAATAAGGTTATACCATAAGGTGGTTGGAAGATTTGTTAAATTTTCAAAAAATATTTTGTATAATACAACACCCATTTCAAATCATATAATCATGCAGTAAAATAAATCAATATATTATCTGCGAAACGTATGTTACAGAATTTTAATTTTGGTTTAAATAAAATCATTAAAAATATATGCGTACATGTGTTTCTTGACGAAAATTGGTCCGTTTGTGTATTTATTTGCGCACTTACAAACTAATGTATTTCAGATTTTTTACATTTTTATTTTTTAAAATGATAAAAACTTTAAAAAAAAAAATTACAAAACGTACATAATTTTAATAGTTTTATCATCACGCCTTTCAGCATTTTTGGATGTAGGTATAAATTAAAGCAAATTTGGAATGAAATGAGTTGTAATTTTGAAAAGCTGATACGGAAAATAATTAATCTTTCTCATTGGAACCGCCCTGTACGATCGTAAGAACATCTTTCAACGAAACGTGAATTTTCGTGAAAACGTGAAACGTTAAACACCCTTAACATTATATATAGAAACCTTCACGGGCGCGCGCACTAATAAGCCTAATCACTAAATAATTGCTTCTTACGAAAAAAAACCCCTTCTCTTGAAAAAAATGACATCATAAAAAAGAAATACTTACCCTTAAAATTTTAGATCAAAAATTTAAATTGAATCGAAACCAACAGGCTATATTCCGTTACCTTAAAAATAATGGTGTCAATTTCTGCATTTTCTGTAGACCGGAAATCCTACTCCTCACCCTTAACAATGGCGACAGTGTACTTCCGGTCGAGAGAGCGAGACTCAATATTCAATAATGAATATATAATAATATCTAATAAAGTAGCTACCTACTGTTTGATAATCATAACAAAAAAAACAAGTAATATAAGCTTATTGAGAATATCGATTCAATTTATAATGAAAGTTCAGGTATCTTTAATGGTAAGACTGTTTCAAAAGTGATTTTAGATATAGATGTACGTCTTGAACACCTTAAGTTAAGATATTTAAATTAGAAGACAATGGACTGATATATTCGATTTATATAAAACATTCATCTTATATGTAAATAATATCTTAAAATTACCAATTACAGGGAAACTTAGTTCTTATGTAGATGATACTGCAATTATTTTTTAAGCGAATTCATTAAATGAACTTGAGATAACTGCGAACAATTATATCAATACTTTAAAAAAATGGTTTGACAAAAACCTATTAACATTGAACATTGAAAAAACCTATTATATAATTTTTAGTATAAACAATAAAAAACTCCTGACACCAAACTTTAAAATTCATTTAAACAAATGCACATCAAAAATATTAGCACATCAAATAAAAATGAAATTAAATATTTAGGTTTAATAATGGATAGTAACCTCAAGTGGAAAACTCACATTACTATAGATTAAGAAAACTCATTTACATTTTTATTAATCCAAGAAACATACTTAACTTAAGAATCCTTAATCCTTACGCCCTTTCAATAATACAATATGGTATCGTTGCATGGGGGGAGCATATAAAACCTCAATTTTACCGCTGTAGATTATTCAAAGGCTAATAGTCAAAATTATAATTAAGAAACCACCAGATTATTCAACCTCACAACTTTTCCAAGTATTTCAAGTTCCACCGTTAAAAAATACATATATTAAAAATACACTCCTTCAGCTACACAAAGATAGTACAAAGAAATCGCACCATGCCATGTTACATGTTGAAAGCAGTACACAAAACATAATGGGTCGCTTATGCACTCCATTAATGTATAGCAGTTTTGCACAACATTACTACACTTACACTGGAATAATATGGTTCAGTCAGCTAGCAACAGAGCTGAGGTTAGAACTTGATCATAATAAATTTAAAAATAAAATAAACTATTCTTTCATAAATAATTTAGCTAATTAGAATCAATTGACATCTTATTTTTCTTATTCTTTTACTTTTTAGTGTGTCTAGTACTTTTTTATTTTTATTTTAAATAATTTGTTTTGAATATTTAACTTTATATTATTATATACAAAAAGTTCTTTTCACTTTTATATGTACAATTTTTTTTTGTTTTTTTCTTCACACTGAATGTTAAGTTATAATTTTTAGTAAAAAAAAATTAAAGTGACTTACTAATTCACAGTTACTTATTAATTTTTATTTTTTTCCCCTTTACACGCGAGTTTTTAACTCTCGTAAAGGTAAATATGTCTAGTTTATAATTTGAAATATGTATTATCATGTTAATTTAAGTACCTTAATGATTGTAATAAATAAATAAAAAAAATAAAAATAATTGTAATACAAATTCATGGTCACGTTAATTTGATCAGCAGTGTGGATTTTATTTGGTTTTGTAGGCGGAAATAACAGCTATTTGCGTTCACTATGCGCTTTTGGATCTTCTCTGTGGTATTATGTGGAGCCTAGGTATGTGAATCTTGGTTGGAAATATGGTTTCAAAATTTTTGCTTCCACATGAGAGAGTTCAGGTTGGTTGGATCCTAAGGCCATGTATTTGGTCTTTTGCTGGTTTACTACGAGAGCAACTAGATCCACGTTTTTGGCAGAACTTTCAAGATTTATAAAGGCGTCACGTAAAGCATCATCGTAAGCCAATAGTTGCATAGAGTTATCATATATCATTGCTCTTATCTCAATGTCTGAGTCACGAATAACTTTTTCTAAGGCTATTTTGAATATAAGATAGGCTAATCCATCTCCTTGTCCCTCAGCTCGGACAGGTCACTGCCAACCCTCTACACATTGCTGGGGACATTGTTAATTTCTTCACCAGATTGATCAGCTTACGCGGTATTCCAAACTCACTCATTGCATTGTACAATGCATTCTTTTTTATGCTGTCATACGCGGCCTTGAAGTCTACAAAGAGGTGATGAGTTCCGACATTTGTTCTATCGTTTTTCCAGGATCTATCTCCAGGATAAAATTTGATCAATGCATGATTTGCCTGGTCTGAAGCCACGTTTGTTGTTGCCAATGTCTTAACAATGTACAAATAAATATTTCTATTTTTGATACTGACCATTCTTGGTGCAATTCCATAAAAATAATATAAACAATTTTTAAACTTTTTCCCACTTAATTTATTTGTGACCGTAACGGTTTCAGACCAGGCTGGAGATGGCCTTAACAAGACTTAGCAGACTGGTTTGAAACCGGTTATGGTCACAAATAAATTAAGGTGAAAAAAGTTTTATATTTGTTTTATTATATTATTGAAATAAATGTTTACAATTCCCATATTTTCCAAAAGCTCCCCACACAGAAGGTCCCAAAAAATTGAATTCCCCACTGGGCCTATGTCATCTTTTTCACTCCAGGAGTGAAGTACATATGAATCTATACTTCCCCTTGCGGTGTAAGGCGATGTTCTGAGAGAGACCTGCTGGATTTGTCGAAAGGTCTCCCTCAACCAGTTTCTCCCGATTCGGCCTGCCATGCAATTGGTAGGTAGACGCATCCGCCGCCAAGATCCGGACAAACGCCATCCCATGAGCCCGGATACCCCTATAAAGTCACCAAACATGGCGAACTTTGGGGTGACCGATGCCATTGGTGTTGGTTATTCTATAAATGTCTCCCATGGCGGCGGTACCCAACCCGCCTTAAGGCTCCGCAACCGGGCCCGAAAAGAAGAAGATGGAGATATACGAAATTACGAATATTAGAGGAGAGCGCTAACATTTATACCGACAAAATCGATGCGAAAATTCCGAAAATGTTTAATAAAACAGGACTCGTTTGAAATAGAGCAAAAATCTCGCGGGCATTGTCTTAATTAGCATTTAACGAAACACTGTGATTTTTTTCTTACATAGAACTTGTAAAATAACTGAAAAAAAATTGTTTATAATAATTTTTGAAGCATGCTTTGCGATTTTTTTCTATCGAGGGAATTTTATATAATTTATGTTTCGGCGCGGGCAATGTCTAGATATTATCTTCAAGAATAACATATATTTTTTTAAGACCTTTAAAACTTAACGTGTTTAAAAGGGAGAGATGTAAGAAATCGGTAGTAATTCGGGTAGCGCGCCCTTAAAGTCACAGCACTATTTCACCTGAAAACATTTAAAATAATATCACCAATTTTAGCCCTCTTACCCAAATTTGACGACCTCCGTAGTCCAGTGGGTAAGACTCTTGACTCACAATCCGGAGGTCACGGGTTCGAACCGGCATGCGCAAATAAATTTTATTTGATTAATTTGTGTTATTTCACAATTAATTCATTAAAAATAATACATAGTATATTTGCGGCATGTTCCAGAGTGGAAGATACTATCAGTATCGCCCTGGTGTAAGACCACCATTCAGAATTGAAACGTTGCTTGAAAATGGCTTTAGCCGTGTTTTGTGACCAGATCTGAATAGCCAGGTACTTCCCAACCTTCCTCTTCACCACCTCCTTCCCCTCCCCACTACCTTCAGCCTCACAACATACCCCAATTGGGGATGCCATAGTCTCACTGGATCCAGACGGGAGCAGTTGAGATTCTTGTGCGGTATTCACTGTAAAAAAAAAAATGCGTTGACCATAATATATTAAGATAGAGTGTGCCGAAGTAGACATTATCCTTGATAATTTATTTGGATTCAGAAAAATGTTCTAATATTACTCAAAAATACGTTGAGCAAAATAAATTATATACTTTCTTTCATTATGCCTCTTGTGTCTCTTTCCTCTCTTTGTATTATTTGTCATTTGCGTGAACTTTTAAATATTATAAGTATGTGGACATTATGTATCCTTTGACTATTTGTATATTAACCGAGTTTTTATCGTTCTCCAGTGAGAACATCTGTACAACCCACTATAAGCAAATATAACTAAATTTGTTTATTTATTAATTGGCCGAGCCCAGCGAAACCATTTTAACTCGACCATTGGGCATTTCATCTATTTGCAAATTTATTTGTTACATTCCGGTTTCAGTTTCAAGATGATGGCCGTTTGGTTGATTAAAATTATTTGTTCGTGTGTGAAATCATGGTGTTTATTAATTACGTATGTAAGTAATTAACCCCTGTCTGCTTGGTTCAATATATTCGCACCTTACAATCCGGAAGCCTCAGTTTCGCCTGTAAATTCTGAAACCGTAACTTTGGATCGAGATTGTATAATATCTATGCAAGATAGCTTTCGTATTTCAAAGACAATAAGAAGCATTATTTTGTTCTCTTTCTAGTTAAAAGAAAAATACATATGTTTGCATGAGAAGAAGAGAGATTTTTTTAAATGTAAGGTCGCTCGGGACGTTTTTGGTCTAATGAAAGTATAACGCAATTACGTGTTTTGGGATGTATTTATTCCTAAACAAGCAGATGGGTTAAGAATCTACCTATTTACAAATCTCATTGTTTCAGATGAAATTTTGGTTTTGATTTAAAATAACCTAAAATTAGAAACATAATTTTTTAACGCGACCGTTTACAGAACTACTAATAAATGTTGGTAGATTAACACTAGAATTGACAAACATCTTGGATACGCGCCATAAAATATATTTAAATACATTTGGGCATTAATCTCGTTGAGATTGTACAATACCGCCTTGGCAAATTCAATATTTGAAAGAAACTAGTGTCGTTTGTCTGGACATCGTGTGGAGAGCTGCATTCTCTGAGTGAGTATTGTTTTGTTTTCACTGAGGATTTTAGAATTGCTGTATAATCTGTTTTGTGTCACATAGGGAAGAGTTCATCTCTCATTAATTACATAGGGTAGTATTCCCTCGTGTCTGGGGCTATTTACACGCCCCTACACATCTCGATAAGTTGAAATAAATAATGTTGTGGCGAAAATTTATGTAATGAATTTCCAGTCCTTATAAAAATCAATTAATTGCGGTGTATTAACCAAAAAACATCTTACGTACATCGATAAAAATATTTAAAAAAAAAATACACTCACACAAGCGAAAGGGAACATAAATAATAATTAAACGTTTATGAATGTAACAGGTTTCCGATTTACGGTATACAAATAAAATAATATTTAAAATCATGAGAGATCCAAATCAACAAGTTTTAGAAAGAAAAGTTACAAACAAATAATTACGAAACATTGCTGATTTTATAATTAGGTTTTAATGTTATTTTGTGAAGAGATCGTGTCAGAGAGTTTCAAATATTGAATAAAACATACAACGAAGTTGCACTCCCATGAGTTATCAAAACTCATTAAATGATCGCCAAATGGAACTTTTGAAAAGTTAAACCCAACCCAACCCAATATGCAGACACAATATATGAAGAAAAATTTTACAAAACATTTCACAGAAGCAACATACAGACACAAAATCACTTTACAAATATTTCTCAAATATGTCTTATAAGATTTTATGAATTATTATAACCACTCATTTGATTTATGTACTGTTGATGTCAAAAAGTTAAAATAAAGTGTGTTCCATGATGGACTATAGAAATGGAAAAAAAAACAAAATCAGGAAAATACAATTAAAGGTACGGGCTCAAAAATATACAGACCTAATACAAGATGTTTACATACAAAATACATGACAAGATTTAAAAAAAGATTTAAACTGCGCCGCCCTTCATATCTGGATGTACAAAGTTTGGTACTTAGAGATAATCAAGACAGCTATCAGAAAAGAGTTTGTATGAACTTATGACTCGTTTTCCAAATAACATTTGAAAAAATAGGATTTCAATATATCGTTTCAAGATTTGTTAGAGGCATATATATATATATATATACCTGTCTTAATTCTTCAGGCAATTTGTTATCGCTCTAAATTCCGTTAGTTTCTCATCCGTTTAAACCCGTTTTATCTTAATTTAATATCGACTGTTGAATATAAGAGAATACATCTCACATGAACCACTTTCGGAATTTCTACAAGTACTCACAATACATAGGCACCGCCTTTAAATAACAAAGTTAGTACAAAACAACCAAGGCAAACTTTAAACTCAATGCACGCACCTTGTCTGTCTGGCAGCTCCTAGTATGGCCAATACGAATCCTGTTGGGATAGGTTATCCGCCCTTCCCGGTTCGAGGGGGGGAATGTAACGTCACAGGGGGTGTGTTGCTCGGAAAAGGGGGGGAGTGTGACGTCACAGGGGATATGCTGCACGGGGAAACGGGGGGAAAGTGACGTCACGCAGGGTGTGATGCAAGGGGAAGGGAGAGAAGGTGACGTCACAGGGGAGTGCTTGTAGGCGTGGCCCGGCTGGTAAAGCCTCCCTCTGTGAAAAGACCCCTTTGGCCGAAGAATTTGGAATAAGGCAGAGTTGCGACGACGGCGAATTATCGATTTAATGGGTAATGGATATTTCAACAATTTTTTGTAGGATTTCTTGTCGGTTGAAGTGGTGCCGTCTATGTTTGCTCACTACTTAAGTATTTTTTGCTTCATTTTTCCTCCACATACCTATTTAATTTTCAGTTATGAAACAACGTGTTTATTAATATCTATGTTAATCTCTATATGTCGGTAATGCGCGTTTTCACCCCGATAAAATATCCCACGGACAAAATATCTTTCAACAAAATATTTACTAAGATCTAACCTTTTTTTTACATGAATACCGCACAAGAGTCCCAACTGCTCCCGTCTGAAGCTAGTGGCACTATGGCATCCCCAATTGGGGTATGTTGTGAGGCTGAAGGTAGTGGGGATGGGAAGGAGATAGGGAAGAGGATGGTGGGGAAGTATCTGGCTATTCAGATCTGGTCACCAAACACGGCTAAAGCCATTTCAAGCAACGTTTCAAGTCTGAATGGTGATCTTACACCAGGGCGATACTGATAGTATCTTCCACTCTGGAACGTGCCGCAAATATACTATATATTATTTTAAATGGATAAATTGTGAAACAACACAAATAATAGGAAATTAAATTGGAAAAATTAGAGATTTCTTACAATCAAACTGATTGACCAGTTTGTAAGGTTTTAAAGATAAATATTGTAAAATTTAAAAAAAACTGAATAAACATACTTAAAAAAAAAAAAAAAATTCAAATGAAATTTATTTGCCACGCTGGGATTCGATCGCGCGACCTTCGGAGTGCTAGTCAAGAGCATTACCGCTGGACTAACGCTGGTAACTTAACCTAAGCTAATCTAAAGTGACCTTAATTTGCGTTTTACTATTTTTAAGCAATAATTTATTGTCTTTACAGGATTTCTGTATTATTTTTGTCCCATTTTTTTAGAAAAAAGGTTTTTTTAGTAGATAGGTTTTAGTAAAAATTTCGTTGGGGGATGTTTTGCCACAGTATATTTTGTCACGGGATGAAAAGTGGCAAAACCCTATATTTCTAATACCACGGATACATAACATTTTTTGAACGATTTTTATTGATTTCTTATCTGACTATAGTGGATTTTCGTTGCTAACCCCTCAGGCCTCGGGCCTATTTTGTCGGAATTCGAATAGTTGCAATAAAATCCAAATAAATGGAATATTTCGGAACGCATCCAAAACTAAATACTGTTCTTGAAAGGTGGTGAAATAAGTTCCCGACATAAAACATACTTTAAAACCTATTCTCTATACCTACCTACCAAATAAACATAAAAATTTTCATAAAAATCGGTCGAGCCGTTTCGGAGGAGTGCGACGACAAACACCGTGACACGAGATTTTTATATGTAAGATAAATATAAAAATTTTGTTTTTTTGTTCATATGAAGCGGATACTTTGTGATGTGACATTATTAATTTAAAATAAAACAATAACTTTATAAACACCACCTACAATAACTTTGTAAAAGTGGTGTTTACAAAGTTATTGTTTTATTTTAAATTAATAAAAATTTTGAATGCAAACATAAAAAGTTTTAAAGTTGTTCCAAACAAAAATTAGGTTGGTACTGATAACGTAAAAAAATTAAAACAGAGACATATTTTATTTGGCAAATGTATTATAAACGTTATCACCATGTCATTTTTTATCTTTTCATTTAAAAATAATTAATAAAAAACTCCAAAGTTTCATCATTTTTTTTTCAAATTGCGGTATGAAATTTTGGTTGTATATATAATTATATAATAATAATTAATATATAATTATATAAATGTTTATATAATAATTATATAATTATATAAATGTATATATAATTATAAGATGTATATTAATTAATTATTTTGTGGTTAACTTTTAGATTTGAATATAAAGCGTACTGTTTTCTCTTTCTAACATCGATTAGATCATATTTCTAACAAAGACAGTAAGGGAGATACAACGATTTATAAGAGACCTATGCGAGTTGTTCCGAAATTTTTTTGGATTTTATTTCTTTTGATATGAATATTTATTTACATAGAGCAGGAGAAGTATAAAAAAAACTGATTTTGTTAAAAAATAATAAACTTAATATAAATATATTGAAGAAAAACCAATAGTTTGAAGATTAGAAATATATGAAACTAAAAATACAAAAAATCGCGTTTTGGGTTCGTTATAACAATGCAAAAATGGTCAGTTTAAATGTTATGAAGTTGCAAAGCTTTTTTTCTGAAATTTCAAAGCTGTAAAACAACAATTAAACTTCGAAAATTAAGACAAGAAGATATATTTTTATTTGATCTTCCCTATTAAATTGCTTTGATAAAAACTCTTTCAAACAATTATTCATCTTACGACAAGTTTAATTATTTTTTTTACCTACAGTCCAATTTAACCAACAACATTCCCAACGATCTAACGCCGAACGACCGGAAACTACCAAAACCAATCCCCGCGGACTCGCTCGATTAGCCCGAAGAGATGTGCAGAGAAGATGTATCAACGAAAAACAAAGTACAAAATATATTTTAATTCAAATACATCAAGGAAAAATTTTCTTATCCATATACTGTGTATACCAGCGCGTACAAAAAATTGACACTGTATATAAATTCGTTTGATATTCATACTAACTTATTATTAGGGATTCTTTTGAAGTCGATTTTAGATTTGAAATTGGTAAATAATGCACAAACAATTATAATTTTATAATTATTATAAGCAATAATTATCAGCCTGAAACACTCAACGGGACTTGCCGGTCAGGTGCTCTACCACTGAGCTATGTCGGCTTATCTAATACCAAATAATTCAATATATACTAGTGTTTCATTCAACAATTACTGCCTATTACATTTTTCCACCTGCAAACAACCAACTTTATTTTTGTGAGAGAGGCATTGTTAGTACTAAATCTCTCGCTAGGTGGCGTCGAGATAAATTATGTCTACATTTTTTGGTGAAATACTTTAACTTGTCAAATATTAATTATTATTTTTATTTGATGAACTAACGTTTAAGACAATATTTATATGCATAGCACAAAGGATAACAATTATTATAAGTAATAATTATCAGCCTGAAACACACATCTACATTGAAAAAATATTCCGAGAAAAGATACATGCCGCCAACGGGACTTGAACCCGTGTCCTTCTGATTGACGGTCAGGTGCTCTACCACTGAGCTATGTCGGCTTCAAATAATTCAATATATACTAGTGTTTCATTCAACGATTACTGCTTATTACATTTTTCCACCTGAAAACAAACAACTTAATCTTTATGTGTATCTTTTCTAGGCAGATTTTTTCAATGTAGATGAGTGTTTCAGGCTGATAATTATTGCTTATAATAATTGTTACCCTTTGTGCTATGCATATAAATCTAGTTTTAAACGTTAGTTTATTAATTAAAAATAATCAATAATTTTAAAGTTAATATCATTTCGATCAATTGTTGCGTTACCCTAACCTGGGGGTTATCTTTTGATAGTGTCAATTCCTGGCTGGAACTTGCATGTGTAAGACGATGGATCGAGAGAACCCGGCTAGAGAAGTCTAGGTTACGTCTCCCTCAACCAGTCTCTCCTAATCCAGCCCGCCACTTCGACAAACTTCACCCAATGAATCCGGGCACCCATGCTAAATCACCGAACGCAGCTAACCACTTAGAGTGATCTATGGCAGTATGTTTATACCAATCACTGGAATGACCTATCGCAGGGGTGTTGGTTATCCAATAAATGGTTCCCATGGCGGCGGTGCCCATACCTTCCTCCTTTTGTAATAAAACTATTTTATTCTATTTTATGATAAAACCTATCGTCTAAATTTTAATTCTTGTACACGAGGAAGATGACAAAAAGAAGACTTATATATAAGGACACCTTATTGTTTTATCCTCTTATAAGGAATGGTCCACGCGATCTGATGTAACCAGTTAATTAAAAAAACACAGTTTTTCTACAAAATTAATTTTCTTGTTTTGCCACCTTCCGAGGAACTTTCCCCGTTACCCCACGAACCCCGTCAGGTGTTCAACTAGGTACGTATGTCTATAAATAGATAACACCTGCCTCACTTACCCCACGGGTTACACCGTGGCCGTAATACATTCAGTTGCAGCACAATCGCTCTGTCTGGTCACTGAGTTGTGGCTTATTAAATATCTCTCTGTATTAACGAGATTACGAGGCAGGCTGTTGTAGGCTGTAGGCCCTACTCCACCGGATATAACGATGCATGAGGCTGGAAGATGCAAATGCAATCTTGTCGTAGTCAAATATTCTGCAGGTTCATTGCTGTTATTCGTATATCAATTATTACGTGAGGATCCTTGGACCGTTTGATGTATTTCCAAACGGATTGCAATCTTTGGAGTACATGTGTCAGATGGGAATGCCGTCCTTATAGTACCTACCGTTATTTTAATAGAAAATGCACCGATAAACCAGCGTTATGTATCCCCTGAAAAAGCGTGCCCCATGATACATTTTTACACGATTGCATTCATCACAACCAGATCATTTCTACGATTCGTGAATAATTTGCTGGTCTCGGTGCTTCTTGTTCTACAATAGTTTTACTACTTTCTATAAAAAAAACTCTACACAGCATCCCCGAAGATGACACAGGCCTTCAGTTTGAAAAATAATCGTCTTTAGGCATTAATAATACAGCAATGGGCTGGTTCAGATCTTATCTTAGTGACTAAACACAACAAGTGGAAATAAATAAAATGTTAAGCAAGGGTAAATCAATCTCCTTTGGAGTCCCGCAAGGTAGTATGCTTGGGCCAATATTGTTTCTTATTTATATAAATGATTTAAGTAGTCTGAATATTCCTGGTAACATTGTTAGTTTTGCAGATGACACTGCCTTAATATTAGAGGGTAAAACTTGGAATGAAACTTTCAACAAAAGTAATATAGGTTTCAGAGTGGTAAATAATTGGTTAAACAATAATATATTAACTTTGAATGCACAAAAAACCAAATTTATCACTTTTAGCATTTCAAGTAAAAGTCAGCCTTCTGAAACTCACAACTTGATTATTCACAATTGTTTGCAAACATGTAGCTGCAAACCTTTAGAAAATGTAGTCAGCATCAAATACCTTGGTGTAAAAATAGATAAATTCTTGAGATGGAATGATCATGTCAATATGTTAGAAAATAATACTAGGAGACTTACCTATATCTATAAAGAACTGAGATATATACTAGACAAAGAAAAATTAAAAACTGTTTAATTTGCAATTATCCAGTCTCTGCTTTCTTACAATATAGTGTGGTGGGGATCCTGCCCAAACACTCATATAGAACCACTTAATATTGCCCAAAAAATGATACTTAAAGTTATGTTCAAGAAAAAAATTAATAATACAACTCATTTACTTTTTAAGGAATGTAATGTAATGAATGTAAAACAGTTATATATTACACAAACGTTTTGTAGATTTAAAAAAAATATTAATATTGCAGAAAGAACACAGCAAATTTGTACTACGAGAATTGGCTCTGGTCTGAACTTTATGGCAATTCAAAGTAAATCTTCTTTTGATCAAAGAAATTATTTTTATCAAGCTCCACTCATATTTAATAGCCTTCCAGAACATATTAAGTCATCTAATTCCTTGTACACTTTTAAAAAGAATCTTAAATTATTTGTGTTAATCGATTTGGAATTGATTTTCTTTACTATGTCCTTTCTAAATTATTAGCTATATTTTACGCACCAGATTTAAATGTCCGGGTTTAATTTTCCCCACAGGAAAAACTAAACCCTTTCACACACTTCCCAAATGATCATCTGGTCAATCCACGTTATGCAATTGCACTATATGTATTATAATTACAAAACAATACAAGAACAACATGTCAACCTACCAGAGACCAGATGGGAAAATAATTCACCGACTCCAGATATTTTCATATCAGAGGGTTCGGCTCTGTGGAATTCCTAATTGAACCTATAAATCCTACTGATCCCTCAATATAAATATTTAAAAAATCTTTTGTAATCCTACATGTATTTAAAATTACCGATTTCTGCATTTTTATATATAAATTCTTTGACAAATCTAATACGCCTAAATTTTGAATCAGAGACCTAGGTATAATGCCAGTAGCCGAAATAACAAATGGTAATATTTTTATATTCCGAGAATGCCAAATTCTTTTAATCTCATTTCCTAAATCTGTGTATTTTCTAATTTTTTCAGAAACAGTTTTTTGAATATTACAGGAATTTGGAATAGCGACATCAATGATATAAGTTATTTTTTTAATTTTGTCATGTAAAACTATATCAGGTCTATTATGACTAATTGTTCTGTCTGTTAGTATAGTTTTATCATAATATATTTTATAAAATTCATTTTCTAAAAATGAATTTGGATTGATAGGGTCGAGTATCAATTTAGTGGGCTCAGAAACAAAATACAAGTATCTCGGTACGATAGTTTATTTTACAAGTTCACAGAATATAAGTTAATGTTTTTTTTATAGTCTCACATGACGCTTCTTAAAAAAAAACTCCTATCTGTCAAAAAAAAAAAAAATGAAACAAAACAATTCAATTCGAATTCTGGTGCGTTTAAAAAAAAAATGGATTTGTGTAACCACCGTACGAAAGTACCTAGACTACACTGGGTAGCTCGATTCGAGCCGTGACTGATTCCCTTTTGCGTTTATTTTTTAGTGACGGGGTTTTGGGTCACTCTTCATGCTCGTATCAATCCACCCGGTCTTCTTGAGTCAAAACCTCGTTATCTTGATCCTCCACCCGGACTTCTTGGATTGTTGGTACCCTTTTTAATTCATCTGCGTGGATTTTAGTGGGTTTACCTCTTTTGTCTACCCAGTATATATTACCTCTTCCACTTTTCATGAGGATTTTGTAAGGTCCACTCCATTTAGGTGCAAACCCCGCGAAATTTCCTTCTGGAGACCCAGATAATTGGTGTTCCTTTACTAACACCTCTTCTCCTTGTTGGTATCTAAGTAAGGCTTCCACCGCTGGGGCGTACCTCTCTTGGTACGCTGCTTGATTCCTTCTTATTTCCTCATCTGCTGGTTCTCGCTGATGGGGTAAAACGATTGCCTCGTTCGCGTTTTCTGGGAAAGCTTGCCACTCTCCTGGTCGCGGTATATCGTATCCCAGTAGTGCTTGACTGGGTGATACGCCTGTCGCTTCGTTCTTTCTGTTTCGGGTCGTCATTATTACTCCCGGCAGTTTCTCATCCCATTTGTTGTGAGGTGAATCTCTGAGGAGAATTCTCAAGCCTTTTTTGATTTCCTGGTTTCTCCTTTCCGTGGGGTTTGAGCGTGGGTGGTATATAGCTGTTGTCCAATGATTACATTGCCATCTTTCTATTGCGGCTAACCATTGGCGGTGGATGAACTGTCGTCCGTTATCCGTGAGAATGCGTTTCGGGTAGCCGTACCTTGGAAATACTTCAGTTTCTAACTGGTGGATTATGGTCTTTGCTATACTAGACTTAATCGGAAATGCTTCTACCCATCTTGTGAATAAGTCTGTTACTACAAGAATAAATTTGTTTCCTTGCAGGGTTCTTGGGTACGGTCCCATGACGTCGGCGGCGACCACTTCAAATGGTCTATTTGGTTTCGTGCCTCCTTGAGGAGCCGCGGGTCTATTTGGGCCACGTTTTGATGTGGCACATATCATGCACTGGCGTACCAGTCTGCGGATCTCTTCGTTCATTCCTGGCCAGAAGTAATGTGCTGATATTGCTCTCGTTGTTTCTGCTGCTCCCGGGTGGTTTGCGGTGTCCGAGTTGTGGTATTCTTCCAGAACTCTTGGAATTGTGCTTCGAGGGACGAACAGCCGGTCCATCTTTCCTTCGTCTCTTTTCCAAAGTATTCCTTGGTGGACGTTATACCTTGTGTAGTGATTTATATCGATGGCATTGTTTAGGATTTCTCTGTCGTTTAGAGTGTTCCATCGATCTATTCTTTTCCGTGTTTCCCGATCTGTCGGTTGTCCTGATTTTACCGCACTTGCTAGGGTTTGTTGCTCTTCCTCCTCTTCTGAGTCTATTTGGTTTATGCCGTTATCTCCGCCGACTTCCGGATAGCTTTCTCGGGTGTTTCCGGTAACCGTTTCGAGTATCATTTGCGTTGGTCCTGGGTTTCTAGACAGCGCGTCGGCGAGCTCATTAGCTTTCCCCGAACAGTGCTCTACAGTAAAGTCGTGGTCTTGTAGGAGTAGGGCCCATCTTGTGAGTTTGGCTCTTTCGTTCTTTGCCTCGTTTAGCCATGTTAGAGCTCGGTTGTCTGTGATGAGCTTAAAGTGCCTCCCTTCTAGGTAAGGCCGGTATTTCTTAATAGCCCATATTGCTGCCAGTGCTTCCTGTTCATTGCTATGGTACCTTTCTTCAGCTGGTGAGAACCGGGTGCTCGAGTATGATATCACATCTCGTGAACCATCTTCATTTTTATGGAAGAGTACTGCTGCGGCTCCTAATTTACTTGCGTCCGTTTGTAGCACGAATTCCCTACTAAAATCAGGTCTCTTGAGTTCCAGCGGCCCCGCCATTACATTTTTTATTTGCTGCATGGCTTCTTCGGCTTCTCCGGTCCATTGGAATTTTATCTTATTTCTGGTAAGATTTGTTAAGGGTGCTGACATTTCAGCAAAGTTTGGTATGTATTCCCTCAACCAGTTGCACACTCCTAGAAAACTGCGAAGTTCTTTTCTTGTTTGAGGTGATGGTGTATTTTTAATGGCTTCTTCGTGTGGCCTCTGGGGAGTGTTGCCCGTGGCACTGACTGTGTGTCCCAAGTATGTGATTTCATCTGTGGCGATGATACATTTTTCTGGAGAGCATTTTAACCCAAACTCTGCCAATCGTTCTAGGATGAGGCGGAGGTGTCGTAAGTGGTCTTTTAAGTTTTCGGAATATACGACGATATCATCCAGATAGGCCATGGCAAATTTTCTAAGGAACCCGGCTAATACTTGCTGGCTCATGGTTCTTTGAAATGTCTTGGGTGCACCTTTTAACCCGAATGGCATTACTCGGAACTGGTAACTGCCCCCATCTGGTGTGGTAAAGGCAGTCTTTTCTCTGTCTTCTGGTGCCATCGGCACTTGCCAGTACCCGCTTTTAAGGTCCAGTACTGTGAATACCTTGGCTGTGCTCAGGTCTTTAAGTGTTTCGTGGATGATTGGCAGTGGGGAGGGTTCAGTTATTGTTGCTTGATTCAACCTTCTGTAGTCTATGCAGAATCGTCGCCCTTCTTTTCCCTTTTTGGCCACCATTACTACTGGGAAACTGTATGGGGATCTGCTGGATTCTACTACTCCATCCGCTAGCATCCCTTCCAGTTGTTTGTATAAATCCTTTTTCTTCTCGTCCGAAAGGCGATGTGGTGGAACGCAGATTGGTCTGTCGGTGCTCAGGTGGATTCTGTGCGGTGGTACTTTCGCTGTGCCTGTCAAGGGGGAAAATACTTCACTATATTCGGATAATAGATCCGTGAATCCTTTTTTCTCCTGTTCTGGGACTCGATCTAATAGTGGCCCGTGGACATCGTTACTATTTTGTCCCTGGCGAACGGGCACAAAGTGGGTGGATGTCCTGATTGAGCTTCCGAAATTTAAACAGTTCCGCATGAAGTCTATTGAAGCTTCCTCTTTGGACAGCCAATCGCGTCCTAAGATGATTTCCTCCCTTAGGTTCTCTCCCACGAGGAAGTTCCATTCCCGTGTTGTATTCTGGATGTCGAATTTTATCGATATCATACCCTTTATTCGCATCACGTTTCTTTTGTTCGCCAACTTGAGGCATGGAATCGAGGATTGTTGTAATTTGGTACTTTGGGCGATGCCCATTCTTATTATAGAGTGTGAAGATGCAGAGTCTACCAATGCCTGATAGGTTTGCCCCTCTATGGTGACTCTCACCCTTGGAAGGAAGGAACCTGCTATTGCCGTGTGGCACTCTGCGGTTTGTTTCGGTTTCTTCCTTCTTTGCCCGGGTTGCCGTTTTAGTAACGAGCTCCCGGGCGGTACCGGTTTCCCGAGTTTCTATCTCTTCTATTTTGTTGAGCTGGGGATCGCTGGGCCGGGGGATGGCGGTATGGCGATTGGCGATTCGGTGAACGGCGTGGCGGTGATTGACGCTGAGGTGAACTGCGCTGAGGTGAACGGTGACGCGGAGAATATTGTTGAGCTGACCGGCGAGGAGATAAATTGCTTCTTGTTTGGCGTTGGCCTAGGATCTTATATCTGCCTTTAGAATTTTCAAACCTCATGGCCTGGTTCATCCACTCTTCCATGGTGGTGGCATATATGTGTATGTACTGGGGTAACATTTGGCTATTACAAAACGCAGGCACGAATACATCTAACTCCGATAATTGTTTTGCCGGGTGGAGTCGTGCAAACATTTTTTGTTTATTAGCAATAAACTCTGCCAAGGATTCCGTGTTCTCTTGTGTTTTATGGTAGATCTGGTTTTGAAGTCGGAGTTCCACTTCTGGTCCCTCGTATTCCCGAAGGAAAAATCTTTTAAAAATCGACCATTCTGGGTGTTTATAAGTATTCGCCCAGTCCTTCGCTTTGTCCCGGAGCTGGGCCGTTGCCACCCTCGTTTTGTTTTCCTCGTAGGTGTTAGCTATTTGGAAATACTCTTCGCACCGTTCCAGGAAAAGTCGTGGAAATTCTTCCAGTCTCCCAGAAAATATTGCCTCCAGGCGAGGCTCCCTTTGACACACGGCTATGTTAGCGAGTTTTGTTGCTAACATTTCAAGGATTCGTGTCGTCTGGGTGTCTCTCGTAAAGGTTTCTCCATTTGGTACATCCGTTGAGGATTGAGCTAGAGGACTGTTATCCTCATTCTCCTCTGTGGTAGCGTTGCCCGCTGTTGTGCTACGTGTTTGTGGCATTTTCAGTGTTTTGAGCCCACTTTTGTTCGGTTTGTTGCCTCTCTTGTCTTTGAATTTATTCGTTAAAACTCATTGATCTGACAAACACGTTGGGCGCCAATTGATAGGGTCGAGTATCAATTTAGTGGGCTCAGAAACAAAATACAAGTATCTCGGTACGATAGTTTATTTTACAAGTTCACAGAATATAAGTTAATGTTTTTTTTATAGTCTCACATGACGCTTCTTAAAAAAAAACTCCTATCTGTCAAAAAAAAAAAAAATGAAACAAAACAATTCAATTCGAATTCTGGTGCGTTTAAAAAAAAATGGATTTGTGTAACCACCGTACGAAAGTACCTAGACTACACTGGGTAGCTCGATTCGAGCCGTGACTGATTCCCTTTTGCGTTTATTTTTTAGTGACGGGGTTTTGGGTCACTCTTCATGCTCGTATCAGGTTCATATTCATAATATGGTACTATATTACGGCAGTCAATCAAGTTATGTTTAATTACCAAACTTTGGTGGATTATTTTTAAAACCTGATTGTGCCTAAATGTATACTCGGACGGCGCTAATATAGAACATCCTGATATAATATGTTCTATAGTTTCCGGAAAAGCCAAACATTTTCTACATAAATCATCAATTTGATTTATATCTTTGATTATATGCTTCCTATAATTTTTAGTATTAATGACTCTATCTTGAATGGCAAGCATAAATCCTTCTATTTCTGCGCTCAACTCTCCAATACTCAACCATTTGTTTGACGAAAGTTTGTCAACATACGTTTGGTTGAGATAATTGAAGTGTTTTGCATGAATAATTTTATTTGACCAGGAATCTAATAATTCCTGGTTAGTATTTATAAGAATGTTGGCATTCTCGTCATATAAATTTAAAGGTGTAATGTTTCTATCTGCCTTACAAATTATTTTGTGCATTTCTGAGCTATTAGCTTTCCTATGGAAAAAATTTCTAAGCATTTCTACCTGATTGTGTTTCAAAGATGTTATTTTGACTATACCTCTACCTCCTAAATTTCTAGGTAAATTAATTCGTTCTATAGCTGAATTTGGATGATGGCAATTAAACTTTGTTAACGTAGTTCTAATTAATCGTTCTAAACTATCTAAATCTGTATTGGACCATTTTATTATGCCAAATGAGTACGTTAATAAAGGTATTGCCCAAGTATTTATTGCTTTTACTAAATTTTTAGCAGATAGATTGCATTTTAAAATTTTTCTGATCCTAGTTTGAAATTTAATCCTAATATCATTTTTAATACTAGTGTGATCTAATCTATTCGATTGCGGGTATCCTAAATATTTATAAACCTCATCCCCTTTCATACTTTTAATTTTGAAATTTCTAAATATACCCTCGTCTCCATCTACAATTTTGCCTTTCTCTATATGGATCGTTTTACATTTATCTAAACCAAAAGTCATTTTAATATCATCTGAAAAAATTTTAACTACCTTAATCATTTTTTCTAAATTTGATGCAGAATTTGAAAATAATTTTATATCATCCATATATAATAGATGTGAAACTATACTACTCTCTCTTGTATTACCCTTAATTTTTATTCCAAACTTGCTTTTAATTAACATTTTAGACATTGGATTCAATGCTAAGCAAAACCAAAGAGGACTCAATGAGTCTCCTTGAAAAATCCCTCTTTTTATTGAAATGCCCGGTACTACTATTTTCTTACCTTTTAAATTTACTAGTAAATCTGTATTCCAAAAGGACATAATATTTTTCAAAAAGCTTATTATAATTGGGTTAACTTTATATATTTTTAATATTTTTATTAGCCACGAGTGCGGGACACTATCAAAAGCTTTTTGATAATCTATATAGCAAGTATGTAAATTACGCTTTTGATTTTGAATTTGTTTTAAAATTACAGAATCAATAACTAATTGTTCTTTACATCCCATATGTTTTCTGCGACAACCTTTTTGTTGTTCAGATAAAATATTTTTTTCATCCAAATGAGTATATATTAAATCTGTCAAGCAAGAGGTTAAAATTTTGTATATTGTCGGTAGACATGTAATGGGTCTATATTGAGAGGGATTATTAATATTTTCGCTTTTAGGTAACATATAAGTAATGCCCTTAGTAAGAAAATTAGGAAAATTTTGAGGTTGTTTGACAAGTTTTGAAAGATTTTTTGCAAAAAGAGGATGTAAAGTAGTTAGACGTTTGTACCAAAAATTATGTATCCAATCGCAACCCGTGGCTTTCCAATTATGAGTATTTTTTATAATTTTGGCTAACAATTCAACCGATATATCAGAAAAACTCATTTGTTCAATGTCTGAACAATTGAGTTCTTCATTTTCTATCCATGAACCTGCCTCATTATGTTTTATATCTTTACTCCAAATGTTTGTCCAAAAATCGCGCATATCTGATTCAGATGGCAACGGAATATTATTATTCGAAATAATATTTTGTTTATCATCAAGTTTGGAATAAAATATTTTCTCATTTTTTTGAAATAATCTATTATTATTTCTTTTATTATATGTATAATTATATCTTTTTAATCTACTAGCTTTTACACCTAATTTTTGTTTTAATAAATCTAATAAATCATTGATTATATTTTCATTATTATTACTACCAATGTTATAACCAAATTTTCTCCCAATTTCATCTACATGTCTCAAAATATTTCTACTTCTATTCCCATTTTTATATTCAATTACTCTAGCTATACTACTTCTTAAAAATACTACATCATTTTCTAATCTAATCTGCCATTCTGGTTTACTATAACTATATGATCTATCATCAGAGGTTGTTAATTTAACTCCTAACCTAGTACATATAGTG
Source organism: Limnephilus rhombicus (assembly GCA_929108145.2). Lineage (NCBI taxonomy): Eukaryota > Metazoa > Arthropoda > Insecta > Trichoptera > Limnephilidae > Limnephilus > Limnephilus rhombicus. Next base: position 7,320,155 of record OV815293.1, read on the forward strand.
ATAGCACTAGCGTACACTAACGTATGAAGATCTAAAAAACTAATATCGTCAAATATTATTTTTGGTAAAATTAAATTATTTAATTCAGAAATTAATTTAGATAATTTTTTTGACGTATGCAATTTTGGTAATTTTGGTCTAACTGTGGGCTCTATATCTATATATCTATTTATATTATTATGAAGCAAGTTAGCTAATTCTATTACATTATCATCTAGTAAGTTTAAATTTGCAATGTTGATTTCCCTAAGATTATGAATAGCGTCTAAGTTATTTGAATCTACTGTAATATCATTAGATTCTTCTACTAGAATATTATCTAAACTGTCTTCATTCAATGTATCTAATATAACATTACTACTCGTATTAATTTGTTCTAAATTATTCTCTAATTGCAATCTATCTCCTATTTCCTTTTTTATCTGATTTAATGTTACTACAGGGATTAAATTATTTTTGAAAATTGCCCTTTTTTGGTCAGCTAATCTTTGTTCGTTTACTTGGGCAACCGGATAATTTTGTGAGAAAAGTAAATGTAATTTTTTCCTATACAATAACATATCTGTTTCTAGTTTCGTCACATAAAAATATGAACGAACGATGAACATATTGACATCGTTCGTCCATTTCATTCTCTGCCTAGGAATACCTGCTTTTGTTTTTTGGGGTCTTAGATTATCAATGTTCATCTGTAAAGATGACATAATCAACCCATTTTCATTTCCGTTGGTTGAAAATGACATTTTGTCACCGTTCAAAACAACTTGGAAATGATTATTATTATTATTCCTACATTCCAGTAACCAAGCAACTGTCGTCGTTACCTAGCCTAGTACTGTCATTTGTCAACAAATAATTTTCAATTTGGCCAAATTAAATATTTTAATGTAAACTACCCTTCAATAGTACAAATCTATAATAAATATTATATTTTAGAATAATGTTATCAAAATAAAATATATAATTAAATTTACCTGCAAAATATATTTCAAAGTAATCTCAAATTACTGTTGTTTACCTTGGTTACTGAAGCCCTCACAAAAGGAAAAATTTTATATCGTATTTATTTATCTAAATATCCTACGGTTGACTGGCAGTTTATTTATTAGGTTATCTAATATACTTATTTTTGTAGATTTAAAAAAAATATTAATATTGCAGAAAGAACACAGCAAATTTGTACTACGAGAATTGGCTCTGGTCTGAACTTTATGGCAATTCAAAGTAAATCTTCTTTTGATCAAAGAAATTATTTTTATCAAGCTCCACTCATATTTAATAGCCTTCCAGAACATATTAAGTCATCTAATTCCTTGTACACTTTTAAAAAGAATCTTAAATTATTTGTGTTAATCGATTTGGAATTGATTTTCTTTACTATGTCCTTTCTAAATTATTAGCTAAATGATTATGTTTAAAATAATAAGCTAAATTAATATTATTTTTGGTTAAATCGTTTTTTTTTTCATCTTCCTCCTGCCAAATTTATAGCATATTATATTATATACATTTATTTATTATTTACAACTTAATGCTTTTTAAATCAGATCACTAAACTATGATCACCCTAAAAGTCTACAAGATTACATTAATGTACTACCTAGCGCCATCAGTTTAGTAGGTACCCAAAATCTCAATCTGTAAGAAATACAACAATATTGTTCTTTCAATATCTGTATAATTTTGTGTTATTTTGTTAATTTGTATAATTGTTAACCTCAACACAGGCTTGTCCTAGTGAGGTGACTAATTGTATTGTAAACATTTTTACCTGCAGTGTAAAGAAACAATAAATAATTAAATAAAAAATTAATTGTTTATCTGGCAGTTTAACTGGACATCTTTGTAATTATGTAACATTAAAGAAGATTGTTTATCTGGCAGCTTAACTAGACATGTTTGTAATTATGTAACATTAAAGAAGATTGTTTATCTGGCAGCTTAACTAGACATGTTTGTAATTATGTAACATTATAGAAGATTGTATATCTGGCAGTTTAACTGGACATCTTTGTAATTATGTAACATTAAAGAAGATAGGGCAGATCCGGATCTGCCCTGATGATGGACACTGCAACGATATCCGAAACGTTGGCTAAAGAAGGAGGTAGCGCAACACGGCATAACACCCCAAAAACAAATAACGGAAAAGTTAAAGAAGATTGTTTATCTGGCAGTTTAACTGGACATCTATGTAATTATGTAACATTAATAAAAAATACAATAAATTAGTCTCTGATAAAATGTTGGCAAAAGAAGCGTTCCAAGAGACCAGCGTTCCGCTTTAGAGTTCTAGAACCGTGCTTGGTACGACAGTGGGCGTGGGATTAACAGAGAAAGAACTAAGTTGTGTTCTGGAAACAAACCCAGCCTGAAAGAAATCTTCACAAAAAATATATCTACCTTGGAAATATTTTTAAGACCCAATTTCTCGTACAAAACTTAAAATATTCTAACCAACCTCCAAAAAGGTTGAGTCCTAATGAGATTAATATATTTGTTTTCATTACCTCCACACAAGAAGCCCCGAGGAAAAAAATCCCTCAGGGCCTGTGTGACCTTTGGGGATACTGTGTGGAGGGTCTTTTTATGAAAAGGAAGGAGAAGAGAATTTCTGGGAAAGAACAAGGTATGAGGGGTAGGTAGGGGGGCTCAATGTGGCTGGGAGTTTGTGCGGAGCCAGGTGATAGGTCGAGAAAGTCCGGAAAGAGAGGTCTAGGTTAGGTCTCCCTCGACCAGTCTTTCGATCCATGCCGCCACGCAATGACGCAGTAGGTGAGCAAACGCATTCGCCGCCAAGACCTAGATAAATCTCAAACATATCAAAATACTTGAGGCCACCTCTGGCAGGAATGTTGGCTATCCAATCGCAGGGCGGTGGTACCTATACCCGCCTCTAACCTGATGCGGCTGAAATTACTTATGACTATATTTATTATTTTATGACTATATTTATTTTATTATGTATTTTATGTTTTTTTTAATACTAGATGTATGAAAAAATTTGCTTATATCTAAATAAAGTTACAAAAACAAAACAAAAACAAACTAAATACCTACAAAAATTCTAAAAAAACATTTTATTGACCGTTATATTCTTGATATCGATTATCCAGTTGATTAGTTAGACTATTAAGTAATATTCGAGTGCTCACCATTAACAAAATATTATTTACGCGTTTCTGTGTTTTAAGTAAGTTGTAACAGTTTGAAACGATAATGCTATTGATTGATCGGCCCGGGGCTAATTTACAAAATAAATATATCAAGGGCAGTAATAGTAAAAACAACGACCAAATAATAATTACATATTTGTAAAAAGCATTAACTTTGTGGCTCGCCATAATTTACAATAAACACATATAAATTTGTTGTAGACCACTTTTATTTTATAAACGCTCTACCGGTTTCAGAAGCACCCTTCCTTCGTCAGGAGAATATTATAACTAAACTATGATACAGAATGTTGGCAGATATACAAATTTTAGGTGTTTGAGTGGGAGGTAAGCAAAGGGGTGGGGGTAATTGCGGGATTTACGGAAAGAGCAGAGCGTTTAGTTGTAAAAATATTTATAATGGGACTGAAAGATAAATTAATTTGGTTATTCACCGCTCAGAAAGCGACGGTTCCCTAACCTTTTGAGAAAACTCAAAATGCGAACGATCATCGATGGTCAGGAGTCTGCCCAAAAGCTAACTCGAGACCTGCCTCACGCTCAAGGAACCGCGCCACATCTCCTCATCACGGGGTGTAACTCTGGTAGAGTGTACACGTTACGAGGGAGGAAGTACTACAGAAATGATCCTGTGAAGGACAGTCCTACATACTAGCATTATTATTTAGGGATTTTCTGATTTCTAGTGCTTCTATATTATCTAATTTTTTGATTTTATTGTTACGGTGAAGAATTTTAACCCCTGTGTCCTTATTAAAAGTGTGATATGTGGAAATTAGGTGATTAGCAATAAATATAGCAAGAAATGTAAATATCAGAATCACAGAAAATTTAAGATGCTTAAATAATAATAATTTTTCCGAGTTACCCCCATCCCTTTGCTTACCTCCCACTCAAACACCTAAAATTTGTATATCTGTCAACATTCTGTATCATAGTTTAGTTATAATATTTTCCTGACGAAGGAAGGGTACTTCTGAAACCGGTAGAGTGTTTATAAAATAAATGTGGTCTACAACAAATGTATATGTGTTTATTGTAAAATAATAATTACTCGACATCTTCGACATCACCGACGTATGAAACAGATCTCGCAAACATTCCTCGTTCAACAAGAAATGAAAATATCTAAGAAGTACGAGTAATGAAGTAAATATTAACGTCAAAGAATAGTCGACCTCTTTAAAGTCCCACGACGTATACGAGTATTCTCGAATTGTTAAATGTTAAACTGCCACTAAGTAGGTAGGCACTTATATAAACCGGTGCATTTGTAATGCAGTGGACATCGAAAATTCCATTTGTGCAGCGTTGCACCGCTATTTCACCTCCAAACCCTTTTCTTCTGCGACCGTTTCGCCTTAATCACTGTCCCCGCGCTCGTGAATATTGAATACACTCACAATTATTGAGCATTTTCCTTTGACGTGGGACCAATTTTAGTGCATCAAATTGCACTGCCCGCTGCAAAAGAACCCTTTCGTTTCCCATTGCAATTTGCGAAACTTTTGCGTGAGAACCATTCTGCTTTCTCCGATAGACGTGTTTATTTAATTTATTAATTTTATCCTGTATATTTTTTGTAATTTGTTCATGAAAGTTTACAAATTGCTAATTTTTAGAATTCGTTGAGAGATGGAGCCACTTCCGTCGGCAATTCGCAAACGAACTTGCCCCTGGCTAGCATAAATACGACGATTTAGTGAACTTTCTACTCCGTTCCGCGGCAATGATGCCACTGCTTATCACGGTTTTTTTGTACCGATGAAAGTTAGTGGAGCTGGCGACACGGTATCGCTTCGAAGTAAATAAGCACACACTTCACCACTAAAAATTACGCATCTACCGGATATGCCGGATCTGCCCTGATGATGGACACTGCAACGATGTCCGAACGTTGGCTAAAGAAGGAGGTAGCGCAACACGGCATAACACCCCAAAAACAAATAACGAAAATATATTTTTCCAGTTTAATATAGCTCCTACAGTCCATCTTATAACTTCCATTGGTGCGGACTTTAAAGTTTTCTGGTAGCGTGATATAAAACTTCATCCCTTTGTAGGTACAGAAAACTATTCTGCGTATTCGCTTTATCCTTTTTTACATATAACCTGATTTCCTTACATTTCCTTGTGTTATGTTTATAATTTTATTTAATTTAATAAGTATTTTGGTAACAGGTTGTTTACTATTTTATGGATAAATATCATCGTGTTCAAGCTCAGCATCTGTTTCACGGTTGGCAATTTAGTTCCTTTGACATTTTATTTACTTTTGAAAATTATTTAGCCGGAGTGTTATTCTCGTTGCCCTATTTTGGTGAATTTGAAATTTATTTTGTTTCAGTACGTTACACAGGAAAAGAATAGTTGAGCAGTTGTTAAAAGTGTGGAGCAATAATTGAGTTGTAAATAGTGATTGCAGTTTTTTTGGAAAGTTTTTGCCAAATTCTTCCTAAAAAAGATATATCTGTACAGGTACATATGTCATGATTAACAAATTAATTGATTTTTTAAAACTTAGGTATTTGATTATTATTATTAATTTATAAACTAACGTTTAGACAAGATTTTCATGCATAGCACAAAGGGTAACAATTATTATAAGCAATAATTATCAGCCTGAAACACTCATCAACAATGAAAAATCTTCCGAGAAAAGATACTTGCCGCCAACGGGACTTGAACCGCCGGTCTAAAGTATATATTGAATTATTTGGCGGGTATTTGATAAGCCCCCATAGCTCAGTGGTCAAGAACAGCTGACCGGCAATCAGAAGGACACGGGTTCAAGTCCCGTTGGCGGCAAGTATCTTTTCTCGGAAGATTTTTCAATGTTGATGAGTGTTTCAGGCTGATAATTATTGCTTATAATAATTGTTACCCATAGGTATTTGAACCTGCTTACTTACTTTTCAAAATCTAAATAGTGTCTTTGTACAGTAGCCACATTATTTTCAAAATATGCTAATCACTGTTGCTTCCTAGTTTGTATATTGATATTCGGCATGAAATATTGCAAATGAGTCAAGAAACAATTTGTTCTGGAAATAAAAAAGGGGCGTCACATACGAGTAAAAATCAGTACTTTATTCGTTCCTTTATTTGAATAACACAATCCTATTATCCTATCCTATTCCTATCATTTAATATTATAAAGGCGAATGTTTGTATGGATGTATGTTTGTTACTCCTTCACACAAAAACTACTTAATGGACTTTAAAAATTCTTTCACTAATAGAAAGCTACATTATTTGCAAGATCTATAGGCTATATATGTTGGTAACCTCTTGCGTTATGAAATTATTTATCATACGTTTTCTGTTCATAAGAAAATCGATTTATTGCAAACGTCAGAAAAAAAGCAAACAATTGTCGCCTTGGAAACGATGTTTTTTTTTTTTAAATTAGGCAATTCACCCTAAAAAGAGTGCTTTGTTGGCGTCGTACTTAATAACTATCTGAGTCATTCAATTTCTATATCCGCTATATCATCTTTTACTGATTCGGAGAAAACCACAAAAAACTGTCACATCTCTAGCGTAAACAAAAAAATGCTTTTTATTTTTTGATAAAATGAATTGAAGTAATATACATTCGGAGGGTGTTCATTTTTCAACGTTTATCTAGAAATATTTAAGTAATTTGGATAAATAAAATAGATATAGCGGATTTTGATACTCACTTCGTGATTTGTATGGAATATAGCGGCTTTTGAAATTCAACTGACCTGAGGCCCTGAGGGGCGTATTTCTACACCCGCCATCGTGGCAAAATAACTACGCGTGATTGGTTAAATTCCGATATAGCGGGTTTTGATAGTAACTTCTTGAATGATATAGCGGGTTTTGTTTCTCACTCCCGTCGTGATAAAGGTTTTGAAACTCAATTTTAGATTTGTCTTGTTCCTCGCAAAAATGAACAAAATGTCATACTCAGATCATTTTGTCAAAAAATCGGATATTTTTTTTTTTTTTACAGTGAATACCGCACAAGAATCTCAACTGCTCCCGTCTGGAGCCAGTGAGACTATGGCATCCCCAATTGGGGTATGTTGTGAGGCTGAAGGTAGTGGGGAGGGGAAGGAGGTGGGGAAGATGAAGGTTGGGAAGTACCTGGCTATTCAGAACTGGAAGTGGGAATCCCCTAATACCATGCGAGCGAAGCCGTGGGAAAAAGCTAGTATGTTATAATTTCACGAACAATGATAGCTTCCCTTTCAAAATCTGTAATAACTAAACTTTTACCTAATTTTTATTGCTTTTCGTTTTCAAAACTGGTTTTTTATGAAAATCTTTTTTTAAATTAATACAAACACGAAAAAGTACGCAACGAAAACTTCTCTAAAGCTGTATTTTCAAGATGTTTTTTAATCTTCCATTTTTATGATATTTAGGTGTGACCAATACTTTGATGTGGTTTTATTTTGTGAATTGAGTAAGCAGTTTATCATTGAAGAGGAAGATAACACTAATATTCTAAAGAAAGTGTGAAAGATAACAAGACTCAGAAAAGTAAACGGTTACAACTTGGACTCAAACCCAGAACCTCACATCTTACCGGGACCAACGCCTTATCCAATTAGGCCACTGTCACCTCTTAATTAAACGTCAAATTTGTCAATACCATATTTGAAATTTCAGAATTAATTAAATTATCATCGACTAATTTTTTTTTTGAAATGTAACTACCTTTTTCATTGGATACGAAGGTCTGGTTTGTAACCTCGATAGGGTCTCGGATAAATATATCCGATTTTATTTATATGGAACATCTATTGACGTTTTTGTCGTTACTTATTACAACTATTCGGACATTACAAAATTTTATCAGAAAAAAGTCTGATTCTGAAAGGCAGTTTCGTATTTAGCAAACTTTCTGTTTTTTTGTATGCGAAACTAAACTAAGAAATTCATAGATAGATTATTTAAAAGCCAATTATTCGATGTCGTAAGAAGGTAACTTAATTTCAAGCAAAATATAAATTACACGGAATTTACGTTATATTTTAAATAATAAATAATGGTTCTAGACTTTTTCTAGAATATCAAGGATTTATCCAAACATTCTTCGGGGAAGTATGTATCTACTGAGAATTTATAAATAATCATCATTACATAAAATGTATGTGCGCATAGATCTTTTAAACTACGCAACGGATTTTCATGCGGTTTTCACCAATGGATAGAGTGATTCAAGAGGAAGGTTTATATGTATAATGCATGCTCATTATAGTAGAGAAAAGCCGAGAAATTCAAATATTCAATTCAGGCAGCGGGCAGCTGGTAAGCGGGTGGTGTGAATTTTATAAAGGTTGGGTAATGGCGTTGTGTTTCGTTAGCCACAGTAACGTGTGGCCGGATCTGCTAGTATTTTATAAAGTAACCTATTACTAACGTATTTCAAGGAGTTTAAAACTTACATTTTAAATACGTTAGAGTAGTTTTATTTCTTATTCCATGCTAGCGAGTTCTCGGCATGTGTTGCAATGCCACTCAAAGAAAGGAAGTATCTGTGTTTTAATTTTGTTCATTGACAAAAAACATGTTTTTTGTTTTATATACATGTACGCGAATAAACCATTTTCGGATTTCAATGTACACGACTAAATCGGAAAGTTTTCCGACGCGTGAGCATGCCTTATACAGCTGTCCAGGTGAGAAGCATGGACAGGATTTTCCAAATTTACCCCTTGCTATCCCCTACCGCTAAAATGTCTCCTTAGCAGTTCCTCGTCCACCACATCTCTTCTTCGTGTCCTTTCCCATGCATCCCCGTTCCCGTCCCCATTTCCATCCCGCGCCTCCTTCCTATTTCGGCGTTCTCCTTCGACTTTCCCCGCCTCTCCTTCTGTCCCCTCCCTCCCATATTCCCCTCCCCCTTCCTACCGCTAAACTAATATGAAACACACTAATTTTTTCAAACTCGCGCAGTCATAGACATTCTTTCATACAAATTTTATAACACAAAGCTCACCAGTATATATAGAAACCTTCACGAGCGTGCGCACAACAACTAACCAAAGTTGCATCGCAATCGTATGAAAGATTTAGAAACGCATAAGGAACAAATAAGGAAACATTCATTTTTATACTTTATAAGATAATTAGTGAGAAGGAAGGGTTTCATCAAAAAAATTGAATAATTCATCAAATTGTTCACGTTTTGTGTACATTCTATTCAAGTTCTGTTATTATAGAGATCAGTTGCTTCATAAAATTTCATAAAATAATTTATGAATTTACTTTGCCTTCAAAAAATGTAACAAAAATAGTTATCAGCAATTGGCCTAAATGTGTAAAATGACACTAACCTGTAAAGCGAACATCTTCCTGCAAAGGTGGCTTTTCCAGATAGCATCCGCACGGGAAAAAAAACACATCTAGAAACAAATCCGGATGCCCAACTTGACCCGACGAGAGTAAAATCGACAATGTTTGAATTTTTGGTTAGTTCTTCTTAAAACAATAAAAAAAATACTTGAAAATTCAAATTATTGCTCAAACGGACAATTGCAAGCCATCTGTGTTACATTTCAACGGACACAATAAATTTAATGTCATTTACAATATACAAAGGCCAGAAAACCAACGTAATTTTCTCACGAAAATGGCGCAATAAAAATAATTCAATAATTATTATTTTTAGAATGATATAAAATAAATTTTATTTTAATTGAATGAAGACAATATAAGCGAAACTCAAACCAAAACCTGACAACAGAAAAATCAGAAAAGATACGGTCACATCTTGGACTCGAACCCAGGACCTATGCCTCGCCGGGCGGAGCTCTACCAACTGAGCTAATGTGTCTGTATCCGATTAGGTTATATAATATAATTAACGCCTATTTTTAGGTAGATAGTCCCAGATGTGACCGTATCATTTTCTGATTTTTATGATTTCAGAATTTTATTTGAGTTTCGCTAATATTGTCTTCATATAATTAAAATATTACAATTTGATATATTACTCATTATGTTAAAAAGAAAAATATAGTAAATTTATTTATTTAAAACTAGCAGGGATAATATCCGTTTTTCCTCAAGGATTTGATAGAGATTGACTGACGTTGGAACCCATGACGGATCTTGCTTTATATAGGTACCCCTACCAATGGGTAGCCCCACTCACACAAAAAAGCCTTCGAATGGTCCACAATCCAGAACATTCTCAAATTTGGTGTTCTGGAATGTTCCACAATGAAACAGGATATTCCCGAACTTTTCAAACTATTCCCGAACATTCTACAACATTCCAGAATGTTCTGGGATGTTCTGGAATATTGTGGGATGCTCTCGAATACTCTCGAATGTCTTGATCAGTTGTAGAAATTTCTAGAGGCCAAAATTTTCAGCCCTTATATATTATTCCTTACGGATAGAGGGCAACTACACCATATAACTAACTCCCTTGATCGTACCGGGACTCGTTTCTGAGTTTTAGCGGGACGCATACTTTTGTACACTTTTTAATATAATTATTTTTCGAAATCAAATGTTGACAGTGATATTTCTCTTGTTTTGAAGGTCACATATGGTCATTTTTAGTTTTATGCCGAGGTCATTTCTGTAGATTTGCATACAAATCAAATCTACACCGCCCGCTTGCCAGCCCGCTTCTTTATATATTATACATTTCAACCAATTTACACAAAACCTAAACCTTCCTCATGAATCACTCTATCTATTGGTGAAAACCGCATGAAAAATCGTTCAGTTGTTTTTGAGTTAATCGCGAACAGATAGACAGAAAGACGCAGCGGAGGACTTCAATTAATAATATTTAGAGATATTGTGATTACTTCAAGACCCAAAATAAATTCCATTTTTATTTATTTATTTATTCTTCAGGTTCTCCATAAAACAGTTATACACGAAATTATTACGGAGAAGATTACAAAATTTAAGAGAAAAAAAAGTCCAAGGGGGCAGTTTCACTATGTTGAGACGTATGTTAAAATATAGTTACTGAACTCTCTATAGGTAACATTGAAGATATCGATGCTCAATGCAGAATCGTTAGCAGTTGGGGCCATTGGGACACTGGTGTCTCCTATGAAATTTCAAAAACAAAAACTTTTTATATGCGATTTTGACCCTTTTTTTTTTACAGTGAATACCGCACAAGAATCTCAACTGCTCCCGTCTGGAGCCAGTGAGACTATGGCATCCCCAATTGGGGTATGTTGTTAGGCTGAAGGTGAGGGGGTGAGTGGGGAGAGGAAGGAGGTGAGGAAGAGGAAGGTTGGGAAATACCTGGCTATTCAGATCTGGTCACCAAACATGGCTAAAGCCATTTTTAAGCAACGTTTCAATTCTGAATGGTGGTCTTACACCAGGGCGATACTGATAGTATCTTCCACTCTGGAACATGCCGCAAATATACTATGTATTATTTTAAATGAAATAATTGTAAAATAACACAAATTAATCAAATAAAATTTATTTGCGCATGCCGGGTTCGAACCCGCGACCTCCGGATTGTGAGTCAAGAGTCTTACCCACTGGACTACGGAGGTCGTCGACCCTTATGCATAAAGAAACTGTATGAAAATAAGGTCAAAATCGCTTGCACCAATATCTCTATAATATTTATTTTAAAAGATTTCATTCATTTGGCAAGTCTAGAATGTTTGTAATTTATCTGTGACTTCAGACCGTTGTCAAAACCGAAAAGTCGTGAGTTTTAGCATTTTTGTTCCTTTTTCAAATGCATATAAAAGTATTTATTTATTATCAATTACCTTTGAAATGTATTTTTTCATGTAGGATGTCTATTCAGGTATATGTACAAATAACAAAATCAGTTCATTTTCGTATTTATACGATATTTAAGCGAAATTCGGGAAGCAAAATTTTCGCACCTTTTTTTCCAAATTAGGCCATGCACTTGGCTATCCGGGGGTTGATGGCGCATTCTGAAAGGAAGAAGTATTTATGCTGCCTAACCAGTAGTTTCATCACAAAATCACGACAGGGTTTCTTTTCCCTTATGAAAATTTGACGAGCAACTTGAAGGCATTTAAAAAAATCGCATTAATATGTCAGTCACTACTTAAATAAAGTATACTTCAACGTCTTGTGTGCGTTCAGGAAACGCGAGGTTGTCGGTGGATATTAATAATGCAGTTTTACGATGGGGTCCGCAGGACTAGAGATAAAAAATTAAACTTAAAGCGCGTGTGCATTCAATTCACTCAATTAACGTCACGAATTTATAGAAATAGCATTTCAAAAAAGTTGATTCGCATTGGGGATTAATATTATTTTCAAAAAATTGTAAATACTATACTGTAATCAACCGTCCAGTTGACTAGTCAGACATCTCTGAAATTTTTAAATTTGAATTGAGTTTGCAGTTATATGTAAAAGTGTATCCTCTATCTGGTAAAATACTCAGAATACTCAAAAAAAAGATGTACAAAAACTTGAAGTGAAACAAAAAAAAGGATGTTTCTGGTTTACTAGTAGGAAGTTTAAAAATGTCAAACTAACGTATATTTGATTAAGATGAAGCCATAGTAAATAATTCAAAATCACACAAAATCATACGTTTTTGTTTTGAAAATTTGATCGCTTAGAAGTATTACAGATGCTTCAATTAAATACTGCGTGTAGAACATACCTTGGCCCTTAAAAATAACGGTCAGTTTTTTTATAAGTCTTTTAATAAGCCTATAAAAAATAAAATATAAAGTCTAAAAAAAACACTTTTAAATCCAAACTCTCTTATTTATAAACCCCTTTTCGGATATGGTTTTATTGTTTAATGTAGCGAATTCAGTTTCTTTTATAATAATCGCAAAAAAATAGATTTTTACGCCCAAAGTTCACAAAATAAAATAAAATATGCATTTTCGCTATGTTATTTTACAATACGGCCGGCAGTAGACGAATTTGGATTTTCAAAGTGAACTCTATGCCGTCCACCGAAGGGACATAACTAGACACGCCCGTTTTTTCTATATCAGTTCGCCCCCGAACGGAGCGGGAAACGGACGCTAGGCTCCACGTCGCTTTGTTCCGTGAAATCAATTTTAAAATTCTGTTTTATTACAATTCGTAAAAAATGAGTTAATGTTTTTTACAGGCCTTTACGAAATCAACCCGTAAAAAAAAACTCAAATACCGTTTCCAACCTTTCCAAAAACCTTTTCTCAAGTATTTTTAAACTCCTCCTATAAAAGGGCGTGAATTCCGATTTCGATTTTTTCCTGGACTATTATTGGATCGCCTTAATTAATAAATTAACGCGTTATGCCTCTCGGTGTTATTTTACAGCATAAATAGCAGACCCGGCCATGCGTCGCTGTGGCTAACGAATCCTTTATAACCAAATCCACACCATTTGTCAGCCCGCTGCCCGCTGCCGCTTGGCCAGATATATTGTAGCATTGAATAATTACCTATATTAATACCCACCAAGGTTATGTATCTTCTTCCACATCGGCCTCACTAAATATAAGCAGTCTTCGATTTTGTTTTTAAGAATTACCGAAATGGTATCTATTAAGTGGTAATTAATCATCTTCCCGACATCTGATCGAGCGGAAACTCATTGTCAACGGCAATCTATTCTATCAACTATGGGGATACACATTAGTATTCAGACGCATTTCTCAGAAATTGGCTACAAGCCGTCGCAAGTGATAACCAGAATATTGAAAATAGTCGTATGGTAGTAAAAAAAAATTCACTTTTATCCCTATTTAAATTCCTCTTAGGTGCTTCAATCATCAAAAGTGGAAAAAGTCATTTATTGTTACTGTTGCAATATTAAAGAAATTTACTTTCAATTTTTAACATCCTATAAATTAAGATTAAACATAAATTAAAAAGCCTCTTTAAACAAGGCCAAAACGACAAAAAGCTAAATACGGGTAAACCAATAAAACGTATTGCTCAAATTTGTGTCGTTTATTATATTTTTGATAAGAATTGTGTACACGTATTATTTTTTGTTAGTTACGGTTAGTCCGTAGGTTTCACTAATTTTATTAATAAAACTTGAATGTTCAGTTACAGTTATATTAGAATCTTAACCTTCAACGAATTTAGCTAAGAGATGTGGGTTTTCTAAATTTATTTTTGGGGTGTTATGCCGTGTTGCGTTACCTCCTTCTTTCTATCAATCTTTAGCCAATGATTCGGACAGCGTTACGGAGTCCATCATCGAGGCAGACGTGTGACATTGCAACTGTCTGATAGCTAAAGAAAGAGGTACCGCAACACGGCATAACACTCCAAAAATAAATAGCGAAATACTTTTGGACGTGAATATCTAAAATCATATGAGAGGTATGGGTTGCGAATTTTCCAAAAAAACTGATAATATACATGCATCCTGCAGTACATTTTTGTGAAATGTTTACCAATTTATAATTAATAATACGCACATTATGTGTTCGTGCGAAAAAGTAAGTTTTATTTCTTTTACCGAAGACTGGTTTCATGTTCGTAATGTAGTGGTTTCTAAGAAAATAAAAGGTTTAACTTGATAACAAAGCGGTTTATTTTGTTTCATTTATGTAAATGTATGGACTTATTAAGGCGCGTTTTCAAAAAATGCATTAAAGTACATTAAACGGTCAACATTTAAAAAATATTATCATTTGCAGGTACTTAAAATATCTTTAAAATCATGGGTCATATAGATCCTGTGTAGTATTGACATATTTGGCGCAATAAAGCGTAGTACTTGGTGGTTAAGGAGAAGGAAGTACAAAACGCCCTTTATCCCGAATGTCAAAAACATTTGTTACATAAAAGCATTTGTAACTAGTTCTGTGCTCCTTTTTATACATACTATATTTTTGGTCTCGGTGTGTGGCACCTCCAGTACTTGCTCATCGACAATTGTGCATTGGTCAGATTGCCAGCCCTGGAATATTTTGGAATGGAACTACTGTCGATCATGCAGGCAGATTCATATATCAAATGAGCAGATTTGAAAAGGAAGAGGCTCATTCTGTGTGTGGCAGCCTAGAGCTTTGGGCAATCCTCTCGACTGAAACCCGACAAATCAACTAAAAATCGCTAAGATTATTTATTTACGTACAATAAATTATTGTCTTTACAAGATGTCTGTATTATTTTGTTTTCCTCTTTTTTCTGGATCCGGGACGTGATTCTCACGATCCTGGAAGGATGGTTGCCATCAGCTTGCTGATGTCCTGTCCTACTTCTGGAAGGCCCTTTTGGCTGGTAGACAATTTTCTGCAGCCCTTCCATTCTCACGATGCGAGAATGGCAGAGCTTTCTTCAAAACAAGGAGTTTTCGACATGCAACGCTTCAGCTACACTACTTCTTATCTGGATACCACCATCAATCTATTTACCTAAGTAAGCCAGACAGTCTTACAATCAGGACGTCCTTTTTATTCACAGTGTTTTTTTCAGAAAGTTTTCTTTATTCTTTGAATTGTTTGTTATATGAAATGAGGATTTTTCGATCACCATGCCAGGCTCATGCCCGTTTTTGTGGCATTCCGAATATCTTCTTTTCATATTTTTGAATGTAGCTATTACTTTGTGGTTATCCATTATAATAAAATGAAACAATGCAACTTTGTATAAACCACTTATAAAATGTGCAAATCCGACCGGTTTCGGAACAAACGTTCCTTCGTCAGGGAATGCTTATACTAATTTGACAGTTTAGAACAATGTTTTATTAGGGTAGGGGTGGAGCCGTTGTTATTTAATAATGTAGATTGGGTGGGTAGGTGTTAGTGTAGAGTGGGTGGGTAGGGGAACAAATCCATGATTGGGCTATATGACAATATTTTTTGTTTGTTGATAATAGATTCATTATTTTTAAGGGATTTTTTAATTTCCAAAGCTTCTAAGTTATCTAAACGTTTTCCTTTATGATTAATATGAAGAATATTTATCCCTGTGTTTTTTTTAAAACTATGGTTATTTTCAATGATATGGTTAGCGAACTCAGAAAAATTATTATTATTAAGACACCTTAAATGTTCTTTGATTCTGATTTCAAAATTACGAGTTGTTTTTCCAATATAAAATGAGGGACAATCATTGCATTTGAGTTTATATATTCCGGAATTAGTCAATTTATGGTCTTTATCTTTAGTATTTCTCAAAAAATTACCGATATTATTTCTTGTATAAAACGCTGGTTTAATATTAGAAGGGAAATTTTTGCAACATTGAACTGAAAAATTATTAATATACAAAATTTTACGCCATTCTTTATCAATAATATTATTAGAATTGTATATATATTTATTTTTTGAAATTTTGCTAAGTTTTTTATTGAGGATGTTATCAATTAATTTTGGTTCGTATTCGTTATTTATTTTATTTATTGATATTTATTTCTTTTCATTCTTAACTAGAACCTAATCCTTGCATTTGCCGCGTTGAGTCCACCTTGCTCATAATAATGAGCATTTCAATAGTGAACATTGTTACCACGTAATCTCAAGGTAACATATCCAGTAGAACTGTCTAAAACAAATAAAATAATCACATTTAAAAAAAAAGCAAAAAGTTAAAGACATTTGTTAAAAATATGACCATTCTTTCTATTGGAATCATCACGCAATATGTGTCATTTAAAAATAACGCACAAAGTGATCGTAAATATTTGAAATTTGAGTCCGCCTGACTGCACTTTTTCCATGATTGATCAGTGCGTGCAAGTTAATGCAGTTCTGGTCATAGTAAAACTGGGAGGTAATGGTTCGTTAATGCGATGCACAAAGTGCATACTGCTTACCGATGTACTGAGCATGACATACCTTAGGAATACGCAGGGGTGATCGATTGCTCTTTTTAATGTTTTCTTATCTATTGCATCGATATTGATGAGCGCTTTGTCGAAAGGCGTCTGAAATGTAGAAAATTTTGTTCTGAAAGACAATATTTTAAGTATTTGAATGCATGTCAGACGTGTCAGGAAAATATTACATAGAGCTGTGTAAAGCGGTTGCGTGTGTTTATGTATTTAAATCTACCTTGTAATTTATCTTACACTTATAAAATACTATTTGCTATCCGGCATGTGTAGCTATTTAATAAATAAATTGCTATGCCATATAATAAATAAAAGCGCAGTTGATGCGTCGTAAGTGCAGTATTCATCATTTCCATTTCATCCGAAATCCAAATCACAGCGGGGCTATAGAAGTTTCACTTCAAAAATAATTATCTAATTTGGTGCAGTCGTTCGGAAGTTATGTGCGTAGATACATTTCGGCGATTCATTTGATAGATATTAACTATGACGCCTGAAATAAAATTTCCCGCAAATACGAGTATATCAACTTCGTTTCCACGACAACGATTGGTTTTGCTCATCTTCTGACGTTAGCAATTTTGTTAGGGACAGAAAACATATAATAAATATAATATACTAGCTGGTTCACGGCATGCGTTGCTATGCCATTTAATAGAAAAATTGTTTCTCCCTGCGTGTCCTTTCCCATTCGTCCCGTTCCCCTTCCGCCTCCCCTTCCTCTTCCGCGTCCCCTTCCCCTGTCGCGTTCGCACTCTGCCTTCTCCACCTTCCCTCTTCCCACTTCACCCCCCCCCCCCCTTCCCCCGTCCTGCAAACCCCCCTCCCGAGTTCCCCTCCCCTCTACCAGGTTCCCCCTCCCCCCTACCGCATTCTATACATTCCCTGTCCATTTATTTTTCAAACAGCTCGGGAGCCACCTATTGCAATTTTTTTATACAAATTTCATAATGCCAAAGCTCGCTCGTAGTTTTATACAAACCTTTTCCTGACATTAACGAACACAAAAAAAAATAATTATTCAATTTGGTGCAGTCGTTCGGAAGTTATGCGCGTACATACATTTCGGCGATTCATTTTTATTTATACCTACAGTGATGTGACATTTTTCCAATTTTTCCGACGGGTGGACCTTAAGTGTGTTCGCGGTTTCTTTCGTTAATTTTTCAACAATGCGTGGGGCGAACGCGATGTGGAAATTTTAGTCGCCATGGAGCCGTTCACGGGAGAGCAGCGCGCATTTTGTGTCCGTGCAATTACATAAGCAATTATTCCGTGACGATTTCGAGACGAATGTACCTTGCTCATTTCTGTTGAGGAGACATTAATCAAGCACCAAGCGCAAAATCTATTCGAAAATGGATCAAAATATTTGAGACAACCAGCTCAACAGTAAAAATAATTAATGAAGGCCGCCCGTAGTCATCGAGGATACCAGAAGTTAGGGAAAAACAGTGAGGGAAAATCCACAACAAACTACTCGCAAGAGAAGCCATGCCTTATCCATCAAGAGGACCACTTTACAAAGAATTTTACGCCACGATTTACATCTAAAAGCTTATAAAATTCAGCTGATGCGAGAATTGAAGCCAAATGATACCGATCTTTGACTTAATTTTGCCAATGTGATGCTGGAACGTTGTGACAATTTTTTCAACATAATGTTCAGCGATGAGGCCAGTTTCCATATCAATGGCCATGTTAATAAACAAAATTGCCAGTATTGGTCTGAGAATAGAAGAAGAAGAAGAAGACCCCTCGACAGAAGCATCAACATCCCTTGAATATCCCGAAGGTCGTTGTGTGGGCTGCAATATCAGCTAGGGGTATCATTTGTATATGCGGATGATACTGCACTAGTGATTTCTCGCAGTGATTTAAAATTATGTATTGAACTCTTACAAAAGGATTACATTGAGCTTTTGAAATGGTCTCATGACTCTGGTTTAATCATAAATGCAAAAAAAACCAAATTGATACATATTAGATCACCCAATGCCAAGACAAATATTATTACACCAGAAATAAAAACACACGGTTCAGATTGCTTACATGTTGGTATCCCAGCATTGTGTACATGCGAAAATATTGAAGTGGTTAAAGAATATGTTTATTTAGGTGTAATTATTGACTGCTTTTTCAAATGGGATTTACAAATAAATAAAGTCTGTGAACGTCTGAGATCTATTGTTAGTAGATTATATAAACTTAAATTCTATGTTCCAATATGCACACTTCGAATAATTTATTTATCATTAGCTGAGTCTATTATAAGGTACGGAATTACAGCTTGGGGACTTTCCTGTAAGACAAATGTTAATCATGTTCAATCTGTCCAAAATTCATTAGTTAAATTATTAGCTCATAAAAGTTTATACGAGCAAAGACACAATGTTCCGTACTTTTACCAGAATCTTAAAATTCTCTCAGTAAGAGCAATTCTGTGGCATAAAATTATTTTTCAGCATATGAATAGCCCTATATACATAAATAGACTGGACCACACTTACAATACTCGATTTACGTTAAATGAAGGACTAATCGTACCTAAGCACTTAAACAAATATGGACAAAGAACGCTGGACTACATGATACCTACATGCTTAAATATGTTACCTGCTAAAATTAAAAAATGTACAAATAATGTAAGAACAAATATTATATTGAAAAATTGGCTCGCCGAAAGAAAAAGTTTGTATTAACATTCTTGTAGTACTCGTAACACAAAAAATGTCTAACTGCATTATAAGTTTTATTTAAAAAAAAAAAAAAAAAAAAACTTCAAAGTAAAAGCACCCATTGACAAACTACTTAAAAGTAGTTTATTGGGACTTTTCTTTTTTGTAATATCTTATTTTTATTTGATTTCCTGTAATATTTTATAACTTTTTTTCTTCTAATAAAAAGAAAAAAAAAAAAAAAAAAAAATTGGCCAACATTTTTTTGAAAACGAAAGGAGAGTTGCTATGACAGTGAAATCTAAGAATTATTGTCAGATGCTTCAGGAGTTCTTGGTCCCAGGTCTTCAAGATTTTCAAAGCCACAATTCCAGGAGCTGGTTTCAGCAGGACGGCGCCACCTGTCACACTGCTAAACTGTCCATGGACCGTTTGAAGGAAAACCGTTCGCCGGAAAACTCTTTTCACAAGGAGGAGACATTGAGTGGCCCCCACGGAGCCCGGATCTCAGCCCGTGTGATTATTTTTTATAGAGATACATAAAATCAAGAATTTATGAAGACAATCCGACAATAATAAATCAGTTAAAACAAAACATTGTACGGGAAATTAACGCCATCCCACGGGCAACTTATCAACGTGTTTTTTGAGAATTTTCGAATCCGCCTTAGACAATGTCAACAGGCTGATGGAGCTCACTTGGACCATATAATTTTTAAAACTTAATGTCATTAAAATGTATTGTAGTTTTTGAAAATATTAATAAAACATGTCTAAGTTCTACCATTATTTATTTATTGTTAATTGAAACTAGGTATACAGTTAAGGGCCACCCTGTATATAGAATAGAAGAGAAGATAGATTAATATTTATAATTTCATAATGCCAGAGTTTACCGTTATATACAGCCTATTTACTCGCATATAATGTAGTTTTTTTGTTAAAGAATTTAAAAAAATATTTTAAGTGCTTTAGGCGTGAAAGCGTAACAAACAAACACACGCACTTTGGCATTTATAATATTAGTATAGTTGTATTAAGAACCTACATATTATTAATTTATGTTATATTTCATGCCATCTGCAATCCAAAACTATTTTTTCTCTTTTCTTTTTCCATGTGTTGTACCTAATTTTATCCTATTTTTTGTTATCTTATCCTTTAAAACTGTACCTACTTGTTACCTGTATGCCAAAATTTTAATATTTTTCCCTTACTTTTAATTGCATCAAAAACCAGGTTCAAAGCTAGATTTTTTTTACATGAGCTCCACACAGGAGGCCCTGAGAAAAATAATTTCCCTCAGGGCCTATGTCATCTTTGGGGATGCTGTGTGGAGGGTTTTTTAAGGAACGGAAGTAGAGGAGAGTTCTGGGAAGGAAAGGGGTTTAAGGGGTGGGTAGGAATCTGGGGTTAAGTCTGGACATCCGCCTTCAAGACCTAGACAAACCTCACTCCGTGAACCCGGGCACCCCTGCTAAATCACCAAACGGAGCGAACCAATTGGGGTGACCTATGGCAGAGGTGTTGGTTATCCGATAAAGGTTCCCGGGGCGGCGGTACACATTCCCACCTCCCAAATAGTAGTTGTAATAATTTACCAGAATCGCAATAATAATTGACGGCAGTTGACTGTATTATGTTTAATTATTTAGAAATATTTTTTTGCAATCGCACCTACAACATTCGACATTCTTTCTACTTTATTTTTTTATTTTCTATTTTATTTATTCATATTTATACCCCCCCACCCCCTTGAACCGATTTTTATGCTACAACATGGAATTAAAATTCAGATAGAAAAGTTTTTTTTTTACATTATCTCCTGAGTGAAATATTTCCCCTAAGGGCCATTGTCATCTTTTGGGATGCCGCGTGGTGGGTCTCTGGAGGAAAGGAAGGAGATGAAGCTCTATATAAATATGAAATAAAACAATGACTTTGTTTTTTAACCACAATTTAATTAATTTTTATAATACCGACCGTTTTCTCTTTACTCAAGATATTTAATGAATTACCATATTATATATTCAGGGACAAATCGTCATTTGAATAAGTGATTAAGGGTTTTTACTAGTTTATAGGGAATATCCCTAATATCGGGCTGTTGGACACATTTAGCTGATTATTAAAGGATTTGGGTTTTTGTTTAAACGAAAAAAATAAAAATAAAATAAAAATATCTATTCAAACACTTCTAAAATTTTTGTATAGTGTCAAATATTTGTTTTTGTTACACATTAGCCAAAAAAAAACTTTATTACTTGTTACATCTCTCCCTAGTGAAACATTTCGGTGAAATTATTGAAAAATCGGCGACAAAATGATAGTGAACACTTACAATTACTGCTATTCAGACCGACAAAGCCTAGTTAGAGTCTAGAAACGGCAGTAGAATGGAGAGCCTTTATTCCCTCTGTCGTTCATCCTCCAGTACCCTGTTCAGTTATCCTGTAGCCTATTTCAGTACCCTATTCGGGTACCTACCCTGTCCCAGTACCTACCCTGTTCCAGTACCTACCCTGTTCCAGTACCTTCCCTGTTCCAGTACCCTGTTGGAGATGAAGCACTGACGGTATGTTACGATGGAAGAGCTACCTACCTAGCTCAATTCCATGCGTATTGGCGCACTTTTAGAAAAGCGCAGTGGATCAACTTTTTTCTATGAAGGGTGGGTTTCCGGTGTTGCCAAGATAAAAATTAATATTAGTTACATTAATTTTTAAAATTATTATTAAAATTAAAATTATTATTCGCATATTACTAGGTTAAAATATTTTATTTTGTGGTGGTAAAAGGAATAGAATCTAACAGAAAGTTATCTAATAAATTTATTCCTATCCATTAAAACACTTAAAATAATTTATATGCCACTGGCAGAATATATTATAAGTTATGGATTACCAATATGGGGAAATACCTACTACTATAACCAATCTGAAACAAGTCCAAGTTGTACAAAACGCAATTGTAAAGTTATTAGTCGTCCCTAATATTTTCAAGCATATTTAATAAATACACCGTTGCTGTTTCAGAGTGCCTAAATTTTACCTGTTAAGGCAATACTATGGCACAAAATTATAATTCAGCACATATTATATTTACCCCGCAGCATAAAGAGAAATTTTTTTTTATTTTTTATTTTTTTATTTTTTTTTTATTAGTAATAGAAGGTACATAAATTACAAATAAATTTTATACAGTAATTAATTACATAGTAGATGTATTTGATGTACCCCCATAATTAAGCAAAGCTTGTGTGTATGGGGGGGAACATAAATACAGCTCTAGATTCACGCGCAACGATGGGTTAATAGTTCCGAAATTTAACAATAAGTACGGACAGAGAACGTTTGAATACATCATATACCGAAGATATTTAATTTATTATCTGACAATATAAAGCAATGTAATTCTATGAATAAGGTTAAATATATGGTGAAAAATTGGCTATCGGAAAAAATATATTTATATTGATTTTGATATGTATGAAAAAATGTTGAATCTGTAGACATAAGATGTAAATTATAAATTTAAAAAATTTATATGTAACTAAAATATAAGCACCTGTTGACAAGCCAATTCAATTGGCTTAGAAGGACTTGTTTGTTGATTATATGTATTGTCTATTCTTTCAATAAAAAAAATTGTAATTGTGTTCTGGTAATGTTAAATGCGATTGTTTTGTATTATCATATCAAAATAATTCGTCTGTAAGTAACATTCTTATAAAGCGTCGGCGTCAGGTTAGATGTCTCCAAAGCCTTTGATAGGGTATGGCACCGGGCGCTTGCAGGGAAGTTACTATTTTATGAGATCTGTGGGAGTGAACAACGTAACAATTTCGAATCGACTTGCGAATATGTTCACACGCCAATAGCGATCATGGGTCTTTTCAAAATTTAGTTTTGAAACCAACAGCCGGCGACAAACGAAAAATAAGAACCATTCGTTCGTAACCCACTATTCCGATAACGATTATTATTAAAAGAAAATTATTGTACGGACGTAATTGTTAAAATAAACTTGTAAGTAAAGTGCAAACGCTTATTTGATTTATACACAACCATACGAAATCATTTGGATGACACAGGGAATAACATCCCCATAGATACATCAACCCTATGTTGACTTTCTTAGGGGAAGAACAATGCAAACCGTAGTTGATGGCTCTTCTTCCTCTCCGCACCAAGCCAATGCGGGGGTGCCACAAGGATCTGTGCTGTCACCGACGCTGTTTTGTCGCACATCAATGATCTAGTAGAATTGCAGCAATTCATTGCTACGCTGACGATGTCACTGATCTCGAGGGTAATCTTTTTGACCGGCTCATTTCCATTTGAGATGTCCGAACAGCTCGGGAAGTTTTGAGACAAAAATTGATCACCACCTCGAGAAGTTTCATGCCTTTGATAAGGCCAACATGGACAATTTCAACATCTCAAAAACCAAATCGTGTCTGACTTCGGCAGATAATCAGATCAATGACTGTCTGGTGAAATTTGATGGTAGTACCCTCCTCAAAAAACACTCCATTCAAATGCTCGGAATAAAATCTCACTTCCAAGAAACGGGATATGGTGTACAGGGATAGCAGATTGTTCAATAGTGACCAGCTGTTAACCGTATACAAATCTCAAGTATGCCCAACAATTGAACTTGGAAGCCGCCTCTGGGCTGGAGCCCCGAAATACATGAAAAACCTAAATTATTATGTGCGAAGGAGGACAGTCGACTAAGCACGGACGCAATGTAGGCATGCTAAGTCTGTTTTACAGATATTTTATAGAGCCTGCTCTAAGAAGCTAGCAGCTTTGATCTCCGGTGCATCGGTGCAGGTGCAACTCGAAATACAAGAGCGGAACACCCGATCCCAGTTCATGAGAACGGCGGTTTCTTTGACTCGATTTTAGAAGTCGGCTTGTATATGGAACGAAGTACCGGTAACTGATTTTCCTCCTTCACAAAATCCGGGCCTCTTCAAACCCACATCAATTTGTTCAATCCTGGAGCCGCTACCTAATCCTTCTCACAACGCTGCCCAACCGTGTGGCGACATATTTACCATGTCTTTACTCTGTACAGATGGGGGGGCTCTTAAATTACGGGAATGATTAGCTCTGTCATAATTACATACGAGTATTCTATGACTTCTTTTAATTAACGACAAAATGAACAAATAACGAAAAATTAGGTACATAAAAAACGAGTGTGCTTTAGACTATAGGACTGAAGTAAAACTTCTTTAGCTCCATCTGTGTGATAGGAAGAGAGAAAGAAAATGTGCGCGCGCACAGTGCTCTTACTCCTACAGTGTGACACAGACAATAGGCCTGCACTGTGTCTTAGATATACGAAACGTAACTGGCTATGAGAGAAAGAGAGAAAGAAAATGTGTGCTCGCACCTCTTTCTCTTGCCCCTACAGTAATATACGAAACGTAACTCTCTCTCTTTCTATCTTCACTAACTTATATCCCTCTCAACTACCGTTCGCCTCGCTTTTCGTAACGCTCTCGTCACGCGTTCACCAGCTTACTCCCCAAATAAGTTTTATTTCAAAAAAAGTTCTGGACTTTTCAGTCAGGTAGAAAAACGAAATTAGTGTCTTTAAATTCAAGCGAAGCCGGATGTCAAGATCAAATTAATCAAATGCTTGAGTTGGGTCGTGTCAAGAGTCAGAATAACAGAGAAAGTTTTGATTGAGAGATTGATCTAAATCACTAGAATATTGCTGAAAAATGCTTCTGAACCTACTCTAATTGTGAATGCAATTGTGAACTAACTGGCTCCAAAAGATATCTCATACGGTAGATACTGAGATGTGTAATAAACAGCAATCTGGCAGCATTGGCCAGTGCGTAGAGGTAAAAGTTCGCCGCAACTACCCTGCGTATTACTCTTACTGCCTCCATTTCCAGGGTGGTATTGCCTACAGCCTACAGCCCATTGCCTACACAGGACCCGGGGCTCGCAGTACCCACCCTCTCCCTTCACTACTTCTAGTTCTAGGGCTGTATCGCCTATATCCACTGGATGGGTAAACTGATAGAAATGTAAAACTGGTGAAAACCAACGAACATTTTAAAATTATTCGCATTTTATTTATTTACTGGCTGACCCGACGATCTTCGTACCGCCTCAGAATCAATAACTGTCGAATTAAATTAAGTTTTACAATGAAGCAATTATCGATGCCCAACTGTACTTGTTTTGTTTTTGTCAGTATCAGATATACACCGTTTGTCTCATTTTCTACTATCAACATTTAGTGTGTAAGAAAGAGGGGCAGCATTATATGATTAAGAACAAAAGCAAAACAATCAGCGCATTGACATTTGACGTTTTTGAATTTTTGGAATTCACGCACAGTTAAATATTATACCTATCACAATATTGCTGCATTTATTTCAAAATATGAGAATTCGTTCCATACAAAATCAATGAAAAAATTTATTTTCTTCATAGCTTACTTTTTAGTGAATTTTTGCGATGTTTTAATAGTTATCCGGGCGGGAAAAATACAACAAATCAAAGATCATCAAAATCGGTCCAGCCGATCTCGAGTTATAAATAGTGTAACTAACCCGACTTTGTTTTATATGTTAAGAATTATTTATTCTTAGTACATTTACATTACAAAGGTATAATATATTGTCCTCCACACTAGGAGTTCACCTGTTTTGTAGAGGACATTTTTCAGTTGTAAATTATAAATTATAAATTGTGAATGGTAAAACAAAAGAGTGTTCATAGTTAATATAAAAAAGAGAAACAATAAAAATCAAAATATAAAATAGACTTCAATTAGACATAAACTATAAATTAAAAGTTAAAAAGATTGTAGCCAGTTTCTTATGTTTTTTTTTGTATTCAATCATATTAGTTGTTTTATATTGTGTAGGAAGAGAATTGTATAGTTTTATAGCCTGGTATCTGTAGTATTTTTGTCCAAAGGAAGTGTTTGTTTTTGCTATTTGTAGTTGGTGAGCACGTCTTGTGTATTGCGAGAATTTTGTGAAGTGTTAAATGTGGATAAGTTCTTGAAAAGGAATGTTAGTATTTGTTTTGAATATAATTATTGAATTTTCAGCACTGGGAATTTTTGGAAGGAGGGTATGGGTACCGCCGCCCCGGGAATCATTTATTGGATAACCAACACCTCAACCATAGGTCACCCCGAGTGGTTCGTACATTTGGTGACTTAGCAGGGGTGCCCGGTTTCATGGGGTGAGGTTTGACCGGATGCGTCTGCCCACCAATTGTGTGGCAAGTCGGATCTTTCTCTCCTTCATTTTCCTAAAAAGACACTCCACACAGTATCCTTAAAAATGACATATGCCCTGAGGGGAATTATTTTCCTCAGGGCCTCTTGTGTTGAGCTTTTGTAAACAAAGATAATAAATTTGAGAAACAATTTCATTAATCCTTACATCGATCATTCAGTTGATTAGTCAGCACATCTCCGAAAAATAAAATTTGAGTTGAGTATGCAGTTATATGTAAAAGTGTACCCTCTATTTGGTACAATACTCAGCTCATTAACATCATTAAATCAATTATAACGCAGAAAAACATGTGATGAATTAAACAAATGTTGATGTTTTCTAAGTCACCAGTAGGATATTTCAAATTGTCATACTAGTCCACCGAGCCGTTATGTCCCCAATGTTATTTTTTAACCATACTTAATATACATGTGTAAATAATATTTTATTTTTGGTGAGCATTCGAGTGTTGCTTCCTTTTTATCACAAATTATCATTAGTATTACGAAATGTCTGAATAATTAACAGGATGAACGATATTATCTCTGCGGTTGATGGATAAAAAGAAAAATGATTTATATATTGAAATTGGTTTATCGTGCTTTGGTGCAATTATCAGTATCTTATGGAATAATTGGTTGGGGGGTGTGTATAATGCGCACATTAAGCAACTAGAAATAATCCAAAAATTAATACTAAAAATAATGTTGCATAAAGATATGAACTACCCCTCCCTGCAATTTTTCCAAGAAGCTGGACTGTTAGAGATAAGAAAAAATTACTGTATTCAATGTTTAAAATACATATTTTCTCGAAATATTCTTTTTCCAAAAAACGAAAACCGATTTAGCAATAGGTTAATTAATGTATTTGAAGTTCCACTGTGTAAAACTAGGCTAGCGCAAAGACATGCATATTTTATTACA
Organism: Limnephilus rhombicus; assembly: GCA_929108145.2. NCBI lineage: Eukaryota > Metazoa > Arthropoda > Insecta > Trichoptera > Limnephilidae > Limnephilus > Limnephilus rhombicus. The sequence continues at coordinate 7,347,967 of OV815293.1, forward strand.
CCAATAATTCTCTCTATAAGACTACAGAAAATGATTGTAAAAACATGTCCTCCAACAGAAAATACAAAAATGTTATTAAGTCTTGGATAAATACCGTTGATGCAAACACTTACTTGTTGTAATGTTACATAAACCTGATGTTACTTAAAATGTCGTTTGAATTGTAATTCAGTTGGCACGAATTTTATTTTTTGTTAATTTTATTTTATTTTTAATCTCTTCAAAGATATAATGTACTTATGTATATGAGTAAATTTTAACTGTTTTAAAAACACACGAACTGGCGATGCCTATGTGGGATTTTTTTGGTTAATCTGCTAATTTGTATTTTTCTCTACTTTTTTAAATGTTCATATAAAAAAGCCTGTATGTATTGTAAAATTACCAATGTATGTAACAAAAAAATTATTAATTAAAAAAAAATATATATATTTATATATATTAGACGTATATTGAGACTTTTTAAAGGTTCAAGGTTACGTCACGTCAAGTAGAAAAGCTCCCTTGGGAAAACAATTTCCCTTAGAGACCATCCCACCTTTGGGAATACTGCGAGGAGGGTTTTTTTGAAGAGAGGAAGGAGTGAACACGGGTTTTCATGTTGTAGTACAGAGTACATCGAAGCCGAAAAATAATCCACAGCCGAGTTGTTGAACTCAAGAACGAGTAGTGAAAACGACCCGTTTGTATGTTTTGTGACCAGATCCGAATAAGTAGGTAACAGCCCCACCGTTCACTCTCCATTTCCTTGCTCTCCTCACTCCTTTCAGCCACACAAAATACCCCGATTGGGAATACAATAGTCTTACTCCGGGAAGTCGGAGATGAGCGGTACCTACCCATAAATTAAAAAAAAATAATTCACTGATTTTAAATATTTTTATAATTTTCACTAGAAGTAAGGTAAAAATGACCAAAAACACACGGACTCCCGAAACACGTTTCTAGTGATTGTATATTCAGTGCCTGTAGCCTATTTCCTACAGTGGGCTCAGAGCTCAGAGCGCGTACGGGACTGTACAGTGGCATTCGGTTTGTTGCACGCGTTCTCAGTCGGCCAGGGGTGCATTGTATTACTTTTTACTTTTATATATATGCGTAAAGTACGAGCTTTGAATGGAGTGTGGACATGGCATGGGTGTATCTGAGATTTTTTTTAAAATTCATTAAAAACATGGATAAGTCGCTTTTATAATTACTGTGACAATTCACGGTGCCGTGTCGACAGAAAAAGGCAATAAACACACGTTCGTCATCATTGTAATACTGCAGCTCTTTCTTACACATTAAATAAAGGTGAGACAAAAGATGAGATACACAAAAAACGTGATCTGTTTCTTCCAAGCGCCGTTTTTGTAAAAAATCACCTCAAGGGCGCTGAACAATTTATTAAGGTTAAACGTCACGTACGTTATAATCTACGCATTCACAGATGCGCCAAAAAATTATTTTAGTTTTTTAACACTTTTTGCACTTATGCTTTAAAATATTAAGATGAATTAATTGTTTGCACCCGTACATACTTATTCAATATGAACTAGAATAAATAGTTTTATCCATAAACAAACCCAAATCTTTCAAGAAAGGCTGACAAATCCAATTTTGTATCCGTGACTCAATCCAATATTGCATTTGTTAGCCGTTCTTGAAAGGTTTGGGTTTGTTTATGGACAAAACTATTTATTTATATTCGTATTAAATATGTACGGTCGCAAATAATTAATTCACCTCAATATTTTAAAGCAAAACGGGCAAAAAGTATTAAGAACCTAAAATAATTTAATTGGCGCCGTCTGTGAATGCGTAGATTATAACGTACGTGACGTTTAACCTTAAGAATTCTTAGGCTCTATCTAATTTTACTATTTACAAATAGATACAGAATACATACTTACATGGAAGGTCACATTTAGTGTATAAGAAAGAGCTCTAGTATTATATGTTTTAGAACGAAAGCAAAACCATCAGCGAACTGACGTTTGACGTTTACGAATTTTTGGAATTCACTCACACTTCAATATTACCTTAATTAAAACCAAGTCTGATTTCGTAAATAATGAGATTAAATTTTAGTGTTATTGCCCCACCTTGGTCAGTCCACCGCATTGGTCACTTTCCTCTGTTTTCTTGCTTTCGACTCTACCAGGGACTCTAATTTACTGTATCTCCTAGATCTAGATCAGTGGTTCCCAACCTTTTCTTGACCGGGGACCACTTGTACGTTTATTTTTTCGACAGGAACCACAAGCAGTAGCGTAGCGAGGGGGGACGGCACCCCGGGTGCCACCTCCCCCCCGTAGGACGGACTAATTTTTATGAAATTTGTGTTTGTCAACTTTAATGGGGGGCGGGGGCGGATAACACCACGTTATCCGTCCTGGGTGCCACCCATGCTAGCCTAAGCCACTGCTGGTGGTTAGGGAATGCAATCTCGTTCTCGCGAGATCTCGTCCTTTTTTAGCGAGATTGATCTCGTATGAAAAAAGGGCGAGATCTCGCGAGTTTAACCGAGATTACACTCGAGCATAAAAACGTCTTATTTGAAGCGCGGACTGACACGGACGGTTTCGATCTGTCGGTTTCGTTCGGTGCGCTTGAGGCGGCGGCCTGAGGTAGCCTGAGATCTGTGGTTCCAACTAGCGTTGAATCCGATAAGACTTTCTCAGCCGCTGGTTATCTGGTCAACAAAATAAGAAGCCGTTTAGCAGACCATTCTTTGGACATTTTGTGCTTCTTAACAAAATATACCAATTAGTCAGACTATTAGAAATTATCTATTAATTAACAAAATATACCAATCAAATGAAAGATTTGTTCAGTTCAAATCACAAACCATTATTAGGAATTATTTTGAAAATAGCTCCTTAACTAATCTGTAATATCTAATGGATCTACTGAGTAGATATAGTTTTATTTAATTGCTTTAATTAGTAGAAGAAGGCGAGCACGCCCGAGGAAGACATAGCACGATCAAGTGAATCAGATACTTGAGTCGGGCCATGTGAAAAGTCAAAATAATAGAAGAGCATGTATGAGTCGATGTATGAATGTGAGCGAGGCAAGGAGTGTGTGCCAAGATCGAGTTATTTGGCAGTCCGTCTTTTCTGCCTACCCCTGCGGGGAAACGGCGTGATGGTTAGTTAGTAAATAATAATATCTCAGTTTAATAGTCAACTCAACTAAGATAATAAGTATCATTTTTGTTTACTTTCGTTGTTTTGTTTGTTATAAAAGACTTGTTTTATTACTAAAAGATTTTTGTTTGATATTAAAATTATTGTTTCTTTCATTTGTTATTTGATAGATACGTACGTCAAAGTTTACTACTTAGAAGTTTATTAAAAAATTATAGACAAATACGTCAAACAATGTTTGATGCATAAAAGTCTATTGAAAAATTCGTGAAAATAAATGTTTATCTTATAATACTTTTAATTTTTATTATTGTTTTCCTGAATTATTCAAATATTGTGATTATTTGCAAGAAACACACAAAACTGCCAATCTCGCGAGATCTCGAAATTGGCGAGATCTCGCAGTATTGTTATTCATAAACTCGCAAGATCTCGCTTGAGCCCCAATCTCGCGAGATTTGCATTCCCTACTTGTGGTCAGTGCATGGGTGGCACCCGGGATGGATAGTATAACGGGAGGGGCGTAATGGGATAGGGTAGGACGGGTTCTAGCAGAATATTTACCACAACGGAGGGGGCGGAATGGGATAGGATGGGGTGGGGCGAAACGGAATACCATAATGGCCACTGATCACAAGGTACAATAATGATAAACTGAATATTGTCCCGATTTTTTTATTCAGACTTCTCGACCAGGGACCGCCCGCGCGCTGGCTCGTTTATTGACCGGCGCGGCGGACCATCGCGGACCATCTTCTAGCCTCTTGCGGACCACTAGTAGTCCGCGGACCACTGGTTGGGAGTTCCCAATTTGAGGAGCAAAGTGTTTAAAGTTTCTTAAAATACGTTACAGGCAAACAGTTGATAGCCTATTGTAGACATCCCGCTGAAAAATATGGAATTATTTAATATTTCTGTTTTTGATAATGACAATTCGTGTTGGAATTCCGTTAATATAATATAATAAAACACATGTAAAACTTATGTACACGTTTTTAGATTTTCACGGCCAAAAGTATTTTCGTTATTTGTTATTGGGGTGTTATGCCGTGTTGCGCTACCTCCTTCTTTAGCCAACGTTTTGGACAGCGTTGGAGTGCCCATCATAATGGCAGATTCGATAACACCCCAAAAACAAATAACGAAAATTATTTACACTTAATTTAATTTTTAACGGTAACCAGTTTCAGCCTGTTAAAGCCATCCATCATACAAAACATATGGGGGAAAGAGAGGGGGAGGGGGGAAGTCTACAAGGATTTTATTAAATTTATGATTTATTTCATATCTGTTGTCGTGTCGTCTTTGAAGATTTGGATTTATAGTTTATTTATTTATATATTGCTTCTTCACAATTTAAATACATGTTTTAGCATGTAATAGGCTACTTGCATCACATTTTTTTTGAAATTTTCCGGTTAATGCAAATATTTTTATTTTTTTTTGTTTTTTTTAATCGTACTTTTGAAACCCTGGCGATTTTATGAAAATTCCATTCCGATAAATCAGACCATGTTTTATAAACCGGAAAGACGGGATAAAATTTTATGGTTGCAAAAAAACGATAATTACATAACCGAAAATCATTAAAAAAAACGTTTTCCACACGAATGGCACAGGAGAATAACGAGGCATACTAACAATATTACATCTCATAAATATTTTTTTCCTTGATCCATCTTATTGATCATAAATCATTATAATGTCCAACGTCTATATTACTAAATCCAATGTAATATACTTGTACTTGTAAATTATAATAATAATAAGGATATTATAAAATTTGATTTTGTTAAAATCAACACCATTACCATTATACCTCTAAAACACATGCAGACAGCATAAATGTACGGGGTTCTCTTCACAACATCTGTCAAAAAGTCAAACCAAATGATAAGTTCGCAGAGAACAAACAATAAATCTAGTGACGGTTAAATGTCACATTCAAAAATTCGTATGAAGTCAAGGTGTTGCCATATAAAAAAAATAAATCAGTGTGGAATTTTACAAAATTAATAGGAACATTTTCGCAGACGGGACTTTTTCATGTAGTGACGTCACGAGCCCAAATATTGGATTTATGTATTTAAAAAAAGAAAAAAAAACTGTACATTTCACCATTCAACATTTTCGTAATCTTAGTAAAAAAATCTATCCACACGATTTTTTTCTAAGTCGTTATGAAATCCATGGAAGTGGCCTATTAGGAGTTCTACCGAGCCGAACCCTCTGATATGAAAATATCTGAAGTTGGTGAATTATTTTCCCATTTGGTCTCTAATAGGTTGACGTGTTTTACTTGTCTTGTTTTGTATTTATTATACTAATATATTGCAATTGCATAGCGTGAATTGACTAGATGATCATTTGTGGAAAAGTGTGTATTAACCCCACTAGGGTTCGCCTCTATCGGGGTTAATAATTTCACAACTTGGTAAATATGCATACAGTCCACCTCACGGATAATACGGAACGTTCGTGTTGTCAAAGTTCGATAGACGGATATGCACGGATAATACGAAACATTCCTTTTTTAATCAATAGACAATCAAATATGACATTTGTTGGAAAGACCAATCTTATAAAATAAATTCTCGATAAAATAAAAACAAAAAAGTACCTACTTCGAATTAATCCTTATGTTAATGGTTTGAGGTTCCAGCTGCAAAAGCTGCATGTCATTATCAGGTAGATATACATCCCAGGTTTTGAATGGTTTGTCTAGCGTCTAGCGGGTATGTGTAATTATTCCAATACCTTTCTTTTCATATTCTTTTGTTTTAAATACAGGTACAAACTTATCAATAATGCATTCACTTCATACTGTGAATAAATTGTTGTTTTTTATGGCAATAATATTTTTTTCTATAATTGGCTGCATTGATTGATTGTAATTAAATGTTAAATTAAAACGATAAATATAAAAATTGCGTATCGCGTAAGTGAATTACTTAAAAAAATACAATGTTAAATTTTCAACAAAAGAGAAAATTAAAAAATATACTCGTAGGTACATCATAATGGTTTATTTAAAAAATATAAGTAAAAATTAAAATAATGAAAAAAAAACAAAGATTAATAAGTTATTACATGTTAAAAAACAATATTAAAGTGAGTGAGTATCAAATAATTTTGAAATAAATATGAAAGAAGCCTTTTTGATCAGAATTCAGGAGTACAGCGTAAGCTAGCTAATTAAATTTGGATAGGAATCTGGAGTTCAGTGTGTCCTGGTCATCCGCCGCCAAGACCTAGACAAACCTTACCCCATGAACCCGGGCACCTAAATCACCAAACGTAGCGAACCACTTGGGGTGACCTATGGCAGAGGTGTTGGTTATCCAATAAAAGTTCCCGGGGCGGCGGTACCCATTCTCGCCACCAATTTGAATTGAATTGAATCGGTTAATAATTGTTATTGGCTAATCTAATTATGTCTACCGCTAACAGCCCAAAAACCAGAAATCCAATCGTCAAAGAAGACATGGAAAAAAATATGAAAAAATCATATAAATTGAATAAATACCTTGCAGGCAACTTCCCTCCCTCTCCCCCATATGTTATTCATATAAACTGTAGACTAAGAAACATTTGTACAAGTCCGAAGATGGATTTAGGCTGATACCGGTTACGATAAAAAATAAATTAAGTGGAAATAAGTCTTAAATGTGTTTTACTGTATTATTATTTAATTATTTCATAATAAATAATAAAAAATGAAAACTGTCTTCTCACTGCACCCCATTATTAATCCAACGCACAATCACCAGTGGAAAACTCCATCTGTTTTTTCTTGTTTAATTTTCCCGAAGGGGGTTGATTGGGAAATGGTGCAGCCCTTCCTCTTCCCCTCCTCGCGCCCCGCCCTACCCTACCTACCCTCACCAACCAACCCCGAGGGGAGGCATTATTGCAGCTCGTATCCAGTAGAGATAGCAGGGGATGTAAGGTGATGCTCATCAATGGAAAATGTGATATTAATTTATTAATCATTGTAGTTACTATAAACATTGACGTAACGTTTAATTATTTAAGTTTAAGATAAGGTACAGATCACAGTATTGCTACAATTAGTCTCCTTCAACGGAAGAAATCTTCCGAACAAGCCCTCCATTGAAATTCTTGATGTAACTCTAAGTGACGAGCTCATATATGGGGGCTCCATCGAAGCCAGAGTAAAGTTAGCCTCCAAAAAACTGGACGTACCGTACAGGGCCCGCAGATACTTTATTAGTACACAACTGCTAATTCTGTACAAATCATAAGTGCGTCGCACGGTTGAATTTGGCAGCCACCGCTGGTCTGGAGCTCCAAAATACCTGAAAAATACCCTCGACTCTGTGCAGAAACGGGCGGTCCGTTTGATAGATTCTCCCATCTTAACAGATGGATTACAATCTTTAGAGCACAGGCGTGTTCGGGTGGGAAAGCTATCCTTGCTTTACCGGTATTACAATGGAAGATGCTCCGAGGAACTAGCGTGAGTTATTGATTATTTGATATGATGTAGTCGGGAAACACGCCATACGCGTTCCCAACATTTGTATACGGTACACATTTGTCAAATGAGAACGGGTCGCTTCTTCGACTCGTTCTTGTGTTCAACAGCTCGGTTGTGGAATGATTTGCCGGCCTCTGTATTTCCTCCTTCCTACAACATGGGTCTCTTCAAAACTAATATTCATTCCTTCCTCTCCTCAGATGACGTAGGCCCTGAGGGAAATTATTTTTCTGTGTATAGTTAATTTTAAAAAAAAAACTAAGCGAATCACGTAAAAATCGTTAAATGTTATATAATTCAGTGAATATCATTAAAAAAAATTTAGATCTTAATGATAAAAAATGTATTGAAACTTCTTTTTTCTGATATACTTATTTTAGTAGTTGTTATAACATTAAAAAATGTACAGGTTAATTCACTAATTAACTGTCTAAAAGTATGAAACGATTTTTTCATGGAATGTCTCTTATTTTCATATTTTTTTTGTTTATATCTGTTTACATTAGCTCCACAGGCGGCCCAGAGGAAAAAAATCCCTTAAAGCCTATGTTTTTGGAGAATGCTGTGTGGAGGGTCTTTAAAGGGAAAGGAAGGAGAAGGATGAGTATTGGGTATGAGTGGTGAGTAGGAATCTAGTGGTCAATATATCCAGTAGTGATGGACGTATGAATCCATCCCTCTCACTGCGGTGTAAGGCGGTGGATCGAGAGTGTCCGGCTGGAGAGGTCTAGGTTAGGTCACGCACTATGTGGCCGGGCACCCCTGCTAAGACAAGAGATGTAGCGAACCACTTGGGGTGACCTATGGCAGGGGTGTTGGTTATTCAATAAATGTTTCCCGGAGCGGCGGTACCCATAACCAACGCCAAATTCAATCTTGATGAAAAAGTTATAAATATTTTGCAAAAATAACTGAAAGAAGGGATCAAATTTTGAAGAATTTTTTTATAAGTTAAACGTATCATAAAGCAATCTCTGCACGTACCTCAAAAAGCTTGTTTTCGATAATAGAATATGAAAGTTGTAACTTAAAACATGAAAGTTGTAACTTAAAACATGAAAGTTGTAACTTAAAACATGAAAGTTGTAACTTAAAACATGAAAGTTGTAACTTAAAACATGAAAGTTGTAACTTAAAACATGAAAGTTGTAACTTAAAACATGAAAGTTGTAACTTAAAACATGAAAGTTGTAACTTAAAACATGATAGTTGTAACTTAAAACATGAAAGTTGTAACTTAAAACATGAAAGTTGTAACTTAAAACATGAAAGTTGTAACTTAAAACATGAAAGTTGTAACTTAAAACATGATAGTTGTAACTTAAAACATTAAAGTTGTAAATAACAGATTAAGCAAGAAAAACGTGAAAATCAGAAAATAAAAGTATTTTTTCAGGCTTTCAGCGCCTCTGAGCAAACATGCGTGGCTGCGCGGGTTTCTGCTGTTCGTTCACCCGCTCTATGCGTCCCTAAGTGCTTTTCAATCCAGCACAATGCCCTCACTGCAAAATATAGGCCATTGCTTTTCAGGAACATACCGTATAACAGAAGACATGTGGTACATAGCAGTAGGCATTTAATATATACCAGAAGTATATATTGAATACATAACTATTGCGTAGTCGGTTTCAGGGGCAAAATCCTACATAGGAATTGAAATGTTATATGTAAGTAAATGTACTTAAAAATTGGTAACCGCAAACTTGTGTTTATTGCAAGTAGAACCATGACACATTTCAGAGCAAAAAAATTAAACAAATTAAAAAAGTGAGAGGAAAAACGAAAGAATGTGAATTTTATTTTATTGTTCTGGAAAAAATACGGTTATAATGTAAAAACACACGTATAATAATAAATATAGTCAATTATACCAATTGCAAATTATGTAAATGAAATTTGTGAATGTTAACCTTACTTAATACTGCATGAAAATGAAAGATCATGTACCTACCTACCAAGTACAAACGATTCCTGTCAATTTGACTGTTCTAGAATGGGGAGATCTTCCTAGTTGGACAGTCAAAGCTTCCTTAAACTGTGAATGTACTTTTTTAACAAAATAAATAAATAAAACACCGTATCTATTTATTTAAAAAATATCTCAAGGCATACTGTAGAAAGAATTTTTGAACATGGTGTTCAAATGCAATCAAATATCGGAAAAATATATTTGTTAGAGATGGAAATAAATATAACTGTTACAATTATTATAAGCAATAATTATCAGCCTGAAACACTCATCAACATTGAAAAATCTTCCGAGAAAAGATACTTGCCGCCAACGGGACTTGAACCCGTGTCCTTCTGATTGCCGGTCAGCTGCTCTTGACCACTGAGCTATGGGGGCTTATCAAATACCCGCCAAATAATTCAATATATACTATTGTTTCATTCAATAATTACTGCTTATTATATTTTATGCATTTTTCGTTGGTTTTTCTTTGAGTCAATGAAAATCCCACTCTGAAACGGCTTCCTTATTCAATTCAATTTATTCATTTTTAAAACATCACAAAAAAAATTTCAAAGCGTTTTGAAAGAGAGAATATATTTAGATTCAAACATATTTAAGCAATTTATACGTCAATGTAGCACAATCAGACTAACAGCAACAAAGCTTGTCGTTTGAATTGTGCTTCATTGATATTAAACATATCGATATTCGAAGTGATTCTATTTAACAACAAGACCGCTCTCCCGACTGGCATAATCATTGGCAAAAATAAACTTATACCTAAAATAACCAATAACAGGCGCTTTGGGGTCGATTCGCTAAACGATTCTATATTGCAGGGGTGCCCGGGTTCATGGGGTGATATTATTTTAGGTCTTGACGGCGAATGCTCATTTAATGCGTGTCAGGCTGGCTCAGGAGAGACTGATGGAGGAAGACTATTTTGCCTCTCCAGCAGAACTCCAAGTTGTACAAAAAGCAATGCATGGTGGGAGATGATTTTAACTAAATTAAAGAATCGTAATTATCCAAGAAAACTTTTTCAAATATCTTGTGATTATTTTAAAGATAGAAAAATTATAATTTCTTTTGGTGATTGTATCATTGAAAGAGATGTGGACATGGGTTGTCCCCAAGGTTCTCCCCTTGCACCGGATTTCTGGAATATTTTATTTGATGACTCCTCCAGGTTACCCTTACCTGAAGGCACTATTGCGATTGATTACGCAGACGACAAATTGTATTTGGTCTCTGGGGACAGTAGAAAAGAAGTTGAAAATAAAGCTGAAGAAGGTTTGAAAATGATTCTTAACTGGGGAAAGGAAAACAGACTGACTTTTGCTCCCCATAAGACCGTGGGTCTCCTTATGAAAGGCTCCCTCAGTAGAGGTAGAAACCCTTTCATAAAAATGGGAGATACTGCAATCCGTTTTGTAGAGAGTACTAAATATTTAGGCGTTACATTAGACACATCGTCCTCGTTCTTGACTCACATTAAAAGCGTTTCTAGTAAGGCCCAGGCTCTCTTCTTAAAACTGAGAAGAATCTCAACTGCTGAATGGGGTTTACGTTTCCCTGCGCTCCGTCTATTATACAGATGCGTATATGTGACACAAGTCTCATATGGTGCCTGTGTATGGGAACATCGACTCGGTAATTCACTTATTCATTCAGCGCTTAAGAGGGGCCAGCGAATCCCCTTAATGGCGCTTTCAGGAGCCTACAGAACAGTTTCATCGGATGCTTTGCCAATTTTGGCTGGCATTTTGCCAATTGATTTAGAAATTAGGGAAGTTTTGACAAAGAAGTGTCTGAAAAGAGGAAGACCTGTAAACCACCTTGGTATTGAATTAATACCTGGTGGAGCAGCGCCTCTCCCTGAACTTCTAAAGATGATGAGAATAAAAACGCTGAGTGAATGGCAGATAAGATGGGATAGATCGAATATGGGAAGATGGACCTTCTCCTTCTTTCCATCAGTTAAAATCAGAATGGAAGGGGCATATCTTTTAATGGACCACCATATCACCCAATTGCATTCTGGGCATGGGGAGTTTAGAGGTAGACTTCACAGACTGGCTCTATCATCCCATCCCAATTGCGCTTGTGGTGATACCGACCAAACAGCCGAGCACATTTTGTGGCACTGTGAGATTTTGACGGATGCTCGAGACGAAATGATTGATGGTTTACAAGTTATTACGAGACCTGCTTGGAATACAGATCTCGTCTCGAATAAGGTGAACTTTGAGTGCCTGAGGAAATTCACGAAAGTTTGGGTTGAGAGATGGCCTGTTCTTAGAGTCGCTGAGTAGCTGTAAAACAACTTAGGTACCAGGTGTATTTTGCTTCTGAATTCACGGACACTCTTAATGATTCCTTTACATTTACCGTTTGGATTTAATTGTTATGATTTATGTGTTTCGCGTTTCTGTAATATGTTACTTCTTTTATTTTATTAACATTTATTTTATTATATATTAGGATTTATATGTTATATTTTACATTTGCGTTATTATATTATTTTGTTCACTATGTTTTAAAAAAATGTATATAATTGCCTTGCGATTTGTTTTGTTAATAATTACTATACTACCTGTTAATTTATGCCATGTTCCTTGTTTTGTTTTGTTTGTCTTTAACTGTTTCAATGTTTTACTGGATGAACTGAACTCCAATTTTTTTTTTAAATTTTTTTTTCCCCCTATCCCCATACGGGGGTGTGCTGGACCTCGTCCTGCTTCATCTTTAGTTACATTACTAATTTTGCAGATCCTTCTCAAATCTATCTGCGCCTCCCCCAATGACATGTGCAGGCTTGAGGCTTGATCAGACGACCTTGACTATCCTTTGTCCTGCCTCTGACTACCCAATGCTGAATTTTCTTTTAGTCTTCGGGTATTTTACCCCAAATATTCAGTTAACATTCTTTGAGGTTTCACTGAGTGGTTGGCTAAGGGACACGGAAGCTAAGTGTAGTTTATGATCAGACCGAAAGCCATTCACATTTTTTGTTGGTACTTGCCAATTGATTTGAGATTTATTGTATTACTTATGTTCTCTATTTTATGCAGGTGCTTGCGGGTTTTTACAGATGCAATATCGCCTCATGGAGCCTCATGAATGAGTTTTTCTTTTGCCCTGTTTAATTTATCTTTGTCTTACTAACCTATTTTTTGCATTTTGTTTTTCCTGTTAAGCACTTGCATACTGCTTACTAACAACGTATGCATGGACACTGGAGGTCTAGATTCGTTCAAAATAAATAAATGTAGCTTCGTTTAACAAAAAAAATTAGAATCTTGCGAGAGCCTTGAAGGAGTAACCATCAGTTACTTATACCAAGGCGGGTAAGAGGTGGATTACCTCCACTGTACAAAAAGCAATTGTAAAATTATTAGTCGTCCCTAATATTTTCAAACAGAGACGTAATAAACCGTTGTTGTTTCAGAGTGCCAAAATTTAACCTGATGAAGCCATAGTAAATAATGCAAAATCACACAAAATCATACGTTTTTGTTTTGAAAATTTGATCGCGTAGAAGTATTATAGATGCTTCAATTAAATACTGCGTGTAGAACATACCTTGGCCCTTAAAAATATCGGTCGTTTTTTTTATAAATCTTTTAATAAGCCCATAAAAAAATAAAATATAAAGTCTGTAAAAAATACTTTTAAGTCCAAACTCTCTTATTTATAAACCCCTTTTCGGATACGGTTTTATTGTTTAATGCAGCGAATTCAGTTTCTTTTATAATAATCGCAAAAAAAAAAATTGATTTTTACGTCTGAAGTTCACAAAATAAAATAAAATATACATTTTCGCTTTGTTATTTTACAATACGGCCGGCAGTAGACGACTTTGGATTTTCACAGTGAACTCTATGCCGTCCACCGAAGGGACATAACTAAACAAGCCCGTTTTTTCTATATTAGTTCGCCCCCGAACGGATCGGGAAACGGACGCTAGGCTCCAAGTCGCTTTGTTCCGTGAAACCAATTTTAAAATTCTGTTTTATTACAATAAACAATGCGTAAAAACGAGTTAATGTTTTTTACAGGCCTTTACGAAATCAACCTGTAAAAAAAATTCTCAAATACCTTTTCCAACCTTTCAAAAAGCCTTTTCTCAAGTATTTTTAAACTCCTATAAAAGGGCGTGAATTCCGATTTCGATTTTTTCCTGGACTATTGGATCGCCTTAAGGCAATACTATGGCACAAAATTATAATTCAACATGTTTACCCCTCAGCATAAAGAGAAATTAGAACATAAATAAAGCACTAGATTCACGCGCAACGACGGGTTAATAGTTCCGAAATATAACAATAAGTACGGACAGAGAACGTTTGAATTCATCATACCGAAGATATTTAATTTATTATCTATTCATTAAATAAATAAAAATATTAAAAAACTGTTAAGGCTCATCGCCATGCACCTATGTGCGAGGGGTCGTCCGTCACTCTTGCACCCACTGACCCCCAGATTCTTGCCCATCCTTCATACCCTTTTCCTTCCCAGAACATCCTCTTCTTTATTTCCTTTAAAAGATCCTCCTTATAGCATCTCAAAATATGACATAGGCCCTAATGGAAAGTATTTGCCTTTGGGCCTCCTTTGTAGAACTAATGTAAAAATAAATAAATAAAAATGATACCAAAAATATGCTGAAAAGCAGCACCATTTGTGATAGAATATTGAAATGGCTTGGTTAATCTTCTTTTACACTTGGATCTTGGATACCAGTTTTCCATTTTGTATTGTAAAGTATTTTGCTTTTGTGTTATTATACGTATTTAGATGTACACCGTACATTGTCTTTAAAAAAATACGTAAAAGATCAGCTGTGAGAAATAGCTTTCTGAAACGTTGCTTGAAATAGCTTTAGTCGTGTTTGCTGACCAGATATGAAATGCCAGGTACTTCACCACTTTCATTTTCTCCATCTCCTTCTATTCTTGACCACCTCCCGCCTCACAACATACCCCAATTGGGGATGCCACGCTTTCACTGGCTCCATACAGTTGGGATGGGAACTTTTGTGCAGTATTCAAGTTAAAATTGAAAAAAAAATTCCACGTAACAAAGTACCTACATTCTATGAAAACACAATTTGAAGCCTTTTTCTCATCTCTCATATTCTTTCGAAACTCAGGCGAAACCGGGAAGTGACGTTAGTATTATAAAACAGAGATCTTAAATCTTAGTTGGTAGGTAATCACCGTCTTTGAATACATTTTTTTTTTAAATGGACAAGTATTTACATGTGTTTAAATGAAACAGGTTTTTAATAAATCTGCTGCCCAACCTGTTATCTAACTTTTCTCTAAATTCAAGATCAAGCTTAATGTTCTAATAATAAATAGTTGTAAAAAACACCTTGATTTTTTTCATTACATTCAACGCTTTCTCTACCCAACACAATCTTGCATTATTATAAAATTCGACTGTTGAATAAATAAATAAAAATGTGTCTACGTATTTATTAAACGAGTTTTGTTTTTAAAAATGCCACGAGCAACGATTTAAAATTTATTTGCTAAAGCTTTCGCTATTTCCTCCAATGCTTTCAGTATTATAGCAACCATATATGTCTATAGGGTTGTTTTGTATACAGGAAGTATCTCAACGGAACTAAGGCAGTTCAAGATAATTACCAGAAGAGACGGCAGTGCGTATGATTGAGGTATTAATGAGACTGAGCGCTATCTACTACATAATTAGAGATGTGTACTGTACTGTACAGTAGAGAGAGATATTGTTTGTTATAATAATGATTATTTCCATTGTTTAGATGTCAACAGGATATTGTTATTAATTCTATTTAACTGTCTGAGATATTTATTTTTTTCTATTTACGCAATGTTATGAAGTAGTTTCTTGAATCTTTACTTTCAACCCCTGTACAATAATTTGCGCTAGGTACTAAATTCAATAGTATTTTTTGTAAGGTTTGCCACACCGAGGTGCCCATTGATTGGCCCAGATTTCGGTGGGAGGGGCCAAAGGGACGAAGCCGGAAGGCTTGGGGGTTTTTGGCAGGCTCTTCTCGTCCCAGCTTCGCTAAGAATCGGTCACGCCACCTGCGTGGTTGGGATAGATCCTTTATATCATAACAGTTTTTTAAAAACACGTGCTTAGAAATTGAAATAAATTCAGTGACGTCTTTTTGACGAGGAGTGGCCCTGCCCAGATGTAAACCGTGCGAGATAATGTACGTAAGCCTTATTTAATTATGTTATTAATTCATTCCTTTGATTGGGTTCTAAAATCATTAACTAATCCGTTCACAAAGAGGTACACGCTTTTTCCTAGTAGCGTAAAATCACCAATAAATTCTTCATAATTTAAAGCAACAAGGAATCTTTTTATTTATTATATTATAACCCTTACCTGCAATAAATGAAGCGACGATCGTTTTGAATCAAATCCGATCGAATTGAGAACACAACATCCCTGGGAAGAGCTAGCCGAGGTTTGTATTATAATTTGGTTTTGGTAAGTATTTAAATTGAACCATTGTTGTTGAGTCTTGATCATTGTGTTATTTAATTTCAAATTTGTTATAAGTTCGTAATCAGGCGGTTCGAGCCCGTCGATACGTAACACTGTCGCCTTTCAACGTGGAGCTAGATTTGGTTCATTATGATATGTCGCTTTCCTTGATTTTTTTCATAAACTCCATGCTGTTTTTCGTGATGTATGTATAAATATGTAAATAATTATAATTTTTTTTCCCCCTTTAAATGTATAGCTAAATAAGTGATTGTGAATAGTTTTAAAAAGTTCAAGCGTGTTTGCAAACGCCGCCATTTTGATCCACGTGTTTTTTCAACCGCCGGTATATCAAGTGTTCGAGAAGTATTTAAAAAAGTTCACGCGTGTTTTAATGATCTGCCATCTTGTCGGCCGCATCTCCGGATTAAAAAAAAAAACCGCCACGTGTTTTCGATCGTTTAAATCAAGTTTTTTGTCGTTAACAGCCACCATTTTGGAAACATCTCAAATCTCCACGTGTTTTCGATCGTTTAAATCAAGTTTTTGTCGTTAACAGCCGCCATTTTGGAAGCATCTCAAATCACCACGTGTTTTTGACCGGTAAATATTTAGTCATGCCGTATTTTGAAAAGATTCGTTTTGTTTTACGCGATTCTTGAAACAAAATGGTTACCGGAAATCTCAGAATTAGATACCTCAGATTAAAATCTGCTAGCGTAGGTAAATGCATTGAAGGTACGGTATACCCGCTCAAAAAGGGAGATAGTGAAATTCGAGCAAAACCACAATTCGGAATTTAAGCCTTGCTTGAAATGGATTTAGCCATATTTGGTGCATATTGTGATCTTCTGCTAAAAAACGGCGTTGTGGTTATTTGTTAGTTAGTTCTTTAACCCGTCTGCTTGGTTCAATATATTTGCACCCCACAAATCGGAAGCCTGGATTTTGCGCGTAAATTCTAAAACCGTCATTTTGGATTGAGATTGTAAAATATCTATGCAAGATAACTTTCATATCTCAAAGACAATAAGAAGCATTATTTCGTTCTCTTTCTGGTTAAAAGAGAAATACATATGTTTGCATGAGAAGAAGAGAGATATTGAAGCTATATAGCTTTTAAAATGTAAGGTCGCTCGGGACGTTTTTGGTCTTATGAAAGTATAACGCGATTACGTGTTTTGGGATGTATTTATTCCTAAACAAGCAAATGGGTTAACAAATTTTCCTTTAGTAAGTGCCGCTCGCATAGCACGCCAATTTAAATTGTGTGACCTCAAGTTTAGTTTGCTTGACATAGGTTTTAAATATATTTGAATAATTTTAAATCGACGTAATTTACTTGCAATGATAGAGTTTAAGAATTCTACAAAAAGCCTTCAACCGCGGTAAACGGTCGGAAGCAGGTACCTAAGGTCGACCCCGACGGATCCATTTTTACGACCGAGCACCGGATGAGATCTATTGTCTTTTTTCATAGGCAAAGAATTTATTTCAAATATCTGAAAGTACTTACCTAGTAGATGCGATTATTTTTAGAATAACGGCCATTAGTTTGAAACAGAAAGTGTGTTGAGATCACATTTTAGCGTTATTTTTCGTTGAAACGAGCTGATGATTTAGAGTGGTAAAATAGTATTTACCTATTTAAACATAGATTTTTAACAGTTAAAAAAAAAACGAACGCAAAAAAAAAAAATTTTAATCGAGTTCAATTCTCGTGATTTACCAGTGAGATATAATTTTTAGTGTTCAATGATACCGCCTTCCTTATGGGATATAAATACCTACCAGTTCGAATCTGGAATGATAATAATGCAACGCACTCCGACGTAATTACCTTACTTCAAAATTCAGTCGCGGGTTCGATTCCTTGCGAAATTATATATCTCCGTAACCATGCCGATCTCTCTATCGAAGAGTAGAAACCTATTAACGATTAGATAAATATGTTTGTGCCTATGATATTTTAGGGGATACTGTGTGGAGGGCCCTTTGAGGAAAGGAAGGAGAGGAAGGAAAGAGGGATGAGGGGCGGATATAAATTTAGTGGTCAGTGTCCAGGAGTGACAGACATAGGAATTCCTTTCTCCAAATTACGGTTCGACGGCAGGTAGTCAGTCCGATTTTACCCCATATGGACTCAGGCACTCGTAGCGAACGAAACACCCAAGTGTAGCGAATCCCTTAAGAGGATTACCTATAACTGAGGCGCTGGTTATACAATAGATAGTTCCGGGGCAGCGGTACCCATGCCCGCAACAACAAATTGATACGACAACGAATTCTATGAAAACGGTAATGGAACGGATGTAACGGAAGTACGATAGCTATTTTTTTTTAAAATAGATGGATATATTCGGAATCTGTTAATATTAATGTATAGGTATTACTATTAATTAATTATTTTACGGAAAAGTGATAGTGGGTTCGATTATTACTTTTGATTTTCGAGATTTTGCTCAGGATAGAACAAGTGTCTAGATTTAGTCAACTAACGGTGTAGATTGATTGCATAGAAATCAATAGATGTTAATTGAAATTAAAGTTATTATTTGAAATAATAAAGATAAGAAACGAACTTATTTACAGATATTTAATAAGTTGATAGAAGAAGATCAAGACGGAATGCAACTATAATGTTGGCCCATACCAATTAGAAAATAGTTATTCAAAGAAAATCAAGATGGAATCCATCTTAGCCAAGTGGAAAATTATTTCTTCAAATAATTTTGAAATTTATTTGTTTGAGTAGAGTTTCGCGCTAAGCGACGGACGTGAATCGTATTTTGACTGATTTATCACTCAAATGGTTTTGTAGGAACCGGAGAAATCAACGTATTGTGAAAATAAGATATGAAATTGACACCACACCCTTCCACACATACCTACACTCATCGTGCTGTTTTCGAAAGGACGCTTTTGGGATAGTGCATACACGTACATTACAATCGCTTCGGAGTAATTAACCGAATGTGATAACCACTAACATTCGCCACTCATACATACACTAACCTTGACACTGTTTTCGAAGGGGCCCATTCGAAAGCAGTGTGTACACACCTTACATACACACTACACTTGTATTTTATAACTATTCATGTACATCATTCGACATTCGTATTGTATTTCATATATAACTAGCCTCTGCTTGCTATTATTTTCACCTCTCTTTCAAGCTCGAGAATGAATGTCGTTGGTGATTAATAATTGCGATTTGATGGTTTGCTCGTTCCGGGAAAAAACTAGCTGGCGCCCCGCGGCACAGCCCGCGTAAATGAAGTGGAAAAGTCCCTGACTTCTGAATTATTATTTCATTATTATTATTGTTGTCATCATTAAAAAAATACTATAATGCGCTGACTAAAATAATAACTTTAAATATTGCCTTAAAACGCGATACATCGACGACAATTATATTACAGTGAATGTGATAAAACCTGAGGTATTATTAATGTGTTTTCTTGAAATGTTTGAATGGTCCTGAATTATAGGGCGTTGTTTGAATGGTCCTGAATTATAGGACGTTGTATGAGTGTTCCTGAATTGAATTGATGCAGGACGCTGTTTGGGTCTATAAATGACTCTGATTTTTGTTGTCTATTTTGTTATCTGTTTTGTTTTAATATGTCATTAACCAGTAATCCGTACTGTTAAAAAGTGGATACTGACTTAACTGAGCCATTACCTGTTCTTTAAAAGGGGGTTAAATGTGCTTTTTGTTCTACGATATGTCAATACATACATCACGACATCTAATGTGGAGTTACCTTACGCTTTGATCTCTTGTTGCTTATACATTACCATTCCGATAGTTTTGTTTACTCTTGGTGTTCGTACTTTTCTAATTATGTCATTTTTTTTGCTTTCATGTTGACGTTACTCATTGAGTCGTTCCCTGCTGCTGAGAATCATTACTGTTGCTGTAGACGCCCTGATGGACATCACTGCCTCGAAAGCTGAGTTTAACGGTGTTCCTGTCAGCCGCTTGGACGTGTTGATTTTGCTGTTTTTTGATATTTTGTCTAAACTTAATAACTTATCATGTGTCTGTAAACTGTACAACTTTTTGCCTAGGTTTTTTAATGCAGAATCTCTTTGTGAATGATGTTTTTTTTGTAAAGTTTATTGTGGGAATTCTTTGAAGGGTTAAAGTCAAAAAACCTTCGTTACAACGGCGGTTTTTTGCTGGTGTTTTCGGGGATGTGTTATGAAGTAGTTTCTTGAATCTTTACTTTCAACCCCTGTACAATAATTTGCGCTAGGTACTAAATTCAATAGTATTTTTTGTAAGGTTTGCCACACCGAGGTGCCCATTGATTGGCCCAGATTTCGGTGGGAGGGGCCAAAGGGACGAAGCCGGAAGGCTTGGGGGTTTTTGGCAGGCTCTTCTCGTCCCAGCTTCGCTAAGAATCGGTCACGCCACCTGCGTGGTTGGGATAGATCCTTTATATCATAACAGTTTTTTAAAAACACGTGCTTAGAAATTGAAATAAATTCAGTGACGTCTTTTTGACGAGGAGCGGCCCTGCCCAGATGTAAACCGTGCGAGATAATGTACGTAAGCCTTATTTAATTATGTTATTAATTCATTCCTTTGATTGGGTTCTAAAATCATTAACTAATCCGTTCACAAAGAGGTACACGCTTTTTCCTAGTAGCGTAAAATCACCAATAAATTCTTCATAATTTAAAGCAACAAGGAATCTTTTTATTTATTATATTATAACCCTTACCTGCAATAAATGAAGCGACGATCGTTTTGAATCAAATCCGATCGAATTGAGAACACAACATCCCTGGGAAGAGCTAGCCGAGGTTTGTATTATAATTTGGTTTTGGTAAGTATTTAAATTGAACCATTGTTGTTGAGTCTTGATCATTGTGTTATTTAATTTCAAATTTGTTATAAGTTCGTAATCAGGCGGTTCGAGCCCGTCGATACGTAACAGCAATCTCAAAGATATGTATTGTTGATATAATATACTATGCTCCATTTCAATTTGGGATGGGGAAATGGGTACCGCCGTTCCGGGAACCGATCTTCACCACTTCCTAAATTAACACATTTAATCACTGGATACCAAATTTGTCCAAGTTCACATAGGTCTCATATAAATCGTTGTAGAGAGACACTGGCATGGTGAGAAATATTATCTAAACGGTATTGGAAAAAGAAACCCACGTTGTATATGAAAATTTAGAATTTAACCATAGAAAAATTCTAAGTTTTCGAAATTTGAGAAAAATTTATAAAATTTCAGGAACTTTTAATTAAATATTTTTTTATGAAACGACAAAAACGTGAGGTGATAGTATTCGTTATCACGTTATCGGTAATTTTAGATAGAAAAACACCTAAGCTGTGCCATTTATATAATTTTTTAATGTTGGTTTAAAAACAATAATATTTTAAACAAAGTATAATTATTTCTAATAATAACATTTGTAAACGTTTTTCATCACCTTTCAAAAACAGTTTTAGTTTTCGGATATAAACAGAAATAATCCATTTATTTGGATTTTATTGTATTTTGACTTTCTAAAAGAAACTCACGATTTCTGAGTGTAAAATAAAACAGCTAACTATTTGTAAATCTCTTTTATGGCCAATTTTATAAGTGGTTCCTAATCATATGTAAAATGAAAGTTGATTACGTATAAGAAAATGAATTAAAATTTTATTTTTATTTTAATTTTATGAGTAAAACCTCAAATAGTAATATATTTTTTTAAAGTATGTTTATTCAGTTTTTAATTATACAATATATACAAATCTTACAAAACTGATCAATTTGATTGTAAGAAATATTTAATTTTTCCTATTGAGTTAATACTATATACTAATAAGTTTTACATAGTAATTACTATTTTTTTTCTGTATTAGCGCAGTCCGATTATACATTCAGGCACAATCAGGTTTTAAAAATAATCCACCAAAGTTTGGTAATTAAACATAAATTGATTGACTGCCGTAATATAGTACTATATTATGAATATGAACCAAATTCATTTTAAGAAAATGAATTTTATAAAATATATTATGATAAAACTATACTACAGATAAAACAAGTCATAATAGACCTGATATAGTTTTACATGACAAAATTTAAAAAAAATAACTTATTTCATTGATGTAGCTATTTTAAATTCCTGTAATATTCAAAAATTCGTTTCTAAAAAAATAAGATAATATACAGATTTAGGAAATGAGATTTAAAAAATTTGGCTACTGGTATATTTGTTATTTTGGCTACTGGTATTCTTCCTAGGTCTCTCCTTCAAAATTTAGGCATATTAGATTTGTCAAAGAATTTACATATAAAAATGCAAAAATCAGTCATTTTAAACACATGTAGGATTACTAAAGATTTTTTAAATATTTATATTGAGGGATCAGTAGGATTTATAGGTCTAATTAGGAGTTCCACAGAGTTATTACTAATTATTATAAAATACTATTTATAATAATGTTTATTGACTCGAAGCCAGAACCTATCGCTTTCCGAACAAAGCGAGATGTCCTGAACCTTAGCTCAGTTGGTAGAGCACTTGCCATGTACGCAAAGGGTCCTGGGTTCGAGTCCCAGAGGTGCCAATATCTTTTTTCTGATTTTTCTGTTTCCAGATTTTCGATTGAGTTTCGCTTATATTACCTTCATTTAGTTAAAATAAAAATAATATAATTTTTTATAATTATTTTTGGAATAGGTTGAAATATTTTTAGCTTTGTTAATACTTGACCTAACACCTGAGACAATCCCTGGTTGCGTTCATCTACAATATTCCAACCCGACAACATTTACACAATTTCACAATTTGGGAGGCGGGAATGGGTACCGCCGCCCCGGGAACCTTTATTGGATAACCAACACCTCTGTCATAGGTCACCCCAAGTGGTTCGCTACGTTTGGTGATTTAGCAGGGGTGCCCGGGTTCATGGGGTGAGGTTTGTCTAGGTCTTGGAGGTGCATGACCAGGACATACTGAACCCCAGATTCCTACCCACCCCTTAAACCCTTTTCCTTCCCAGAACTCTCCTCTCCTCCCTTTCCTTAAAAAAAACCCTCCACACAGCATCCTCAAAGATGACATAGGCCCTGAGGGAAATTATTTTCCTCAGGGCCTCCTGTGTGGAGTTCCTGTAAAAAAAAAAAAAAAAAACATTTCCGAATATTAGGATTCAACAAATTCACTCTCTGGAATGTTCATTTTCATGATTTATTTATTTATTTATTAATTTACGGACAACAGTCCATTAAAAACATAATAATAACACGAATAAAAAATAAAAAAACAGAGATGACAGTGAAGGGAGAGCACATAAAAATTAATAGCAATGACAATATAAAATATAAAAAGTACATATAGAGACACTACAAGTCAAAGCATGAAGAAGCATTTCAATATTGCGCAACGACTGCCGAAAGTCATTTAGTTTTACACCAAAAAAATCAATGCTTTGACTTGCGTTGACAAGTCTCGACATTCTGGATAAGGGAGAATGGTATCCGTAATTAGTAGAATGTTGATTGAGGAACAGCAATTCATTATTTCGAAGCCTACGGGAAGGGATGTTAAACTGGATGAGTTGTAACAATGCAGGTGTATCTGTAATACTGTTGATAATTTTAAATATGCAAATTAGATCAGAGTCCTTTCTACGTTTTTCTAAAGAAGGCATGTTTAAAATGTGTTCAATTTCATCATATGAGTACCTGCCTCTTTCAAGACCCAACCTCCAAGCAATTCCTCTTAGGAAACGATGTTGTACGGATTCGATGTGACAAATGTGGACAGCGTAGAAAGGAGACCAAATGCCACTAGCATATTCAAGGTGAGGGCGAACCAGCGAACAGTAAAGAGTTTTAAGTGTACTTATATGTTTGAAGTCAGAGGTAATTCTATGAATGAAGCCGAGTAGTTTAAGTGATTTATTTACGATATTATTTATGTGATCACGGAAAGAAAGTTTGCAGTCTAGAGTGACCCCAAGGTCCTTGATAGATGTGACAGTAGATAGACAAACACTATTTAGTTTATAATCAAACTGAATAGGTTTTTTGGTTCTATAAAAGGACAAAATTTTGCATTTATCAACATTAAGTTCCATGCAGTTAATTTTGCACCAATCGTTAAATGAATCAATATCAAGTTGAAATAGTAAACAGTCAAGGTGGGATTTAATAATCTTAAGAATCTTATTATCATCAGCAAATAGCCAGAAACGTGTGTGAGAAAAAACTTTTGTGATATCATTAATAAAAAGGTTAAAAAGAAGCGGGGCCAAATGGGCTCCTTGGGGAACGCCGGAAGTTACATCAATGTTAAAGGATTCAAAGTTATTTATTTTAACCCTTTGTTTTCTATCTGTCAAGTAAGAGTGAAAGAATGATAACAAAGGGTTTCTAATGCCTATAGCATAAAGTTTGGCCATGAGAATACGGCGATTAACTTTGTCGAAGGCTTTGGAGAAGTCAGTGTATAGAACATCAACCTGAGTGTTATCTTCTAAGGCTTTCACAATGGTACTTGTAAAGGAAAGTAAATTTGTTGTTGTAGATTTCGCCGATCTAAATCCATGCTGTTCCTCAATTAGAACACTTTTGAAAACAGGAGTAATTTTCTTTGTAATTATCGACTCAAATATTTTTGGAATATTAGATATAATTGATATCGGTCTGTAATTTCCAATATTCGACTTGTTTCCGGACTTAAAAATGGGTCGAATATATGAAATTTTCCATGAGTCAGCAAATGTTCCAGATGAAAGTGACAAGTTGTACAACATACAAATTGGGTTAGATAGTGTATATTTACATTCTTTTAGCAAGATTTCTGGAATGCCATCAGGTCCGGTACTTTTTTTGTTAGAGAGATTATTTAAGGATTGGTAAACCTCCTTAAGTGTAATTTGGCAATCATTTAAGTCAATATTATGGTCATAGTTAAGTGGAGGGATGTTGCATGATGCATCAGAATATACAGAGGAGAAGTGTTTGGCAAAAAGGTTGGCCTTTAGTAGCATGAGTTTCATAATAATACATACTTGAAGGAAGATCATTATCAGTACGCTTTTGCGCAACAAATTGCCAAAATTGTTTAGGATTTTGCAGTAACTTTGTCTCTGTAACTTCTACAAAATATTTATAACATTTGGCTGATTCGATTTTGGACAGTTCCCTTAGTTGAGAAAATTTATGATAAAAGCTTAAGTTCCCAGTGTCTTTAAATAATTTATGATTCTTCTTTTTTTCAATTATTAACTGTTTAAGTTTCGTGCTAAACCAATTTGGAAACTTAGATTGAGAGTAACACCCCTTAGGAACAAACAATTCTACAGCATGTGATACACATTCATTAAATTTAAGTACAGCGTCATTAATATCAGAATTTAAAAATAGTGTCGACCAATCAATCTGGGATAGATATTTGTTCATATTAAAATAGTCGCCGTTAAGATATTTGTAGTGATAAGAGACATTTGGTTTCAAGGAATCAGAATTGAAAAAATGTGTAATTTTAATAGAGAGAGGTGGATGATATTTATCCAAAGGTAACAAAGAGACATCAGCTTCACTTACTATGACATTTGGTATGCTAGTGAAAATCAAATCCAGGCAAGAGCCTAGATAGTTAGTGACTGGATTTACTTGAAACATATTCAAATAGGCAAAAAATTTTACAATTTCAACAGCTTGTGGAGAAAGATTACTAGAAGGAGTTTTGACACCTTGATCGTCATTCAGCCACAATATTTTAGGTAAATTATAATCGCCAAATAAATAGGGAATCAGCGTTTCTAGACACATGTTCAATTGAAGCAGTATGCGACTTATAGACTTCTACCGAAGAGGAGGGAGGAATGTAAACACAACCAAGTACAAGCTTTTTGGTACCAAGTAGAACACACAGGAACAATTGATCAGAAACATTGGTAAATGTTTCTAGAATATGGCAGGGGTATTTTTTGTTTACGCATATCATCACTCCACCACCTTTACACTTAAAAGAAGAAGTAGAACGGTCACTGCGGAAAACGTTATAGTAAAAAAATCCAAGTTCAGCAGATGAGATATTTTCAGATAGCCATGTTTCGGTTAAAAATATAAAGTCGTAATTACATACACTGACGTTACAGCGAATAGTGTTCAGTTTCGTATTTAGGCCACGAACGTTTTGATAATACATTGAGAAGGAATTTTTCTCAGAACGATTATTCAAGTTCAACCTAAAAAATTTATCCGAGAAAGTTCACGTCTTTCAGCAGCTTGGCGGGCGGGGCAGTCTTGAGCTCCAGTTTTGTGGGAAGCCGGTTTTCTGAAGAAGGTGCAGGTGGCACATACTGGAGATTTTTCCTTTTTGGGGCAGGCATCACGGTTGTGGCCAACTTTGGCGCAGTGGGGACAGGTGGGTGAGTCTGCTTGGCACTTGGAAGCTGTGTGGCCATATAGTTGACAATGGCCACATTTCATGATGATGTGTTATTTCACATCTTTGTACAAAACAGTTTTAATGTTAAAAGAAAAACGTCTTGTATCTGCCGTTCTAATATCTTGGTTTTAATGAATAAAATTTTCACAATTTCCTTATTATTTTATTTTATTTATTTTTATATTATTTATTAACAGAAACAAACAGTAAATAAGATACTTTGGTTAAAAAAATTACAATTAATGTTGTAGGGGCGTGCAAATAGCCCCAGACACGAAGGAATATTACCCTATGTAATTAATGAAAGATGAACTCTTCCCTATGTGACACAAAACAGATTATACAGCAATTCCAAAATCCTCAGTGAAAACAAAACAATACTCACTCAGAGAATGCAGCTCTCCACACGATGTCCAGACAAACGACACTAGTTTCTTTGAAATATTGAATTTGCCTATTATGGTATGCGTATTAAGTAATTACCGGGTGCATTGAACAAATTTATATTATTGACATGATGCTCTTTTTAAACTTGGGTAGTGAATCGGAGAAAATGTCGATGTTAGAATTTAGACCAATAATATTGAACATGTGAAGAGCACGATTGATTGGCGAATTAGATGCTGCATTTGTCTTGTAATTAAGGGTGTGGAATAGTTCTGTACGGCGTGTACGTCTTAATAGTATGTTAAAATTAACTAGGGAAAGAAGTTCCGTACAGTCAATGTTATTATTTAAAATTTTATGTATAAATGTAAAATCAGCTATTGCTCGCCTTTGTTGCAAAGTTTGAAATGTGCATTCAAAGTTATTGTTGAATTTGAAGATGAGATATTTTATAACTTTGTTTTGAATATGTTCTACGTATACTTTGTATTGCGGGTTCCAAATTGGCGAAGCACATTCCAGTGTACTTCTGACTAATGCAAAATATAAAATTATTACTGTACGCGGGTTATTGAACGCTTCACTTATGCGAAGAACAAAACCAAGCGTTTTATATGACCTGTGAATGATTGAGTCTGTGCTTATTAAATATAAGTTTGCTATCAAGGTAAACACCAAGATCTATACATTCCGTTTTCGAGATGACAGGTTCATTACTGAGTGAATAAGAGTACTTAATAACATATTTATTTCTGGTGAATATCAGAGTATGACATTTGGAAACATTGATATCTAAACAGTTAACTTTGCAATACTTGCAAAGCCTATCTAGGTCACTTTGTAATGCATCACAGTGTAATCTCGTATAGGGATTCTTCACTTACTTTAACCAACGTTTTCTGACATCATTAGGAGTGAAAACATATAAAAACACTTACTATTTTTTTATGTTTTTACAGAAAAAAAAACATTTAAAAAATGTCACCGGAGACCAAAATTGCATTTACTTTTTTAATCCAAAATAATAACAGGAATCTCTATTTAAAGTAAAGGTAGTCCATGAACAACACCATGTATAACTTTTACGTCCTGAAATCTCTTTTGATGATGCTGCTCTTTAAAATAGGTTAGAAGCATAGAGTCATACAATTAGAAGCTCTATTGCGTACTATTATCTCGTCGAAGCGTGTTCCACTATTACAACGAGATAATAAATGCGTGTAGACCGGTTTTGTAGTTTCCGGTCGTTCGGCGTTTGAGCGTTGTGATCGTTGGAGGCCAAATCAGACTAATTGGATGTACAAAGGCGGAACCAGTATTTTCGCTTCACTACCTAAATGTATCACGTCAATGGTTCGAAGACTTTTTCTCGATCGTACTGCAAATTTCTTCAGACGTAGAAACGCTTCTAAAACATTGTGAGACAATTTATTGTTAATATTTCTAGTTTATTGTTTAAATGGAGTATATTTTTAAAAAAAATTATACGTTACGAATTAATCATTTAATTGTATGACATTATAAATATGTTGTTATACATACTAATCCATTTACTAAAACGGCTATACGCCTTTACTAAGAAACATTGTAAAATAAATAAATATACAAACGCCACCTTCATAAATAAATAAACGAGTGAACTAAATCAACTGCTTTCTACGATTTGTCGAGAAATGTTAGAACACCATGTGCAGTATTTACCTAGACAATATTTGTCTCAGCCTTATAGGCAATTATTATCTTAAAGATACAGAAGTCTTCTGGGTTCAGCACAGTGCCAAGTGACCTGATTTTATTGATTTGAAAACTTCGCACCTTTAGCACTGTTGTGATTTTAAACTCGATGAAACGAAAAAGCGACACTAAAAAGAGACAAACATATACATCTATAAGATTAAGACTGCGAGAAAATGAGATTAGATAATAGGTGTTCTGTTTGTGCGGGGCTTCGTAGCCTCCCCTCTCTTGTCTACTTTTGTTTTCTGAAGGTTTCTCTTGAACCGCGTGCAAACTGCACACTTGTATTTTTTAAATATTTTAATAACCACTTTGGACCTACACAAAATATTATGCCCTGTTCATTTCAATTTGTATTTCGATGCATTACTTTACATTGTGATGGTGTCCAACCTCCGATAAACGAGAGTACAGGACAAAAAAATATTTTATAATCTGATTATCCCTTTCTGATGTGATCAGAGAAGTTAACATTTTAAAATAAACTAGCGAGTTCCCGGCATGCGTTAATAAAGAAATTGTTTCTCCTTGCGTGTCCTTTCCCATTTGTCCCGTTCCCTTTCAGCCTCCCCTCCCCTCTCCCGCATTCCATACATTCAGTCCCGGTACATTCAGTTTTCAAACAGCTCGCGTGCCACCTAATGCAATTTTTTATACAAATTTCATAATGCCATAGCTCATTTGTATAAGATTTTATACAAATCTTATCCTGACAATAACGAACACAAATAAAAGAATAAACCAATTTGGTGCAGTCGTTCGGAAGTTATGCGCGTACAAATATTTCGGCGATTCATTTTTATTTAAATAGAAGATAGATATATAGCTGTAGCAAGAACCTACTTATTAAGTTTTATTCGTAACATTTAGTAAATTCGGGAACCGTGCGTTTTTTGTAAGGCTAGCATATTCTTCAATAGTAACCAACTGTTAGCTCTAAACAAATCTGAAGCATGCCCAACAATTGAATTTGGAAGCCACCTTTGGACTCGAGCACAACAATACTTTTTAAACCTAGTTGATTCAGTGCAAAGGAGGGCGGTCCGTCTGATTGAAAATCCATCATCAACAGACCGATTGCCATCCCTAATGATGCACAAACGCTATGTGGGCAAGCTGAGTCTGTTCTACAGGTATTTTAATGGAGCCTGCTCTAAAGAGGTGTTAGTGTTGTTTCCCGGGGCGTCGGTGCATGTACGCGACGGACACGAGCGGAACAGCCGATCACAATTGATGTTAGCTTCATGAGAACGGGTCGTTTCTTCGATTCGTTTTTATGAAAGTGGAACGAGCTACCGACATCTGTTTTTTTCTCCATCGTATAATTAAAAATTCCTGCAGCCCTTCTTTTAGCACGCCCCACAACGCTGCCCAACCGGGTGGCGACATATTTCCTCTGTCTTTACACTCTACAGACAAGGGCGCTCTTGTGAGGTGTCAAATAAAAAATAAACTAATCTTAATATATAAAACAAAGTCGGGTTAGTTACACTATTTATAACTCGAGAACGGCTGGGCTGATTTTGATGATCTTTGATTTGTTGGCTTTGTCTCCGCCCCGGATAGGATAATAACTATTAAAACATCACAAAAGTTAACGAAATAAATAGTTATAAAGAAAACTATTTTCCCCATACATTTTGAATGGAACGAATTTTCATCTTTTGAAAGAGCTGCAGGAATATTGTGGTAGGTAGGTATAATATTGACCGAATTAATATGGGTTCCGTAGCTCAATCGGTAGAGCTGTTGCCATGTAAGCAAAAGGTCCTGGGTTCGAGTCCCAGCGGAGACAATATCTTTTCTGATTTTTCTGTCTCCAGATTTCGATTAAGTTTCGCTAATATTGTGTTCATTTAATTAAATATTTTAATTTGAGATTTAAATCATAAAGTCTAAAAAATTAAAAATAAATATTCATCCTAGACTTGCAGAAAAAGTCAATAGATGTCGCGTATTAAAAATAAAATGGAAAAAAATTTATCCAGACACTATCTAGATTGCATTTAGTTCGAGTTGAATCTTGCAATCATATATAAAGATAGCAGCCAATAATATGTGCGTTAAGAAGATGATGATAATGTTGGTAGTTCTTAGTCGAAGTATGATACAGTTAAAAGTGACCGAATTAATATGGGTTCCGTAGCTCAATCGGTAGAGCTATTACCATGTAAGCAAAAGGTCCTGGGTTCGAGTTCCAGCGGAGCCAATATCTTTTCTGATTTTTCTGACTCCAGATTTCGATTGAGTTTCGCTAATATTGTGTTCATTTAATTAAATATTATAATATTGAAGTTTGCTTCAATTCCAAAAATTCAAAAACCTCAAATGTCAATGTGCTGATTGTTTTTCTTTTGTTCTTAAACATAGAATGTTTCCTCTCTTTCTTACACATAAATGTCAACAGTCGTAAATGGGACAAATGGTGAACGTATGTCTGCACAACTCCAGGAAAACAGCCACTTCTTTTCAAAACATTCAAGGTGCATTGTGACGTGGGGTACCTATTGCAATTCGGTAAAGTCAATCAAATACATCTACAAATTTTTCACAAAAGTCAGCGATATGGCTGTTTTTGGTGTTAAAACTACAAATAAAAAACGATGAAATCACACGCTATCAAGTTTATGAGCTACAATGAGGCGATTTGGCGTATATTCTCATTCCCCATTCATGAACGACATTCCATTGTTGTATATTTGGCGATGCATCTGGAGAATGATCAACGAGTTTATTTCATTACATCGACTGTTGCCAAACGTGCAGAAACACCTCCAGCAACAACATTGACCAGTTTCTTTTCGATTTGCCAATGCGATCTGTTTGCCCGGACGTTGCTTGTCGAACACTTTGTCGAAGAGATTTCCACGTCGGAAGCACGGCGATGTGGTTACTGATCATCCGGTTGTGCGTTCTACTGATGTTCTTGGTCGCATTTACACAGTTCACGTAAAAAGTAACGAATGCTTCTACTTTTGGTTGTTGCAGGTGAATGTTCGTGGGCCGACATCGTTTGAATCACAAGTCAATGGTGTAGTGTGCCTAACAATTCGTGTTGCATGTCAGCAGATCAATTTGCTTGAAAACGATACTCATTGGGACATGACAATCACTGAAGCAATTATTTCTGCATCTCCAGTCTGATACGCACATTATTTGCTAACATTATTTCGACATGTTTCCCATCGAATCCACGTGAACTATGGAACAAGTACAAAGATGACATGTCAGAAGACATTTTACATCGAATTCGTGTCAGTTCAGGGAATCCTGATCTCGAGGTGAACGAGGATATACATAAACAGGCTTTTTTTTGGTCGAAGACATGTGTTACCTCATGTGCGGCAATTTGTTAGTCAAGTTAGGAATAACAACGCCAAATCGACGCTTCATGAATGCAATGAATGCAATGAAACTTGCAATGAATGATGCTTTCAATCAAGAATTGGTACGTGAACGTGAATATGATCAAGATGCATTGAACCAATCAGTTTGAACGAATGTACCACTGTTGTACCCCCACAGAAGGAAGTGCACGATACGTCAATGAAGGCTGTTGATGATGGAAATGGTGGCTTATTTTTCCTCAATGCGCCCGGTGGAACTGGGAAGATATCTAAGACAACAAAACGAAAAATGATGGATATCATAGGGTGCTTCAATGAAGGGAATCGACCCAAGTGCAACCCACCCAGTAAATAGTTTTAACAGAAAGTAGTACAATAATGCCACGTGAATCATTTCGATTCGCTTTAATAAAACAAATGTCTTGCTGCCACGTGAATTACATTTCTTAATTCATTTTGAGTATTAATTTTAACGTAAAAAAAAAAATTCAGCTAATAGGTTAACACAACAGTTATTGATTCTTAGGCGGTACGAAGTTCGCCGGGTCAGCTAGTAAATAAATAAAATAAAACACTTCTATAAAGCAGCGAAACAATTATTGTTTTATTTCGAACGATATTTCCGCAGAGCGACAAAGGAGTGTCGAAAGTATTCCATCTCGAAAACAGCCATTGTGTTCGGAGGTTTACTAAAATAAATAAATGGAGAAATAAAGAACGAATCCCCAATATAAATTTAAATAAAAACAGCCCTGACTTGGAAATAAAAAGGAATAATTTTAGCGCTTAAAGAATGCTTCATCATCAAGAATTCATTCAGAACCTTTTGACGTAATGCTGCAAAAAATAAATTTACGTAATATGATTTTAGTTATGGTGAGGACAAATTCAGTAGGAGTCAACTTAAAAAAAGGTCGTAGTAAATTCAGGTTGATATTTATTTTCCTTTCTACGTCTTTGGTCCTTTTTGGCGGGTGTAAAATTTGAGTCACGGTATGGGTGCTTTTTAAAGTTTTTGGGGACCAGTCGTTCGGTTTTCGCGAGAAAAAAATATGGCAGACCATCGGGTAAGGTGGTGCTGGAAGGAGGGGGGTGAAATTTTAAAAATAGAATTAGTAGCGGCCAGTCACCGCGTAGAAGAAATTGTACACAGGCGAACAAAAGTCCAGAACTTTGAATTATATAAGTTTTTTAGAAATTAAAAAAACACCGAATTAATTTTGTCCCAAACATTAAAAATCTTTAGTGGTGCACTAATTCCAATAAAAATTTTGAGCTTTATTTTAAATCGTAATTATTTACTTGTGCACTGAATCAAGGTATGTAAAAAATATATTTTTTGTTTTACAATAAAATTATAATATGATTAAATCTGGATATAAAAATAACTTAAAAAAAAACCTTTTTTATTTTGTAAAAAAATTGTACATTTGTCAATTTGGATATGTTTACCGCCGCCCCGGGAACCATTTATTGGATAACCAACACCCCTGCCATAGGTCATCCCAAGTGGTTCGCTACGTTTGGTGACCGTGTTTACGGGGTGAGGTTTGTTTATGTCTTGGCGGGGGATGCCTTTGCCCACCTAATGCATGGTGGTTCGGATCAGCAGAGACCGGTTGTGGGAGACCTTTTGATCTCTTCAGCCTTACTCTCTCGACCCATGGCTTTGCACTGCAGTATGGAAAATTTACCTGGTTATTCAGAATCTAGTCACCATACACGGAAAAAAGTAATTTTAAATAACGTTTCAATTCTGAATGAATACTGACGAATACCAAAATATGACGTACTCACAAGCTGACTCATAGTAGAGTTAAACTTTTTTCATGTTCCGAATGCAGTTATACATGTTCTCAAAAGAGAGATCTAAAATTCACAAACATGTTTACCCACAGTGAAGAAATCCCTTTTCATGCCCTGACTGCAACTATTTTTCTTCACGAAAACAATAACTAAAACGGCACTCGCGACTCACAGTGATAAAAAACCTTTTTATATCATGACTGCGACTATTTATATGCTACAAAACGGTATCTAAAAATTCACATGTTTACCCACAGTGGACAGAAACCATGTTTATGTCCCGACAGCAATTATTCATGTTGTGCAAAGGAACTTAGAAATCATTTGCTGACTCATAGTGACATAAAATGACTTTTACATGTTTCTATTGCGACTATTCATGTTCCACAAAAAGGCACCAAAAAATCACATGTTTACCCACCACGGCGGACAAAAACCTTTTTCTTGTCACGAATGCAGTTATTAAAGTTCTCGTAACGGGGATTAAAAAATCCACAACGCTATTCTCGGTGGAGAAAAACCTTTTCCATGTTCTGATTGTAACTATGCATGTATTATGAAGAGAAAACTAAAAAAAATACACGTTTTCTCATAGTAGATACAAACCTTTTCCTTGTACCGTCTGCAACTAATTTTGTTCTACAAAATAACAACTAAAACGTGAATTTATTCACGTTTTAGTTGTTATTTAAATTTATTCACAGACAATTTATTATTATTTAAATTTATTCAGAGAGGAGGAAAATCTTTTTCTTTTCCCGATTGCAACTATTCATGTTATCGAAAGAGACATCTAAAATATCCAAAAATCACATGTTAAACCACAGCGGACAAAAACATTTTTCATGTCCCGACTGCAACTATTCATGTTCTTAAAAGGGACGTCTAATAACGCACTCGCTGATTCGTGGAGAGAAACCTTTTTCGTGTTCTGACTCCAATTATTCATGTTCTTCAAAGGGAAGTTTTAAACATCACTTGTTTATCCACAGTGTGAAAAAACCCTTTTCATGCCCCGACTGGAACTATTCATGTGCTACAAAGGGATATCTATAAAGTTATATATTTACCCACAGTGGAGAAAAACCTTTATCAGTATTTTTTATAGTAAATTTACGTTTTTAAGGAATTTGGTCAATTTGAACACTGAAGAAGTTCAAATTAGTACTAGTATGTTAGTATCGATATGTTCTGGTGATTTAGAAAAGTGCGTTGTTGATGAATGTATTTAACAACGATAGCTCGAGATGGAGAACTGCTCCGAACAACCAAATTTTCCCAAACATTGACATAGCCCTTAGAATTTGCGTATGGACGGCAGTTAATAATAATAATAATAGAAAAATGAAACAATTTAACTTTGTATAAACCACTTATATAATGCGTAAATCCGACCGGTTTCGGAACAAACGTTCCTTAATAACATCCTAAATAAAAAAGTTAGCAAAATTTCAAAAAATAAATATCTCTACAATTCTAATAATATTA
Source organism: Limnephilus rhombicus (assembly GCA_929108145.2). Taxonomy (NCBI): domain Eukaryota; kingdom Metazoa; phylum Arthropoda; class Insecta; order Trichoptera; family Limnephilidae; genus Limnephilus; species Limnephilus rhombicus. The sequence goes on from OV815293.1 coordinate 7,383,253, forward strand.
ATAATAAACAATGGCGTAAAATTTTGTAAATTAATAATTTTTCACTTCAATGTTGCAAGAATCTCCCTTCTAATATTAAACCAGCTTTTATACAAGAAATAATATCGGTAATTTTTTGAGAAATACTAAAGATAAAGACCATAAATTGACTAATTCCGGAATATATAAACTCAAATGCAATGATTGTCCCTCATTTTATATTGGAAAAACAACTCGTAATTTTGAAATCAGAATCAAAGAACATTTAAGGTGTCTTAATAATAATAATTTTTCTAAGTTCGCTAACCATATCATTGAAAATAACCATAGTTTTGAAAAAAATACAGGGATAAATATTCTTCATATTAATCATAAAGGAAAACATTTAGATAACTTAGAAGCCTTGGAAATTAAAAATTCCCTTAAAAATAATTAATCTATTATCAACAAACAAAAAATATTGTCTTATAGCCCAATCATGGATATGTTCCCCTACCCACCCACTCTACATTAATAACTAGCAACGGGTCCACCTCTACCATAATAAAACATTGTTCTAAACTGTCAAATTAGTATAAGCTTTCCCTGAAGAAGAAACGGATTTACGCATTATATAAGTGGTTTATACAAAGTTGAATTGTTTCATTTTTCTATAATGGATAACCACAAAGTTATAGCTACATTTAAAAAAAAAATATATATATATAATAATAATAATAATTGGATTATTTGTAGAGCGCCGTTTTTGTGAAAAATCACCTCAAGGGCGCTTTACAATTTATTATGAATCTTTAGTTAGTAATTGTAGTGGTGAGCGGAATTTTTCCTGTCTAAGGAGAGTGAAATCTTTAATTTTTTCAAACAATTTTCCTTGAATGTGATTAGTAGATACCAATTTTTAAATAAATTATTGATATATAATTTTTTTTATTTATCTAATATTAGGTTTTAAATGGTTTTATTAATTATCCCTACTAATATTATAACTGCAAAAGTATCTACGTGTGAGTGTGTAGGTATATATGTTACTTCTTCATGCAAAAAACTACTTAAGATGAAGCCATAGTAAATAATGCAAAATCATACAAAATCAAATGTTTTTGTTTTGAAAATTTGATCGCTTAGAAGTATTGTAGATGTTTCAATTAAATACTGCGTGTAGAACATACCTTGGCCCTTAAAAATTTGGTCATTTTTTTCAAGTCTTTTAATAAGCCTGTAAAAAAATAAAGTATAAGGTCTAAAAAACACACTTTCAAGTCCAAACTCTCCTATTTATAAACCCCTTTTCGGTTAAAGTTGTATTGTATAATGTGGCAAATTCAGTTTATTTTATAATGATCGCAAAAAAAGTTGATATTTACACCCAATCTTCCCAAAATAAAATAAAATATGCATTTTCACGTTGTTATTTTACAATACGGCCGCTAGTCGACGAATTCGGTTTTTCAAAGTGAACCCTATGGCGTCCACCGAAGAACTACTGTTCACGCCACAGTCGCCAAAACTCAGTCACGCCCCGAACTGAGCGGGAGATGGACGCGTCACTCCGCGTCGCTTGATTTCGTGAAATCAATTTTAAATTTCCGTTTTATTACAATAAACAATGCGTAAAACAGGAATTAATATTTTATTTTCTGTATTTCTGTATTTCTTATTTATTTTTTAAAAATAATCAAACAAAAATAAATCTCTTTTAACAATGATTTTCTTTTCATTTATATCATTATATGTAGAAAACTATCTTACTTAAATGAATTCAAAATTAAACGAATTATAGGTCCCGCTAAACTGAAACATATTTTTTACCCACTTTTATGGGAAATACTCGGGAGCTGGTATCACTCATCACGCCTACAGTGACGTTGAGCGCTTAACGTTAACAATATAAGTTACCTATACTTGTGTGCGTGTGACGCACACAAGCGTTTCAAATCTGGCCTGTTCTTTTTTTCGGAGTTACAGCGCAACACTCTATCTAGACATTTATTTATTTATTTATTTATTTACATATGCATATATATTAACAATACATTACAATGTGAACATTTGTCTGTCCAACTGGGCAGAATACCCGTTTCAGGACAGCCAAATTGTATATTTAGTTCATAATATTCTTAACAAAGGAATAGTTTAGTTTTTAGAATAGATATCAAGGGAATTTGCTTCTGTCAAGACAACTTTTGAGAACACTAAGAATTGTATATAATTAAGGGATGGTTTCTTTATGTCTTTAAAAGAATCGCAATCGTTTTTTACAGGCCTTTACGAAATGAACCTGTAAAACAAAACTCTCAAATTACCTTTTCCAACCTCTCCAAAAGCTTTTTCTCAAGTATTTTTAAACTCCTCCCACAAAGGGCGTGAATTCCGATTTCGATTTTTTCCTGAACCAGTGGATCGCCTTAACCGATTGTGATGAAACTTGGTAGGTTAAAAAAATAGCCGCTAGAGGAGCGCCGATGGGGTGCTTGCCTAGAGCGCTCTTAACTTTTAATCCGCATCTGACCTCCTGTGTGGAGCTAATGTAAAACAAAAAGTCTTGAATTCTCAAATAAATGCAATAACATCCATGACTCTTTTTAAATTTCTTTATTTAAATGACATAACTTTCTTCCACCTGTATCTCCGTTCTCTTCAAGCACACCAGCACATACCGCAAGTACTTTAAGCACGAAGTAAGAATGCGTGCTGGTGTTAGTGTGTCCGTTTGTCTGAAATTTGCGCAAACGCCGTCGCCACCAATTGCCGGCACGGCCTTGGTCGGGGGCACAGACCCTATCCACCACACTCCCGCGCTAACTTCGGAACACCCGAACTTTGCCGAAGTGAAAAAATATAATTTCCTCGGCCAAAGCGATGTATACAAGAACGTTGTAATTTTGGTGGAGCTGAATAATGTGAAGGAAACGGTGGAAATTTTCTTGTTGGGTTAGTTAATTTTATGTGAATATACTCGTACAATCTTTTCAAAGGAATTGAATTGTTCAATTTTTATATTTCATTACTAAATATCTGTTTAGAAAGAAAATTATTTTTGTTGGATGAAAATTATAATTTCACAGCAGTAACTTTATTTTTATGTGATTATGGTGTCCGATACGTAGCTGTCCGGAACCAGGGAGAATATGGCATCGCAATTAATATATGTTGTGCGGCTAAAGGGGGTGGGAAGGGGAAGGAGTTAGGCTAGAGGCTAACTGTTCAAATCTGGTCACTGTTTTCATCCACTAGGTCAATAGTGATCACACTGGAAAGGGGGCACAAAAAAACTTTTTTGTAGAACAACGCTAGCAATTAATTGAAAAATATTTTTACGATTAATTGTTAGATGACATTTTTTTTTACATGAGCTCCACACAGGAGGCTCTGAGGAAAAAAATTTCCCTCAGGGCCTATGTCATCTTTGGGGATGCTGTATAGAGGGATTTTTTAAGGGAAAGGTAGAAGAGTTCTGGGAAGGAAAAGGCTTTAAGGGGTGGGTAGGAATCTGGGGTTCAGTGTGTCCTGGTCATCCAAGACTTGGACAAACCTCACCCCATGAACCCGGACACCCCTGCTAAATCACCAAACGTAGCGAACCACTTTGGGTGACCTATGGCAGAGGTGTTGGTTATCTAATAAAGGTTCTTGGGGCGGCGGTACCCATTCCCGCCTCCCAAATTGGATGACATGAATAAAACCAGATATGGATGCTAAACGAACAAACACGCTCTACAGTCCAAGCTGCCGAAATGACTTACTTGAGAGGAGTGGCGGGGGTTAAGAAATTGAATCGTATAAGAAACTCGACGATCTGAGATGATCCAAACATTGAACCACTGCTACTCTTCATAGAAAAATCGCAACTGAGGTGGCTTGGGCATGTACTAAGTATATCTGATGAAGGAATTCCGAGGAAGATACTGAGTACGATTCCAGAGGGTAGACGTCCAGTGGGCCGCCCCAGACACAGTTGGGCGAGACAACTCCAGAAACTGTGTGAGGAGAGGATGGGACTGCCATGGACGGAGGCCGAATAATCAGCACAAGACAGGGACGTATGGAGGAGCCTTGTCGATGCAATGGGTCCCCGACCCGAATAGGACAAGGGGAAAAAGATGATGATGATGTTATTTCGTAGATATGATGTTCCGATAAATTGTGAAGTTGATGTCTCCGTTTTTATATAACTGCTCTCAACCATCTGGAACCAGTGAGACTATGGCAATATCCACAAATGAGGGCGTGTTGTGAGGCTGTTGTGAGTATTGGGGAGGGCAAGGAGATGGGAAGATGAGATGGATAAGAACTAGCAGCATAATTTTTATATTGCCATAATTTCCAAAAAACCGATACCTTTGAACATTTTTTGTAACATAAAAACGCAGTTTTTATTCGAGTTACAGCGTTTTTGAGGTGTCGCACTATGGAACAAGAACGTCTCATAAATCGAAAAACCGCACTTTTTTTCGGATAAACTTATGGTGGTTTACGATCTTATTTTTCTACGAATTTATTTTTCTTCTTCTTTTGTATATTTGGGAGGCGGGAATGGGTACCGCCGCCCCGGGAACCTTTATTGGATAACCAACACCTCTGCCATAGGTCACCCCAAGTGGTTCGCTACGTTTGGTGACTTAGCAGGGGTGCCCGGGTTCATGGGGCGAGGTTTGTCTAGGTCTTGGAGGCGGATGACCAGGACACACTGAACCCCAGATTCCTACCCACCCCTTAAACCCTTTTCCTTCCCAGAACTCACCTCTCCCTCCTTTCCTTAAAAAAACCCTCCACACAGCATCCCAAAAGATGACATAGGCCCTGAGGGAATTTTTTTTCCTCAGGGCCTCCTGTGTGGAGCTCATGTAAAAAAAAAATATATATATATTTAAAATAATGTCAAAGTTTGGATTCTGGTGAGACATTTAATTGAATCAAAATGAGAAATATTTCGCGGTACAAAATTTTATGTATAGATTTTTAAGTTTTAATCATTTGTATTTTTAATATTTTAGTTTTAAATTATAGTGATTTATAATCTCACTTTAAACAAATGACACCTAATCTGATTTTGAGAGAGTTCAGGTAAACTTTCAATCGGTCGCTGAGTTTGCCACTGTGGATATTACAACGCCATTATATATTGGAAACATTTTTTAAATTTGTTCATTAAAAAAAGCCTGCCGATTTTTTGCGCAACAGCGTCGAAAAATGGTTTTGCCGCTGCTCTTTTTATATCAGAAAATTAACTTTTCGCAAAACCCACAAAGGATAAATATTGTGTTTGCAATGACGTGTTTAATATCAAAATAATAATAATTCACTAAATAAAAATGTGAATTTGGCATTCTCAGACTATAAAAAAATTAACATTTGTTATTTCAGCTACTGGCATTATACCTAGCTCTCTCATTTAAAATTTAGGAATATTAGATTTGTCAAAGAATTTATGTATAAAAATGCAAAAAACGTATGATGTATTTATTCCTAAACAAGCAGACGGGTAAAGTGTAATTAAATGTCATTTTTTTTAATTAAATGTAATAATTATGACAATCTTATGTTATTTTATAAAGATAGGAAGTGACCTGCCAGGTAAGTATGTTTCTGTATCCATTTGTAAATAGTAAAATTAGTTAGAACCTAAGCATTCCTAATAAATTGTACAGCGCCCTTGAGGGGATTTTTCACAAAAAACGGCGCTTTATAAATTATCTAATTATTATTACTATTATTATTGATACTCTCTCCACAGCTCATATAAGCACACATGTCATGTTTTCATCATTGTGTTACGTCCAATGCTTTACATAACTTATTCCCTTATCCAATTTATTTAATAAAGTTTACCACTGTTGCCAGATGACCGGACAACTCAGAATCATGCAACTTCAACACCTTTGAGTTAGTTTAGGGGCTATACATATAAATCAAAATATGCTTATATTTATGTATATGAGATATCTATGCGTTGATAAATCATTCATGAGATTCATTCATTGCGATGAAACTTTGGGGATTTGATGTGTGCCTGCCCGCGATGGTTTCTGTATATAATTGTGAACTCTGGCGTCATAAAATTATGCGTTGCTAAACCGTTCATCCGATTGCGATGAAACTTGATGAGTTGTTGTGAGCAAGCTCGCGAAGGTTTCTATATATATATTATGAGCTCTGGCATTATGAAATTTGTATAAAAAAATTGCAACAGTTGGGAGGCGGCAATGAGTACCGCCGCCCCGGGAACCTTTATTGGATAACCAACACCTCTGTCATAGGTCACCCCAAGTGGTTTGCTACGTTTGGTGATTTAACAGGGGTGCCCGGGTTCATGGGGTGAGGTTTGTCTAGGTCTTAGAGGCGGATGACCAGGACATACTGAACCCCAGATTCCTACCCACCCCTTCAACCCTTTTCCTTCCCAGAACTCTCCTCTCCTCCCTTTCCTTAAAAAAACCCTCCACACAGCATCCCCAAAGATGACATTGGCCCTGAGGGAAATTATTTTCCTCAGGGCCTCCTATGTGGAGCTCATGTAAAAAAAGGCGAGCTGTTTGCAAACTGAATTTACCGGGACTGAATGTATGGAATGAGGAAGAGGAGAGCGGAACTCGGGAGGGGAAAGCGGGAAAGGGGAGTGGGGAGAGGGAAGGCGGAGAAGGCAGAGTGGGAACGCGTGAGGAGAAGGGGACGCGGGAAAGGAAGGGGAGGCAAAAGGGGACGGGACGAATGGGAAAGGACACGCAGGGAGAAACAATTTCTTTATTAAGTGGCATAGCAACGCATGCCGCGAACTCGCTAGCTTTAAATTTAAAAAAATCATAACTTTTAATGACTTTTCAAAGCGATGTTGAAGTTGATCGAAAGATGAATTAAAAATTGATTAAAATTAAATTAAAAATTGTTCGAAAGAAATTGCCACCTGGCAATACACCTACTATTAATATAATGTTTTGCAGTTAATTGTGTAATAAATATTTAGTTTACAACTTGCCAATAAATATATAAAAGAAATTACCGTCAGGGCCTTTCGATACCAAAGTATCAAAGATAGACATGGCAATTTACACGAAGAATCTTTCTGGCATCAAAAAATATCACGACACAAATAATAAATTCTCGTGGTTGTCGAGTTTGGCGGGAAAAGTAGCAAGATGGCCGCCAGACGATGACTGATATTCATTGTTGTTTTTTCACCGCCTGGCAACCTACAGTCCTACAGCAGACCGGGCAACCCAGCGCAGGTTAGGTTAGGTCAGCATTCGGGTAATACAATGGCAGATTGTATAGGGGGATTCGTAAACAATATTACAGCTGCGAAGCGGGAACGGCGCGTCAGCCATTTTTGAAAAACTTTTCATTATTTATTTAATTTTCTTCTGAATGGTCAAATATGGCAATCGAAAAGACCGGTTCAGGTTGACATGCCGAACAATGCAGATGGTAAACAAATTAGGAAAAAATGAGAAGACACAATTTTTTTACATTAGTGCCACAGCGAAGGTTATCTATGGGGATGCTGTGTGGACGGACTTTTTAGGAAAGGAGAATGATAAAATTATGGGAAAGAAAAAGGTATGAGGGATGGGTAGGAATCTGGGGGTCAGTTTGTCGACACGGTCAGGAGGACACGGTCGTAGAAATCCGATGGCCTATGTCATTTAGGGGATGCTGTGTGGAGTGTCTTTTTGAGAAAAGGAAGGAGAGGAAGTTCTGGGAAGGCAGAATGGGTGTGTAGGATCTGGGGATCAGTTTGTCGAGGAGTTTCACTCATATGAATCCACCCCCCACTGCGGTACAAGGCCATGTTGCGAAAGAGTTCTTTTGGAGGGGTCAAAACGTCTCCCTCGACCAGTGTCTCCCGATCCGACCTGCCACGCATTTGGTGGGCAAACAGTGACAAACCTCACCTTTATGAACCCGATCACACCTGCTAAGTCACCAAACGTAGTGAACCACTTGGGGTGACCTATGGCAGAGGTATTGATTATTTATTTATTTAATACAAACGGCATAAGTATGCCATAAACAAATTATTAAAAAATGGTTCCCAGAGCGACGGTACCCATACCCGCCTCCCAAATTTAATTGAAAGATTTTCTTAATCTTGATCGGTGGTGATTACCCCAGTATGTTTTTTCCACAGATCATATTTATTATGTTTTATTCAATTAATTCTGGCTTTCATCCTTCAAGGGTGTTCTAGGCCATCATTAAAAATTATGGAGAAAGGAAAGGTGAATTTATATATTAATTTTATTTAAATGGGAACATTTTATAATTATGTGGAGGGTTGGAGTTGTGTTCGGACTTGGAAGAGATGAAATGTTGAACTGAGGGGAGGTAATTTTTGATAACGCTTAATAAAAGAGAAGATATTTGTTTTGAGAGAGACAACCAAAAATGACCGTTTCGTACATCAATTAACAAGTGTAATAACGTTATGAAAGTGTGTTTCAATAGATAAAAAGTCATACTGAAATGGAATTCCACCATTTGACCAAAACTAAAAATCATGAGAAATATCTCATGATTTTTTAAAGCTGAAAATATATATTTTTTAAATGGTTATGTATACATAAACGGTCTTCCAATAGGGACTTCAGAACTTTGACAGTTTATAGCAGCCATATTGTTGAAGCGACATCTGTCAAATTGGCTGTCATTTATTCTGTCTGTTTTGCCAAATCACTATGGACGGATATAGCGTCCAACAACACGCGCAAATGATAAAATTGTTTAAAATTTAATTAATTGTTTAATTGATTATTATTTTTTAATTTATAAACTAACGTTTAGACAAGATTTTTATGCATAGCACAAAGGGTAACAATTATTATAAGCAATAATTATCAGCCTGAAACACTCATCAACATTGAAAAATCTAATAATAAAAATATAATAAAATATAATAAGCAGTAATTGTTGAATGAAACACTAGTATATATTGAATTATTTGGCGGGTATTTGATAAGCCCCCATAGCTCAGTGGTCAAGTGCAGCTGACCGGCAATCAGAAGGACACGGGTTCAAGTCCCGTTGGGGGCAAGTATCTTTTCTCGGAAGATTTTTCAATGTTGATGAGTGTTTCAGGCTGATAATTATTGCTTATAATAATTGTTTAATTGTTTAAAATTATTCAATGATAAAATCTCACATGGAGGTGATGTAAACTGGCTACCGAGATCGTGCAATTTACGTTTTCCACAGGATATTTGCCTTTCAAAAGACGAAATTTACGGTAGTAAGATACGTTTGGTGACTTAGCAAGAGTGCCCGGGTTCATGCAGCGAGAATTGTCTAGGTCTTGGTTTATCTGCATCTGCCCGACTTTTGTGTGGCGAGTCGGATCGAGAGAGACTGGTTGACGGAGGCCTTTTAACGTTTCCAGCCCGATTCTCACTGCCCCTTGCCTTGTGGGTTAGCTTGAAGAAAGAGGATCTACCTTATACACCTATTGTATTTTTTTAATACAATAAATATATATTTTTTTCATTTTGATTTTGTTGAAGGAGTGGATTCATATGTCCATCACTCCTGTATACACTGACCCCACATTCCTGCCAAACTCTTGTACCTTTTCCTTCCCAGAACCTCCTCTCCTTTCTTTAAATAAATAGACCAAAGAAATACCCTCCATACCATCGCCTAAGATAATATAGGCCTTGAGAGAAATTTTAATCATGGCCTACTGTGTGGAACTAATGTAAAAAATATATATATTTATGCTAATCGATCAAAAAATGTAGCACTGCTTATGAAAAGGATAGATAATCAAAAAATGCATATATGAACGGGCCGCTGAAGTATGTCCACTAGACTAGTTCACTGAAATCACGCGAGCTGTCTCAGTAACCTATTTTGACTAAGGTTCTGTCAAGCATCAAGAAAACAAAACCAAAAAAGTTCACCAACAGCTGTAATTATTATGTTTAGTCGTTCAAATTGTCTTTGGAATGAGCTAATCTTCTTATATAAATATATATGTCAGATCCGCACACACACCTTTAAACAAATAATGCCTAATGCATGAAGTAACAACATACTACATTTATTTTCTTTAGATCACCAATTATCTATTTATTTAAATATCCTTTTTAAAAGAAAAATTTTGACGCTTAATTTGGAGAAAACTTAATTATATTTGTGTTAACTAAATATTTTAAATTATTTAAATTTATGATGTAAAATTCGTAATTATAAAAAGGCTATTGTTGCGTGCCTTATCACTTATCATAATTATCACTTATCTTAATTAAATTTTATCACTTATCGTAAAACCCTTTGAATGATTCTCTGCTGAATTTGTTACCATTGTAACATTGTATTTTAAATATATTCACCTTAATATTTTAAAGCATATGTGCAAAAAGTGTTAAAAACCTAAAATAAATAATTTAATTGGCGCCATCTGTGATGGCGTAGATTATAACGTACGTTACATTTCACCTTAAAACTAAATGATTATTATTTATTTTTTCTAAATGATGATTATTTTTTTGATTAAGTTATTTTTTTAAGAAAATAATACTAATAAATCTAAATAAAACATGAAACAGAACAAGACACATAAAAACAAAGGTAACGGTCGCATCTTGGGCTCGAACCCAGAATCTTAACCAACTCAGCCATTAGGACCTATATTTTTTTCCTGTAATTTTAGTCGATATCATATTTCAAATTTCCACCTCTCCGAAAATCACCCCCACCTAATAACAACAATTTGAGAGGCGGGAACCATTTATTGGATAACAAACACCTCTGCCATAAGTCACCCCAGGTGGTTCGGTATGTTTGCTGACTTAACAGGGATGTATGGGTTAATAGGGGTGAGGTTTGTCCAGGTTTTGATGGCCGAAGCATCTGCCCACCTGCCGTGTGGTGGGCAGGATCGAGAGAGACTGGTTGAGGGAGGTCTTTTATCCTCTCATGGATTTATACGTGCGTTACGCCTGGATAAACTGACCCCCAGGTTCCTAGCTACCCCTTATACCTTTTCACTTCTCAGAACTTCTTCTCCTTCCTTTCCTTAAAAAAACCCTCCACACAGCATCCTAAGATGATATACGCCCGGAGGTACATTATTTTCCTCAGAGCCTCCTGTGTGGAGCTATTGTAAAAAAATAAATAGAAAACAAATCTTATCATTTCTCTACTTGTATACATTTTAAATTAGCCTTAAGGCGTCGCATCAGCGCTCAAAAATAAGAAGATGGAGAGATATGTAATTACGAATGTTAGAGGAGCGCGCATTTGAAGCGATAAAATCGATGCGAAAATTGCGAAAATGTTTAATTAAACACGACTCGTTCAAAATTAAGCAAAAATCTCGTGGAAAGCGTCTTATGTTCTTAAGTGTCATTTAAAGAAACATGTGAATTTTTTCACAACTATAACTTGTTAAATAACTGATACAAACGTTTTTTTTTGTTATTTGTTTTTGGGGTGTTATGCCGTGTTGCGCTACCTCCTCCTTTAGCCAACGTTTCGGACAGCGTTACAGGGTCCATCATCAGGGCAGATGTGTGATGGACACTGTAACGCTGTCCGAAACGTTGGCTAAAGGAGGAGGTAGCGCAACACGGCATAACACCCCAAAAACAAAAATCAAAAATACTTTTGGCCGTGAAAATATAAAATCATATCTGATACAAATGTAATATTTAAATAAATGAAGACAATATAAGCGAAACTCAATCGAAAATCTGGAAACAGAAAAATCAGAAAAACATATTGACTTCATTTATTTAAATATTACAATTTGAGGTTTTACTCATAAAGTTAAAATAAAAAAATAAAATATTCATCCTAGACTTGCAGTAAAGTCGATAGATGTCGCATATTAAAATAAAATGGGTAAAGATTTATCCAGACACTATCTAGAGAGCATTTAGTTCGGGTTTGAATCTTGCAATCATACATAAAGATAGTTGCCAATAATATATGCGTTAAAGAAGATGAAGATAATGTAGGTGGTTCTTAGTCGAAGTATGGTACAGTTAAACATGACCGAATTTCATATCGACACCGTGGCGCAGTGGTTAGCGCGTTTGCCCGGAAAGCAAGAGGTCCTGGGTTCGAGTCCCAGAGGTGTCAATATGTTTTTCTGATTTTTCTGTTTCCAGATTTTCGATTGAGTTTTGCTTATATTGTCTTCATTTATTTAAATATTACAATTTGAGGTTTTACTCATAAAGTTAAAATAAAAAATAAAATGATACAAATGTGTTTATAATAATTTTCGGAGCATAATTTGCGATTTTTTCTATAGATTGAATTCACGTAATTTGCGTTTCGGCGTGGAACGCGTCAAGATGTTATCTTCAAAAATAACATTTTTTTAAGACCTTAAAAACTTCAAATGTTTAAGGGAGATATGTAAGAAATCGATAGAAAATCGGGTAGATTGTTGGTGAATGACACGATGTGTCAAAACCAGTAGCAGATAAATAAAAAATTAGTAACAAATGTACATTATACATGTGAAATAAAACTCTTTAAAACAAAAAGCTTAAAACAGCTTTGTTCTCGTTGGAAAATCGACTTCAGATTTTTTTATGAAAAGCTCTCAAATTGAGTTTCAAGGATAAAGTACAATGGCACTTAGACCTTCCAACATTAAAAGTGCGTCTTAATATTCGAGAGTCAACGCCCTCCGCGATGCACCAACTCGCGCAAAAACACGCAGTAAAAAGTCACTCACTCCCACTGTTGCAATTCTGACGAACTCACCAACACACACACGGGCCTCGGTAAAATACTGACGCACATACAGGTTGTTTGTTTTATATAGGTGCGTAAATTATTACACACACATAGTAGACGCTGAAAAGCGGTACCAATATGAAGAACGCTTTAATCAAGGAGTTTATTTTCTTGCCCTATCTTTGTTTTTAATGTACAAATCGTAATTAATAAAATTAAACAATTATTGCATTTCTCATCTTTGCGAGAAAGAATTTTTGATATTGTTATTTGTCTGCTTAAATCAAATTTTCTTTTAAAGTTTAAATTGATATTCCATATCTTTTACAGTTTTTGCAATAACTCCACACAGGAGGCCCTGAGGAAAATAATTTCCCTTAGGGCCTATTTCATCTTTGGGAATTCTGTGTAGAGGGTCTTATTAGGAAGGAAAAAGAGGAAGTTCTGTAAAGGAAAAGAGGTTTAAGTGGTGGGTAGAAATCTGGGGATCAGTGTGTCTAAGAGAGACGAACCCATGAATTAATTCTTTCCATTGCAGTGCAAGTCAATGAGTCGAGAGAGTCCAGCTGAAGAGGTCAAAAGGTCTCTCTTAACCAGTTTCTCCCGATCTGGTCCACAACGCATTTTTTTATGTGAATACCTCACAAGAGTCCCAGCGGCTCCCGTCTTAAGCCAGTGAGACTATGGCATCTCCAATTGGGGTATGTTGTGAGGCTAAAAGTAATTTAAAAGGGTAGGAGGAGGGGGAAGAAAGGTGGAGAAGTACCTGGCTGTTTAGTTCTGATCACCAAAAACGGGTAAAGCCATTTCAAGCAACGTTTTAACTCTGAATAGTGGTCGACAGGGCGACACTGAGTGTATCTTCCACTCTACGAGGGCTAACGCTTCCGCCGCTAATACCTAGAAAAACTGTACACCATAAACCCGGGCACCGCTGCTAAGTCAACAAACCTAGCGAACCACTTGGGATGACCTATGGCAGGGGTCATCTTGAATTTTACGGTAACCGGTGCCAAATTACAACACGTTCTTTTTTCAACCCGAATCAAAATGAAAAGTAAAACCTTTTGGAAAACAGACATTTGTCTCTTTCTACTAATTGAACTTCCACTTCATTAATTAGTCAGGTATGCCTCGAAGGTCACACGTATGTCTAGTAATGTTATATTATCGTGAAAACAAGCTTATTGGTGCGAGAATCCGTGGTTAATAGCGTTTATCCAGCCAGCGGACGAAAATCCACATTTCGTCGAAAAACGTTCTTACGATCGTACAGGGCGGTTCCAATGAGAAAGATTAATTATTCTCCGTATCAGCTTTTTAAAATTATAACTCAATATCGATTTTATTTCATTCCAAATTTGCTTTAATTTATACCTACATCCAAAAATGCTGGAAGGCGTGATGATAAAACTATTAAAATCGTATACTTTTTGTAATTATTTTTTGATCAGAAGAATTTATCATTTTTCAATAATGTCTAAGATAAGTAAAAATGTAAGAAAATCTGAAATGTATTAGTTTGTAAGTGCGCAAATAAATACACAAACTGACTAATTTCCGTCAAGAAACACATGTGCGTATATATTTTTTAATGATTTTATTTAAACCAAAATTTAAATTTTGAAACATACGTTTCCCAGATAATGTATTGATTTATTTTACTGCATGATTATATGATTTGAAATGGGTGTTGTATAATACATAATCTTTTTTGAAAATTTAACACATCTGCCAATGACCTAAGGTTTAACCTTATTGTTCTAAAAATAAGCATTTTTTCTCAAATTTAAAACATGCGTTTCCTAGATAAAAGAAAATAAATCAATTTATAATTTTGGTAAATATTTCCCTATCGAGTCTACGCTCAAAACACACTTTAAACAATTAAAACAAGTTGTACTAGGTAGATAATGGTTAGTAATAAGTAATTCAGTAACCGGAATTGAAAAATATTGCGTTTATTTTTGAAACTGAATTATTTAGGCCTAAATAATGTTTCAATAAATACAACATCTAAATCAATACGATGAAACTAATACGATGGCTTGTGTCATATCATACATTCCCGTACAATGACTACAGTGACGTCATGCGACGTCGAACAGTGACGTCACCACTAAAATTTCAATAATGCCAACTTGACGGCGTGTTTTTACGACCCGATTAAAAATGAACTTTTTAATATTTTTTTTTAAAACTCTGCATTCAATATTGGTAAATAAAACTTATATATTCAGAATGCGCGTTTATTGGTCTATATTCTATATGAACAAATTTTTTTAAAGCCTTAATATTTTTCACTGGAGTTCCTTACCAAGAACTAAAGGAACAAACAACGCCCGAAAAACAAATCAAAATTATACTTTTGGTGGTGAAAATCTCAAATCATTTATTAGTTGAATAAGCAGTAAAATATTCCTAGAAAAATTCTCAAAGAAACTTCGGGAAGGAATCGAATCAAAATGGAAGTAAGCAGGCAAAATTTTCAAGATATGTTGTCTAAACAAATGTTAGCTTTACTAGATTTATTACTGAGATTCAAATGCGTGAGATGTAAACATGACTTATGACATCAAGTGATACCAGTTTTAATAAGATGAGATGACTGATGACTGAAATCGTAGATTCTGTGAAAATTAATCAATATTCCGTCGTCTCGTTGAATGTTGGTTTTCTAAATAATATTATCTACATCGATAGGTCAGAGGTAAGGAACATGTTTCACGCCTGCTTATTGAGCACGCCTGAGTATGAAAGTATACTAAGAGAGAGACCATAGAAAACCAGAAATCTGTAATTTTTACCTATTTTTTATTTTTGCTAAATCTTATATTGTCATAATAATCAAGAAGTATCCAAAAATAAATAATGTACAAAGTAACAAAAAAAAACTAAACATCTTGTGTTTTAATAATATGGCCTATATTTTAATACACAATATTTTGAATAAACACAATCCAAAAATCATAATTCGTCCAAAAAATGCATTACCCAACATGCATTATTTTTCGCACACCAGAAGGCCTGACCTGACGCAACGCAGTTAAGGTTAGGGGAACTTTGGCCGAATACTTTATCAAACAAGTCACGTACAAATAATTATATATTCACGAGAGAGTAAACATAGGCGATGGTGCATCGTTCGCACAATAAGGGGCAGGCTTAAAAAATGCATTATGCATGACTTTTTTCTTGATTGAGTTTTCTTATAAGTGTTTTTAGTAGACTGTAAATGTTTGCGTACGTTTTTAATTAATGTGATGCAATTGAAATATATAAATAATGGAAAGCTTAGGTATTAAATGAGTGTTTATTATACTACTCACAAAAATGTTAATGTAAATTATTAGGTGAATTAAAATGCCTAAATAAAAAAATACCTAAATCCAAAATTTAGGCGTATTGGATTTGTCAAAGAATTTATATATAAAAATGCAAAAATCGGTAATTTTAAATACTTGTAGGATTACAAAAGATTTTTTAAACATTTATATTGAGGGATCAGTAGGATTTATAGGTTCAATTAGGAATTCCACAGAGCCGAACCCTTTGATATGAAAATATCTGGAGTCGGTGAATTATTTTCCCATCTGGTCTCTGGTAGGTTGACATGTTGTTCTTGTATTGTTTTGTAATCATAATACTTATATAGTGCAATTGCATAACGTGGATTGACCAGATGATCATTTGGGAAGTGTGTGAAAGGGTTTAGTTTTTACTGTGGGGAAAATTAAACCCGGACATTTAAATCTGGTGCTTTTAAATAACTTGATAATATACTTAATCTATATTTTTACTGTTAATTTTTTATTTATTTAAGTACATGTTCAAATATTTTAAAACTACCCTTCCATGGAAGCATTAGCTTGTGGCTGGATGTGTAACGTAAAGTGTTTTATAATAGATATTTAATAGTTATTAATAATACTGTGGTTACGTACATGTATTATATATGCTATATTAAGTTAATTACAGTTCGAAAGTAGAAAACAATAAGTTTTAAGTTGTTAAGTTTTTTTTTTTTTTACAGTGAATACCGCACAAGAATCTCAACTGCTCCCGTCTGGAGCCAGTGAGACTATGGCATCCCCAATTGGGGTATGTTGTGAGGCTGAAGGTAATGGGGAGGGGAAGGAGGTGAGGAAGAGGAAGGTTGGGAAGTACCTGGCTATTCAGATCTGGTTACTAAATACGGCTAAAGCCATTTTCAAGCAACGTTTCAATTCTGAATGGTGGTCTTACACCAGGGTGACACTGATAGTATCTTCCATTCTGGAACATGCCGCAAATATACTATATATTATTTTAAATGAATTAATTGTGAAATAACACAAATTAATCAAATAAAATTTATTTGCGCATGCCGGGTTCGAACCCGCGACCTCCGGATTGTGAGTCAAGAGTCTTATCCACTGGACTACGGAGGTCGTCGAGTGTTATATAATTGTAAATATTTTACTACAAGCAAACTTTAAATAAATAAAACAATAATATTCATTACTTTATGGGATATTAGATTTAATTTAATGTGTTATATTTTTAAATTTTACAAGGCTTTCAGAAAAACAAACAGCAGTTGTGAAAAAAGTGCCACGAAAACATTTTTTTTTAATTTTCGCGTTATATAATTCGAAAATAAATTATATGCCAAAAAATAAATAAATCAGTATACGTTTGCCCTGAACGGTTGTACCGAAACCGTTCAGCTTTAAACAAATATACAAGTGGTTCAAACAAAATAACTTTGTTTCATTTATTAAAAATATATTTTTATTACTGTTGAAAGTTCGATGGAAATATTGAAAACTTCGAAATATTAAATTAATATTATTTTCGATTCAAATACATCATAGGTCAGATTTACAAAAAAAGCAAATGGTCCGTTGCAATCTACGGGAGTGAAGAAATTTTATTTTCATTCACAAATGAAAATTTTTAATTTTTTCGCTTACAAATTTACATCAATTTGAAATAATTTTCCTTTTTCTATCCACCTACCTACGATTTGTCACCTTTTTTGCTTTATTCTTTGTTAAATAATACAATAATATATTACAGATTAAAGATCATTCTTGTAAAAGAAGTCATTTTTGTATGGACACTGTCTGCACATTTTTACAAGGATACTTTCTGTACATTTTTACATTGATACATTCGGTAAATTTTTATATGGACAGTTTCTGTACATTTTTATACGACAACTTAGAATTTCAACTGTAGAAATTTATATAACAAAACATTATACATACCGGTCAATGGTTGAGTGGGCATCGCGCTTGGGTCCCATCCGGGCGTCGCGTGTTCGATTCCTCGGCTGGCTAAGTCCTCCAACACAACACAAGCAATATTTTCGGCTTTCTGTGGTGGTAGTAGGAGATTTTCAAACATTGTTAGGTTATTCGTAACCAGGGAATGTTTGTCTTTCTTTAAAAAAAAAAAATATAATATGTTATTATTACATAATCAATTACAATTTTATATTGCATATTGTTTGTTTAACATCAAATAATTTTGAAGCGTTTTGCTTGTTTTCTACTCCATTCAAATTGTACAATGTTCATGTTAGTTGGTCATAAAATGTAATTATTACACTAAATGTCTTTACTACTAGGTGCCTTCCATTATGCTTTGAAAGCTCAAATATCACAGCAGACTACTTATCTTGGCAAAATAAATCAACGGATAAACCGCAAGCAGCTAGAAATTAATAAATGGGCACAAACCCACGATACACTTGTAATAAAATCCCGAGTAAATAAAGTATTCTTCTTGATGAGGTGTCGGAGGTATTACTGGAAAATGTATTATTTTATTGGCACTTGAGGGCTGATGTGTGTTTGGATGTGTTGGTGTATTGGACGATGGATTGGCTCGCATTTGGTAATGTCATTGACCTGATTTATCACAAATCGTTCATTATTCTCGTGAGGGGAATGATGTTCAAAATAATATAAGATTAATTCATTTTATAAAAGGGTAAAAAAAATGTTGTTTCGTTTACAAGTCGATATTATTCAATAATAATTGATATTAATGAATTTTTTGTGGGGCTTTTTTTTTAATTTTTAATTTAAATATTATTTATTTATTTACATATATACGGCACAACACGTGCCATTAACATAATTGACATACTTATAATAGTACAACAACATGAAGAATAACAGTATAAATGTTAGTAAAATTTATTTTAAGAAAAAAGGTGAAAAGTAAGGTAATAAGTAGTGAATAAAAACTATAATGTATAAAAGTAAATTATAAAGTGAATAGTATAAAATATAAAGTATTAAGTACAAACTATAAATTATTAGGTAAAAGTAAAAATAAAAATTTAAAGAGAGAAATAAAACAATAAAATGTAAAATATACAAATAAAAGATACCTATCTCAAGGTACCTACAACGATTTAAATATAAAAATATAAAAAGTAACAAATCCTGGATTATGTTAACGGATATGATAAATTTTACAAGTACCTATGATTTTTAGTGCATTAATAGTTTTAGAGTGAAGTATTATGGTTACATTGTGGATTTTTCGACCACTGTGCTAGGCTGATGCCCGTGTTATGGTGGTCGATACAATAAGTATACTGTGGTGGTCGATATTTCTTTATTTATTCATTTATTATTTATTTATTTATTTGTTAATTTGTTTATTTATTTATTTATGTATTTATTCATTTATTCATTTATTTATTTATTTATTTATTTATTTATTAATGAATTTATATATTTATTTATTTATTTATATATTTATTTATTTATTTATTTATTTATTTATTTATTTATTTATTTATTTATTTATTTATTTATTTATTTATTTATTTATTTATTTATTTATTTATTTATTTATTTATTTATTTATTTATTTATTTATTTATGTATTTATGTATTTATTTATTTATTTATTTATTTATTTATTTATTTATTTATTTATTTATTTATTTATTTATTTATTTATTTATTTATTTATTTATTTATTTATTTATTTATTTATTTATTTATTTATTTATTTATTTATTTATTTATTTATTTATTTATTTATTTATTTATTTATTTATTTATTTATTTATTTATTTATTTATTTATTTATTTATTTATTTATTTATTTATTTATTTATTTATTTATTTATTTATTTATTTATTTATTTATTTATTTATTTGTTTGTTTACGCCTTGATGGCTTTTACATGTAAAGTGAATTGTACAGGAGCATTATAACAAGTATGCAGTATAAAATAATAAACAGAGCATGAAAGATATAAGTACGCACAACATAAGTAGGTATCAGTATTAAATAAGTAAATTGTTTACAAAAGAGTTCAACCAGCAGATTCTATTTGGGCTCAGGCTAGAGTAGATACAATAATTATTGTCACAATATTACACAAAATATGATTCCAAACATACTCGAAGCATACCCGTATTGCAGTGGCAAACATTTTTAAACGATTAATATAAAAGTAGGTAATTTTCATATAATGACTTTTTTTAGCTATCATAAATGTACACATGTTTGTTATTATTATGAAAATAATAAAATAAAAGGTACACAGCAATTACATATACAAAGAAGTAAGTAGGTATTATGAATGTAGTTACGGAGCAGTGGGTATTATATTTGTTACTGTTAACAATCTGAAACATTTAAGGATTTTTCCTTAGTTTGTTATTATCATGAAAATATAAAATAAAAGGTACACACAGCAATTAAATATATAAAGAGTACATACATAAAATAATTCTATTTTACTGATTCTTACTAAATGATATATGTATATGAATATGGCAGGAACTACACCAAGCAATTTCTTGAATTTTTTTTTATCGGTAACCCTTTTAAATATTTTTAACCCATGCGTTCCAACGACGGACGGTGAAATTTCTCGTGGAATTTCAGAATGCTTCCGAGGTACGTAAAATATGCTTAACATTTCTTATTCTTGAAGTTGTCGTTAAAATAAATACCATTTTAGAAACAATATAAAATTTGTAATTTTTTTGTATTTGAAATAATCATTCATATTTCTTAAAAATATTTTTTTAATATTCAAATTTTAAAAACGAATTGTGGCTCAAAATGTCGAATTAGTAAAAAATGTAACTTCACTAACAAAAAAAATAGTAAAATATAGTATACCAGTTTAATGGCAATTCTTTAAACAAAATAATTATATAGAAAAATATATATATAAAATTTAAAGAAAAAAATGTCGTAAAGTGGAAGAATAATATATATACACATAATATATGCGTACACACGTATACGTATTACATTAATACATACGAGTACAGCAGGATTATGTAACAAGTCCCACGTAGTCATAATTTTGTGTTGAATTTAAGTAACTGGTTATAAGTTTTAGTTATAAGTCATTAGCTATATGTCTTAGACGTATGTCACCCGTATTCAATTTCAATCAATAGAAGTAAAATTGTAGATTTATATAGCAGTTTTATGTAATAAAACCCAGTTGGTCATAAACGGGAATAAGTTTTAAGTCATCAATTATAATTTTTAGTTGTAAGTCATAGATATGTTTCACTGATAGAACCGGTATTACGTAATGAGACCCAATAATTGTGATTTTAAGTCACAAGTTATAATTTTTAGTTCTAAGTCACTAGTTATAAATTAAAGCTGTAGGTTATTAGTTATAGGTTAATTAAATTGAGTTGTAAAGCGCCCTTGATAATCATTATTATATTTCAGGAGTCTGAAAAATTTCCATGAAAACGCACAAGTCTAGTAGCCTAGCAGTTTGTACCTGTGATGCTTTCATCCCCCAGTTTATTATTCATTCAGATACAAACAATAACGTTGTCAAGGCCCGTCGGCTTTTGGAGGGTCGCAGCCCTATTATTTCGCTGAAAGGCGGTGGTGGTGGTATAGGGCAGTCAGAATAGCGACCGGCAACGACCTATGTCACTGCGATTCAGGTTGGGTTGGGTACTTTACACAGCCTTCAGCGTGGAGGTGTACTGCCTACCTGCTACTGTTCTGTGATATACAGCCTTTGGGTTGTACGCGACAAGATTAGCCTTAGCGGTTCGTTGAATGACAGGACTTATTGGTAGTAACACATTTTTGTGAAAAACGTGAAATTTTCTCCGCTTATAGGACGATGACTGATTTCTATCGAAGACGTTTAAAAAATCGCAGATTTAAAAAAAAATTATCATAGGTAATGCTCAAGTTAATAATCAAACTAAATTTCAGGACAGATTTTTCAAAAATGGTAAGGAAGAAGAGGAAGTTCTGGGAAGGAAAAAGATACGAGGGGTGGGTAGGAACATGGGGATCAATGTGTCCAGGAGGATTTATTCATCTTACTGCGGAGAAAAACGATAGGCCGAGAGAGATGTAGAGATCTGGTTTGGGTCTCCTTCAACCGGTCTCTCCCGATCCAGACCACCACGTAGGTGGGCAAACGCAATCGCCGCCAAAACATTAATAAACCTCACCCCATGATCCTGGGTACCCCTGCTAAGTCACCAAACGAAGCTTACTACTTGGGAAGACCTATCTTAGGAGTGTTATAGTTCTTCCCTAATACATGTAGGGAATTTATTATTTACTAGCTGGTTCCCGGCATTCGTTGCAATGCCATATTTAAAGAAATAAATTGTTTCTCCCTGCATGACCTTTCCCGTGCGTCCCAGTTCCCCTCCCGCGTCCCCTTCCTCTCCCGCATTCCTCTACCACCTTCCCCGCCTTCCCTCTCCCCTCCCCCGCTCCGCCGACCCACCAATCCTCCTCCAACAATACGCGAAACGTCAAACGCGCAAACTGTTAAACGTGCGAAGTCGTTAAGTTTTCTGAAATTACCAAATTTTCTTATTTTTTCATCCGTTAGTACCTTCTGCAGAGTATTGGAAAACTTTAAAAAAAGGTTTATGAAATAGGTAAAGTCGTCCTAAAGTTATGGCGGGACTAAGGGAAACAGGGATTCATTTATATATAAATATATAGATTTTTAAATACAGACAACAATTTTAAGTTTAACAATTATTATAAGCAATAATTATCAGCCTGAAACACTCATCCACATTGAAAAATCTTCCGAGAAAAGATACATGACGCCAACGGGACATGAACCCGAGCCCTTCTGATTGCCGGTCAGCTGCTCTCCCAATTGAGCTATGGCGGCTTATCTTATACCCGCCAAATGATTCAATATATACTAGTGTTTCATTCAACAATTACTGCTTATTATATTTTTTCCACCTGAAAACAACCAACTTTATTTTTGCGAGAGAGACACTGTTACTGTTAAATCCGTCGCTAGGTGGCGTCGGATTTAACACTAACAGTGATAAATTATTTTTTATTTTAAAATTTATTTTTCTCGGAAGATTTTTCAATGTGGATGAGTGTTTCAGGTTGATAATTATTGCTTATAATAATTGTTACCCTTTGTGCTATGCATAAAAATCTTGTCTTAAACGTTAGTTTAACAATTAAAAATAATAATTTTAAGTTTAACAAAAATTCTTTACCCATAGATTAAGTTCAATTACTATAATATTCTAGAGTATACCTGAATGTGTGCGTTTTTAATAAACTCGTTTTTAAAGCTGTAATATTGTAAGAAACACCTTGCCAATACGAATCCACTTAAAGCTTTCAGACGAGAGAGTGAGAAAAGCACACATCACTAGACCATAAGTTGGTCAGTTTGCTTTCAATCGATGGGCCCTCCTAGTGAAGGGTTTACCAAAGCGCCCAGCCCACCGAGGACAGGTTAGTATCGCGTTTGAAGTTTGGAATTTACTCGTTTCCTGTGTAAGGGTGTATAAATTTGAATTCAGTATCAACCCTTATTGATCTTTGAATTTAGAATAAAATACATAAGGCGGAAATATTTTTCGTTATGGCGTGGAAATAACTGTTTTCTTATCTTGAATTAAAGATGATGCAGTCGAATATAATTATACGTATTAAGAACTTGTAATTTATCGGAATATTAGTCACGATCAGTTCTATAATTTTTTATTTATTTATTTGTACACGCCCAATTAGGGCTTTTACATATGATAAAATTGATAATGCATTTTATATAATCAAAGAATTAAGAGATATTACAATTAAAATAATGGTTAATTACGTTAGTTTAGGTTTTTTTTTACATGAGCTCCACACAGGAGGCCATGAGGAAAATAATTTCCCTCAGGGCCTATGTCATCTTTAGGGATGCTGAGTGGAGGTTTTTTTGGGAGGAATGAGAGGAGAGTTCTGGGAAGAACGGGTGGGTAGGAATCTGGGGTTCAGTTTATCCTGGTCATCCGCCTCCAAGACCTAGACAAACCTCACCCCATAAACCCGGGCACCCCTCCTAAATCACCAAACGTAGCGAACCACTCGGGGTGATCTATGGCAGAGGTGTTGGTTATCCAATAAAGGTTCCCGGGGCGGCGGTACCCATACCCGCCTCCCAAATTATGGTTAGGTTATGGGCTATTTAAAAAAATTATAACTTTTCAAAAGGGTGTTGAAATACCACTTTGTTGAATTGTCGTGGAAACATTGAATGAACTACCGGCCTGTCGTTTTGTCCATACAGAGGTGTTCCCCAATTTTCTCTCTGGATTGTGACACTACTGCAAAATATTTCTTCATAATTTAGTTATGAACCACTAGCGTATCGGTCTAAAGTCATGGTGTTTGAAAGAGACAGTACGAAAACAGTATTCAACAAAGTTATGAATGATGAATACTTGGAGCAGGTGGATGAGTTTGTGTATCTGGGTAGTATTTTTACGAGAGATTGGAAGGCTGATAGAGATATTGAAAGAAGGATGGATACAGGTAACTCCATTAATGGTGGATTGAATGCCGTTGGCGCTAATAAAAAACTATCAAAAAAAGCGAAACTAGCAGTCCACAATGGAGTCCTGGTACCTACCCTGATGTATGGCACTGAGACATGGAACTGGCAGAGGAAGGATGAAAGTAAACTGAATGCTGTTGAAATGAGATCCCTGAGACGTATGTGTGGTAAACCAATCTATGATAGTATTAGAAATGTGGATATCCGCAAAGAATGTAAGGCTGATGCTTACATAAATTAATAAATCTCGTGGTTTTAAAGCATAATGAGTAAGATTAAGAAAGGGACCCTCAGATGGTTTGGGCATGTAGAGCGAATGAATGAAGAAAGTAGTGTAAGAAGAATATACGACGTGAATGTGAATGGCAAAAGAAGTCGGGGACGCCCGAGGAAGACAAAGCGCCCTTGAGGTGATTTTCTCATGAAAATGGCGCTATAGAAGTCATCCAATTATTATTATTATTAAGACATGGCACGATCAAATGAATCAGATACTTGAGTCGGGCCATGTCAAAAGTCAGAATAATAGAAGAGAATGTATGAGACGATGTATGAATGTGAGTGAGGCAAAGAGTTTGTGCCAAGACCGAGTTGTTTGGCGGTCCGTCCTCTCTGCCTACGTGATGGTTAATTAGTTAGTTAGTTAGCGTATCGGTACGTTTTACTTTTTGTGATAACTTACTTCTAATAGAAGTTAGGACCCTCGAAATATTGTTAAAATTGCCAGGTTTGAACGCCATCAACAGACGTTCGGTATGCAAACTAGACAACGTATTTTTTAAATGCAAAACATATAGACATAGAGTATTTTCTTCTAATACAGGTGTGAAGGTCGAACAAGGACACCGATCTGCAGTCTCACGGCAATCCGATTGGTCCCCCATACCCAATAGGATTCAAGCCTTATCTCAAGTCACTCTCACGCGCTGCAACAAAGATCATCCAAAGCATTCTACCTTAAGGCTCTGCAACCGGGCTCGAAAAGAAGAAGATGGAGACATACGACATTTGACTCGTTTAAAATAGAGCAAAAATCTCGCGGGCATTGTCTTAAACAGCCTTTAAAGAAACAGTGTGTATTTTTTCATGCATATGAATTGTAAAATATCTGAAACAAACGTGTTTGTAATAATTTTTGGAGCATACTTTGCGATTTTTTTCTATCGAGGGAATTTTATATAATTTGCTTTTCGGCGTGACAAAAGTCTAGATATTATCTTCAAGAATAACATATATTTTTAAGAACTTTAAAACTTACCGTGTTTAAGGGAGATATGTAAGAAATCGGTAGATATTCGGGTTGCGGGCCCTTAAACTCCCGGTCAATACACTGTCTTGTAATTCGTACTTGTTCGCTCTCCACTTCCACACGCAATTGTTCATATTTAAAATATAAAATTATGGTGCGTTGTATTCGTTTGTAATATGTTAAATAAACCTATAAGTATTGTAACTATATTTACTTATTTGATTTACCACACATGCAACACACGTAAACAAACCCCCATACAAGTAGTAAAAAAAACTTTAAAATCGGTTGGAGGAGAAAAATGGGGAATACAAAACCTCGATTTTTATGTATTTAGGTTTTATCAGCCGCTCAGTATTCGGGTCAGCAACAGTTAAAATACCTATTCAATTTTTTATAAGAAAAACTCTCTTTTACAACTTTTGAAGGTTATTCCCATCATTGTAACATATCATTGAAGAAGATAATAATAATAATCTAAACGAAAATATGAAAGAGAACATGAAAAAAAAGGCAATGGTCACAACTGGGATTCGAACCCAGACCTCTCGTCTAACCCGACTTGCGCCTTAACCAATTTCGCTATTGCCACCTTCTGTCAAACCGTTATAATAGTCAATCTCATATTTCAAATTTTAGAATTAACAATATTATCTTCAACTAATTATTTTTCCATATTATGGGCAACTACCCTTTTTATTGGAAACAATCATTCTAAAAATTGGTTTGTATCCTGGATAGCGTCTCGGACAAATGTATCGAATTTATTCATTTGGAACTATTGACTTTTTATGAAAGTCTAAGTGAATATTCAATTTCTTATAAGAAAAACTCTTTGACAGAACTCTGAATTCGAGTCCCAGTTGCGACCATTGTCTTTTTTCTGTTTTTCTGTGTCTTGTTCTCTTTCATAATATCGTTTAGATTATTATTGTTATCTTCTTCTTCAATGATAAAATATATATTGTTCAAATTGATCGGCGACCGGGTTTCCTCTAAAAAAATTATTCCTTGATCAACCTCACAACGTTGTTCAACCGGGTGGTTTTGTAGATCTTCGATTTTACACGGAGAGTGGAACATTTTTTTTTAATAGATTATTCATTTCAGCTAGCTTTCTAATATTATATTTGTGGCAGGCTGACCATTTTGGTCGTTGTTTTTATTAGAAAATATTAGTGCGTTGGTATGAAAAAAGCTCAAAATAACCCTCAATAAGAATTCTTCCATGAAAATCAATTATTCTGGAGTTGCGAGCTTTAGACATTGCCGTGTTCACTGAAATTACTGACCAAAAACCGCAAGCCCACAAATAACCGCAAATTCTGCAGTAAAAAGAGCGAAGCAGTCAGCACAACTCTAAACCTACCAATGTCTTCAGTAATATGTGTTGTTTTGTATCGTTTTTGTATTGTCAATCAATTTGTGAAATTGTATCCAAGAGGAAATGTCGTCATAACAAATTTACGAGCTCCGTGTCAAACTGTTTCAACGATTTCAACAAAAAAAAATTATAATTATTTCACTTCTTCTAATAGTGCAAAATTATTTTGTGGTAACATTTTAAATTCAAATTAATAGATAACTTTGTATTAACCACTTAATTATTTACAAAAACCGACATGTTTCGTCAGCAAAGCTGACTTTTTCAGGGTTTTGACAGAACTATTACCTATGTATGTCTATTTTTAAAATTAGTTCTATCAAAACCCTGAAGAAGTCAGCTTTGCTGACAAAATATGTCGGTTTTTGTAAATAATTAAGTGGTTAATACAAAGTTATTTATTAATTTGAATATAATTATTTCATTATTACATTTGATTTCAGTAATGAGTCGTGATTATGAAATGCAATCTCGACTCGAGATCGCAAATTCGAGATCTCGCGAGATTAGAAATTACAATCTCGCGAGATCTAAGAATTTTCGGGATCTCTTTAATTAAGAAAAAATATTATTTGAAAGAAAACAAAAACCTTTATCCTTTTAACTTGATGTTCTTCCGACTCCCCCATTCAATGATTTTGTGTCAATTATGTGGATTGACATCATATGGACGTGCAAACCTTTTGTAGACCCGGATGTGGTTTTGAGAACAGCTTCACATAACTTGCATTGAGCAGTCAAATTATTAACTGCTTTCTTGAAGTATCTCCATACCGGTAAACGACTGCTAAACTCAACGTACACTTGATCTGGATTTTTCTTCGACATTTTAAGGTATTAACAACGTAAGAATCCAAAAATTACATTTATTTAACTCACAAATACAATAAAAAATGCATAATTTAAGAAAAATTTATTACCATATATAACTGCACAACTAAAACAAACAAATAGCTGCCTGCACGCACGCAAGTATCTCTTTCTCATTCCCGCTCGTCATCCGTCGCTAATATTCATAAATAGACGGAATAGTTTTCTTTCTTCGATCGACACTCCCGCCCGACCGTCAGTCAGTCAGCGCACCACTCGCGCCCCGAGTGGACGTGTGTAGCATCGCTGACTTACTGCCGCCCAATCCCGTCGATCTCGAACGGGATCTCGTCATATTATGCTTCGGGATTGATCCCGAAAAATATCTTGAGATCTCCCGAGATCGGGATTGCATTCCCTAGTCGTGATACTAATAATGACGTATTTCCCAACTCACTAGGTGTGAAACGCCTGTGTTGAGATGACAATTTGCATAGCAGTTGTTAACTAGGTTTTTGTTTACATAAAAAATGACAATGAGAGTTAAAAAAAGAAATTCAGTATTTTTTTAAATAATACATTTCAACTATGAATGAGGAAGATTAAGATGAAACAAGATTAATTTTGAAGCAATTAAATTTCACTTCTTCAAATACAGCAAATTTAACAAGATTTAACCACTTTTAATGTGTATAAAACCGACATGTTTCACATGTTTCGAGGGCAATGCTTTCTTCCTCAGGGTTTACTAAAAATTAATTATAAATAAACTTAATGGTGTCAATGGAAAGGAGTAAAAGTAATAGAGATTAAAATTCGTTTGACAAAAAGGTATAGTGATAAATGTTATGAAAAAAGGCAAGTGAACTTAGTCAAATTTTCATACATGCAGTACATAGTATACATATACACACACATAGTAGGCTTCGTAGCCTTCGGTTAGTGCTTCGTAGCATCCCCATTTCTTTGTCTACTTTAGTTTTCTGAAGGTTTCACTTCTAACGCGTTTGAAGTCTGTTTTTATTCACGTGAGTTTCACACAAGAGGCCTTGAGGAAAAAATCCCTCAGGGCCTCTGTCATCTTTGGGAAAGCTATGGGTAGGGTATTTTTAGCGAAAAGAAGGAGAGGAAGTTCTGGGAATGAAACAAGTATGCGGGGTGGGTAGGAATTTGAGGGTCGATGTATCTAGGAGGGGCGGACGTATGAATCCATCCCTCCCACCGCGAGATGGAGAGATCTATGACCATGAACCATATCACCCCCCTTGAACCAGGACACCCTTGCTAAGTCACCAAAGTATCGAACCACTTGAGGTGATCTATGGCAGAGGTGTTGGCTATCCAAAAAAATGATTAATACCCGCCTCCCAAGTTTGATTTACCAGATTGATGATAGCCAACAACCGATAAAATGAATGATGAGTATCAGAAGAAGAAGTATAGGTATTTATAATATCTAGAAAATAGTCTAGAAAGTTCAGGTTTGGTGGTTAAAGCGTCGTTTTAAAACCCGAGGCAAATAAGCCTTATGGGAATAACCAAAACAATTAGAAAGTCGAGTCAAAGACGACTTAGTAACAAATATAAGAAAACCCATATAATTAATAAAATTCTTTGTATACCACCAATCTTCCCCCTTCCCCATATGGTGTGTATGTAAACCGTAGATTAAGAATAATTTGTACCAGTCTGAAGATGGCTTTAACAAACTGAAATCGGTAACGGTCAAATAAAGTGGAAATAAGTTTCATTTTTGTTTTAATATATTATTTTTAAAACGTATGCTTAAAGAATGGAGGCAACGTTTCTTTACCATCTAAATTGAGATTTTTTGCTTTGTTTTCAACCACGCCACTTTTGCTGCGTTCCTAGCATTTTTTCCCATAAAAAAAAACTCACGCACACCCTCTTCTAGAATAACCCACGCAAGTGCCTAGATTAATTGTCGGGAAACCAGTTTGTGCAGGTTTCGCGCTGGTGGTTATTCAAATTTCGATGATTAAAAACGTATCCCAAACGCGTCTTCTCCAAGGGAACTTGACCCCAAAGCAGAGAGCTCGAAGGAGTGAGTTCGCATACTGAGTGCGAAGGATAAGACCTTGCGTTATAAAGTTTAACCCTGTAATATCGTTGATTTCACAACATTGTCAGCATGAAAAAAAAATGCAATCTTAAAAGTTAAAAAAAATTAGAACTGTCTGAAGGTGAAGACCTAGAACACCTGGAGTTCTAGCATGCTGAAATCGATAACTTTACAATATTGGATCGACAGGCGAAAAAAATTGAATCATATGGAAGTAGAATCGTTTGTCATTTGTAACTCTTTAAAAATTATGTTTCTCAGACCATCCAATCATTAACTCTCCCGCAGCCAACTGGGGCCGAAGTTAGACTCTAAAATTACTATCCTTCTTATATCTACATACATGAAATATATTTTTAGGATTAATACATAATGTGCTGTTTAAAAAATGTGAAGAAATCGTGTGCGTTTCTAATATCCTGCCCAATAAATAAACAAATAACAAAAAAAGAAAAAGTCATTTCTATGGTTTTAATGTCCAAAAACAATTGCATGGGGTCAGCGGCCGACCCCCATGTTTACGGACGTAATGTTTGGCATCTTGGCCTGTCGAGAGTTAAAGCGCACATAAATTGATTTTGACACATTGATTTGTCAAGAATCAAGAATTCAGACTATTCCGTGATTTTTCGGGGTATGCGCTTGTCTACAGTGTTATTTTATTTTTATATAAGAGATAGTACAAGTGAAACTGTCCAGCGAATTTATAATTTTAAAAATTCAATTTTAATTAAGTACTAAAAATCACCTACCTAAATTTGAGTTATTTTTTTATATCAAGGAAAACAATTCCCCGAGAGCTTATGTCATCTTTGGGGATGCTGTCTGGAAGGTTTTTTAGGGAAAAGAAAGAGAGAAAGTTTATGAAATGAAAAACGTATGAGGGGTGGGAAGGAATCTGGGGGCCACGGGTCCAAATCCTGCTGAGAATCAGACGCATCCGCCGCCAAGATCCGGAAAAACCTGACCCGATGAACTCGGGTACCCTTGCTAAGTCACCAAACATAGCGAACCACTTGGGGTGACTTACGGCAGAGGTGTTGGTTATCCAATAAATGGTTCCCGGGGCGGCGGTATAATCACTAAATTTATTTAATTTATTAAGACCGATCGGTTTCACTTAGCACAAGCATTATCAGGCTACAATTAAACAAATCAAAAACACATAATTAAATATATAGTTTGTTAAGCAACGTACTTCACTTTCTTTAACCAGTGATTTCTGACAGTATTTGGAGTAAAAAAATAAATTTTAATAAATAAATGAAATTTTGGTCTCCGGTGACTTTAATTGTTTTTGTTTAATTTTTTATCTTCAAATACGTACCATGTTACGTTTATCTCTCGAATGAACATTATAATAATTGTCCTGTCCTCCAAATGAGTCCGGAGGTGGTACAATACAATATTGTCCTGTCCTCGCGTGAACTAGGCACAAGTTCCATTATTCATTATTCAAACCTAATAACCCTAATATCAAAATAATTGATTTATTTCAGCGCAACATTTCATCAAATCACGTTGCGTCGATGCATTAATCCGCTTCTTTGCATAAGCACAGATCGTAAGGTCACCAATTTCTAGCCGATAAGTGTTACACGCAGGTCGACTGGGTCATCCACTGGTCCCTGTCCAAAGATGGCCTAGGTCTAGCTCTAGACCAGAGGTTCCCAAACTTATTTTTCCCGTAGACCCCTTTCAAAATTTTACTGATTTCGGTGGACCCCTTGCTGATACATTTCTACCATATTTACAAAACTCATCAAAAATGTGAAGATTAGATATAACGATGGAAATTTGTGTCGTGGCTGAGTTCCAACACAAAATTCGGAGTGGTATAAATAAAAAGAAAAATAGTATATTTTCTTCTGTTCTTTTTATTAAAATAATATGATTACAGACATAGGGGGAAAACACAAGTAGATGACTCAAAAAATGTTTTTAGTTCCTAAGTTGTTAGTATAACTAATTAAGAATATTTTCGTTAATTGTTTTTGGGGTGTAATGCCGTGTTGCGCTACCTCCTTCTTTAGCCAACGTTTCGGACATCGTTGCAGTGTCCATCACACATCTACCGGATATGCCGGATCTGCCCTGATGATGGACACTGCAACGATGTCCCAAACGTTGGCTAAAGAAGGAGGTAGCGCAACACGGCATAACACCCCAAAAACAAATAGCGGAAATATTTTTGGCCGTGAAAATCTTAAAACTTATCCAATTAAGAATATGTTCCCAAAGTTTACATAAAAATTTCGATTCGTTCCGGTATTACGAGAGTGTTTGTGCCGAACCGCGTGTAAACTTGAAATGCCTTTTTCTCGAAACTACTTTTTAAGAATTTGTGTGCACTTCTAGCTCAGAAAGTTTTTAACCAAACATTTTGAAAATGTGCAGATAACTTGTTTATATAATTACGCTCTGAGTGAACCGAAATTCGTAGTAATATCATTGTCAAAAGTATTTTTTCATTGCAACAAATGTAAAAAAATGGCAAAAAATCAAGGTTTCCTATTTACATACGTGTGAAAATTTTAATTTCCATTTTTTATGGGAAAATTTTGGTTTTAGAAGAGACACATGTTCTTAAACTAAATTCAAAACCCTATTTATTTGAGATGAAAACTGTGGCCTCCAAAATGCACACAAAAGCTACGTCTGATGATGACGTTCGATTTATAGCAGCTGATAATTTTCATATTTTCCGAGGAAATGCTTCAAAAATTTCACAATATTTTCTTACACAGATGTATAAAATGACCTCAAAGTTTCAATAAATTATACACATTTCTTCCATGCCAAAAAAATTCATGAAAATGATTAAAAATAACCTAATCCCGTATTTCTCACCTTAATAGAACTATATATCAAATATGCAAGTTTTTACAAGTAACAGTAACTGACCTTCTTAAAATATACTACTCAAAGAAATTAAGCCGGCCTAACTGAAAATAAAATTTCAAGCCCGTGTACAAAAAAATTACAAAAAATTATTGCATGAGAATCGTAGCTCCTAAAATAAATTTTCCAAAAATATGAAAATTATAATCTTAAAGGTTCAAAATGTTTTTTTAAAGTCTGTAACGTAATTATTTTCATGGGAGTTATTCAGTCGGTTCTTGCTCAGAATGAGTATTATTAATTTCGGCGTGCCGTTGGAACGACTGAGAACAAATTCAAGTTGCCTGGAGAAAAACAAAGGCTACCGTCTAACTGTGCAAGTGTCATTTAATTCCTCTTTACAAAATTAATCATTTTATATGGATAATAGTTTTAAAATAGTATTGTAAATTAGTGTAATATAGTTTTTACTTGTATATTTGTTTTCACTGTAAGTATTTGTGTTATATAATTGGTTCTTCGGAGCAGTTAAGGTAAGATTTTTTTTTATTTGTGTGCTGTAGATTTATTCGAAAATGGATAAAGAAAAACCACCTGATCCCCCAGATGATGGTTTGCTATCTGAATCCTTGGGTGTTACAAAAAAAATAATCGCGGTTAATATTCCGGAGGCTTCGGACTTCGTAACGATTACGTCAAAAAAAAGAAAAATTGCTAAACCAGCAGATAATAGAAATGCAACAGATTTTGAACAGATACATCGAAAAACACCCTCCATGCAAAACGACTCCCTTCCAAATAATTCTGTTTTACAGGATGTAATTCCGTCCACTTCTTCCTCGATTTCAAATTTAAGTCCAGCAAGCCCTTCAACCACACCCGCCCCACTGGTAAACAATACTCCTTCACAAATGTCACGTCTGTACAATAATCTTGATAGACCACCTTACATTACACACGTGACTAAAATTTCAAAGGATGAAAAACAATCAAATTTATACGATGTGGACTTTGGACATTTTATGTTTAAAAATAAAATCCACCCTGTCTGGAATGGAGTAAAATCGGTTGGGCGTAACCGTCTTTCTGTTGAATTCAAGACAGCGGCTGAGGCCAATAGCTTTGTAAAATCTGATGTTGCCAAAAAAAACTCGTACAACGTTTTCATACCTACATATCAGGTTACAAAGTTAGGTGTCACAAAAGGGATCCCACCGCACTGGTCGATAGAGGACATCCTGGAAAACATTACTGTTCCTCAAGGTTTCGGAAAAGTTTTAAAAGCGCGTCGTCTAAATTACAGGTTTAATACGAGAAACTCTGTAGAATGGAGACCCTCCCAATCCGTTGTCCTAACATTTGACAGCAAAGACCTTCCACAAAATGTTACTATGTTTATCGTCTCTCTACCAGTAGAGCTCTATGTGTTCCCAACTGTGCAATGCTACAAGTGCTGCAGATTTGGACACACGAAGAACCTCTGCAGATCAGAACCCCGTTGCTTCAAGTGCAGTTCGTCCCATAGTGGCGATTCCTGTGATAAAACAGAGGAAAATTATAAATGTTTAAACTGCTCCGGTACCCACATGTCCATCAGCAAAACTTGCCCTGAACTGTCAAGGCAGCGCAATATTAAACACACAATGGCCGAGAAGAGCATCTCTTATGCGGAAGCATCAAGAATGTTTATCCATCTTATTCTGAAGTAACTTCCAAAAATTCTAAAAAATCCACCCCTTCTCAACCTTCTTCTTCTTCATTTAGAAAAACTGTTGAAAGGGTCATGAAACCTAGAGTTCTAACAAAAAAAAATAATGCTAATCACGAATCCCTTCTGTGGTTCCCTAATGGACAAATTCCTTCCATTTCAAATTTCAATTCTTACCTAAAGTCATCTACTAAACAACAAAATTATAATATAGACCTTAACTCTACACTAATCACCTCATTTTTACATATTTTACAAACTTTAAATAAAAACAACATTCAAATACCGTCCCACGTTGCTAAACAAATTACTAATATTATCAACTCAACTAGAAATGGCTCCTCTGTTGAGGATTCTTCAGTGGATTTGTCATAGTCTTAGAAATCAGACTGAAGAATTTTTAAACACATTACACTCAAACTCAATTGCAGTGGCTGCCATCTCGGAGACGTGGCTGGAACCGGATTCTGATTTCAGAGTCAGGGGATACCACTGTCTTCGAGACGACCGTCAAGATGGAAAGGGCGGCTCCGCTCTTTTCATTAAAAAATCATTACCCTTCTCCCCTGTAGATGTAAAACCAATTGGTTGTCCTTTTCAAGTGACGGCCGCAAAGGTTTTTGACACTACAATAATTTTTTTGTATATATCACCATCTAATAAACCTTCTAAATCAATCCTAAAAGCTATGTTTTCCAAGGTCACTACCCCTTCTCTTGTTCTGGGAGATTTCAATGCCCATCACGGATTATGTGGAGCTCACAATTGTGACAGAATGGGCAGAGATATTGTTGATCTACTAGATGAACTAGACTTTTGTATTATCAATGATGGTTCTCCTACTCGTCTTCAGGTGCCTGGTCAGCGACCCAGCATGGTTGATCTTACTATTTGCAATTCCAACATAGCCGCATCCCTGTTATGGAAGGTTTTGGATGACCCTCATGGGAGTGATCATTACCCCATCCTCATTGAATCCTCAAATATTTATCATTGCAACAAAAATGTCAAGTGCAGTAGTCGAAAACCAAGGTTCTTAACTGCCAGAGCCAACTGGAATGACTATTCAAATCATACAAAGTTCTCTGTGCAAAATCTGCCCTCTCCAACTACAGAAAATGTTGCGGAATGTTACGATTTATTTGTGTCTGCAGTCATTACGGCCGCAGAAAAATTTATCCCCATTAAAACGACACGTAACAAAGGGAAACCTCCCCCAGCTCCTTGGTGGGATATTGAATGCTCAGACGCAGTAGATATGAGGAAAAAATATGCGAAAATTTATTCAACAAATATGAATATGGAGAACTTCCTTCAGTATAAACAAATTGAAGCTAAGACCAAACGTCTTCTAAAAAACAAAAAACGTCAAGGCTGGAAAAAATTTTGCACATCATTATCTCCCGAAGTTCCTCTTTCAGTTGTTTGGAATTCAATTCGCAGGTTTAAGGGTTCTCACGTCCCAACGGTGACTCGACCACTCACTTCAGAGTGGGTGAAGGAATTTGCCGATAAACTAGCTCCTCAAACTGCAAGTAATTTTAATGAAACAGAATTCACATACTCATTTAAAACACGGGGTTGGATGGACACCCACTTCAATTTAACGGAACTTAGGGAGGTCTTAAACGATCTCACAGACTCATCCGCTGGTGTAGATGGAATTCCTTATAGCTTTATTAAAAACTGCGACGTTACCACACTAAACTATTTTCTTTCAATTATAAATCTGACCTTTTACTCCGGCAAAATTCCATCATCCTGGAAAACTCAAATAATTGTTCCCATTCTGAAACCCCAGAAAGACCCTAACTCTGGACTTTCTTACAGACCTATAGCTCTGTCATCTTTCTAAGTTAAAATAGCTGAACATATGATTAAAAGACGTCTAGACTGGTATGCAGAAAATGAGAAAATTCTTCCCAGCTCTCAGTTTGGCTTTCGAAAAAGAAAAAGTACGATCGAAAGTGTGTCCATCCTGACTTCTGATATCCAGTTGGCCCTGGCCGATAATGAATTCCTTGTCGGTGTTTGCCTTGATGTGTGCGGAGCTTTTGACAATGTTTTATTGGATGTTTTATTTAATAAATTATTAAAAATTGGCATCCCTCGTAAGCTTTCCAGTTTTATAATTAACCTCCTTCTTACCAGGAAAATTCAAATCCAGGTGCTGGATTCTCCTCCACTGGAAAGAATAGTAAACAAGGGTTTGCCTCAGGGCTCCGTCTTTAGTCCTATCCCTTTTAATATTTATACCTTTGACCTGCATTGGAGTATGCATCCATCTTGTAAAATACTCCAGTATGCGGATGATCTTTTTATATATATTTCAGGACGAATTATTTCTATTCTGGAGGATGTGATTAACATTTGCATGAAAAACCTTGACACCTGGTTAAAAAATCACGGCTTAGAAATTTCTCCGTCCAAAAGCAATGTTATCGTCTTTTCCAGAAAACGTGTTACTCCGCGTGTAACAGTCCAAATAAATAATTCAATTCTCCCTATGCAGGTACAAATAAGATTCCTTGGGGTAATTTTAGACTCTAAGTTAACATGGAACCCGTATGTTAATTTAATCATTACAAGCTGGCCTCAACACTTTACGTGCCGTTTCACGGGTCTGGTGGGGAAGTCATCCATTCACCCAAAAACTTTTTTATAACGCATATGTTAGGAGTCATTTGGATTACGCGTCATTCCTCATTGAACCCACTTCTAAAAAGAACCTCGCAAGGTTGGACCGTATTCAATTTCAATGTTTAAGATTGATTATCGGAGCAATGCGTTCTTCCCCAATTAACGCTTTACAAGTGGAGGCTGTGGAGGCTCCTCTTCATTTCAGAAGACAGTTCTTGGCTGACAAGTTTTTATTTAAATGCTTAAGACTCTCTAATCACCCACTGAAAGACAAAATTACTGCTCTCACTGCTCAAGTGAAATCACTTCCATATTGGAGGAACAAATCAATCCCTCTTCTTGTTAAAAGCCTCCATACGTACTGTGCGTATAAACCCCTCTTAAATCCATCAGACAGACTTCCTTTATATGCCAACTCCTTTCGTATTCATTTGTGTAAACCAAATATTCTTTTTTCTCTCGGCATAATTAACAATCACGAAGCTTCAACAAAACTTATCCAAATTTTAAATTCGAAATATTCCAACTGGAAAATTATTTACACAGATGGTTCCAAGTCTTCCTTATCAAACCATGTGGGAGCGGCATTCCACTGCCCATCAGATCAAGTCGATAGAAAAATTAAACTTCCAAAAGAGGCTTCCGTTTTCACTGCTGAATGTGTAGCCATTTTTGAATCCCTCAAATACATTGACGATGTTCACATTGGAAAATTCTTAATTCTCTCCGATTCCCTGAGTGCACTTCAAAAATTAAACTCTTCCCCTTTCCATTACCCAGAAGACGATTTCTGTGTTGGAATTCGCACTTTAATTCATAAATTAACCGACTCTGGCAAAGAAATCGTCTTGGCTTGGATACCTAGTCACTGCGGTATCCCTGGAAATGAAAAGGCCGATTCATTGGCGAAAGATGCCATTATTTCGGGGGATATTTTATATAAATTTTTAAACACCGATGACATTTTCATAAAATTGAAGGAAAACATGATTTCCACATGGCAGAATCATTCGGAAGAATCTAGTCAATCAAAAGGATATAGCTTTTTCACAATTCAGCCAACGATTCCTTCAAAACCGTGGTTTTCCAGACTTTCTTTTAACAAATTCTCGACATCATCCATTTGCCGCATGCGGATAGGGCATTGCTGCCACAATGTTCACCTGACAAAAATTCATATTAAGAATTCTGCGATGTGTGAATGTCGTCTTGGTGAAGAGGATCTCAATCATATTTTTTTCAGTTGTCCTATAAATAATTCGTACAAAAATTTCTTCCCTCACCTAATCAGTTCGGGTATATTGCCTCCCTACAACATTGCATGCCTGTTATCTTCTGTGAACAAACACGTGTATAAAGTCTTGGCTAATTTCCTGAATATTAACAGCATCAATTTGTAACTGTAAGTTAAGTTTCATGCATTTATTTATTTATTTTATTTTTTACGCACAATAAATTGTGTCAGCATATCTTTTAATTTCCTTGTTATGTTTAATTAAAATCATCTCTTATTGTAATAATTTTGCGTATTATTATTATTATTATTTGTATAGTATTATTATATAATGTAGATAGGTTCTTGTTATTAAAACTAAATTAGTTAATATTAACCAAAAATTACACTCACAAAAGCATTCACTTGACACTGGCCAGAACACTCTTTTGGGGTGAAGAGCCATTTAAAAAAAAAAATAAAAGTTGCCTGGACGTTGCTCGATTGTTTTAAAGAAAAAACGGTTGTGAGGGCCACGTCCATGACATAACAATGGATTGGTCGGAAGTTTGATTTGTAAGGAGTTTTGATAAATAATAATAATAATATTTGGATGATTTATATAGCGCCGTTTTTGTGAAAAATCACCTCAAGGGCGCTGATACTCGTAAATGATTTTGTAAATTTGCTATATTATGCGACTACACCTTCAAATTAGTGCTGTGAAGAAATTTGACGCTTGTAATGACGCGGCAAACAACCCACCGAGAAAGCCATCGGGATTTACTGATCACAGCTTGATAAATTGATGTTTTGGTCGGACGTGTTTACAGCCACGTACAATCCAATATCACCATGGACAACTTTGATGAAGATTGCAGGCGCTTCTTAAATGTCATCAACAGTCTAGAACTGCGGGTTATATCCTTTCAATGCTCAGAGCTGGTCGTCGGACGCATTGTGATCAGCGGGCCTTTGTGGGTGGACTGGAATCTCGGCTGCTTCATGGTGTCATGGGCTTGCGAAGCGGCAGCTCTGGGGTTCTTCTCAAGCTATCTGGAGCCCTTGTCGCTGAGGCTGGAAGAGGTGCGCCATATTAACTATCGCAAGCTACGAATGATCTTTTGGAGTGGATTCTACTAAAATATTTGGGGTGAAATGCAGATCCCGCCAATGTGGGGGATTTTAATAAAAATGCACCTTCTAGATGAGAAAAGTGTGGAAAAGTTGAATAAAAAAGAAATTAAGGTGAGCTTGGCAAAATTGAGGGAGATACAGCCGTTTAAAGAATGAATAAAATGACACTTCGTGAACTTATACTGCGCCATTTTGTTACTATTATGTTGGTATCTCAGACTTGCTATAAACGAAGGTTGATACGATTGTAGCCAACTTCGTGTGATATATAATAAGGCGCGTAATTATGAAAAACAGAATTAATAATGGTCACAAACCATGTTACACAAACCTGGCGTAGCCGAAAAACTACTTGAAAACTGGGATGTTTTTCTTGCGTTGACGCAAATAGGCGTTATAAAGGGGCACAAACCATGTTACATAAACCTTGTTACACAAACCTAGCGTAGCCGCTAAACTATTTGAAAACTGGGATGTTTTTCTTGCGTTCACGCGAGT
The DNA here is from genome assembly GCA_929108145.2 of Limnephilus rhombicus. NCBI lineage: Eukaryota > Metazoa > Arthropoda > Insecta > Trichoptera > Limnephilidae > Limnephilus > Limnephilus rhombicus. The sequence goes on from OV815293.1 coordinate 7,423,315, forward strand.
GGGCGTTATAAAGGGGCACAAACCATATTTAGCGTAGTCTTAGGTTAGGTTACTTTAATTTGGAAGGTGATAAACAGTTTAAAAAATCGTTGAAAAAAAGTCCGCTAGACAAATTTCATAATTACGCGCCTCATGTATCACACGAAGTCGGCTACAGTCTAGCTGTTGTTTGCATCAGGTCAGGGATACCAACATTATAGTGACAATTGAAAAATGGCGGTTGGGCTGTCAATAGTGTTGATTGGCAAAGTGAAATTTTACTTAACGCAATTGCAAATTAATTACTTATTCAATTTTTTTTATTGCTTTCCGCGCTTTCTTTCACCTTCCAGATTAAAGTTCTCCGCTTAAAACGCGGTAAAAACATCGTTTTTGGCATAAACCAAACATTGGCAATGGCGTAGTATCGGTTCAGGAAGTGACATTTTATTCATACTTTAAACGGCTGTATCTCCCTCAATTTTGCCGAGCGCACCTTAATTTCTTTTTTATTCAACTTTTCCACACTTTTCTCATCTACAAAGTGCATTTTTATTAAAATCCCCCACATTGGCGGGATCTGCATTCCTCCCAATAACTGAATTATCTCTCTCTCTCTCTACACTTTTTTTGAGTTTACAAAGGGATTTATGCAGATTATGTTTATGCTTGTCAATAATAACAAGTACATTTTGTTTAATGTGTGTTCTTTTATTTATATCAGATAGTAGCTTTCTTTTTATCCCACGCAGGACCCTGAGATGATGATGAGAGCTCATGCATGCGGAATTTCTTTGCTAACGGAGCAAAGGTACCTGTCATTTTTGGCGTCCAACGTGTCATTTTGCAATACGACCATTTTTCACCAAAATACATACAGCCTGTCAAAAATCACCGAATAATAGAGTTTTTTTTGCTACCTTCATTTTTTTGAGAAGTGTTATTATCTGCCTACATTGATAGGTAAAGCCAAGCCAACATTTTTGTTCTTTACTATCGAAACCAGATAATTTATCGTGGACCCCCACATACAACTTGTGGACCCCCATTTTTTTATCACGCCAACGTAGACCCCCGTCGAGTCTCCCATGGATCCCTGGGGGTCCACCTGGACCACTTTGGGAATCACTGCTCTATACCAAACTGGTATACGGTTCTTGGACAGTGGTACTACTTTCTATGAGATTTGCCTCCTACAATGGAGAAAGAAGCAGTTATTCGAAGATTGAATATATGTAAGTGTGTGTATGTGTAAATCTCGTGAATATTTTAACTGCATTTCATAAATTAAGCAATATTTTAATCCGTTTGTACAAATAACGTTGGGTAATTATTTTTTTTTACATTAGCTCCACACAGGACGCCCTGAAGAAAATAATTTCCCTCAGGGCCTATGTCATATTTGGGGATGCTGTGTGGAGGGTTTTTTTACGAAAGAAGGGAGAGGAAATTCTGGGAAGGAATAGGATATTAGAGATGGGTCAATCTGGGGGTCAGTGTGTCCAGGAGAAACGGACGTATGAATCCATACCTCCCACTACGGTGCAAGGCGATGTTCGAGGGAGTACGAAAGAGACTCCTTCAACTATTATCTCCCGATCCGGCCTTCCATGCAACTATGTAGATTTTTTTTTAAATATTTTTATTTCAAAATATTTTATTTGTCACAGATTTTTGTTTTTTTGGCTACCATACTAGACTAATGCCCGTGTTGTGGTAGTTATACATTTAATATTTCATATAGGAACGAAAAAATTCTATTCTATTGAAACAGATAATAAACAAACTAAATAATAATGAAATAAATAAAAGTAAGTGAAAAAAAAAGAAAAATCATATTTTAAAGTAAAATAGAAATGAAAATAAAATGAAAATTTTGAATAACAGAAACTAATAATAAAGATTTAGTGTTAAGAACTCATGTATTCTACACAAATATTTAAATTAAAACATAAATAAAAGTAGATGAAAAATTAAGAGAAAAAATATAATATTTAAAAAAAAAAAAATAAATATGAAAATAAAAATTTTCAAATGCAAATATTATAATCAAAATGTGGTGTTAAGAACTCATGTATTCTTTGAATTCCACTCGGTGTATAATATGTAATGTGTGTATGTGTAAATCTCGTGGATAATTTAAATGTATTTCGTTAATTTAGCAATATTTTAATGAACTTGTATGTTATACAAGTTCATTAAAATATTGCTAAATTAACGAAATAAATCGACTTTAACTTAAATTAAATCGACTGGGAAATAAATATAACTCAATCGATGTTTATCGTCATCTGTCAGTGTCCAAATTTAAATTCAGTATATTGGAACAGTTACAATAGAACTATAAATCCCCATCTTGAAATTTTGTGTGCACAGTTTATTGTAAACCCTCATAGTTAAGTTCCGTCAAAACACCTACAATATAGGGCGTAATAAAGGTTAGTAATTTATAATTTATAAACAAACCTTTTAAAAACTGTTCTTGTTTATCGTTGTAATAGGTAATAATAACAAATTTACTTTAACGACTTATACTTTGATTAACATTTTAATTTGATTGTAATTAGATACTCTGTTATATTATATTATCGAACTCATTTGTCCTCTCCGTGATAGTTTACTGAAGTATCTGACATTATTCCATGGTTTCAGTATAAAGGGGATTGGTATATTTATGGTATAAAGTATTTCGTCTTCGGAAATTGAATTCCTTGCAGAAATTCTGACGATAAAGTAATTGGTCAAAATGCAATTGTTTTGTATATTAATTTTAGTGCGGTGCAAGTCGGTAGTATGTATTTTTGTTTAAAATCAACTTCGCTATGTATTCAACACATAAATTGCACATATATTAAAAACTCACCATTATTATTATTTGTTGTATACGTATATACATATAAAACTGATTTTTTTCTCTTTATTGTATAATGCTATACTTTTTACTTACCAGCTTTATTTATATGTACCATGTGTAAAAACTATTCATGTTTTCTTTGTATTCTAAACACACCTGTATGCACTAAAACATAAAAATGTAAATGTATGTAAAAGCCCATAAGGGCGTTAATGATTAATAAATAAATAAATAAATAAATATTATACCGCACTACAACTTGGTAACTCCAAAATAAGCAATTTGAGTTATACACTAAAAGCATTTCTCTATTTCCTTGTTAATGAATTCTACAACAGAAAAATCATAACGCATTAGAATCATCAAGTTCATTGAATATGTTTTTTGTGGGTTTCTCCGAGAAATGGTACCGTTTAATTCTTTAATTATGCAACTCTAGTTACCACAAGTGTGTTTCCACGTTTCAATTAGACAACTAGACTTAGCCAGTTGTAGCACTAAATTTGTGGAATTGCTTAACTTGATTTCGTTTTATTTTGTATATACTACGTAAGTCATTTCATTTTTGTAAATAAAAATATGGACCTAAAAAAACTAATAAGCCATTTTCTTATATCAAAAATGTGAGTAATACATCAATTTATTTATTTATTTGACACAATATCTAACATTTTTAAATACAATTCAGCAATGTAGGCCTCACTGGGTAGCTCACCTGTGCTGAGGCCTCCATTTTAAAATTTAACCATACTTTTCAGAATAAATATGCAACAAACTATTTTACAAATTGATTACTAGTTGTTGTAACTCTGAAATCAGTGTAGACCGCCACCCGGGAACCATTTATTGAACAACCAACACCTTTGCCATCGGTCACCCCAAGTGGTTCGCTACGTTTGATGACGTAGTTTGTTTGGTTGAGATGGTGAGGTTTGTCCCGCTCTTGGCGGCGGATTCGTCTACCCACTAACTGCGTGGCAGGCCAGTTCGAGAGAGACTGGTTAAGGGAGACATTTCGAACTCTGCAGAAAGGCTCTCTCAGAACATCACCTTGCACCACTGTGAGAGAGATGGATTCATTGGACCGTCAATTCTGGATTTAGTGATCCCCAGATTCCTACCCCCCTCTCATACCATTTTTTTCCAGAACTTACTCTCCTTCCTTTCCTAAAAAGACCCTACACACAATATCCCCAAAAATGACATAGGCCTTGAGGGGAATTATTTCTTCAGGGCCTCCTGTGTGGAGTTAATGTAAACAAAATATTATTAAAGCTTCTACTTAGGTTACATTATACATTTACATGAGCTCCACACAGGAGGCCCTGAGAGAAATAATTTCCCTTAGGGCCTATGTCATCTTTGGGGATGCTGTGTGGAGGGTTTTTTTAAGGAAAGGAAGGAGAGGAGAGTTCTGGGAAGGAAAAGGGTTTAAGGGGTGGTTAGGAATCTGGGGTTCAGTATGTCCTGGTCATCCGCCTCCAAGACCTAGACAAACCTCACCCCATGAACCCGGGCACCCCTGCTAAATCACCAAACGTAGTGAGCCACTTGGGGTGACCTATGGCTAATAAAGGTTCCCGGGGCGGCGGTAACCATTCCCGCCTCCCAAATTGAAAATGTGTGTTATAACCAAAAATAATATGAAGTACTCTTGACCCGTCTCCTTGTTTAGGAATAAATACATCCCAAAACGCGTAATCGCGTTACACTTTCATAATACCAAAACCGCCCCAGAGCGACCTTACATTTTAAAAGCTATATATCTCTCTTCCTCATGTAAACATGTATGTTTCATCCTTACCGGAAAGAGAACGAAAGAGAACGAAATAATGCTTCTTATTGTCTTTGAAATATGAAAGCTATCTTGCATAGATATTTTTTCAATCTCGATCCAAACTGACGATTTCAGAATTGACGAGCGAAACCGAGGCTTTCGGATTGTAAGGTGCAAATATATTAAACCAAGCAGACGGGTTAAGGTACAGAATGTTATAATATATAATAACAGAGAACATTATATTTAAACAGAATTAACATATGTAAAAAAGACGACTTGTTTGCAAGTAGACTTGAGCAAAATTGTCAACGTCAAGTATATCTATTCATACATTCGCATTGTTATTTGCAAATCATTGAATTCTAGTATTTGGCTTATACATACCTATATTGGTTTATATTGGATATGCATGCCGCCTTCTCAATTTCCGTAGATAAAAGTACAATATTCCATCAGATCCTATCTTTGCAAAATAAAGGACAATGCCTCGCTAAGCAACATTTTAATTAAATTCCTCCACAGTTTGCAGTGTACAAGTCATTGTGATCTCACAAGAACATCTTATTTGATTTTCAATGCTTTTCTTTATCGATCCTTCATCTGGTGCAGACTATGGAACCTTCTATAGTCTTGTAGAACCTTCTATTTGTCAGCGGAATCCATCACGACGCCATATGACTAGCAGGAATTGTCGATTAATCAATATTGTGCGCGGCAGCCTTGGAAGGATATAGCAGTTTCAAAATGCAAAGAATAAGACATTAAGTCAAATAATAACACAAATTTAATAAAGCATTCTTTTTATGGTAAATTGCCTATTTAAAAAAAATTAAATGCAAGTTAACTTGGTGATTATTAAAATAATTCATAATCTTCTCTTCCATAAATGTCTCAAGTTTAATTATTTTACGAAAAAGGGACCTTTAATATGAAACCTTTAGTATAGACATGGAAATTATTTTTCAAAGTATGGTAGCACTAGCAAGAGAGTAGCTCAGACTTTTCCCTAAAAAACGAGCGGTGATCTGGCTTGGTAGCTGCTTCAGTGCGAACTTTAATTTTGATCCCAGAAATCAGTAAGTCTATCACACAAACGATTTTGAGGGTTTCCAAAATGCAGAAGTGCAAAATCGTGTGGAAAGCGCTCGGGTCACTTCGAACCATTTTTTCCAACTAGGCTTTTTCGGGTTGAAACATGGGTTCACCACCTAACCCCGGAATCAAAAAGACAAACAAGGACATGATTTGCAACTTTTTCTTCACTTGAGGCAACATTTGGCCGGAAAACCTTCGGAGACCGACTAGGACGCTGAGGAAGAGGAGATAGCATTTTTGGCGGCGGAGTTCTACGATAAGGGAATCAAGGACCTTGTGCCACGGCTCACCAAGTGCATCAATCGTAACGGGGACTATAACGGTATTTAATTCTTGGACAATAGTTTTGTCCATAAAAAATCAAATCTTGACAAAATCATAGACTAACAAATACAATATTGTGTGTGTACGGGCGCAAACAATTATTAATCCATAATATTTTAAAACATAACTCGGAAAACGTGTTTTCCCTAAAGTAATTAAACTCGCGCCGTCTATCGATCTATCGCGAGTAGATTATGAGTTCTTTTAGGTATCATCTTAAGTACAATGATAAAAGTGAGTGACGATAATTAGCACATTTGTGTCTACGAAAGAGCTCCGAAGCTCAAATAAATAAACATTGAGAACGGGTTGTTCCACAAAATATGAATTCATTGAATATCAAAGTTGAATTTTGATACTTCTTGACGAAATTTAGCACACTTGACGATTATTTTTAATTTTTAAAAATTCTGCCTAAAGCCTGGAAATGCTAAGAACTACAGCTAGTATTGATTAAGACCCCGCATTCCGAATTTTTACCGAATAATAATATAACTCCCTTAAACACTAAAGTTTAAAAAAATATATATATGTTGTTTTGGAAAATAATATCCGTACATTTGCCGAACCGAAACGGAAATTGAGCCCTTGTAGGGAATAATGTTGTATCCAACCAAACTATCAATATTGAGTTGTTGATGGAATAATGCTGTATCCAACCAAACTATCAAGATTGAGTTGTTGATGGAATAATGTTGTATCCAACCAAACTATCAATATTGAGTTTTTGATGGAATAATGTTGTATCCAACCAAACTATCAAGATTGAGTTGTTGATGGAATAATGTTGTATCCAACCAAACTATCAAGATTGAGTTGTTGATGGAATAATGTTGTATCCAACCAAACTATCAATATTGAGTTGTTGATGGAATAATGTTGTATCCAACCAAACTATCAATATTGAGTTGTTGATGGAATAATGTTGTATCCAACCAAATTATCAATATTGAGTTGTTGATGGAATAATGTTCAGCATATTAATATGTATCGTTTAATTTTGGGATTACGGTTATGAATTTTTTTTAGGCCTGTGACAGCCTTTTAAAGTTTGGTTTGTGGAAGAATGTTGTATAATGCCATTTATGGAAATCACGGCGCATGGCTTAATACATTGGAATAAATGAAGAAAACAAACGTCTTATGGCTTCAACTAGAAAGTCTTCAAAGCCAAGAAGCTGAAAAATTCAGGAAAGTAGAATTTGTCAAAAAAAAACTATTAAACCTGCTTTCAAAGAGTTGATACAGCTTTGTGGAATAATGGTGTATATTGATCTCAAGACAATAATATTATCTAGAACGTATTTTTTTTTTGCTTTTTAAAAATAACTAACCATCACCCCGTTTCCCCGCAGGGGTAGGCAGAGAGGACGGACCGCCAAACAACACGATCTTGGCACACACTCCTCGCCTCGTTCACATTCACACATCGTCTCATACATGCTCTTCTATTATTCCGACTCTTCACATGGCCCGACTCAAGTATCTGGTGCACTTGGTCGTGCCATGTCTTCCTCGGGCGTCCTCGACTTCTTCTACCATTTGCTTCATATATTCTCCTCACACTCCTTTCCTCGTAAATTCGCTCTACATGCCCAAACCATCTGAGCGTCCCTTTCTTAATCTTACTCATTATGCTTACATCAGCCATGCATTCTTCGCGGATCTCCACATTTCTCACACGATCGTACATGGTTTTATCACACATACGCCTCAGGGATCTCATTTCTACAGCATTCAGTCTACTTTCATCCTTCCTCTGCCAGTTCCATGCCTCACTGCCATACATCAGGGTAGGTACCAGCACTCCATTATGGACGGCTAACTTCGCTTCTTTGGACAGTTTTTTGTTGGCGCCAACCGCGTTCAGTCTTCCATTAATAGAGTTGCCTGCATTTACCCTACTTTCGATATCTCTGTCAGCCCTCCCATCTCTCGTAAACATACTTCCCAAGTACATAAACTCATCCGCCTTCTCCAAATACTCATCATTCACAACTATGTTGCACATTGTTTTCATTCTCTCTCTTTCAAATACCATGACTTTAGAATTACTTACATTCACCATTAGCTCATTCTTCATACATACTTCGTTCATCCTAGATACGCGAGACAATAGATCTTCCATAGTGTTAGAAATCAGCACCGCATCATCAGGCATACATACTTCCAGATTACTCAATTTCGCGCCCAATCCCATCTCTTTCAATTCTTGCATACAATTAATTAACTTCAAACCTTATTTTTGCTTTTTAAGCTCAAAATAAGGTTTGAAGATTAAAAAAAAAGTTTTTTGAAATAACGTTGTAAGTTAAAGTGTTCATATACGACATTATTCCACAAATTAAGGGTAAATTATAGTAATAAACTCTAATTTAATTGCCTTTCAAATTTTATAAATCGAAATAAAAATATAATTTTCGAATCAAAATTTTTTCCATGCAAACATAAAAAGGTTTTAAAAATGGTTCACATAACTAAAATTAGGTACTGATAACGAAAGAAAATAAGACTAAAACATCCATATTTTATTAGACAAATGTATTATAAACGTTATTGTTATCTCATTTTTATGTCGTTCCATGAAAAATAATTAATAAAGAAAAATTTAAGTTTTATAATTTTTTTTCAATTCTATAAGAAACTTTGGATTCGTAAAGGTGTAATTTTATTTATTTTTATGGTATTTTCTCTTTCTAACATATATATCCTACTAATATTATAAAGGCGAAAGTTTGTATGGATGTATGGATATATGGATGTATGAATGTATGGATGTATGGATGTATGGATGTATGGATGTATGGATGTATGGATGTATGGATGTATGGATGTATGGATGTATGGATGTATGGATGTATGGATGTATGGATGTATGGATGTATGGATGCATGGATGTATGGATGTATGGATGTATGGATGTATGGATGTATGGATGTATGGATGTATGGATGTATGGATGTATGGATGTATGGATGTATGGATGTATGGATGTGTGGATGTATGGATGTATGGATGTATGGATATACGGATGTACGGATGTATGGATGTATGGATGTATGGATGTATGGATGTATGGATGTATGGATGTATGGATGTATGGATGTATGGATGTATGGATGTATGGATGTATGGATGTATGGATGTATGGATTTATGGATGTATGGATGTATGGATGTATGGATTTATGTATGTTTGTTACTCTTTCACGCAAAAACTACTGAATGGATTTTAATGAAACTTTACAATAATATAGGTCACACATACATCAGAATAAGACATAGGCTATAGCTCAGAGCTCTGGCGTTATGAAGTTTGTATAAAAAAATTGCAATAGGTGGCACGCGAGCTGTGAATGCATATAACGGGTATGGAGGGGTTGGTGAGAGGGAGAGAGGGGGAGAAGTTGGGAGGGGGGAGGGGGGAAGGGGGTGGGGGGGGGGAGGTGGCGGTGAGGGGTCGAGTGTGGAGTGGGGAGGGGGAAGGGGGGGTAGGGAAGGTGGAGGAGATGGAGTGGAAACCCCCCTAATACTATGCGAGCGTAGCCGGGGCAAAAGCTAGTATATCATATTTCTACACAACGATTTCTGTGAGGCCTATATGAGTTGTTCCTAAAAGCGAACAAATTAGTCTGAGGGTTTAAATAAAATTATACTAATTTTAAAAAGGTGTAATGAAACCATGAATTAATCCGTTTTATATTATTTCTGACTTATTACATTATTCCTTGCAGCCCTCGATCGAAAGATTGAAATTAGCCGTGCTTTGTAGTTAGAATGCTAAAATGGCGGATCGAGGAATTATGGCGGGAAACAAGAGCAAGAGAATGGTCGAAAAAGAAACGAGCAGCATGTGGCATGCGCAGCAGGTGTGCGCAGGAACCGACCGGAGTATCCTGAACCGGACAAGACCAGACGAACATGGCTGAATAAAAATATAATATGAACGAGAAAATTGTTTTAGCAATTTCCAGCTTAAATAAATTGTAAATAATGTATCGATAGATTATTGATAGAGAAAATTAAAAAAAAAAATTATGTATTGTTAATTTTTTTGAAACAACCCAACCTAACTCGCTCCAAATGATTTTAGATTTTCACGGCCAAAAGCATTTTCGTTATTTATTTTTGGGGCGTTATGCCGTATTGTGCTACTTCTTTCTTTAAGCCGCCGCTATCCGAATTTCCACCGACTTCTTACATATCTCCCTTAAACATATGAAGTTTTTAAACTCTTAAAAAAATATATGTTATTTTTTAAGATAATATCTATACATTTCCCGCGCTGAAACGCAAATTATATGAAATTCCCTCTACAGAAAAAAATCGCTAAGGCTGCTCCGAAAATTATTATAAACACTTTTGTTTCAGTTATTTCATAAGTTATTTAAGGAATGCTTGTTCCAAAATATAATAATAACTACGGACGGCGAACCCTGGAATATAAAGTGCCAAAAATATTTAACATGTTACCAATTAATATAAAAAATTGCGATAATACAAATAGATTCAGATATATGCTGAAACAACGGCTGCTAAATAGAGATAGTTTATATTAATTCATATGTGTTAATTGCGATAATCTGTATAGCTATAGTAATAATATTATGTACTTATGTTTAAATTGTAACTGAACATTAAAATCCTGTTGACAAACTGCTTTATTGCGGTTTAACGGGATTGTACCTTTAAAACCAATAAAAAAAAAATATATATATATATATATATATGCAGCGCCCTTGAGGTGATTTTTCACAAAAACGGCGCTATATAAATCATCCAAATATTATTATTATTATGTATATATGTATATAAAATAAAACACGACTCGTTTAAAATAGAGCAAAAATCTCGTGGGAGTTGTGTAAAACAGCATTCAAAGAAATACTGTGAATGCTGTTTTATACAACTCCCACGAGATTTTTGCTCTATTTTAAACGAGTCGTGTTTTATTAAACATTTTCACAATTTTAGTTTCAATTTTATCGTTTTAAATATTAGGTCCTTACATACGAAATTGGCGTTTTGTATGGGAGGAACATAAAGTCGATTTTTTTTAAATATAATATTTATTTAATCAAAGTATGTACCATTGCTATCTATGCACTTTTGCCATCTCATAGGTAGTTCATCAATCCCTTTACTAAAAAAAACATTCGGACGGGAATCAATAAAAGCTTTGAAGGCGGTTTGGACTGCCCCATCGGAGTTGAATTTTTTTCCCTTGCAAGAAGTTGTACAAATTTCGAAAAAAATGGTAATCTGTTTGGGCAAGGTCCGTAGAGTACGGTGGATGTCTTAGACATACCAATAATTGAAGCTCCTCTAATTTGGTAGCCGTCTGTTGTGCAGTGTGTGGTCTACCGTTCTAACGCGCGTTTGTTGATTTGCTTCACTCAATTCGTGATGTACCCACCTTTCAAGCTTTTTCACCTTCCCAATTTGCTTCAAGTGGATTAAAACAGTTTTATCACTAACTCCGCAGCCTGCAACTAACTCAGATGTGGTTTGCGATGGATCCGCTTCCACAATAGCCTTCAATTCTTCATAATCAACTTTGGTCTCCGGCCGTCCACGGGGCTTGTTCTACAGGTCGAAATTTCCAGAACGAAAACGTTGGACCCAAAAACGCACTGTGTTTTCTTTTGCGGCACCGTCGCCATACACATCATTAATCCTTCGAGCCATTTCTGCAGCACTGGTGCCACGGTGGAACTTTTCGAAACACAAATACATGAGTAAATATTCATGATGTAAATATAAATGAGTATAAATTCCTAACCCAATAGAAGATATTTGAGATCAAAGTTGCCAGTACGGCAAAACGCCAATTTCATATGTAAGGACCTAATATTAGCGCGCCCTCTCCAACATTCGTAATTACATATCTCTCCATCTTCTTCTTTTTGAGCGGGGATACGTCGCCTTAATCAACGTTTTGGACTGATTTCGTTTTTCTAGATGTGCTTTCTTTGCCTGCTCATTTTGGAGTGGTTTGAAGATTGGATATTGATTTTACAAAAATATTTTTTTTCGAGTTTGTAGGATTCGACCCTTGGTCTGCTGAATTTCTGGCCGCTAAGGTTCGTCAGGCACTACCACTAGACTCAAGGAGATTTACGTGGGACCGTGGATTTACCTTATTATATGTATAGAGTTCCCGTGAAATAAATACATATTTTATTGCTATCTCATTCTCTAGCAGGCTAAATCCTAGAGATGTATGTGTTTGACTTTTTTTAGTGTCGTTCGCTTCCGTTTCATTGATTTTCAAATCACAACGATTCTAAAGAAGTTTTCACTTCAAAAAATAATATTATTACTCAAATTGCACAACTCAGAATGAAATCCACTCAACACCTCCGTTGAAAAATTATTAAAAGTGATGAAAAATGGATTAAAAAAAAATAGGCTACATTATAACGTTATATTATTAACCTAATAAGGTTAATGGCTATTGAAAAAAAAATCAAAGCTCTTAATGACTTTTTAAAGAGGTGCTGAGTTGACACGATTCTGATTTGACATGGAACCCAAATTATAACAAAAAAACACAAATCTTCTTCGATTAATAATGTAAAAATATATTTTTTTAAATTGGATAAATATGCAATTGCTGGCCTTGACGTTTTGAGTAATTTCATTCCGCAAAAAGACGAACGACGAACATCATCACATTTTTTTTAAATGCAACAAAGTCGTTGTTGAACTCTTCAATAAGTTTGCAAAATGTTTGTAACTGCACATACTAATACGTGCGCTGACGTTCAGTAAAAATATACAAGTATTTCGCCGTGGTAATGGCCGCGAGATGCGTTTAAAATGGACGATGTTACTTCCAAATTCAAAAGGATTCGAATTGAAAGAAGTCGCCATCTTCGCGTAATGGCCGATCCATCAACCGAGCCATCTGTCATTTGGTTGATGGTAGCTGTCGGGTCCATCGACATCTTAACCCCACCATAACTGTGCCTTTTAAAACATACAAATTTAAATATGTCTCAACATTTAAATGTCTTTTACTAATCTATTTCCAATAAGGAACTCCAGTGAAAAATATTATGGCTTTAAAAAAATTTTCTCATATAGACCAATAAACGCTGATTCAGAATATATAAGTTTTATTTAATAATATTAAACGCAGAGTTTTAAAAAAAATTAATAAGTCCATTTTTAATCGGGTCGTAAAAATACGCCGTCAATTTGGCATTATTGAAATTTTAACTGTTCAACGTATCGTGACGTCACCGTAAAGTCATTGTATGGGAATGTATGATATGACACAAGCCATCGTATTAATTTATACGTTTATTTACATACTGTTTATAGAGATTGATTTGTGTTTTTATTGAAACATTATTTAGGCCTACATAATGTTTCAAAAATAAAGGTATCTTTTATTAGTTTATCTTATTATTGAAAATATTCAAAAAATACTGTACAAAAAATTGTAATGCTATTTCTGGGGAGAAAACTTCGAACAACGGAATTCAAAATGGCGGCAGTTGATCAGCTGATTGCCGTTCCTATAGTAATTTTTCAGGAGTGACGTCACACGTTTTACCATACGTACGGTGGTTTTCGGGGGGGTCTTAAAAAATTAAAATTTTGACAATTATTTTAACTATTAAAACTAACTCTAAAAATAAAAATAAAAATGCAGTTATTTAAGTTAGAAGGTCATTATTCATTAAAAAAATGGACTGAAGTTCTCTATTCTGATCGAACTGAGACACCTCATTTGAAGAACATTGTTAGGCTGAAGATTTTTTTTGGAAACCACAAGAAATGTTAACTTCGGTTAACCGTTTGTATTTGGAAAACATAATTTTAAAATGTTTTTATATTTAGTTGACCTAAGTAAGAGATAAAAAAATAAAACTATTTCGACATACTTATTTAGTTACCCGTTTTTTTTTATTTTTATTGGTGCTTTACAGATATTTATGATGTTATTTTTCACATAAAGTAAAAATTATAGGCACCTTTATTACGCACTATTTATGTCAAGTTCATGACACCAAACTATCATGACACGAGAACTTGCTTGCATTGCTGGCGAAAAATTTTAAAAATCTTAAAATTTCCTGAGATGATATAACTGATTACAAAGAAATTGAAATTTTTTCAAACGTCAAGGATTTGTGATACTATTAAATTTTACATTTAGTTCAAATGTTGAACCCTTAAAATTAGCGCTGATATCGTAATCCTACGACTTTAACTGCAATCAATTTACCACTGCTTTGTGTGCATTTTTCCCTTGCATCTAATGCAGGCATTTTATAAAATATTGGGGTTCGAACTAGTTATAAACTCCACATCTACTACAGGCAATTTAAATATTGGGTAATAAACTATCTTCTTTCTATCTATCCATTTTTTGTCCCAGGTTATAAATAACCTGACAATATTTTAAAATCTCTTACAACCAGCACGGTAAAGCCAATAATTAGCCAGCTGAGGAATTGAACTCACAACTCCTGGGTGGGACCCGGACACGATGTCAATTCAGTGGTTGAATTGGCGTCTATATATGTAGGTTAATAAAATTGACTGTGTCGGGCGGGCGACGCGGCTTTGTGTTTTTTTAATAAAAATTACAATTTTATTTCAATATTGATTAAGTTTTGCACATTTGTCCTTCAAAACAGGAAAAAGATCACTGAATAAATGCTATTTCGAAAAACTACCCGCACCTCCTTTTCACGACCTTAGAGCAGAATTTTGATACGTCTTGATAAAAATCTGGTTTCGAAAAACTCTGTTAACTATGTAGTATTAACTTTACATCAACTGTGGGCATTTTTACCGAAATTCCTACACAGGAGTTTTAACCTTGCATCTAGGCAGCAATTATTTATTATTGTCTTTGAGGAAATTGGGTAACTAGATGGAGATTTAGGTATTCTACCCTTACATCAAGTGCTGGCATTTTCACTAATTCCAGCGCAGTTATTTCAACTTGCATCTAGGCAGAAATTGAGGAAATTGGATAACTAAAAAGAGATTTTTACCCCTTACATGTAGTAGGCATTTTTACCCTCCATCTAGTTCAGGGTTAAAGGCGTTTGGAAATGACCGAGAATATTTCGGATTACTTATCCCCAGCCTGGACCGGTTGGTCAACATTTTTCATCCGGTTTGGTCGCCGAGGGAAGAGAGAAGAGAAACCATCGCCGCCTGTGTCCTGTTGTGTGCCGGTGTCGTTTTAACTTTTTATTTCGCCTGCGTCCAAGGCAGACAGTTTGGGCATGCGATGGACGGAAAACCTACCTCGTACGGGTACCTACCACTAGATTTATACGTCTGCCCAGTGAGGTAGGTTATAGACATTATTTGAGAAATCTTTATTAGTGATGAAAATTGTTTAACTTAGCCACAAACTAAATATTGACACATTGGGCTTGAGAATATGTCCTACCTATTCCATGTACTGGGTTCCTACCAGTGGAGTTAATTATCTACCCAGTGAGGTAGGTTGCAGATATATTATTTATTTATTTATTTACGCCCTTTTTCGGGGCTTTTACATTAAGTATGAAATTTACAAATTACACTATGATTAAATAATATATAAATACCATATATTTCTTTAACAAAGAAATAAAATATTTACTTTGCAACGAAATATTATATAGTATTTATTGTACATAACTGAACTGCCTCAGTAACAGTTTTTTGTATTTGTTTAAAGATAAATTGAAGATGTCTACTTACTTGTTATAATTATTTCCCTCCATTAGTATTCTGGGCAAAGAGGAATACATATGGTAGTTAGTTCCAGAATTTCTGCACTGAAATAAATCCTGACTTCTGGTATTACGTAGTGGAATCCGGAAGATTATCAATTCAAGCAATACCGAACTATCAACTAAATTATTCAGAATTTTAAATACCAAATCAGTAAAAATTCTTCTTCCTGACAATTTGAGCATATTCATATCATTTAAAATAGTGTTGTAGTTTAACATAATTGCTGGAATACCCATTTTAAAATTTAGAAAACGTAATTTGTTTTATATTCTTTCAACAGCTTGTACATGTGTATTATAACACGGGTTCCAGATGGGAGATATGTACTCAAGTTAACTTCTAACATATGCAAAATATAACAGTTTAATACACTTTATATTGTTAAAATTTCTAGTTAGCTTAGTTATAAATCCCATCATTTTGAGATATTTAAGTAAAGTCTATTTTCATTACACCATATTAGCAATTTGTTGATATTATTTTGAAGAATGTTGCAATGGTAAATATTTTGAATAATTCTAAACATTTTGAAGTCATCAGCGAAAAGTAAGAAAAATTCATCATGAAATATTTTTGTTAGATCGTTTATAAACAAGATAAATAAGATTGGGCCAAGGTGTGAACCCTGTGGAACTCCACTTGTTGCATAATTTTTTTCCGATAGGGAGGATTTTTTCTAACAATTTGTTGTCTTCCAGTAAAATAACTTTCAAAGCAGTTTAATATATAACCACGTAAACCAAGTTTTTCTAATTTCCAAATGAGAATTTTATGGCAAACTGAATCAACAGCTTTACTAAAATCAGTATAGACAGCGTCTACTTGTGTTTTTCTTTAAAAGCATTGGTTATAAAATTTTCATAAATAATTAAGTTATCATAGTCCCGTCACATTTCGTTCAATCGTAACCTAAACAGCAACAATTAAATAAAGGCACTTGGCATTCCACGGGTACAAACGGTACCGATTGCTTACGAGTTGAAATAAAAATCTCACATGGAGAGGTAGATAGCAAATTTGTGATACGTTATTAGAAAATTAAATACGGAATCAAAGTTTTATCTAATTTGCTTTTTTTTAAACAATGGTTGATGATTTTTTGTCAGAGGTCAGTATTACTTGACGGGATATTACCATAATTATGTAAATAATTATAGTAATCTAGGAAGAAAACAGGAAGCGTGCGTTTTCTACTGACATTCTCCTTTCAGTATTCAATGAACTCGTATCTGTAACAGCCAAAAAATATAAAAAATTTCACAATAAAGAACTCCAGTCCATTTTTTTTAAATGAATAATGACCTTCTAAGTTAAATAACTGCATATTTTTTTAGAGTTAGTTTTAATAGTTAAAATAATTGTCAAAGTTTTAGTTTTTCAATATCCCTCGAAAACCACCATATGTGTAGTGAATCGTGTGACATCATCACTCCTGAAAAGTTACTATAAGATCGGGCAATCAGCTGATCAACTGCCGCCATTTTGAAATTCGGTGTTCGAAGTATTCTCCCTAGAGTAGCATTACTATTTTTTGTGCAGTAGATTTTAAATATTTTCAATAATAGAGATAAATTAATAAGAGATACCTTTATTTTTGAAACTGAATTATTTAGGCCTAAATAATGTTTCAATAAACATAACAACTAAATCTCTATAAACAGTATGTAAATAAACGAAAAAAATTAATACGATTTCTTGTGTCATACCTACATTCCCGTACAATGACTTTACAGTGACGTCATGACACGATGAGCAGTGCCGTCACCACTAAACAATTTAATACTACCAACTTGACGGTGTGTTTCTATGACCCGATTAAAAATGGACTTTTTAATAATTTTTTAAAAACTCTGCGTTTAATATTATGAAATAAAACTCATATATTCAGAATCAGCGTTTCTTGGTCTATATGAACATATTTTTTTAAAGCCATAATATTTTTCACTGGAGTTCCTTATTTTCGTTTTTACAATTCTATAAATTTAAAAAAATCTATTAAATAACTTACAATTCAATATATCAGTAAGATATCAGAAAAATATTAAAATCCCAAAATTTAATACTAAGCACATTCCCCATCTCTATCTAGATACAACTTATTTTATCAACCTCTCATTAAATCTCTTCCCATTCCCCACCTTCAGCCTCACAACATACCCCAATTGGGGATGCCATAGTCTCACTGGCTCCAGACGGTTGAGAGCAGTTGGGACTCTTGTGCGGTATTCACATTAAAAAATAGTAGATCTTCTGCACGAAACATGCAACCCAAAAACGTAGATTGCTAAAAGACACAAGAGAAGGAAAGAGGAACAAGGAGATCGAGTCGTTAATAAAAATTAAGTTAACATAAATTTATTCGAAAATATGAAAGAGAACAAGACACTGAAAAATAAAAAGATAAAAGTCAAACAAGAGACAAACGCCATACCAATTCGGCTAATGATATCCCTTATTTAATCGTCATATTTTAAATTTCAGAACCAATAGAATCATCTTTAACTATTTTAACTATTTTATTAGCAGCTAGCATTTAAGTGTCTCGGGTACATATATCCGATTTATTCGAGATTTGTGACCATTTTTTTTTCTGTGTCTTGTTCTCTATGATCGTTTTAGATTATTAGTGATATCTTATTCTTCAATGAATCATTCCGACGGAATTGAAAAGATTCAACATAAGTTTCTGAGGTTTATAAACTATAAGTTGCACATTCCTGAACAAAACACTGATCATGCATACCTACTGGATAAAATGTGCTTGTTAAAACTCTCAGAAAGAAGGATTAACACAGATTTAATATACTTTTTAATATTATAAAGGTGAAATTTGTATGGATGTATGTGTGTTACTCTTTCACACAAAAAATACTGAATGGATTTTAAAAATTCTTTCACTCATTTGCGATTACTATAGGCTATATATATATATTTTTTACATTGACTCCACACAGGAGGCCCTGAGGAAAATAATTTCCCTCAGGGCCTATGTCATCTGGGATGCTGTGTGGAGGGTCTTTTTGAGGAGAGGAAGGAATGAACATTGGTCTTGAAGAGACCCATGTTGTAGGAAGGAGGAAACACAGAGGCCGGCAAATCATTCCACAGCCGAGCTGTTGAACACAAGAACGAGTCGAAGAAACGACCTGTTCTCATGTGACAAATGTCAACTGTGTACAAATGTTGGGCACGCGTTTGGCGTGTTTCCCGACTATGCACCGGTGCCGAAGGGATCAATGGTGCTAGTTCCTCGGAGCGTCTTCCATTGTAATACCGATAGAACAAGGATAGCATTCCCACCCGACGCCAGTGCTCTAAAGATTGCAATCCGTCTGTTAAGATGGGAGAATCTATCAAACGGACCGCCCGTTTCTGCACAGAGTCGAGGGTATTTTTCAGGTATTTTGGAGCTGCAGACCAGAGGTGCCTGCCAAATTCAATCGTTGGGCGCACTTGTGATTTGTACAGGGTTAGCAGTTGTGTACTATTAAATTATCTGCGGGCCCTGTACAGTACGCCCAGTTTTTGGGAGGCTAACTTTACTCTGGCTTCGATGGAGCCCCAATACCTGTGCTGGTCACTTAGGATTACACCAAGCATATCAATGGAGAGCCTGTAAGAACCTGCAATATGTTGGTAAGCTCTGGCGTTATTTTTTTTTTTCAATTGTACAACAGATTATTATCCAATTACTGTACAATTTTCTCATTTTAACTAACTAACTAACTAACTAACCATCACGCCGTTTCCCCGCAGGTGTAGGCAGAGAGGACGGACCGCCAAACAACTCGGTCTTGGCACACACTCTTTGCCTCACTCACATTCATACATCGTCTCATACATTCTCTTCTATTATTCTGACTTTTGACATGACCCGACTCAAGTATCTGATTCACTTGATCGTGCCATGTCTTCCTCGGGCGTCCCCGACTTCTTCTACCATTCACATTCGCGTCGTATATTCTTCTTACACTACTTCCTTCGTTCATTCGCTCTACATGCCCAAACCATCTGAGGGTCCCTTTCTTAATCTTACTCATTATGCTTACATCAGCCTTACATTCTTTGCGGATATCCACATTTCTCACACGATCATACATTGTTTTACCACACATACGTCTCAGGGATCTCATTTCAACAGCATTCAGTTTACTTTCATCCTTCTTCTGCCAGTTCCATGCCTCACTGCCATACATCAGGGTAGGTACCAGGACTCCATTGTGGACTGCTAGCTTCGCTTTTTTTGACAGTTTTTTATTAGCGCCAACGGCATTCAGTCCACCATTAATGGAGTTACCGGCATTCACCCTTCTTTCAATATCTCTTTCAGCCTTCCCATCTCTCGTAAACATACTACCCAGATACACAAACTCATCCACCTGCTCCAAATATTCATCATTCACAACTATGTTGCATACTGTTTTCGTACTCTCCCTTTCAAACACCATAACTTTAGACTTACTTTTGACATTTTGACAGTCTTAAAACCTAGGAAGATGATTATTATACAAAAAAATCTTAAGGCTATCTAAAGAAGAGTTATATATATCTAGTGTTTCCGATATTTCGTTCAACAGCACCATTCCTCTTGTCATGCTATGCTGTGTTAGAACATCTGTTCTGCCGTATGGTATTTTGAACAAGTCGTGTCGACGCCTACGACTGAGATTTTCAGGCACGTATAAGCCATAACATTCCAAGAGGAATGGGCTGTCAATACGGTTATGGATTATGTTAAAACTAAGAATTGCAAGATTTGCATAACGTCTAGTTTCCAAGCTAAATCTATTTGTTGCCTCAAGTAATTCCATATGGTGCATGAATCTCGGGTACGTTCCATGCATCCGCATATAGACATACCTAAGGAACTTTTTCTGAATTTGTTCCAGCATATTAATATATTTAGCTTGGTGTGGAGTCCACACACCACTAGCAGGTACTCCAGCTTACTTCTTATGACTCCATCAAACATGGCTATCATTGCATCTGGGTCATCAAATTGCTTACATATTCTGATGATGAAACCCAGGAGTTTGTAGCACGCTGGAGTGAGCCGTGATATATGATCCGAGAATGTCAGTTTGGGATCAAAGACGATACCGAGATCTTTAAAGCTTTTGACTCGGCATAATGTTTTCACTTTAATGTTGTATTCAAAATCTTTCAGAAACTGGTCAAACTGTAAGTGCGATGGCGAGAAAGAGCAACTCCGGATAGTGTATAAACAAGTCAAAAAGACAGCAAAGAAACTAGTTGCCTCTGCACAACATGATGATGACCTAGAAACACCAAATGGGGTGCAAAGAATTTACAAAATCGCAGCACACAGGAAAGAAAGGGCCAAATCAATTAGAACACCCAAATACATAGAAGACACTGACGGTGAGTTGATCACAACGAAACCAAAATATGTCAAAGATGGAAAGATTATTATTCTACATTACTGAATGAAGAATTTTCAAGAAGAACTCAAGTGTCAGAGCAACCAGTGCAGGGACCAGTTGAAGAAATCACTCAAACAGAAGTTAAAGTAGCCATATCAAAAAATGAAATTGGGGAAAGCAGTGGGGCCAGACAATATTTCAGTTGAATTATGGAAAGAATGTGGTGAAGTAGGACATAAATGGCTGTGCACTCTGTACAATAAAGTACTGAATGGAGAACCAATGCCAGAAAACTTTAGGCAGAGTTTCCTTCTTTCATTTTACAAAAATAAAGGAGACTCTAGGAAGTGCGAAAATTATATAGGGATAAAGCTTATGTCTCACACCATGAAAATATATGAGAGAATTATCAACACACGAATAAGGAATATTGTAAAAATACACGACGATCAATGCGGTTTTGTGTCGGGAAAATCAGCAATGGATGCTATTCAAACAGTCAGAATAATAGTTGAAAAACATCGAGATGCAAAAAAAGATTTGCACATGGTATTTATAGACTTGGAAAAAGCATTTGACAGGGTTCCCCGAGACCTGATATGGGCGGCATTGAGAGCCCACAATGTACCAGAGGGATATGTGCTCTCCATACAATGGGTTCATGGGGTGAGGTTTGTCTAGGTCTTGGAGGTGCATGACCAGGACATACTGAACCCCAGATTCCTACCCACCCCTTAAACCCTTTTCCTTCCCAGAACTCTCCTCTCCTCCCTTTCCTTAAAAAAAACCCTCCACACAGCATCCTCAAAGATGACATAGGCCCTGAGGGAAATTATTTTCCTCAGGGCCTCCTGTGTGGAGTTCCTGTAAAAAAAAAAAAAAATACAAGATATGTATACAAACGTTGAAACTCAAGTAAGATGCACATCGGGGACATCACCAAAATTTCCAATTAAAGTGGGGGTATACCAAGGATCTGTCCTCAGCCCACTGCTATTCATAATGGTCATGAATTATCTAACAAGCCAAGAAATGAACAGTATTCTCAAGACTATGCTTTTTGCAGATGATGTAGTACTGATAGCAGATAATCATTGTGACTTACAGAATAGCCTGGAAAGGTGGAGAAAGATCCTGGAGGATAATGGCCTAAAAGTTAGCAGGAAAAAGACTGAATATTTGTATTTACCATTTGAAGACACAAATGCTGTAACTCCTTCGATGCAACTGGATGGAGTAACATTAGCCAACTGTGATTCATTTAAGTATCTGGGCTCACTAATCCATAGAGGCGGAGGATGTACAGCGGATGTCATCCATAGAATAGGTGTGGGATGGATTAAATTTAGATCCGTAACAGGAATATTGTGTGACTCCAAAATGCCTATAAAACTGAAAGGAAAGATATACCAGACTATTATAAGACCCGCAATAATGTATGGCTCCGAATGCTGGACTATGTACAACTCCTACACTAGGCAACTTGAAACAGCAGAAATGCGAATGCTTAGATGGTCAGCAGGAGTATCACTAAAAGATAAAATCAAAAGTTCACGCATTCGTGGTAGCCTGGGTGTCACAGACATAAATAGTAAGCTGGAAGAACGACAGTTGAGATGGTATGGACACATAAGACGGAGACCATCAGACCACACAGTGAGGCAGGCAATGTCTATGGAGCTTCACCGACAGTCATCCAGAGGAAGACCGAAGAACTCCTGGATGACTCAATGTTCCAAAATTCTTCAGAGAAACGGCCTGGATGAAGGCGATACCCAGAACAGAAGATATTACAACCTGAGAACGAGAAGAGCCGACCCCAACAGCCTACCTAGGCAATGAGTTGGGACAGCGCAAGGAAGAAGAAGTTGTATTAAAAAACTATGGACTTCTGGGAGCGGGTATATGTCATAGTTACACATTTTTTTTATATTGAATTCTAATTTGTTTTTTACTGACCATTCTGCAATAGCATTAAGGTCAGATTGCATTTTTAGGCAGTCATGGTAACAGATTATTTCCATCAAAAGTTTGAGGTCATCTGCAAATAGAAGACATTTGCAATATTTTACACAAACCTGGATGTCATCTATAAGTATAAGGAACAGCAAAGGACCAAGGTTTGAACCTTAGGGAATACCTGATAACGCCGGGAATTGTTTAGATTAATGTCCATTTATTATTACATATTGACTTCTGGATTTTAAATAGGACGCGAAGAATATAAGTGTTTGTTGATCGAAACCAAGATTGTACATTTTAAGTAGTAAAATATCATGATCAACTAGATCAAAAGCCTTTGCAAAATCCGTATACACTACATCTGTTTGGTGTCTCGAGTCCAGTCCGACGGCCACCAATCGCAAAAATTTTAACAAATTTGAAACCGTGGATTTTCTTGGCATGAAACTTTGTTGGTTTTCTCCTAGAAATGGCATAATTTGGTGATGTAATTTCTTATAAATAATCATTTCAAATATTTTTGGTATAGTTGATAGTATAGCTACAGGTCTGTAATTGTTTATATCAGACTTGTCTCCAGCTTTGAAAATTGGGCTTACACGCGTGAGTTTCCAAGAATGAGGGAAACAACCAGTCGATATGCTAAGATTAAATATATAGCTCAGCGGTTGACAAATGGTTTTTGACATATAAGCGATTGTATTAGGGGGTATTCCGTCTGGGCCTGCAGCCTTGTCGAGCTTTAAAGTTCGAGTACATGCGTCTACTTCTTCTGGACAGGTTAGCTCAAGATCGATTTTGAAAATATTCCAGGGCCTCTCGGTTCGAGTAAAGTCTAGATTTAGTTGACGAGCTATCTGACTGTACACTGATTTGAAATAATCGGCAAATTTTTGGCTTACTATTTCGGGATCGGAAAAAGTTTCCGTTCTATCGCTCAAGTTAATTTGGGTATGTGGATTTGCTTTTTGGGATTTAATAAAAACCCAAAAGATTTGACATCATCTTTGATCCCATACTGAACTTTTTCTAAATACTGACGCTTTGCAATTGCTATATCTTTTTTAAGCTCGGATCGAATCGCAGAGAATAAAAAGTAATTCGATTGATTCCTGTGCAGTTTGTATCTTCTGCGATGCGATTCTTTGGTTTTTAATTTATCTATAATTTTTTTTAGAGAACCACGCCGAATAATTTACATTTTACATAATTTTTTTCTAATGGGGACACATATTTCAAAAATACTGAATAATACATTGTTATGAATAATCTCTGACGTTATGAAATTATTCATCATACGTTTTCTGTCCCTAACAAAATCGATTTATTTCAAACGTCAGAAAAAAAGCAAACGTCGCCTAGGAAACGATGTTTTTTTTTTTATTAGGTAATTCACCCTAAAAAGAGTGCTTTGTTGGCGTTAATAACTATCTCTAAAAATGAATCACAGAAATGTATGTATGTAAACCCGAACTTCTTGCGATAATTGTTTTTTTTTTGTTCGTTATTTTGTATAAAACTACCGTTGAGTTCTGGCATTATGAAATTTGTATAAAAAAAATGAATGTGTGGGATGCGAGTGGCGAGAGGGGGGAGTAGGGGAGGGGGGGAGGGGGTGTTGGCAGTGTGTTGGTGGAGGTGGGAAGGGGAGGGGGTTAGGGGAGGGAGAGGGGGGGGGGAAGGAAAGGGAAAGGGGAAGGATGGAGGAAGGTGCGGGGAGGAGTAGGGGGTGGGGGGAAGGGGGTTGATAGGGGGAGTGGTGTGGGGAGAGGGAATGTGGAGGGGTAGGGGCGGAGTGAGGGGTGGGTGGAGGGAGAGGGGGAGGGGGTTGATGAGGGAGTGGAGTGGAGAGAGGGAAGGTGGAGGAGGTGGAGTGGGGTGGGAGAGGGGGGAGGGAAGGAAGGGGAAGGGGGAGGGGGGGGGAAGGTGGGGGGAGGTGGAGTGGGGAGGGGAATGGGGTGGGGTAGGGATGGGTGAAGAAGGAGGGGGTGGGAGAGGGGGGTTGCTGGATGAGTGTAGGGGGGAGGATTGTGGGGAGGGGTGGGTGGAGGGGGAGGGGGGTTAATGGGGGAGAGTGGAGAGAGGGAAGGTGGAGGAGGCGGAGTGGGAATCCCCTAATACCATGCGAGCGAAGCCGCGGGAAAAAGCTAGATATTACATAAAACTATGCTTTACAAAATTGACCGTCCTGAATTGCTTCAATTAATCAACATCCATATTCCCAAAAGTTCTTGCCGACATTTACTACCCTTTTACTTTAACAACACCAAGACACTGTCTTACCAAAATTCCCCGATTCCGAGACTTCACAGTCTCTGAAATAAATATTCTGATCTGGGAGATATATTTCACCCTAAAAAACGAATGTAAATATTGTTTATTTAAAAAAAATTATACATCTAGACACAAATAGGCGAGTCTAATTTTTGCAATTTTTGTTTATATTAAATATCTATTTATGTAAGACTTCTTTTCATTTTTACCAATGTACTTTATTTTATTATATGTTTTTGTGTTACATTTTATCACTGTATTATATTTTCTTTATTGTTTTAGTTTTGAAGTATTTAAAATAACTGTGATATTAAACTTGTAAACTAGAATGTAAGAGCCCATTAGGGCGTGGAATAATAAAATAATACAATTCAAAATTTAGCGGACGCCCCTGAGGGCCGAGATTTCGAGTCGTTCATTCTGCGTGCGTTTACGAATACATTAGCAAATCCTGGCCTGCCACAATATACGTAATATAAAAATGATCGCTATCACTAACCTAGCCCAACTCGGTTCACTGACCCCGGCCGAAAGAAAAATGGCGGCTGACTACCTGTGGTACGTTGGGATGTTTGGAGTGGAAGTGTGGAGCCTATAGAAAGAGATGTAATTATTTTGCTTAGCAAATATTGCAAAATAAATTTTAATAAGGAATCTCACATTCATACAGTTTGCTTTAATTAGCAAATTCATTTTGTGACGTCATTTTAATAAAATTAATATTTTAATTGTACCCTGAAAACCACCGCTTTTGAAACGCGTTGATAATTTTGATTAAATAAGTGGAGTTCAAAGTGATTTGTTTTCATATTGCGATTTTTTCTTGAACGAATGTAATCGAGTTGACGACCTCCGTAGTCCAGTGGGTAATACTCTTGACTCACAATCCGGAGGTCGCGGGTTCGAACCCGGCATGCGCAAATAAATTTTATTTGATTAATTTGTGTTGTTTCACAATAAATTCATTTAAAATAATATATAGTATATTTGCGGCATGTTCCAGAGTGGAAGATACTATCAGTATCGCCCTGGTGTAAGACCACCATTCAGAATTGAAAAGTTGCTTGAAAATGGCTTTAGCCGTGTTTAGTGACCAGATCTGAATAGCCAGGTACTTCCCAACCTTCCTCTACCCCACCTCATTCCCCTCCCCACTACCTTCAGCCTCACAACATACCCCAATTGGGGATGCCATAGTCTCACTGGCTCCAGACGGGAGCAGTTGAGATTCTTGTGCGGTATTCACTGTAAAAAATCGTAAAAGTGGAAATTAAGCTATTTCCCGACATCCAATCGAGCTGAAATTCGGCAGATAGACTCGTTGTTGATGACAATGCATTCTATCAAATGTTAGTGGTATTCACGTATTATGGTAAAAAACTTTTTTTCAACAGGTTGATTTTATCTTTTTTATGTTTTTTGCATTGTTAATAAATCTTTTATATTATCACTTTCGGCAAAAAAAAAAAAATTAAGTTATTTTGTTTTATCGTTATTTTGACAGGTTAATGAAATTTTCGTCTTATATTTTTTTTTTTAAATTGAACACAAATTTTCCCGGGTTACGAATAACCCGACAATATTTAAAAATCTCCTACTACCACCACAGAATGCGGAAAACGTTGTTTGTGTCATGAAGGAGGATTTAGCCAGCCGAGGAATCGAAGACGCGACGCCCGGTGGGACCCAAACGCGATGCCAACTCAGTCACCGACCGGTCATATTAAAGTTATTATTTTTTAAAAACTAACGTTTAAGACAAGATTTTTATGCATAGCACAAAGGGTAACAATTATTATAAGCAATAATTATCAGCCTGAAACACTCATCTACATTGAAAAAATCTTCCGAGAAAAGATATTTGCCGCCAACGGGAGTTGAACCCGTGTTTCTGATTGCCGGTCAGGTGCTCTGAATCTTGCGTATCTTTTCTCTGAAGATTTTTTCAATGTAGATGAGTGTTTCAGGCTGATAATTATTGCTTATAATAATTGTTACCCTCATATTAAAGTTGTTACCATCTATGTCGACTAGCAAACGTAAATTAATGAAGTATATCGATTAATTTTTTCGCTTTTTAAAAAATATTTCGTAATCTGGTTTTCTTATTCTGGTCTTCTTTTACGATATTATTTTGATAGTATTTTAAAGGAAAGGTAGAGATGAAGTTCTGGGAAGGAAAAGTGTATGAGGGGAATGTAGGAGTCTGGGGGTCAGTGTAACAAGAAGTGATGGACGTATGAATCCATCCTTTCTCCTGTAGTGTAAGGCGATGGGTCGAGAGTCCGGCTGGAGACGTTGCCGTGCCTTAACCGTGGGAATTATAAAAGCGCCCAAAGGGTCTGGCTTCTCTAGATCCGGCCAGCCACGCAGCTGGTGGACAAACCAGATGCATCTCCCACCAAGACCTGAACAAACCTCACCCCCACGAACCCGGGCACCCCTGCAAAGTTACCAAACGTAGCGAACTATTTTGAATGACTTACGTCAGAGGAGTTGGTTATCCAATAAATGATTTTCACCTCTCAAATTGAAAATCGATACGATTTTGAAAATTGAAGCCATAAAATTCTGAAATTCCGATGAGTTGGAGGTCATCCATATTGTCTTCTCTATTAATGAACTATCTAAATAACCAACCATCAATCAGGCAGAGAAGCACCTTGACTCATTCACTTTCATGCATATTCTTTTATACTTGGCATTGTATTATGTCTAAAGTATCTAATTCACTTGATGGTGCCATGCCTTCCTCGGGCGTCCCCCACTTCTTCTACCATTCGGTTAATTCCATCTATTTTAAAGTATACTATGTATTTAACGTACTATAACCTTAAATTAAGGCGCCGCACCCGCGCTCAAAAAGAAGAAGATGAAGAATATGTAATTACGTATGTTAGAGGACCGCGCTAATATTTAAAGCGATAAAATCGATGCGAAAATTGTGAAAATGTTTAGTAAAATACGACTCGTTTAAGAGGGCATTACCAGAGAAAACCAGAAATATGTCATTTCAAATCAGATTTTAGACGTATTGACTCTTTTCCACAAAAAATATAAATGGATTTAATAAGTTTTGAGAAAATTTTTTAATTTATTATTCACTCTTTTCCAACAAAAAATATAAATGTAATAAGTTTTGAAATTTTTTTTTAATTTTTAGTATAATAAGGTTATTCCATAGGTCGTTGGCAGATTTGTTAAATTTTCAAAAAAGATTTTGTATTATACCACATCCATTTCAAATAATATAATCATGGAGTAAAATAAATCAATACATTATCTAGCAAACGCATGTTTTAGAATTTTAATTTAAGTTTCAATAAAATCATTAAAAAATATGTACGTACATTCTCTATCAATAAATTCAAATTAGAACCAAATTTAAACATCATAATACACCAAAATAAATGTAATAAAACTAACTGCAATCAAGATTGTGCTATACTTAGTCCAACTCCCAAAATCAAATATCTTGCTGTATATACATTTTAAATGGAAAACACATATTTGTGAACTCGTCAAAAGGATTAGGAAATGTATTTATATATTTATTAGACTTAGAAATATTCTTAGCTTAGAAAACCTAAAAAGAGTGTACTGTGCAACTGTTCAATCTATATTGCAATATGGTATTATTGTCTGGGGAGGAACATATGACAATATTTTAAATCCCCTCAAAATTGTTCAAAGGTTGATAATTAAGGTAATCTTATAAAAACCGTCTAAATTTCCTACTGAAATTCTTTTTTCAATATTCAATGTGCCTATAATAGACAAAATCTATAAAAAATATTCAATTCTTCAAATTTACAAAGAAATACAGTTAAATACTCGTAACTTCCAATTCAATACATCAGCAAGATACCAGAAAACTATTAAAATTCCTAAATTTAATACTAAGCACATCCAAAATTCCTATCTTTATCTGGGCATAATCTATTATAACAACCTCCCATTAAAATTAAAAACCATCGAAAATATGCAGGAATTTAAGACCAAATTAAAAAATTACCTGAAACTACTATAAAAGTCCCAAATATGTTTACTTTGTATCTTAAAGTCTGCTATTTTATAAATCATTTATTCCTTCTTTTTTCTTTCATTTCTTAGTTTCTAAATCTCTGGGTCTACTATTGTATAAATCTTGCGTTCTTTCTTACGTATCCTTTACTTACTTATTACAATAATTTTGGTTACTAACTTACATGATTCTTCCATTTATAATGATTTTTTAATTTATATTATGATTTTTTTAAACTCTTCAGGATTTTTATTTTTAAATTATACAAGATTTTTTAACCTTCTTATTATTTACAATAGCCGTTATTACTAACTTACACGATCATTAATTTACTAATTGAGCTAGAACTCCCTCACCAAACACAAGAGCATTGTCTCTTTATGGTGAGGAAAGGCAATTTATTTTTATTTTTGTTAACCTTATGTAACTATGTAACTATGTAACTGTTGTAACTTCATATGTATTTTTAATAAACATTGCCAATAAAAAAAAATATAAAAAAATGTGTTTCTTGACGAAAATTGGTCCATTTGTGTATTTATTTGCGCACTTACAAACTAATATATTTCAGATTTTTTTAACATTCTTATTAAATTTAGACATTATTAAAAAATGATAAATACTTATAATCAAAAATAACTACAAAAAGTACATTATTTTAATAGTTTTATCATCACGCCTTTCAGCATTTTTGGATGACGGCATAAATTAAAACTAATTTGAATTGAAATAAATTCGATATTGAGTTAAAATTTAAAAAAGTTGGTAAGAAGAATAATTAATCTTTCTCATTGTAACCGCCCTGCACGATCGTAAGAACAACTTTCGACGAAATGTGGATTTTCGTCCGCTGGCTGCTAAAGAAACATTTTTGACAACTACAACTTGTAAAATAACTGAAACGTGTTTATAAAAATTATTGGAGCATACTTTGCGATTGTTTTCTATAGAGGGAATTTTATATCCTTTGCATTTCGGCGTGGAACGCGTCTAGATTCATTTTTTTTTAAAACTTAAAAACTTCAAATGTTTGAGGGAGATATGTAAGAAATCGGTAGAAATTCGGGTAGCGGCGGCTTAAGAATTTTGTTTTAATAATAAATTTATAATATTAAATAATTTAAAAAATGGGGACATAGAAAATGTTTCTTGGTTCAAAAATACAAAACAACTTCTTTCACGCTTGGCGATTGGTGGCAAGCCACTGAAGTAGTAATCAGAAGGCACCCGGCTATCCAGAATGCAGCTACCTATTCACTAATCGTCGCTTGAAAGCGGATCGCCACCGAGGTCGAGGACCTCCGACGAAAAATAATACGCACTGCACTTTTCAAAAGGGTGAATGAAACGGACTGCGTTGGGAGGCCTCAAGGCAGAGGAGGTTTTGAGTTGCAGCTTTATTAATCAAAATGAATGATTTTGAAATTATTCAAAGCACGATGAGAGATGAATATTAAAATAAATGAAAATATGTAATTTGCTAATAATTTATTTTTTATTTTTTATTATTTTTTTAATTACAGAATACATTTTGTACAAAAAATTTCAGTAGACCCACAAAGCTGTCATATGACAGCTTGTCTGCAGGTTCTAACAATTTAAACATTCTTAATATTATATCTAAGAAAATATTTGTAAATACATTTATAGTTTTAAGGAAACATTAGAATAGATCACATAGTAATATTGGATAATTTAACTTACAATCATAAATATATAAGATATTTCAATATACCTGCCTAATAACAAGATATGTAGGCAGCTATATTAAGATATTCAAAGATACATGGAGTTTTCACTCATTAACCATAGTTTTATCATTTTAGGACAAAGTCTCTCATTTTTTTCAAGTTTTATGTTTTTATTGATTTTATTGAAAATCACTGGTATTAGATATTCAAGAGTACGGCTTCCATATTTATTTAATATTCGAGGAGTTTTTAGGCCCTTTCCTTCTCTAAATCTTGTGGTATGTTTGTGTACAAGTAGGTGTTTGTAAGGGCTTTCCCCCATATTATCCATAATAGTAGTGAACCAGTGGAGACCAAATAAATAATAATAATGATTTATTGTCTTCATTTCTTAGTAACAGTAGAGTTAATGATATCCTCACTGGGATCTCCCGTGCTGAGGATTTCATTTACATATTATAATTTAATTAAAAGAAATTGATATGAATTAGACATAACATATACCATGTAGTATTTTTTTTAAATAATTATAAAGTAAATAAGATAGTGGTTTTTTTTATAATTCAGATTACTAGATTTGGTTTTAGTCTGTATTTGATATCAGTATATTTACTATTTCTGATCTCCCTATATTTAGTATCCAGCTTTTTATTTGAAATTTAAATGTTATAATGTTGAGGTTTTTGAGAGAGAGTGGTATTTTATTGTAGAGTTTAATGCCATAATATAAGAAGCTTTTTTGCCCAAATGTTGTGTTAGTAAGGATGGATGTTTCAAAAAAATTTAATAATTCACAATTTTTTAAATAAAACAAAGTTGATTTCCAAGCTCTGTGTAAGTGTTATTAAAGTTCTGTGATTATTTTAGTTTTATGAAGTAATAGGCCTATAATGATATAATAGGAAAATTTGAATAGAAATAACAGAGAATGTGAAAAATAGCGTAAATTTGATGAATTATTCAAATTTTTAAGTTAATTTTCAAGCTCAATGAAAGTTGTATTTAAGTTCTGTTATTAAATTATTATAGGTCAGTTGATTCATAAAATTTAAATAATCACAGAACTTGAATTTAACTTTTGAAACAACCCGTACTAGGTTTACCCGGGAGTCGTGTGTTCGATTCCTCGGATGGTCAAGTCCTCCATCACGACTCAAGCAACGTTTTCGGCTTACTGTGGCGGTAGTAGGAAATTTTAAAATATTGTGGGGTTATTCACAAACCGCGAATGTTTGTATTACTTTTAAAAAAATCTAAGTGAATTATTCGCGAATGTGTATCGATCGTCCAGATGATTTGTTAAAATGTAAAACACAGGCACGCGTAAACAATGTTTGATTAAAATATTCCTTTCCTCATTATTTAGTACGAAGTATTTTGAAATATCTTTATAATCAAATGAACAATCGATATAGTGAATACAAAATAGATAAAATGTTTGTGTGAATGTTACAAAAGAATACACGCAAATAAAACATTTAACTTTTATTTCATAAATTGAGATATATTTATATTTAACAATTGTTTTTCGCTTACACGAAAATGCTTCTTTAAATAAGACAAAAAACATGTTTAATTGCATAAATGCATGGTAAAGTAAAAAAAAAAAAAGTTTATGAAATTTTGGTCTCCGGTGACTTTTTACATTTTTTTTCAAAAATTTTATCTTCAAAACAATTTTAAAAAAAAACTTCCACATATCGTCACTGGTTACATATTTGAGTAGTTAACCAACCCCTCCCTTGCACCTAACTATCCAATACCTACTGATTTTTTTAATGTTTTAAATTTAAAAAAAAAGTCAAAAATGTCATCGGAGACCAAAATTTCATTTGCATATTTTACTCTAAATAACGTCAGCAATCACTGATTAAAAAAGGTCAAGTACGTCCCTTAACACCCTGTATATACACACGCCATACAGAACTATTCCACACGCTTAATTACAAGACAAATGCAGCATCTAATACGCCAATCAATCGTGCAATATGTTCAATATTATTGGTCTAAATTCTAACATCGACATTTTCTCCGATTCACTGCCCAAATTTAAAAAGAGCATCATGTCAATAATATAATTTGTTCAATACGCATACATACATACATACATATACACATACTCACACACACACACACCTTCCCACTACATACATCACCCGGTGATTACACCATAAATAAAACACTACAATGAAATACATAATAGGTACCCACCATGTAATATACTTATTAATTGTAATTTTTTTATAAACGTCGAGGCTAGCGTTGCTAAGCAACGCTAGCCTCGACGTTTGCTTGTATTTTGGCTCTCTGATTTTTTTATTGTATCAGATAGAAAAGAATTAGCTTTGATCCCAAAACATATAAATATTTGAAAATAAGTATATTAGATAACCTAATAAATAAACTGCCAATGAACCGTAGGATATTTAGATAAATAAATACGATATAAAAATTTTCCTTTTGTGAGGGCTTCAGTAACCAAGGTAACCAAAGTATCTATAAATAAAATAAAAATATTATATCGATGGCGGAAATTTGAAATACTGTATTAATAGGACAATAAATCCAAAAATAAGTTAAAATACGCTATGTTTTTCAGTTTTTTTCCCTCTGGGTTGTCGAAATACTTCTTGGAAAATCAATGTGTCCTTTACGACGTACATTTTTTTCTGAATAAATAATAAATTAAATAGTGTTATTAATTAATTTTCAATAAAATTTAAGTATTCTGAAAGATCTTTTCAATGTAATTTTATTTTTAATAATCGTAATTATCGATCTACAAAAATGGGAGATATAAATTTTTGAAAAAAAAAACATTGTTTTCGCTCTTTTTTTTTTTACATGAGCTCCACACAGGAGGCCCTGAGGAAAATAATTTCACTCAGGGCCTATGTCATCTTTGGGGATGCTGTGTGGAGGGGTTTTGGGGTAAAGGAAGGAGAGGAGAGTTCTGAGAAGGAAAAGGATTTAAGGGGTGGGTAGGAATCTGGGGTTCAGTGTGTCCTGGTCATCCGCCTCCAATACTTAGACAAACCTAACCCCATGAACCCGGGCACCCCTGCTAAATCACCAAACGTAGCGAACCACTTGGGGTGACCTATGGCAGAGGTGTTGGTTATCCAATAAAGGTTCCCGGGGCGGCGGTACCCAATCCCGCCTCCCAAATTGTTCTCGCTCTCCTGAGCAATTTACATGTTGTCCCTTAAATCATTTCAAATTTCTGCTACGATATATGTAAACTTTTAAAGGCAACTAAGAGTGCTATAATCATATATATCTGACAGTTAAAATGACACTGAAAATAAGACCGAAGGACTTTCATGAGTCCATCTCAGTTTGTGAACACAAAAATGCACTACTGCTGTCGATGTATGGTGTTCTAAAAAAAACAACTATGTCGTTAAATCATAAATTGTCCAAATACAATGTATTATGGTTGCACTGCCAAATGTTACCTTCCGCTATTACGATACTCTTACATAATGTACAAATTATTCAAATACAAGATGGTATTCAACACCAAATGTTATCAACCGCTAACTAAAATTAGTGATAAAAGCGCTTATATTACATTGTCCATCGGTAGTTGCGCTTGCAGTCCGGTTTGTTTTAGTTTTTGTGTGCGCGTCTCGAAAGTAGTGATGAACCTTGCTGAAGAGCGACCCAGTAGCCACGAGAGGCCTCTGTAACAAAACCATAACAAATGTAAAAAAAAAAACATAAAATCAACAAATTGACGAAATTTGGAAATCGGTTCATTTCGGTGGAAGTATAAACTCATGTATTCTCTTTCATTTAACTGAATTATTTCGTGGCGTTCAAATGTTAAATACAAATTAAATGAACATTTATTTATTATTTTTGGCAATGCTGATTACAAATACATAAAAAGTTACATCAGTTACATAGTTACATAAGGTTTTAACAAAGAAACAAAAAATTGCCTTTCCTCACCATAAAGAGACAATGCTCTTGTGTTTAGTGAGGGAATTCTAGCTCAATTAGTAAATTAAAAGATCGTGTAAGTTAGTAATAACGGCTATTGTAAATAATAAGTAAGGTTAGAAAATAATGCATAAATTTAAACATAAAAATCATGATAAGTTTTAAAAATCATAATATAAATTAAAAAATCATTGTAAATTAATGAATCACGTAAGTTAGTACCAAAAATATTGTAATTAGTAAGTAAAGGATATGTAAGAAAGAATGCAAGATTTATACAATAGTAGACTTAAAGATATAGAAACTAAGAAATGAGAGAGAATGAAGGAATGAACGATTTATAAAATAGCAGACTTTAAGATTAAAAAGTAATTTGGGACTTTTATAACAGCTTAAGGTAATTTTTTTTAATTTGGGCTTAAATTCCTGCATATTTTCGATAGTTTTTTATTTTAATGGGAGGTTGTTATAAAAGATTATGAATAGATAAAGATAGGAATTTTGTTACTACATATCTTACAGAGATGTTTTTAAAGCAAGTCATTTTAAATAAGATGGGTAATATTCTTATAGCCAAATGTGAGTGTTAAATCATTCGAGATATCGGGTGGGTATTCGCTTTTCGAATCAGCATTTTTTTTTTAATTGAAAGCTTCTTTAGCACCGTTGTGATTTGAAACACGATGAAACGAAAATAAGCTACACTAAAAAGAGACAAACAAACATACATCTATAGGATTTAGCCTGCTAGAGAATGAGATAGTGTCTGGAGGAGGAGTCTACAGGAGGCCCTGCAGAAAATAATTCCCCTCATCTTTGGGAATGCTGTATGGACGGTTTATTTTTTTCAAGAAACAAAGGAGAGGAAGTTTTGAGAAAATGTGAGGGTTGGGTCGGAAACTTGGGGTCAGTGTGTCCAGAAATGACGGACGAATGAATCCATCCCTTCCATTGCGGTGCAAGGTTATGTTCCGAGAGAGCGCTGCTGGAGAGGTCAAAAGGTCCCCCTCAACCAATCTCTCGTGATCCAGCCTGTCAGGCAACTGGTGGGCTGACGCATCCCCCGCCATGACCCGGACAAACATATGAACCCAGATCAAATCTATGATACCCATGACCCCGGGCACGCTTGCTAAGTTACCGTAGCGAACCACTCGGGGTGACCTATGGCAGAGGTTTTAGTTATCCAACAAATGTTTCCCGGAGTGGCGGTACCCCAATAAGATGCGTATTATTTGCGCCATATATTTTTTTATTTGCCTTATTCAAGGTTTTCAACAGAAACCACTGAATTAGGGCGAAATAGAGTTTTCTTTTAGAAACTGAAATTATCAGGTACTTTTTTAAAAATTAATTTATTACTAGCAGACCCAGCCACACGTTGCTGTGGCTAACGAAACACAACGCCATTACCCAACCTTTATAACAAACGGCACAATCCACAGCTGCCCGCTACCCGCTGCCCGCTGCCTGAATTGAATCTATGAATTTCTCGGCTTTTCTCTACTATAATATGCATATATTATGCATATAAACCTTCCTCTTGAATCACTCCATCTTCTATTGGTGAAAACCGCTTTAAAATCCGTTGCGTAGTTTAAAAGATCTATGCGCACATATTACAGCAGGAGCGACTTCATTTTATACTTTGTAAAGATTTTGAAAATGAGTTATCCACTATTTTTACTTTTTATTTTTGTTAGATTGACCTCACCAGTATCTTATGAAATCCAATTTTATGATTCTTTACTACTTTAGACCTGTTTTTCTCATTCAAAATTATACTTTTTCAGTGCTCTTTCTCGAACTCTCCAAAAAACACAATTCGTTTCTTCAAAAAGACTTTTAAAACTCTAGCAAAGTGGGATAATATCGCCTAGCAGCTATATAATTCAAAATCCAAATTGACTGCCCGTTCGGCCCACAAAACAAGGTTACTTTACCGCAAGTCCAAACCGAGAAAGAATTCGCCGTTCACGAGTGGACGGATATGCGTTTTAGGTTAGGTTAGGTTAGTTATGGCCGGAAAAACTAGTATTTCAGCTGCGACAGGACGGGTAGGTACTACTCGCTACTTAACTTGGGTCAGGTTTGGTCACTTTTTGTTAGGTTAGGTTAGGCGCGGTAACGCCAAGCGCTCTGTGTTCTTTGCGAACATATTCGACTTTCATCCACGAGTATTCGGTTTTATTTTGAAATGTGGCGTGCGTCACGAATATATTTTTAATTATTACAAGAAGTGTATTGATGCACTCTTTAGGGTGGATTTTTTAAATGTTTTTAATTAGGGTGGATTTTTTTGTGGTTTTTTAAGATGTTTTTTCAGATCGTATTAACCGGTCAGTGGCCGAGTTGGCATCGCGTTTGGTTCCAACTAAGATGTCGTGTGTTCAATTCCTTAGCTGGCTAAGACCTTCATCATGATAAAGGCAACATTTTTCGCTTACTGTAGTGTTAGTATGAAAATTCCAAATATTGTCAGTAGTGATGCAACGTAATATTCGTATTCGTATTCGCCGAATAGTAGACATTTGCCGAATATTCGTATTCGGCGATTAAATATTTACGAATACGAATACTATAAAAAAAAACTTTTGTACGCATCTCCGTTTGATTATACCGTGTGTCACGCACCTCTGTATCCGAACTCTATAGCCGCAATGACAAGACGCGATGGGGAATCCAGGGAAATTCCCTATTGCAATGCAAACTTACCTGGGGGTGGTATCGCTGGTGGTGAACAAATATGTCATAGAAATGTCAAAATGTCTATGTATAAATTGTAGTTCCAATTATTGCCACCGGCAAAGATAAGTTTGTGGTACTGTACTATGAATCTTGAATTTTTTCATTAAATACGCGTTCTTTTTCTTAGTAGTTTCAGTATTTGAAAGTTGAAAGCACAGGTCAAGTGTGCAAGTATATTGTAAACTGTATAATTGCAATTATGTGTGTTGGCTGCGAAGTAAAAGGAACTAAATTTACATAAAATGTCCTCTCGTAAACGTGCTTTTTTCAACGGCTGGCAACATCCAAACTGAAAAAAAAATCGCCTGTCACCAGGGAATCTTGTGTTTTCTCCATAAAAAATTGACAGTTGTAAATTTTAATTATTACTATAATAAAATAAACAGAAAAAGGTTAAATAAATGAGTGAATTACTCTTCCAAGTTATTCGTATTCGTATTCGTATTCGACGGATAGTAGGTTTGATATTCGTATTCGTAAAAGTAGTATTCGTTGCATCACTAATTTCTACCTATCCCATAAACTAATGTGAACAACAATATTAAACATTAGGTACCTACTTTATGTCAACTCCTATATTTTATGGGCTATATTTTGTTTCTTATATTTTACGTATCCTGTATTTTGTTAACGCTTATATTTTATGTAACCTATATTTTGTTTTTAACATATAATTATGGTACCTGTATTATGTAAACTCATTATTTTCACTGTAATTACAAAAACATGTGCATTCTATGTAAAAGCCCTATGGGCGTTTAAATAAATAAGTAAATTAAATGTTTTGAAGATCGCAATACAGGGAACTTCTTAAAAATATACTAAAAATGTTTTAAAATATTTCTGCAAATTGGCCATATTTTGGCTAACGGGCAAAAACACTCCAGTTGCTGCATCTTTTCACCTCATATCTCCACACATTTTATTTTTTTATTATGCACCAGCTTTAAATATTCGGGTTAAATTTTCCCCACACGAAAAACTAAACCCTTTCACACACTTCCCCAAATGATCATCTAGTCAATCCACAAAACAATACAAGAACAACATGTCAACCTACCAGAGACCAAATGGGAAAATAATTAACCGACTCCAGATATTTTCATATCAGAGGGTTCGGCTCTGTGGAATTCCTAATTGAACCTATAAATCCTACTGATCCCTCAATATAAATATTTAAAAAATCTTTTGTAATCCTACATGTTTTTAAAATGACTGATTTTTGCATTTTTAAATATAAATTCTTTATTATTTTTTAATTTATAAACTAACGTTTAGACAAGATTTTTATGCATAGCACAAAGGGTAACAATTATTATAAGCAATAATTATCAGCCTGAAACACTCATCTACATTGGCGGCAAGTATCTTTTCTCGGAAGATTTTTCAATGTAGATGAGTGTTTCAGGCTGATTACTTTTATTGCTTATAATTATTATAAATTCTTTGAAAAATCTAATATGCCTAAATTTTGAATCAGAGACCTAGGTAAAATGCCAGTAGCCGAAATAACAAATGGTAATATTTTTATAGTCTGAGAATGCCCAATTCTTTTAATCTCATTTCCTAAGTCTGTGTATTTTCTTATTTTTTCAGAAACAGTTTTTTTGAAGATTACAGGAATTTGGAATAGTTACATCAATGATATATTTTATTTTTTTTTTTTTTTAATTCGTTTATTCCAGATCTCGGGGAGGGTGGTGCAGTCCCACGAGTTCCATATTATACATATATAATACATTAAATTAAAATATTTCAATATGAAAGACATTTTTTTTTTACATAATGAAAGGAAATAAATAAAAGAAAATAATAACAATACAAAAATTAAAATAAAATTTGAAAAAAAAAAAAGTTAACTTTTTGTTATCTATTTCATCAGGAAGTGGCTCCATCGCTTATAAATGGGACCCTGCCAGAAGTGGAATGCTGCCATCACAAGAGTGTTTTCGCTCGAGGCCAATCGCGTTATGTAGCTGGTGATCCGTTTTTTTTATTAGTGTTCGGAATCCGGGAACGCGCCCTTCTTCAAACAACTCGGTGGCACTGCAGTACCAGGACAACCCAAAAAGCGTTCGATATGAATTGTTGTACTGTATTTCCATTCTTTTTAGTGACGCTTTATTGAAGTTGGTCCACAACTCCGAGGTATATAGGCTCGTGCAGTACGTGTTAAAAAGTTGCCTTTTTGCAGCTGGGCTGCACTTGTTAAATCTTCGAGAAATCATATTTGCCCTAATGCACAGTGATCTTCTCTGTCGCTCAATATCCGAGTCATCACTGAGGTCCGCTGCTACGATGTGTTCCAAGTATTTGACCTCGATTTTTTCTATTATAAGTTATTTTTTTTTAATTTTGTCATGTAAAACTATATCAGGTCTATTATGACTAATTGTTCTGTCTGAAATATTATCAGTTTTATCATAATATATTTTATAAAATTGAGTTTCTAAAAATGAATTTGGTTTATATTCATAATATGGTACTATGTTACGGCAGTCAATCAAGTAATGTTTAATTACCAAACTTTGGTGGATTATTTTTCAAACCTGATTGTGCCTAAATGTATACTCGGACGGCGCTAATACAGAACATCCCGATAATATGTTCTATAGTTTCCGGAAAAGCCAAACATTTTCTACATAAATCATCAATTTGATTTATATCTTTGATTATATGCTTCCTATAATTTTTAGTATTAATGACTCTATCTTGAATGGCAAGCATAAATCCTTCTATTTCTGCGCTCAACTCTCCAATACTCAACCATTTGTTTGACGAAAGTTTGTCAACATACGTTTGGTTGAGATAATAGAAGTGTTTTGCATGAATAATTTTATTTGACCAGGAATCTAATAATTCCTGGTTAGTATTTATAAGAATGTTGGCATTCTCGTCATATAAATTTAAAGGTTTATTTTATTTATTATTCTTTTTTTATTATTACTCTTTTTTATTTTTTATTATTTTTATTCTTCTCGTGCCTAAATTCATTATTTAAGGTCAATAAGCAGTCTCACCGCAGACGTGGAATAAGACATGGAATGGAAATAAGAAATAGGTACTATAACCATGTAAATTTGTAATATAGGTACCTAACATGTCTAAATATATAAATAATTTGGGTTGGACCAAGAAACCGAAAAACCTTTATTCGAAAATTCAATTGTTAAAAATGCATATAGTTTGCATTGAAAATAAGTAACAGAATAACACAAAAATGCGGTCGCGGGCCGCAGTCCGTGCAGCCCTGATTTAAACAGATCGCACGCAAACACAGAGCGTTGATTTCTCAAGAGGAACCATCTACTAACTAGAAGTTGCTAGCCAGTCTTGTTTTTGTTTTGAATAATATCTTCTCAGTTACCAGGACTGCAGATCACAGAGCGGATACAGTGAATGCAACCCTATACAGTATGGTCAGCTGTCAGAAAATATTATTTGCCTGTTGCGTGATTTCCCACATTTCATAGGACAGCAAGGCTAGCTATAAACACTGGATAAGACGAACACAACAAATGCGATGTGGGCGTGTTTCGTAATTTAGAAGTCTGGTCAATCGAACCTTAAATTTAAAATAACGAAGTATGTTTTTTAATCGGCCGGTATAGGTACCGCCGTCCCGAAAACCATTTTTTGGATAACCAACACCCCTGCCATATTTAGGTCACCCCAAGTGGTTCGCTACCTTTGATGATTTAGCAGGCGTGCCTGGATTTATGGAGTGAGGTTTATCTAGGTATGGCGGCGGATGCGTCTACTCACTAGCTGCATGGTAGGCCGGATTGGAAGAAAGTAGTTGAGGGAGTCCCTCTGACTTCTCCAGCCATACTCTCTCGAAAAATTGTCTTGCACCGCAGCGGGAGGGATGGATCTATACGTCCTTCACTTCTGGACACTTCAACCCCAAAATTCTACCCACCCCTTGTAACCTTTTCTTTTCTAGAACTTCATCTACTTCCTTTCCTAAAAAGACCCTCCACACAGCATCCCCAAAGATGACATAGGCCCTGAGGGGAGTTATTTTCCTCAGGGCCGCCTGTGTGGAACTGATGAAAAAAAAATAGGCGGGTATGGGTACCGCCGCACCGGAACCATTTTTTTCAAAACCAACACCTCTGCCATAGTTAGGTCACCCCAAGTGGTTCGCTACGTTTGACGATTTAGCAGGGGTGCCTGGGTTTATGGAGTGAGGTTTATCCAGGTCTTGGCGGCCAATGCGTTTGCCAACCTACTGCGTGGCGGTCCGGATCGGGAGAGATTAGTTGAGGGAGAGGAGACTTAACTACACCTTTCCAGCCCGACTTGCTCGAACCACCGCAGTGGGATGTATCCTAGATACATTGACCCTCAAATATCTACCCACCCGTCATTTCTTACAACTTTCTCTCTTTCCATTCCTTAAAAAGACCCTCCACACAGCATCCCCAAATATGACATCGGCTCTGAGGGTATTATTTTTTCATCAGAGCCTACTGTGTTGAGCTAATATAAAAAAGCGGATTAAAAGAATATTTTTTCGCATTTAAATTTTTTTTCGATCTTCGTACATTTGTTCCGGAGCCAATGTTCTTAATTGTTCCGTGTTATCATCATTTATTTCGCTAATTCAATTTTCCCTAGTCGCTTGTTAACTACTGACATATTATTCATTTCACGGAGAACACCAGTACCTAAATCCATTGGTTTCTTACCGAAGCGATTCCTCGTAAAACTTATAAAATAAAGTGATCATCAACTGATCGTAACGACATTATTCCTTCCCATTTCCAAACAATTACGATTTGACGTAAGTTTAAAAGATGGCGAGTCCGAGCGCGGGAAATTGGATACGGGCGTGAGAGAGGGACAGCGTCATATGGCTCGCGTGGCGGCGTCCCTCTCTGATGCCCGCGAAAAAACTATAATATGCTCTTTCCTGGCAAACTAGCGCCAAAAAGAAAAGGCGGAATATTCGAGAACTCCATCAATAATGGCCGCCATCTTTATCGTGGTGCTGTGGATGTATCAAGAATTCAACCAGTTGTCCGAAATTATAGTTTCAAATTAATTAAAAAATACTATTTTTTTTGTATTAGGAAATTAACTATGTAACAATATCTAGACATTTTGTTTTGTAAAGTTTTAAATGTACATGTACATTTTATATGTATTTACATGCACATTTTGTTTTATAGAGTTTTACATGAACAAAACATGTACATTTACAGTCTAGTCTCCTTCAACGGAAGCAATCTTCCGAACAGGCCCTCCATTGATATGCTTGGTGTAACTCTAAGTGACCAGCTCAGATATGGGGGCTCCATCGAAGCCAGAGTTAAGTTAACCTCTCAAAAACTGGGCGTACTGTACAGGGCCCGCAGATACTTTAATAGTACACAACTGCTAACCCCGTACAAATCACAAGTGCGCCCCACGGTTAAATTTGGCAGCCACCTCTGGTCTGGAGCCCCAAAATACCTGAAAAAAACCTTCGACGTGCAGAAACGGGCGGTCTGCCTGACAGATTATCCTAATTTAACAGACGGATTGCAATCTTTAGAGCATGTATTTCAATGGAAGATGCTCCGAGGAACTAGCGTCATTGATCCCTTTGGCACCGGTGCATAGTCGGGAAACACGCCAAACGCATGCCCAACATATGTACACGGTTGACATTGGTCACATGAGAACGGGTCACTTCTTCGACTCGTTCTTGTGTTCAATAGCTCGGCTGTGGAACGATTTGCCGGCCTTTGTGTTTCCTCCTTCCTACAACATGGGTCTCTTCAAGACCAATGTTCATTCCTAACCAAACCAATAACCAAACCTAATAACCAAAATGTTATTAGCTAAAGAAAGTGGTGGCGCAACACGGCATATTACCCTGAAAATAATTCCTGTTTTTTCGTAAATAAACAGCCGAAAGCTCTTTGCAACGGCAAAAGGTACTATTATTTGATTAGGTTTAAGAAAATTTGTATGAGTACCACCGCCCAGGGAACCAATTATTGGATAATCAACACCTCTGCCGTAGTCCTAAAGCGGTTCGCTGCTTTTGGTAGCATAGCAGGGGTGCCCAGGTTCATGGTGTGAGGCTTGTCGGTGTTTTGGCGGTAGATGCATCTGCCCACTTAGGTATTGCGTAGCAGGCCCAATCGGTGGACACTTTTTTTTACATTAACTCCACACAGGAGGCCCTATGTCATCTGAGATGCTGTGTGGAGGGTCTTTTTGAGGAGAGGAAGGAATGAATATTGGTCTTGAAGAGACCCATGTTGTAGGAAGGAGGAAACA
Source organism: Limnephilus rhombicus (assembly GCA_929108145.2). Taxonomy (NCBI): domain Eukaryota; kingdom Metazoa; phylum Arthropoda; class Insecta; order Trichoptera; family Limnephilidae; genus Limnephilus; species Limnephilus rhombicus. The sequence continues at coordinate 7,467,409 of OV815293.1, forward strand.
CAAAGGCCAGAAAATCGTTCCACAGCCGAGCTGTTGAACACAATAACGAGTCGAAGAAGCGATCCGTTCTCATGTGACTAATGTCAACCGTGTACAAATGTTGGGGGCGTGTTTGGCGTGTTTCTCGACTATGCACCGTTGCCGAGGGATTCAATGACGCTAGATCCTCTTCCATTGAAATACCGATAGAACAAGGCTAGCATTCCCACCTTGCCTGTGCTCTAAAGATTGCAATTCATCTGTTAAATTAGGAGAATCTATCAGACGGACCGCCCGTTTCTGCACAGAGTCGAGAGTTTTTTTAAGGTATTTTATCGCTACAGACCAGAAGTGGCTGCATCTCATCTTTAGTTACGATAAAACCTAGGTAAAAGGACTACTGTTTGATAATATTGAGCGAATTAGATGTACTCTTGTGAAATTCAATTACTGACTATTTTCCGTTAAAATCTAGAAGGCTTCCTTCCTCCATGCAGATGCGTGAGAATGCGTGTGTATGCGAATGGATATGTGCACGTAGATGCACTTTTCCGCCTGTATGTGTGACTGTAATATGAACGCATTTCTTTCTAAAACAACGCGCTGGCTTTAAGGATTAAACGCCACACTAAAAGGTGCTCTACTTTACAATATTTTTCTTAGAATTTCGTTCGAATGTCATTCGTTATGCCAAACTACTTGATTATTTAATGAACGGATTGAACTAACGAAGCTCTTAGAAATGAAAGCAGTCGTATGAGCGATCCGTATACTTAAATAATGCATCTAGGACGCAATGAATTTATTACGTTCGATCTCTGAGAAACGAAAATGGTTGAAAGATTAATAAAAACCTCATTAAGTAATTAACTCACGTTTAATGCTAAAAAGTAAAAGCGGACTGCCCATGCATATTTGATAAGTATTTTATTTCAACTTTGCAAATTTATTAATATTTTTAAGTAATTAAATGGAGTTGGACGTTTCAGAATGTTAATTTGTAGACAGGTCCGCCAGTGTTGCCAGCGTATATCGAATTCTTATCTTTTCCCAATCAATATCGGTTTGGCTGTCAATAGTGAAACCTTGCTTGGTATATTGATGAAATTGTCGGAAGTTACGCGTATTAATCCGATATTGTAAAGTTATCGATTTTAACAGCTTGTCGAAAAATACGTATTTATCTTCTAGCTAATTTAGCTTCCAGCAAAGTGGCAAACATATCAGAGATACTTTTTTTTATATTAACAGTATCTGAAAGCACGTAGTTCGGGCAAGATACTCGTGAATTAGCATCACCCATAGAACCCAAAATCTTTTTTTTTCTTTCTTTAACTTTTTACCATTTTTTATATGACTTAAAAAAATTCAATTTTGGACTCCATTTACTCGAAAAACCAAAGCTTAAATAAAAAAAGTTGTATCTACCACAAAACCTCTCTCAAAATGTGATTAGGTTCACAAGCTTCCAACTTTAACCACGCGTTTCCGGACACCGTGTATAAGTGCACTTTCGGATTACATAATATTTTGAGGAGCGCTTCTAGATCCACTTTTCAAAAGATTAGTATTTTTTTCTGTTAATCGTTGCCCGGGTTTTATTATAAGCTTTACACGAGGCCCTACTGTATATAATTCCCCTGCATTTTATCTTTGTGAACGCTGTGTGGAGGGTCTTTTTGAGGAAATGAAGTGGTGTTGTAGGAGGGAGCAATCAGCTTTTGAATACAAGAACGAGTCGTACAAGCGACCTGTTCTCATTTGACAATCGCGAATCGTATGCAAATGTTGGGCGTTCATCTCAGCCGTGCACCGGTGCTGAAGTGATAAATGAGAGGTTCCTCGGAGCATCTTGCATTGAAATATCTGTAGCACAAGGGCGGCATTCCCAACTGACGTCTTATGAGATGACTAAACGCGTTCGTTAAGACGGGGGAAGCTACAAAATGGACCACTCCGTATCTTCTTCTTCCTTGCGCTGTCCCAACTCATTGCCTAGGTAGGCTGTTGGGGTCGGCTCTTCTCGTTCTCAGGTTGTAATATCTTCTGTTATGGGTATCGCCTTCAAAAATAATAAAATGGACCACTCCGTATGAATGGAGAAAACATAACGACTAAAAGTTGTGTTATGAAATTTAGTTTAGGTTACGGCAGAAATTTTTATTTCATTTTAATGTGTTTGCTTCTTGCCATATTGTACGAACCCCTCCTTCATGATATGAGGTCTGGTGGTTTCACACCAAGGCGATATTGATAATATCTTCTACACAAAAATTTTAATTAGTTAATTGTGAAAAAAACACAAAATTGACAACTAAAATTTATTTGCGCACGCCGGGATTCGATCCCGTGACCTTCGGATTGCGAGTTGAGAGCTTCACCCCTCGCTCACGGAGGGCTTCAAAGATTACCCTGGCGATAGAAGACGTGAAAAAAAATTTTAAAAAAATTATCAATATTTAAATATAAACTTCAGTAGAGCATCTTTTCAAGTGTGAAAATTTCGCGGTTACGAACTGAAATTTATTTGGAAGACTAAAATATGGGATGGGTGGAAAAAACCTAGCAGGAATAATTAATAATTAAATTATAATTAATTAAGCGAGACAGTGGGGATTTGCACCGAGGGAGGAGGCTCTGATGTAATTATAATTTGCACAAATGGCAGTTGAATGATGCACTTTTTTCGTATTGAATGCACTTTTGCTTTTAAATTTTGTTCAGCAGATTTTGCCTGAAAGTTAATCTAATCACATTTTTCATAGTGTTGTACATTGTACGAATCGGTTGGTGTTTTGCTGAAACATAAAAGTTACCTACTGAAAATAAAGTTATTTTTAACCCCTCATTGTCAGAAGGGCAAAATATTTTTTTAGGGGAGTTTTTCTGAACGTATCCGAAAACTAAAACCTGATTTTGAAAATTAATGAAACACTATTTCAAATTTTATTTTTATAAGTTAACAAGTATGTTTTTATATACAAAAAATATCTAGAGTAATAAAAGAGGAGCGTTAGGCAGGTCTAAAAAAATTAAATATGGATTTGGGGCCAAAGTACCCAACCTAACTGAATAATTACTTTTTTAATCAAAAGTTATAACAAACATTTGATTTTTTTTTATTTATTTGCGTTTTAAATTGTGATATACGAGTATATGCCATTACCGAATTTACTTTTGTATGATTTTTGATTTAGCAGCTTTTGCAAATATTGTGACTTAGTTACTGATAATTGTTTAAAAATTAAATTTGGCCCTCACTTCCTTTTGAATATATAAAATAAAAAATAAAAACTTTTAAAAAGATAGACTTTAATTTAACTTAAAAATGGCCGATTTTTTGAGAAAACTCAAGTTTATCGAATAAATATAAAATTTTGACCAAAATATATTTTTTTAAAGATATTTAAAATTTTTATTTTATTTTAGAAGTGTAATGGCGTGCTTCGCTACATCCTTCTTTAGCAAACGTTTCGGGCAGCGTTGCAGTGTCCGTCATCAGGGCAGATCCGGCAGTTGATGGACACTGCAACGCTGTTGGCTAAAGAAAGAGGTAGCGCAACACGGCATAACACCCCAAAAACAAATAACGAAAATACTTTTGGCCGTGAAAATCTAAAAACGTTTCTTTTTATTTTATGTTTCATATAATATTAACATAAAAGGTTGGATAAGATAACTTTTTAACGATTATTGGTTGCTTCTAAAATTACGAAAAACGAATTCTTTGATAGCCTATATTTTATCACTTAAAACACAAATAAACAAAGTAGCGCATATCCGTACTAGACATTTACTTATTAGGCCAAATAATCAAATACATTTTGATAATACATTTGTTACAAAAACTTTAAACGCGGCTTTCTCATAATTATGTTTAGCGTATTGGAAACCACGATAATATCTCGATAACTCCGCCTCTGTGTTTCCTCCCTCCTATAACATGTTCACTCCTCCCTCTCCTCAAAAAGATCCTAAACACAGCACATTCAAAGATGTCATAGGCCCTGAGAAAAATTATTTTCCCCGTGGCCTTCTGTGTGGATTTAATGTAAAAAAAAAACTGTTTTGCGAATTGAGCACATATTTGATATAGGTACCTACCTAAGCCTTCAGCAAATTGCTTTAAACTCCGGTGCGGAATTAGTCAAGTCGATAGCCAGCTGTTGTGTGAAAAGATATATTGTCGAATCTGCTACCAACGATCACAACCTTCATAAAGATTAAGAGCCATTAACCAGTGGCCGAGAATTTAAATTTCTTGCAACTGACAGGGCGGTTCCGATGAGAAAGATAAATTATTCTCCATACCAGCATTTTAACATAACAACTGAATATCGATTTTATTTCATTCAAAATTTGCTTTGATAAATATCTACATTAAAAAATGCGCCAACTCATGGGTTCACGACGAGTTCATCGAAAACGAATTCATCGAAAATCAAATTCATCGAAAACGAATTCATCGAAAAGCAAATTCATCGAAAACGAGTTCATCGAAAACCAATTCATCGAAAATCAATTCTACGAATGATTAATTCATCGAATCGCCAATTCATCGAAAAAATATATTTTGTTGATATTTGAGAGAAATGCCGAGCGGACCGAGAAGTTAAAAAAGCATTGGTCAGCCTAAACTAACCTAACCTAACCTAACCTAACCTAACCTAACGTAACCTAACCTAACTTAACCTATTTAACCAATTTTTAAGTATTTTTTTTATCATCACTCTTAATGACCTTTCTGAGTTGTTTATGAGTTGGTTTCATTATGAGTTGTCTGGTCACCGTTTAGATATCTCTTTTTTGCAGTATCATACAATCGGAAATCGAAGAGATAACCTATAAATTTTACATTGTCACTACGAAACTGACAGTTGCTAAACACATTTAACTCAGTTAAACAGACCTTTTTAGGTATTTAATTATGACAGCTCTAATATCTACAAAAAAATTATTTTTTAATGAATTGGCGATTCGATGAATTGATCATTTGATGAATTGATTTTTGATGAACTCGTTTTCGATGAATTTGCTTTCGATGAATTGATTTTCGATGAACTCGTTTTCGATGAATTTGCTTTCGATGAATTGATTGTCGATGAACTCGTTGGTTACCAACTCATGATGATAAAACTACTAAAATTATTTACTTTTTGTAATTATTTTTTGATCATAAGTATTTATAATTTTTCAATGTCTGAGCAAAATAAGAACTATTTTTTTAATATATTAGTGTGTAGGACCGTAAATAAATAGACAAACTAAATTGTGAAAAAACAATTTGGAAGGCGGGAATGGGTACCGCCGCCCTGGGAACCTTTATTGGATAACCAACACCTCTGTCATAGGTCACCCCCCTGTGGTTCGCTACGTTTGGTGATTCAGCAGGGGTGCCCGGGTGAGATTTGTCTAGGTCTTGAAGGCGGATGACCAGGACACACTTAACCCCAGATTCCTATCCCCCCCCCCCCCTTAAACCCTTTCTTTCTTCTTCCTTTAATTAAAAAAACCCTCCACACAGCATCCCCAAAGATTACATGAGGCCATTACAGGAGGCCCTGAGGAAAATTATTTCCCTCAGGGCCTCCTGTGAGAAGCACATGTAAAAAAAATCGTCATAAAATAAGGGCGCGGATATTTTTTTAAATGATTTTATTTGAACTAAAATTAAAATTCTGAAATGCATCTTTCCCAAATAATTTATTTTACTGCACTCGTATGACTTAAAATGTTCTCGTATGTTATATAATACAAAATTTTGTTTGAAAATTTAACAAATCTGCCAACAACCTACGGTAAAACCTTATTGTACTAAAAATAAACATGTTTTCTCGAATTTTAAAACACAGCTTTACTAGATAAAAGAAACAGTCTTTCGAAATCAATTTATAATTTTTTGTAGAAAAGAATCAAAACCTCTAAAATTTGATTTAAAAATGACGTATTTCCAGTTTTGTCTGGTTGTTCGCTCTAAACAATATTTTTGTTTTTTTCAGACGCGTACAACCTCTCAAAGACTATTTGTACCAAATGTATTTGATTTATTAAATGAAGACATAATTTTTTCTACAAGCAATAAGGTTTTTTTTGCATCATCCTCATTCACCGTAATGAAATTAATATTAAATCACTATAATCATACCATAATTAATAATTTCATCACGGAAAACCCTGACTTTTCAAATTTATTAGTCCCAACGGATTTACAAATTAATCAACTTAATGCAATTACGGAACATTTCCCCTCACCCATTACAAGCTTCAGACATGTGTGAGTTCAGTCTTAACAATATATATTACTTAAACTACGCACACACACGCACACTTACGCCAAAACCTAAAGACGGGTGCGGTCTCCGCTCCGTAATACTTTATTCTATAGATTCATCTCAACACACTTTGAAAATAATTAGTCGAGCCACCACACAAAAAAAGCACAACTAAATACAAGACAGCACAAAAATTCACGCTTTAAATGATATGATTTTTGTACTCACGTTGAAATTTTCTTTTACAATTTTCAAGTACTTGATTTTTTCAGAACAAGCTCAAACTGAAACTTTGATTTGTCAAGGAAATCGTTCAGTACAATTCGCCTGAGAAAGGTTGCCTGCATCACAAAACATTTTTTTCATTGTTATAATAGTCACTTTATATCTTTTGAGTCGGGGTGCATTTTGCTTGCTGTTTTGAGGGTGTATTGGTGATTATTGTACGCAGGCATTGATATGGTTTGCAGGGGGTAATTGACCTCGGGTAGCCGACGGAGTTTGACTGAGGGCCACCGTTTCGCGACTTGAATCCAGTCTGCCATAATTATTTGGAACAAACGTAGAAAAATTCAAGGCACCTCAAGAAAAGCGGGAGCTTGGATATAAGCGAACAAAATTTTGATCAGTTTGAGAATACAGACTTTTTACAAATAGGTACACGAAAATTTGTACAATTAGAAAGAAGGGAACTTATTTCATATTTCCATTACTAAAACTATATATTCCTCACACTAAAATATAAATATTAATTGGGAAACGCACTTTGTAATGCACCACTTTTATTGAATTTAATTTAATTTATCAGGCTTAGGTTATCTCAAGCTTTGTTTATATATTAACAGTTAATATATAAACCCTGACGAAGCTTAAAGATTTGAAAAATTCTTTCACCAATAGAAAGCTACATTATCAGCGAGTAACGTAGGCTGTATATAATGGTAAGCTCTGGCGTTATGAAATTTGTATAAATGAAAATGAATGTATTTCATATATTGTAGCGGCAGGGAGGAAGGTAGGGGGAAGGTGGGGTTTGCGGAGAGAGAAGACACGAAGGAGGGGGAAGGTGGAGAAGGTGGAAGGGAGCGGGGATGCACGGGAAAGGACATGCAGGGAGAATCAATTTATTTCTTTGAATGGTATAGCAACGCATGCCGGGTACCAGTTATTAATTCAATGAAAGTGGTGTATTACAAAATACGCTTACCATTATATGTATATTTTAGTGTGAGGAATGTTCACATCTAGTAATGAAAATTTAAAAAGTTTCACTTAAGTAGGTCCAGTGGTCATATTTTAGAGTATCCTTCATAGAGCTATTTCACTCGTACATAAATATTCTTAGATTTTTTTATACATGAATACCGCAAAAAGAGTCCCAACTGCTCCCGTCTGGAGCCAGTGAGACTTCGGCATCCCCGATTGGAGTATGCTGTGAGGCTGAAGGTAGTGGGGAGGGGAAGGAGATGGGGAAGAAGAAGGTGGGGAAGTGGTTTTCATAATCGGTGCTAAATTTTTTGTTCGATTAGTAAGTTTATTGTAATTTGTAAATTACTTTGGATAGATGTCGTAATTTGAATAAGTTTACTAATATTCGAAAGGTAAATTTCTTCTTTTAAAAGGCAATGGTTATGAGGCAAATATTTTTTCATAAAAACTTCACATATCCCATAATTATAAACTACTGCATCCCTATATATACCTGTGAATACCGCACAAGAGTCCCAACTGCTCCCAACCGCTTAGAGCCAGTGAGACTAAGGCATCCCCAATCGGGGTACGTTGTGAGGCTGACGGTAAGTGAGGAGGGGAATTAGAAGGGAAATAAGTAAGTGGGGAAGTACCTGGCTATTCAGGTTTAGTCACCAAACACGATTAAACTACTTCAAGAAGCGTTTCAATTCTGAATGGTGGTCTTACACCAGAGCGATTCTGATGGTGTCTTCCACTCTGGAACGTGCCGCAAATATACATTATATTATTTCAAATGGCTAAATTGTGAAAACACAATCAATCAAATAATTTAATTTACTTGGGCACGCCAGGATTTGAACCCGCGACCTCCGGATCGCTAGTCGAGAGCCTTGCTCCTCGACCACGGAGGCCGTCATATGCGCTCATTTGGAGGGCCCCACCACTTTCGATCATCAGATCTTCATGGGATGTCCCCGAAATCTACTTCCACCCACTTCGGCGACATATTGTACCTCTATATGCTAAATTCTTATGTGTAGGTAGAAATTTGCATTTCGGCGTTTTTGGGTTTTAAATCCGAAGAGGATATTTTGGGGCCGGTACAGATCTTAAACCATCACACCACAAACGGCGCTTAAAAGTAATTTCATAGGAGGAATGGCTTAATTGAATGTACGTTAAGGTACTTCCCAACCCCCCACTATACCATCTCCATTCCCTCTCAACTGTCTTCAGCCGTACTGCATACCCCAAATCGCGGTTGCTGTAGTTCCTCTTGCACCGAATATTCGTACCTTAAAGAGTTGCCTGTTTATCGTATAAAAATGTTTTATTTAACTTTTCATCTAAAAGGGATCGAAATGAAAATCTAGTCTCCTTCAACGGAAGCAATCTTCCGAACAGGCCCTCCATTGCTATGCTTGGTGTAACTCTTAAAGTGACCAGCTCAAATATGGGGGCTCCATCGAAGCCAGAGTTAAGGGCCCACAACCCGAATTTCTACCGATTTCTTGCATATCTCCCTTAAACACGTTAAGTTTTAAAGCTCTTAAAAAATATATGTTATTCTTTAAAGCTCTTAAAAAATATATACGTTTGTTTCAGTTATTTTACAAGTTATTTGTATGAAAAAATTCATAGTGTTTCTTTAAATGCTGTTTAAGACAATGCCCGCAAGATTTTTGCTCTATTTTAAACGAGTCGTGTTTTATTGAACATTTTCGCAATATTCGCATCGATTTTGTCACTGTAAATGTTAGCGCTCTCCTCTAACATTCGTAATTTCGTATTTCTTCATCTTCTTCTTTTCGAGCCCGGTTGCGGAGCCTTAAGGAGGGACTCTGATCCAGCCAAGTGTTGTTCCAATGCGTTTTTTTTTTCAATATATAATTTATTTTCGTTTAAAAAACTTTTATTATATATAAAGGTACATTTGAACAAGAAAAAGCACTATTGAAAATTTGACTTGAATATATAATATAACAGCCGCAAGCGGAGGGTTCGACCAAATCGGCTGTAATGCTGGAGTCGTTTGACATAATTTGAAACACAAAATTTAAAAAAAATTGTTATAGTATGATTGTCGCATGCGCATGAACCTCAGTTTTGCAGAAAAAAAATTGATAGCAGAAACGACAGACATGAAAATTGACGAAAAAAAATCGGCCTTAATTTTGCCATAACTTTTTTCTAAAATAATATTTTTTCGTAATTCGAGGTTCATCCGAATATTATTTTTCTCTTTAAATGATGTGAATTTGATTAAAATTCGATGAACTCTAGCCAACTTGCATGAAAAACGTGATTTTGAGAAAAACGCGTTTAAAGTTTTCGCTTGTAACCGGGCCGCTCTGTTTTCCGGTCTAACTACTTGACGCGCACCGTTCCTAACTATATTTAAAGGTCGAATTTCATGCTACAACTGTGGGAATGTATTCTCCACAATAAGAAAATTTTTAGGCAACAAAAAGTAATTTTTTTGGATCGGCTGGACCAGACTAACCCTTAAGTTAGCCTCTTAGAAACTGGGTGTACTATACAGTAGGGCGGAGTGAAAAAACTTTGTTCAAATTTAGAGTTTCCTGTATTACCAATGGGTGCGTTGGTATTACCCTATAAAGTAAACAAAATATCATTAAATTCTTACTTCGTCCTCAGGTGGCGCACTGAACCTAAAGTTCTACAAAAAAGTGTGTTTTTTCGGATTTTGTTAGTAACAAGCAACTCATCTAATACAGTTTAAACGTCACAAAATAGATTTTATTTTCATCCATCTAACTTACTCCTCGTTTCCTCCAATCTTTGACACTATTTTGCGAAACAAAAGATGCAGTCAATCAGAAAAAAACAGATATCAGCGCGGAGCGCACATTCTTTGGAATAGTCGCGAAAGCTTGATATGTGATTTGTTCGTAAAATGCCTAAAACAATACAAAATTCATCGTGTTCTGTATTTGATGGCCCAGAAAAATTAAACGACAAAATGTTACCAACTTACTCCGATATAATAAAGTATTGTTTATGGATTAGAAATGACTTGCAATGGTTATCCAATGGAAAAGATCCTTCCGTAAAAGACATGTGAAATAATTGCAATTGATCGTATAACATTATGGAATAAAGCGTCTATTCTTTTTCTAACTCAACGACAAATTGTAAACAGACTAACCCGGTATTATCACAAGTACAAACGCTCAAAGAAATGTCAAATAATATCTATAAAGAAAACTGAATTTTATGAAGATGCAACAAATGAACTCTTTGATTTTGCTGTGTCCAGGTGCGTTTGGGTCAATTTTTGTAAACATTTAGTAAAAATACACGAAAAGGAGCTGGTATTCCGACATGATCAGAGAGGTAGCCACAAAATATATAACGGCTCAAAATGTATAGTGGCAACCAAGACTTTGGAGCGTAGGCAATAACGACTGATTGCAGGCCACTCTGGGAAACATGCGAAACAAGCGCTCAACATGTTTACACGATTGACATTTGTTATATGAGAACGGATCATTTCTACAACCCGTTCAGCTGGGCTATGGAACGATTTGCCTTCTTCTGTGATTCCTCCACCCACAACATGGGTCTCTTCAAGACCCATGCTTACTCCTTCCCCTCCTCAAAACGACCTTCCAAACAGATCTTCAAAAATGACTGACGGAGATTATTTTTCTTAAGACCTTCTGTGTGGAGTTAATGTTAAAAAAAAAACAAATCGCATGATAATTAATGAGTGCGTAATTCAAATTCAAAATGATAAATGTAGCAAAAAAGCAGCTATTCGATTAGAAAAGTTCCCCTATTTTCCGTCTCTTTATTAACTCTTTGTTTATCTTTTTACTCCTCATGTCTCTAATTGCACAACTCTCTGCACAATGGCTGTGCCACACAATAAACTATCTTTAGAGGGGAAAATAGCTCTCCCCTTCTATCAGGTTTAATATTGAAACTATCCACCATATACCAGTAGAACCTACCCTGCGTAGTGCAAACTGAAACTGCCTCTGCAACTGCACATATAGAAAAGCAGAAAATGCAGTCGAATTCAGCGCATTTCTGTCCACCCTTCGTTGAAACGGAGTATTAGCTGCACTCAAAATACAACCACGATTAAAAACGTTGCTTCTATTACAATTTTATACCCTTTTCTGTAAAGAAATAATTATCTTTTTAATACTGATAAATTACGGGATAACATCAATGTTTATCATGGTTCATTTGTTTGTGAATATTTATTTTTTTATTTTTTTTATTTTTTTATTTTTTTATTTAGTAACTATATAATATTTTTTACATTTTTATATGAAACATGTTAGTTAGATGTATATATTAAATATATTCGTAGTCCTCCTCACTAGGAGATCCTGTGCTGAGGGGGACTATGCTTTGGATAAGTTTTTCAGCGACTTCTATGGTTTTACTTCATTGGATAAGGTTTTCCAGAAACTTCTATGATGTTTTAAGTATACTAGTAAGTTCATTTTCCGATAGATTCTTCAGCCAACATTTAATGTCCTTAATGTAGCTATTTTTTATTTTTATTTTTATTTATATTTTAACATAAAACAAATATGAAACGAATTTCCACTTTAATTCATTTGACCTTATTATAGTAATTTTAGCTTGTTAAAGCCATTTTCAGACTGTTACACATTACTCTCAACTTACGGTTTATATACATAACATATGGGGGAGGATGGAGGGGTGATGTACAAAGATTTAAATCTATTATATTAATTGCATTTGTTGCTAGTTCGTCTTTGACTGTCGAATTTTTAATTATTTAGGTTATTCCTAGTAGGCTTAATTACCTTGGGTTTGTAGCCACTTCGATATTTTTCGGGAAATATTTTTATTTTATTTTTTATTATTATTGTACAACAGAATAATTCAAATTACAGTATAATTTAGTTACCATATCAGCATTTAGGCAAGTGACTCTTCAATAATATTTTTAAGGCGTATAAAGAACAGTCACTTTACATCCAAATGGTTTGCAATTTCATTTAACAGCACCACTCCTCTCGTCATGCTATGCTTTGCCAAGATGTCTGTTCTGCCGTTTGGTACTTTAAATAAGTCATGATGTCGACTTCGGCTGTAGTGGTCTGGTACATATAAATCATAGCATCCTAAGAGAAATGGGCTATCGATGAAATTGTTCCAAATTTTGAAAGACAGAATAGCAAGACTTGCTTTCCGTCTAGTTTCTAGACTCACTGAATCAGTTTCCTCAAGTAAGTCAATATGGTGCATGAACCTTGGATAGGTTCCATGCTTCCGCATATAAACATACCTGAGGAGTTTCTTTTGGATTTGATCTAACATATCAATGTACTTCTTGTGGTACGGTGCCCAAACATCGCTCGCGTACTTCAGCTTGCTTATCAGTATGCCATCGAATAACGCTAGCATAGATTCTTGGTTATCAAATTGCTAACAAGTCCTGATGATAAACCCAAGAAGTTTGTAGCAAGACTGAGTGAGCTGCGATATATGGCAAGAGAATGTCAGTTCGGGATCAAAGACGACACCGAGATCTTTCACGGATTTTACACGTGATAACGTTTCGCCCTTTATTTTGTATTCGTAAACTATAATGTTTTTACAACGAGAAACGTTAAAATCCAATATGTTTGCCAACGACCATTCAGATAGTGCATCCAGATCAGTTTGCATCTTACAGTATGAATTATTAATGACTTAGTTTTATTGTTTTCAAATCGTTTTTATATTTATGATGATGTGGAATATTTAGTTATTTATATTTTGGTAATGAAGTAGTCCCAGAGATAGATAGTTTGTATCGACGGTCCCAAAGAACAATGTCGGATGTGCGATTTTATAGTTTTGCAGTAGAGCTGTTTAAAGTTTCTGCATTTTTACTGTTTTTAAGATCAAGAAATATAGCGTTGCTTTGATGTTTATCATTTCATTTCATATCATTGTACGTTCGGAAAATGCAAACGTTGAAATCAACAAAATAAACCAATAAATAAGCCCACAAAACAATTTTCAATTTATAGCAGATCCACCATGGTTCTTAGGAACCGTCGGTGTATATGTATGTGGTAGAACACTATCGTCAAATCAGGTAGATCATAATGTGGTGAAGCGCATCATCATCTGGCACATCGTGAAAAGGCGGCATATCATGATGTAGCCATGTGCATCATGATCTGTCTGATTTTATGATTGGCCTGCAACATATAAACGTCGTCGACCATCGTCCTCTTCTCCTTACATGTCTTGTATATAAGCGAAAAAGTACTATCTCTCTCTGAGACTGCCACAGATGATGTTTTTAGATGTACAACTTTTGACAGTTTGTTAGGTGGTTTTGTTTTTTTAGAAAGACAATCTTTCCTGAGTTACGAATAACCTGACAGTATTTGAAAATCTCCTACTACCGCCACAGTAAGCGAAAAATATTGCTTGTGTTGTGATACAAGACATAACCAGCCGAGGAATTGAATACACGACCGCGACGCCTGGGTGGAACCCAAACGCGATGCCAATTCAGCTACTGAGTGGATACTAAGCCAACGTCATTGCAGGACTAATTTTAAATGAGAATCTGAATTGATTATCTTAATTCAAAGTGCAATGTAAGTTTAGCTTAACCAGATAAAGAAATTCACCATCCACGAGTATAAGACAGAAGAAAACATTTAGTTGTTATTACCAGATTTTTTAATTGCAAATAATTTCCATCGTGAGCAATGTATCTTTCAAATATTCATCGACTTTAATACATGATAAAAATACGATGTGTTGGTTAGTTCCCATTTTTTTAAATGTGCAACAACAAATTTGTCAGTATTTTTTTGGAAGTGAATGCAACCTACATAAGTTCTTTAGGTATGAGGGGTGGGTAGGAATCTGGGGGTCAATGTGTCCAGGAGGGACGGCCATATTAATCCGACCCTCCCACTGCGGGGCAAGGCGATAGGTCAAGAGAGCGGCAGGAGAGGTAAAAAGGTCTCAACCAGTCTCTCCCGATCAAGCCCGTCACGCAGTAGGTGGGCAAACGTATGTACCGCCAAGATCTAGATAAACCTCACTCCATCAATCAAGGCACCACTGCTAAGTCACCAAACGCAGCGAACCACTTGGGGTGACCTATGGCAGCCTAATTGGTGTCTAAAAGCTATAAAACCGTAGTTAACTGCATTCCAGTAACTTGTCATGCATTTTAAAATTAAATTATTTTCAGTTATTGACGTGGCACATATTCTTCTTTCGTATTGTGGGCGGGTCAGAGAGGACAACTGCGAGCCAGTCTAGGGCCTCAGGAGTCACCCCGTGGGACCTCATCAATCATTGTGGGGGATGAATGAAGCGGGAATTGATCCATTGTCCACATGTTCGGTGATCTGCAGCGCACCGCATTCACACTAAGTCGACTGTTAAAGGCCCCATCTATGCATCAGGTGAGCACGACGGCTGTGGAGGCACCTTATCCTATTGATGGCGGACCAGAGTTTATGAGAAAGTGATAACCAAGGCTATCTCTCACGTCAGCCGATTGCCACACAAGTTTCGACCTACGTTCTGGAGTTAGAACTATCCGGTGGAGCTTCTCTCGTTTCGTCCAGAAAGGTTTCGAGGACTTTAGGCACCATTCATAGTGAGAGAAAGACAACATCTTATTTACTCTTAAAATTACCTACATAACTTCGACTCACGATTGACTGGGAAAAATCGATTCGATGACTGCTTTCAAAGAAAATTTTGTTTTTTACATTTTTCTCGCTTTATTCATGAGTTCCGATTACTTTAAAGAAATTATCAAAATTTAATCATCATGGGACAAAGATTGTCTTGTGATTAGTGATCCTTAATAATTAAGAAAAATTTCAAAGCCCAGTAGTTAGTTTATTTTTTACATTAGCTCTACACAGAAGGCCGCCAGGAAAAAATTCCCCTCTGGGTCCATGTCATCTTTGAGGGTGCTTCGTCTTTGGGGAGGGTTTTTTTTAGGAAGGGTGCTTTTTAGGATGTTGATTTTGATGCTATGGGGAGGGTCTTTTTAGGAAAGGAAGGAGAGGAGTTCTGGGAAGGAAAAAGGTACCTACGAACGATGGGTAGGAATCTGGAGGTCACTATGTCCAGGAGTGACGGATGTATAAATCCATCCCTCCCACTGCGGTAAGGCGATGTTCCGAGAGAGTCCTACTGGAGAGATTAAAATGTTTCCCTCAACTTGTCTTTCACTATCGTGCATGCCACGCAGTTGGTGGGCAGACGCATCCGCCACCTAGATCCGAACAAACCTCACCCCATAAACCCAGGCACCCCTGTTTTAAGTCACCAAACGTAGCGAACCCCATGGTGGGGACCTATGACAGAGGTGTTGGTTATCCAATAAATAGTTCATTTCCGCCTCCCAAATTTTGAAGTAATAATCGAACAACACAATTGTTTTGAACCAGAAATTCCAGATAGATTAATCAAGGTTAATTTTATCAGCTTCCTGTTCGAGAATATTTCTGCTTTATTGTTAAGTTCACCCAAAATTTAATTGTAAAATGATCAACATCACCTTTGATTACTTTTCTCTTCCGCAATTCAATTAGAGTTGCATTTAAAAATAATTAAGGAACCTCCCTTACAGAAACAAGCCGGCTAGTGGACCCACCTTAAAATCAATACATTTTTACGGTGAAGGCACGCACCCCCTCCTTTCCTCTCGCCTCCCCCCAAGTCCTACCCTCCCCCAAGTTCAACCCCAACCCCCCGTTCTGCCCCCACCACCATCTCCAACCTGCCCCCCTTCCTAGCAGCCTTGGGGCAGCGGTGACAAGGCAATCAACTGAATCTGAGGAAATTACTGCAAATTTTTTGCGGAAATAGGGTAGACTCAGTGATGGGATATAATTTCGAAGAAGACACTTGGAAATTTTTAAATCTTATTGATTTTTAAGTATCTTCAGATGTTGAGTTAGGTCCCATTATAGTTCAACAAGGTTTTTTTTTAAATAATGACAAACGTTCCGGTATTATGGATATTCCGCCATTATTTGAAAAACTTCTACTAACGTCATCATCTGATAGTATTAACCCTAGCGGCTCAGAATGATTATTGGAGCTATGAAGTCTTCTCCAATTAATGCACTTCAGGTGGAATGTGGGGAGCCTCCATTATATTTCAGAAGGCAATTCCTTGCCAATAAATATATTTTCAAGGCTTTATCGTTATCACATCATCCTATTAAACAAAGTCTTAATCGGTTAAGTGTTAATTTGAATTCTAACAAAAGATTGAGAGAAAAACAATGTTTTCCTCTCCTAATTAAAAGTTTTCATCTCTATAATTCTCTATCATCTTCCCTCCAATATCTTCAAGAAGTTCCCAATCTGAATGCTTTGCAATTGAACAAGCGCTAAATCAAATCCTGGTTCTCAACATTCATCGAGGCTTACTATGTACTGATTCGTTAAGTGCTCTAACTAAAATTAGGTCAAATATTCTATGTTATCCGGAAGACAATATTATATGTAAAATAAAATATCTTCTCAATTCTCTAAGTGAATCTGGGTTTGAGACGATATTGGCCTGGGTCCCTGCCCATTTGGGTATCGAGGGTAATGAGATGGCCGATTTTCTCGCCAAATCTGGTTCAGATTCCGGAACTATCCCACTAAATTTTAGAATTCCTATCTCCGATGTCTTCCCGATTCTTAAATCCAACATGACTCGTGCCTGGGAAGAAAATTGGGCAGTCTCCAAAATAAGAACTGGATCTTTCTATGCTGGAATTCAAAACCATATCCCTGCTAAGCCATGGTTTTACGGTAAAAAACTTTCAAAACGATTCATTTCATGTATTTCGAGAATGAGAATTGGTCACTGTTCAATTGCATCTCACTTGTCTAGAATTAGAGTTTTAGATGATCCGGTCTGCCAGTGCGGTGTGGAAGAGGAAACCCTCGACCACGTTTTCTTTAACTGTAAAAACCATTCATCTTTCAAGAACATATACCGCCGGCTTATTAAAATCACACACCAGTCCCCCCTTAACATTTCATACCTTTTATCTCTTAACAATTCTCGTGTTCATGCAGCTTTATGTAAGTTTATTAACCTGAATGAATTTAATATTTAATTTGTTTTAGCGATCTAAATGAGTCCAATATTTAATTTGTTTTATTATTTTCCCAATAGATTAACTGTGTTTTTTATCCACTTTAACTATTACCGGCACAAAGCACTCTTTTCTGGGTGAATTGCCTAAAACCAAAAAAAAAAAAAAACCCTAGCGCAGTACGGTGTAAATTTCAGAATTTGACTTCGAGTAAAACTCTGACGCCATCCGGAAACCATCTGTGAACGTGATGTTTATGACTAAGCTGCTGTTGTAATAGAACCGAATTAAGGCAAGTAGCTAAAAATGCCAAAAGATGGCGCCACTTATGAAACAGCTAGCACTAGGAACGTCGGCTGGCCGGCGCGCGGCGTAAGTACTCTTGGATTTGCATTTTCGTGAATCTCAACTGGGTGAAGCCGTTCCAAAAGCTGCCCGCAGGGCCTGGCAACAAAGATCTGCGGAGCAGTAGTAATTATTGGAAGTGTTAATGGAGGACTTTGGTAGGAGAGAAACTCAAATTGAACCAGACATTTTTGTCAACACAGTCACTAACCTGTGATTGCAACAACTAATAAATTCTTAACCCCGACGCGACGCAAGGAGAGATATTATAAGTTTGACGAGTCTATCTGTGGCATCGTAGCTCCCTAACGAATGGACCGATTATGATGCGTTTTTTTGTTTGCTTGAAAGCTGACGTGATCGAGATGGTTCTTAGCTACAATTCATGAAAATCTGTTCAGGCGTTTCAAGGTCATCGTCTCTTTTTTGTGTCGGGGGTTACATAAAATTTTGAAAATTTTACTTTTTAATATAGAATCAAGCATATTAATTTCGATTGTGGGTCTGTCTGTGAGTGATTGCAACTGTGGTTCAATGTACTCATCATTTTCAAAATTGGAACTCTATGTGTCAAGAATTCATGCAAGAAAAATATTTTTATAGAAAATTGTTTTTATTGACATTTTCAAAATTGGAACTGGAACTGAAGAGTTGATGCAATTTTTCTTTATCATTCTACCGCGAACATTATTTTCCTTATTCTGGTGTATTCTTCACGTAAACTTTTAGCTTCGCAAACCAGACAAGCTACAATTATAAACCGATATAAGCAGACCCGTGAAAATCACGGGTCTGCTTTATTATATTTTATAAATTCGAAAGAGACACTTGAAATCATTGTTTATAAAAAAAATACTATTCCCAATTTAACTGTCCCAAGACGGTTTGGTTGATTTATGATTTTTAACTACCAAACATAGACATCAGAATTCAATAGACCAGAAGATACAGATGTGGGGTAAAACCAAACTATGGGGGGCGAAGAGAGGAAAAATGACTGTGATTCGTTAAAAAATCAATCTGACAGTATATAGGCATCTCGCATTATAATATCACCATTTAGTTCTTAAAAGCAAAATCTGCTTTGAATGAATAGACCTTTTACATGGGAGCGCGAATTGCTTGCCACGTTAATAACATATTTGCTAAGGCCAAATGCTCGCCCTGAAAAGATTCGCCCCAATTCACATAGCAATATTTTGTTGCCGTGTTTAGTTAAGACACTTTTACAAATGTTTCATCATTTACTTACCCCTGTAACCAGCGATGAACACACTGGAGAACCGCCCACATTCGCTATGTCCATATAATATGTGGGTATAATGTATAGCACAAGCTTTCGTAAAATGTATGGATGTTAGTTCCGCGCTGTTCAGGACAAGAATGATGACGTCACATATTTTAGATTCAAACGAAGCTCTCTCCACTCTCCATGGAGCGAGCTGGCTCCAAGGAGGAGCTCCAGCTGGCTCCATGGGGAGGGGGAAATAATACGTTTTTATCACTTAAGGCAGGTCCAGATATATTCATATGTCCGTGCTACCAAATGATAAAACCTTGTAAAGCTGTTGTGGGTCCCAAAGATAAAGATGGACTGGATATTATATTTTATTTTGTTTTGGAAACAAACAGTTAATTGTAAGGTAAATACAACGTAAAATCAATGTATGATTAACCAAATAAATGGAGAAGGGAAGAGAAAGGAAAGGGGGGAGGGGTGTAGGAGAATGGGGGGAAGGTGGAGGGGGGAGGGGTAGGTTAAGGGGGAGGGGTGGGGGAGGGTGGGGAGTGGAGTGGGGAGAGGGAAGCTGGAAGAGGCGGAGAGGGAATCACCCTAATACCATGCGAGCGAAGCCGCGGGAAAAAGCTAGCGTTTTGTGGGTAATCAAGATGCGGAAGTTGAAAGGCGTTGTTCATAATCCAACAGTGAAATTAACCATTGTCCAATAACTGCGAACGTTTCTTCATCAGAACAATGATTTAGTAAAAATATTCAAAATGGCATTAGATCTTATGCCATCGGAAGCCATACGAAACACGGATCTACGTGTGTTTGTTACTCTTTCACGCAAAACCTACTGAATGGATTTTAATGAAACTTTACAATGATACAGCTCATACATCAGAATAACATATACGAGCTCTGGCATCATGAACTTTGTATAAAAAAATTGCAATAGGTGGATGCTTGAAAACTGAATGTATTGGGAATGAATGTAAAGAATGCAGAAGGGGGAGGGGAACCCGGGAGGTCGGGGAACTCGGTTTAATAGTGATGGATAAATGGTTTAAATAATATGTAAAAAAGTGGGTATCTTTTCCCTTTAAATTTTGTAATATTACATTTGTCTTCAATTGATTGTTTTTTCAGTATTCATAAATCCTATTTAAATCTTCTTGTAAATTATTAAAATCATCTACAGAGCTCACATATTTATATAAATTCATATTATCGGCGTAAAATAGGAAATCGGAGTGATTGATAATATGTTTTAAATCATATATATACAAAAATAATAAAAAGGGGCCCCAGTTTGGAGCCGTGAGGTACACCCAATAGCATTCATTTATGGCCTACAATTTTTAATGCAACAGCTCGATTTCTGTCTTTAGTGTAAGTTGAGAATCGTGAATGAAGATTTTAGCTTGTACCATTTTTTGGGAGCTTATTCAAAAGTGTGTCATGTTTTACTTTGTCGAAATCCTTAGAAAATTCAACACAAATGTAAACAATTTTTTTCCCACCGTACATAGAATTATAAACCAAATCTGTGAACTGTCCTAAATACTATTAAACAGATCTTCCTTGAAAAAAAAACATGTTGGGTTTTAACAATTTCACAGATCGAAGAGTTGATAATACATGATTTTTTACATGATTTTTGGACAATTGAAAGATGAGTTTGGACCTATTGTAAGAAAGCCAGATGACAGGAAACCACCAGTGAAAGGGACCCAGGGGCAGACTAAGGAAGAGATGGTTAGACTGCGTCGAGGAGAATTGGAGCAGAATGGAAAGAACTGAGGACTGGAGGCGAATGACCTGAAAATTTCGTGGCGAGTCTAAATCTCACCCTGGCCCTAGGATAAAGCGCTGTTATGATGACGTATCATGTTGCATCACTAAAGAATATTTTCACAAATGGCTGAGCACAATTGTCTGAGGCTTGTGCATGACATTTTTCTTTCGACTTATTACTAATTTGGTTTGTGCACAATCTACGTCATTTTCGTTGTTTATTGATTTACTGATGGCGTCTTTTCAATTGTTACTTATGAAAAGATTTTTGCCTAAAGATTATAATATTAATTAAAACTAATATAAAATATCCTACAATTAGTTTGGAGTTTGACGTCGAATCTCTTTGGATCAATTGCCATTTATACGCTGATGACAATACAAAGGCGGCAATTTATGAATTCAATAATTGAGGAATTATTATTTCAAATCCATCCTATTTTTGACCTTGCTCAACCAGATTACCATCTTTCCCGTTCTCCATTCAATAATATAGAAAAAATTCTATAAATGTGAGACTGTCCATAAAATTTGTCTTGGCGACTATTTCACTTGCAAATAACTGAAATTCTAAAAAGTGTCAGAAATTTTGGACTAATTTTTAAATAATATAGGAGATTAAATCAACATTTTTGTACGTCCTTAACTAGTAGTATTGTAAGTAATTCATTTTTAAAATAGCGTGCGATCAACCCAATAAGTTTTTTCAAAACTAAGCACATTGTACATGTACATATTACATACCAGTGAAATAATATCTTGATTTTTTTCACTAATTTAAAGTAGAACCTTCCGCCACTGCTTGCTCTGTTACTTCCTGTTTTGTGAGGGGGTTTGGGGTAAACGGGGAATGGAATCATCCCCACCCCTCAAAGAACGCACATCCCGCCTCTCCCCTTATCCCGACCCTCTCCTTATCCCAACCCTTCCCCCTCCCCTGCCACCTCCCCCTGGATAAAGTCCAACGGAAAAGCTAGTGGGGTAGGTCGGGGATTTTTATTTTATTTTTCTACCATCCTGTAGAAAAATGCAGCGTTTGGACTTAAAATGTGAATCGTATCGTTTTAAGGGGTTTTTTTATATGCAGGAAAGCAAAACACAAAATGTATGACAAATTGACAGGAATCAGTACTCTTTGGAAAAAAATGCCCAGCTTTGGTTACTTTATTTGTATTTAAAACCGAAAAAACCTTAACAAATTTTAGAAAGAAAGATAAATGCAGGCAACTCCTTTGATGGAGGACAGAATGCTGTTGGCGCTAATAAAAAAATTATCAAAATAAGCAAAACTAGCAGTCCACAATGGAGTGCTGGCACCTACAGTTATATGGCAGTGAGGCATGGAACCGGCAGAGGAAGGATGAAAGTAGACTGAATGCTGTTGATTTGAAATCCCTGACTCGTATGTGTGGTAAAACCATGTATGATCGTGTGAGAAACGTAGAGATTCGCAAAGAATGCAAGGCTAATGTAAGTGACGGCTAATGTAAGTCCAGCGGTAAGGCTCTTGACTAGCACTCCGAAGGTCGCGGGATCGAATCCCGGCGTGGCAAATAAATTTTATTTGATTAATTTGTGTTATTTCACAATGTATGCATTTAAAATAATATATAGTATATTTGCGGAACGTTCCAGGGTGAAAGATACTCTCAGTATCGCCCTGGTGTAAGACCACCATTCAGAATTGAAACGTTGCTTGAAATGGCTTTAGCCGTGTTTGGTGACCAGATCTGAATAGCCAGGAACTTCCCCACCTTCCTCTTCCCTATCTCCTTTTCCTCCCCACTACCTTCAGCCTTACAACATACCCCAATTGTCATAGTCCCACTGGCTTCAGATGGGAGCAGTTGGAACTCTTGTGCGGTATTCATGTAAAAAAATAAAAGCGTATTGAGTAAGATTAATAAAGGGAGATGATTTGGACATGTAGAGCGAATGAATGAAGAAAGCAGTTTAAGAAGAATATATTACGCAAATGTGAATGGTAAAAGAAATCGGGGATGCCCGAGGAAGACAAGTCTCGACCAAGTGAATCACATACTTGAGTCGGGCCTTGTCAAGAGTCAGAATAATGGAAGCGTGAATGGGGTAAAAAGTATGTGCCAAGACCGAGTTGTTTGGCGGTCTGTCCTCTCTGCCTACTCCAGCGGAAACGGCGTGATGTTAGTTAGGTTGGATTGGAACCTTTTGGTGTGCTCTATTTTCATATTCAAAACTAATTTTGTATTTACAACGACAACCTGATGTACTTGGTCGAAGATTTACAAGAATCTTGGGGCGGCACTTGTTGATTTGATGGCTCCGCGACATTGAAATTCTAACCCCAACATTGTTTGCTAAAAATATATGGGAAATATTTGTGTTAACAAGATCTGTTTAGTGTTGAAATAGCTTTGGGACTAATCCATTTCCCAAGGTCCTGTTCAATTTAATCATCTCACATTGTTCCTATCCTTTCTTAAAAGTCCTACTTGGGAAGAGAAAAAAAGATGATTATATTCCTACCTACTTGACCAGTTCGAAATATTATATTAGTGTGAAATCAAGTTTAAAATACCCGCATTAACAGTCAAAATATTGTCGCGGTTGTAGTAATAGCAATTATTGATTCTCTCTCGAAACTGGCGATCATACGTTTACGTCAGTGAAAACCTATTACTTATTGGTTAAATATTTACACATATTTCATCAAAAATTATTAATAACTGTAGGTTTTCCAAATAAAATAAAGGTAAATATACAGTTAGTCCACCTCACGGATAACACGTAACGTTCGTGTTGTCGAAGTTTGATGCACGGATAATACGGAATGTTCCTTTTTTAACTAATAGACAATCAAATATGACATTTGTCGGAAGTACCAATTTTATAAAATAAATTCTCTAAAATAAACTCGCTTTTCATCATGCTTTTAAAAAACATCCCAGGTTTTGAATGGTTTGTTTGGCTACGCAGGGTTTGTCTAGCGGGTTTGTGTAATTATTTTAATACATTTCTTTCCATGTTCTACTGTTATAAATACTGGTACAAACTTGTCAATAATGCATTCACTTTATTTTACGCAAAAATATTTTTTCTATGATTGGCAGCATTGATGAAATGTTAAAATAAAAACGATGAATAAACATGGCGTTACCGCGCTAGTCAATTAATTTTAACAAAATTAAAATGTTAAATGCATATTTTTTGCATGTTTTTTGGTCTCCCCCGACATAAATACTCACTTTTCGTAATAATAAAGCTAAATCTAACTGTTTAGATAAAAAGTTTTCCGTATTAACGAGTAAGCGGTTTAATGCATAAATAATAAAATAAAATATAAACTTTGGAAGATACTTTACGGCATAATTGTGCCAACCTGTATAACTGTGACCCGTGGATGGACCAGCAGATCATCACATTAAAAGGTATGACTTTTCCCTTCATTCTTTTGTCCTGTGATAGAAAAAAAAACGCAATCAATATCTTAAGTATATTACAGTCCGCTAAAGGGGGAATTCTAGTCTAGAAGCATAAATTGTAGGTATTTTTTGCAGGTGCAATAAAAAATTAAAAAACAATAATATTTTTAATATCCATTATTTTACCAAATATTTATTAAAAATTAAAAAAATTAAAGGAAAAAATTAAAAATTCGATAAGGGTGTTGAAGTGGGGGGTCTCAAAAAAATGTCGCATCCTGGTTGACACGATTGTAACCCTCCTAGTAATTTGAAAAAAATAAACCAAATTTATTCTTAATCCAAACAACTGCTGCTATGGCCCAAACTAAGGAAAAATAAAAATAAAAAAATCTTCACAAAATGGCAGCTGTCTGAAATAAAAAGACATTTTTTTTTTAACAGTTTTTTTTACTCTTTCGATTTTTTTTTAATAGTAAAAAATTATATTTGTTATAAGTTAGCGCGATAGAGTAATGTATAGAGAAGGCTCACACCAATTTTTAAGTAAATTGGTTCGGTAGAACTTAAGATATCATGTCAACCGTCTCGAAAAAAGTAGTTTGGAGAAACACGCGTTTAAAGTTTAGGTCTATTTAGATTCTAGTTAAATAGATTCCGTCTAAACCGGTCGAACTAAAATGGCTATAACTTTTAAAATAATTCGAATTTTGAAAAATCCTTTTAAGGATATATTTTTGAATATCTAAACTATCGAAATATGAAGAAAAATTTTAATATAATTTTTTTTTATATATACTAGTTAGTTGCGCTACATGGAAAGCTGCGACCATACCTTGAGCTTCTTCAGGACTTTTTCTTCTGGCTTTGACGAGCAACTTGTCAACACGTAACTTACTCGAACAAACTCTTCACTGGTAAGTCAAAACCTCACATTTAGTAAACATACCCTTATTTTATCCTACTTAATTTAATCTAACCTAACATAATTAAGGTTCACCCAACCTGGCCTAACTGACCTATCGTGTAGAAGAACCAAGAGCGATTTGGTTCTTTTATTCAAATTGGTTAATGGATCACTTGATGCACCTGACTTAACAAAACGTGACACGAGACTTCCAGAGCTGTTCTTTGTTTATCCGTATAAAACTAACTATTTCATTAACTCCTCAATCCAAAGACTACATAGGCTTGGAAATAAATTCAGTTCCGTTGATATTTTCAATTGTTCCTTACCTACATTTTTATCAGAAATTTCAAAAATTTTGATCTAAATTGTATTATTATTCTTCTAATATTGTTTTTGTTGTTATTTCTTTTAAACTCTGCTTCCTTTCTATTAGTGTAAAGGAAGAGAAATAATAATTGGTATTTTATTGTTTCTATTTCTATTATTACTATGTTACACGATTGATGTAAATGCTCCAAGGGCGTAAATAAATAAATAAATAAACTTACCCCAAAGAAAGCTAACAAATTGTGTTGGATTAACCACGATATTATGTGTTTAGGTTGGGTGAGTTATTCTCACTTAACCTAGATTACGTCTAATAATTCACACAACTAACAAGCACCGCTCTATTTATTCTTTGAAAACATTTTTTAAGTAGCGCCATGAAAATAAATAACCTAGAAACAACATGGCGTCTCCGAACCCCGGTCTGAAAGACCGAGTCATTAAAAGCGTTTCAACGTTTTTCTTAAATGCAGTTTGAATGTTGGCGATCATTTCTGCGTGGTTTGATCTCCCTGTGAGTATAGGGAGAACTGGCACTGCCTTTTGCCTTTTCCCCATTAGTAACGCACTAAAAGCCTCGCTGAATATAATATAATGGTGTTTCTATAAGGTGTTTGCGAAGGCTGCATGTATGTATTGTACTTTTCACCCCTAGACGTTTTTAACTCAGTTATGTGGGTCAGAGTTCAAATCATAAATATAATCATTTTAAAACTTAGTGAACTCTTTGAACACATTATTATTTATTATTTTTAATTGATAAACTAACGTTTAAGACAAGATGTTTATGCATAGCACAAATGATAACAATTATTGCTTATAATAATTGTTACCCTAAAATATTACATACGGGTTATAAGGCATCACAGATAAATAATTTAGTGATTTTAGAAAGTAGGGAAAATGTAAATAATAAAGCAGACATAATTAATAAGCAATAAATTTTTATAAACCCTCTTTTGAACCTTTTCCCACTTAACCGGTCTTTCCCTGCTAATGACTTTGAAATCCCCAATTTTAATAAAGTCCCCCCAATCTTACTCCTTCCCCTCCCTCCTACCCCTTCCTGCCATATGGAATCTATGTTTAATTTTTAAGTTTAGTATACATTTGATCCTGATGATGTGAACATCGTTCACGAAACATTTTGATTGTGTATAATTAAAAGTGATGTAAACAAAGTTATTTGTCTTTTCATTAAAATAAATAATGCCATCACAAAGTGAAAACCTTTCCGAAGAAGTTTTCTTCGAAAAATTAATATTTGCGAGTACGGCAATGAAGGCTAAAGTGAATAAAAAATTATTGATTAAATATAGATTATTGTGTTTAAATATATTTTCTGCGAACATGTTTAAAAAACCAAGTGATACCAAAATACGTAAATTTTAAATTTAAATCATCTTCTAATTTCGAGTCGAAGAAGCGACCTGTTCTCATGTGGCCAATTTCAACCATGTACATGTGTTGAGCACGCGTTTGGCGTGTTTCCCGACTATGCACCGGTGCCGAAGGGATCAATGTCGCAAGTTCCTCGGAGCATCTTCCATTGAAATACCGGTAGTACAAGGATAGGATTCCTACTCGACGCCTGTGCTCTAAAGATTGCAATCCGTTTGTTAAGATGGGGGAATCTATCAAACGGACCGCCCATTTCTGTACAGAGTCGAGGGTATTTTTCAGGTATTTTGGAGCTCCAGACCGGAGGTGTTTGCTGACGATCTAAAATTATTTGTTCTTATAAGAAATATTTAGGACTGCCTGCGCCTTCAAACTGATGTTGATAACATTTCAGATTTTGTTTTTACATTAACTCCACACAGGAGGCCCTGAGGAAAATAATTTCCCTCACGGAAATGAATGGAGTCAACGAAACCAGCATCATTTCAATGTCTTGAAATACGTTGATCTGGCTTTTGCAAGAGCATTTAGTCTCACCTACCACAGGTACACTAAGCTCGGTCATAATCTCAAACGAATATCAAATATACCGGATCTTGGGATTATGTATGAAAGTAAATTGTAATTTCGACCTCATATCGAAGGAGTGTGCCTGTCGGCCTTAAAAATGTTAGGGTTTGTTCTCCGAACCGTCAGAGTTTTTCGGGATACCCGTGCTCTGAGGATTTTGTACTTCTCCCTGGTCTGCAGTAGGCTGGAGAGTGGTTCGCTTATCTGTAATCCTCACGAGGTGGGGTGCTCCCTCATGTTGGAGAGGGTTCAAAAAAAGTTTCTAAGATTTCTCCACATGAGGGAGTGCGGCCACTATCTATGGCTCTACCCGACGAACTTTCTTCTGGACATGCTGGGACTTCACTCCCTGCAGCACACTTATTCAGGCTGCCTAGAGGCTATATTAAGAACTCATCCAATTTGGAGCGCGTGAGTCTCTATGTTCACCTATCTATCTATTTAATCTTAGACTGCGTCATCACAGCTTATTCTATATTCCTGCCTGTAGGACTAACCTGCCAATGGTTCTCCCAGTAGGGAGGAGTAGGTATATTGCTCCTGAACTAAATCTCCTCCTAATTGATACGAGTATATTTGGCGTCAATGTGAAGAGATTCAAAGGGGAAATTCTTTTGATTCTTGAAAGATTCTCTCCACATTGACGAAATCTTCACAACCGCCTGAATTTTTTTGAAATTGCCATATTTATTGAAATTTGTTTTATGTAAAATATTTGTAAACAATTTTTTGTAAAATATTTATATAGCGTTATCTCTTACATGTAATAAACTCAAATTTGTAATAGTGTAAAAAACAAACATATTTTGTTATTATTATTAAATTCCATCTTGCCCTATCCCATTATGATCCCCCCCCCCCCCATTGTGGTTGTGATATTTCTCTTTTTCTACTTTTTTAATTCTCGTATATTTGTCTGTATTTTATTTACTCCTGTCATCGGCAAGACAGTTGTGATGTTCTGTCTTTTCTCTTGGCTCTGATCGATATTTAAATTCTTAAGGCTTTGCATATGTGTGGTAGGGATGGAAAATTCCTCCCCTACGTCACACAAGCCTTTATAAATTTGGACCCTTATTTCCTCTGATAACTACAGAAAGCTACTTAAAGCTCCCTTGTACTACATACCTTTAGCGATATATGTACCTAACTAATAAATACGTTATTTACGACTTTGAACGTAAATATTTTCGTATTTAGGTTGTAATTAAACTCCATCAAACGTTGTGTAATTTTTTTGATTTATGATATAGGACTTTAATTACTTTAAATTTGTGGTAACCCTCTTGGTTCTAAACAGAGTGTTGAATTTCAAACTGTATTGGTCTCTCTCTTGCAAATTTAACCTTAAGTAATTTCTCTAAATGAACTAACTTCCCTTTGACGTTCATTATGATTCCCTACATCCTAATGAATTCATGAATAAGCAACACTAATCGAAACTACACATGACTAATTGAACAGATAATTAATTATAACTCAAATGGTTAAATGTTAGTAAATCTGATTATGATTGTATCTCGTATCTGCTGGGCGCCCCTCCGTTTAGATTCAGCTGCTATAAGGTACATATAAAGATGGATTTAGTAGGTTAATGTAATTAGTTAATTGCATATTTGACGAACTCAGAATAACCCCTTTTCTGGCAAAATTTGGCTCCGGCCTCCATCAAGTAAGCAGGGTGATCAGAAGTCAACCCAAAATTCGCACAGTCTTTTGGCACGGTTCAATTGATTGATACCTAAGTTATCGCGTCCCAATTGACCTTCCTTCGCCATCATGCACTGCCTTCAGGTCTTCCCCCAAGCCCAGATACCTCCAAATTCCTACTCCTCCAAAGTTTACTATTTACTTAGGGCGAACCGGTTTCGTCCTATATGCAATCATATACTCACGGGTTTGTGTGGAGTTACGGGTCGTGAATCCTCCCTCCACGTTCAAGAAATGAGACGAGAGTGACCCGACAGGCCTAAAGCACTAATTGTAAGTGAGTTCGTTTCATTCAATGAACAGTACATAAAAAGATATATATGTAAACATACGTTTTGGGAAGGTTTATAACTCGCAATGCGAAACTACTTGCAACGCATCCCGAGCTCGGATCTCGCCCATCGGATTCTGCACAATCCTCAGATTGATACCGAATATATACGTAAGAATAGTGTGAAATATAAATATATACTAGTACAATAAGATCTTATCTGGCGATGTGTTCTGGAGATTCGCCATAACTCCAAGCTTTTGTTTGGTTTTGTTGACGGTTTTGTTTGAGAGATCCGCCATCTCTATGGTTTGATTAATGGTCCTTGTTACAGAAGCGAACACTGCCTTCTGTTGGTTGAACTGTATTTTTTTTTTTCTTTCCCTCCCCTCCAATGTTCAACTTTTGATAAACTCTTGCTATCCCGTGATTCTCAATTGAATCATGTAAATCCTCATTACCCCTTATTAAGCTATCCCGTGATTTTTCAACTGTTTCATGTAAATCTTCAATACACCCTTTTGAACTGCTATAATAAATCTGTTAATTTTCAATTGCTTAGGTCTGTAGATACCTCGTTACGTTCAAATTAAAAATAGTGTTTAAAATTTTTTTTTTTTTCTTTTTGCTCCTAATAATTGCGCAATATAATAATTTTATCCCGTTCCTAGAAGTTAATACCTAAGTACGATATCCACTAATCAAGGTCATTTTTTTTTTTTTTCTTTTTACTGTATTCGAACTAGTGACCCAGTGACCGACATATTTTGTAAACAATTTGAGCTTTGTAAACATTCTCGATGGCCTCGTGACCTAGATTCAAGCGTATGAGGTATGTTTACTTTAGACATTCCGGAGACGCGTGAGATGACTCTAAAATTTTCTTTGTTTGATAATGATGTACTTAGTGCAATTGTCTAGTCTGATACCCGATTACGTATACATATTTATTCATTTATATATACTTTGTCTCAATAAATAATTTATAATATTGATATGTATAATTATTTTTTGATTGAAATAATTTCTAATATCATAACTTATTTCAAATGCTCTGGATTTTCTGAAATTATATTAATACATACATAAAATAAATAAAAATATTGGTTTGTAAATTTATCACACATAACTCCTTTCAATAGTTATTGATGAATTCAGAGGTAGGAATCGATACCCTTTTCCTCTTTTTATATAAGTGTTTTTCTTTTTTTTTTTTTTTGATTATAATTTTTCTTGGGAACAAAATTACATATATATATGTTTATATGCTTACATATATAAATATATAAAATATACTTATTATACTTATAATATTTTAATATAGTTACATATCACATATTAAGAGAGTAATATCTTGGTCAAATAATTAATCCAAATACCAATGTTTGCTGCATTCCGCCTTCTCCGTGGAATCTGTAAAATTTTATAACGGAAAAGACTTACCCCTACCAAGGTTTTTTTTCCGACCGGGAAATACACGGTAACCTTGCTGCAATTTTCCTAAATTAATTTTTATTTTCCTAAATTAATTAAATCTTTTTGACTTCAATTTTTTTTTTTTTCATTTAATCTAATTAATTAAAATGATGCATGAACTCTATCGTTCTAAACTGTATTTTATCTCAAAACTCGTTGGTTAGATAACACTTTAAATGATAGTTACTTCACGATTAATTTAGAGATGGTAAATTGTTGTTAAATTAAATTTTTATCCCTCCGAAATTTTTATGTATTAATAAAATATTATTTTGTTTTATTATTATTATTTAAGATAATTAATTTAAATATTTATTATTTGTTAGAACACTTTCACTTAGATTGAACACACGTATTTAATTATAACTTCATCACGCTAAATTATCACATCACTTCAGTTATTTATTGCACTAATATTAAACGCGAAATTTCTAAGTTTAAAAATACGATATTAAGTGATTATAAAATCCGAATTTTCCACTAAAATAAATTGTATTTATCACGAGCACTTTTATTTTTCACAAGTAAATAATGCGTTGGCTTTATTGTTATTTTTCACTGACTCTAACTGCAAAGTATTTTTTTTTGTATATCACTGACTAGAATGTGAAATTTTTCTAAGTATCAAAATAATTATCACTTAGAATTTTTTAACTTTAAGTCACCCACCGTTTCGTCACGTTCCGCGAAGTTACAAACTTTTCGACCACGACCGTAGACTGTCCTCAACTGGCATTTGTCTAGACTTTTATACCCCTCTCAGGTCCAAAAGATCGTATCTGAATCTCCTATAATAAACCAATCTAATTACTATCAACTCGTAATTTCTTGAAACCTCTCCATTATTGTCGAATGCGGTCTCTTTGTACGTTTTGCGTTTGATACATTAAATTCTGTCTCGTACCTCCATACTTACAAGATCCGGATTTAGTAAGATCCATGTTTAATGGCCCAACTTCCTTTGTCCTGGTGTTCATACAAAATTAGCTTGAATTTAATAATTTTAAAGTTCTATTTTCATCTATTCCGTAACATGTCCGTGCGTACGGCATCTACCATATGTTCCAAATCTGTCCCCAAATTCGCCTATCAGAGATATCTTCATGTCGAAGCCTTTCTCGCAAATTGTTCATTTTTATTTTATTATTTTTCCTCGAGTTTTTCTGTATTCTATATGAACCTTTCCATTTAAAACCGAATTTTCTCTATTTACGTCGTATATTTGAATTTCCCATTTTTTCTCGAATTTTCTTTTATTCACGACACTCTTTCCATGAATTTCCTTATTTATTCTTACGCTATTGTTCATATCTCTATAGATTTTTATATTTCAAGCCGTATTTATTTTATTCACTGTTAATCTAAGATTTCCTTTGTTTTTCTCTGTCGTATCTCCTTTCCCCTCACTTCCCCGTACTTCCCTGATATAACCATATCGTTTTTTGATGTTTGCTGCCTCTTGGAAAATTTCATTTTCTATTTGTTATTAATAAATATATCATTTTTTAACATCTTTATAGGGGATACCCCCACTTCGGCCCTTAAATTCCTGTCATTTTTATTGCTTCATAGAGAACGCCTTACAAATTTCGTCCCGTTCTTACGAAAAATCCCATAAACCATATGTCTTGACAGTTGTATACATTAGTTCCTGTACCCACCTGGCAATAAATCCTTTTTTATTTCAGTGTCGTTAACTTTTACGAGAATTCTTTAATGTAAATATTTCATAAGACCCATGATAATTTTTATTACCTTTTTAACGGCTAATCGTCCTTATATAAACAATTTCCATGTTCGAATATTCCTTGTTTATCACAACAAAATACATCTGGGATCGACAACCATTGTAATGCCTCATCTTTTATCTGCAATCGCGTACTATGTTACTCTATAACCTCCATTTTAATTACGTAAAATGACTCCTTTTCCTGAGTTTTTCTATCGCAATGTTTTCAGCATTTTCCACTCCCCTCCGTACTGCACTCTATTTCTTCTCTAACACTTGTTACTGCTCTAGACATCTGAAATATACCCTCGCCTATTCTTTAAAACTCTCATTTTTTTTTGACGTTTCCTCCCTAAATCTTTCATCGTAATATCCTAGCTCCGTCTAGAATTGATAACAATAATTTTCCATTGTTTTTTCAACATTTCCATTTCCTTTAGCACGTTTTCCCTCGAATCGATCATCTCCGGTCGTCACAAACAATCGTATTATAGATGAAATCTCCCTAACACCTTATAATACGTTTTCGTCACTTGCTTTGCAATTTTTCACTTAAACTTTTGCATCGTGTTTACGTGTATCCTTTTTTTCCGCACCTGATATGTTTTAATGCGTTCGAGAACTAGGGTTTCTGATCCCTGGAATGTACCGGTTAATGATAACATTTCTTGGGGTCACCGTACTTTTGTCCCTGAACAGATTATTTCTTCCCATGGAGTTTATTCACCTCTCGGTTTGGTGGGAACGTCAAACTCATTAATCACATTACTAATTGCCAAGTCCAAAGGTCGTTCCTTTGTTCTAAAAATGGGTTCGGCCCTCTTCCCGTTGATTGGCTGAATTGGTTTTTAATCGCTTTTGCTGCAATTCAATTGGCTGTCAATATATCTCGGTCTAAAGTATATTGGGGAACCCCTGTTTCTGATTATTCGTTGATACCATCTGTGATCCTTTCATCAATACTCGTCTCACCTTGTCTAATTATAGATCCCTACCGTAAATATGAATTCACTTTACTCTAATCCGATAGATGTCGTAGACGTGTCCGTTTTATAAGTAATTGATATTTTCTTTTTAAATTAAAGTGGGAAGCTACGATATTTTCTAATTCTCACTGTTGATCAATGCAATTCATCACATGGTAAATATAATCATGACGACAATTGCTGTTTCAGATTCACGTGTTAGGGGGCGTTAAAAAAAGGGGGCGGTGGGCAAAAAAAGGTTGAGAATCTCTGGTCTATATGAACATATTTTTTTAAAGCCATAATATTTTTACTGGAGTTCCTTATTGTGTTTTAACACTAAAATCCAGAGAGGAAATTGGGGAATACGTTTGTATGGACAAGACGCCGCCGCAAGATTGTTGTTATCAATTTGTTTTCATTATATCTCCTTCACAAATGCTCTCCACTAGCTTAGGTATCCATTCACCTTAATTCTTTTCATTCTATTTCAATCCTCTTCCGCGCAGTTAGTCCACTTCTACGTCTTGATTGTTTCCACTGGGGTAAAATTCCACCTGGTTTTAAAACGTTTGAAGCATTTTATACTTCACGGTTTTCACTAGGCAAAAAAAAACAAGTTTTAAATTTTTTTTATTTTAACTTTATGAGTAAAACCTCAAATTGTAATATTTAAATAAATGAAGACAATATAAGCGAAACTCAATCGAAAATCTGGAAACAGAAAAATCAGAAAAACATATTGACACCTCTGGGACTCGAACCCGATTTTCGATTGAGTTTCGCTTATATTGTCTTCATTTATTTAAATATTACAATTTGAGGTTTTACTCATAAAGTTAAAATAAAAAATAAAATATTCATCCTAGACTTGCAGAAAAGCCGATAGATGTCGCATATTAAAATAAAATGGATAAAGATTTATCCAGACACTATCTAGAGAGCATTTAGTTCGGGTTTGAATCTTGCAATCATACATAAAGATAGTTGCCAATAATATATGCGTTAAAGAAGATGAAGATAATGTAGGTGGTTCTTAGTCGAAGTATGGTACAGTTAAACATGACCGAATTTCATATCGACACCGTGGCGCAGTGGTTAGCGCGTTTGCCCGGAAAGCAAGAGGTCCTGGGTTCGAGTCCCAGAGGTGTCAATATGTTTTTCTGATTTTTCTGTTTCCAGATTTTCGATTGAGTTTCGCTTATATTGTCTTCATTTATTTAAATATTTAAAAAAATTTATTCTGCCATAAAAATATCTACATACGAGTATATCTATATATTATGTAAATGAATGAGTGATTTGTGTATTGCTATATTAAGTACAGGAAATGTTTTAAACTTCCAAAACACCATCTTTCCACCCTCGCGAAGGTTTCTGGGTTGATACAACCAAATGACAATACATTTGAAAAATTTTTAAGCATTATAAAAACTCTTATGAAAATGTCAACCATGTTACACTTGGAGAATGCCATTTTGCAAGCCTTGTTCAATCAAAATTCAATTTTTGAATAAACTCTTTAAATTAATTAATTTAATTGAAGTACTCACCTATGATACCCAAATCGAATACTTTGAATCTAATCAAGAAAGGTATTTTAAGTAGGTACCCACGCTAAGTACCAAATTTGCTTGATTGTTCTTATAATATATAAAAAGTGAATGTTTGTACTTTGTTTAAAAAAATTGTAATAGGTGGGACGAGAGCTGTTTGAAAACTGAATGTACCGGGACTGAATATATGGAACGTGGTAGAGAGGAGGGAAACGCGGAACGGAGAGCAGGAGAGGGGAGAGAGAAGGCGGGGAAGGTGAAGGTCGAATGCTTGAGGGGAAGGGTTCATGGGAAAGGGGAGGCGGAAGAATCCTGCGACAAAATATCCCCGACAAAACATACTAAAACATCCCCCAACAAAATATCTATTAAAACCTAACCCAACCTAACCTAACAACAAAATGGGACAAAAATAATACAAACATCCTATAAAGACAATAAATTATTGTTCAAAAATAGTAAAATGGGACAAAAATAGTACAGACATCCTGTAAAGTAAGGTTAGGTTAGGTTAGTTTTTAGTAGATATTTTGATGAAGGATGTTTTGCCCATAGGATATTTTGTCGGAAATACTTTGTCGCGGGATAAAAACGCGCATTACCAAACGTGATGAATGGGAAAGGGACCTGCTGGGACTCGCTAATTCTTTATAAATATCTAAAATGTTGTCATCCAAGTTAGAGGGTACAAATTTAAAAAAAAATAGTAGACTCGTGTTCCTCATTTAGTTCAATACATTAATCATCACGTCTGCGAAACGGAACAAGAGTTAGTTTGTTCCATCTAGAGCAGTGGTTCCCAAGCGATGGTCCGTGGACCAAAAGTGGTCCGCGAGATCTAAAATGTGGTCCATGATACATTTATTATACTACAAAAACCGAATCGAAAGATATCTAAAAGCTGATTCGCAACCCTTTTGGTATTAATGATGAAGAGGTAACTGAAGAAGTCCAAGAGAGCACATTGAATAGCAAAATGATAGTAATTGCAAGGACGCGTTTGATTACGCGATTCACAGTTTATCATTATTGTACCTTGTGGTCCCTGTAAGAACAAATAAATTTCACAGTGGTTCCTGGTCAAAAAAAGGTTGGGAACCACTGATCTAGAGTCTATAGCAGTGGTTCCCAACCGGTGGTCCGTGGACCAAAGGTGGTCCGCGAGATCTAAAATGTGGTCCAAGAAACATTTATTTATTTAAGTACTACAAAAACCGAATCGAAAGGTATCTAAAAGCTGATTCGTAACCCTTTTAGTAT
Source organism: Limnephilus rhombicus (assembly GCA_929108145.2). Taxonomy (NCBI): domain Eukaryota; kingdom Metazoa; phylum Arthropoda; class Insecta; order Trichoptera; family Limnephilidae; genus Limnephilus; species Limnephilus rhombicus. Next base: position 7,503,882 of record OV815293.1, read on the forward strand.
TAATGATGGAGAGGTAGCTGAAGAATTCCAAGAAGAGCTCATTGAATTGCAAAATGATAGTAATTGCAACGACGCGATTAACAGTTTATCATTATTGTACCTTTTGGTCCCTGTGAGAACAAATAAAGTTATAGTGGTCCCTGGTCAAAAAAGGTTCGGAACCACTGCTGGAGTAATTAGAAAAAAATAGTCGGTGACGCCTTAATACAAATGTCGTCCGTCGTTCTGTGTTGCTTTCCTGTGGATGTTTTCTTTTTTCTAAGGAGGGGACTTCCGGTGCGTCCCGGAAATACACTACTGCTCTATATTTCAAAAAATAAACAACTTCACTTCCCTTTTATTAGTTGAAAGCAATTTAAAATATCTGTTCTGTGTTTTCTTGCGGTAGGAATTGTTATCATGGATGAATGTTATTAGATTGTGTGAAATAATAATAAGAAAAACGTTAATTTTTCAATAGATTTTTACAAATTCATCTTATATATAAAAATCACGTGTCACGGTGTTTGTGGTGGCAGTCCTCCGAAACGGCTTGACCAATTTTTATGAAATTTTTAATGTGTATTTGGTAGGTATGAGAATAGGTTTATTTATATATATATATATTATCCAGAAAAAAAATCTTTTTTTTTACATTTTTTTTTTGTTATTTGTCATCAAAAATACATAAAAACCCAAATTTTAACCCTCCTACCCCCGCCCTTCCATTTTTTAATCGCGATTTTTGTATTTTTGAATGAACAAATTTAACCGTCTTTCATATTTCAAACAGAACGAAATTATTTATGTGGTTGAATGACAGATGGCGCTACGCCCGCCATCGAACTTTCATCCACGCATGCGCAAGACATTCACGAGAAGCGTCGCGTCATTTTGATAAGTATTTAGCACTATGTTCTCGCGTGGGCAAACCATCGAGCTTATTTGTGTTGGTTAAAGACGGACTAACAAAAAATATCGTACACTCAATTGCTCTTCGAAATTCATATTGATCTTCTTTATTTCATTTTCTTACTTTTGTTAGTGTTTTTTTTTGTTTTTATCGGCGGTCATCGTCTATAGCGCTCCATTCCTCTCTGTCATAGATCCCATCCCCACACACTACATACAATACATTCGTTATTTTTTATTTAACAACCAAAATATTCACTAGAAATAATTTATATGGCAGAATAACTTTTGTCAGGTCAGCTAGTATATACATATTTTTCTTAATTTTTATAACATCGATGATATTCATTCATGATCTCCTGGAATGCAGCTGTTTTATAATAAATAATTAAAATTAAATCGTGTAAATCTGAAATAAAATACTATTAACCCATATTGGTCTCGGCTATATTTTGTCAGAGGATCAAAATATTTCGCTTCGCAATAAAATCCAAATAAATGGAATATTTCTGAAAGTATCCAAAAACTAAAAACTGTTTTTGAAAGGTGATAAAATGTGCTTTCAAATTGTTGGAAATTATTTGATTTTTATTACCTTGTAATCTTTTAAATACATTTTTTTTAATGCAAATTTTAAAAAGTTATGAAAAATTTTTTTAACTCAAAGAAATAAAAAAAAACACGTACATATTTTATTAGACAAATGCATTAGAAACGGTATCATCATCTCACTTTTTGTTGTAAAAATAATTAATTAAAACATTCTCAACGTTTCACTTTTTTTTTCAAATTGCGGTAGGTTCAATACTTTGGTTTCATAAAGTTGAACATTTGGTTGAATATGTGACTTTTAGATTTTATTATACAGGGTTCCGGGGGTAAAGTGCATTAACTTCGGGAGGTGATTCTACATGAACTTATACCGAAATTCCAACATTTTTTTTCCCATACAAAAAGACGTACTTACTAAAAATCCTTAGTGTGAGGTACGATCTTACTTGCTGAGCGCCTGCCGGGCACGATTGTGGTAACATTGCATGGTTGTGACTGGCCCGTATCGTAACAGCGGAAAATAATAAAGCTGGCGGCACACGCTGATCTATTTTTATCTTTTTACCACAAAACAATCCCTAAAAGTTGGAATTTCGAAAAAAGTTATTTATTTTTTTTCTTATAATATCGTGTAGAATCACCTCCAGAAGTTAATGCACTTTACCCCGGACACCCTGTATAGCGTTGTGTTTAGAACTCATTTTTCACTAGGATAGTAAGGGCGACACAACGATTTCTATTAGACCTATAAGTTGTTCCGTAAAGTAAACAAATTATCCTGGGGGTTTAAAATTCAAAATAATATGTATATTGGAGGTTGCCCACCACTTTCCCACGGCGTTCTAAGGAAACAGATGGTTTCCTCCTTCACCGAAATCGTCAGGATTCAAATTTTTATTTATAAAGAAGCTACTTTTTATTTAAAATGACTCTAGACCCCCAATGTCCGGGCATACATTGTTAGCAGGCAGTATGCGAGTGCGTACATGTTGTTAGTTATTTATTTCACAGTATCACGTCTCATCTCCGCCACCTGATGTAGCTGAAATAATGTAGGAAGAAAAGTTAATAGAATAAAAAAATTACATATTATGATGAGATTGTTTTACTTAACCAAAGCAGCTGAGCTACAGTCATCCGGCAGTCCCGCCGAGGATAAGCGGAGCCATCAGTCCAGTCGCAAGCGAGACTCGGTGTCCGCGCCCCTAAGCCGGCTTCCCGGTAGGCCCTCGAAGAAAGTGTTGGGATTAAGGAGGGAAACACCTGAAGACTCTAGGGATAAAAGTGAGCATCGGGTCACCGGAGGCAGGGCGGAAGGGCATGCCGGTCCGTTGCAGTTGGTCTTCTGGACCGCACATGGCGACGCGCGAAGGGGGAGGCGCGGGCGGGTTATGCAGCGGCTACCTTGGGAGTCATCTTCTCGGTTGTTGCACGGATATAGGTCTAGTCCACCCCCTTGATGGGGTGTAGGACAATACGAATATGTATAACCTCAAACACAAGTAGGTATTCCTTGCATTGTAATTATATCAGTTAAGATGTACAGTCAGCAACTATTCGCGCAGAGCTTTTGAAGAACTACAAAGATTTCTAACTAACTAACCATCATGCCGTTTTATCACAGGGGTAGGCAGAGAGGACAGACTATCAAACAACTCGATCTTGGCACACACTCCTTGCCTCGTTCACATTCATACATCGTCTCATACATGTTCTTCTATTATTCTGACTCTTAACACCGATTCAAGTATCTGATTCACTTGGCGTGCCATGTCTTCCTCGGGCGTCCCGACTTATTTTACCATTCCCAAGTGCATCATATATTCTCCTTACACTCCTCTCCTCATCCATTCGCTCTACATGACCGATATTTGAATCGACAGTGTTATTTAATTCCCAAGTTTTGATGATGAATAGCTAAAACTACCCTCAAATACAACATTTTTATGTCTGGGAAGAATGAGTAAATGGTCTCTTTGGCGTGTAATGTGGCATGAGAGTCTGCAGTCTGTCAAACAGATCTGATGTTCTCAAAAACATCATCTCAAAAATACCCTCCACACAGCATCCCCAAAGATGAATTGGCTCGAAGCAAATTATGTTGTGTGGAGATAATGTAAAAAAAATCCCTGTATCTCTTGTATCCATTAAAATTGTATTATTACATGTGGCTGTGACGAAAAAGTTTAGGCTATTTCGATATGGGGAGGGGAAAGAAATGAGGAAAGGGAAGGTGGTGGAATACCTGGCTATTCATCTGTAGTATGGTCACCAAATGCGGCTAAAGCCATTTTTGAGTAGCGGTCCTTCACGACTTTTACAAAGGCAATACTAAGAATATTTGCTATCCTGCGACTCTTTGCATGAATAAATTTATTATTAACACTTTCCATGTCATTATTATCAAGATAACTTGCTAATGGGGCTATAAATTTGAAAGTTTTGTCTACAAAGTTCCGCGTCACTTGTACTGAAGTAAATTCAAATCTCTCAGTGGAAAATGGACTTCAAGCTACGTCACGGCTTTCCACCCAAACACTGCTTTACCCCTTCGATAGGCTAACCTTCCTAGAAACCTTAGGATCTGCGCTAGTTAATTTGGGCTCACGCAGAGAGGGACTTTAGTTGCGGAGACAGGTGCGTCCTTTTGGTATATTTATGGGTGCGTAGCAATAGTTGCGGGCGTAAAAATCCATTACGTGTAAAGAGTTGCGCACACAAGAGACTTTTTGAGAGGCAATAACCAGATATAACCGGAAATATTTTTAAAGCAAATTCTAGACGTGTCGACTTTAAAAAAAAAAACAAAAATTGATTTCGAAAGACTGTTATTTTATCTTGTAAAGATATGTTTTAAACTTTGAAAAAAAATTTGTTTATTTTTGTTATAATAAGGTAACACCGTTAGTCGTTGATGTATGTACAACAGAGTAAAATAAATTATCTAGGAAAGCTACTTTTAAAATTTTTAATATTAGTTCAAATAAAATCATTAAAAAAAATTATCCAAATTAATAGGCAAAAGAATTTTCGTTATTTGTTTTTGAAGTGTTATGTGTTGCGCTACCTCCTTCTTTAGCCAACGTTTCGGACGGCGTAGCAGTGTCCATCATCAGTGTTCTACTGACGCATCGCCGCGCCGCGACTAAAATCTCTCGTCTGCGAGCGGACTATTTTTAAATCACAAACACATTAAAACCTGGCATCATCATTTTTTTTTAAATATAACAGAGTCTCAAATAATTTAATTGAAATATAGAAGCTCAAATACGTACTTTATTTAATAAAAGAACCGTCGTTCTATCAAAGGTGACGTTTTCATATTGTGGTTTGAATGTTTATAGAATTGCATCATTGTACATTAAAAGATTTTTTCGATTGATGTAATTACGAAGAGTTGAATAATAACAAGAAACAAGAAACCATGCAAAACCCCGTTAATTTCAAAAGTGCAATCTCCGTTAAAGCCATTGCAAAAAACAGGAGTTTTGAGACCGTTGAAGACTATAGTACAATCACTCTTAGTTCCAAGAAATGCCCAAACCCGGTAGAAGAAGAAACCTCTCTGATATCATTTGAAGAACTTGAGATATTTTGTGTTGAAATTCTGGAAGATATTCTATTTTACGTTACTGAAGAATACGGGAGGGATTTAGTGCATTTGCTTCCAGAAATTTTCAAGGATTTGGAAGACGATGTTGAGATTCCAGATGTCCTAGAAACTGGAGTTAAAGAGACGATTGAAATTTTGGCAGAGTTGTTGGGATGTACGGAATATTGGACAAGCCTTTTTGAATTTTGGTTTTTGGATGTGCTGGCTGATGGATTGATCAAAGCACAAAAACAAGAGATGAAAAAAGGTGATTAAAATAAATAAATAAACAGCCGAAAGCTCTTTGCAACGGCAAAGGGTATTATTATTAGATTAGGTTTTAGAACATTTGTATGAGTACCGCTGCCCAGGGAAACAATTATTGGATAATCAACACCTCTGCCGTAGGTTACTCCAAGCGGTTGGCTGCTTTTGGTAACATAGCAGGGGTACCCAGGTTCATGGGGTGAGATTTTTGTAGGTTTTGGCGGCGGATGTATCTGCTCATTTAGGTACTGCGTGGCAGGCCGGATCGACAGAGACTGATTTAGTGAGACCATTCGACCAGCAGGACTCTCGCGACCCATCGCCTTGCACCGCAAAGGGAGGGATGGATTCTTACGCCTGTCACTCCTGGACCCACTGTTTCCTACCATCCCCTCATACCTTTTTCCTTCTCAGAATGCATCTCCCTCCTTTCCTCAAAAAGATCCATCACACCACAAGGCATTCTTACAGATGGGATAGGTCCTGAAGTAAATTATTTTATTCAGGGCCTCCTGTCTTGAGCTAAGGTTAAAACACAGTCAACCGGTGAGCTCTGGTGCCGTGATATTTGCACAGTGTTCGTTTCAATAGAATATGTGAGTTTACGCGTTGCACGATTTCTATCATTACACCTACTAAGCTTTGAAAAACCCAAAATAATTTCGTAAAAAAATATAACTCGATGAGGCAAAGACAAAATAAAGTTATGTTTTTTTTACGTTATTAGCTCCACACAGAAGGCCCTGAGGATAACAAAATCCCTCAGGGTCTGTATCATCTTTGGGGATGCTGTGTGGAGGGTCTTTTTATTGAATGGAAGGAAAGGAAGTTTTGGGAAGGAAAATGGTATGAAGGGTTGGAAACTGGGGTCAATGTGCCCAGGAGTGACAGACATTTGAATCCATCCCTCTGTGCAAGACGATGGCATGGGTTGAGAAGAGTCCGGCTGGAGAGATCCAAAATACGCCCTCAACCAGTCTCTTCCAATCCGGCCCGCCACGTAGTAAGTGGGCAAAGGCATCCGCCGCCAAGACCTAGACAAATCTCACCCCATGAGCCCGGGCACCCCTGCAAACGTAGACTTGGGTGACAAACCTCTTGGGGTGACCTATGGCAGGGATGTTAGTTAACCTATAAATGGTTCCCTGGACGGCGGTACCCATACCGCCTCCCAAATTATTATGGGTTTTAGAAAATAGATTTCGAAAAAATTGTGTAGCATCTTGTGCAAAGCCGGAAAGTTTATAGCAGGTACTTTGTTATTACAATTATACCGTTTTTTTAGAAATATGCCTAACTTACAAATTCTTTTTCAGAAAATCAAAAAATGTTGATCCGTTGGTTCTGTTTCTCCATAAAACAGTTTGAGAAAAAGGACGATTATGAAACTTTTACTGAAAACCTGAAGATTCTCTTTAATTTGGCTGCTGAATATATTTCAGAAAAAAACGCAATGCCCACTCCTGAAATCATCGGTAAGTAATAATAATTTACTGTTTTTACAGTAGCTTTACTCTGGAGGCCTCGTGGAAAATGATTTCCAACAGTTTTTTTATGGAAAGGAAGGAGAGTAAGTTCTGGAAAGGAAAAACTGACAAACCTCACGTCATGAACCGGGGCACCCCTGCTAAGTCACCAAACGTATCTTTCCACTTGGAATGACCTACGGCAGAGGTGTTGGTTACCTATCCATTAAATAGTTTCCAGGGCGGCAGTACCTCATAACGGGTTAAGAACCGACAATTTGGAAAGCAGTTATAATAAATGATTGGAAAGCAGTAATAATAAATTATTTGGAAAAGCAGTAATAATAAATTATTAGGTACTGCTTTCCAAATTGTCGGTTTTTGTACCTTCAGTGATATCTATGAACTAAAAGAAAAAGCAATTATTCAAACTCAATGAACGAATAGCTAAGGTCCGCACCACAGTTTCGAACCAATTATTAACATATTTTCACTATCAGTCGATAGATGTATTATAAAAATAATCATTTCATAAACAAAAAAACTAACTACTAAGTGGCTTAGAAGCAAAATATAAAGCATAACAATGAAAACTTGATTTTATTTCATACGCAGGTTTTTACTGCTATGCCCTGCAGGCGGCTTTTCCTTCGGCTTCGCCCAGTTAGTGTTGGTGACCATTTTATAAATCCAATACGAATTGGTTCCAAAAATAGCCCGTTCCTCGGTTCCACTGATAGCTAGTCACCGGGTCGTCTTCCATCAACATCACCGCTAAGGTCCCCGCTTCAAGAAGCAGGGGACAAAAAATTGGTTTATAGACTCATTTGAGTAGTCCCCTCCACTAGGCGTGGGCGTTATTTAACGTAACTAGATACAATAACTAGTTACACGGTATGTAATGGAAATAACTAGTTTCGATAAAATTGCAAGTAGTTATTTTTGTAAATGCGTTATTTCTGTGTTGGGTGTGATGTGAGTAACTGATTGCAGAGTAGTTTCGCCGCGTTTCGCGTTTCGCATAGTTGCGTTTACCGGCCGGCTGAGCGTGCAAGATTTTGAATCGAACATTTTCGAGTAAGCGGGAGTGGATTCCGTTTCTGGGAAGCGAGCGACCATTTTTTGAATTTAAAGTTAAATAATTCAGTTTGTTTAAGTTCGTCGTTGTACTTGTGTATAATATTGAGTCGGTAAATTTTCGATCGCACTGTCAATGCTTTTACGAACAATTTTTAGAAAAAAACCTATAGATTCACCTTAACCCTTTCAATACCAGAATTATTCAAGCCATTGAAAAAAATGCTTGTCTACGTTTTCGACTTCTGTGATTTTTTTCAATATTTTTACAAAAAAAAAAAAAAAATTTTATCATACAGTTTTGGAAATATTTCATGTTCCTGAGGAAGAACATTGGGGCTTCGGGGGTGTAAATCAAAGAACGGGTAGTACAAGAAGCATACATAATTTTTAAGCGTTTTTAATTGTTTTAATGAAAAATAAATATACAAAACTCAATACTAATAAACTATAAAGACCAACATGTTAAATTACAATATAATATTACGCTAAAATAATTTTAATACACAATAAAAACTCTAAATTATATTTTTTTTTTACCAAAACCATTTCCCTAAATTAACATAAGACAAACAAATACAAATAAAATAGAACATACACAATTAAAATTGTTTTGTTTTATTCCATCATTAATGATGGAATAAAACAAAACAATTTCTTTCTCTTTGGAGACAAAGGGCTACGCCACATTTCTCACACTTTAAAAAAGTCTTCATTTTAATGCATAGCCTGCATCGCTGTGGCTTATCCATGAACGTTGGTTCATGCCCAATACCTTCATATCTCAGACGTGGTGCAGGCAGGGCACGTTTTTTTACCGTGCTAGGCCCCGCTTCATCCACCAAAGAGCAAGGTCGACCCCCTTTTTTTTTTGATGCCCCACTTTGAGACTTTGATGCCCCACTTATGTGGCTTATTTTTAATATACTGTTTCAAATTACTCCTCCCTTTGAACGGTATCATGAGCTCGTCTACAGAATTGAACTCTTCAGGTTCGATCTTGGCCATATTTTCCTGCAGGGCATTTACCAACGGCCTTACTTTGAATAATTTGTCGTAGCTCTCGTGTCCTCTGAGAATCATTGTGTTGTTATCGTTCAAGTGTAAACACGACCGTAACTTAGTGAAACGATTTCTAGGCATGAAATCAGCGATGAGAGATAGCCTCGTATCATTCGCCCAGTACAGGTGAAATGCCGGATATTTGAGGATACCCATCATGATGTGCATTCCTAGAAATCGTTTCATTTCGTTAAGTGAAGTGTTTACACTGTTGCAATTCTTTTGCACTGAATACAAATTTGTCTGCTCTACAATATTTTTTATAATATTTTCATCTATAAAACATGAAAAATATTGTAGAGTAGACATATTCAGTGGTGGATTTGAGAATTCCATATTGCAGTTAGAATCCACAGGCTCCTGATCCTTTTTAACCCACCGGAGATCTGCTCTCCGTCCATGGGAGGTTGTGGCGTCATCGGGCTGTCCTTGGGGCACGGTGCCGAACTCTGGCTCGCCTCCTACTGCTCCCTCCGGCTGCTGCCTCTCTTCAAAACTCTATAATTGAAAAAAATAATCTCTGTAATATAACAATAAGAAATAATGACAAAAGTACTTACATAGATTTCCACATCCATTCTCAGAGCTTGGCTCAATGCCTCCACATTGCATTCCTCTGCACGATCCTGGAGAGTTGATTCTGGTTCAAGGTACTCCACTTGCCAGCCCTCTTCACCTTCACCATCAGACTCATATTCGACGTCGGAAATATCACCTTCCAACGCCACGGTAATCTCATTGTGTGTTAAACCTCTAACAGCCATCTATAAAAATGATAATTCTTCTTTGTGTGCCGCATCAGGTCCCCCCGACGTTGACGATCACTCTTGAGAATGTCTCTCTGTCTTGCGCTGCCCGGAATAGCTCCTCCACACTTCTAATGCCGGTCCAATCTCGTATATTACGCAGCCAAGACATTTGTCTCCTACCAGGCCCTCGGCGACCCTCTATCTTGCCTTTCAATATCAAATGGAGCAAGTGATACTTCTCCCCTCGAAGTATATGACCCAGATATTAAATTTTCCTGATTTTTATTAATGTAAGCAGTTCTCTATCTGCTCTAGCCCGCCAAAAATGATAATAATAAGTTATATTCTACCGGAAAATGTTAAAATAAATTAATACATCTTGAAAGAATCAAATTAAAACAAGAAAAACAATATAAAAGCCCCCAAAAAGATCTCCATAAAAAACATCCACCGACAGCCAATGTGCCTCCACAGGAACATGAACGTTTTTAGCTAAAACAAAATGAAAAAGCAATGTTTTTGAATGGAAATCATATTTATCGACCAGATTAGACATGTATATACAATATAATAATTATTTTCAACAGAAAAATGCTATATCTTACCTTTAATGTTATGCAGAAATCCTAGATGAGTCAAACCGTTAAATGCTGTCAAAGATGCCTTTTGAAATCGAAATAACAAAAATATTTGGTGTTGCCAGTACGCGATTTGTTATATTCCTTATAAAATATATCTTTCACAAGCGATATGCAAAATACGGGGCTGTTTGGTTCATAAAATCAAGAGATATTATTTTTTTCCTTCATGTTCCTCAGGAAGAACTCTGGTATTGAGAGGGTTAATTACTATAAAAGGAAAGTTTTTGCATTTGGGGTGGCGGAAAATAATGCATTTTAAATTTCAGTTGCGTAAAGTGAAATTTTATCATTTTAAATTTTATCAAGATTAATCATAAATACATTTAATGCAGTCAGTCCTAAGCCTGAATAAAGTATGAAGGGAAGTTTATTTCATATACGTTGATTTCACTGTATAGCTACAAATACTTAGATAATAGAGAGTGCTTTAATTTAGTTTCGTTTCGTGTGGAACTTTATAGTTGGTGGGGGTATACAGTTTCGTGTGTAACTGAGGCTGAATGAAAACAACTAGTTACAAAAATAACCTGTTTTGAAACAGGTTACGCCGAACAAGAAACTAGTTTCGTTACGTTTCTTGAAAACGGCGTAACGACCCACGTCTACCCTCCACGGAAATCTTTGGTAAAAGGTTTATGCATTATTGTAGGTAAACCAATGTACCGGGCAAAAAAATGTTTGATATAAATCAGAATTTTGGAATTATTCGAGTGCGAGTCGCAGATGAAAGTGGCGCTATCTATAAGCGAGTTTTGTAATTTATTCATACTAATATAACGTCAGAAATAACTGGCGGGAACATATATTACGCATACCTACATAGATTGGATAATTAATACTGTTTGATGAAAGATGGCAGCACTTCCGTCTGTTCTATTTGTGAATAGAGTGTGTACGCAGATGCAAGCCTATTAATACTGTTTGATAAGTAGATAGATAAAAATGTAACACTTCCTTCTTGAGCCAACGTTTCGGACAGCCAAGCAACATCCACCATCAAGGCAAAGGCTGACCGTATTTAGGTTTATTTGTATAATTAAACATATACTTATATTAGAATTTGAAATAAAAACACTTTTGCACTTTCTTCCACTAATTTATATTTCACCAGGACCGGTTTCATCCTATTACGGACATTTTCAGACTGGTAGTTGAAATTCTTATGCTACGGTATTTATACACACTTAGGCAGGGGTACACAACATTCTCTATATGTATAATGAATGTTTCAATTTTGTTAATTTATATATACGTACGTTATGTTAATATATACTTATATATATATTTTTTTTTTTTTTTTTTTTTTAATCATATACACACAAGTTAGTAGCCCGCCTCACTAGACTAAGTCTGTTCCGAGGCGGGTACATATATATATATATATACATAAACTTAGACACATATACATTTACATATATATACATGCATATACACAATTATGTTCATACACACATACACGCATATGCGCACATACTTACACACAGGTATTCGCATACGTGTACATAATCAAACTCATAGATACAAATTAAAACCTAAATACATATAATCAAATAAGAATTATTGGGAGTTGAAATACAGTTATCAAGGAATTGACAAATTTCCATAAAACCAAAAATTCATCAAGTACACATAGTAATGCTAGCGTCTAAATCTAGAACTATAAGATTTCAACAAAATAATATACATATGAGGTAATAATAATATAAACTATCGCAAAACAAAAGCAGTATTAATAATAAAAGCATTCGTAAAACAAAAGCAGTATTAATAATTAAGATAAAATTTCTATAAGTAACCAACACATATAAGTAAAAAAAGAGTGAGGATTAAAGACTAAGATGAGATTACTAATAAATTGGTGATGCTTGCCCTTTTTTTGTGTAGTAACCATGTATTGAAATGTTTGTATAACCAGTTTAGGTTGTTTTTTGTGGTACAGTAGGTGGTTTCTTTTAGGAAGGTGTTGAAAATGTGAGGTGCGAGGTAAGATTCGTGTTTTTGGGCAAAAGTTGATTTAGTTTTAGGCACTAGAAGTAGGTTACACGATTTAGCTCTTGTGTTTTTCGGGTGAGTTATGTGGCATGGAGAGGAATTTACGCAGTTTATTTGTATGATCTTTTTAATGAACAGCTTCCTGATATCTAGTATGTTATTAGTAATAAGTATGTTTTCAGTCGGGTGAAGATAAGGTTTTTTGAACATGATCCTAATTAATGTTTTATGAATTGTGTTAAGCGGTTTAATGTACTTGTCGGCAGCTCCCCCCCAAGCAGAAATTCCATAAGTTAGGAGGCTTTGACAAAGAGCGTAGTAAACATTTTTTAATTGTTTTAGTGGCATAATGTTTCTAATAGTTTTGAAAATAAATGTTAGTTTACGGATTTTTTTAGTTAGTAAGTTAATATGAAGTTCCCAGTTTAATTTACAATCCACTGTTAAGCCTAGATACTTGATATTATCAGTATGTTCTATTTTTTCGCAGTTGTGGTTTGAGGGATTTGAGGTAATATCAGGGTGTAGGTATAAAGGCGGAGTGATTTTTGGTTGCCCGGTATTGGTTTTGCTGAATGTTAAGTATTTTGTTTTGGAGATGTTTAAGGTAAGAAGATTTTCGTCCAGCCAATTTTTTATTTCTAACATACCAGTTTCCGCACTTTTGAAGGCCTTTTCCCAACTCGGTGCTTTGAATAGAATTACCGTGTCATCAGCGTAACTGATTACCTTGTAGTCGATAGATGCCATTTTAATATCGGTAAGTTCATTTATGTAAATGAGAAATAGAAGGGGACCAAGTACACTACCTTGAGGGACGCCATACTTGATTTCTTCCGGATCACTGTAGCATTTATTAAGTTCAACTATTTGTTTCCTATTTTTAGTATAGCTAATAAACCATTCGAGCGGCGGACCGTTGATACCATTATTTTTAAGTTTTTCGTACAGAATGTCATGAGAGATAGTATCAAAAGCCTTAGCCAGATCTAGAAAAACTCCGATGACTTTGGATCCTACATCAGTATTTTTGACAATGTAATCAGTTAATTCGGATATAGCCTGTTCTGTGCTCATTTTAGCTCGAAAACCGAATTGACAATCTGAGAGTAAGTTGTGTTTATCGAGGTAGGATATTAGCCTTTTTTTCATTGCTTTTTCCAAAACTTTCGATAAAGAATTTAATAGTGAGATAGGTCTGTAGTTAGATATGAGAGATTTGTCCCCTGACTTGTGAATTGGAGTTATAATGGCAATTTTTAGTTTATCCGGGAAAATCCCTTGGCTAAAGCTTTGATTGAAAATGTGTAGAAGAGGTATAACAATAAATTCTCGCAGATTAATCAGAATTTGGTTTGAGATTTTGTCCGGGCCCGGAGCGCAATGTGGTTTGAGAGATAAAATAAAGTCGGAAATTTCTGTTTTATTGAGTTTATATATATTAAAAGAGTGTAATGGTTGCTTGGTAGGGCTGTGTTTAGATGAAAGTTTTTTTGCAGTGTGGTGATTGTTGAGGATTTTGCTTGCTAGATTTAGGCCTACGTTGGAAAAATGAGAATTGATATAATTAGCTAGTTTAAATGGTTCGTTCTTAGTTTCAAGGATTTCTCCATTAATTGACAGTTTCTTGATATTATTATTCTTCTTGGGTTTTAAATATGCTGCTTCATTAATGACTTTCCAAGTTTTTTTTGGATCCGTTCTGGCATTTTCAATTGCGTTCCTATAAAATTTGTATTTGGCCTGCTTAATTAATTTGTTACATAGATTTCTATATAATAAGTAGTCATGATTAAGTTTACCGTCATGTGGGTTTTTATGTACTCTCATGTGCATTGCGTTTCGTTTGTGAATACTCTTTACTAGCCCTGCAGTGATCCATGGTTTAATTTGCAATGTTTTGTGAGCTTTGTTTTTATGTGTTTTTATTGTAGTGTGCTTGTTAGTGTACTTTTCCATAGTTATTAGGAAAGCATTTAGAGCTTTGTTCGGGTCTTTTTCTTTTAGTGTTGAAGTCCAGGATTCATGACTAATTTCTGCCCTAAGTGATTTGAAGTCTATGACGTGTTGTGTGGTGTTTGTAGGAATTTTCGTTTTATTATTGCAGTTCGATCTAATGCCGAGTGAAGTAGTGTAGTGATCGGTGACCGTTGTGTGAATAATGGATGAGATGGTTATTTTCTTGGTTTTAGCAAAAATGTGATCAATGCAAGACTTGGACTCAAGGCTTATTCTTGTGGTAGAATTAATAGTTGATTTAAGGCCATAATGACTTAAAAGACTTAGATATTCGTTAGTTTGAGGATTGCAATTCAAAATGTTTATGTTCAGATCACCCGCTAAGATGAGTTGTTGGGTATTTGTGTTATCATTCAGAAGTTTTTGTAGAGAATTTAGGAAAGGTGTAAGATTTTTAAAGCACGGAGGTCTATAAATCGCAAATACAGATAAATCAGATCCAAGTGATATTTTTATGCAATTTGCTTCCGTTAAATTTATTTCAGAGATAAAGGGATTCAGCGATTCTGTTACGAAGATAACTATCCCATCATTTTGGTTGAGTTTAGTAGTAGTATGAAATGTCGAATATCCAGGTAAGTAGATATCGGTGTAAGAGTCATCTATCCAGCATTCACTTAAAATTATTATATCAAAGCGGGAGTCGAGGTCTTGTAAAAGAATTGTAAAACTGTCTAAGTTCTTGCGAATGCTTCTAATATTTTGGGATATTATATTTAAAGAGTTATTTGTGTGGAATACTTTGAAATCTTGAGAATTTTTGAATATATGTTCTTCATGATAGGGTGGTTCAAAATCAATGTTTAGTAGTGAGTCCATTTGTAATTGATGGAGTTACCTATACAGTAGACAGTTAAAAATAATGTAACCAATTAGATTATGAGCTGTAAGTCGTTGACATGTTTTACGTTTATTATTTTTGAAGTATGATCAGAGTTCTTTTTTGTGAGGATTTTATTATTTTTGAACCAAGTATACATATAATTATTATCTTTAGCTTTTTGTTTTGTCTTCCACAGCAGCTCTTTAAAGTAAGGGGTTAATAGTTCGCCTACAAATATGTTCTTCTCTCTAGCATTCTTGCGGGAGTTCAAGACTCTCTGCTGGGCTTCCTCATCTTGAAGTTGTACTTTGAATCTGTAAGTTCCGCCCTCCATTTTCTGTGTACGATCTTGATAACGGATTATTCTTTTTATCTTCTGTGATTCGACATTAACTTGTATTTCCTTGAATAATCTGTTTATGGTGTCCGGCGGTACTTCATTAGGAAGGGTAACTACACCCGCAAACTCCGCCCAATTGTGGCTCATACTGACCTGTTCAATTTCAGCCAGTCGAGTTTCTAGGTTATTGATTCTGATTTCTTTGTTGTTGTTTGCTTCTTCAAGAATATCTACTTTTTTGTTTAATTGTAGGATTGTGTCAACCTTGGTTGAAATATCATCATATTGCTGGCTTATAAAATCTACACTTTTTTTCATTTCTAAAATTTCATGTTCTAGATTTTTCTTAATGTTTAGTGTCTCTTGTTCCATTTTTTTGAAGAGTTGCTGCTTTATTTCGTCCATCTTTTTGTCTACATATTTGATAAACATATACTTTGCCCTTTTCCAATCCATAGCAACATACGGTATAGTGGGATGGGGTGATTGTGCTGAATCCATTATTAGACCAATTATTTCAGTTAAAAAACTAATTCTGAGAATTATATTTAAATGTCAACCTACCCATCCCTCAAATGAACTCTTTGCCAAAATCAGGGTCTTAGATATTCGACAGCTATTTACTAAAATAATCTACTAATCGCTCCACAACATCAAGCACACACCCGCTTTTCACCAAACCTGGGTTGCGTGGTCCCAAAAACTAATACCTCATTCGCTTAACGACAATTCTGGTTCATCGCTCCTAAAATATATAATGCTCTGAGTACTGACATAAAGTCAAGTAATTCTAATTATTCTTTTATAGCACATGTAAACATTGGATTTTCGAAAGGGGTGAGCGTACTTCAAAGAGTTCATGAACACTTCCTTTTAATTATTAATTTTTGCATTTCAAAATTTTTATTTCCATTTTTATTTCTATTTTTCTTTAAAATGTTATTATTTTTTTTTCTCTTAGTTTTTCACTTAATTTTATTAATGTTGTTAATTTTAATTTATATACCTGTATTTCTTAATTTTTATTTAGTATGTTTCAATCATCTGTTATTAAAATAGCATTTATTAAATCGTATTTAAAATATTAAATGTACGACTACCACAACACGGGCATTAGCCTAATGTGGTAGCCAAAAAAAAACAAATATCTGTAACTAATAAAAATTTTATGAAATAAAAAATTTAAATAGTAATAATATTATAATATATTGATTTATTTTAGCAAGTATCCTTGCCAATTCCATATTGACTGATGAAAATATTGCTGAAAGAGAAATGGAAGAAGAAATAAGAAGAATGAATGAGCTTAACGCAATGCAAGTTGTGGTAGAAACGCCGAAAAAGGGGCAAAGAAAAACATTGGTACCAGTGATAGAAACACCTAAAGCCAAACCAGTTGACAAAGCGCCCACAGTTAAAAAGCCAGAAAATAAAGCCAACATTGAAGCCATTCTGCAGGACCATCTTTCTGCATTAATTAAAATTTCTGCCATTGTACAGAGTGTGTAAGTACTAGTAGGATTTTTTTATGATCTGAAAAATTTTAAACATGAATAACATTGTGGCAAATTATGACGCTAAAGCTTTTTCCTGTCCATTTGTAGGTATGTAAATTTGTTTGTATCCTACATTTCTCCTTCCGAAAATCAGCTCCGTCCACTTTATTACTCAAGCAAGCCAAGGTTAAACGTAACGTACGTTATCATCTAGGCATTCACAGATGGCGCCAATTAAATTATTGTTTGTTTTTAACCCTTTTTGCAAGTTATGCTTTAGAATATTAAGGTTAAACGTCACATACGTTATAATCTACACATTCACAGATGGCGCCAATTAAATTATTTTAGGTTTTTTAACTTTTTGCATGTTTTGTTTTAAAATATTGAGGTGAATTAATTGTTTGCGCCCGTACATATCTAATATGAATATATATATAAATAGTTTTGTCCATAAACAAACCCAAATCTTTCAAGAAAGACTGACAAATACAATATTGGATTGAGTCACTGATACAAAATTGTATTTATCAGCCTTTCTTGAAAGATTTGTGTTTGTTTATGGACAAAACTATTTATTCTAGTTCATATTAAATATGTACGGGCGCAAACAATTAATTCATCATAATATTTTAAAGCATAATGTGCAAAAGTATTAAAAACCAAAAATATTTTAATTGGCGCCATCTGTGAATGCGTGGATTATAACGTACGTGAATAACATTGTGGCATATTTATGACGCTAAAGCTTTTTTCCTGTCCATCTTCATTCCATCTGTATGTAAATTTGTTTGTAACCAAAATTTCCACTCCTGAAAATCAGCTGCGTCCACTTTATTACTCAAGCAAGCCTTAAGTTAAACATAACGTACGTTATCATCTACACATTCACAGATGGCGCCAATTAAATTATTGTTTGTTTTTAACCCTTTTTGCAAGTAATGCTTTAAAATTTTGGATTAATTAATTGTTTGCGCCCATAGATATTTAATATGAACTAGTTATGTCCATAAACAAATACAAATCTTTCTAGGTTGAAAAATCCAATTTTCTATCAGTGACTCAATACAATATTGTATTTGTTAGCCTTTCTTGAAAGATTTGGGTTTTTTTATGGACAAAACTATTTATTCTAGTTAATATTAAATATGTACGGGCGCAAAACATCAATTCACCTTAATATTTTAAGACAAAACTTTCAAAAAGGGTTAAAAACAAACAATAATTTAATTGGCACCATATGTGAATGCGTAGATGATAACTTACGTGACGTTTAACCTTAAGTTGACTAAGTGGCTAACTTTGACTAGATAGTGTTGACTTATTTGTGTTTCCCAAAATTTGTTGTATCAACTTTATTATTCAAGCAAACCTTGCGTTTGCGTTTCTGAAAATCTGCTGCACCACTTTATTATTCAAGATGGGACTTGCTTGACTAGGGCTAACTTTGACCAGATGGTTGAATGATTTGCGTTTGCAAAATCATCCATCCATCATCCATCATCAATAATTGCATCCACTTTTTGAAGTGAAAACTTCTTAACACCGTTGTGATTTGAAACTCGATGAAATGAAAAATAGCGACACTAAAAAGAGACAAACACGTACGTCTATAGGATTTAATCTGCGAGAGAATAAGATAGTACAATCAGTTTCCTCTTTTAACGGTGCTTCGTAGCCTTCCCACTCTTGTCTACTTTAGCTTTAGTCTTTTTCTGAAGGTTTCACTTCTACCGTGTGTGAATTGCACACTCCGTTTTTTTTGTTCTAGCAAGCCTCTTGTTGACTAACTTTGGCTAGATAATGTTGACTGATTTGCGTTTCTGAAAATCTGCTGCGCCCACTTTATTATTTAAGAAAGCCTGAGACCCATGGTTACGTTCAGCCGTGCCTTGGGCTTGAATCTTTTTTCTGTGACGTCACAAATAATTGAACATGTCCGTTACAGTGACCTTTCTTTGGATAAATTATAAAATTTCTAAAAAAATAATGTGTTTTATAATTAAGATGTACAAATAAATCTTATGTTTTCAGAAGAAATTTTAGTTTTGATTTAATTAGAAATAAACTCTTTAGGATACGAGGACTACTGTTCACAGAATTACTATTGGTTTAAATGTGATGGGCCGTTCAAAAGTTTTGTAATATGGTTGACTGAAAAGGAAAGAACAGACATTCGAAATATACCAAAGAACTAACAGGAGTACATTTTATAGACATTTACTTTTCATATAATTACTTAAATTATATAATTTTCAAATATAATAAAATATGAAGGGTACTGCTTGCTAGCAACAATAATTATACAGGTGTCCGCTGGCAGATTTTACACTTTGAACTGAGCTCACAGCGCGTAGGAAGGCGGCAGCGGGGGGAGCGGGGTATCACTCAACGCACGAGTGTTGCGGGTTTTTTAGTAGCCATGAGTCAGTGGACTTTTGCGGTTGAGGCGTATTTTACGAACAATTATTCGATCTATGTGGCGAAGCGTCGGCTTTTTTCTCACTTTGGTTTTCGACGATTGGAGGATGGCCCGTCCAACCAATTGATGGGTACAGAAATTTAAGGTGGGTACAGAAATTTAGAGAAACTCGATCAGTCGTAAATGAACCTTGTCCTGGATCTTCAACGACTGTAACTTCTCTTGAAAATGCAGAACTTGTGAGAAGGAAAATTTTACAAAATCCTTTTTTTTCGGTAGAGGTGAAACCGTTAACGCACAACGGTACCGCGCGATGCTGGTCAATTTTTTTATACCGGAGCTACATCGTCATATTGGTTACATTAACAAAACCCATATTAAGCAGGATGGGGCCACGGGCACCACGGCACACACTGCTACGGACTCAACGACTAAAATGAGAGAGCTTTTTCCTGGAAAATTCGCTTCGGCAACATGGCCTGATCCCCTAAATAACCCGATCTGACCCCTTGCAACTTTTTCTGGTGGGGATATCTCAAATCTTGCGTATACAGTAATTCGCCATCAACAATAGAGGCCCTACAAGAAAATATCCGACGAGAGATTGCAGCAATTAGTCCAGAATTTTCAAAGCGAGTTTTCGCCAACTTGATGGAAAGATTGCATGATGTTTGCGGCTAGAACGACGCCATTTGAGTGGAGATATTTTTAAAAACTAAAATCCGCATTATTCTTACGTGAGATAATAAATAAATAACTTTCATTGTATTCATATTTTATTATGTAGTGCCGTTCCTCATCCAGAACATATTTATATATGTGAGAGACGACACGTCTATTCTTGTCTTAGTGGTATAATTTGACTTCCTTTTCCTTGTTCTGGCGTCATCAATACGTTCTATGATTGGTTGTTTGTTCTGTCACTGCAGTTGGCGTCTTGCGTCATTTCCCTTTGTTTTCAATTGACATCGAATTCTTTCGAATGTGGTAGCTATCTCGCGCTTTATCGAAGTTTTATTCAATGTAAAAGTGCTCGAGATAACAAAAAAACTTATAAAAGTGCTTCCTTTGGTGTAAAAAATATTTAACAAGTGAAGTTTACGTAAATTTTACGGATCGCATTGCGCATTTTGTGAAAACGCGGAACGCATTATTGTTGTTATTATTTCGCGCAATGTCGAACGTAGAATCCAGGAAATCGACGCAAAAACGCCGTATTGATGATACAAACTCATCAGACTCTTCTTCTTCGAGTTCTAATTGTTCTCGGCCTAAGAACAGAAGGCACAAGAAGAGATCGCAGAAAAAAATGCTGAAGAAATTGTCGCGGCAGTTAAGCGATTTGCAAAGCTTCGTTTTCAGGCGAGATGCCGCCGGTGATTCCGACGCGAGCGAATTTGAGGGCCCAGAAAATTTAGAGACCCAAATTGAGCCTACTTGTGGCACATCCGCTGCTCCGGTTTTCCATATGCCGGATCCCACCGTGTCGCTAAAGGAACCGCAAATGAATGCGCCGACGGACGCCATGCTGAAGACGGTGGAGCGCTTGCAGAATTTTAATTCTCCCGGTTGGTGTGACGTTCGCTACGCCAAAACATTGAAAGAATACGTAGCAGACCCGGGGTTCAAGGAATTAGAGGTGAACTGCGAACTCAATTCCTTCACACCCGCATGTGCCCAACTCATGGGAATGGAGAGAGCCTTTGCAGCAATTTCCCACGTAGCATTACAACAAAGGCAGGTCATCCAGGACTCTGTACAGAGCGTCCTAACCTGGAGCTGTCAGCCTGATGCTGAACTCTCACCGGAGACCTTACGAGAGAAATTTCAGGAGGTTTTCGGGGGAAGTATTTCGAAGAACGACGCCATTCTTCAGATTGCTTGTGGGAAGCGGGCTGAAGTTATCGAGCATCGGCGTGATCGCATCCTGGAAATGTGTAAAACTCCAGTTGATAGATCAGCTCTGGGGAAAATTCCTCCAACTGTGACCCATTTATTTAATGAAGACAAGCTCATCTCCCAGTTGCAGAGACTTGGTGGGGCGAGCAAAGTCTTCAGGGCTCCGTTTTCGCAAGCAAGAAGTAGCGAAATTTTGTCAAGGCCGAAAAGCGGAACACGAGCAGTCATACCAACTCAGTGTGCTCCCGCAGGGAATCTGGGTTCCACCCAATTTCCGTCTCAGTACCGGCGGGCAGACCCCGGTCATCATTCTGGCCCTTCCTCCTCTGCCAGCAGAGGACGGAAATTTCGGAGGCCGACGGGGCGAGGGCAGACCTCGCACCGTCGCCGCCGAAACAATTGACAACCAGCCCGGGCGATTTCAGGGAGGGCAATTGCGAAGTTTTTTACAAATATGGCGTACCGCAGAAGCCCCCGACTTCGCCCTAAAAATCCTCAATGGCTATCGGATCCCATTTTGGTTGAGACCACCATTGACCAGACCCACTCAGGTGAGACTGCACAATTTCTCAACAAGGCACACACCCGATATGGACATGCAAATAAAGGAGTTGCTGAAGATGGGAGTACTGGAAGCAGCACCCGTGAATCGAGGCTTTCTCTCCCAGATGTTTCTGGTGCAGAAGAACGACGGGACCCATCGTCCTGTCATCAATCTGAAAGCGCTGAACGATTTTGTGCGAGTGAAAAAGTTTTCCCTAATCTCCCACTTCAAAGTGCCCGATTTCTTGCAACCCGGAGACTATATGACAAAAGTAGATCTGGCACACGCCTATTTTCATATACCAGTTGCAAAGACCCATCGCCGTTTCCTGCGTGTCGTGTACAGAGGTCAATGTCTGCAGATGACATGTTTGCCCCAGGGTTTGAGCAGTTCCCCTCAAATTTTTGCAGCAATAACCAATTGGATCGCAGAGATCCTTCGGAAAAAGGGCATACGAGTCATTGTTTATTTGGACGACTTTCTCCTGGCTCATCAAGACCAAGAAACTCTCCGACTGCAGACACTAGTAACATTGGATTTATTACAGTCCCTCGGTTGGACCATCAACCTAAAGAAATGTGTTCACCTACCGACACAGGCGATAGAATATCTGGGAGTGTCATGGAACACTTGCCTCAATCAGAAGACGCTAACTGGGAACAAGTGCCGCGCAATATGGAAGTCATTGCAAAACCTCATGACAAGAAAGAGATGGTCCCTGAGGGATGCGCAGAGCATCCTAGGACAGCTGAACTTCGCAGCGTTTGTGGTTCCCAGGGGTCGCTTGCACTGCAGGCAGATGCAGCTCCAGTCAATTGCCATGGCAAAGCTTCCACCCCGGAAGAAGGTACCCGTAAACCTTGCAGTATTGAACGATTTAGAGTGGTGGAGGCACAATGTGAGTACACATTCCCTTATTCATTTCCCCAAAGCATGCCACTTCATTGCGACAGACGCAGCAGACAGCGGGTGGGGGGCACAGGTGGACGACACTCCACTCTCAGGCTGTTGGACACAACAACAAACCAAATGGCACAGCAACCTAAAAGAAATGTTTGCTATTCTCCATGCATTGAAGTGTCGGAAAGCCAATTTGAGCAATTCTACTTGTCTCATTCAATCGGACAACAGAACAGTATTAGCATACCTACGCAACGAAGGAGGTACGAAATCAGTGAGCCTCCTTCAGTTGACATATCAGATTCTGGAAGTAGCGGATGCGAACAATATAAGGATGGAAGTGTATTACCTACCGGGACGATACAACGGACTCGCCGATCATCTTTCCCGAGGGACCCTGTTACCCGAATGGCACCTTCTACCTCCAGCGATCGAACAGATATTCCGCTCATGGGGCAGACCCATGGTGGACTTATTTGCGTCCAAAACAGCTCATGTTGTAGAGAGTTACGTATCCATAGACCCCACAGACACGGCAGCCCTATATCACAATGCTTTCAGCAGGATCTGGTGCTTCCCACTGGCATGGGTGTTTCCACCGCCCTGTTTGATACCCAGAGTCCTGGAACATCTAAACAAGTGTGTCGGTATGTACCTGCTGGTAGTACCGAGGTGGCCCAAAGTGTTTTGGTTGCCAGATCTTCAGTCGAGAGCGCTAGCCCCACCTCGGCAAATAACCAACCTTCTATACAACCTGGTGGACACATCGACAGGTCTTCATCCTCCACAGATCCAAAAACTGGAGATGGAAGTATGGAAGATTGGGGCTGGAGAGGAGCGCTATATGGATGGACAGAGCATGAAAGAGGTCTCCTCAATGCCGGATGGCGATCTTCAACAATCACGGCATATAAACTAGCATGGAAAAGGTGGGGTCAGTGGTGTATCAAAAATAAGGTTGATATAACTAATCCATCAGGTTCCCAATTGGCAAGATTCTTAGCCAATTTAAAGCTTAACGAAGGCTTGGCTCCAAGTACCATTGCACTTCATAAATCAGCCATTTCAACATTAACTAACCCAGAGTGTGAATCGCTAAGCAACCATATCTTGGTGAAACAAGTAATGAAGGGTATAGTTAATACTACCAGAAAGAAGAAAGTGTTGCCTATCTGGGACCCGAGACAAGTTAGTTTTTGGTTAAAAGAAAACCTTCCAGAAACAGTTACTCTGTTTGAGGCCTCTCGAAGATGCGCTGTTATTCTTCTGCTCGCATCTGGACGAAGAGTGCATGATCTTACTCTGTTACGATACACACCAGACAGTTTTGTGGACAATGGGGACCATATTATACTTTGGCCAGCTTTTGGATCTAAAACTGATTCCGCAACTCACCATCAGTCAGGATGGAAGCTTAATGCTTCCTCAGACCAAGCTACGGATCCGGTATATTGGCTCCGTAAAGTATGCTCTTTATCTAAAGTAAGAAGACATGAAGCAAATTCAATACCAGATTTATTTATTTCAACAACGGGCTTGCCAAAACCTGCTACAAGAACAATAATTGGAGGATGGGTAAAAACAGTTCTAAGAAGCGCTGGCATCGACAAATCAGCAGGAAGTACAAGGTCTGCCGTAGCATCATTGAGCTGGTTAGAAAATTGCCCCATTGAAAAGATCCTCGAAAGAGGAAATTGGAAGAGTGAGAACACATTTGCGAGACATTACAGAAAAGAGGTATTGGAAGGAGGTAACTCCCTAACATCGCTATCCCTCACAAATCTGTTTGAACCTATACAAGATTAATCAACGACCTCTCACAATTGACATCAGTTCTGTCACCAAGGCGATAACAAACACTTCTCACATATATAAATATGTTCTGGATGAGGAACGGCACTACATAATGATGGAGTTTTACCTACCATTAAAACTCTTATTATGTTGCCTTCCTCATCCAGAACATATTTAATCCACTGCTTGGTGAGATTACAATTGAAAACAAAGGGAAATGACGCAAGACGCCAACTGCAGTGACAGAACAAACAACCAATCATAGAACGTATTGATGACGCCAGAACAAGGAAAAGGAAGTCAAATTATACCACTAAGACAAGAATAGACGTGTCGTCTCTCACATATATAAATATGTTCTGGATGAGGAAGGCAACATAATAAGAGTTTTAATGGTAGGTAAAACTCCATCATTATATTTTATTTTTTGAAGTATAAAATCTGCCGGCGGACACCCTGTATAATCATGTATCTACTGTATTTACATTTTCTTATCACCATGTGTAATCTTATATTACGTATGCAACCTTTTTATGGAAATTTATCAAATAATAAAAACAACATCTAAATATTTAATATAACAACAATATGTATTTGCATATATTTTTATATCTATACATATCTTTGTTGATACATAGGTATCTTTTCAATAAATATAATATGTTATTTACACGCCTCGGATTAGACTCTGTCTAGTGAGGTGGGTAAAAGAAAACTGTGTATATAAATGAAAATAAAATAAACTCAATATAATTTTTGGGTAAAGGAAGGTGAGGAAGTTCTGGGAAAAAAAGGTACGAGGGGTGGATAGGAATCTGGAGGTCTAAGTATCCAGGAGTGACGATGTATGAATCCATCCCTCCCACTGCAGTGCAAGGGGATGGATCGAGAGGGTCCAGCTGAAGAGGTCAAAAGGTCTCCGTCAACCAGACTCTCCCAATCCAGCCTGCTACGCAGTTGGTGGGCAGACGCATCCGCCACCAAGACCAAGACAAACCTCACCCCATGAACCCGAGCACCTACGCTCACCAAACAACCATCACAAAATGAAGCGAACCTCTTAGGGTGACCTATGGCAGAGGTGTTGGTTTTTCAATAAGTGGTACCCATACCCGCCTCTCAAATTGAGTCTACTGTCAAAGATATCGCACAATGGACCTTAGGCCCGATTGTTTATGGAAGTCCAGACCATGTTCATTGTTCACATCAATAATAGAACATCTTTAATTATTTGGTTTCAGTTTCATCGATGAAATGATCTTCAAGCTGGTTAGCAGTTTCTTCAAAAAGCGACCATTATGTCTCGACGTTTACTCTCCATTTGCTATCAACATCCCAAAGATGATACTAATCAACAAGGAAGAGACTCCCGCTAAAGGAAAAGATAAAAAGGAAACAGTTAAGCCGGCAAAAGCTGATAAGTCGGCCAAACAAGTTGTAGAAGTTGTTGTAGAAGGGGAAGTAGCAAAGGAAGATGAAATAGATATGAGAGACGTTATTTGTCCACTGCAGATGGGAGTTGAAGCATCTTTCTTTGAAGAGTTGTGGCCGCCTAGACTAGAAAAGACACCTGGAACTGATAAAGGGAAGAATAAAAAGTAGAAAATAGATGTAAAAGTCAACAATGGTAGCATTGCTATTTAGTACATAAGCCATAGGTACATTGTACCAACGTGCTATGTAATAACTAAATAAAGAATATAATAAATTTTTTTGTAAGAAAAACTCTCTTTTTATAACTATTGAAGGTTATTCCCATCAATGTAATATATAATTGAAGAAGAAAACAATAGTAACCTAAATGAAAACGTGAAAGAGTACAAGACACATAAAAAGATAAAGGTCGCACTCTCGTCTAACCGGGACATTCGCACTTACCAATTCCGCGATTATCTCAATATGGAAAAAAATTAGTTGAAGATAATAAATATGTAACTATTGTTAATTCTAAATATAAGATTGACTAATATGACAGTTTGACAGAAGGTGGCAATGGCGGAATTGGTAAATGCGAATGTCCCGGTTAGAAGAGAGGTTCTGGGTTCGAGTCCCAGTTGCGACCATTATCTTTTTCTGTGTCTTGTTCTCTTTCATATTTTTGTTTAGATTATTATTGTTATCTTCTTCAATGATAAATTTTAAAACTTATTCAATTATGTATGTGTCTAACAGTGGCGGTCCGTGAGTTTTCAGTGAGCTAGAGTGCTAAGATTGAAAAATACGACATTATTGATGTTGTTGTAGCTTAAAAAGATTTTTTGTTTTTTAAATTTCACATTTTTGTATGTAGATCTTTCAGTATGTGAATCCTGAAAATCATCATACAAAATATTGAAATTTAAAATAAAAAATAAAATAAATTTTTCAGCTATGACATCAATAAGGTTGTATTTTTCAATTTTAGCAGTCTAGATGACTGAAAACCCACGGACCGCCACTGGTGAGTCTATATGTCGATTGTCCAGTTTATTGGTCAGATATCATGGAAAAATCTAAATTTGAGTTGAGTATGCAGTTACATGTATGTAAAAGTGCACTCTCTATCTGGCACAATCCTCAAATACTCATAAACACCACCCAATCAATTATAATGCAGAAAAACTTGTAGTGAAAAAAAATGATGTTTTCTGGGTTACAAGCAATGACGTTATATACTGTAGACGCGTGGTAGAAATCTCAAAATGGGAAGCCAACAATAAGACAATTGTAGAGTACTCGATTTCTAGTACTTTAGTACTAAACTGCCATGCGTCGAGTAAGGTCGCGTCCTACCAGGTAAATTGCATTAAAAAGCGCCAAAATTCCCTCCCGTGTGATCAGAAAATGTTTCCATTACACGGTAAACAGTAGTAAAAGCGAAGGAATAACATTTCATTTGTAAATACATACAAATTATTTATTATTATCGATTATATAAATAATACAATTGCTTTCCACCCAAAGATTTTATGCGTCATTAGAGAACTCAAGGCCTACTAAAGTACAGGTCTGGATGCGCAACAGCCAAATTACAAAGTCGATGCCATGCCGTCACTAAGTAAAATTTACTTTTTATAATCATAATCTAATGATTCTTTAGTTACTTGCTGCGGTAAAACAACATACAATCAGCAGAAACAACAAATACAATAACAATCAACGCCATTTGCAAACTATCGTAGTTCAATATAGCTTGAAAATTTGACACCTCAAAATTCGACTGGTGCCCAGGCCTCCTACTTTAGTCAGCCTTGAGACAGTATTCGACGGAACTTTTGAATTTTGAATACGAAAATGCCGCCCGCATTCTATCTTTTGTTTCGTCCATATACACATATTCTTTTAAGCGTCTGTCTTTATCGTACATGAATAACTTTTGAATTAAGAAATTATTGAAAATCGCTGAAAACAGAAGAGTGTTGATTAATTGCCACTTTATATCTTGAGTTTGTGAAACTATGGCAAGTCTATTTATATAACGTCATTGGTTACAAGTAAGAAATTTGAAAATGTTTTACTAATGTACCGAACCGTTATGCTTCCCGGTATTATTTTATACTAGTTGACCCGGAAAACGTTGTTTTGCCATATAAATTATTTCTAGTGAATATTTTGGTGGTTAAATAAAAAATAACAAATGTATTGCAAGTGTGTGGGAATGGGATCTATGACAGAAAGAGGAATGGAGTGCTGTAGATGATGACCGCCGAAAAAAACACTATGATAAATTAAAATAAATTGTACAAAATTTTGCACGCACTGCTCTGTGATACATAACAAATGCCGAATGAAATGTCAAAAAGACGCGACGCTTCTCGTGAATGACTTGTGCATGTGTGGAATGAAGTTTTATGAGGCGGGCATAGCGCCATCTGTCATTCAACAACATAAATAATTTCGTTCTGTTTGAAATACGAAAGACGGTTAAATTTTTTCATACAAAAATCGTGATTAAAAAATGGGAGGGTGAAAATTTGGGGTTATCAGTATTTTGTGATGCC
Source organism: Limnephilus rhombicus (assembly GCA_929108145.2). Classification (NCBI taxonomy): domain Eukaryota; kingdom Metazoa; phylum Arthropoda; class Insecta; order Trichoptera; family Limnephilidae; genus Limnephilus; species Limnephilus rhombicus. The sequence continues at coordinate 7,532,388 of OV815293.1, forward strand.
AAAAAAAATTTGTCAAAAAAATAGAAAAAAATTTGTGGATAGCGACACTCTAATCACTTAGCGGTATGAAATATACTTTACCGCCTATTCTCATACCTACCAAATAGTACAGGAGCGCAAAAGCATTTCCATCGAGTTATTCCACGCTTTGAAAATTTGATAACCACAGAAGTTCTTTGAAAAAAGAAATATATCATTTCATAAAGGATTTAAACCATTTACCAGGACAGCAATAAAGGATAAAGATGGGAACAGTTTTGGGGTTAAGTTAATTTATAAATAACAAAAATAGTTTGATAGCCATCCATACTAATATTATTATAAATGCAAAAGTGCATTTGTTTGTTTATTACGCTTTCACACCTAAACCGATTTAAAATATTCTTTCACCAATAGAAAGCTACATTTTTCAGCGAATTACTTAGGCTGGATATAATGGTAAGCTCTGGCGTTATGATATTTCTATAAATAAAAATGTGTTTATTTCATATTTTTTTGCGTCAGGGAGGAAAGGTGGAGTTCGCGGAAAGGGAAGAGACGAGGGAGGGGGAAGGCGGGGAAGGTGGAAGGGAATGGGGACGCACGGGAAAGGACATGCAGATTTCTTTGAATGGCATTGTATCACATGCCGGGTACCAGCTAGTAATATTATAAAGCAGAAAATCTCTTCGAGCATCTCACTAAAATTGATCGTTTTGGAACTTAAGGTATCGGAAACTATTTTCAGTTTCCAACAGCATTTCCATCATATGATACAACTGTTAAAAAATAAGAAAAGAAGCCATATTTTTCAATTATTTAATAATAAAAAGAGTGTGGTAACTCAGGGGATGCCGGGTAGTAAGTACTAGTATGACAAACAATTTAATTTAACAGGGGATAATAAATACAAATAAAATAAAACGTGATGAACGCTATCAAGACATTTATTTAATCCAAAGTCAGTAATACCGTGGCCCAAATGCCGCACTTCAAAATGGCATTCTTACCCTTTACATTCAACAGGGTGAAATGGTTAACATTTTCAATAGTTTCCACGTCAAATCCCAGCTGTCCGTACTTATTGCAACCGGTTCCCCAAATGGAACCATCATCCAATTTGATGACTGTGTGTTTGGAACCACACGATACATCGACAATATTCAACTCCATGATCTTCCCGTCGTTCGAATCGTAGATATCGATGAGATTCGGGATCGCGTGAGAGTTGAAATCTTTCTCGTTGCTTTCAGAGCTTTTAACTTTCTTGTTTACTTTGTCTTTGGAGTCGTCATTGAAGACGTACGATTGAGATCGCTTTCCGATCTCGAAATTGCCGAGACTTACATCGTTAGGTGTCGGTAGATCGTCTTTGGTAACGTTCTTTTTGGTATCGAAGCATTCGTCGAAACAATTGTCCTCGAGGGTGGTAGTTGCATTTTTGTCTGCATCCTCGAGTTCCTTGTCGGGTTCCTGGCGTATTCCGAGTTGACCGCGGTCGTTCCAGCCCCAGGTGTAAAGGTCTCCGATGCTGCTAATGGCGCAGGAGTGCCAGCCTCCGGCCGCTATCTTGACTATTTCCACTCCGGCAAGAGCCTCCACGAGGTGGGGGGCGGCGGAGCTGTCGATTGATCCTTGACCCAGTTGGCAGCGACTGAAATACAATGAAAAATTAATGTGATACTGCAAAAGTCCCAAAGTCAGAAGAGCTAAGATACATACTGGCATACTGAGAAGCAAGCTGGAGTACGCGAGCGATGTTTGGGCACCGTACCACCAGAAGTACATTAATATGTTAGAGCAAATCCAGAAGAAATTCCTCAGGTATGTTTATACGCGGAAGCATGGAACCTATCCAAGGTTCATGCACCATGTTGACTTACTTGAGGAAACTGATTCTGTGAGTCTAGAAACTAGACGGAAAGCAAGTCTTGCTATTCTGTCTTTCAAAATTTGGAACGATTTCATCGATAGCCCATTTCTCTTTGGATGCTATGATTTATATGTACCAGACCACTACAGCCGAAGTCGATATAATGACTTATTTAAAGTACCGAATGGCAGAACAGACGTCTTGGCAAAGCATAGCATGACGAGGGGAGTGGTGCTGTTAAATGAAATTGCAAACCATTTGGATGTGAGTGACTGTTCTTTATATGCCTTAAAAATATTATTGAAGAGTCACTTGCCTAAATACTGATAGGGTAACTAAATTGTACAGTAATTGGAATTATTCTGTTGCACAATAATAATAAAAAAATTAAAATAAAATAAAAAATAAAAATATTCCCAATACCGAAAAAAATTGTGAGACTGGTAGATAGTGGGGACGGGAAGGTGAAAACAGGGATAAAGAAGGAGAAGAGAAAGAAAAATGAAAAGGAAATGGGATGATATAAAAAAGGTAAGTTTGGAGATGTTGTGTGATAATGTATCGATCCTGTTGGCCTCTCATCAAAGTGATATTGTTGGTGTGTATTTTACACACCTGATTCAACACATAATATTAGTTTAAAAGACGAAGTGCGGCTTTAAATAATAAAATCTCTGCCAATCCCTGGCGATCACCCCCATTAGACTCCCATGAGAGACCACCATTGAAGTGTGCTGCTCTTATTTAGTGTCATAAAGTTGATAATTATAAGAAAATATCAATTCTGTCATTGTTTATGAGAAAGAGAGGATATAATTGATTAATTTTTGGGGATCGCTGGCAGCGGTTAATATGCACTTTTTTTTTAAAAAACCTTTTGATTCACCTTAATTACATTAAAAGGCAACTATTTGCATTGGGGGAAGTGGAAAATATTTCATTCTAAATTTCATTACGTAAAATTAAAATTAGCTTTCGTCTTGTGAGATTGTACGCCAGAATCACAAACCATGTTACACAAACCTAGCGTAGCCGCTAAACTACTTGAAAACTGGGATGTTTTTCTTGCCCTGACGCGAGTAGGCGTTATAAAGGGGCACTTTCTTTTGTATCACAAACCATGTTACACAAAAATATTTTCCACTTCCCCCAATGCAAATAGTTGTCTTTTAATGTAATTAAGGTGAATCAAAAGATTTTTTCAAAAAAAAGTGCGTATTAACCGTTGCTAGCGATCCCCAAAATTTACCTATAATTGAACTATCTGTGGAATTTCTACAAAATGTTTGATTTACTAAATTATTACCTACAGAAATATATCTTCAAATTGTTACAATCAGAAAAACTATCATTAATAAAAACGCATAGCATAGATACTATTATTCAAGTCAATAAAATTAACACACTCACCCCCTGGTTTTGTTCTAAATGTAAGAACATTCAAGAAAAGACAAGACATTGCCAAAAGTTGGCAACTGTCCATAAAGTCAAATGTATGAATTATTATTGTGCAAAAATCAATAATTAGTTACCTTCCTCCTCCCAAAGTGTACACACTTCCTTGATCAGTGAGCAAAACAGCATGTTCATAACCACAGCAAACATCAACCACTTTCCCAATGATATTTTCAGTTGAAATCTCCGATGGAATATTGAAAACTCTTCCTTTAGATGTAAGGCAGATGATAATCATCACCCCGCAGACGATTTTCAAGATGGTTTCATCATTCAAATCAGTATTATCACCGTGTCCTGTAAGTTCTCGCTCAGAATTCAAGAAGTTCGGTAACTGCTTCCACTTTTGATCCACTTCTGGATCCAAGAAGTATTTCCAGACATTTTTATCTTGATTATTGAACAAAAGCAGAAATTTATCATTGCAAGAGACATTGGTAAAGATCCCTCCGTTCGGGTGAGACAAGATCTCAGACTTTCCCTCCAAATTTTCGCTGAAGCCCTTGATGATGATTTTAGAATTCAAAATGAAGACATTGTAAGCCCATTCTATGGACCAGTCGAATTTCTCTATTTTGTCTTGGTTCTCGAAATATTTTTTCACACTTACGGATGTGAAATCTTTTATCATGTCTTGTTCCACCGGCCACTGCCCGAAACCGTTAAATCCCGAAAATAACAGACTCATTTTTAATTGGGTGATCAATAAATGATTATGCTGACATTTCACGCGAAATAAATATTAAATTAGCAATCTGGCACTATTATTGATTTGTAACTGTTATCACGAACACATGGAGACCAAGAAATATCAAATTCAAAATTGCGGCAATAGACAGTAGTGGTTGGTTTGGTCAATAAAATAAATTGATGTTTTTATCGATCCAAATTTGATGCGGAAACATCGTTAGGTTAAGCTATTATAAATGGAAGGTTCGCTTTACACATGAGGCATTACTTCACCACCATTATAAGCGACCGTTTTTCTCACGGTTTGCAAAGAAATACGTTTAATAATATATAATAAATTCAAGATTCACACTGCGGGTTTGGACCGAGACATTATTTAGGTTTTGACATTTTCAAACTTCAAACGTCAAATTGATTTGTGTTTTGATGTTGGTAGTTCCGTTTCAACGCCATCCGCAGAGAGAAGTGTAAACGTTATTTTGTGCTTCAAATTCTCAAAACTGTCTCTCATCAGCATTTAATTTACCGGAAGATATCCAATGATGGTAAGCGGGCAAAATTTTATTCGAATTTAACTTTGAACCTTATTTCTTTGCCTGAACAACTTAAATCTATCGAAACATTTTTCTATTAATTGGATTAGGATATTAAAAGTTTATAACGTGTTGCTATGGTTACGCGCCATATACAAAACAAGATGTAAGGGGTACCAATATATTAGTTTGAATCTTTTGTGGCTATAAGATATTCAAGAGGGTACCTGTTTAGTTTTTTATTGATTCTAATAATAAACTGCAAACGGGCACTCTTCCCCTTTATTATTTCATCTACCGCATGTTTATTTACATTATTTTTAAAAATATTTCTAAATCACCTCCACTCAATAATATAATAATAATATTCAATTATTGAATCCTTCTGTAGCTCTTCTTTTTTTCTGCCTAAAACCAAACAACTTATTTAATTATTGATAATAATTAGTTAGTTTACACCTTTTTATACCGGCTGTATTTTATTTTTAAAAGCTGGCAATATAGCACAATCTAGTATTTGAGATTAAGGTTAAACGTCACTTACGTTATAATCTACGCATTCATAGATGGCGCCAATTAAATGATTTTAGGTTTTTAATACTTTTTGCACGTTTGATTTAAAATATTGAGGTTAATTAATAATTGTTTGCGCCCGTACATATTTAATATGAATATAAATAAATAGTTTTGCCCGTAAAAACCCAAATCTTTCAAGAAAGGCTGAAAAGTACAATATTGGATTGAGTCACCGATACAAAATTGAATTTTTCAGCCTTTCTTGGAAGATTTGGTTTTGTTTATGGACAAAACTATTTAATTCAGTTTCAGTTTCAGTGCCGGCAACCCGGGCGTTTATTTATTTTTCATTTATTTACAAAGTTTTATTTTACCCACCTCACTAGACATAGTCTGTTCTGAGGTAGGTAAATAACATTTTATATTTATTAAAAAGGATATGAATCAGAGTAGACATAATATTATAAAAAGATAAATAGTAGTATAAAAAGATAAAAAAAATATGTGATATTAAAAATGATAAAAAATAATGATAAAAAAGTATAAAAAGATAAAAAACAATGTGAAATTATATGCCCTTTGCCTATTCCTATGCCTACTATGCTTATATGATAAAGAAATATATATGAAAGATAAAAAATAAAATCTATGAAGATATATACCTATAAGTACATACATGAACATTCATACATGTACATTTTCTTTTCCATATATCTATACATGTATATATATATATACAAACACACATTTATACTTATACACATATACACATACACATGCATACATGCATACATGTACACATGCATACATACATATATACATACATATATACATACATATATACATACACAAACATGCATACTTACATAATGTTGTTATATTAAATATTTACGTATAAATTTTGTTTTTGTTTTTGTAAGTTTACATGTTTTTGTAAAAAAATTATACATTTAAATAAGAGAATATAAATACCGTGGGTAATAGTTAAAATTGTATGCTGTATTACATTAATTTATTACATTACAACACAGGTACATGTTAGTTAATATTATGTACAATACACTGCATATTTTGATATTATATAATTTCGTAGGAAATTATATGAAATGAATCTATAAAATGTACTCGTATTAGTTATTTAGGATATTCCGAATGTCCTTTCTTTCCTTTTCATTCAACCATATAACAAATCTTTTGAACAGCCAGTCCAATTTATTTGGGGTAACGTAAGTTTTTGTTTGTGTTAGGAAGATATTGAAAATGTGTGGAGCCAGGTACGATTCATGTTTTTTTGCGAAAGTTGATTTAATATAGGGAACCTGAAAGTGATTATTTACTTTTGCTCTTGTATTTTGCGAGTGAGGTATGTGGTGAGGTGATGTTTTAATACAGTTTTTATAGATGATTTTTTTAATGAATATTTTAATGAATTATATTCATATTTAATATGTACAGGCGCAAACAATTAATTTACCTTAATATTTTAAAGCATAACGTGCAAAAAGTATTAAAAACCTAAAATAATTAAATTGGCATCATCTGTGAATGCTTAAATTATAACGTACGTTTACGCATTCACAGATGGCGCCAATTAAATTATTTTAGGTTTTTAATTCTTCTTGCACGTTACGCTTTAAAATATTAAGGTAAATTAATTGTTTGCGCCCGTACATATTCAATATGAATATAAATAAATGGTTTTGTCCATAAACAAACCCAAATCTTTCAAGAGAGGCTGAAAAATTCAATTTTGTATCGGTGACTCAATCTTGGAAGATTTGTGTTTGTTTATAGACAAAACTATTTATTTATATTTATATTAAATATGTACGGGCGCAAACAATTAATTCACCTCAATATTTTAAAGCTAAATGTGCAAAAAGTATTAAAAACCTAAAATAATTTAATTGGCGCCATCTGTGAATGCGTAGATTACAACGTATGTGACGTTTAACCTGAAATTCATATTTATTTTTTAAAACAGGAAGATAAGAATGCTGTCCTTGGAATTATTAGAGTTTTCATTACTTATTGTAATCTCATCTTTCAGGGCCTTCTTGCTTTACTCAGGAAGCTCCGCTCTTCCCCGGAAAAAGAGCTAAGACTTCTATTGCTGGGTTTAGATAATGCAGGCAAAACTACCCTTTTGAAAAAGCTGGCATCGGAAGACATTACACACATAACACCAACTGCGGGATTCAACATAAAGTCTGTACTTTCTGATGGATTTAAACTCAACGTTTGGGACATTGGGGGACAAAGGAAAATTCGCCCCTATTGGAGAAATTACTTTGAAAACACCGATGTATTGGTGAGAAAGTTTTTATATACCTCCCTAATAATGTTATATATTTTATTAGAAATACTATTGAGTTTTTAAAACTATTTTTCTATTTTTGATAATCATTCACTAACCGCCGCACTTGATACAAATTATGGAAACTAGACTTCATTTTAACAATTACTTCTAGAAACAACTTTTTACATGCAAAAAATGGGTTATTAGGTTCTTAGTTGGTGTGCCAGACAGGATGAGACCCACAAGTTGGGGTTGCCCTTTAGAGCGGTTCTGAGTAATCCATTAGCTCCTTCCTTGTGACGCAGCTGGAGCTGGTCCAGAGAGTGTAGGGTATCCATTGTCTACGGTGAAGCGACGGTCTGTAAAAATCGAGGCGAATAGATGCAGGGTCAGAGCGAGGTCGGGTGGGCAAGCAGAGAGAGTTGTTGATAAGAAGAGTATTCCTGGTGAACTGACTGCAAAAGGGCTTGGAACCCTTATTTATAGGGGCTGTAACAACCTCAGCTACCAAGGCCAATGTGCCCGGGCACGATTCCTAGAATCGAGTGAAAATCACTGCCACCACTCTCTTTGCCTGCTCGCTTACCCCCACTCCGAAAATTTATTTATTTTTTATAAAACCTTACAAGCATTTTACAGAAATAATGCGTTGCATTCAGCCGCGCCTTGGGTTTGAATCTTTTCATGTAACATGGTCAAATAGAAATGCTCAATACGTCCGTTACAGTTGGCGTATTTAGTGGAAACAAAACTCACCCAAATGTCAATGCACATTAAAAAAAAAAAATTTATGGCGGCAAAGGAATCACTTTACAGTGAAACCTTCTTAAGAAGTTTTCCAAGGGACTGGAAAAAACAAACTTTTTATGCAGAAAAACCTTATATGTGGGAAAAATTAGGCTAATTTTGGGCCGAGGGACTAAAAAAAGAGGGAACGTCGAGGGTTTCACTGTATTTGGGAAATTATGAACTGATGGAATTAAAATGGAATTATGCATCTTTTACCATCTATCCAAATGTAATTATTTGTTTCATAGTAATTAAGTTGGAATGTAGTGTAATTCCCAAAATCTGTACCTAATAAGCAGGGTTTAGTGTAATATTTACCCTGTCTTTTTCTTATTGATCAGTTGAAAATATTGAAAAAATAATATAGAGCCTTATCTTATTTTTTTTCATTGAAATTGTTTTTCCTCACACAGATTTACGTTGTGGATTGTTCTGACAAAAAACGCTTAGAAGAAACTAATGCAGAGCTAGCGGAACTGCTTGGAGATGAGAAATTAAAAGGTGTGCCACTTCTAGTGTACGCCAACAAACAGGATGTTCCTTCAGGTAAAGAATATTTTTAATTTAGAAATGTATTTTAGTCCCTTCGGCCTCAATGATATTTTGTCAGAGGGTCAAAATATTTCCTCTTTACAATAAAATCCAAATAAATGGAATATTTCTGAACGTATCCGAAAACAAATTATTTTTGAAAGATGATAAAATATGCTTTTAAATTTTATAAATCGAGATAAACATATAATTTTTGAAAAATAATAATTTTACATGCTAACATAAAAAAAGTTTTAAAAGTGGTTCACCTTACTTTTTTTCTAATTAAAATTATTGAAATTGAAAAAAAAATAAAAACATGTAAACCTTTTTTTAGACGAATATATTTCAAATGTTATTGTCATCTTGCTTTTTTGTCATTCCATGTAAAAGTAATTAATAAAATATTCCCAAATCAAAGATTCCTGAAAAAATGTATGTTCCGAAAACCGAATAAATAGACTTGACAGGTTAATGGGTCCCTAGTTAAATGAGAGTCTTTGGATTTGTAGTACGTTAACCCCTGAGGGCCAGATCTCTGCATTTGAATTGTTGAAGAATCATATCCAAGCACGGTAAGAAGCTCTGCAATTGCAATGTGGACCTAATACGGTGAACGTGGCTTAAGAAGTTTGGTTTTTTCGGTCCCTCGTACCCAAATTGGCCCAATTTTTCCCACATATAAGGTTTCTTGCGTAAGAAGTTTGTTTTTTCCGGTCCCTTGGAAAACTTCATAAGAGGGTTTTACTGTCCATTCATTTTGCCTTTGAATATTACCTGTGTGATTAGATAGACAAAAATAAAAATCTCAGATTATCTCATCCAGTTGATTAGTAAGACATCTCCAAATACTAAGCTTTGAGAAAATTAGGAAAGCAGTAGCCGAATGCTCACGTAATTTACATGTGTCGATGTTTTACATATTATATATGCTATAAAATAATACAAGGGAGTGTTGATTGAAAGTTGGTCGATTATTTTACTTTATTGCTTTTAGTAGATGAAGATAGAAATGCTCTCTTCAGTTCAAAATAAAGTCATCAAACAGTATTAATAGGCTTGCGTCTGCGTGGTTGAATTTAAGAATCCAACTTCCAACGCATGTTTGCCGCCGCGCCTTACTCGTCGCACCATATAAACATCCATGTATGTGGATTTTCAGACAAAGCTACCATTGTAGTTCACTTTCTAATTCAAGAATTCGTCACAAGATGATGCAACTTTCGTCGGCAAGACACAAAGGGACGTGCCCTTCGTAGGTATAAGTTCTAACGAATTTTTGAACCTAGAGTATCTCCTGGATTTCGTAACATTGACGGTAATACTCAGCTGTATCAAGCGGCTGTATATTACATTAGACGTCATCGCCCGTCCCGGTTACTTTTTCGCGGTGACTAGTCATCACTGCCGTCACTGCCATCACTGGTTGACATGTTGACAGTGGGTACGAGGAACGGGCTAATTTTGGAACCAGTTCCTATTGAATTTACAAAATGATCACCAACACTAACTTGGCAAAGCCAAACCAAAAGCCACCCTCCAAAAAAGTAAAAACCTGCACAGCGGGTTTTTAACTGCTAGTTGGTATTGACTACCCAAATTATTCCCAATGAAGTCTGTACCCAGTGGTTTTAATAATAATAATAATATTTATTTCACATAAAATTATACAATGAAACATATATGGAAACTTTGACTAGCCAACTAGGAATGGATCCTGTTTTAGGCCAGTCAAATTGACAAATTTAGTTCATATCATAATTTCATATTACATTGATTAATTATATAAACATATTATTTATTGAATGAAACAAGTGTTGCGATTGAATTCCTCGTAGAAGCTTTAGTTAATAACTACAATTTTGAACTCATAAAAAAAAGAATAAGTGAAGAGAAAAAACAATGTCTTAAAGTACAAATTTAGTATCAAATGCTTGTTTAACAATAGATAAATGTTTGGTCGTTTAAATCGCTTGCAAAAATTGAGAATCGAGACATTCTTCAAGCGTGATGACAAAATCCATATTATAATTAACGTGGATGTTTAAACGTGATTACAAAAAATAATTATAATTATAATTAACGTGAGTGACGTATCCCTTAACTTTACGAGCCGGTAAAGAAACTCAAAAAGAATGTGACTCGAAAAGGATGCAGCAAATGAATAAAAACAATTTGTATATAAATATTTCATAAGTTAGTTAGTGTATAAATAGTGACATGACAGAGTGGTTGATAACAAATTGTATTTATTTCCCTTTCCTTGCTTCATTTTTTCATCCTACCAAGATATTTTACCTTAGAGCACTTAATATAAAATAAAACCTGTAAACTAAATAAAATCCAGATGGTAATGTTAAAAAGAAAGATCACCGCAGGACTTGAATGTAGAACAATGGGAAGGGTATTGATAAAATAATAGACAATTATGTTCTGAAGTTATAAGTACGTGTTTTTGTAATATTACGTATAGTACGCAATTTTGTATAAATTATATTTGTACGTATTTTGTATAAATTATAGTTTACGTAATTTTGTATAATAAAAAGAAAGATCTCCGCAGCAGTTGAATGTAGAAAAATGGGAAGGGTATTGATAAAAGAATAGACAATTGTGTTCTGAAATGATAAGTACGTGTTTTTGTAATGAATGGAACTATGAGTGAGTGTTTTTTTTATTTTGTTTTTTTTTTTTTTATTTTCTTATATATTTTTAATTTTGTTTTATTTTATATGATGAGACTATCTATTGGTCAACATATCTTCGCTTTTGATCCTCCCTAAATCAAGGAGCCAGTCGTTGATCAATTTGCGCAAAACATTTGCACTTTTAGTTTTCCAATCATTAGGAATGATATTAAATAATTTAGGTCCTAAGTACGAAAATTGCCGTTGGCCGAGGGACGTCGTGATTTTTATTGGGACTATTGGATTGTTCCTTGAAAGTCGAGTGTCGTGAAGGTGGTCAATGGACGGGAAGTGTTGACATTGTTTTTGAGCATGTAATATAATCTTTCTAATATACAATTGTCTAACATCAAGTACTTTTAATTCCGTGAATAATGCATCACTGGGGTACCTGAATGGTTTTTTAAGGATGATTTTAATATTTACATTTCAAACAATTAATGTTAGGGGAGAAAGTCTGTTGTACCTGCTATTAATTTATGGGTTAAATTTGAATGTTTTAGCATTACCAGCAAGTGATGTTGCACAGGCGTTGGGTCTGCACCTTCTGAGGGACAGGACTTGGCAAATACAGGCCTGCGTCGCAATAGAAGGCACTGGAGTTAAGGTAAACATACAAAAATAATTATGTTTTTATAACCACTTGAGTGCCATGACAAGTACAAAAAATAACGGTTGAGCGTTGGAGATTTTAACTGGTAAAAATTTGTGCTGCGGACATTCAATATTTCTTTCATGAATTTGATGTTATGGGAACCACACTATCGAATTGTATTCTAACAAGCTGCGAACTAGCGACAAATACACAAATTCTATAACTTCCAAGGAATCGAAGTATATTTCAGATAAAAAATCCCACACCTCAGTCTTCATGCCTTTGTTAGTTATTTGTTGTATGTGATTTATAGGTTTGTTTATTGTGATTTATAGTTTGACAGGAAAAAGCTATGGAAGGTGTTGTCCAAGTATGGAGTGAGTATGAATCTCGTACAGGCAATTGCGTCTCTGTATGAGGGAAGCGTTGCATGTATTAGGGTGAACGGCGATTTTAAGGGATGGTTTGACATCACAAAAGGCGTTAAACAAGGCTGCGTAATGTCACCGTGGTTATTCAATCTATACATGGATAATTGTATGCAAGAATTGAAATAAATGGGATTGGGTGCGAAATTGAATAATCTGGAAGTGTGTTGCCTGTTGTATTCTGATGATGCGGTGCTGATTTCTAACAGTATGGAAGATCTACGGTCTCTCGTATCTAGGATGAACGAAGTATGTATGAAGAATGAGTTAATGATGAATGTAAGTAAGTCTAAAGTCATGGTATTTGAAAGAGAGAGTATGAAAACAATGTGCAACATAGTTGTGAATGATGAGTATTTGGAGCAGGTGGATGAGTTTGTGTACTTGGGAAGTATGTTTATGAGAGATGGAAGGGCTGACAGAGATATCGAAAGAAGGGTAAATGCAGGCAACTCTATTAATGGAGGACTGAACGCCGTTGGCGCTAACAAAAAAATGTCCAAAGAACTGAAGTTAGCCGTCCATAATGGAGTGCTGGTACCTACCCTGATGTATGGCAGTGAGGCATGGAACTGGCAGAAGAAGGATGAAAGTAGACTGAATGCTGTAGAAATGAGATCTCTGAGGCGTATGTGTGGTAAAACCATGTACGATCGTGTGAGATATGTGGAGATCCGCGAAGAATGCAAGGCTGATGTAAGCGTAATGAGTAAGATAAAGAAAGGGATGCTCACATGGTTTGGGCATGTAGAATGAATGAACGAGGAAAGGAGTGTAAGTAGAATATATGACGCAAATGTGAATGGAAGAAGAAGTCGGGGACGCCCGAGGAAGACATGGCACGACCAAGTGAACCAGATACTTGAGTCCACCAGACATAGGCCCTGAGGGAAATAATTTTTCTCAGGGCCTCCTGTGTGGAGCTCATGTAAAAAATAAAATTTAACCGGTTGTCAAATATAACTCCAAGATCACTAATTGTCTTTTTCTAAGATTTTTTTTTTCTATTATGTATTTGATTGATAGCGGGGTCTTTGTTTGACAAAATGTTAGTGTCTTATTGATATTAAGGAATAAGTTGTTAGCGATACACTAATTATATAATTTGTCAATGTTTGGCTGGACGATTGGGCACTCGCTTATATTGGATATTTCTTTGTATAGTTTGATGTCATCGGAGAAAATCAGAACTTCTGAATTTTGAACAATAAGACATGAAATAGTATATTAAACAAAATATGTTATATTAAAGCCAGTGTGTAGGAATATGCACGCAAATATTTGTGTGTGCTATAAAAATAAATAATAAAATAAAAATATAATGGACTCGTACATCATTATAGAATGTTAAAAGATAAGATTTTTATTTTATAATAATTTTATGATAATTTCTGTTAAACCAATGATTTTATGTTTTGTTTTGCAGGACGGAATGGAATGGGTCTGCAAGAATATCGGAAAAAAGTAACAGAGTTAATTACGACAAATGGAATTGCAGAATAATCAATGCTTTGTACATTGTCCAACTCTTTCTTTCAGAAAGACACACTGAGCAGTCTACCATCTAACGGCCTTAAATAATATATAATAATGTATTTTTCAACGACACTCACTATGTTAGTATTACAGAGAATTTAATAATATAATAATTTACATAATATTGAATAGCGAAGAATATTTATTACTTACTTATTACAGAATTGTGCTTTATGAATAAATTTGTAGAGATATAACTGTTTTCGTATAGGAATACAATGGGCTTACTGAGGACCACAATCTGCAATATAAAATATGTTGTAGTAATGTTTATTTAAATTAATTGAAAACAAATTAAATTATTTAATCCAAATTATCAACATGTTTTGAAACCAATGGTTTCTTCATCAGGATAAAAATGAAATTAACAAAAATGTCCCAAGACAACAAGTATCGAACGTTATTACTAGCCTTGTATCTGCGTGGTTGAATTTAAGAACCCGGCTTCCAATGCATGTCTGCCGCCGCACCTTACCTGTCGCACCATATGAACATCCATGTATGTGGATTTTCAGGCACGTTGAAATTCGGTTTCTTATTCAAGAATTCGTTACAAGATGACACCACTTTGACAGGTATATGTTATTTTGAGTATCTCCCGGATTTCAAAAGATTGACAGTAATACTCAGTTGTATCAAGCGGCTGTATATTACATATTACGTCATCTCCTGTCCCGGTTACTTTTTCGCAGTGGCTAGCCATCACTGGTTGACACGTTGACATTGGATACGAGGAACGGGCTAATTTTGGAAACAGTTCCTATTGGATATACAAAATGATCACCAAAACGGGGCGAAGCCGGACCAAAAGCCGCCCGCAGGGCCTGAATTTTGAGTATCTCCCGGATTTCGAAAGATTGACAGTAATACTCAGTTGTATCAAGCGGCTGTATATTACATATTACGTCATCTCCCGTCCCGGTTACTTTTTAGCGGTGGCTAGCCATCACTGGTTGACACGTTGACATTGGATACGAGGAACGGGCTAATTTGGAAACAGTTCCTATTGGATATACAAAATGATCACCAAAACGGGGCGAAGCCGAACCAAAAGCCGCCCGCAGGGCCTAGCAGTGCGGGTTTTTAACTGCTAGTAGACATATAAGTACCTAAAGACAAAAAAATTACAAAGAGTGGTGATTATTTTGTATTTATTTATTTTTAAAAACAATTATACAAAATAAAATACCAAAATTTCTGGTTTCATTGGTTTAGAATCATGTTGATAATTTTGATTAAATTAGCGATTTATTTTCATTTGTTCAAAATGAATTATATATTAATTATTTCCCATTCCGTGGGGCAGTTGCTGCCCTCTGCAGTTTTTTAATCTAGTTTACTTACCGACAGGTTGTATGTCGATAATACAGATTTCTATTGTGGGTCCAGATGGCGCTAGGGTCAGGGCTATCAGATGCAAAGTGAATTTGTTAATATTAATGAAATAATGTTTATATTTAAAATAAAATGCACTCAAGAGTTTAAATAAATTTAAGTAGTTCAGAAAATGCCAATCTTCCATTTTTTGCCACAAAATAATAGCTTCTCATAACTAAAGTTGTATCTTGGAAATAGAACCACCATTAATGCTGTTGCTCAATGAATACTATCAATAAGTACTATCAATCTGTTAATTCAATAAAACTTATATGAAAAATGCTTAGTTTATGAACACAATAATGTAATATAATGTTTATATGATGATTTGTAAACGATAGGTTTTGTTTTGTTAAGGTGAGGGGCTGGCCCTGCGCCAAACTGCATCCGATGCTAGTAAAAACCTCAAGGGCACCGTGTTAGGTGATTAGCTATTTTCAGCACCTTGGCTCCTTGGCATTTCAGCTCCTGGAGCAGACTACTCCAATTGCGCCTGCACAGGGCAGACCCTGGTTAAACTTATGATATTATGTATTTAAAAAGTTAGTATTTGTGTGTGATTCTAGTCATAAATTAAAACAACAGTTAATTACCATTTTTTATTAAAAAACACAATATTGTGATGACTGCCATCTATCACCGTTATTATCATTAAGAAATGTCAGTTAACAGCGACAATATCTTCACACAAGTAGAAATGAAATCAAAGTTTTGTAATGAACAGGAATGATTAGAGAATGTCCACACAATATCTCCTACAGACTACAGATGCATACAATTACTGCCAATTTGGGTGTATTGTCACAAAACCATCAGTGCCTGACATTTGATGTTTTTGAATTTTTGGAATTCACTCACTTCAATAATACCCTTGTAACTTTATTCCATTCTTTCAAAATTATCATCACGGCTTTACATATTGTAGGGATTTACGGAGATGTCACAGTGCGGTGTGTGAGAGAGATGCAAGATAATGATTACTTTTCCTTTGGAGGAAACAGACCTCCGTACATTGTGTATCTCATCTTTTGAAAGAGCTGCAATATTATTGTGATAAGGAACGTATGTCTATTGTCATTTTTATGCCTTATGGTACTGTAATCGTGGATTGTCACGGTAATAGTAAAAGCGGTCAATATCTCGATATTCATCTTTGGGGTAAGGTGGTTCAGCCACCTGTGTCCTCAATTGGGAGCCAGAACTATTCGGAATTCTCATAAACCCTGGTACACTCATTTTATATATTTTTTGAGAATTCAGAAATTGTTGAATATCTATTACTTCACAAATTTAGTTTAAAGTCACTTTATTGCTAATATTATGTATTAAACAGCCAGGTACGCCTCATACGTCATACAAACGTCTGGTAATGTTATATTATTGTGAAAACATGCTTATGGGTCTGAGTGTTTCAGATTCCGTATTTACCGAAAAGGAAATATGCTAAGTAATGATGATTTTTGGATAAGTAACTCTTTTGTTTGCTAAATGAATTTTTTTAGCTTCCATATCAGAGAGTATTCACTAGAAGGTGTGTTTTTTAAATATTATATATTATTTGAAAAATAAAGGAACCAATTTTAACAATGGATTGTGTTTTTCTATATACCTTTAAAAAACAATGCTTACGAATAACCTAATAATATTATTGTTGTGTTTACTCCAGAGGCGGCTCTAGGGATTCAGAAGTGGAAGGTCATTTAAAAAAATAATATTACACATACGTCAAATTACATTTAATATAGTAAATTATTTCATGTGACAGGCGTAAAATATGCGAAATCAACCTACGTTAATCAAACCATCTCTTTCAGACTCATAATATTCAGCATGCTCTCTCCCTCACAGCACTGTCCCAAACTGTCTTCAGAATCCGAAAACTTTTTACTAAGGGACATAGTGCCATCTCATTTATTGTGTGGTGCGTAAAGAGACAGAAGATACGATATCGGGGCATTTCATAATTTGACCCAGCCAATCATAGTGTGTGGGAAAGAAAGCTTCCATTTTTTTTTTTTTTTATATTTTACAATTTTTTTACATTTACACAGGAGGCCCTGAGGAAAATCATTTAATTAAATAATTTCCCTCAGGGCCTATGTTATCTGGGATGCTGTGTAGAGGGTCTTTTTGAGGAGAGGAAGGAATGAACATTGGTCTTGAAGAGACCCATGTTGTAGGAAGGAGGAAACACAGAGGCCGGCATATCATTCCACAGCCGAGCTGTTGAACACAAGAACGAGTCGAAGAAACGACCCGTTCTCATGTGACAAATGTCAACCGTGTACAAATATTGGGCACGCGTTTGGCGTGTTTCCCGACTATGCACCGGTGCCGAAGGGATCAATGATGCTAGTTCCTCGGAGCATCTTCCATTGTAATACCGGTAGAACAAGGATAGCATTCCCACCCGATGCCTGTGTTCTAAAGATTGCAATCCATCTGTTAAGATGGGAGAATCTATTAAGCGGACCGCCTGTTTCTGCACAGAGTCAAGGCTATTTTTTAGGTATTTTGGAGCTCCAGACCAGAGGTGGCTGTCAAATTCAACTGTGGGGCGTACTTGTGATTTGTACAAGGTTAGCAGTTGTGTAATATTAAAGTATCTGCGGGCCCTGTAGAGTACGCCCAGTTTTTGGGAGGCTAACTTTACGCTGGCTTCGATGGAGCCCCCATACCTGAGCTGGTCACTTAGGGTTACACCAAGCATATCAATGGAGGGCCTGTTCGGAAGATTGCTTCCGTTGAAAGAGACTAGATTTTCATTTTGATCCATTTTAGACGTAATCAGACAAAATTGGGTCTTTGAAACATTAAATTCATCGAGATGATTTTTACCCCAAGAGAAAACACTCTCGAGGTAACCGTCCATTCTTTGCTTCAAAGCCCTACGAGCTGTTGGAGTTTGTGAGCCCTTTGGGGGCTTGTCAAACAAAAAGCTATCATGAACTGTACTGTCATCCGCGTAACAATGAATTGGTGCACATGACAAAAGGTCGTTGATGTGCAACAAAAACAAAGTCGGAGACAGAACCGATCCCTGCGGGACGCCAGCATTTATCGAGTGTGAGAAAGAGGTGAAACCATCGGCTACCGTCTGAATCTACCTCTCCCTCAAGAAGTCGGCAATCCACGTACACAAGGATGCGGGAAGTCCGTAAGAAGGCAGTTTGTTGACAAGACCTCGGTGCCAAACCCGGTCAAAGGCCTTGGAAATGTCCAGTGCAACCGTGTGGGTCTCACCGAAACGTTCCAGGCATCGCCCCCAAACATGCCTGACATACGCGAGAAGATCACCGCACGAGCGGTTCCGCCGGAATCCGTATTGACGGTCGTGGTTGTTCGAACTTCCAACAACTATGGACTATTATTAGGTTATCTTAAAAAAACTATTATTATTATAAATTTGTTTAATGAAGGGCTCCGCGGCCAGTTTCCACAAAGTTGTTTCGCGTCAAAAGGCTCTCCCGTCCGATGGGTACTATCAGAACACTCAAAATTATTTTTTTTATGATTACAACTTATTTTATTTAAAATTTGGCATTCTAAGTTTTTAAAACCATATTGTTATAAAAATAATAATAAAGATATTGAAAATATTTTTTTTTAAATAAAAAAAAATTAAAACTTTAAACGATCGTACACAAAAAACTGCCAGGCCTGGTCGCCAGATCAAGAAATTCATGAATGGGAGAATCTAGACTACAGGTTTTCGTTAGTTTCGATCTTGTATTCGATGTAATCGATGCAGCAGGGCAAGCGAAACCGATGTGAAACGGACGGGATTCAGAAATTTCCGTCGTTTTTCGGACGAACGCAGCTCTTACGGTGACGGTGGGTTGGTTGTTCGAACTTCTAACTACTAAGAACTATTAGGCAATCTTAAAAGGACTATTATTATTATAAATTTAGGGGCACCGCGGCAGGTTTCGTAAGTGCTTTGGCGTCGAAAGGCTCGCCTGACGGATGGGTATCTACTCTCGGAACTCTCAAATTATTTTTTTTTATCATTTTCGCTTATTTTTTTAAAATATGGCTTTCAAAGTTTTTTTTAAATATACTGAAATAAAAATAATAATAAAGATAAACGATTTTTTTTTTTTTTTAAATCGTACACAAAAAGCAGCCAGGCTGCTGGTCGGCGGACCAAGAAATTCTTAAATGGAATGATCTGGACTATAGTTATTCGTTGGTTTCATTCGTGTACTCAATGACGTAAAATTTACTATTTTTTACCCCACTTTGACGCCGGCTGCCTGCGAACGTGCCAGGCTGCCGGTTGGCAGACCTGCTTTTTTCTAATTTTCTAATCGACCTTTATCATATGAGACCATTCCCGTTCGTGTACTCGATGACGTAATTTTTTCGAAAAAAATCGCTCACTATTTCCATGACTGCGCGGCTCCTGCCAAGAGGCGCACCGGCAGACCAGCTTTTTAAAGCTTTTCTAAATGTCCATTATCACTACAAAGTAGTCTCATCCATGTACTCGATGACGTAGGGTTTACCTATCTCGCCTCCCAGTCCAATAGTCTCACGATCATACCCCTGCAATTGTAAAGGGCGGTTCCGATGAGAAAGATTGATTATTTTCCGTCCCTGCATTTTTAATTAACAACCCAATATCGTTCTTATTTTATTCAAAATTTACTTTAATAATTTAATACCTTCATTCAAGTTTGCAATAAAAACGCTCAAACGCGTAATGACAAATTTTAAAAAATTATATACCTACCTCTTGTAATTATTTTTTTTATCATAAGTATTTATAATTTTTCAATAATATCTAAGCAAATAAGTGTGTAAAAATCTGAAATATATTAGTTTGTAAGACCTTAAATAAATAGACAAATTTAAGCATTTTCGCCACAAAACACGTACTCGCATATTTTTTTATGAATGATTTTATTTGAACTATAATTAAAATTCGGAAAAGTAGCTTTCCTAAATAATTCATTGATTTATTTTACTGTAGACTATGTATTTGAAATGTGTGTTGTGTAATAAAACATTTCGATTAAAAATTTATAATACAGCTTTACTAGAAAAAATAACAATTTTCCGAAATCAATATTTTTTCGTATAAAAGAGTCGATTCGTCTGGAATTTGCATGGACATATGAATACATCTGGACCTGCCCTAAGTGATAAAAGCGTATTATTTCCCACTCCTATTTCACCGGTTCCATGGAGCCAGCTCGGCTTACGAGAGTCTCGCTTGAATCTAAAAAATGTGACGTCATCATTCTTGTCGTGACCAGCGCCGAGGTCACATCGTACATTTTACGAACAAAAGTGAGAGCTTGTGCTATACATTATACCCTAATATATGTGAACGTAGCGAATGTGGGCGTTTCTCCAGTGAGCTCGTCGCTGGTTACAGGGGTAAGTAAATTATGAAACATTTGTAAAAGTGTCTTAACTAAATACGGCAACAAAATATTCCTGAAAAAGGGCGAACCTTTCCTTTGCCGCATTTGGACTACACGAATATGTTAATAACGTGACGGGCAATTCGCGCTCCCATGTAAAAAGGTCTATTCATTCAAAAGCAGATTTTGCTTTTAAGAACTAAATGGTGATATTATAATGCGAGATGCCTTGATGCCTATATACTGTCAGATTGATTTTTTAACGAATCACAGTCATCTTTCCCCTCTTCACCCTCCATAGTTTGGTTTTACCCCTCGTCTGTATCTTCTGGTCTATTAAATTTGGATGTCTATGGGAATTTGATTTAAAATAGTGTATTTGTGGAAATAATGCCTATACCTTAAACCCTCTTTAAATGAAATACACCAATATAAGCAAAAATAAATTAGTACGCCTCACTGTTGCAGTTGTGGAAGCTTGGTATACGATAAGTATCGAGTATCAATGTTTACCTAAAATAAAGAGCGAATAAAAACTTGCATTTAAAATGTTTAATGGAGCACAATCCATTCGGTTCATGATTTAACTATTTAATGGTGTACTATTCACACCCAAGTGCTCTCGAACTCAGGGCCGACCCTAGGCCAAACAGCATGGCGCCTGTGGATTTGAAATCCGTTGTCAAAACCATTAGACGCCCAGGTAGGTGCGATCATTGTTATCAATAATATTTAGATGATTTGCATTTTTATGAAAAAATGACCTGAAGGGTGATGTGTTTTTTTTAAAGAAAGACAAACATTTGAATAACCCGACAATATTTGAAAATCTCCTACTACCACCACAGTAAACCGAAAATGTTGCTTGAAATGTAATGGAGGACTTAGTCAGCCGAGGAATCGAACACGGAACGTCTGTGTGAGACCCAAACAAACGCGATGCCCACCCAACCACTCACCGGACGTTCGTATTTTAGTAAGAAAAACATAGGGTGAGCCATTTGTAAAACTTTTTATGTTTGCATGCAAAAATTTTATACTTCAAAACTTATGTGTTTATTTCGATTTATAAAATTTGAAAGCGTATTTTATCACCTTTCAAAAACAGTTTTTTGTTTTCGGATGTGTTCAGAAATATTCTATTCAGGTATTTGTATTTTATTGTAAAGCGAAAATACATTGACTCTCTGACAAATTATAGTCGAGACTAGTACTGGGGTGGGTGGTTTGGTATATTTATGGTACTGGGCGTTGACGATAATTCCATCCAACGCCAACGTCGTTATCGTTGGTGATTTTCAACTGTTGAAAATAACGTCGACGTTGACGCAACTTTAATTGATTATTTCTAGTGATTTATTAACTCAGGTCTGTTTTTAGTGTTTAATTCTCCATAGTCGATGAAACCTCATTCATCACATATAAACAAAAAAACAAACAAAAAATAGATCAAAATCGTATTAGGGAATCCCTTTTAACGGGTTGTTCCCTGGATCATTGATACATTATTATTATCTCTATTCCACACGTCCCACAAACGTAATAATAATCCTATAATAACGTTGAATGTTGAAACTGTTGGAAGACGTTGGTTTTGGTGTTGAAAATATTACCCTGTTGAAATATTAAAAGACGTTGAAGATATATTTTGCTTGTCACTAATAAATTCGCTTGTTGCTTGGCGCTACGGATCGGCCGTGTCAGACGGGAAAATCCAAAAAAAAGTGTAGTATGTAGGTACATTACCAAAATACCATTTCATATTAGGTATAATATCGTTCACGAAGTGTGATCTCTTGACCCTTTTGATTTAACAGACCAACACTGTTGAAAACAATAGGTACAAAACGTAGCTGTTAGGCGGCCGACATAGATAATTATAAATAGGTTATTTTTTGCTTGTCGTTGATAAATTTGATTGTCCCCTGGCGCTGCGTATCGGCCGTAATGGATGGGAAAAAAACGTGCAGTAGGTACGTACATTACCAAAAGACCATTTGAAATATCGAGTAATGTTGTTCACGAAGTGCAAACTCTTAACCGTGAATCGTTGACTTCGTTGAATAATATGCGCATGTAGGTAGTATATTTCAACTGTTGGCGCTAATTATTATCAACAGCGTTGGACGTTGAAACAATATAACTATTGTTTCCAACGGCTAGTTATATTTTGATACAGTACTAGTCGAGACCTGCAGGCAGATAGTTGAAAACCAGTTAGGTGTTAGGTATTATCAGCGCTTAGGAAATTTGGCGCCCGAAGCGGACCGCTCAAATTGTTCCTTAACGGGGCCGGCCCTGCTCGAACGGGAACGGTTCTCGAATCGGATATGTAGGTACTACTTTCGTTTTATGTTTATTTATTCGTGTGTTGGTAGATGCCCACTTTTCTAATGGTGAACACTGAGTGCATTTCTGCTCGAAATGGTTGGTCGTTTCATGCTTAGCCAGCACAAGCAAAAACATGCAACTTTTATGGCCAAATGTATTGGTTTCTGTAGCGATGTTCTTTTATGGCTTAGATTTACCGCATTTCAATGCGGTATCAACGGAAATCGGATATGTGCAATAAATAAAGGTGCAATTCTATGCGATAATAATGGCGAAAGTTTCTTCTGAGAACGTAATAATTAAAAAATATACCAATTTTAATTTATAAGGAAATTTACCACATTTTCTCGCCTCTGATCAACCCTCAACCCCAAAAACGTACAAAAACGTAGAAAAAACTTAGCGAAACGGCGATCTGTGGCGAAAGTGTACATTTAAAAAGTCAACATTTTTTTCAAGAGCCACTGTCAGGCATTTGTTATAAAAATGCCCAATGAGAACGGCAAAAAAATTGGATAAAATTATTCATAAGGGGGGCATACATTAATTACGTGAGCAGTTTTTCTTGCAATCTAGACCCCCCCTAGGTGAGATAAATTAGGGCCACTTCGTATTTAATTTTTATTAGACGTGAGATTTTGCTGCCCCCCTCCCCTTTTTGAGCTAATAACGTAATAAATGTATGCCCCCTAACTAGTCGTTCATGGATGACAATAATGTAATTATTTTAAGAAAAAAAAACACTTTTTACGAGTAGTTATTATGATTGTTTGCGCATGTTCAGTTGTGCATACGAATAGGTAAATATTTTTGTCGCATAAAAACTTCTTTCTTTCAAGAAAGGTTTACAAATACAATAATGGGTGAATCATCGATGCAATATAAATTGCATGTGTTTGGCTATCTTGAAACAAACGAGTTTATTTATGGACAAAACTATTTATCCATAATTCAATTGTGTACGTGCGGACACTAACAATTTATTCATCTTAATATTTTAAAGCATATCTAACGAAAAGTGTTTTTTCCGCGGAATCGTGGAAGTGGAAATTAACCTACTTCCCGACAATTGATCTAGCCAAATCTCGGCAGATAGATATAGTCGTTGATGACAATGCATTATATCAATCACAATTGTGATATCACGCACAAACACACGGACATACATGCATTTTTCTGAAATTAAAATACAAGATACGAAATAAAAGTTGGATAACCCGTCTGCTTTTTTATTTTTTTTTACAGTGAATACCGCACAAGAATCTCAACTGCTCACGTCTGGATCCAGTGAGACTATGGCATCCCCAATTGGGGTATGTTGTGAGGCTGAAGGTAGTGGGGAGGGGAAGGAGGTAGGGAAGAGGAAGGTTGGGAAGTACCTGGCTATTCAGATCTGGTCACCAAACACGGCTAAAGCCATTTTCAAGCAACGTTTCAATTCTGAATGGTGGTCTTACACCAGGGCGATACTGACAGTATCTTCCACTCTGGAACATGCCGCAAATATACTATATATTATTTTAAATGAATTAATTGTGAAATAACACAAATTAATCAAATAAAATTTATTTACGCATGCCGGATTCGAACCCGCGACCTCCGGATTGTGAGTCAAGAGTCTTACCCACTGGACTACGGAGGTCGTCGTCGTAGCTTGGTTCAATATATTCACACCTCACTATCCGGAAGCCTCGATTTCGCGTATAAATTCTGAAACCGTCACTTTGAATCGAGATTGTAAAATATCTGTGCAAGATAGCTTTCATATTTCAAAGACAATAAGAAGCATTATTTCGTTCTCTTTCTGGTTAATAGAAAAATACATATGTTTGCATGAGAGGAAGAGAGATATATAGCTTTTAAAATGTAAGGTCGCTCGGGACGTTTTTGGTCTTATGAAGCATAACGCGATTACGTGTTTTGGGATGTATTTATTCCTAAACAAGCAGACGGGTTTTAAGGGTGGATTTTTGTTGTTGTTTTTTGGTGAACTAAAAAGTGCTTTTTAAAAATTCAAACTAATTTGTTCGTTCTTGGAACAGCTCAGCAGGTCTCGTTGAAATCTAAACATTCTACTGTAATAAATATGATCTAAACGGCGTTAGAATGAAAACACCATGCTTTATATTCAAATCAAAAGTTAACCACAGAAAACTTTAAATGTACACCTCTGTGGCGATCGCATTGTATTAGATTACAAGGTGTGTAGTGCTTACTGCGGTTAGTATAACCGCCTGACACGTACTATAATTTGAAAATCAATTCGGAAAACATCAATCATTTTCACTTGTTGTTTGTCAGGGAATTCAACAGTTTTGGTAACCAACAAGCAGCTTCAGTAAAAACAATCAACAGTTCGGTGTATTTTTTAACGCGCTATTATTTTTAATAACAATAAACAACTACACGGTTCTATCAAGTTTAATTTAGAAAACGTCTAAACAATACTACTAAACCTCTTTGAAACCAAAGTTTCCGACCCCAATTTAAAAAAAGAAACTTTGTGACTTTTTAATAATTAGGTATACTTTTGAATGTAGCTATAACGTTGTGGTTATCCATTATAGATAAATGAAACAATTTAACTTTGTTTGAACAACTTATATATTTGAGTAAAGCCGACCGGTTTCGAAACGACCATTCCTTCTTCAGGGCAAGCGTATACTAATTTGACAGTTTCGAAATATGGATGAGAACAATGTATTATTGTGGTAGGGGTGGAGCCGTTGCTAGGTATTAATGAAGAGTGGGTGGGTAGGGGAACTTTTCCATGATTGGAAAAATCAAGAAAAAAAATCACTTAAAAATAATGAATCTATTATCAACAAACAAAAAATATTGTCTTATAGCCCAATCGTGGATATGTTATCCTACCCACCCACTCTTCATTAATGCCTAGCAACGGCTCAACCCCTACCATAATAATAATATATTGTTCCCATCCATATTTCGAAACTGTCAAATTAGTATACGCTTGCTCTGAAGAAGGAACGGTCTTTCCGAAACCGGTCGGCTTTACTCAAATATATAAGTGGTTCAAACAAAGTTAAATTATTTCATTTATTTTTAATAATTATTTTTAGATGAAACAAAAGTTAGAGCGAAGTAACAACAAAGATTGTAATACATTTTTGAAATAAAATATTTTGTGATTTTTTTTTCGTAATTTTAGTTAGAAAAAAAGAAGAAAAAAAAAATTGAAAGCATTTTTCATCATCCTTTAAACACAGTTTTTAGTTTTAGGATACGTTCAAAAATATTCCAGATATTTGGATTTTATTGCAAAGCGGAAATAATCTGACCATCTGACAAAATATGCTCGAGGTTTGAGGGGTTAATGATGAAGACTGTACACTTGTTAGAAACTTACCAGAACCATTCCCAAATACAGGGTGGGGCAGAGAGGAGTTACTGATTTCAAAAAATCACTGAAGGCCCCCCAGACCGAGCAGAGGGGCGGGGTGGGTGCCGTTAGGTTTAAAAAATGATGCCGTTTATGTTGGTGACCATGCCATGGTCAGGAAAGTACTGGGGTTTTGTTGTGGAGACGTTCTTTAAAAACTGAAAAAAGCGTTGAGGCTACGCATGGAGCTTTCCGAGTCCGGTTCGAGTTAAATCTTAATGACAGTTTTTCTCATCCTAAAACCATTCGGAAATGTATCAGTAATGTAAGGTGGACAGAAACTGCACATTCTAAAATACCAGTTGGGCGACCTAAAAGTCTTCAACCCAAGCAGCGCGGAAAAATGCCGCTGCGCTTGGAATATCGTCCAGAATTATAAGGAAAACCTTACACTCAGACCTCCATCTGTACCCCTACAAGATGATGCGTACATGGGAATTGAGCCCACAAGATTTTGTGAATAGTAGAGATGCTTGCATTGCAATCGTAACTGCTGTATCCCTCGGCGCTATTTTGTGCACTGGCGACGAAGGATTAACCATTACCTTTATTGAGTTATTCATCTCACTATTGTGAGATGTTGGAGAACGTTAGGCATCCCAAAATGGAAGAGTATGGCGAGGAACACGACACAAAAGCCTTCTGGTTTCAACAAGATGAAGCCATGGCCCATGCTGTTCATCGTTCATGCGAAATTTTGCAAAAGCTCTTTCTAGGTCACCTGATCTCTTTGTGGAGGAATATTCTATGGCCCCGTCGCTCTCCCGATTTGACCCGAGTGACTTTTTTCTGTAAGGATACGTCAAAGCTGAGGCAAACAAGTTTCGATCTCGAACCCTTGAATATATAAAGATTTTGCATGCAAACATATATTTTTTTTAAATGGCTCACTTTACGTTTTTTCTAAATAAAATTATCTACTGACAACGAAAAAAATATAAAACACATTTTATTAGACAAATCTCAATATATAAAACAAAGTCGGGTTAGTTACACCATTTATAACTCAAGAACGGCTGGACCGATTTTTATGATCTTTGGTTTGTTGGATTAGTCTCCGGCCCGAATAGCAGAATCCTACTAATATTATAAAGGCGAAAGTTTGTATGGATGTATGTTTGTTACTCTTTCACGCAAAAACCACTGAATGGATTTTAATAAAACTTTACAATAATATAGCTCATACATCAGAGCCCGCGACGCCATTGTTGCTAACTCACGCGTTTTGAGAACTTTATTGAGAGAAATATGTTCCATTTGGGACAAGCCTGGGCCATGTGCTGTTTGGTTAAGCGGGGCGTGTATTGCCTTTCGTCCCCTTTGCGAGAATTCATCCCCGGGAGCTGTTCGACGGATTGAACCCTGAGACCGTTTCCGAGACCCCGGCGCACGGAGATCATTTAAGCCGATCTTCAATTATATCCCCTTTGTGCTGACAACAAGTAAAACCCCCATGTACCGAAGGCGCGAACCTTTAGGGCCAGAGAGAGAGAGAGAGGTTATTGACAGTTATAGTATAGAAATTCCCTTCTAGCCTTCTGTTTTCTGCTGTCTTGCAAATATGTTTTGATAGAATAAACCTTGTGTTAGCATACTCTGTTTTACTAAACTGATTGACCCGAAATACCCACCCGTAATAACGTAGAGAGATAAGGCTGATAGCCGACCTATGAACCTGAGAGAAGACTTCTCCTCTGCCGGACTGAGCTGGCCGCCGCAAGGAGACGGATGAAGGGGGGCTAACCCTAGCCCCGGACCAAAGGTAATGTCCGCCCTCTCATGTCTCGTCCAGAGACCACTGTTATCTTGATTGACCTGTAGTAATGTTCTTATGACTTCGTCTGGCGGGATTCAGCCCCGTGGCGGGCCCCCAACGCCGGAACGATTGCACTGGAGCCTCTTGATGAGGCTCAGCGCATTGCAATCTATTAGATGTCATTTATAGTTTTACAGGATTTAGCCTGCGATAGAATGAGATAGTATAATCGGTCTTCTCTTTGTGCGGTGCTTCGTAGCCTCCCCATTCTTGTCTACTTAATTTTCTGATGGTTCACCTCTACCGCGTGTGAACTCTACACTTGTCTTTATTTTTTTTATAATTGCGATCTAAACCTTTGGTTTCATAAAGGTGTCGATATATTTTACTTTTTTTGTACTTAACATTTATATTTGAATACAGAGCGTGGTGCTTATCTTTTTAAAAACGTTTAGATCATATTTCTAACAAGATTTTCATGGGAGACACAAAGATTTCTATGAGACCTATATGAATTGCTTCGAAAAGCGAACAAATTAGCCTGAGGGGTTAACACACAAGTAGTGGATAATCTTTCGAAAGCTTTTGTTGAAGCGTTGCGTTGCAATGATTGAATTTTCACTTAATGGCTTTCGAGTAGGAAACTGCTGATAGCTTGCACGGATATTTTATTTCACAATGTCGGCAAACAGAACTTCACTCCACTATGATAAGGGGATCCCATTCAAACTTCTTATCTGGACTTGAGTATTATTTTCTAGTTAAAGCTTTGTTCATGATAGACATACAACCAATAATAGGCTGGGCTGTCAATCCACGGAGTTTGTTTTGTTTCATTTTTTTGCAATGATGGTTCTCTCAGTCGTCACTTCATTTGGATACGGTTCTAACTTTACTTTACCATGTTCTGAGATATGAGGTGTCAAAGTTTGCAAACATGTATGTGGGTGGGTAGAGGATAGTAATATATATGTAAAGAAAATATATTGCATTTAAATTTGAATCCTATAGTATATTTGCATGCGTATATTATAACTTTATAACACAGGCGTATGTATGTATAAATATCATGCAGTATTATCCAGCCTCATTTAGATGTTCTTGTTTTTGCCACTATTTGCTGACGGTTTGTTCCTGCCATCAAACTTAAGTGTGTATGTGTGTGTAGGTATATGTATGTATATGTGTATATATATGAATATACATGTATGTGTGGGTATGCATAAATACATGTTTATGTAAGTATATATATGTATGTATGTGTGCATGTGTGTATGTATGTGTATTTATGTACATACATATCAGCTACCTTACTTATTTGTGTTTACTTTCCAGGCAACTTTGGCAATTTGTGAGTTATTGGAAACATTTCTACCAATTTTCTATTTTTTTATATAATTTTACTTAAATATGTGTACCTACACTTACTAGACTTCATTTCAATATAACTATCTTCTATTGGTCACCATGATACAGGCAGCTGCCTAGTATGGTGACCTTATGTATCTTCTCAAGTAAATGTATTAATCATGTAACATGTACTTATAAATAAATAAATAAAAATAAATAGTGTCAGTTAGAATGCAATCATCAATTCTCATTTGTTTTGTTATTCTATTATTTGATTGTAAAATATGAGATTTTGTTAGAAGAAACCATTCAAAGGAAAGTGATATAAATAAACTTAAATGTCGTTTCTTTGTTAAAAAAACTTTGTAACACAAGTGTTTTATTTGTAAATTAATAGAAAGGAATTAAACCTCACAACTTATTATAAAACGACATTTTTCGTTTTAAACCAAAAATGGAGAAACTTCAATTTGAATTTACACTTTTACCTGGAGGCGATGGCAGGTCTAATATTATTAGCATTACAAAAATAGTCACAAGTGATGAAAAAGTATTTACATTACCAGAAATGCTACAATCCGCCAGCCATCACGAGGAGATCATGAAGAGTGGTGCTTTTGGAAATATAAAAAATAATAATTTTTTTTATTGTTAAACTAACGTTTAAGACAAGATTTTTATGCATAGCACAAAGGGTAACAATTATTATAAGCAATAATTATCAGCCTTAAACACTCATCCACATTGAAAAAATCTTCCGAGAAAAGATACATGACGCCAACGGGATTTGAACCCAGTCCTTCTGAAAAGAAGCGAGGGATTTTAACACTAACAATGTCTCTCTCGCAAAAATAAAGTTGGTTGTTTTCAAGTGGAAAAAATATAATAAGCAGTAATTGTTGAATGAAACACTAGTATATATTGAATCATTTGGCGGGTACAAGATAAGCCGCCATAGCTCAATTGGGAGAGCAGCTGACCGGCAATCAGAAGGACACGGGTTCAAGTCCCGTTGGCGTCATGTATCTTTTCTCGGAAGATTTTTTCAATGTGGATGAGTGTTTGTGGATGAGATTTTTTCAATGAGGCTGATAATTATTGCTTATAATAATTAAATAAAAAATAGTTGGAAAAAAAGATACCAGGTTAGAAGAGTCTGGTTAACCATGACAGAAGAACTAAAAAAAACATTTGTAGATGAAGATGCTAACCTACAGTTCGGAGACCAATACCTTGAAGAACTGGAAGAAAAAAGTTTACAGGTACATCAAAAAGAAGATGCATTAGGAAAATTGATTGAAAAGTTTATGGAAGATAAGCAACAGAGCTTAAAAAACATAACTGAGAAGTTTGCTAAAGAAAAATTCTATACTAAAAATACAAATGCAAGCCAGTGGATAGAAGTGTTTGAAACAGAATGTTTAAGGTTTGATGTGACCATGGATGAAAAAAAATAGAAATACTCAGATTGTTCATGGATAAATCTTGTATAGACTGGTACAGTTCCATGATTATAAAACTAACAATGAACTCAGAGTGGGCAACATGGAAAAACAAATTCTGTGAATCATTTGCAAAGGATGGAACCCTGTCACATACGCACTATCATTTAGATACAAAGATGATTCTCTGTCGGATTATGCTGTGAGAAAAGAAAAAATTCTATTGGATATGAGAAAATCAATCGACACCGGTACTTTGATAGATCTTGTTGCTTCCGGAGTACCAGAATTCATACTTAACAAGATCGATAGAGGAGTATTACAAGATACTGTAGATTTGTTTAATGAAGTAAACAAGTATGAACATATGATAAGAGAACATTTGGAAATGCAGAACATAATATATTTGGGGGTAAAAATTCATGTAAAATTTGTGAAAAATTGAATAAGGGCACTCGTTACCACCTTGAAGCCACATGCTGGTTCAAAACAAAAGAGGATGAAACATTTGAGAGAAATGCCATTAAACATGTAAACAATTCAGTGATAGAGACTGAGTTAAATGAAAATGATAAAAAAAACTAATAGTAACATCATTAATAAAAGTCAAACTATTACTAAATGATAAATCAAAAATATATGGAATT
The DNA here is from genome assembly GCA_929108145.2 of Limnephilus rhombicus. Classification (NCBI taxonomy): domain Eukaryota; kingdom Metazoa; phylum Arthropoda; class Insecta; order Trichoptera; family Limnephilidae; genus Limnephilus; species Limnephilus rhombicus. The sequence goes on from OV815293.1 coordinate 7,563,977, forward strand.
TATGACTCGGGTTCAAATGTTTCTCTAAAGCCGGGTCCATTGCGCGTCATTTGCCTTGACAGTCCCATAACAAGTCAATGTTTGTCATCAAATTTTGTCAACTTTTGTTGTGTTTCGAGTTTTGTTGTGCTTCCCTAAACTAAAAGGAAAAGGAAACAATTTGAATGAAACAAATTTAGTAACGATTAATGGTGTTAAAAATACGAGTGGTTTGACAACGTTACAGATAAAAAAAAATTAAATTGGAGAAAAATGTTGATGTGTACATTGTTGATGAACACAATTTCAAGTATGATTTTTTGATTGGATTAGACATGATAAAAGACTTCAAACTTACAAATATCACAGAAACTCTGCCTGAATAATACAAATAAAAAAGAAAATTATTCTACAGATATGAAAACGAATACTGAATTTAAACATATAGAAAAACACAGAATTAATTTTAAGGAACATGTTAAAGAAGATTTTAAAATAACAATGAATCATTTAAATAATGATAAAAAAAACAGAAATAAATGAACTAATAGACAAATACTCATCAGGGTTTTTTTTTTAAATTTGACAACAGATTTTTATCCAATTACTGTACAATTTTCTCATTTTGACAGTCTTAACACCTAGGAAGATGATTATTATACAAAAAAAAATCTTAAGGCTATCTAAAGAAAAGTTATATATATCTAGTGTTTCCGCTATTTCGTTCAACAGCACCATTCCTCTTGTCATGCTATGCTGTGCTAGAACATAAGTTCTGCCGTATGGTATTTTGAACAAGTCGTGTCGACGACTACGGCTGAAATTTTCAGGCACGTATAAACCATAACATTCCAAGAGGAATGGGCTGTCAATACGATTATGGATTATGTTAAAACTAAGAATTGCAAGATTTGCATAACGTCTAGTTTCCAAGCTAAATCTATTTGTTGCCTCAAGTAATTCCATATGGTACATGAATCTCGGGTACGTTCCATTCATCCGCATATAGACATACCTAAGGAACTTTTCCTGAATTTGTTCTAGCATATTAATATATTTCGCTTGGTGCGGAGTCCACACACCACTGGCACACTCCAGCTTACTTCTTATGACTCCATCAAACATGGCTATCATTGCATCTGGGTCATCAAATTGCTTACATATTCTGATGATGAAACCCAGGAGTTTGTAGCATGCTGGAGTGAGCCGTGATATATGATCCGAGAATGTCAGTTTGGGATCAAAGACGATACCGAGATCTTTAAAGCTATTGACTCGGCATAATGTTTTCCCTTTAATGTTGTATTAAAAAACTATGGGCTTCTGGGAGTGGGTATATGTCATAGTTACACATTTTTGTATATTGAATTCTAATTTGTTTTTTACTGACCATTCTGCAATAGCATCAAGGTCAGATTGCATTTTTAAGCAGTCATAGTAACAGATTATTTCCATCAAAAGTTTGAGGTCATCTGCAAATAGAAGACATTTGCAATATTTTACACAAACCTGGATGTGTGGTGTTTGCGAAGAGTAAATATGATGTTGGTACTGAATATGAAGCGAAGATAGACTTATTAGTGGATAAATATTGTAGTAAGAGGCCTTACAGATGCAGTGTAGAAGATAAAAAGGAAATAGAAGAGCAAATAGCAAAATTATTACACAATAAACTGATAGAAGAGTCGTACAGTCCATTTGCTGCACCGGTTACTCTAGCATTTAAAAAAGAAGAAAACAAAAGATCCAGATTATGCATAGACTTCAGAGACTTAAATAAAATAGTAATACCTCAAGCTCAACCATTTCCATTGATTGAAGACCTAATGACAAAGACCTGAAATTGCAAATTTTTTTCAACGCTGGATATAAACTCAGCATTTTGGTCTATTCCGTTGCGGATTGAAGAAAAAAAAAACAGGATTTGTAACACAGGAGGGGCATTATCCATGGACCTGCCTGCCTTTTGGATTGAAGACTTCTCCGGCCATTTTTTAGAGGATATTAAGCAATATATTGAGAAAATATAAACTAAACGAATTTGCTGTCAATTACGGTGACCCGACAAATTGTCCTGCGACAATTCATCCGGCGACAGTTCACCCGGCCGACAGTTCATCCTGCCGACAGTTCATCCTGCCGATCATCCCGCCGACAATTCATCAGGCGACAATTCATCCTGCCTGATCATTTAGAAGATTTTTATTAAGTAAGTATGCAAAGAGGATATACGGCCGTACAACCAAAATCGATATACTTATATCTGAAGGCATATTGAGTGGAAATCCGCTGTAAAAATATTTTTACTAACAATAATTTCGACTCTCCGAAGAAGCATGCGTGAATAACAAAATACGACATACTTATACTTATAGGTTAGGTTAGGTTAGGTTGAATTGTCAAGATGAATTGTCGCCGGATGAATTGTCGGCGGGATGAACTGTCGGCAGGATGAACAGTCGCCAGGATGAACTGTCGGCCGGATTAACTGTCGCAGGATGAACTGTCGCCGGATGAATTGTCGCAGGATGAACTGTCATGGAACCGTCAATTACATAGATGACATTCTTATTTTTTCAAAAACTTTTGCTGAACACATTGATCATCTAACAAAGCTGCTGAATGCAATCAAAACAGAAGGTTTCAGATTAAATTTTACAAAATGCGCATTCACATCAGATATGGTAAAATATCTGGGTCATATAATTCAGTCAAGCCAGTAAAGGATAATTTGATTTCAATAAAGAATTTTCCTATTCCAAAAACACAGAAGAATGTGAGACAATTTCTAGGAAAAATCAACTTTTATCATGAGTACATTCCAAAGAGTGCAATAATACTAGATCCTTTGCATAATTTATTCAGGATAAATCAAAAGTTTATTTGGACTGATAAATTCCAAAATGCTTTTAAAACGATGAAAAACCTAATATGAAATTTTTGATCAAGATTAACCAATTAATGTATATACAGATGCTTCTCTAGAGGGTGTTGGAGCTATTTTAAAACAGACACAATCTGATGGAGAAGAAAAACCTGTTGCTTACTTTTCGAAAAAATTAAACGGCCACCAGAAAAAAGAAAAAGCAATTTACTTAGAATGCTTAGCTATAAAATAAGCAGTGAGATACTGGAAATACTGGTTGATAGGTAAACCATTTACAGTTTATTCGGATCACAAACCACTGGAAAATATGAATCCCAAATCTAGAACCAATGAAGAGCCGGGTGACTTAACATATTACCTATCCCAATATGATTTTCAAATTAAATATTCTCCAGGAAAATATAATATTGAAGCTGATTGTCTAAGCAGAAACCCAGTCTTAGAACCAGATGAAAACGAAGATGAGCAATTAAAAGTTGTCAACTTAATAAAATGAGAAGAAAAAAGATCAGGTCGAAAATGAGAGGATACAGTGCAGGAGAGATAAAGTGATATCGAAGAATAATGTTTATTACAAGAAAGTAAAAAAAAAAAGAAAAAATAATTCTATCAGAAAAATTCAGCACAGATTTTATAAAAAATGTTCATACCGACCTAGGTCACATAGGAATTAATCAAATGCAAAAAATGATAAGCTCATGGTACACATCACAAAACATGACAAACAATATAAAGAGAACTTGCGAAAGTTGCGCAGTATGTTTAAAGAACAAATCAAAAGGTCAAAATAAATATGGATTGATATCCTACTTCGGTCCCGCAATAAAACCTTTTGAAATATGTTCCATTGATACAATAGGTGGTTTTGGGGGTTCACGGTCAACAAAGAGATACTTGCACCTGCTATCAGATCATTTCACGAGGTTTGCATATATTTTGACGTCAAAAACTCAAAATACCAACGATTTCATCAAACTCTTAAACTCCACAGAAACTAATGACATTGGCGTGATACTCTCAGACTAATACCCGGGTCTCAATTCTAGAGAATTCAAAAAAAATTTGGATGAAAAAAATATTCCAATAATTTTTACTGCAGTGAACCCACCTTTCTCAAATGGATTAAATGAAAGATTAAATCAAACGTTGGTCAATAAAATTAAATGCAAAATCAACGAAAATGACTCAAAAGTGGCTTGGACAACTATAGCGCGTAATTGTGTAAAAAACTATAATGAAACGGAGCACACCGTCACTGGATATACGCCTCAGTACCTACTTAACGGCACAGATGTTAAGTTTTTGCCAAATGAGTTAAAACTTAAGAAGACCGACATCGATTTGATTCAAGACAGAAGAAAAGCTCTGGAAAATACTATAAAGTCACATAATTACAACAAAATAATTTACGATAAAACCAGGAGACATATTAACTTCAAAGTTGGTGATACTGTTTTTGTAGAGAATGGAAACAAACTTAACAGGAAGAAGCTCGAAGAATTGAGAATCGGACCCTACAAAATCATAGAAAAATTATCAAACTCAATTTACAAGATAAATACTGGTCGAAAAAAATTAGAATCAAATTTTTTCCACATCTCGAAGTTAATTCCAGCACCTGCATTTATGAACCATGAAGAGGGTATCGAAGATGAATGAAAATTTTGCAATAATTTTCTTTCCCGGGGGGGGGGGGGGGGGGGGGAGATGTAAAGGAAATATATTCCCTTTAAATTTGAATATCAATTCAATTATCATTTATTTTGTTATTCTATTATTTGATTGTAAAATATGAGATTTTGTTAGAAGAAACCATTTAAAGGAAAGTTATATAAATAAACATAAGTGTCGTTTCTTTGTTAAAAAATTTTGCAACACAAGTGTTTTATTTATAAATTAATAGAAAGGAATTAAACCTCACAACTTATTATATATATAATATTTATCCACTCTTCATTAATACCTAGCAACGGCTCCACCCCTACCATAATAAATATATATAAATGAAATATATCAATGGACAAACGATTGGCTTCTAAAACTCAATGCCGAAAAATGCACTGTCCTACATGTTGGAAAAACTAACTTTACACTTGCATACAAACTTAATGGAACGCCACTAAAAGCAGTGACATAACAATAAGACTTAGGAGTTACCATATCACAAGATTTAAAATGGGAACCGCACATCGCTGGGATTGTGAAAAGAGCAAACTTACTAACATATTTAATCAGGAAAGCATTCCTTGACCTAACACTGGACATGATGTTAAAAATATACAAAACATATGTGCGACCTCTCCTGGAATATGCTTTCCAAATATGGAGTCCTTACTTCGCAAAAGATATAAATCTGATAGAGGGAGTACAGAGACGTTTCACTAAAATACCAAGAGCTTTGAAAGATCGGCGATATGAAGATAGACTCAAAGAAGTAAGATTACCAACCTTAAAAGATAGAAGAGAAAGGGGTGACTTGATCGAGACTTTCAAAATTTTATCTGGACACTACAGCTGTCCTGGCATCCAAGGAATCTTCACTACTAATAAAAATATAATTCTCAATAATTCTGACACTCAAAAAAATTTACCAAAACGTCTTTTGCATCTAATCCTAGAAAACACTTCGTTGAAAATAGAGTGGTGGATGCTTGGAACAAACTCCCACAACATGTCATCGATGCAACTAACATAAACCAATTCAAAGCTCTATTGGATTCATATTTGGAGAGAAGAAAGGACTAACTTAGTTAAAAATTAAAATTTACTGTCAAACTATTGTGAAATTAGATATGAGCGCATCAGTAGAATGCTGCCTGCTCATTATATAATAATAAAAATATTTGATTAATAATAATAATACATTGTTCCCATCCACTAATTTGTAACTGTCAAATCAGTATACGTTTGCCCTGAAGATGGAACGGTCGTTCTGAAACCGGTCGGCTTTACTCAAATATATAATCGGTTCAAACAAAGTAACATTGTTTATTTACTATTCATATATTATTATAAAACTCATGTGCAGTTAACAAAATATAGTTTAAAAAAAATTAATATTAAGTTTTGTGTTCTGAAAACGTCTTACGACGGGCGACATTACGTTCGCTTAGTGTGGACATAAATAATTTGCTTACATCAAACCAGTGTCCATTTACAAAACCTATACTTCAAATAGATTATGCTGCACCCTAAACTGTGGACCTAGGAAAAATCGTTAATCTTCTAAAAGGCATAAACCATATTCTATTTAACACATTTTATTCATTAAGATGCTGCGTACTCTTTTACATAAGGTGTTATTTTACTACTATCTCGATTGAATTATCTTCTGGTGATAGTAAACTATCTATAAATCCATTAGATTTTCCGGATAGTCTTGGATTGACGCAGTGAAGTGGCACTTAGTGAAGTGTTTTTTTGTTGTTTTGCGCAGTTCTCAGGAATTTGTGATGTCATTTTATCTTCTTTAACTGAAAATTCGGCAGCAATAATGAATTATCTCTGTCACCGACATTTTCATAAAGTGTTTTTTTAAATCTGAATGGAATAACTTAATCAAATAGAGCAAATTTATTTTTTGGCACCATTTTAATTCAAAATTAAAGGATTTTTTGTTTTGACAACTTTTAATGTCCATAAATCCAATATGTTTCGAGAACGATGCTCTCTTCCTCAGGGTTTACTTAAAACTAATTATAAATAAACTTAATGGTGTCAATTAGGGAATGCAAATCTCGCGAGATTGGGGCTTAAGCGAGATCTCGCGAGTTTAGAATAACAATACTGCGAGATCTCGCCAATTTCGAGATCTCGCGAGATTGGCAGTTTTGTGTGTTTTTTTTGCAAATAATCACAATATTTGAATAAATTATAAAAAAAATTATAAGTATTATAAGATTAACATTTATATTCACGAATTTTTCAATACACTTTTATGCATCAAACATTGTTTGACGTATTTGTCTTTAATTTTTTAATAAACTTCGTAGTAAACTTTGACGTACGTATCTATCAAATAACAAATGAAATACCACGCTTGGTACAAATGAGCGGCGGGGGACTTAGGTTTTTAGTCACCGCGGGGGGGGGAGGGATTAAAAATTGCAAAAAGTTGGTCACGTAGTATGGATACGTTCCCTTAGCTAGCAACAACTATTAGTAAACAAAACAAATGCGCGCTGATGACGCTGCACGCCGGCTTAATTTTCGATCAATCGCACGCACAAACGAATCTGAGAGACACCTCGTCCCGCGACCGCTACCTCAGGCCGCCGCCTCACGCGCATCGAACGAAACCGACAGATCGCAACTCCGTCCGTGTCAGTCCACGCTTCGAATAAGACGTTTTTATGCTCGAGTGCAATCTCGTTAAACTCGCGAGATCTCGCCTTTTTTTCGTCCGAGATCAATCTCGCTAAAAAGGGCCGAGATCTCGCGAGAACGAGATTGCATTCCCTAGGGTCAATGGAAAGATAGGAGTGGGAAGGGGAGAAGTAGGGTAATAATAATAATAAAGGTCTTTATTCCAGAATGTGGGGAGGTGAGTGCAATCCCACACATCCTATATAGTGTGTAAGTACATACATAAAAGACATAGATATTTATAAAATATGGTAATAAGAAAATAAAATAAAAATACAAGTAAAAAAATAAAAATAAATCAGTCTGGGGTTATGGGAGCCAGTGTCTTCCTCCAATGTTCTTCTAAGCTCGATCCTGAAGTCAAACGGGATTCTATTATGAGAATGTTTCTGGAGTGGTTTATCCTTCCCCTCAGTCCTGCAATCCTGGTTCTTAATAGAGCTTTAAATCCTGGAACTCGCCCTTCTAATTAAAGGCCCAATTTACAAAGGGAACACGTTCAATAATGGGTCATTTAAAAATATTTTTTGATTATTTATAATACTTAGATTTGATTTGCGCTCTTCCTATCTGATGTTGCGTTCGGCCTACAGTCAGCAGCTTTGTTTTGTCTTTATTAATTTATCTTCATGTTGTTAGGTTCTTAGTTTAGGTAAATTAAGTAATTCATGCGTTTTTAGTTTGAAACGAAACTTCGCAAATGTCAAATCCATACAAAAAAACATTGCCGTAATGGAGGAGATGGTGATTTTTAAACTTTTAATGAAAATCGAATTTTAATGCATATTTTTCCGTCTATCCCGACTGAAACCGATGGTTATTGTGGTAATTAAGTTTAAAAGTAATTTACTTTTCAAATTTGATGTCTATTTAAAGTGTAGCGGCATGCGGCGGCTTGTTCATAATTTACCCAAAAAAATAATTGTATAATAATTAAAGTTATTGAAGAACAATATTGTAGTATGCTTCTTACAATATTTTTATTGTTTATAGATTTCATATAATATGTTCTTTTATCCAGCTCTGGCGTTATGAAATTTGTATAAATGAAAATGTGTGTATTTCATATATTTCAGCGGCAGGGAGGAAAGGCAGGGGGAAGATGGGGTTCGCGAAGAGGGAAGTAACGAGGGACGGGGAAGGCGGGGAAGTTGGAAGGGAACGGGGACGCACGGGAAAGGACATGCAAGGAGAATCAGTTTATTTCTATGAATGTCATTGCAACGCATGCCGGGTACCAGCTAGTCTTATATATAAAAATGAATCGCTGAATATGTTGCTAAGCGCAAATCTCGAGAGCAGCTGAACCGACTTCGCTAATTCTTTTTTTAGAATATTCCTTGAAGTACGAGGATGGTTCTTACACAGAGAAAAATTAAGAAAATTGCACAGAAAATTGGATAATTTCAGAAAACCTAACGACTATCGCACGTTTGACAGTTCGCGTGTTTGAGAATGACATTTTGCAAAACAATGAGTGTTAAATCAGGAGTCTATTTTTAAAAATCTTTAAGTTGATAAATTTATTTAAAGTAGGTACTTCCCTAATGGTTTGAATCGAATTAAGAATTTTAGATATTTTAAATAGGTACCTATGTTGGGTACCAAATTTAATATACATGAAAAATGGATATTTGAATAAAAATTGTAAAAGGTGGCACGCGGGCTGTTTAAAAACTGAATGTACTGGGATTGAATATATGGAACGCGGGAGGGAAGGGGGAAGGCGGGGAAGGTGGAAGGGGAACGCGGGAGGGGAAGGGGACGTGTGAGGGGGGAGGGGAACTCGGGATGGGGGTTCGCGGGACGGGGGAAAGGGGGGGAGTGGAGTGGGGAGAGGGAAGGTGGAGGTGAAGGTGGAATTATTAAATGGCATAGCAGAATGACCAGCTAGTAATATATAAAAATGAATGTTTGTAATTGAGAAATTAAAATTTGTATATAAAAATTTCAATATGTATCACGTGAGCTGTTGGAAAACTGAATGTACCGGGACAGAATATATGGAACGTAGAAGACGGAGGTGAATGCGGGAGGGGGGTTTGCAGAACGGGGTAGCGGGAGACGAAGTGGGAAAGAGGGGAAGGTGGAGGGAAAAACAATTTCTTTATTCAGTCGCATTGCAACGCATGCTGGGAACTCGGTGGTTCCATATAAAATAATATTGTTGCCACACCCACATAATAATAGTAAAACGTCATTAATCAGTAAACTTTACACTTTAATAGGAGGCTGTTGATATTGAGACATTACCTTGTTTATATTGGCAAAGAAAATGGCCGATAAAATGTTTGCGACCAGAGTCATAGTCATAACCTTTTATGCATTGTGATAACAGTTAATTTTCATTTGGAAAAGTGCCTCAGTGAAAGTTTTCCACCATTTGATTTGAAGTGGAGGTTTCTGATATTTAATTATCTTTTATCTGCGAAAAATATAGTTACAATAGATAACTATTGATTTTCGTTTCGCAGTACCAAACTACACATAACATTGAAGGTATTTTTAATAAATTAATAGATAAAGCATAAGACCGAATTATTAATACTTATACCGTAGTTTTTCACTACACCGAACCGATGTGCGGTGCAATATTTATACCGCTTTAAAAAAAGTCAACCTGATTTTTTAATTCATTCTAGGTGACTATTTGACGACCTCCGTGGTCGCAGCATCGAATCCCGGCATGCGCAAATTTTTTTATTTGATTAATTTGTGTTATTTCACAATTAAATAATTTAAAAATAAATATATTATATATTTGCGGCACGTTCCAGAGTGGAAGATACTATCATTGGAGGGGACCCACCACTTTCCCAACGGCGTTATAAGGAAATATATGGTTTCCTCCTTCACCGCACACGTCAAGACTCTACTTTTTTTTGAACGAAGCTACATTTATTTGAACGACTCTAGACCCTCCAATGTCCATGCATACGGGGTAAGTAAGCAGTATGCAAGTACTTACATTAACATTATATAAAAGATAAATAGAAGTAGCAGCCCGTGGAATAATTCTTCTGAAATAGGTAACATCAAAAAGAGAAAATAGTGTTAGTAAAAGAAAAAGAAAAATAAAAATAACGGCTATGACCAGTCGAAGAAACCTTCTGTAAATAAAATAAGTAATGAGGAAAAAACAGTTATATGATTATGTTATAATGTAAGTAATTACTATAATAGCGGAAAGAAAATAAAATATATAAAAAGAAAAGCCAGAGAAAGTATTCCATTGACCACCAGGCAGTCCCAATGAGAATGCGTATAGCTATCAGCCCAATCGCAGACGATGCTCGAAGTCCGCGCCCTTTAGCCGGTTCCCCGATTTTGCCTCGAAGAAATGCACTTGGAAGAGAAGGGGAAGATTTTGAAGACCTTGAGGAAAAGATGAGCGTCGGGTTACCGGAGGGGGGACGGAAGGACATCGAGACCGCGCGGTTACGCCTCAGGTCTACGCATGACGATGGGGGAGGCGCGAAGATACTATTAGTATCGCCCTGGTGTAAGACCACCATTTAGAATTGAAAAGTTGCTTGAAATGGCTTTAGCCATGTTTGGTGATCAGATCTGAATAGCCAGGTACTTCCCCATCTTCCCCTTCCCCATCCCACTACCTTCAGCCTCACAACATACCCCAATTAGGGATGACATAGTCTCACTGGCACCAAACAGGAGCAGTTGAGACTCTTGTGCGATATTCATTTAAAAAAACGGCCAAAATGGAAAACAAATTAAGGCGATGCAATGCGAAGCAATACAAAATCATGTGTCTTAGTTTCCAACAAAAGCTTTAGTTAAATACTCGTATATACTACGAATATTCACATCTTTGCTATAACTAATTATTTTTAAGTATTTTTTATAAACATAAGAAAAAATATATTACAAGGTTTATAAAATAACTTCGACGTGTAAAATCTCTTACATACGATACTCTTTTCAGATAACATTTTATTGTATAACACCTCAAATAAAGTTCCTTGGTTAATGATCGAAAAGTTTTAAAGTTTGTGTTTAAATTTCACAAAATAAAATTAAACATAGGTACCTTCATGTTTTGACGATGTTTTTTTGCGTGATTTAAAACAGGCTAACCTTATCCAATTCCAAATGTTAGACAATGAGATAGATCGCATTAATGGGGGTTCAGATGAATTTGTGAACACTTAGTGAGAGGATCAGTAGGATGGAAGGCTTTACCCTTTATTGAAATTTATCCGTATTCGCCTAGTGATGAAGGGAACCATAGAAATCAAGGAGAAATGGGCTGCCGTAAGTCCTTAATTCGTTTCAGAGTTGAATTCAGTAAGTAGATTCCTATGACCTTCCTATTCATTCTATTAATGTTCATGGGCAAGGGCGTGTACATAAGGGGGGCTGGGGTTAGGGGGTTCACACACTCCCCCCCATCAGCCCCAGTTTTGCATAGGAAAAATAGAGAATAGTATTCGTAGATTCTTTCATAGAAAATGTCTCTTTTTTGTCTCTTTTTGAAAAGAAAGACAAACATTCCCGGGTTACGAATAACCCAACAATGTTTGAAAATCTCCTACTACCACCACAAGAGCCGAAAATGTTGCTTGTGTTGGAGGAATCGAACACGGGACGCCCGGGCGGGACCTAAACGCGATGCCCACTCAACTACTGACCGGTCAATATAACAATACTATTGGCACCATCTTGTTATCAACCTGTAAATAATAAGTTTTAAAAGGTAAATAGAGGTCCCAAAAATCTTTCTTTGTACTCGTGCCTATGCGTCGCGAAACTAGGGTTGAGAAAACATCACAACCTTAGGATTGTGTGCGTTAGTGCATAGTATTTTTAGGTTCCTTGACAATTGATCCGGCGAAAATTAACCCCCCGACAGTTGAGCCCGCCGACAATTGATCCCTCCGATAGTTGTTCCCCCGACAGTTCCCCCGACAGTTCCCCCGACAGTTGTTCCCCCGACAGATGATCCTGCGGACATTTGTCCCCTTCAAAGGTTGGTCCCTAAAAAGTTTATTTTTTCAAGTTAGTGTGCAAAGAGATCTACGGCAGTACCACCAAAATCGATATATTTTATTTATTTATAAGTACATGTTACAGGATTAATACATTTACTTGAGAAGATACATTAGGTCACCATACTAGGCAGCTGCCCGTATCATGGTGACCAACGGAGGATAGTTCTTTTGAAATGAAGTCTAGTAAGTGTAAACATATTTAAGTAAAATTATAAAAAAAAAAAAATTGGTAGAAATGTTTCCAAAAACTCACAAATTGCCAAAGTTGCCTGGAAAATAAACACAAATAAGTAAGGTAGCTGTTATGCATGTACATAAATACACATACATGCACACACACATACATATATGTACTTACATAAACATGTATTTATGCATACCCACACATACATGTTTATTCATATATATATATACACTTACATACATACACACATACATGTACACACACATATATATACACCTATACGCATACAAACATATGTACATACATATATACCTATACACATACATATACGTACTCATCCGTATATGTCTTTTCCCTCACACATGTAAACAATCTATGTAGGTAAACAGAATAAAAAACCTTAACTCTGCTAAATAATATCAGTTATCTTCTATTATGTTTATTAAATAACCAGCCAAGCTGTGTGTATAGATACCTGATAAAAATAGAAAATTTATATCTGAAGGCATCTTGAGTGAAAATCCAGAAGGATGGATCAACTGTCCGCCGGATCAACTGTCGGAGGATCAACTGTCTAGGGGATTAAATATTAGGGGACCAACTGTCGGGGAGGATTTATTGTCAGGGGCCAATTGTCGGGTCACCGTATTTATACACTTGCTACGTGACGTCCTTCCCATTACCAACCTCAAGAGGTCCAGCATGGTCGATCGTTAAAACAATATATCAATACGATATTGACCAAATCCGTCATCTATGGTCAGTTATCAATACTTGCAATCACGGTCAACAATTACTGGTAAGAGACGCGACAATTGATAAATTTTAATCCGGACTCCATACTATCAGACAAGTTTCGGTTAACTGTCAATATACGCATTTATTTGGACAATGTCGTTAATAATGCAAAATTACTTGCTTATTAATTAACGGAGTTCAACTAACGAAGGTTTTAGAATTAAAATAAGTCGTATGCACGATCCATAAGACAAATAATTCAACTAAGAAGCGACCACTTAATTCCGTTCGATATTTCAAAAACTAAAGTGGGTGAAGTATGACTAAAGCCCTGATTAACTAATTATCTCCAGTTTAGGGTCAAAAAGGTTTCGGAATGTGATTTCATAAAAATCACCTCCAGTGTTGCCAGCAGTATTGATTTTTTAAATTTATTCCCTGTCAAATTGGATCAGTTGCCAATAGTGAGACATGGGTGAAGCCGTGCTATGGTCATCGTTATAAAATCATCTGAAGTCTATCGATCAGATATTCTAAAGTTATCGATTTTAGTGTGCAAGATATCCAGGACTTCATGTGTGCCGTAATTGTAAAAAAGCGAGAAAAGGGCACAGCGAATCGAATTTGAATAATTAAAAAGTTTTAATTTTAATTTTTGAATTTTAATTTTAGTAATTTGTACATATAAGTTTACAAAATTTCTAATTATTTATAATATTTCATATTGCAAACTAAATTTTATTTAGCTCCTACAATACATCTTGAACTTTCCAATTGGTGTGGACTTTAATGTTTGTGGTAGCGTGTTATAAACTTAATTCCTTTGTACGGTAAACTGTTCTGCGTATTCGCCTTGTCTTTTTTTTGAAGCCTGATTTCCTTGCACGTCCTTGTGTTATGTCTGTGAATGTCCTTGTTGAATATAATTTTATTTGAAAAGTATTTTGGTAAAATGTTGTTTATTATTTTATGTATAAATATCATCGTATTCAAGGTCAGCATCTATTTCATGGTTAGCCAATTCAGTTTCTTAAAGGTCTCTGCCCACTACACCGTTCCATACCATGACCGTAACCATAGCGGCGCATGCAAAAAAAAATCTTTGTATCGATCAGTATGAAACGCTGCCCACTAGCCCGTTCCGTCACCGACCAACACCGTCGCGTTCCATGACCGGACTGACTGCGAATTCTCGATGACAATATTTTGCAGGTGTCGGTCCGCTCTATGGTCTATGCATGGCACGCGACGGTGTTAGAACAGGGATCATACGCGTATGATCCCCGTTCTAACCGCGTTACCACTCCATCGGTTCATGATTTGTGTTCATTTTTCGTGTTTATATCCAGGTATTTTAATGATATGACACTATGCTTCTCCTGACGCGTCAGTCCAACACGAAAACACAGGCGAAATGATATAACGGGCACCGATAGAACGGGCACCGTACACCTATTGAACGGGGATGGTACGGACACTAACCGCGGTGAATACGGGTATCATACGGTCACTATGCCCGTTACGTACGGGTATAATACGGTGCTAGCACGTTCTTGTGGGCATAGCAGGGCATAGCGTGTTTATTTCGTGGCTGATACGTTCATAGTACGGTCATGGTATGGAACGGTGTAGTGGGCAGAGACCTTTAACATTTTGTTTACTTTTATCTATTTTGCCGAAGTATTATTCTCATTGCCCTGTTTTGGAGAATTTGAAACTTATTTTGTTCTCGTTCGTTATATAGGAAAAGGATAGTTGAGCAATAGTTAAAATGTGGAGCAATAATTGATTTGTAGAGAGTGATTGCAGTTTTACTCTATAGTTTTTGCCGAATTCTACCCAAAAAAGATATGGTTTTTCCAATTTTATTTTTTAACTCCTAAGTATTTCAATCAGTAACATTTTCAATAATCTCATCATCAATTTTAATTTTGATTTCACTGGATGTCTTCTTATATCCAATCACCATACATTTTATTTTGTATTTAATTTAAGCTTACCGATTTTTAGCTATCTTGATACATTATTTAAAATATTTATTAGTTCTTCATAGTTATCTCCAATTAAGTATATTAGTGTATCATAGGCAAATAGTCATACTTTTCATTTTGAAAATATTTTCACCATTTCACTAATATAGAGTGTGAACAATAGAGGTCCAAGGACCGACCCTTGCGGTACACCTAATTTATTTTCCATTTGTTTTGAAAATTGATTATTAATTTTGGTTACCAGTTTAGTTTGAAAACTGCTGTAAGCGCTCAATGCATCTGTGAATGTACTTCATTCGTCTCAATTCTGGTGGTACTATCTTAATTTATTGTAATATTATTGTTGATGTTTTAATGTTTTATTTTATACAAATATGCGTGTAAAAGTATAAACGAAACTTATTAGACTTTGAAAGAAACCCGTGGATCAGTCGAAATACTAAAAGCAAATCTTTAAGACTTTTGGTATAATTTTTAAAAATTTGTTTAAATAAAAAATCAGAGTGTATAATTCACACACGGTAGAAGTCAATTTAGAAGTCGGTAAAGTAAGATTTTTTCTATATTTTAGTCATATTTTTCGTCGAATTCCAGAGCATCTTTTCCCACATATATTTATTTTTTATTTATTTATTTCTTAAAAACATAACATATTGCATAATACAATGATCTTTGGCTGTCCAAATAGGAAATTTATCCGTTTTAGGACAGTCACAATGAGCAGATTTATTGCATGTACATATTATTGTTTTGTCTATTGTATTGACTTTTACTTAGAAATTACACTTGGTGGATAATAATATATTAGTATTTGTGTTTTTTTCTTTGGAGTCGCTAGATGTCGCTTTCTTTTGTGTTTTCTTTGCATGTTCAATTTGGAGTGGTTTGAAGATTGGATATTGATTTTATAATTTTTTTTTTTTTGGATTTCGTAATAATCGACCCTTGGTTCGCTGAATGTCTGGCCGGTAAGGCTCAACAGTCGCTTTATACCACTACATCAAAGGAGGCTTGCGCAAGACCGTGGATTTATTGTCTTATATTGGAACCGAGTACCTACCCGTGAAATAAGTAAATATTTTATGGCTACCTCATTCTCTGGCACGCTACATCCTGTATTTGTATGTGTATATTTCTTTTTAGTGTCGCTTGCTTCCGTTTCATCGAGTTTCAAATCACAATCGTGTTAAATAAGTTTTCACTTTAAAAAAATACAAAAATGCATTTTTGGTAAAAAGTGATACACGTTTTAATAGTTTCATTACATCAACCCCTCATTATAGAAATATCATTATCAGGTACGGTGGAAATAATGACGTAACAATATTATCTTCTACTCAAAATGAGGTATTAATTTCAATTGGTTTAGCTAATTCAGCTAATACTGAGTGAAATTCCAACAGGAAATTAGAATGAAATTCACAGCACCCGAAAGCCGCTACCTAGCAGCCTTCAGTTTATGTGGTTTCCTGTAAACCGTTTAGTAGCTCGAAAGCCTCCTATAAATAGAATTAAAGCTAAATATTTACAAACATTATGAGCGAAACGATTATGAAATGATGTTCTAGAAACTTATATTGGAGCCCCCTCGAAATCAGAACAGAATAACTTTATTGTTATCAAGTTTAATTTGTAGAGGTTTATTTTAATTTTAATTTCTTTTAAATAATCAGCCGGATTTGCCGAGTCCCGATTAATCGGCAAGTGCCAAGTGCTCGGCTTCGTATTCGCCAAATAGTGAGCATGTCTTTACACACTTGCGGGCCTTGTCCGAATGCCTAGTTTTTTATGGGAACCGACAACATGCCGAGCTAGGCGGGCACTGAAAATCTATGCTCGGCGTTTTACGAGCATCCATCCTCACTACTCGCGATTCGGTAAATAATCGGCTCGGTACTCGGCGAGTCCCACATATCTGGATGCGGCTTTACAAACGAGTATGTCGAAATCAAAAAAATGTTTCTTTCTGTCTATGAGATGGTTATGCATTGCTAAACCATTGATCCGTTTTTTGTACATGAGCTTCACACAGGAGGCCCTGAGGAAAATAATTTCCCTCAGGGCCTATGTCATCTTTGGCGATGCTGTGTGAAGGGTTTTTTTTAAGAAAGGAAAAGGAGGAGAGTTCTGGGAAGGAAAAGGGTTCAAGGGGTGGGTAGGAATTTGGGGTTCAGTGTATCCTGGTCATCCGCCTCCAAGACCTAGACAAACCTCACCCCATCAACCCGGGCACCCCTGCTTAATCACCAAACGTAGCGAACCACTTGGGGTGACCTATGGCAGAGGTGTTGGTTATCCAATAAAGGTTCCCGGGGCGGCGGTACCCATTCCGGTCTCCCAAATTGATACTGATGATTGCGATGAAACTTTGGGGATTTGATGTGTGCATGCCCGCGATGGATTCTATATATACTGGTGAGCTCTGGCATTATGAAATTTGTACAAAAAAAATGCAATAGATGGTACGCGAGCTGTTTGAAAACTGAACGTACCGGGACTGAATGTATGGAATGCGGGAGGGGGGAGGGAAACTTGGTATGGTGGCTCGAAGGGGGAGAGGGGAGTGGGGAGAGAGAAGGCGGAGAGGCAACGCGTGAGGGGAAGGGGACGCGGGAGATGAAGGGGAAGCGGAAGAGGAACGGGATGAATGGGAAAGGACACGCAGGGAGAAACAATTTCCTTATTAAGTGACATAGCAACGCATGCCGGGAACTTATAATATTATAATTTAATTCAAAAAAAGGTTTATTTAAAATTAAGTTCTTTTATGTGATTATTATTACGCGTGACAGCTGTTTCGCCCTCTGAAGACATTATCAAACTGTGGTTATACCACTTACAGACGATACATTTATATAATTTCTAGATAGGTACTTATTGAAAAAAAATATTGCTTTTATTTTTATTACCTACGTTCTTATTAATTTCCGAGTAAAATGACAGAAAATATTAATGGTTATCGTTATAATTATTAATGGCTTTTAAAGTTTCCCCAATTTCTGCATTGTTTAAATTTGACCGAAGGTCGTTAGTCTAGTCTCTAGTCGTTAAGTGAGTTATTCCAAAATGATGACTGATGGGTTTTTTTCCAGCATTATTAAGTATTTGAAATATAATTTGCTCACCGCTCGATACGTTTAAGCAGATTAGTCCACATTATTGTAATATATTCTCGACACAGGTATATCCTAGTGAGACAGGTATAAAAATACGAGTGTGTTTTAGACCACACGACTGAAGTAAAACTTCTTTAGCTCCATCTATATGATAGGAAGAGAGAAAGAAAATTGGCACCTGCCCTGCTCTCTCTTACTCCTACAGTGTGATACAGACAAGAGGCCTGCAAAAAATACGAAACGTAACTGGCAATTGGAGAAAGAGAGAAAGAAGATGTGTGCTCGCACCTCTCTCTCTTTCCCCTACAGTAATATACGAAACGTAACTCTCTATCTTTCTATCTTCACTAACTTATATCTCCCTCTCAACTACCGTTTGCCTCGCTTTTCGTAACGCTCTCATCACGCATTCACCAGCTTACTCCCCAAGTCAAGCGTGCGTAAAGAAGTTTTACTTAAAAAAAGACAGATAGAAAATTAGTCGACAACAAGTAATGAAGCGATACACAACAAAAGAACGCGAAATTATTGTTACATTGGAGGCTATCCGCCACTTACCCGCCCTGGTATAAGTAACAGATGGTTACTCCTTCAAGGCTCTCGCAAGGACTCTATTTTTTTTAAATGAACGAATCTACATTTAATTTTGAACGAATCTAGACCTCCAGTGTCCCTGCATACGTTGTTAGTAGGCAGTATGCAAGTGCTTAACGGGAAATCAAGTTATAATAAGTGTTAGTATGACTATACAGACTTAACAGACGGATTGCAATCTTTAGAGCACAGGCGTCGGGTGGGAATGCTATCCTTACTCTACCGGTATTACATATAGGAAGATGCTCCGAGGAACTAGCGTCATTGATCCCTTCGGCACCGGTGCATAGTCGGAAAACACGCCAAACGCGTGCCCAACATTTGTACACGGTTGACATTTGTCACATGAGAACGGATCGTTTCTTCGACTCGTTCTTGTGTTCAACAGCTCGGCTGTGGAATGATTTGCCGGCCTCTGTGTTTCCTCCTTCCTACAACATGGGTCTCTTCAAGACCAATGTTCATTCCTTCCCCTCCTCAAAAAGACCCTCCACACAGCATTCCAGATGACATAGACCCTCAGGGAAATTATTTTCCTCAGGGCCTCCTGTGTGGAGTTAATGTAAAAAACAAAAACAAAAAAACTATAGATTGGTGATAGTCCACGAGGAAGCAAACGCTGGGTGACAAATTATTGTTCTTGTTACAGTTACAGTTACAGTTATTGTTACAGTTACAAAATTATTGTTACACTGGAGGTTGCCCACCACTTTCCCACCGCGTTCTAAGGAAACAGATGGTTTCCTCCTTCACCGTACACGTCAGGACTCTAATTTTTTTATTTATAAAGAAGCTATTTTTTTATTAAAATGACTCTAGACCTCCAATGTCCGGGCATACATTGTTAGCAGGCAGTATGCGAGTGCGCACATGGTGTTAGTTATTTATATCACAGTATCACGTCTCATCTCCGCCACTGGATATAGCTGAAAACAAAGTTTATTAATAGAAAAGAGGGAAAGTTACTAGAAAAAAAAAAACATTATTATGATGAGATTGTACGACCTAACCAAAGCAACTGAGTTGCAGTCGTCCGGCAGTCCCGCCGAGGATAAGCGGAGCCATCAGTCCAGTCGCAAGCGGACTCGGTGTCCGCGCCCCTAAGCCGGCTTCCCGGCAGGGAAGAGGGAAAGACCTGAAGACCCTAAGGATAAAAGTGAGCATCGGGTCACCGGAGGCAGGGCGGAAAGGCACCGGTCCGCCACGGTTGGTCTTCAGGCCCGCTCATGGCGACGGGGGAGGCGCGGGCGGGTTATGCAACCGCTGCCTTTGGAGTCATCTCCTCAGTTGATGCACGGTCATAGGTCTAGTCCACCCCCTTGATGGGGTGTAAGACAATACAAAATGATTAAATGGTAGTTCCGTTCCGGCTCCTTACGATCCGGCTCCTTACTTATGCAAGTCCAGACACGCAAAACTTGATTGAAATATATCTTAGATTTAGAAAAAAAAGAATAAAATGAAAGTAGCAAGTGTAGTATATACTGGTAAGGTTATTAATAATATCAAGTTAAGAGTGAGAAAACAATGATTAAAAAGCAAGAAATAGAGACAAATTTTAGATGTTAAAGAGGCTGTTGAAGGTGGTACCTAAGAAAGCATGATACATAAATACATGAATAAACAGTTTCAGTGCGAAATAATAAAAATCCGGGCAATAGTAGTAGTAGAAGTATAATAAAAGGGTGACCATGGATTCCAGGAGCAATTACACCTGGATCCTAAAAACACAATGAAGTTAAATTTAATCATCGACTCTAAGTTCAGGCCATCTCTCAACCCAGATCCTTGTAAATTTCCTCAGGCATTCGAGATTCTCCTTGTTCGACACGAGATCTGCATTCCATGCTGGTCTTGTAGTTACTTTCAGACCTTCCAACATTTCATCTCTTGCGTCCGTCAAAATCTCACAGTGCCACAGAATGTGCTCGGCTGTTTGGTTTGTGTCACCACACGCACAGTTTGGATGGGGAGACAGGGTTAGGCTGTGCAGTCTTCCCCTGAATTCTCCATGACCTGAAAGTATTTGTGTTAAGTGATGATCCAATTTGATGAACGCCCCTTCCATTCTGGCTTTAACTGACGGGAAGAAGGTGAAAGTCTATCTGCCCATATTCGATCTATCCCAACGTTTTTGCCATTCATTAAGAGTGAGTTCACGCATCTCTTTCAGCAGTCGAGGGAGAGGTACTGCCCCACCTGGTGTTAGTTCAACCCCAAGATGGACGGCAGACCTTCCTCTAATTAGTTTTTTCTTAGTTAACACTTTCCTTATTTCTAGATCCGGCAATGCGTCCGAAGATACAGTCCTGTATGCACCCGAGAGCGCCAGCAGGGGAGTTCGCTGGCCCCGCTTAAGTGCCGAGTGGATCAGTACGTTGTCTAGGCGATGCTCCCATACAGAGGCTGCGTACGTGACTTGTGCCACGTACGCTCCCCTATACAGTAGGCGAAGTGCCGGAGAGCGTAATCCCCACTCCGCAGTTGAGATTCTTCTCAGTTTCATGAACAGGGCCTGGGCCCTGCTGGATACACTCTTGACATGCGCCAGGAAAGATGAAGAGCGATCCAAGATAACGCCTAGGTATCTTGCATTTTCCACAAATCGGATGTTGGAGTCTCCCATTTTTATAGTAGGATTTCTTCCTCTGTCGAGGAAGCCTTTCATAAGGAGACCCATGGTCTTTTGGGGAGCGAAATTCAGCCTGTTTCTCTTACCCCACTCAAGGATTACTTCAAAAATTATTGTTACAGTTAATAATAATTACAGTGTTACAATTTCCGGTCCGTGTGGTCTCTCGTTTTGGCGGTTTGAACTGGCCGGCCAGATCTTACGGCGCCAGCCATCTTCCTTTGGGCTTTTTGAAATCTCGCGTTTACCACAAAAACCACGAACTTTGCAAGTCTTGAAAGCAACATTGAAGAAAAAATCACGAATTTGTGGTCAGATATTTTGCGAGCAACATTTTGGTAGGCGGGTATGGGTAAGTAATTATTGGACAACCAACACCCCTGTCATAGGCCACCCCGAGTGGTTTGCTACGTTTGCTTATCGGGGGTGACCGGCATCATGGGTGGGGTTTGTCTAGGTCTTGGCGACCAATGCGTTTGCCCATCTACTGTGTGGCAGACCGGTTTGGGAGAGATTGTTGAGAAACATAACCTAGACCTCTCCAGCCGGTCTCTCTCGACTTATTACCTTGCACCGCAATAGCAGGGATGGATTCATAAGTTCGTTACTCCTGGACACTTTGATCCCCAGATTTCCAACCACCCCTCATACGTTTTTCCTTCCCACAACTCCCTCCCCTTCCTTTTCTCTAAAAAGACCCCCCACACAGCATCCCCAAAGGTGACATAGGCTCTTAGGGACCTGAAGGAGTGTGGAGCAAATGAAAAAATACATAGATACATTCATAATGCCGAAAAACGAGCACAAATGTGCATCATCTCAAGTGGTGATCATTTGACATATATCATTTTTTCAACTTAATGACATCAATTTAACATTTTCCGTGAATTAAAGTTTCCATGAAAAAAGAACCCATTTTTTTCAATTTCTAACAATATGGCAGCCAATTTACATTACGACATTACTTTTTCCACATTTTGTACAAGCAGAATGCAAATATATCTACTCCATAAGTGCTTCCGATTCTTTGATTCAGCGAACGTAATTCAGCGTTTTATCCGGTATCCTTTTAAGTGGCCGACTGATTATATTATCAATCTTTGGCCCTTTACTTCTCATGTCAAAATTTTTTCAACGACCTGTAAAAGCACAGACGGAGCACTTTTATTATTACTTATTTTATTTTATTTTATTTATTTGAGACACAAACAGGATATTTATAAAACATTTTTGTGGGTAAAATATAATAAATTAAAATACAAATATAAATATCCCTAGACTAATGTGTCTGCGTAATCACATTTGAATTTTTACAGAAGCAAACACATTAAAAAAAATGCAAGTATTATTTATACATAACTTAAAAAAAACTTAAATACAAAATTGAAATACATTATAAGTATACAATATTTATGAAGTATTTCCTGGGATATAATAAAACAACAAATTTTGATTTTTAATTCTTTTTTTTAGGTGCACAATTCGTGGAGATATTTTTTGAAACATGTTACATTATTTAGAAAAATATCTATGAAAGTGTGTATTTTAACAAGATCGTTGTATGAACGACACATTCTGGACATAGGATTAAAATATCCAGTATTATTGGTAAAAATTTCAGTCCAGAATATGTTAAGGTTTCTGGTAGATTTGGGCCTGGCGTATAACTTGATTTGGTTGAATAAGCCTTGACTAAGCCTTACCGTGACGATCCACGATTACGGTACCGTGACGGCATAAAAAAGCATAAAATGTACGTACGTTATTTATGTATATATATATATTTTTTTTATATATTTTAAGAATTTTGTTTATACATTACAAATAGTTACATATGCAAGGTTTTAAAATAATTCACATTTTATTCTACTTCTCCGTAAGTTGTGCTCGTGTTTATGGGAGGAGTATTTACATGCAAAAAATAATAATAATGTTCCAATGAAATGTGTAAACAATTATCAAACAACTTATGAAATAAAATATCAACGTTATTTTAGATAAGAACACAATTTAGAAAAAAATAGTTATAGAAGGACAATAACAATACATATTTTTTTAATATTTAATATTACAGTTTTCAGTAAGGGTAAATTACATTAAGGGTACAATATATCATTATCCAATTTCAGAGACTTAATTTACTTTTTGAATAATTCATATTTCAGTATTTCTGTTACTATACGTCAATGTTCTGTTATACTAATTTTGTTTATGGACAATAATATATTGTACCATCTTACACCTAAATACAAATAGTGGTGCTGAGCCGTGGTCGTTCTAAGTATAGGGATGACTACTAAGCCATTAGTTTTAAATCTATTGCTTATGCTATCTGAGGGGTAATTTGTTTTGAATAAAATATTCTTTATAAATCGTTACATAGTATAAAATGAAGTCGCTCAAAATGTATGTGCGCGTTAATCTTTTAAACTACGCAACGGATTTTCATACGGTTTTCACCAATAGATAGAGTGATTGAAGAGGAATGTTTATATGTATAAAACATGTTAATTATATTAGAGAAAAGCTGAGAAATTCAAAGAAAACATATTTTTGTGCGATTTAAAACGGCTGGCGGGCCGTACTGTAGTCACTTTTGAAATTCGTTCTACGGAAGAAATTGGAAAATAGATGTCCTAGATTAAGTAGGTATTTGATTTTACTTTATCAAATATCCAGTGTTGCATTGCAAGCATTGTATAATTAGTGGCGAGTTAATTAGTTTATATGTATAATACATGCTTATTATAGTAGAGAAAAGTCGATAAATTCAAATATTCAATTCAGGCAGCGGGCAGCGGGCAGCTGGCAAGTGGGGTGGTGTGGATTTTATAAAGATTGGGTAAAATAGCGTTGTGTTTCGTTAGCCACAGCAACGTGTGGTCGGGTCTGCTAGTTTGATATAAGGCGTTTCTCTTATACAATTCTGTTATAGATGGTACATTAAATTCCCGAAATATCTCTATAGTAGGGAAGTCGTTTGGTTCCCTAAGGATGATTTTTATAATTATTCTTTGAATTATAATTATTGGCTGTACGGAAGCCTTAAAGGCTCCTCCCCACCCAATAATGCCGTACTGTAATAAGGACTGAATTAATACATAATAGACAATTTTGATAGTTTTTTTGTTTAAAATATTTCGTGTGTTATAGAAAACATAGATAAGTTTTCTTATTCTTTCCACAGTGAGATTGATATGATATTTCCATTTAACATATTTATCTATTAAGATTCCAGGATATTTCATATTAGACTAGTTGACCCGGAAAAACTTCGTACCGCCTCAGAATCAATACTTTGTTATGTTAACTTATTGCTGAATTAATTTCATTTTTTAAAGTTAAAATTCATACTTAAAATGAATTAAGAAATGTAATTCACGTGGCAGCAAGGCATTTGCTTTCATCGTTTTTTATTTGAAGTTTGAACGCCAAAAGCCGCCATATCGCTGATTTTTGTGACAAATTTGCAGATGTATTTGATTGACTTCACCAAATTGCAATACTCCACGTTGCAATGCGCCTTGAATGTTTTGGAAAGAAGTGGATGTTTTCCTGGAGTTGTGCAGACATACGTTCACCGTTTGTCTTATTTTCGACTGTTGACATTTAGTGTGTAAGAAAGAGAGGCAGCATTATATGTTTAAAAACAAAAGCAAAACAATCAGCGCATTGACATTTGACGTTTTTGAATTATTGGAATTCACGCAAACGTCAATATTATACTTTTTTTTTACATTAACTCCACACAGGAGGCCCCGAGGAAAATAATCTCCCTAAGGGTCTATGTCATCTGGGATGCTGTGTGGAGGGTCTTTTTGAGGGGAGGAAGGAATGAACATTGGTCTTGAAGAGACCCATGTTGTAGGAAGGAGGAAACACAGAGGCCGGCAAATCATTCCACAGTCGAGCTGTTGAACACAAGAACGAGTCGAAGTCATGTGACAAATGTCAACCGTGTACAAATGTTGGGCACGCGTTTGGCGTGTTTCCCGACTATGCACCGGTGCCGAAGAGATCAATGATGCTAGTTCCTCGGAGCATCGTCCATTATAATACCGGTAGAACAAGGATAGCATTCCCACCCGACGCCTGTGCTCTAAAGATTGCAAACCGTCTGTTAAGATGGGAGAATCTATTAAACGGACCGCCCGTTTCTGCACAGAGTCGATTGTATTTTTCAGGTATTTTGGAGCTCCAGACCAGAGGTGGTTGCTAAATTACTAATAATAAGAGTGATTTGTACAGGGTTAGCAGTTGTGTACTATTAAAGTATCTGCGGGCCCTGTACAGTAGTTTTTGAGAGGCTAACTTTACTCTTGCTTCGATGGAGCCCCCACACCTGAGCTGGTCACTTAGGGTTACACCAAGCATATCAATGGAGGGTCTGTTCGGAAGATTGGTTCGGAAGATACCTAACACAATATTGATGCAGCTCTTTCAAAAGATGAAAATTCGTTCCATACAAAATGTATGAGGAAATGAATTTTCTTCATAACTTTCTTTTTCATGAATTTTTGCGATGTTTTAATAGTTATTATGTTATCCGAAGAGGAGACAAATCCAAAAAATAAAGGATCATCAAAATCGATCCAACCGTTCTCGAGTTATAAATAGTGTAACTAACCCGACTTTGTTTTATATATTAAAATTTATGATTTAGCTTAGCGCAGTCCGTATTACATGTACCGTCATTTGCAAAATTTTTGGAATGAATTGTTATGTTAATTAAATTATTTGGCACATCTTCTTGTAGAGAGAATGGAATATAATAAGTTTTTCTGTGTTGAGTGCTCATAAATTGTTATCGAACCAATTTTTTTATAACCTCCATGTTTTGATTGGCTTCATTGGTAATATCGTTCCACGATTATATTCCATACTTTCAAAATTATCGCCACGGCAAGTACTAGTATTGTAGGGGTCTACGGAGACGTCACGGCGCAGTTTGTGAGAGAGATTCAAGAAAATAATTATACACTTTTTCCTTTGGAGGAAACAGACCTACGTACATTGTGTATCTCATCTTTTGAAAGAGCTGCTGCATTATTGTGACAAGGAAAGTATGTTAATTGCCTTTTTGTGTCGTCACAGTACCGCAGTTACGGATCGTCACGATAATAATAAAACCGCTCAATCACTGAATATCTTCAACTTGGTAACAAATTTAAAAGTTACAAAAAAAACCACGATGGTAATGGTAGCGAAATGAATAATAGGAAATGCTTGAAAGCTTTTGAAACAGAACCGATTTTATAGTCTTAAATGAAAATAAAATCTTGCAACCTTCAAGCTGAAATTTTATCCACGGCAAGTTGCGGCAAAATCTATCTATCTATATAAATAAAAATGAATCGCCGAAATGTATGTACGCGGATAACTTCCAAACGACTGCACCAAATTGGATAATTCTTTTTTTTGTATTCGTTATTGTCAGGACAAGGTTTGTATAAAACTACTGGTGAGCTCTGGCATTATGAAATTTGTATTAAAAAATGCAATAGATGGCACGCGAGCTGTTTGAAAAATGAATGTACAGGACTGAATGTATGGAATGCGGAAAGGAGGAGAAGGGAGGGGGACGGTGGGAGGTTGGGAAGAGGGGGGGGGGAACTCGGGTACTCGCTTTGTGGGAAGGGGTGGGGAAGGGAACCTGGGAGGGTAGAGGGGAACTCGGGAAGGGGGGAGTGGAGTGGGTAGAGGGAAGGTGGAGGTGGCGGAGTGGGAACCCGAGAGGGGAAGGGAATGCGGGAGAGGATGGGGAGGCGGAAGGGGAACGGGATGAATGGGAAAGGACACGCAGGGAGAAACAATTTATTCACTGCATTTCTTTGAAAAGTTCCGAACGCTTTCAATAAAAACCTTGTGGCGGTACACAACCCTAATAATTTTTGTTTGCTCAAAACTCACATTTTAATCATTTTAGGCGAATTCGTAACTATAATAACTTTTTTATTTCCATGCCGCACAAGGGATGCGAGTTATTTATATTTTAAATTAATAAAAATAGTACCTTATAATAGTTCCAAGGGAACTATTAATAATTATTAGCCTAAAATACTCATCTACATTGAAAAAATCTCCCGAGAAAAGATACATGCAGCCGACGGGACTCGAACCCGCGTCCTTCTGATTTCCGGTCAAATGCTCTACCATTGAGCTATGTACAACGATTTTAAAACTTAATAACCCGTTTTTCAACTAGGTATAAAGTTAGCGGTAAGCACCAGATTTTATTTTTCTAGACGACGAATTAATAACTTCAGGAGGACAACATGGAGACACATTTTAAATATTTGTAACACGTTATTTAGAATTAATTAAAATGAACACGGCGGAAAGTTTTTAATCTCCAGGTCTGCTAGGATGTCCTGGAGATTAAAAATGATGGATCCTGATGGATACGTTTGTCCAATATGCCATGCCGCTGCGTTTATTTGTTTACACGCTTTCTTCACTTACGTCGTTAATATTCCCACTTTATTTTTCTTCTTCTTCTTTTCTTTGATACGGCAAATTCGACAGTAGTTCCATCCAATGCATGGGTCGCAAGTCGCAATTTCTATACACGGCTTCTTTACTTACGTCGTTAAGATTCTGAATATATTTTAGGGTATATTGTCGTCTTCATTAACGTTCTCGTGTTAATAATAATCTGATTGTTGCGTCCAAAACTGCATAAGAATTACAGCTTCAGATGCACTCGTAATGAACTGTAAATACCAAAGAATGAAACGAAATGATGTTCGCTGGAATTTGGAGTTTGATAACATGTGTAGGAAAAATAAGGTCAACAAGGAAAAGGGATAACAAATTACTTACCACTTTATCTCTGCAAAGAAGCATAACACCACAATGCAATTATATAGGTCGACCGCAATGCCTCGAGGTTGGGGGAATGAGTATAAAACGATATTATGTACTTCTTATTTTCACTTAAAAACGAGATTGTGTGTATGAAAAATACCAACAAATTGCTTCCAAGGTAACAATTAATAATTATTAGCCTGAAACACTCATCTACATTGAAAAAATCTCCCGAGAAAAGATACATGCCGCCGACGGGACTCGAACCCGCGTCCTTCTGATTTCCGGTCAAATGCTCTACCATTGAGCTACGTCGGCTTATCTCCTACCCGCCACTTAATTTACCAGACACCGTGGTGCAGTGGTTAGCGCGTTTGCCCGGAAAGCAAGAGGTTCTGGGTTCAAGTCCCAGAGGTGTCGATATCTTTTTCTGATTTTTCTGTTTTCAGATTTTCGATTGAGTTTCGCTTATATTGTCTTCATTTAATTAAATGTTACAATTTGAGGTTTTACTCATAAAGTTAAAATAAAAATAAAAATAAAATGTAAAAATTGTGTTTATTTGTGCGTAATTTTGTCATTGAATTATTGTGCCAATACTGCGTAATTTTGTTATTGAATTATTCGGTCAATGCCTTACTTTACCAACAAAGAACGGGCAGACATTCAACAATTAGATACACCACAACGTACGAATTGATAATAATATTAGTTTACGTTTACATGCTTGCTTACAAGCTGAAGGTGGACATTTTGTAAATTTGTTAAACTAGTTAAAAGCGATGACATTAGTAAAGTGTTCAATTAGTTTATAAAAATTTAATAGTTTAAAGCGTGCCTTCAATTGTTATTTAAGTGCAGTTATCTTTTGAAATTTGTTTAAAACATACGATCTGTATAAACGTCAAATTCTCGGTCTTGTTATTGTTAACGAACGGTTTCCATGGATACAGGTCAAATCACAGCATGCAACGTTGCAACAATTGCACCCGGCAAGCTAACAGCAACTTTGTTGGGTAAGTGCTACCTTACACTAAGGATTTTTTGTAGGTACGTATGTCTTTATGTATGGGAAAAAAAAGTTGGAATTTCAGAAAAAGTTATTAATCTTTTTTACTCCTACCATAATGTAGAATCACTTAACTCTACATTATGGTAGGAGTAAAAAAGATTAATAACTTTTTCTGAAATTCCAACTTTTTTTTCCCATACATTAAGACATACGTACCTACTAAAAATCCTTAGTGTAAGGTAGCACTTATCCAACAAAGTTGCTGTTAGCTTGCCGGGTGCAATTTTTGCAACGTTGCATGCTGTGATTTGACCTGTATCCATGGAAACCGTTCGTTAACAATAACAAGACCGAGAATTTGACGTTTATACAGATCGCATGTTTTAAACAAATTTCAAAAGATAACTGCACTTAAATAACAATTGAAGGCACGCTTTAAACTATTAAATTTTTATAAACTAATTGAACACTTTACTAATGTCATCGCTTTTAACTAGTTTAACAAATTTACAAAATGTCCACCTTCAGCTTGTAAGCAAGCATGTAAACGTAAACTAATATTATTATCAATTCGTACGTTGTGGTGTATCTAATTGTTGAATGTCTGCCCGTTCTTTGTTGGTAAAGTAAGGCATTGACCGAATAATTCAATAACAAAATTACGCAGTATTGGCACAATAATTCAATGACAAAATTACGCACAAATAAACACAATTTTTACATTTTATTTTTATTTTTATTTTAACTTTATGAGTAAAACCTCAAATTGTAACATTTAATTAAATGAAGACAATCTAAGCGAAACTCAATCGAAAATCTGAAAAAAGAAAAATCAGAAAAAGATATTGATACCTCTGGGACTTAAACCCAGGACCTCTTGCTTTCCAGGCAAACGCGCTAACCACTGCGCCACGGTGCCGATATCAAATTCGGTCATTTTTAACTGTATCATACTTCGACTAAGAGGTTAAAAATGACCGAATTTGATATCGGCACCGTGGCGCAGTGGTTAGCGCGTTTGCCCGGAAAGCAAGAGGTCCTGGGTTCAAGTCCCAGAGGTGTCAATATCTTTTTCTGATTTTTCTGTTTCCAGATTTTCGATTGAGTTTCGCTTATATTGTCTTCATTTAATTAAATGTTACAATTTTTACAGTTAGGAAAGTCTACAACTAAATAAACAAAAGTAAATCTGAAAAAACACTCACACTGAATGAAGTTGTTCCTTTAAGTCAGTCTTAATAAATACACACTAAATCACCAAGTTTTGACTAACAACAATAAAGTTTTTAAAGTGAAACACTACTACACGAATAAAATTATTACATCCGAATTCAACACTGACACTGAGCGCTTGGAGCTTGGAGTGGGGATTCGGCAACATCGGAAAATAATAATGCCGCCCGCACACGCCGGTCTAATTTTATCTTTTTACCAGAAAACTACCCCTAAAAGTTGGAATTTCGAAAAAAGTTATTCATCTTTTTTACTTGTACTATCATGTAGGATCATCGTGTATAGGTTACAAACCAGTTCTTCGAACCCTTGTTTCCAATGATATTGTTAGTTGCCAAAATATGAAGAAAAAAATAGTCGAAGCTACGAGTAATATTTTTAATTCGAGAAGATAATATGACGTTCAAATAAGAAGTGGCAGTAGTCGAATTGGTAAGGCGTTTTCCGGTAAGAAAGAGGTTCTGGGTTCGAGTCCCAGTTGCGACCGTTACCTTTTTATTTTTCTGAGTCTTGTTGTCTTTCATAATTTCGTTTAGATTATTAGTAGTGTCTTCTTCTTCAATGACATATTTAAGTATGTTAGAAGCATTTTTCAATTTTAAAATTACCAACCTTAAAATCGAGGCAAATGCAATGAGCTGCAAGCAACTACACCCCCCATGAAAACTTGGGTAAATATGTAATTCTCAATCTAAAAACATTAAAAGATATTTATAAATAAACCTTGAAAAGGCGTACAATTCTGCCAGTACAAAGGAGTTTTTCTATTTTGGTTTTATATGATTATCTCTTCTTCTTGAAAAGAGAATAAGACAGGAGGTACCGGGACAATAGAGTTATTTTCAAACTAGGTTAGTGATGTTATTCTGTTCGAAAAGTAACTTTATTAGAACAGGAACATACAGTTAAGAGGGTATTACCAGAGAAAACCAGAAATATGTCATTTTTAAATCAGATTTTAGACTATTGACTCTTTTCCATAAAAAAATATAAATGAATTTCGAAAGATTTTCTTTTATCTAGCATTTGCATGTTTTAAATTTTGAGAAAAAAATGTTTATTTTTAGTACAATAAGGTTATACCATAGGTCGTTGGCAGATTTGTTAAATTGTCAAAAAAATGTATCATACCACACCCATTTCAAATCATATAAATAAAATCATTAAAAAATATATACGTACATGTATTCCTTGACGAAAATTGGTCCGTTTGTGTATTTATTTGCGCACTTACAAACTAATATATTTCAGATTTTTTTAACATTCTTATTTTTAACTTAGACATTATTGAAAAATGATAAATACTTGTATTAAAAAAAAAAATTACAAAAAGTATATTATTTTAATAGTTTTTTCATCACGCCTTTCAGCATTTTTGGATGTAGGTATAAATTAAAGCAAATTTGGAATGAAATTAAATCGATATTGAGTTATAATTTTAAAAAGCTGGTACGGAGAATAATTAAACTTTCTGATTGTAACCGCCCTGCACAATCGTAAGTACAACTTTCGACGAAGTGTGGATTTTCGGCCGCTGGCTGGTTAAACGCTCTTAACATTGAAATTTTGTGCCGGAAATCCACAATAAAGCTTTATTAGTGCCTTGAGTCACAAAGATTTTAAAGGTTGGGAAATAAACCTTTTTAATGGTGAATTTCAGCGAGACAACGGTTAAAGAAAGAAGTTCTGGAAAGGCATGTAGGGTAGATAGGAATCTGTCTACCTTTTTGCACAACTAAATAAAATCGCACGATCCATCATTTGGGTATATTGGAGCTGTTAACGAAAAAATTGAATTGTACTGCAAGGCGGCAATGTGTTTACGAACGCGTAAAAATTTTATGAAGAAAAACAATTTCTTAAGCCCCGGGGAAAATTTACTAAACAAAATTGTCTTGTTTCTTTTCTCTTCTTTTCTTTTCCATTAAGTTGTAATCATCCATATCAGTATAACCTTGTTCCCTTTTTCTTTAATTGTTTTCCATTGCTGTTTATTCTAGTCAACCTTTTTTTTATTTTTCTTCTATATTGTATGTGAATCTTATATTTTAATATCCAAATTCTTATGTAAAATTTTAACTCTTTCCTTCCACCCATGATTTGTATGTTCCTCCTGTCCCAAAATGAGTTCTGTAACTCATCGGGATTGCTCTAGCAAGAAATAAAAACAATAAAAAAATAAATAAAAAACATCGCTTTTTTTCTATTAACTAATGTGGTGTATGAATGAATGTGTATGAGAGCAAGATAATACATATGCTTGCGAATTCTATAAAAAGAAATGCAACAAAAAATCTTCAAAAAAGATTTTATTAAAAATCATCGTTTTAACACTTGGGTTGGGTCGTTTTACCACTTTGTAAAACTTTGTGTCTTTCATAGCTTATACCCTATACTACCTAATGCACAAAAATTTTGGATTCTTAAAAGAATCCTTTTTTTTTTAATTTTCTTTACACGAATCAATCAAAAAAATTTTAAAAGAGAAATTTTTAAAAACATTTCGGGTGCTTTTTCACGCTAATGGTGGGTTTCTTCATTTACCGAGAATGCTAAATGCAATGCTAATTGTAAAAGTAGACGGTCAAATGCATAGAAATTTTTAAATTTCGATCGTTTACTTTTACAATTAGCATTCTCGGTAAATGAAGAAACCCACCATTAGAGTCGGTCACAACTTATGCCCTATGGCACAGAACCTACTGAAATTTTGGATTCTTACTATAAATCATGGTCTGTACACGAATCAATAAAAAATCTTCCCAAACGAGAATTTAAAAAAAAATTATCATTTAATACTTGGGGTCGGTCATAATACTACATGTAAACAGTGCACGGTTTTGTTTCTGCTCCAGTTTAAAACATAAATAAGAATACTTAAATTTATACCTGTGCGCGTAGGAAATACTAAATTACAAGTGCAAATCGAGTTTTAGTGTAGTGATAGAATTCTAAGCAATTCCAATCTCGCAGTTAAAATATATATTCAAAAACAAAATAATTACAAATCTGTCACCAGAACTGTCAATTCATTAATTCTAACTTGCTTCTAGTATGTGTGTACGAAAGGTTACCTTCTCATTTACGCATACTATCCCGAGTATGTGATCCAGGGCAGCTAAACTTTTCTTATATTATATTTCTACTTCGAACTGCTAATTATGGATTCGTGTGATCCCTACCATTTTATTACGATGGCAAGAAATATAATAAACTCTTTGAACAGTACTATTATTATGGATCTATCTAATAAATTTACAAAAGAACAAATGGCTAATTTAACTCCTAAAGTGAGCTTCCTAGAAGGAGAGCTGAAGACCTACACAAATATCTCAGAACAGAAACCGCCCCAGGCCCAACCTCTACCTAACGCCATCCAAGACATCCAGGAAATGGAGGAGAGAAAATTAAAAATATTATAATGTTCCATGTACTCGAGTGCTCAGCTGGTACTCAAACTGACTGCATAAGGGAAGAGAGGAACAAAGGTTTAAGTATCCTAAAAAAAATTGAAAATGTTGATACCTCTGAAATAAAAATGTTCCGTTTAGGTAAAAAAAGAAATGTATAAAATAAGTCCGATCAAGATTGAACGGTCAAACCAACACCAAGTGCAACTGGTTCTTCAAAAAAAGGCGATAGACTACCAAAATGTCAGTATTAAAACCAAAAAAGACTTAACGTGGGTTCAGCGCCAAGAAATTCAAAATGTATGGAAGGAGTTAGAAAAAATAAAGGAGAAAATAATTTAACCATAAAATATATTAATAACTCACCTAAAATTATCAATTTTCAACAAAAAAATCCAGCCATATAAACGACTCGTCTACTACCAGAATGTCAGGGGCATCAGAACAAAACTAAAGGAGTTCAGAGTAAATGCTCCAACTTTCTCAAACGATGTCATCATACTCACTGAAACCTAGCTAACATCATCAATCTTCTCAGCGGAGCTTGCACTACTTAGTCACCATATCCACCGAGTAGACAGGAGTCAGAATACTAGCTCCAATTCTGGATTCTGTAGTGTTCTGTTATTTTATGGACACACTAACAGATTCTCCCAATCCTTCGGATGGAGATTACTTCGGAATAAAAATAGATTCTTCTTAGTATCTGGATTTATTTATACTTCGCGTATACAATTGGGACTGCGGTAGTCTACCTAACTAGAAGCTGGCTAGAATGGTTCTGGCGAGTGATAACCTGAAATACACCCTCTCAGCTTCTCCGATCCCCTGCCGGAGAACTTATGCACTACGCTGCCTACCATCTAGCGGAATCTACCGATAGATGTTATCACCGCCATCTGTGTCTACAAGGCGGAAGCTTTTACGAAACACCACATCTTCCCCCTGCTAACTTGAAACCTGGCTACATATTTCATTGTATAAACATAATATATTTTAAAATCCCGAAGCTATACAAACAGATGTCTTTAAAATCATACTAAACACAATAAACTTAATATTTCATAACACAAAATTGAATTTAAATATTTTCACTTTAGGAAGCTGCATTTTTTCCTGGAGGTTTTCAGAGACGTCTCGGGCGTAATCGTCCCGCCCACGGTTGTGGCTGGTTCTGTGGTGGACTTCTGATTCTCTCTGGAGATCTGAAATCAGGAGAACACCGATTAAAGTCTCTCAAAAGGAGTGACGTCTCCAGGTCATCTGCACAGCATTCCGACATATCATACGCGATAGGGACACCCACTGTTTTTTCCTCCTAGTGCTCCGAACACGCCCTTAACTGATCTACGTGTCTTTTCCATAATGTCGGTGTACCTACGACTTTAATAATATACAATTTTTTTTCAAGCCTTTTTTCCACAACCCCTCTAGCTCAAGAACACTTATTCAAATGTCTGAAGTCCCTCGCTAAACATTTCTGACCTATCAAAAAATTCCTACAACCTACCCCTCCAAAATTTCTAATCTGATTCTCTTGACCTTTCTTGATATTCGCCTT
This sequence comes from Limnephilus rhombicus, assembly GCA_929108145.2. Lineage (NCBI taxonomy): Eukaryota > Metazoa > Arthropoda > Insecta > Trichoptera > Limnephilidae > Limnephilus > Limnephilus rhombicus. The sequence continues at coordinate 7,599,495 of OV815293.1, forward strand.
TGCTAACTTTTCTATTGAGGTCTCTTTGTTTTCATCCAACTTTATAGGAATTAAGCTACTGAAGGTTGATTTTAATCTCCTCCCAAACATAAGAACCGAGGGTTCGACTCCTGTCGTAGCATGCGGAATATTCCGATAATCACTTAAAAAAACATACAATTTTTCTCCTAAACTCCTCATTAACTACAAAATGTCTACATATAATGTAATTCTCTTCCGTACCAAACCGAAAAATTTGTTCAACCCCAATCCTATAGCTAAAGCTCGAAAGTATCGCCATGTACCAACGCTAAGCTACGGGTATCTTGAAATTATCGCTTATAAGTAACGCCATGTACAAAAAGCTCAAATTTCAAAAATAAAAAAAATGACCGCATAATTTGTGAGTAACGCCTTGTACCACAAATTCAAATACGAACAAGATCGGATAGCTTGTAAGTATCGCCATGTACACACACATTCTACAAACAAATATGATCGGTAAAGTTGTAAGTAGGGAATGCAAACCCGCAAGACCATATCAATCCAGGTATTTGCGGGACTGAACAATCTTAGTCCCGCTGAATTCAGGTATTTGCGGGATCCAGCAGGGTGGACTTAGATATCTAATTAATCGTATATTAAAGACCTAATACCTCGATCTACCAACCTTGTTTTTAGAGTTTTAAATTTATACCTAATCAAACAAATTCTTTGGTACATTTTAAATAGTTTAGTAATATACCTTTAGTTAGACATAGGTAATGTTTAAGTTATAAATTGGCAAAGAATAAGATAAGACATAAATTTACACAACAACTTAAATTTAAATAATAACGTCCACACGATGAACAATATTCTTGTACAAGAAAAATTTAAACATTATTTTGGAAATAGCTTTGTAAAAAAGTTAAAGTATGAATTGTGTCATCTGATAAACGGCTTCTGATATTGGACACAAGGTAGCCAGCGGCTGAAAAAGCTCGTTCAGCCTCCACGCTGGTTGGCACAATAGTCATTAGCGCATTGTAAGTGAATTGAAGGTATGTGCCTTTTAATCCATATATTGCCAGATCTAGGTTGTTGGGCTGTTGATCTCGAACTCTTCATACTACGCTTCTCTGTAATCCCGCCAGTCCAGCGGGATCCCGCAAAATTTTCGACCGAGATTAGTCCTGCAAAATGTCTGCGGGATCTCGGTATTTCGGGATCCCGGTATACCGGGATTGCATTCCCTAGTACAGACCATGATACTTAGTAGTAATAATCCAAAATTTCAGTCGGTTCGTTGCCATAGGGCCTAAGATTTAACCTACCCTAAGTGTGACAAAGCGACCGTAAATCGATGATTTTTTGAAAAAAAAACTACTTTTGGAAGATTATTTCATTGATTCGTGCACAGACCATGATTCTTTGTAAGAATCCAAAATTACAGTCTTTGGTGCCATAAACCGCCTTCAAAGATTTTATTGATTCCCGTCCAAATGGTTTTTTTAGTAAAGGGATCGATGAACTACCTATGAGATGGCAAAAGTGCATAGATCGCAATGGTACATACTTTGATTAAATAAATATATTATATTTAAAAAAAATCGACTTCATGTTCCTCCCATACAAAACGCCAATTCCATATGTAAGAACCTAATTATTATTTTTAATTTATAAACTAATGTTTAAGACAAGATTTTTATGCATAGCACAAAGGGTAACAATTATTATAATAAAAATATAAAAATCTTGTCTTAAACATTAGTTTATAAATTAAAAATAATAATTAATATTTAACAAGTTAAAAGTATTCCACCAAAAAATGTAGACATAATTTGTCTCGACGCCACCTAGCGAGAGATTTAGTACTTACAATACAACCCTCATAAAAATAAAGTTGGTTGTTTTCAGGTGGAAAATTATAATTATCAGTAATTGTTGAATGAAACACCAGTATATATTGAATTATTTGGCGGGTATTAGATAAGCCGCCATAGCTCAGTGGTCAGAGCATCCGACCGGTAATCAGAAGGACACGGGTTCAAGTCCCGTTGGCGGCAAGTATCTTTTCTCGGAAGATTTTTCAATGCAAATGAGTGTTTCAGGCTGACAATTATAAATTATAATAATTAAGAACCTAATATTATAATGGAATTCCACCATGAATTATCACTCTCAAAAGTAGAAATATATTTTTTTTTATCAACAGATGTGTATAATTTTTTTGTCAGATCGAATATTGTATTTTCAGTGCTGAAGCCATGTTGATTTTGGGACAGAATTTTGTTTTGTTCTAGATAATTCATTCCTCTATATTTGATACATTTTTCAAATATTTTTGAGAGGTTTGAAACTAAGGAGATAGGTCTGTAATTGTCCAATATGTGCATTTCTCCCGATTTGTGAATTGGAATGATGGTGGAGATTTTAAATTAATCTGGAAAATGTCCCTCTTTTAGTAATATATTAAAAATATGTGGCAATGGAATTAAAATATAATGTTTAAATAAATGAAGACAAAATAAGCGAAACTCAATCGAAAATCTGGAAACAGAAAAATCAGAAAAACATATTGACACCTCTTAAAATATAATGTTTAATTTTTTTTAGTGTGTTACCTGATAAACCATCAATTCCTGAAGAATTTGTTGATTTCAGACCATTTATGTGTTTTACAATTTGGTTTGTCTTGATAGGTAAAAAATATAAGGAGTTAATTGAATCGTAAGTTGAGACTAATTGCAAAGATGAGTACGGGTGTTGTATTATCAATTTTACTTGAAGAAAAAGTATTTGATCTACTACATTTGTGAAGAAGTTGTTAAAGTTTTCTGCAATGGCCGATTTGTCAGTTATAATATTGTTATTTATTTTAATCTCTTTCTAATTAAAACAAACAAATTGTTGCCTTGGAAACGAAGTTTTTTTTGTTGTATTAGGCAATTCACCCTAAAAAGGGTAGTTTGTTGGCGTCACAGTTAATATCTAACTCTAAAAATGAATCGCCGAAATGTATGTATGCGCAAAACTTCCAAACGACTGCACCAAATTGGAAACTTCTTTTTTTCATTCATTATGAAATTTGTATAAAAAATTGTAATAGATGGCACGCGAGTAGTTTTAAAAACTGAAAGTACCGGGAATGAATGTGTGGAATGCGAGAGGTGAGAGAGGGGAAGGGGGGGGGGGAAGTGGAGAGGGGGAAGGGGGTGTGGGGAGGGCAGTGATAGAGGGGGAGGGTGAGGAGGAGGGCAGTGAGGGAGGGGAAGGGGGAGGAGGAGGGGGTGGAGGAGGTTAGGGGAGGGGAGAGGGGGGAGGGAAGGAAGGGGAAGGGGGAGGGTGGAGGAGGGTGGGGGGGGGGGGGGGGGGGGGGGGGGGGGAAGGTGTAATACCATGCGAGCGAAGCCGCGGGAAAAAGCTAGTATTTAAATAAATGAAAACGATACCAGCGAAACTCCATCGAAAATCGGAAGATAGAAAAATCAGAAAAAGATATTGGCCCCTCTGAGACTCGATCCCAGGACCTCCTGCTTTCATGGCAACCGCTCTATCAACTGAGCTAAGGTGTCTTTACCAATTCATTAATATGTGCGTTAAGAAAATGAAGATAATGTTAGCAGTTCTTAGACGAAGTATGATACAGTTAAAAGTGACCGAATTGGATATAGACTCCCTGGCTCAGTTGGTAGAGCTGTTGCCGTGAAAGCCGATGGTCCTGGGTTCGAGTCCCAGAGATGCCAATACATTTTCTGTCTCCAGATTTTCGATTGGGTTTCGCTAATATTGTCTTCATTTATTAAAAAAATATTGACAGTTTTTAATTATTAAGGTTTTCACACACCCGCTTGTTTATCAATTGAACAAAATATTCACGGCGTTTTTTAGTAAGGCTGTAAACGTATGGGTAGGTATGTATATACACTATATACGTATATAATACCCGTTATAGGTTCCAAAAACTTTAGCGATAAAACCAGAAGAGACTTTGACAAATACGCACTATTAAAGCTCTTCGAATTTGTTAATGGTATTAATTTTAGGAACAAATCACGCTGAGTAAGATACTTTGGAGACCTGAGTACACCCTGAGGAAATCATTCATTACAATATCGCGCTTAAAGGTGTAACCCTAATATTATAAATGATCAAGGATGTTATTATTAATGTACATATATCACTACATATGTGTACAGTAATTTTTTTGACATTTTATTGCCGTCACGCCAAAAAAAATGTTTATTTTGTTTCTCGTATAATAAAGAAATAAAAAATTCCTCTAAACGGCCGGCGGCCTTTGAAAATCGGCGTGGTCGAGCGTTAAGGCTCTTGACTCGCAATCCGAAGGTCGCGGAATCGGATCCTGGCGTGGCAAATAAATTCTATTTGACTAATTAGTGTTATTTCACAATTATTTTATTTAATATAATATAGAGTATATTTGCGGCACGTTCCAGAGTGGAAGAATTCAGAATTGAAACGTTGATTGAAATGGCTTTAGCCGTGTTTGGTGAGCAGATTCCCTATCTTCCTCTTCCCTACCTCCTTACCCCACTAACTACCTTAAGCCTCACAACATGCCCCAACTGGGGATGTTATAGTTTCACTGTCTACAGATGGGAGCAGTTGGTACTCTTGTGCGGTATTCATATAAAAAAATAATAATAACTAAATCGTAGGTACTTATAAACATATCTACATAAAATAAACAATTTGGAAAGCGGTTATGGGTACCGTCTACCGTCGGGTATTTATTGGATAACCATCACCCCTTGCGTGGGTCACTCCACGGTTCGCAACGTTTGGTGCCCGGGTTTAAGGAGGTGAGGTTTGTCTAGGTCTGGGCAGCGAATGGGAGAGACTGCTAGAGGGAGACCTACCCTAGACCTCTCCAGCCGGACTCTCTCAACCCATTGCCTTGCACCGTAGTGGGTGGGATGGATTCAAAGTCCGTCCTCTTGCACATATTTATACTCAGATTTCTAAAAACCCCTCAAATTTTTCATTCCCAAAACTTCCTTTCACGCCTTTTCTCGAAGAGACCCTCCAAACAACATCCCAAATGTTGACATAGGCCCTGGGAGAAATTTATCTATCGTAAAAAAACACGATATTTCGACGACCGACCATTTGAAAAAATAATATTATTTTCTGAATGATTTATCTTGATTTAATAATCCAACAAATCCAAGAAAATGAATTTGAGTTTGATGTCGTAGACATCATAGACAAGTTTTGACATTTGAAACGCCATTGGCCTAAAGTGTCGTTATCTGCTTCGCCATCGGCCAAGAGTGTTGTCATTTTTGACGACTTTGTAAACAACATGAAGAACACACGAGCGAGGAAAATTTCAGATTTGTGTTCAACAAAAATTGATCAGAATGGCAATGTTTGACATTGCCACTCAAAAAAGATAATCTTGAAACAATACACAAAGTACATCGATGATAAACTAGATATATTGACAGCAGCTCTGGAACACAATTTAATACAAAAGTTTAGTGATGTACTTAATAGCAAAGTTACAATGGAATTGATTTCAATAAAAAATTGTCGTATTCGACGAAATAAACACCTCGCTGGATTTCCAATCAGTGTAATTTGATCGCTCATACAAAGAAGCTAAAGAAAATTCGGCAACAATAAATAAATTATGTGTCGATAACCAACGTCTTCAAACTAACAATGATATTCTTATGAAGAAAATTGACCCTCTCGAACAATTCAATCGAAAAAATAATGTGAAAATACAAATGGTCCCTGAACAAGCTATTGAAAACCCAGTAAACTTATTAAAAAAATCTTTGTTCCGCAGTTTCATTCCCAATCCGGACTAAAGAGATTATTAGCTTGTCATCTATCCCTCAAATAAAAATTCTGGTCGACCAAAAATATTGTAGTGGAACTACCTAGCAGCTCGGAAAGTAAAGTATCTCGGGTGTTGCTTTACTTTCTGTAGTGAAAAACTTCAAAAAGAAAATCCCAAACTCTAAACTTCACAGTGAACATCTGGACATCTCTGGAAAAATCCCCGTATACGTGTCGGAACATCTTATTCCCATCAACAAAGAACTTCACGCTGCGGTACGTCATGCAGCCAAGGAGAAGAATATTAAATTCGTGTGGCTAAGATATAGGAAAGTTTATATTCGAAGGGATGAGAATACCTCTTACTCTTGTCTGATTACGTCTAAAAGAGATCGAAATGAAAATCTAATCTCCTTTATCGGGAGCAATCTTCCGAACAAGCCCTCCATTGATATGCTTGGTGTAACCCTAAGTGACCAGCTCAGATATGGGGGCTGCATCGAAACAAGAGTAAAATAAGTAGATACTTTAATAGTACACAACTGATAACCCTGTACAAATCACGAGTGCGCCCATGGTTGAATTTGGTAGCCACCAAAGTCTGGAGTTCCAAAATACCTGAAAAATACCCTCGACTCTATGCAGAAACGAGCGGTTCGTTTGATAGATTCTCCCATTAACAGATGGATTGCAATCCTTAGATCATAGGCGTAGGGTGGGAATGCTATCCTTGTTATACCGGTATTACAATGGAAGATGCTCCGAAGAATTAGCGTCATTGATCCCTTCGGCACCGGTGCATTGTCGGGAAAAACGCCAAACGCGTGCCCAACATTTCTACACGGTTGACATTTGTCACATGAGAACAGGTTGCTTTTTCGACTCGTTCTTGTGTTCAACAGCTCGGCTGTGGAATGATTTACCGGCCTCTGTGTTTCCTCCTTCCTACAACATGGATTTCTTCAAGACCAATGTTCTTTTCTTCCTCTCCTCAAAAAGATGACATAGGCCCTGAGGGAAATTATTTTCCTCAAGGCCTCCTGTGTGGAGTTAATGTAAAAAAAAACTTAAAATAATGCACCCAAATGAAAGCATACAATGATCATTAAATACTGAAATTTTCTCTAATTACTTCTGCTCTGTTTTTAATACAAACGATGACTCAAATAAATGTATAAATAATAATTCTCAAGAAAGCCACTACTTACTCAGTTATGTTGAAATTTAAAGAACCGAAATATTCAACGCTATGAAATCACTAAATTCAAACCAAGGTCCAGGCCCAGATGCCATCCCACCAATTTTTAATCAAACTGTGCAGAATCTCTTGTTTATCTTGTTTACGTTATACTTTGCCAAAGAAGGTGTTTTTCCTGATCTTTGGAAAATAGCTCGTATAACTCCAATCTTCAAATCTGGGAATAAAAGCGACATTTCTAAATATCGCCTAATCAGTATACTCTCATGTTTTGGGAAAATCTCGAATCCTTAATCTATAAAAGCATTTTTACTCATTTCAAACATATTTTAAACCTTCTTCGGCATGGATTTGTTTGCAATAGATCTACTACCACAAATTAAATTGAATGTTGATTTTTCAAGTGCTAATTTTGACAAAAGAATACAAATAGATGCAGTCTATACTGATTTCAGTAAGGCATTCGATAAAGTCACTCATCCTCTTCTGATCCAAACGCTAAAAAATTAGGTTTGTATTTTAAACATATCTTATATTTCACACAGGATATATCATATGTACTCGTACAAGTTAATAGTTATGAATCCTTTCCTAGACTAGTTACATCCGGTGTTCCTCAAGGATCCCATTTAGTATAACTACTCTTTGTTATATTCATAAAATTTGTGAATATAATAAAGAGTAGTTATCCTATATAGGATCCTTGTGGAACGCCGGATTAAAAATGATCTCATGGTACAACCTTTTTGCACTTAATTTATTATACGCAGCTGTGTTAAAAAATTTCGTCCCGTGAATTATTCACAAGAAGACTGCGAAACATTACAAAAAGACCACCTTATGTTGTCTCAATAGTGTACAGATAATGCCCCATGGAATTAAATATTAGCAAATGTAATATCATCTAATTCATGAAAAATGTTCGTAAAATTGATTACCCTTATGTACACGATCCGTAATGAAATCCTAAAACGAAATCATGAAACGATCCATTAGAGATCTGGTAAATTTCCTAAACTCGAAGTTAACATTCAGAAACCATTACCAACACATCAATCAGGCCAACAGAATGCTCGGTTTTATCCCTAGAATCACCAAATCGTTCAAGAACCTCAGTAGCTCAGAATCTTGTATACTACTCCTACTCATATGTAAGAAGTATTTTAGAATACGGCTCCGTGATTTGGTCCTCACACTATGCAATTTATAGCAGCAAAGTGGGGTCTGTTAAAAAAATACAAGCTTACGAATCTGGAGTACATCGGAATCAAGAGAACTATGCTGAAATTTTAGAGAAGTTTCACTCGCCAAAAGAAGACACATTTCAGATAAAATCTCTCTGTTGAAAATCATGAACAATATATTTTTAATTTTTTTTTATTGCATGATTATTGTATTATATGTATGATTTATTTTTAATTAATCAAAAGCTTTAATATTAGGCCAAAATTCACGAGAAACCTAGAAACCTTTTGGATCGATACTTACCGAAGTAATACTAGTTTTTTTGAAACCAACCTCAACAATGACTCGGTTATTCAATAAATATTGTGAAAATGAAGACTTGGATGAATTTTCAAATTCAATTATTACCTTCAGGAGGATCTTGAACTTACATACCTCTGATTACTTAGAGGTAGAATATGTGTATAAATGTATATTTATGTGTATGTGTGTATGAAAATGTAAGCATGTGTATGTATATAAAATGTGAGTGTAGAGTGTGCACACGTATGCATATAAATGTATGTACATGTGCAAGTAAGCGTGTATGTATGTATTTCCTAATATTTTTCAATTTGGGAGGCGGGAATGGGCACCGAAGCCCCGGGAACCTTTATTGGATAACCAACACCTCTGCCATAGGTCACCCCAAGTGGTTCGCTACGTTTGGTGATTTAGCAGGGATGCCCAGGTTCATGGGGTGAGGTGTGTTCTAGGTCTTAGAGGCGGATGACCAGGACATACTGAACCCCAGATTCCTACCCACCTCTTAAACCCTTTTCCTTCCAGAACTCTACTCTCCTTCCTTTCCTTAAAAAAAACCCTCCACACAGCATCCCCAAAGATGACATAGGCCCTGAGGGAAATTATTTTCCTCAGGGCCTCCTTTGTGGAGCTGATGTAAAAAGAAAAAAATGTAAAATTCCAGCAGTTGCTAGATCACACTACTGAGCGTTTAATTCTAGTTCAGCAGCCTGCAATCAATTCTCTATTTAAATCAGGGTAAATATCTAGCATTGCCAGTAGTGTTATTCGAAAATTTCATTTCCTTTTAACAAAATTGTCTTGTGGGTTCAAAATCTTCCGAAACAAGTTCAAAGACTTTTGTCTGGAAGTGGCAAAAGACTATAAAAAGATTTACAAGTGGTATTCAGTTTGAGAGGCGGGTATGGGTACCGCCGCCATTTAAAAACCATTTAACCAACACCATAGGTCACTCCAGGTGGCTCGCTACGCTTGGTGACTTAGGCGGGGTGCCCGGGTCCGGGTCTTGGCAACGTCTGCATGGTAGGCTAGATTGGGAGAGAATGGTTGAGGTAGTCCCTTTGACTTCTCCAGCCATACTGTCTCGGAACATCGCCTTGCACCGCAGTGGGATGAAATTATACGTGGGTCACTCCTGAACACACTGATCTCCAGATTCCCACTAATACCCTTTTCGTTTCCAGAACTTCCTCTACTTCCTTTCCTAAAAATACCCCCCACAGAGCATCCCCAAAGATGACATAGATCCTGAGGGAAATTATTTTCCTCAGGGCCTTCTGTGTGGAGCTTAAAAATAAAAAAAAAGTCCTATAAAAAAAATTGGATAATTTTGAAAGTGTCACTTATTAGAAAAATCGCACCAAGGGCGCTGTGCCATCAACAACTCACGGGTCACATATTCTTAGTGCTTATGTCATTACTTAATCTTTCAGAGGAGGCCCGTGAAGTGAGACACAGATACTTAAAAAATTGTCGAGACTTCTACAGAAGGTTATCTGAAGGTTATTGCCAGCTGTCTGAAAACAAATGAGGTCATTCTGAACCGACTCTTGATTTCGTTGGATCCAGTTTTCTTTAGTTTAGGAAAAGTAAATATAATAATAATAATGAAAATAATTCCAAAAGAATTACTGAAAATGCTACAGACACCAGATCCTAACACGACTGTCTTGAATGATTCGATATTTGGACAAAGTTGTGATGACTGTAAATAAATAGCATTTGAAATGAAGTGAGCATTTTGGCTGATTTAAAATATTTTGTATTCTTCAATTAAAATTTTTTGTACTAAATATTTGTGACATTTCGAACTTATTTTTATTAACATGTCTTTATGGAACTAAAAATCGATAAATGTTTGTTGTATTTGCGACCACTGATTTGATGCTAAATTTCGAAGTCAGCGACCGCATTGGTGGTTGCATGGTTTATCTGAAAAAATAAATCATAAAGTTATACACAAAGATAACAGGGGAGAGGAAAGGAATGAAAAATAGATTTATAATATTTTAACAAATTCATTTATTGTGTTTTAGGAAAAGAATTAAAAAATACTATTATTGGTAATTTTTTAAATGTCTCGTGTCAAAAATCAAATGAAAAAAAAACTGTCAACGTGAATTCACAACTGCTAAGTATATTTAAATATATAATGAAAAATAAATAACCTCGTTTACACCACTATGTAATTACGATTAAACCTAGTACCTACGTCATAATCTACGCATTCATAGATGGCGCCAATGAAATTATTTTAGGTATTTAATAATTTTTGCACTTTACGCTTTAAAATATTAAGATAAATTAATTGTTTGCGCCCTTACATATTTAATATGAATATAAATAAATAGTTTTGTTCATAAACAAAGTCAAATCTTTGAAGAGAGACTGTACAATTTCTATTTCGAATTATTGCTAATAAAAATGTCTTTAACAGAACTTCTAAATAACTGGCGACCTTAAATTGATGTTGTACACTGCAATGCTGTCCGAAAGAAGAAAATTTTTGGATAAAGAAGGAAATAGTGCAACACGGCATAATATCTCAAAAATAAAATCAATAAGGCAAGCATATTGTTTTAATTTTATCAATCTGAATTATGTCTACCGTTATTGAACTTTTTATTTATGTTTTTTCTTTTTAATATTAATTCTCTGTCCTTTGTGTAGGTACACTAAACTTATTGTATCTCAATTTCCCGCTAAGCACTTGCATACTGCTTACTAACATCGTATGCAGGGACACTGGAGGTCTAGATTCGTTCAAAATTAAATGTAGACACATTTATTTAAAAAAAATAGAGTCCTTGCGAGAGCCTTGAAGGAGTAACCAACTGTTACTTATACCAGAGCGGTAAGTGGTGGATAACATCCAATGTACTTTGTGTACATAATAAATAAATAAAAAAAATATGAAATAAAATTAATTTTAAACACTTTACGGTTTTCTCCAACTTACGATGTGGCGTCTTCGAGTCACTCCCTGGCTGAGAGCCACTCAGCATGGAATTACTGCTCCTGATTGACGGCTACCCCATGGCCCGGAGTTACTTCCTGGCTGAGGCCTACCCCATGGCATGGAGTTACTTCCTGGCTGAGCGCCACCCCATGGCCCGGAGTTACTTCCTGGCTGAGGCCTACCCCATGGCATGGAGCTACTTCCGGGCTGAGGGCCACCCCATGGCCCAGAGTTACCTCCTGGCTGAGGGCTACCCCATGGCCCAGAGTTATCTCCGGGCTGAGGGTTACCCCATGGCATGGAGTTAAATCCTGGCTGAGAGCTACCCCATGGGTTATTTCCTGGCTGAGAGTTACCCCATGGGTTATTTTCTGGCTGAGAGTTACCCCATGGGTTATTTCCTGGCTGAGAGCTACCCCATGGGTTATTTCCTGGCTGAGAGTTACCCCATGACATGGGAATATTCCATTGCCGAGAGTTTCTTCTTAACTGAGAGCTACCCCATGACATGGGAATAAACCATTGCCGAGAGATTCTCCCTGGCTGAGAGCTACCCCATGACAAGGGGATATTCACTTGTCGAGTTCTTCTTCGTGACTGAGAGCCACTCAATGTCTGCATGGTGTCTGCTCCCTCGGCGCAGCATACCAAATCACCTTCGCATTTCTGTAAATCAACGACAGATCTTATTAGGTGGGTGACATAAAAATGCGCAATTCACCATATATCGCTTTCAAAACGCTAAATTGACAATGCTTGCCTATTTAGAAATTCGTCAAAGGCGCTCCAATAATTTTATTGCCATGTTCTTTTTCGATCTCTTCGACTATACCATCCTTCTCTTCATCCCTCTCATTTTTATATCAAACAACGGCCGGAAAGTAAAAGTTTCATTAAAACTAGATAAAATTGCCGTAGGTGTAAAAATTTGTATAATAATTGTCAGAAACACATAAAGAAAGGATCCAGTACCTGTGGGGAAATGCCTTCACTGGCGGCGAGGCAATCGGCGACTGGTGTGCACACACCCACCCGCCCCGTATCCTTCATGGTACAGCTACTTGGTGCAACCATAGAACACAAAAAAATAATAAATAACGGCTGTCACAAATAATCACCTTTATCGTAAATGTTGCATCTCTCCGGGATGAGAATTAAAAAAATATATTTTGTTTAAATGCCGATAGGGTTTTTATATATCCATTTTTTTCGAAAAATTAGAGTAGAAATCAAGAGTTAACCAAATTTAAGGAACATAAAATATAAGAGTTTACCAAAATATAGGTTACGTACAATAAAATATAAAAATAATAATATATGAAAATATAATATAATAATAATAAAACACACCGAGACTAAGTGTCCATCGTGGTGGGGATTTAGCAAGGGGAAACCAGGTTACACGCCACTGTTAAAAGATTGCGCGTAAAATCGTTTTTCGCGACTGCAGCACCTTGGAGACTTTATTTTACGGACAGCCCTTGTAATTGCAACGGAATACCCTTTACACAGAGTTTAATTCATGAAAACAATTAATAATAAAAGATATGATTTATGGATGCTTTATGTAAGACAGAACTAAAAACTTTTTTTTGCACATTTCTCAAAATGAAAATAATTGGAGAACTATCAAATCGGTAGTCGCCGAGCATTTAATTGAAATTGGCCATTCCTTTCTATTTGTTCCTGAAGTTCTGGGAAGACCCAAAACTCATTGAGCACGTCTAATTACGGAGGCAACTGAAATTCCCAATAATCCCATTAATATTAGAAGAGACGAAGGAGCTAAGCTCAATAGTTATTGGTATTCAGAAATTGTCGACTAAATCAAAGCTAGAAGCAGAAAACATCATTGAATTATACTGCAATACCAGCTCGTAGAGGAGTGGAATGGAGCTGACAATAAGGTATCGCGTCTATGTACACTTTACCACTATCTATCACCAGTGAGTATTTCTCAAAAAAGTGTACATTTTGGAAAAATAAAGTGTGTTTAGAAACAGTTAAAAAATTACACATTTTTAATTAATCATTAAAAAAATATATATTCACCATTTTGTAGAATAAATATTAGGCTTTAAAATAACGAAAAATAAACAATACAATCGTATTAATCCGCAAATATTTAAAAAAAATATTTAATATCGATTTTTACCTTTCATACAAAATAAAATTGCCACCCTACCTACTTCATGTGTTTATACTTCATAAAATGCGAGAAAAACGTTATAATATGTGAATTTTTGTAAGTTTTAGAGTCTTAACTAATTGTAGTTTCTGTACAAAGTAATTTTCTATGGGGTTTCGTAATAAATTAATAATTTATGCACAATAATCAAAATGATACGTAGTCATTTACTTTTTAGTTAATACTCTTTAGTTACGTTTTATTTCTACTTCCACCGTAATTTCTGAACCCATTCATTAAATTTTACATGGGCACTAGCACTAGCTTCATTCTGGTTGGTTGTTGGTCTGACGTCTCCGCCATAACATTAATTGTTAAAATCAATAACAGCGTGTTTCTTTAGTGGTACTACAATTTCAAGACAGAAAATATTATAGCCTTTTTTCACGAAACGGTAAGTCTTTTTTACTCATCTTTTTGTAACACGTGCCGTACAAACATTGCTAAGCTTACCTATTTACAGTTTTAAGTTTTACCAAACCATTGACTTTTTATAACCCCATTTTGTCTAATTCTGATTACAATTTCGTAACTTTTATTATAAATTTCGTAACGTAACGAAAAAGTATAGTGAAAAGCTGAGTGTTCACAGTTACGACCTGATTTTTATGTTATTTATTATAAAGACAAAGTAATACAATACGACAGTAAGAATAAACATATTTTACAAAAAAATAAAAGTCCCCATAAACTACTCTTAAGTAGTTTGTCAATGGGTGCTTTTACTTTGAAGATATAAAAATTATTTCTTTCGGCGAGCCAATTCTGCAACACAATATTTGTTTTACCATTTTTACATGTTTTAATTTCGATAGGTAACACATTTAAGCAATTAGGTATCATGTAGTCCAGCGTTATTTGTCCATATTTGTTTAAATGCTTAGGTTAAGAATAGTATATGGTAAGTGAGTCTGTAAGCATAAGTTGTCCCTTTCAAATTGAAAGTATTTTTATGAATTAGTAGTGCCTCAAGCTTTTATACAATCTTATTTAAATAAAAATGTATTATAATTTACTCTTATAATACCGGCTACATGATAACTTTTTTAAGGAATACCCCCAAAAACCAATGCCGGAAGGCAAAAAGCTTCTTATAAGAAATTTTACCAAATGTGTCCATGGCAGAAAAAAATAAGGTGAAAAAAAGCTAAATTTGCTAAATACAATTACAGATTCTTTAAAAACAAAGTTAAATAAAGCAGATCCCAGAGAAAAGAAAGTAGGTACTAAAAAAGTAGCTTCACACCAAATTGTAAATAAACACAAAATAAAAATAGCTATTTCGATAGTGATTCAAATTAATACATTTTTAAATGTTGTAAACAGTGCCTGTTCTTTAATTTCTAAGGATTTGTTGAATATTGTGTTAGGTGCTTAAATTTGGGAAGCTGATAATTTTATTAAAAAACATTAATTAATAGGCACTTCTTTGTTTTATTTTAAACCTCTTACAATAGATACAACAAGAATTTGGGTCATGAGTTTATGTATATTTGTAGTATGTACAATAAATAAAAAAAGTAAAAGATAATTACGTACATTTAGAAAAGACGAATATTTTTTAAATTAAATAAATAATACAAAAAAATTAAAAAATTTTGTATTGTATATAACAAGCTTTATGTTTACTTTTTAGTTACATCTTAGGACTATTTCGTAATAATATTTCGTAATAACCTTTACGTTACGTACATTTATTTTGAGAAATACTCCACTACACGTCTGAACACCAACCAAAACTTTGGCTAAAGAAGGAGGTAACGAAACAAGTTATAGCATTATTATTATAAACATATTTGGTGGTGCTTTTTTTAAAAAAAAATCATAAAATAAATTATATTGCGTTTTTTTAGTGCAGTTGAGTGGTTTCGGTTTGTATTTGGTGTCAATATATCTTCTATTTCTGATCTCACTATATTTTTTAACCAGCTTTTTATTTGAGATTTAAATGTTATAATGTTGTCTTTGAGTGAGAGTGGAATTTTATTACAGTGTAAGAAGTTTTTTTGCCCGAATGTTGTATTTGTAAAAACTTGTTTGATATATTTTTGTTTCTGAGATCTAGTGTTTCTGAATGGACTTTGAATATAGACGGATTGCAATGTCAAAATGTGTCTCTTCATTTAATAATTTCCAGCATTACCGGAGAGCCCCAAGTCACAGGTGGTACCAAATAACGACCATATAAAGAATTTTCTAAAATTAATGCGTTTTTTTTTTAAATTAATAAAAAACTTACCCGGAAAGAGATCTTGCATCCGCTGAAATATAAAAATAAAACTTAATTACATTAATAAGTTAACAAACATACAAACCAAATAGTATTTGTAATCGTACGTCACAATCACTTGTTTGCTGAGTTAGAATCCCAACAATCTCATGAAAATAACATGACGAAATTTTGTAGACTAATGTTTAGTTAGGTACAACAAAAATAATAATTAACTACTGCGCCATTTCTCCTTAGGTAGGTAGAGGAAAGACAGTGACACAGCTCTTCCTTGGTACACACTCTTCACTTCATTCAAATTCATGCTTCGTTTCTTTTACTTACATTCTCTTAAGTTTTTCTTATTCGTGGCGTGACCCCTCTATTCCATAATCTTTTCATTTTTCCTTCTCCCTTTTTATATTTGGTATTAATTTATGCGTTAATTTTCTTCATCATTCTTCATCATTCTTCAATCCTTCCAGAGACATGGGTCTCTTCAAGACCATTATTCACTCATTCCTCTCCTCAAAAAGACCCTCCACATAGCATCTTCGAAGATGATACAGGCTCTGAGGTATTTTATTTTCCTCAGGGCCTTCTGTGTAGAGTAAATATAAAAAAAATGATCGGTTCTTTGTTTGTCACTTATGCGGTCGCTAAACCATTCACCCGATTACGATGAAATTTTGGGGAGTGGTTGTGTGCACGCCCGCGATGGTTTATGTACATTGGTGAGCTCTGGCGTTATGAAATTATTTCCTATACCAGTCACCCGATTGCGATGAATCTTTGGTGAGTTGTTGTGCGCACGCCCGCGATGGTTTCTATATATAGTGGTGAGCTCTGGCTTGAAATTAAATTTGCGAAATTTGTATAAAAAATTGCAATAGGTGGTAGAAGGGAGAGGGAAGGTGGAGGGGGAAAGCGTGAGGGGAAGGGAAGGCGGCAGGGGCATGGAGCGGATGGGAATGGACACGCAGGGAAAAAAAACTTTATTAAGTGGCATTGCAACGCACGCTCGGTCCTCGCTAGTGTAAAAATGAAAAAATTATCTAAAAATTCATAAAATAACATAAAATGCGTTTTAACAGCATTCCATCAACTTTGTTGAATGAGGGGGAAAGCGTGACGGGTGGGGGACGCGGAAGGGCAAAGGAGGAGGACGGGACGAATGGGAAAGGACACGCAAGGAGAAAAAAACTTTATTAAGTGGTATTGCATCGCACGCTGGGAACTCGCCAGTGTAAATTTTTTAACAGTATTCCATCAACTTTAATCAATACAAACACAAAATTGTGGTAAATTTGGTACCTACATGAGGATGAAAAATTTATTGAATTGTGTTCAAATTAAATGTCGCAATAAATAATGTCGATAATCCAGGAAGTAAGAAAGAATGAAACCTTGGTTCTTAAATGAAACTTGTTTTGAAGTTCAAGGACAAATTAATGTAAAATACATTTTACATTAATTTCACAGTTTTTTTTACCCAGATAACCTTTAATTAGTCACGTTTGTTGATCGGGCCCTGTTATTACGTAGGTATTTAGCTAACAATGTTTTTATGCCAGTTGTGTACTACCTTTCAAATATGGACAATTGCTTTCCTTAAGTTTACTTTTTTCTTTAGCTCCACACAGGAGGCCCTAAGGAAAATAATTCCACTCATGACCTATTTCATCTTTGGGGAGGGCCTTTTTAGGGGAAGGAAGGAAAAATTTATGAAGGGTGGGTAGGAATTTGGGCGTCAGTGTGACCAGGAGGCCATCCTTTCCACTGCGGTGCAAGGCAATGTTCCGAGAGAGTTGTATTGGAGAGGTCAAAAGATCTCCCTTAACTAGGCTCTCCCGATCCGGCCTGATAAACGATATCATCGTGCAATGGATGCTATCCGAAACATTGGCTAAAGTAGGAGATAGAGCGCAACACCAAAAAATAAATAACGAAAATAATTTTGGCCGTGAAAAATCTAAAATAACATCATATTCATTGTTGTCGTTTGACCGCTGACTAGCGAATACATGGGTTATTTTGGTGACTAAGTTAATAATAACACGTTGTTTTCTTCTTTAGAAAAAGGTAATAAACAAATACCTGACTCATGACTGCTGAAAAACAAATTTATTAACAAAAATGATATTGTGGGTGTTTCATTGAAGTTTTATAAAAGAATTGGCTGTATACAATTAACACTGCGCAGCGTGTTACATACAAAAGAAGAGTCTGACTGTATTTGTTGTAAAAATGGAACTAAAAAAAGCAATTTCGGTTTCATTGTCTGAAACGTCTGTTGTCGGCTGCGCGCCGTGGTCTAGAGGTACTCACAATCCGAAGGTCGCGGATCCAATCACGGCGTGCGCAAATAAATTTTATTGATAATATATCAAAAAACATAAATATAGATAACACTAATAATCTAAACGAAAATATGAAAGAGAATGTCACAAGCGTCCCAGCTGCACCAGTCCGGAGCCAGTGAGACTATGGCATCCCCAATTGAGGTATATTGGGAGGTTGAAGGTAATGGGGAAGGGAAGGAGATGGGGAAGAGGAAGGTGGGGAAGTACCTAGCTATTCAGATCTGGTCTCAAACACGGTTAAGAATTTCAAGCAACGCTTAAATTCAGAATAGTGGTCTCACACCAGGGCGATACTCAGAGTATTTTCCACTCCGGTAAATGCTGCAAAGATACTATACAGGGTGTTAAGGGACGTACTTGACTTACTTTAACCAGTGATTTCTGACATTATTTGGAGTAAAAAATGTAAATGAAATTTTTGTCTCCGGTGATATTTTTGATGTTTTGTTTATTTATTTTTTCTACAAAAACAAAAAAAATGGTAGGTGTTGGACAGTTGGAGGCGGGGTAAGGGGTTGGTCGGATTCTCGGCTGCGTGACCAGTGACGAAGTTTGGAAGAAAATTTTTTTGTTTGATTTTGAAGAAAAAAATTAAAAAAAAAAGATATTGTCAAAAAAAGTCACCGGAGACCACAATTTCGTTTACATTTCTTACTCCAAATAATGTCAAAAATTGCTGGTTAAAGTAAGTCAAGTACGTCCCTTAACACCCTGTGTATATACTATTTTTTAATTAATTAATTGTGGAATAACACAAATTAGTCAAATAAATATTATTTGCCCGGGATTCGATCCCGCGACCTTCGGATTGCGGTTCAAGGGCCTTACCCTTCGACAATGAAGACCGTCATCATAAAAGCCAGCCAAGTTGTTGCGAAACTTGTTTGGAACATCTAACCGCAGGTAATAAATATAAAGCCTTATCAACTTAAAAACACCCTTGAAATACCTTTACGGATAAGTCATTTTAAAATTCATCTATTATCTAGCTCCGTCGAAACGGAGTTGCTATATTTGTCATGGAGAAGTATGTAAAATTTGTTAAGAATTTTGTACCCATCTCGGACAGAATAATATTATTACAATTACACTGTCAACCCATCAACATTAATATTATTCAAGTGTAAGCACCAGCAGCGGAAGTGAGATATGATGGTGATGTGGAATCTTTTTATGACTCACTAGCCAGTACATTGCAAAGTTTGAAAGGAGGAGAAGTCAATTTTGTCATTGGAGATTTAAATGCCAAAATTGGTGAAGGTCGCCGCTCTCATATAGTTGGTGAATATGGCTTAGGCATAAGCAATCAAAGAGGTGAAAGACTATATGAATTCTGCCAGGATAAAAATATGGTTGTATTAAATACCTGGTTTAAACTCCCGAAAAGAATGCTTTAAACATGGAGATCACCTCACGATGGAACAATCTATGATATTGTCAGGAGCCAAATAGACTATGTGTTAGTAGACCATAGATTCAGGAACTCTGTAAAGAGAGTCACCACGTACCCTGGTGCGGACATTGGTTCTGACCATGTTTCGTTAACTGCCGATATTGTTTTACGCTTAAAACAAATAAAAAAGCCCAAAAACAAAATTAAAATGGATATCTTGAAACTCAACGAAGAAGTGGTCAGAAATAAGGTATCTCAGACTTTGAACGATAATATTAAGCTACTCCCTTGTGATCCATCGATAGAAATACAAACACAATGGGATAACCTTAAGTCAGTTATATGTGAAACCTGTGATACAAATTTGAAAGCTGATAAGCAAACTAGAAAAAAAAAATTGGATGACTGACCACATCTTGAACTTAATGGATGAGAGACGTAAACACAAACATAATGAGACACAATATTAAAACTTACAAAGAACGATTAGATATGAAATTAAAAACGCCAAAGAAGAATGGATGAAGTCACAGTGTGAAGAACTAGAGTCGTACAGTCGTAATCACAATGCATTCAAACTTCACAAAAAATTGAAGAAAATTACGGGCACTTCTAGAAGAATTACTCCACCATGTTTAGTTGACGATTCGAATAAATTAATATTGGATAAAAAAGATATTTTACAAACATGGGAAAAGTATATTCATGATACATTCAAAGATATTAGACCTGATATTAATATTCCTAATGATCAATTGCATGGACCATCGATTTTAAAATCAGAAATTCTTCATGCGATAAAGACTTCAGACAATAGAAAAGCGTGCGGACCAGACGATATTCCATTTGAGGAGTTGAAGCTCTTTAATGATGAAAATGTTGACTACCTGTTGAGGTTATTTAACTCTATATATGACACAGGGAATATACACAGGGACACAGGGTAAAACATGCTGACCTAATGAAAATGCTTGCGGATTGTAACGTTGACACCAAAGACCAGAATTTCATTAAAAACCTGTATTGGTTCCAAACAGCAGAAATAAGACATGGGAATGAGAGATCTAATGCAATTGCCATTCAGCGTGGAGTACGACAAGGCTGTATCCTGTAGCCCTCTTTTGTTTAATCTCTATTCCAACTATGTCTTGAAAAGAGCCCTAAGTAATACTGAGAAGGGTCTGAAGATCAACGGAGTTGTCATTAATAACATAAGATACGCAGATGATACTGTATTACTAGCTGACTGTATCGATGACCTCCAAGACCTTATCAAATCTTGTTAATAATTCTGGTGAGCAACTGGGCCTAACAATCAACGTCAATAAAACTAAATGGATGACATTTGGACGACTAGATCACTCTGAATCAGTGATACAGTTAAATGGTTGCAATGTCGAAAAGTTGGAAAGATTTAGATACCTCGGCAGAAACACTCACGAAGACTCTTGACCCAGATGTGGAGGTTAGATGCAGAATTGACGCAGCAAGAACTGCGTTTATTAAAATGAAATCCCTCTTCTGCAATGCCAATATCAGCTTAAAACTAAGGCAGAGAATGCTAAAATGTTATGTGTGGTCGGTCTTGCTCTATGGATGTGAAACATGGACCTTGAAAGTAAATACCATGAACAGGTTAGAGGTTTTTGAAATGTGGCTTCACCGGAGAATACTCAAGGTCCCATGGACCGACATGATCACCAAAACAGAAATTCTCAGGCGGGCTAGAGCAGATAGAGAACTGCTTACATTAATAAAAACCAGGAAAATTTCATATCTGGATCATATTCGAGGGGAGAAGTATCACTTGCTCCATTTGATATTGAGGGCCTGGTAGGAGACAAATGTCTTGGCTGCGTAATATACGAGAGTGGACCGGCATTAGAAGTGTGGAGGAGCTATTCCGGGCAGCGCAAGACAGAGAGACATTCTCAAGAGTGATCGCCAACGTCGGGGGGACCTGATACGGCACACAAAGAAGAAGAACTAGCTAAACATCGTCAAATACTCGTACAAATACTTCTATTATTTTTCCTTTTTTAAAGAAAGACAAACATTCTAGGGTTACGAATAATATTACAATATTTGAAAATCTCCTGCTACCACTACAATAGGCGGAAAATGTTGCTAGTGTCGTGATGGAGGACTTAGCCAATTGAGGAATCGAACACGCGACGCCCGGGTGGGAACCAAACGCGATGCCAACTCCGCTAATGAGCGGACAATGTTATTTCGACTCTAAATGTGTCCTGTGTATTAAGAATTAGTTAACATGGGCTAAACACATTTTTTTTCGAAATCTAATGTAAACAGTGACCTTCCTCTTGTTTTGAAGATCAAGTGTTCAAAATTTTTTTTATGAGAATACCGCGTCCCAACTGCTCTTAACCGCCTGGAGCCAGTGAGACTAAGGCATACCCAATTGGGGTATGTTGTGAGGCTGAAGGAAAGTGGGGAGGAAAATAAGTTAGGTAAGATGAAGGTGGGAAGGTGGGCTAAAGCAACGTTTCAATTCTGAATGGTGGTCTTAAACCAGGGCGATAATTATAGTATCTTCCACTCAGGGAGGTGCCGCAAGTATACTATTTTTTTTATTTTGAATGAATAAATCGTGAAATAACACAAATCGATACAAAAACGATCATATTTAAGCGAAAATTGTGAAGATATTTAATAAAACTCGATACGTTTAAAATAGAGCAAAAATCTCTCGCCAAATGCCTAAGTTGCACATAAAGATTTTTAAAATTTATTTATATAATATTTCTATTTTTACAATAAGCGTACATTTTTACGTGTTATATATATACTGTGTTGTAAAGGAATATAAAATAAGCAATCCAAGACACACAGTGATTTTTTTCATACTCACAACATTTTAAATAATACAATAATATATGTTTTTAATAATTTTAGCAACGTATTTTGCTTTTTTTCATCCATAGAATCTATCTATATATCTGTTCTTATTCTATTCTAAATAAATAAAAATGATTCGCCGAAATGTATGTACGCGCATAACTTCCATACGACTGTACCAAATTGGATAATTCTTTTTTGTTGGTGTTCGTTATTGTCAGGACAAGGTTTGTATAAAACTACTGGTGAGCTCTGGCATTATAAAATTTGCAATAGGTGGCACGCGAGCTGTTTGAACACTGAATGTACCGGGAATGAATGTATGGAATGCTGGAGGGGGGTGGGGAACTCGGGTAGGGGGTTCACGGAGGGGTGGGGAGAGGTACCATGGAGGGGAGAGGGGAACCTGGGATGGGGGAAGGGAACTCGGGAAGGGGGTTAGCGGGACGGGGAAGGGGGAGAGTGGAGTGGGGAGAGGGAAGGTGGTGGAGGCGGAGTGGGCAGCGAGAGGGTAAGGGGAGGCGGAAGGGGAATGGGACGAATGGTAAAGGACACGCAGGGAGAAATAATTTCTTTGTTAAATGGCATAGCAACGCATGCCGGGTACCAGCTAGTGTAATATAATTCTCATTTCGGCTCATCAAATGTACAGGTATTATGTTAAAAAATTAAATATATTTTTAAGGAACTTAAAAACTTCAAGAGAAATATAAAATAAATCGGAGAGCTTTGTCGTTTTATCAGAACATGAACACTTTCGATGCTTAAGAGCTAGCGACAACGACCCCTCCGGCATCGGTGCACAGCCGCGGGTCTAAAAACACGCCAAACGAATGCCTTACACAAAATTTACTGAATTGAATATAATACATCCGTTTCACTGTTAAATAAAATTAATGTATTCACTTTTAAATCAACATCAAGCTATCAAACTTTCATTTAAAAAAATAGATTGGTATATAAACAAAATTCTTACCCAAGCCAAACACCAGCGACACAATAAGCAAAATGCACGTCATTGCAATACTTCAGAATATGCAACACTGAGAATCATCCTCCAACAATAAATGTCTGCTCTTATACCTGTTTCTATTCGCCCACGGCTAATCTAAAAACCTTTCCGTTGCCAACAGGGGTACACGAATCGATTTTGACACTTACGATGAATTATCATTCCTTACATATAAAATATCAATTTCGGAATGTTATGTTATAACTCACCATAACGATACAAAGAAAACGCACTGAATAATAATAATGTGCAAAATTTCATGATTAATAATTTATTCTTTCAATTTCCTGACAATATATTATGCATCCGAAAACACAACGCTGCAATTTATTCGGATACTCGGTTATTTTACTAGACGTTGTTTTTTTTTTTTTTTTTACATGAGCTCCACACAGGAGGCCCTGAGGAAAATAATTTCCTTCAGGGCCTATGTCATCTTTGGGGATGCTGTGTGGAGGGGTTTTGGGGGAAAGGAAGGAGAGGAGAGTTCTGAGAAGGAAAAGGGTTTAAGGGGCGGGTAGGGATCTGGGGTTCAGTGTGTCCTGGTCATCCGCCTCCAATACCTAGACAAACCTCACCCCATGAACCCGGGCACCCCTGCTAAATCACCAAACGTAGCGAACTACTTGGGGTGACCTATGGCAGAGGTGTTGGTTATCCAATAAAGGTTCCCGGGGCGGCGGTACCCAATCCCGCCTCCCAAATTGAAATTCTGATGCCCATCTAAAATTCCATACTTCCTCTATAAGGATTAGTCTAAAAGTATACCACAAAAATAATTCTACATTATTCGTGTTTCCCGTGAAATTATTCGTACAGCGCTGTAGCGTTTTGGTGACGTTGTTCCTAATAAAATATTATGCTGTATTCCTCATATATATATAATCATCTAATATTTTTTAGCGAACGAGCCGAATTAAAGCAAGTAGTCAATAATGCCAAAAGATGACGCCACTTCCGGTCATGGCTCACATACGGAGCATCCCCTGGCAGATACGTACGTAAATCCCAGGATTAGTGTTTTAATTTTAATGTTCGGATATGAAACTCTGGGTTTCCCGGCCTGCTGGCTAAATATTCTTAACAGCATTATTGTTATAAATTTTTTATAAAACATAATATGAAGAACTTTTTTTAAATGAATGAATGGCGGATAGTGTTGTATTTGTGTTTTTTAGTGTTTTAAGTACATGAGTGAGGGATTTTAGACAAAAATGGCAGTGTATAAATCACCCAATAATAGTTTAGTAACCACTGACAAAATATCAGGAAAACGAATAAAATGGTAGTTGTTTATCGTGGAATTATCAGGAACATTCCAATTGTAACGCAAAAATATTAAGAATTTGTCGCCTTGATAAAATATTCGTAATTTCATAACAGTTTATTACGAGAGATGGGAAGGCTGAAAGAGATATTGAAAGAAGGGTGAATGCCGGTAACTCCATTAATGGTGGACTGAATTCCGTTGGCGCTAATAAAAAACTGGCAAAAAAGCGAAGCTAGCAGTCCACAATGGAGTCCTGGTACCTACCCTGATGTATGGCAGTGAGGCGTGGAACTGGCAGGGATGAAAGTAAACTGAATGCTGTTGAAATGAGATCTCTGAGACGTATGTGTGGTAAAACAATGTATGATCGTGTGAGAAATGTGAATATCCGCAAAGAATGTAAGGCTGATGTAAGAATAATGAGTAAGATTAAGAAAGGGACCCTCAGATGGTTTGGGCATGTAGAGCGAATGAACGAAGGAAGTAGTGTAAGAAAAATATACGACGCGAATGTGAATGGTAGAAGAAGTCGGGGACGCCCGAGGAAGACATGGCACGATCAAGTGAATCAGATACTTGAGTCGGGTCATTTCAAAAGTCAGAATAATAGAAGAAAATGTATGAGACGATGTACGAATGTGAGTGAGGCAAAGAGTGTGTGCCAAGACCGAGTTGTTTGGCGGTCCGTCCTCTCTGCCTACCCCTGCGGGGAAACGGCGTGATGTTTAGTTAGTTAGTTAGTTTATTAGAAAATCCTGATAATTCGCTTCCTAGAGTTTACTTAGCCACCTCGTCCTGTTAATTCATTCGTCAGGCCCGCAATCCCGTTTTTAGCCGGAATTACATACAATTTTCTTCGTGAACCTTTAATCGGTTCGATGAAAGTAGATCCCTCGCCATCTCTCATATTCAATTTGCATCAAGTTTTGGGAAAGTACGGTGTACCTACTTATACAAAGGATAACTAAGTGTCCCCGAAGGATGTACCGCCAAATAACAAAAATATATTTTCATTCAAATGCATCAAGAAAAAACTAATTTTCTACATACTGTAGATATGAACAAATTGTCACTCTAAATAAATTCGTTGATGTCCAAACCAACTTATTATTATACTCGCAGTAGGTATTTTTTAAATCGATTTTAGGTGTGAAATTAGTAAATAGTTTACAAAAATTTATAATTTTACGTAGTGTACTCCTTATTATGAAAAAAATGACAATAAATTATAAAATTCGTGGGGTAACAGAGTCACCCCTCAGGAAACTTAAGTTTAGTTTTGTGTCTTGGCTCGCCGAAGGTTAAATAACCTGTTAATTCTCCATCGACGCTCCCGATGTGGCCTTGGTAATAGGGTGACTTCTAGTGGGCGAGGAGTACCCGGACAAAGCCCGTACAAAAACCTGTGCCTACCAAGTATGATCTCTGGAGTACGTTTGCTACCTAATCAGAAGAAATGACGTCAACCAATGTTTTAAATTTAATTTTATTAAATGATTCTTGACATTTTGTTTTGAAGAGTTTTAATTTTCAATGTACATTTGTTACTTTAATTTTAAACTTTTTGCGACCGGTTTCGAAATATCCGTGTCATTAACGAGCAAACTTAAAACTAACTTAACACTAAATTTTCTTCCCGCATTTGTACCGATTTATAATCATCTTTCTTTAACACTTTAAGTTTTAAAGCTCTTAAAAAAGTATGTGCTACTAGCTTTTTCCCGCGGCTTTGCTCGCATGGTGTAAAGGGGTTCCCACTCCGCCTCCTCCACCTCCCCCCTCCCCCCTCCTGCCCCCTACCCCACCGCACCACCCCTGCATCAAATCACCACCGCAACCGGATGAACGGTTTAGCAACGCGTAATTTCATAATGCCAGAGCGCACTATTGTATACAGAAACTATCGCGGGCATGCGCACATTAAATCCCTAAGGTTTCATCGCAATCGGATGAATGGTTTAGCAATGCATAGGCCCCAAACATACAAACCCAGAAACAAACATATTTTTATGTATATATATATACATAAAAATAAAAAAATATATATATATTATGATTAATGTTTTCACGGGTGTAAGATGTAGAACAATTTTCTCGGTTTACCCGCGTAACCTGTGAATTCCCAACACCTGGAAAGTCTTAATCGATGAAAATCCCCCAAAAACGGCATTTCCAAAATTACCAGTAGTGTCTCCAATTAGCTTAACCAATCAGGTATCTACTGCCAGCCCCGCCCCCCACCCCCTCCACCATCAATCACCTGCAACCCGGGTACTTCGTTCTAGACATAAGAAGTGACTTGCACTCACTTAAGTTTTAGCTTTTGGACTGAACAGACATTCGAAAGCTATCAGTTTGAGACAAAAACTCAAGACATAAGGCCTCTGAAGATGGACAGTGTGATCTGTCCGAAACGTCAGGAGTTAAAAAGTCCTTTTAAGGACTACGCTACGCGGGTAAACCGAGAAAATTGTTCTATAAATATATATATATATATATATATATATATATATAGATTTTAGAAGATCTGTACATTCCCTTCGTAGAAAAAAGAATCGCAAAGTATATTCGAAAATTATTATAAAATCGTTTTTTTTCAAGTATTTGAAAAGTTATAGGTATGTACGAAAAAAATCACAGTGTTTTTTTAAATGCTATTTAGACATTCTTCAAGAGTTTTTGATCTATTTTAATTAATCGAGTCGTGTTTTCGTTATTTATATTTGGGGTGTTATGCCGTGTTACGCTGCCTCGTTTTTTAGCCAACGTTTCGGACAGCGTTGCAGTGTCCATTATCAGGGCAGTTCCAGCAGATCCGGCAGATGTGCAGATCTACCGGATCTGCCCTGATAATGGACACTGCAACGCTGTCCGAAACGTTGGCTAATGAAGGAGGTAGCGCAACACGACATAACACCCCCAAAAAATAACGAAAATACTTCTGACCATGAAAACCTAATTAATATGTTTCTCCTTCTAATTCTTTTTGAGCGGGTACTACCGGGCGTAAAGACTCAGTATTATAAGAAATGTTTCTACTATTAAATATTGATCGTTTAGTTGATACAATAATAATGGAAAAAAACTTGTTGTGAATCAAGCAAAATTTTGATGTTGTCTTAATAATTAACGTAACAAACAAAGTATAAATAATTATATATAATTACATATATGTAATGGTAGTTCTAGAGGTCTGCAACGGGAATTGGGCGCACATTGTCGCATGCATCGACAGAAATAATAAATAATTAGAGACGATGTGAGATATGGATACTTACGGGTGTGAGCACTTGGGAATCTTGTGCGATATTCACAGAAAAAATGTGTTGATTCTTGCAAAATACTATTCAGGATATTTCAAAGTGAAATACTAATGTACCGAACCGATGTCGTTCGGTGTTATTATAATTATTGGTTTTATGACATATGTAATATGTCAAACTCAGATATGTATAAGTAACATTTATAAATGTCACTTCATTCATTTTTCCAAAATAAATAAACCTATTATTTTTCAGTATTCTTTTAATGATGAAAATTTAAATTGTGTTAGTGAAATTATGGATCTAGGCATTATGTTCGACAGTAAACTCACCTCTGTATGTCATATTAATAATATTATCAACAAAGCCCTAAAGACTCTTGGCTTTGTTTTGAGAGCTGCAAAAGATTTCAATGATTTAGACACATTTATTATGTTATATAAAACCCTTGTCAGATGCCAACTTGAATATAACTCTACGTTATGGTCTCCCTTTTACAACATTCATTCAGACAACATTGAAAAGATTCAACGGAAGTTTCTAAGGTTTATAAACTATAAATTGCATATTCCTATACTAAACATTGATTACAATTATCTCCTGGATAAAACGTCTCTATTGAAACTTTCAGAAAGAAGAATAAGCACAGATTTAATACTATTACATAAAATACTGCATTACAAAATTGACTGTTCTGAATTACTTCAATTTATCAATATCCATGTTCCCCAAAAATCATGTCGACATTTATTACCCTTCTACTTCAAAAACAACAGGACACTAGCTTATTAAAATTCTCCGTTTCCGAGACTTCACAGTCTCGGAAATAAATATTCTAATCTAGGTGATATATTTCATCTTAAAACTAATCAGTATAAACGTTGTATATTCTATCACTTTTATTCTTCTAGGCACAAATAGATTTACATAATTTCTTCAATTTTTGTTTATATTGAATATGAGACTTCTTATCATTTATACATAATATGTATTTTTATGTTTTTATTTGTTTTGTTGTTACACTGTTTTGTGTATTTTCTTTTCTCATTGTATTATATTTTCTTCATTGTTTGTTACTCAACTTATAAATTATAATGTAAAATCCCATCAGGGCGTGTAATAAATAAATAAATATATAATAAATAAATAAATTTAAGTGAGCATTCGAATATTGCTTTCCTCATTATCTCAACCCATAGTATTTGGAAATAATCAACTAGATCATTGATATGTTTGCAATACAACACAAAATTTTGCAATGTACAAATTTTTAGCAATTTTTGATACCATCCTAATCTAATCTTCATTCTCTATGTACAGATATTTGTTATTTTATTTATAGAGATTTATTCTTTCCCTTGCTGCTTATGTTTTACGCGCGTTAAGTTTATTATTACTGTTAATTGTTACTATGTTTAGATTGAGATCTTGGCATTGCTTTGTGTTTTTAAAGTTTTAAAGAAATTCATGATTTCAATTTGCATGAAACTTTATACATAGATATGTTATAGTCAATCCTCGAGGCTCCGGCGCTCCTAGATTTGACTAGTCAATCCTCTGGTCTGACTTGAAGTCAGACTAGTCTAGGCTTTGGTTAAACCTAGGATAAACCATTCATTCCGCGAAGAGACTGCATATCGACCTTTGACTATGACATATACATTCCATGAAAAACCTATAAAAATTTCCAATAATTCTGTTAAGATTTTGGTTTTATGACAATATGTACATTCCATGATAACCTTACAACAATTTTCAATAATTCTTTTTATATTTTTGGTTTTACGACATTATGTACATCCCACCATTTTATTTTTTATTTTTATTAGAGATAATATATTACAAAATTATTACATAAAATTTATAATACATTACTCCCAATGAGTTTAATAAAACTCATTTTGGGAAGGACAACATTATACATCTAAAGGAAAATTATTTTTACATAAGAACACGGAAATCAATGAACAATACATAGATTTTTAAATGGACTAGACACACTTGATACAGGTAATTGAAGAATATACAAGAGTTACAAAGGAAGACAGATAAATTCGTCACTGGTTAATAAAGTTGCTGAGAAAATATCCTTTTAGAGCCTTTGCCAATATTTTTTTGTTTGATTCTGGTAGTTTTAGGACATTAGGTAATGCGTTGTATTGCGTATGTGCGATGTATTGTAAGGAGTTAATTCCAAATTTAGTTGTGTGTGTAGATGACGATAGGTGTATTTGATTTTGTGATCGTGTTTTGTGCTGGTGTATATCGGAATTAAAGGCTGGTTTAGTGGTGGTGTGTGACGAGTGTTGAATTATTTGTAGGATGGCAGTGGTGATGCTATATTTTGGCAGAATGGTAAAGGGAAGAATTTGTGTCAGTGAGTATATGTCTTTGACATGCGTATCCCATGGTAGATGGTATATATTTCTTATGGCTCTATTTTGGATTACTTGTATTTCAGATATTTGTTTCTTAGTAATGGTGCCCCAGATACTAACCAGATAACTTAGGTGAGAGTGGATCAAAGCATAATATGTGGCACGCAGTAAAGCTGTGGGGAGCACATCTTGAAGTCGATAGAGTACACCAGTTATCGGGGAAATTTTGGATTTAACATATTCAACATGGGAGTTCCACGATAGGTTAGAATCTATGAATAACCCTAAATATTTCGTTACTTGTACATTTTGGAGCTTTTCATTTCCAAGAGTAATATTCATTGTCATATAATCTTTTTTCCCGAAAGTGAGATAGTGAGTTTTTTTGACATTGAGGCTTAATTTATTTATCCGCAACCATTTAGCTAGCTTTGCGAGATCTTTATTCGTTAGAGATTCAAGTTCCCTCAGATTTTTACAACGATAATAAATCACAGTATCATCAGCGTAAAGTTGAAGTTTTCCCAAGATGCCGCATTTAGTTATATCATTGATATATAGTAAGAAAAGTAGGGGTCCTAGAATCGAGCCCTGTGGCACTCCACATGTGATTTTTCCAAAGCCGCTTAGGTTCCCTTCGATGTCGACAAGACAATATCTATCAGATAGGTAACTTCGGAGGAGCTTTAAAGATTTTCCGACTATACCCAAATGTTCCATTTTTTGTAGGAGTATTTCATGATCTACTGTATCAAAGGCTTTTTTTAGATCTATAAAAATAGCTGCTACATATTCGCCCTGGTCTATGTATTGCTGAATGTTCGAGATGAAATCGAAGGTGGCACATTGGGTACTGGAGTTTTTTCGAAAGCCATATTGCTGTGGTGTTAGGATATTGTTGTTAGAGATGTATTTTAGAAGTCTATCCTTGATAATAGTCTCGAACACCTTTGAAAATACTGATAAAACCGATATTGGGCGATAGTTAGAAATACATTTTTTGCAGCCTTCTTTATAAATTGGTATAATTTTTGCTAGCTTTAATTGATTTGGGAATACTCCCGAGCCTATGGAGGAATTGATAAGTTGCGCTAGGTGCTCAGCTAGTTCTTCTTTACAGGTTTTAAGGATGTACGGGGTTACTCCATCGATACCTGCCGCTGCATTCGACCTAAGTTTTGAGATGATCGTTAATACCTCAGCCTTATTTGTCCTAGCCATATATAAGGATTGACTTGCCTTTGCTTCTACATATATAGTATTACAGTCATCCGGGAATGATGGAATGGCAGCTGCCAACTTTTCTCCAACTGATAAGAAAAATTCATTAAATGCTGAAGCTATTTCACTGGGTCCCCTAAGCTCACAATTATTTACGATGAGAGATTCGATGGTGTTGGAGGGTTTATGTGCACGGTTAGATAAAATTGAGTTAATGGTTTTCCAAGTTTTTCTAGGGTTATTCAGGTTTTGTTGAAGGCTATTGGCATAATATTTGTTTTTCAAACTTCTCCTATAATTAGTTATTAAGTTTCTCAGTTTATTTTTATGGACTACAAGAGACATATTTCCTGGGTCTTGTTTCCACTGCTTGTGAAGCTGGTTTCTTTCTTTGATCAGCGAATTCAGTTTAGAATCGAACCACGGTGTATTTAAATGTTGTCGATTAGCTATTTTCACTTTAGGTGTCGTTTTACCTGCTTCTATTGCATTTTTGACATAATCGTTAAAATCTTTATAATTGTCTTCTTGTTTGGTTGAGTTGATGGTAAATTTGTTAGCTGCAAGATAAGATTTTACTGCCATATTGTTGATGATAGGTTTTGTAAGGCGTGGCTTGTTCCTATTATTAGACCATTTTTTTAGGTTATTCTTGAAATCAATAATAAGAATGTTATGGTCACTAAGTGAGTCATCTATGTTCGATATGGTAATTGGAATGTTTAGTCTATTTGATATGATGTGATCTATGAGGGTGCTGCTTGTGTTAGTGACTCTAGTGGGAAATGATTTGTTTTGTATTGAGAAATTGTATGTTTCTAAGGTGTTGAGGTAATTTAAAGAAGAGGATGTGTTTATGGTAGTGTCAATATTAAAGTCTCCAAGTATTAATGTATCTTGTCTGCTTTTGTCTAGTATTTTTTCCAAATGTGTCAGGAAATCATGTATATTAGGGTTGGGTTTCCGATAGATGGCATAAATGTTAACCGGTTTCCTATCCTTGCTACATACACTTATACCTAAAAATGAATTTTCGTTGGAAAATTTATCAATGATGGAGAACTTCATAGAATCCAGTACATATATGGCTACACCACCTCCTGCCTCCTTGGGGCGAGAAGCAAACGCACAATTGTAGCCTCTTAATCCAAAAAACTTTTCTTCTCCAACATCTAGCCATGTTTCAGTGATGACAAGGACATGAACAATATCGCGTAATCCTCTGAGTTTTTCTTCAATTTCATCAAGTTTGTTCCGGATGCTTCTCGCGTTCATGTACATTATTCGAAGACAGCTATTCACAGGAGTATACTCATCGATAGTTAAGCACTTGCGTTCGTGTCTATTACACTCCATAGTCTATTGTAGTGAGGTCTTTCTTGAGGGCAGCTATGTAGGCCGGGCAGTTGTCCCTGTCTCCAGTTGAGTGATCAGCAGGTTTTCCAAATCTGGTGCATGTTGCGCAAACTGGTTTGGTGGTGGAATTTGGGCAAGCCTCACCGGTGTGATTCTGTTGGGCACAGTGTCCACATGTTGGTTTGGTATCTCTACAATATTTGTAAGAGTGACCAATCATATGACATTTAGCACAGACAGTAAGGCCAATGAAGTCTCTGACGCGGCAAACAGTCCAGCATACAAATACCTTCTCTTGTTCGACTAGAAATTTAGCACGGTAGCGGGTACTGCATAAATTCGATGACAGGTGTTTCCTGTTCGAGCACCAGCCAAGTGACTCAATGTACAGGACGCAATGGTTCCTTCAATGTCGTCAATGTTGGGAACACCAGTTAGTGCCATTCTTAAAAATTCTTCATCAGCCAGGTCTCGGGGAACATTAAAGAAAATTATTCTCGGTAGTCGCTTAGTTGGTAGTCGGGCCTTAAGTTTGCTCGAGTTGTCGAAACAGGGTGCATTCAGTAATTTTTGCTGTTCGCCCGCGGTTGCCGTGTTTATTAAAATACCTTTATTTCTAATTTTTTTTATTCCCGTTACCCGAATGCCCAGTTCAGATGGACGAATTATGTCCTCAATGATTTTTTTGGTATGGTCAGAGTCCTTGGCGGCGTCCGCATCCGTTGGAAAAATACAAACGGCAGGTCTTGGTTGCCCAACGCGATGTCCATGTTGCGTGATTGGTGGGGGTTGGTGAGGATCAGTAGGTTGTTTGCGGGCGATGTCAGCAAAGGAGAGGGTAGCCTCCGTTGCCACCGCCACCCTCCTCATTACAGGTCCAAGATCAGATTCCAATAGGATAATTTTTTGCTCTAGGTGGCGATTTTCCCTCTTCTCATGGCGGATTTTTATTTCTGCCATTCTTAGTTGCGCGGTCACTGTAGCTAAATCAGCACGAATGGTCTCGCGCTCCAATAACAGCTGCGATACGGATCTGAAGACTTCCGATACGTTTTTAGCGATTCTCAGCTGCTGGTCTTTTGAAACCTTAGACTGCTTCTCTGCCAACACGTTTTGTAGAGCTGTCAAATTTGCTTGAGCTTCGTTTAGCACATCTATTCCAGAAGAGCAAGGATATTCTGCTTCAGGTATAATAGGTTCCAAAGGCTCTTGCCGAGTGGAGTCCTCTTCGTCAGAGTCCGACGACATTTTTTTCCACTTAATTTACACCAAAAAGAGAAAAAGAAAAAGAAGACGACTCTTTTCTCGTCAGCTTGATGCAGAACAAAATTTAGAGTATGTTAACACTTTGAAATTTTCAAATATTCCCGCTGATTGTCTTAACAGATAGGATTGATGAAAAACCCCGCGGTGAATCGTCTTTTGTTGATTTATCATAAATTATTTTTAAAATCCCACCGCCACTTGAAATCTATATAGGTATTCTTATAACTTATTTGTTCCGCTACCGATTCGAAGTGTCTTTTCACTGAACGGTTGTATTGTTGTTGGGTTATTTTTAAATTAGGTTTATTTTAAAGGTTTAGAAACGTAATGTTAGATTTTGGATTATTTAACAGATGGTGCTATTTATTATATTCTAGTTGATTTATTAAGAAAAAGAGAAAAAAATTATATTTACGATAATAATTGTTTCGGGATCGGTGTGGGATCGAACTGCCGCCCTCGGAACTGCCTGGCGAGAATGATAACCACTCAGCTACTCACGGACATGCTGATACCGTCGTTAATTTTCTTAAGTACGAGTGGGGTTTTGCCGTATTATTACAACGTCGCTAAACTTTAGATTGTACGTGGAGAATATTTATTTTTAATATTTATTTTTAATTATTTTTTATAACTGATTTTAGTTGTTCACTTATAGACAATAGACATGAATTGTGTATTTTATTATTTTCACTGAGATATTAGACTGATTTAAATGCACTAAATTACCATAACCAACAACAATAATTTTATCTAGATTCTGTATACTTATGTTTTTATGATTATGTGCATTCATGCGTATACATATGTGTATGTCTGGGTATATGTATGCTTTTATATGTACCCGTCACAGAACAGACCTTGTCTAGTGAGGCGGGTTACTTACTTGTTTGTACATGTTTATTTTATTTCAAGTAAAAAAAAAAAAACCCCTTAGAAATATCGTATAGATGTAACGCGTTCGATCACAAATCAATAAAGTAATAGGTAATTGAATTGTAATGATCGATACAAATCTATACTTGTGATATAGAAATTAATAAATAAACTATGTAGTTCATTTATTTACATTTGACTAAGTTTCACTTGCCTTTTTTAATACCATTTATCAATATGCCCTTTTGTCAAATTGAAATTTAATTGTGTGAGAAATGTGGAGATCCGCGAAGAATGCAAGGCTGATGTAAGCGTAATGAGTAAGATTAAGAAAGGGACGCTCAGATGGTTTGGGCGTGTAGAGCGAATGAACGAGGAAAGGAGTGTAAGGAGAATATATGACGCAAATGTGAATGGTAGAAGAAGTCAGGGATGCCCGAGGAAGACATGGCACGACCAAGTGAATCAGATACTTGAGTCGGGCCATGAGAAGAGTCGGAATAATAGAAGAGCATGTATGAGACGATGTATGAATGTGAACGAGGCAAGGAGGTCCGTCCTCTCTGCCTACCCCTGCGGGGAAACGGCGTGATGGTTAGTTAGTATTTAGTTAGAAATTTAACCTCCGACTTCCGTAGTCCAGTGGGTAAGACTCTTGACTCACAATTCGGAGGTCGCGGGTTCGAACCCGACATGCGCAAATAAATTTTATTTGATTAATTTGTGTTATTTCACAATTAATTCATTTAAAATAATATATAGTATATTTGCGGCATGTTCCAGAGTGGAAGATACTATTAGTATCGCCCTGGTGTAAGACCACCATTCAGAATTCAAACATTGCTTGAAAATGGCTTTAGCCATGTTTGGTGACCAGATCTGAATAGCCAGGTACTTCCCAACCTTCCTCTCCCCCACCTCCTTCCCCTCCCCGCTACCTTCAGCCTCACAACATACCCCAATTGGGGATGCCATAGTCTCACTGGCTCCAGACGGGAGCAGTTGAGATTCTTGTGCGGTATTCATTGTAAAAAAAAAAAAAAATTGCTTCAAAATTATTTTGTCTTAATTTTCTACATTCATACTTGAATTGTTTAATGTAAAATAAAAACTGATTTTATTTTATTTTTATAACTGTCATTGTCATTTTACATAGACAAAAATCTAGATAACAACCACTCTGTAAATTGCCATCTCAACACATGAGTTTTTCACACCTAGTGAGATGGGCAATACGTCATTACTGTGATCAAATGTAATATTAAAATAACGAAATCAATAAAATAATATTAGAAATAATTACATATTCAATCGCAAAATAAATCAGAGACAGGAATTTGCAAATTTCTTCTACCCAAAACTAAGCCGCTAATGAAACGGCCAAACTAACCATTTTGAGGGTTTTTTATCCTCATCGAAGTGTTGGGGCCTATGCCATTCTTCGTGTGGTGAAGTTGTTTTGGATATCCCCGTCCAAAAGCACTATGTCAATCGAATTCAGTGGCGGTTTTCCCTGAAGTGCGTTAGTGCAATGAACTCCTATAAAAACCATAAGGAAATAAGACAAGTTTGTATTATCATTATACCAAATTGCTTATACCCATAGACATCCAATCCAAATGACTAGACAAGCAGTTACAGGTGAGGGGTCAAACCAAACCATGGAGGGCGAAGAGGGGAAAGATGACTGTGATTCGTTATACAATCAATCTGACAGTAAATAGGCATCTCGCATTCCAATATCACCATTTAGTTCTTAAAAGCAAAATCTGCTTTGAATGAATAGACCTTTTTACATGGGAGCGCGAATTGCTTGCCAGGATAATAACATATTTGCTAAGGCCAAATGCTCGCCGCAAAAAGACTCGCCCCAATACACATAGCAATATTTTGTTGCCGTGTTTAGTTAAAAAACTATTACAAATGTTTCATAATTTACTTACCTCTGTAACCAGCGACGAGAACACTGGAGAACCGCCCACATTCGCTATGTCTATATAATATGTACCTATAATGTATAGCGCAAGCTGCCGTTTTTGGCGTGATATTTCGTAAAACGTATAGACGTTACTTTCGCGCTGGTCACTACAAGAATGATGACGTCACATATTTTAGATTCTCTCCCCTCCCCATGGAGCGAGCTGGCGCCAAGGCGGAGCTTATAGCCGGTTCCATGGGAGGGGGAAATATTACGTTTTTATCACTTAGGGCAGGTCCAGATATATTCATATGTCCGTGCTTATACCAATGCTTCATTCAAATTCCGTGCTAAGAAACCCACACGTCTGAATGACACTCGTAATGAATAAATCCCACATCCTATATGTGCGTTGTGAATATTAGTACCCATGGGATCTCCAGTGATATTTCTTAGGTTCACACAGAATACACTAGTGGCGTCAGAGCGCTAGACCTACAAACTTTGGGAATTTACTAGCTGCCTGAGTGCGCAGCACCTATGAGATTTGTTAAGGGCCAGACGCGGCCAAGAGTTCATATGTCCGTCCGTAAAACCTAACCTAACCTAACCTAACCCCCTCCCCCCACCTCTTCTCCCTCCCCTTTCCCCTTCCACCAACACCCTCCCAACACCCCCTCCCACCCCTCCCCACTCCCCCCTCTCACCTCTCGCAATCAACAAATTCATTCCCGAAACATTCACTTTTCAAACTGCTCGCGTGCCAACTATTATAATTTTTTATACAAATTTCATAATGCCAGAACTCAACGGTAGTTTTATATAAAATAACGAACAAAAAAAAAACATACATTTGGGTGATTCATTTTTAGAGATAGTTATTAAGTACGACGCCAATAAAGCACTCTTTTTAGGGTGGTTTGTTTTTTCTGACGTTTGCAATAAATCGATTTTGTTAGGGACGGAAAACGTATGATAAATAATTTCATAACGCCAGAGATTATTCATAACGCCAGAGCTTACCAATATATATAGCCTATAGATCTCGCAAATAATGTAGCTTTCCACTAATGAAAGAATTTTAAAAATCCATTCTGTAGTTTTTGCGTGAAAGAGTAACAAACATACATCCATAAAAACTTTCGCCTTTATAATATTAGTAGGATGTCATCGGCGCAGATACATCCGCAGAATTTTTTTCTCTCTTTTTAATCTCCGATTGAAATTACAATGAGATAGGCCACGAACCTCCATTCCTCGAATTTAAAAGTTAATGAGGCACGTAATTAAATATTTGTTTCGCCAAATTAAAAATTTATGCCGCCAAATGGCGGTAACTTTCGGAACAGCCCTCTTAATAATGTACCGTTTTTCCCTTGCAGGAAATCCCATTTTCTCTCAGGTAGACAGATGGAATGGAACGAAAATTAAAAACTTATACAATACGTTCGACATTAACGTTTATTTTGTTAATCAGACTCAAGTAAATAAGTCCAAAGGCATGTTGCTTAGAAGAGAAGACAAATACTTTGTGAAGTAGTTGCAAACGGTGAATTCATGGACTTCGTGGAGGAGTTTCGAATTTAGGAAATAGGTTTGCAGCATCGACTATGTATTATCTAGACGGGGCTAAGAATTAACACCGAAACCAAACATAAAACCAAGCATACCATAACACTTAATAAAAACATTTATTAATTATGCAGAGGCAGCTTCATACTTTAAAATTGATTCATTGAGTGTACGAAGGCATCATATGAATGCAGTATTCCTGTATAAATTAGTTAACAATAATATTCAATGCCCAGAGTTGCTAAATAAAATTCAATTTAATATACCTGCGCGTACAACACGCTCTTCTGTCCTGTTCAGGGTGGATCAGTGCAAGACAAACTGTA
This sequence comes from Limnephilus rhombicus, assembly GCA_929108145.2. NCBI lineage: Eukaryota > Metazoa > Arthropoda > Insecta > Trichoptera > Limnephilidae > Limnephilus > Limnephilus rhombicus. Next base: position 7,638,385 of record OV815293.1, read on the forward strand.
AGCAGAATTCTTGTCTGAACAGACTATGCAATAGTTACAATAGCTCACTATTTACTATCCAAGGTGGACATTTTCAATTCCGAACTTACCAAATATAAGGGGTACATAAAACAGTATTTCTGTGATGTTTCAAGAAAATGTTGTTTCTTATGTTTCTATCGTTTATACATATAATTCTGTTATAATTTGATTTATGTGTACAACCTGGCTTCTTACGGTTACCAGTGTATTGATATTTTTATGTTTCATGTGAATTTTAGTTTTATGTACTTAATATTATGTTTTATAAAATTTTTGGTCTCATACTCCTTCATTATAAATTTTATGATTTCTAATTTTTTGTTATGCTGTTTAATCAGAGGTAAAGTCACAAGGAGGAAATCCATAATTGGTTTTATTTGGCTACACTTACATGTATCTACAAACTGGAAAAATGTAAACTGTCGATTTCCCAATAATAAATAAATAGATAAAAAATAAATATTGGTTAAGGAATACGAAATATCAAAAAGATAGTGATTTCTTATGTTATGTTGGTCTGCATGGAGCAAATTTTGGATTTCAACAAGTTCTTTCCAAAGCTCAATAGTCTAGCTGAACTTGCGGACTTTATGATTATCAATTTAATCAGCTGTATAAATATATTTGTATAAGCGAAACTTTGCAAAAACAATTTCAAGCAGTGATGTTACTTTAAAAGTGAGGTCATAATCAAAGCGACCAATGAGTGCAGACCTCGCGGAATTTCCGTTTCATATCTCAACCAATAGGGAGCCTTTGAAAGTGACATCATTATGAAAGCGGCCGATGAGCGCAGTTGATGCATCGCAGGTGCAGTAATCGTCATTTCCGTTTAATACGAAATTCGAATCACAGAGGTGCTGTAGAAGTTTCACTTCAAAAATAATCCTTATAATAGCTTTCGTCACAAAATGAATGACGGTTTCGCATATGTTTTCAGAAGCTTGTAATAATAATAATAAAAATAATTGGATAATTTGTAGAGCGCCGTTTTTGTGAAAAATCACCTCAAAGCTATACAATAAGTTAACTTCAAAATGGGAGTTGTGTTATGAAATTGAGGCGTTGAAACAATGACGCTATCTCCAATTATTTTTATTTTGAGTAATACGCAAAATATGTCTTTTTAGTTATGCGGTACTATTAACAATAAGCATAATTTTTTGTTATGAATTGTTTCCATTTGTTCCACTCTGTGCATATTTTATTGTGATTAAATGGTCAAGTTTATTTTTTTTTTATAATCTTTATTTATTAAGTTTCGTGGGTGATTGTGCTGTGCCTGTCTCACTAGGAATTCCTGTGTTGAGAGCAGGCGCATTTTAGCATAAGCAGTTTAAAACAAAAATACGGATAACAACAACAATATTATTTACATATTAAACAATGTTATTTAGTTATCTTCACTAAATTGATGGAGACAGCCGCCTTTGTGCAGTCTCTCTGATGGCCCATGGAGATACTGCCGTTTTTGTTTCGTACTCTGCAATACCCTAATGCTGATTGTCGTTTTGTGGCAAAACTAAATACATGTATTTAAAAATAATACTGTCATTTAAGATCCAAACCTTTGCAGCTGTCGATAGTATTTTTGTTTCTCTACCTGTCGCCATATCTAACCCATTTTAGACCAATGGTGGAGATGGCGTCTTTGTTTCAACACGCCTTTACTCTCAGGTGGCGTTATTTTTTAATTGAAATTATCGCAGTAATCTGAACGAGGAGGGGCCTAGCAGCTAAGGACATCAAAATTAATGGAAAGCACCGTACTTATATAAATAAACACTTAACTTCTAAAAACAAACTTCTTTATAAAAACGTTAGAGTTTAAAAAAAAATAAATAATTTGCTAGGTTAAAAACAGTAAAATCTATGTAAGACTCAATGAGAAAACAAAACATTATTGCATAAGCTCTGATATCGACCTTGAAAAACTAAAAAAAAATATTATTTTTACATTGCAATATTTTTGGTTTTGTTTTATGTACATACTTGTAATAAGGAACTCCAGTGAAAAATATTATGGTTTTAAAAAATTCGTTCATATAGTATAGACCAATAAATGCTGATTCTGAATATATAAGTTTTATTTAATCATATTAAATGCACAGTTTTAAAAAATATTATTGAAAAGGCTAATTTTAATCGGGTCGTAAAATACGCTGTCAAGTTGGCTTTACTGAAATTTTAGTTCGTCATTACTGAAAATACGCCGTCAAGTTGGCATTACTGTCACCGTAAAGTCATTGTATGGGAATATATGATATGACATAAGCCATCATATTAATTTATTCGTTTATTAACATACTGTTTATAGAGATTTGGTTGATAGTTTAGTTGATAAAGGTGTATCTTATTAGTTTTACTCTATTATTGAAAATATTCAAAAACTACTGCACAAAAAAATAGTAATGCTTCTTCTAGGGAGAATACTTCGAAGAACGGAATTCAAAATGGCGGCAGTAGATCAGATGATTGCCCGATTTATAGTAATTTTTCAGGAGTGATGACATCACACGATTCACCATACATACGGTGGTTTCGGGGGTCTTGAAAAATTAAAACTTTGACAGTTATTTTAACTATTAAAACTAACTCTAAAAATAAAAATAAAAATGCAGTTATTTAAGTTAGAAGGTCATTATTCATCAAAAAAAAAAAATTGGACTGGAGTTCTCTATTTTTTTCTCCATTCTATTAATTTTTAGCACAAGGAGAAATTTTATAATTGATTGTGTTTTTAGTATATTTATAAATTGTAAAAAATTGTAATATTCAACTGTTGATTTCATAAAGATTAATAAATAAAATAAAATAATATACGGAAGGGTTAATCTATTGTTATCATATATCGATGGTTTACATGTTTACAAGATACGGGAAGACTGTTAAAGGTGTTGGCAGAAGAACGAACGCAGGGAATTCAATTAATGGGAAATAGATTGCAGTTGCCACAAAAAAGAACTTTAAAGAGGAGCAAGGATAGTGGGTAAACGACGTTCTTCCAACACCTGCCAAGTTCTACCAACTCTGATATTGTTTGGCAGCGAGACGTGGAATTGTAGAAATACCCTTCAAACCATGAAGGTATGACGGAATGGCGAATGAGATTATAAAAAAGAATCCAAAACTATTTTAATTTTTGTGTGAAATTTTTATCTTACATTCCTCCAACCATTTGAGGTAGAAGGAAGGGAAATGGGATGGGAGAAAAAAGGTGAAAATGAACCTGGATATTCAGACATTTTTTCAGGAAGGAGACTAGAAGAAGGAAGGTTGAAAGAACTTTTCAGAACTAATCATTTAAAGCGGTTAAAATTATATCTAGAAAATTTAAATTCTGATGCTGTTCATTCACTAGAAGTGTTTCTTTACATTAGCTCTACACAGGAGACCCTAAGGAAAAAAAAAATCACTAAGGGCCTGTCATCTTTAGGGATGCTGTGTGGAGGGCATTTTCAGGGAAAGGAAGGGGATGATTCTGGGTTGGAATTTTGGGATCAATTTGTCTAGAAGTGACGGACCCATGAATCCATCCCTCCCACTGCGGTGCAGGGTGATGAATCGAGAGAGTCCGGCGGGAGAGGTCAGCTTTGGTCCGTCCTACTCCCCAGCGTAAGATTTCGCACGCACTTTTTTTTTACATGAGCTCCACACAGGAGGCCCTGAGAAAAATAATTTCCTTCAGGGACTATGTCATCTTTGGGGATGCTATGTGGAGGGTTTTTTTAAGGTAAGGAAGGAGAGGAGAGTTCTGGGAAGGAAAAGGATTTAAGGGGTGGGTAGGAATCTGGGGTTCAGTATGTCCTGGTCATCCGCCTCCAAGACCTAGACAAACTCACCCCATGAACCCGGGCACCTCTGCTAAATCACCAAACGTACGAACCACTTGGGGTGACATATTGCAGAGGTGTTGGTACCCATTCCCGCTTCCCAAATTGCGCTACTATTCAACTATTGAAATTTGACATTTTTGAATACGTGCGCAAAAACTAAATACCAATTATCTCAAGTCAACAGATTTTGACTTGTTGCAGTTTAATACAGGGCCATAGATAAGTTTATTACTCATATATTTTGGGAATTTTTATTTTTGTCTTCGGGTTTCCCTTCTTAATTGCCCATGTAATTAAATTTCAATTTGTTTGGTACATAATTACTCGCATTAACGCCTATTTACAATGACTCGTTAAATTTTGATTTACTTTACTAATTACCCTGGGGAATAACCCACACAGTAATATGTTCAATTTTCACAGAATTACTCTAGAAACCTTCCCATGTTTTTGTTTTTGTTTTGAATTAACGGTCTTGCACCGCAGTGGGTGGATTGGATTTATTCGTTCATCACTCTTGGACACTCTGATCCCCAGCTTCCTACCCACCCCTCATACTTTTCCCTTCCCAGACCTCCTTCCCGCCACATCCTATCATAAAAATAAAAAAATCAAAAAATTAAATCATGACAACACAACCAACACAAATTAACTGGATTACAGCGGCGAGTAGTAGGATACCCCGGCGCAGGCCAAAAATTTTGGTGAATTACACCAACATTCGCGGCCTGCATACCAATTTAAACTCTGTCCACCACCACCTTTTTTCTCAACGCCCCAACCTACTATTCATGTCTGAAACGCAGATAGCCGAGCCTGTAGACGCCTCCTATCTGGACTGCCCGGGCTTCACCCTCGCAAGCAAGTTCAGGCTTAAAGGAGGTGTCTGTCTCTATAGTCGAGCTGACGTCAACTGTGTGCGACTGTTGAATCTGGAAAACTCCAGATTCGACGTAATGTGGGTACGCGTCAATCTTACCAGTACGGTAAGATTCTACGCATGTTTATACCGCTCACCGAACCTTAACGAATCAGACACGTCCAAGCTCTTCAAACATTTAAGCGACACTATCAATGACCTCTTGCCCCGCTACCGATCGGCAGAGTTTGTGGTCCTGGGGGACTTCAATGTTCATAACGAACCTTGGTTGAAGTTCTCAGGATCAACAGACTCGACTGGACGACAAGCGGAATCCTTTGCCCTTTGCTACGGATTGGAACAAATGGTTCAGGAGCCTACAAGGGTTCCTAATGTCCAGACTCACCGTTTCAATCAGGTCAGGTCAGCAGATTGGTTCGGTCTGCTGGCACATTTTAATGCTTTCCGTGGTCAGCTGTCTGTTTTCGGATTTCGGATCCCTCAAGATGTGCCCAGGAAATTGGTGAAGTCATCACATCCGCGATGGACGGCTTCATCCAATCTACTGTCAAGGAATCTGGTGTAAGCTCAAAGCCGTGGTCCAGTCGACAATGCGCTGAAGCAGTGCGACGAAAAAACGCGGCTTACCGAGCCTACAACACATCTAGAACATCCGAAGACAGAACAGCTTACATCAAAATGGCAAAGGAAACCAAGAGAATCATAAATAGGTCAAAATTCGATCACGACCAGCGGATCAGCAGAAAGCTGGCTACATGCCCGCATGGCAGCAGGCAATTCTGGTCGCTTGCGGGCTCAATAGGTGTCGCAATTTCTGCAAATCCAGTCAACGACCTTTTGTCATGTGCACCAATTCTTTTTGTTTGACAAGCCCCCAAAGGGCTCACAAACTCCAACTTCTCGAAGGGCTTTGAAGCAAAGAATGGACGGTTACCTCGAGAGTGTTTTCTCTTGGGGTAAAAATAATCTCGTTGAAATTAATGTTTCAAAGAACCTATCTTGTCTGATTACATCTAAAAGGGATCGAAATGAAAAAAAATCTAATATCTTTCAACGGAAGCAATCTTCCGAACAGGCCCTCCATTGATATGCTTGGTGTAACCCTAAGTGACCAGCTCAGGTATGGGGGCTCCATCGAAGCCAGAGTAAAGTTAGCCTCCCAAAAACTGGGCGTACTGTACAGGGCCCGCAGATACTTTAATAGTACACAACTGCTAACCCTGTACAAATCACAAGTGCGCCCCACGGTTGAATTTGGCAGCCACCTCTGGTCTGGAGCTCCAAAATAACTGAAAAATACCCCCGACTCTGTGCAGAAACGGGTGGTCCATTTAATAGATTCTCCCATCTTAACAGACGGATAGCAATCTTTAGAGCACAAATCAAGCCAAATTCAATGTATTTGATTTTTTACAATATTTCATTATGTAGTTAATACACAATGACAAATTATTGTAAAAAATATTGTCTATTTTTCAAAATGTAGTATAGAATAATTATTATAACTAAATAATTTTCACTGTTCCTCCAGCGCCTGGTGTCAATTATTAAAAACTGCTCATTGTGCTTTGTACACGTACACACCATGGCCGCACCAAATTAGTAATACACAAAGAAAAATGACCCTAATGCGCGTCGCTGAATTTTTCAAGTAACCGATGATTTCTTCAAAACATATAATATTCAATGGAGCAATTGCATTGCTGTTTGCACGGATGGCGCTGCGGCAATGTCGGGTTGTAAAAAGGGTTTTATCTCTTGTGTAAAACAAAAAATCCGACGTTTCTATTTACTCACTGCTGCATACATCGAGAAGATGGTCAAAAATTTGCCGGAGGAACTTTTGAACACGATGAACGAATGCAATAAAATCGTAAACATACCTAATTGAATCAAGAGCCCCAAAGTCGCGAATCTTTGGAATACTCTGTGCAGAAATGGGAGCCGAATATGAATCCTTATTGTTTTATACTGAAATTCGTTGACTATCCCGAGACAAAGTTTTGGCTAGATTGTTTGAGCTTCATCACGAGGTGCGTGAGTTTCTTTTAAATCAAAATATGCCCGAACTACATAAGTAACTCGATGATGATTCCTGGATAGCCAAACTTGCATACATGGCCGATATATTTGAGAAATTGAATGAACTTAATAAAAAGGTGCAAGGTCCAAATGAAAATATATTGACGAGCTCCAACAAATTACAAGGGTTGAAAAGAAAACTCGAACTTTCGCAGAAAGAGTTGTAAGAAGGATGTTTGGAAAGGTACCAAAGAATCACCCATAGTAAAATTGAAAACAAACAAACAGCAATTGTGGATCTGGCCCAACAACATAAATCCACCTACGTTAAAGGAGATTAACCTTTATATCCCTAACGCGTATACTTGTGGGAGATTCCACGCACTTTTTATGCTCCGAAAGCGCGAAATTCTTCCTTTAAGAATGCGCCATTAAACAGAGCAATTCAACTGCTTAACGATTCTGCATTAAGCATCGATATCTTCAATGTTACCATAGAGAGTTCAGTAACTATCTTTTGACATACGTCACAACATCGTGAAACTGCCCCCATGGACATTTTTTTCTTCTTTTAAATTTTGTAATCTACTCCATAATAATTTGGTGCATAACTGTCTTATGGAGAACCTGAAGTAAATAAATATATTTTTGTGCCGTCGAGGGCATCCACCCCTTTCCCGCACTGTTGTAACATAGTTAATTCATTTTTATTTAAACGACAGAGCTGGGACTCTCAACAGGATTGTGGGAATAAACAGGTTCCTTCTTTGTGAGCACAAATTATGAAATAAAAGAATAGATTTCATAATAACAGATGCTAGTATATAAATAAACGAAAACAATATAAGCGAAACTCAACCGAAAATCTGGAAACAGAATTCCAGATTTTCGGTTGAGTTTCGCTTATATTGTTTTCATTTATTTAAATATTACAATTTGAGGTTTTACTCATAAAGTTAAAATTTAAAAAAAAATTAAATAAGATGCTAGTATATTTAACTAAAAGGAACATTGTAGCATTGAATATTCTAGGACCATTGTTATAATGGCACGGTTTTGTGAACCAAAGCATAGTTAGTATTGGAGAAATTACTAAAGAACAAATAATAAATACCTGTGGACCATGCGATATTCTAAATTATAGCTATCAACCCGTAAACACTTAAGAGTGTGTTATAGGGGCAGAATGGTTATTTTCTGAAAAACGGCTCTCTAAAACGGCTAAATACTACCTTTCATGTGTCATTCTCGGACTTGATATTTTTTGTTACCAAATAATGGACCTTTATTTTTCAATCAGCTTATTTTTTTTTTGTAATTGATGTGGTCATTCGACCATGAAAAATAAAAACATTAATACACCATACAACCCATTTTTTAAACCTAAATCTATGATTGTCGCATTAATAATGATTTTACACAATATTTTTAATTTAAAATATGTACATAATACATACATCTGTAGAAGTACGGCCTCTTATTATCGTTATGATATCTGTAAATATTAACAATTAAATAAATACTTCATTTTACATCAAATTCTAACAGATATTCTTGCTCATTCCGGGAGAGAAGCCCCCGGCGTCAAGTAGTGAAACTTTACGCTCCTGGTTTTATAGCCTATGTATTTTGAAAATGCCGTTAAAATGCTTCATTAATGGCTTTAAACATAGAATACCGACACACTTGAAACGTTGCAATAATCTCAGAAAGCTAAAAAAACAGGAAGTACTCGAAAATTCTCTTTTTTGGTGCAAATTTGTCAAAATGTTTCTTTACAACCGCCATCTTGGTCCCATCGTTGAAAATATAACGTTTTATGTGCGTTCCAAAGTTCCAATTCCGAAAACGGTTAGTGCGTTGTTCATGTGTGTGGAGATTGGCGATGCGCAAGTTTTGCAAGCATGTGTGTGAGAATTCATTGGGCTGCGTACACACACACAGCTATAATATACGTAGCGCGGCGTATTTCGGAATATAAGTATTTAGTTATTATTATGGGCATTTAGCTCGCAAAGCATTTGTCCGTTCCGTAGGTACATTATGTACGCGGTGTTTGGTAATGAATACAACTTGGAAGATTTAGAGCATATTATTATTGGTTCATCAGCCACTACTGTCGAAAAGGTACTTTTATACTTATTGGACTTCAAATATCTCGCAATTACTATTCGTCACCTCATTTGGATAGGGTTCTAACTTCACTTATTCTGAGGTATGAGTTGTTAAAGTTTGAAAAGGCGATTTCTCATAACCTATTATAGGATATTCCTAATACATCCTTAAAAAATTAAAACAAATTGTACTAGGTAGATAATGGTTAGTAATAAGTAATTCAGTAACCGGAAATGAAAAATATTGAGTTTTAATGGGGTTTTTTTAATTAAAAAAACGCGAAATGTCATTTTTCAAGGACCGTCATGTTAATTACGACGATGAAATATGCATTTTTAAAAGAAAAAAATCACTTTCTGTCAGTTAGACAATAATAAGTACGAATTGCAATCTTCGGAAATGATAAATAATGCGTATTAATCATTATTTTGTTCGGTTTCATAAACACGAAAAATCACGCGAGACGTTTGCCGTCGTAATTAACAACATGGCGTTCCTTGAGAAATGACATTTCGCGTTTTTAAGATAACAAAATAACCATCAAAATGCAATTTGTTTTAATTTTTTGATTGACATTTTATGATTTTAATGACACGTGTTCCCAACATCGTGATCATAGGTTCGTACTTTACTAAAATTTACGCTAATAATCTCAAAATCAGATTGAATAGCATGGTAAGCAGTTTTTATTTCTACATTGTTTAGGAGCAAAAAAACAGCAATTCTTTGGCGAAATTACCTATGACCGAAGACCAAGGATGGATCTGTGAAGAATCGGAGCAGGAGCTTACTATTGAAGAGGTGATAGAAGAAATCGATGATATTTGCATAGAAAGGCGGAGAGTAGTACAATTTGATTATTTTTTTAAACAACTCCAATGTAATAGTCAACATTATTCCCTTTTTAACTGCAATTTAAAGCATTTACGAATTACCTCAGAAAATATAAATGGTTTGAACTATACTTTTAATTTAAAATGCGTGTTATGTGGTAAAACTTTTAAACTAAAAACGTCTGAAAGCCTACAAGAAGGCATTGGCATCAACGAATCTTTTGTATCGGGAATAATGAGCATAGGATCTTGTTATTCGGGCATGGAAGAGTTATGTGCTATCATTGAAGTTCAGTCCTTATCTGTTGCTGGATATGGAAAATACCATATGAAGGTTTGTGAATGGTGGGAGAAAACCAAATTTACCAGTATGGCTGCGGCAGCCGACGAAGAAAAAAACTGGCTATTCAAAGCGGCGATGTTGACGAGAACGGGACGCGTTTTAAAAGAATATTTATTAAAAATTTAAACAGGTTTATGTAATTTATATTTCAATGAAGCACAATCATACTAACAACAACAAAGCTTTTTGTCTGAATTGTGCTTCATTGATATTAAACATATCGATATCCAAAGTGATTCTATTTAACATAGGATGGTTTTCTGCAGCGTTGCACGACAGCTACTGCCATGATAAAAAAAGATTATTGTTTAGTTGTACTAAATAACACAGAATAATTTAATAAATGTATAATTAAAAAAACTTTATTTTATTTCTCGAAGTCAATATTATTAATGATGTGATAATTATGTATAGATACTCTATCAAATATACGTTTCCAAATAATTTCGGGATAGAAATAAATTTAGCACGCAGCTGTTTTTTTGTATTTAAAGAATTGTCTATGGATTTTTAAAATTATTGATATTTTAAATACGTACCTGTGTTGGTTGAGTACCAAATTTGCCTGTTTCGCTTTGTCACCCCATTACTTCAGAACGACTACGCTTTCATTCAAACATTAGTGATTTGATGTGTGCGATGGTTTTTATATACAATAGTGAGTTCTGACTTCTGACATCGTGAAATTATGAATTGCTAACCGTTCATCCGATTGCGAAGAAAGTTTGAGTTGTTGTGAGCATGCCCGCGAGAGGGGAAGGGGACGCGGTAGAGGAAGGGGAGGCGGAAGGGGAGTGGGACGAATGGGAAAGGACATGCGGGGATAAACAATTGTATCAAAATGTATTACAATAAACAATATATTTTTGAAATAACTCGGGAGGGGGGAGGGGAACTCGGGAGTGGAGTTCGCGGGACGGGGGAAGGGGGAGTAGAGTGAGGAGAGGGAAGGTGGAGGAGGAGGAGGAGGAGTGGGAACGTGAGTGAGGAGAAGGGGACGCGGGAGGGAAAGGGGAGGAGGAAGGTAAACGGGACGAATGGGAAAGGACGCGCAGGGAGAAACAATTTCTTTATTAAATGGCATAGCAACGCATGCCGGGTACCAGCTAGTATATTAATAAAAAAGAAACTTTCTTTTACTTCTCGAAGTCAATATTTTTAATGATGTTATTAATATGTATAGTTATTCTATCAAATATACGTTTCCAATTTGGGGATAGTAATAATACTGATGAATTCTAGAAAATATAGTTTAAAAAACAATAAATGACTGAATATTTAGAAGTTAAATTTATAAAAAAAAACACCATTAAATCGACTCCAAATGTCAACTACGAGATTCCAAACGCTGTTTATAATGTAAGCCTATGTGGAAGGACCAAGAATAAGCAAATGATAAAACATTTATAAAAAGGATCATACTAAATATTCTAACAACAGAATAAGTCCCATAAACAAACCGCACTTTGTTATTGGTTTGTTTTTACTTCGTTATTTAAAAATACTGTGCTTGGATGTACATAACGCAAGTATAATGTTGACCTTTTGAAATCTGGGAAGACACCCCTACTGCCATCTAGCGATGTAAAAATAAACACATTTTGACAGGTTACGAAATGTTCCGAGGGTATCATATACGCTTAAGCTCATATTACGCGCCGGATGCTGGGAATATTCTGAGAATACTCCAGGGCAGCCGCCACCATCTCGTTGTCTAGCTGCAGGATTCTCAACCAGAACCGCCTCCAGGTTCCAGGCCTTGCGTATGAGGAATCGTCAGGATTTCGCCGTGGCGACCTGGTCAGGATTTCGCTGACACTCGGTGTGATCCCTCACAAAGAGAAAAACCGCAGGGATTCCGTCGCTCTTAAAATACCATTTACCAAAGGCCATTTAAATGCCCAATCGCGAAAGACTGATGCAAAACAAGCCACGATCATATGGATTTTCAAAGAGCACAAGGACACGCCATGTCAAGGTCAAGATAGCGTACTCGCTATCGATAATACCCAAATAACTACAAGGGCTCGTGTTTAAAGATCACAAATTTAAAGATCCGGCACGCGGTGTCATTTTCCATAATTCAAACTAGGAATTGTACCATATTAAATCACAAACTATAATGTTAGGCAACCAATCGAATTCCCGTCCTTCCAAGAAGTACCTTGCCGGAAATCGTGTTGATAGAGTTGCCAGTCTAAGAAACGAAAACAAATGCGAATCAACAATTAAATAGGCAGCCAGGCGGAGGTTTATCAAGTCAGGACAATAATTATTACTAGTGTAATAATTATTATCATGACACTGTTTTAAGGTCCCTCTAACGCCGTGGTCGTCAAACTGCGGCTCACGGCAGATATTTGTGCGGCCCGCACAAATGTGTGCCGTTTTTTTTTAAATGTGTTTTTTTTTTTAATGTAATTAACCTGCTTTGTCATTTTTTTTCAAATACTTTGTGTATGTAAGCCCTTATGATTTTAAAACGTGTTTTAATTTTAATTTAGTTATTGGTTTCAATTTGGTTTGATTGATTTATTGTGTGATTTGATTTTAGACTTGGCGTTTTAAAATCAAATCACACATCAATTTTGAATGCGCGTATAGTGTACGTCATAGGTTCTCAACGTGGGCGATAACGCCCCCTAGTAGGCGTATGAAACGTATTTCAGGGGGGGGGGGGGGCAGTAGAAGACCAAGAGAAAATTAGGGGGCGTTGAGATGGCATAGTGAGGGAGTGGGCAGGTAAAAAAAATGGTCTAAAAAATACAATGCTAATCACATACTTTTAAAGCACTTTAATATTGGTTAATTTTTGTTATTGTACGTATAACGCAGATATTGTAATCATTTTTACCACGTATGCAAAAATTCACGTATGAGTATTTTGGTAGTTCGAGAAGTGGATGAAAATTAAACCGAAAGATTCCATTACATTCTCGTCGACATTAAATTGGATGAAATGAAAATAAATTTTTTAGTATTTAATATTTTTTTATTATATATAAAAAATTATTATGTAATAAAATTTTACGCGTATTATTATTATCTATTATTAATAATTGACACTATAACATGAATACAAGAAGGATTGAGGTAGTAAGCGGTACTTAAAACACAAAAGAATCGCTTTTTTAACTTGCTAAACAAAAAAATATAACAAATAATTTTTAATCGAATTATTGATTTCGTGACAGTCCCCCCTCTTCTTCCCCCCCGCCCTAATTCAAAAGTGTACGGCCCGCGGTGATGCCTCACATTTTCCTATGCGGCCCTTGACCGAAAAAGAGTGACGACCGCTGCTCTAACGGTTCTCAAGTCATGACTCTACTTTTGTTTTTAAAACGAAGCTACTACGAAATGATTCTAAAAGCCCCCGTCTGTCCCTACATGCACATCGCACATTAATACGCCACCTAATATTCACTTGTTTGGAGAAAACGTCCCGTGGAAAAAAAGTATTAAATACCTCGGTGTAACACTAGACAGTAAATTAACTTGGAAAAAGCACATAGACGAAATTTTAGCATCGGCAAATAAAATTCTTGCAGCCCTCTACCCCATGTTAAGCAAAAAAAAAAACACTCAACTAAAAATAAACTCTTAATCTACAAATCAACTATAAGGCCAAAACTAACTTATGCAAGCGCCATCTGGGCCCACGCTTCAGAGTCTCTTTTGAAAAAACTTCAAACTTTCCAGAATAAAGCCATACGTATAGCCCTAGGCGCCCCCAGATGGATGAGGGTAGCCCAACTTCACAAAGACTCTGAAATCCCCTTATTGAAAAAACATATCGTAAGTCTCGCGGAAACTTTTTATGCGGGAATTCCCACCCATGAAAACGCGTCCATAAACTGCCTCGCCCGGTACGACGAAAACGTACGTACCACACATAAAAAACCAAAACAAATCCTCCGTAAATTCTAACCTCCCCATATTGCAGCCATGTACATTTGCAAATAAATTTTAACAAACAACTAAATAAATCAATTTTCTTCTACAACCATTAACATAAATTCATGATGAAAGAGAAAGGGGCCCTTTTGGCCCGGAGCTCTGTATGCCAATATTTCAAAAAGTCACATTAATACATACCAAGACCTTTTAAGTGTTCTCATTTGAGGCAGTTTTACTGTCCTTGAAGCTAGTGGAGAGACAGCATAGTATACAGGAAGGTAAATTATAAAGTACAAGCAAATTCAAACGCATTGCTACGGTAGCGTACAACATAATAACAGCATCTAGAGCTTCTGGCAACCCATATACAGTCCCTAGGATTAACATTGTGCAAATGAGCAGTGGGACGGGAACGCGGTCCTTCAAACCCTTCACACCGTCCCCGGCAGCACAATGGCCAGATGTGACCCCTATGAAGGTGGTAGGATAGTAGAGAAGAGACTTCTGAAGGATCCAGGGGACTATGTGCAATAAACCCTTTATAATAGGACATCAACATTGTGGGGCTATGTCCTACGAAAGGGACTACTGTGCGCTGGAACGAAATACTAAAAACGGAGTACATACACACTAGGGATGTCGAAAGTGAAAAAAATATCGATATATCGATATATCGGTCAAATTTTCAAGAGATTTTGCGTTTTTAAAATAATAGTGTGTTCAGCTCAATATTATCAATGGTAATTTTTGTACACAGTTTTCTTTTTTTAATGTACAAAAATCTCAATAAAAATGAAGGTATTTTTATCACTATTCATTTTTATTACGTAATAATTACAAAAAATATCAAAAGCGAAAAAGCTGTCTTCTAACTTATATGTAAACTGAGATGCATACAAAGTTTGTATGCGTCTCAGTAACATTCTATTGGCGTATTAATCTGTCAAAAAGGACTTCGTGTTTGGAACAAGGTATAGACAATAATCATAGACAATTGGGAACCAACACATAGGATTGCCTTAGAAAAAAATGGCGAAAAATAGCATACATTTCTATGTATGGTACCTACACACATGAGATAGTATTGGTGATCACAAATACTAATGCAAAGACAATATATTTGTAAGCTATTAATAGTTAAAATTTCAACCGCCAGATGTCATGACCCAATACAGTTACTTTTTTTCCGTTCGTTCCTATACGGTTTTGGATTCTAGTGACTTTAAATACATAAATTAAATATCGTTTTTGATACAATTTTCGATATTGGATATTTTGTATCGATATATCGATATATCGGATCAAAATATATCGGCTAAAAATATCGATATTTTGAATTAAATATATCGATATTTTTTCAACAAGCCTAATACACACCCGATCTAAATGTCGCAGGCACAATTGCCAATTGCACCTCGCCACATCATGGTCTGCCGCCACTTCACGATGTGCCAGGTTATGATGTATCGAGGCGCAACATGATCTGCCTGATTTAACGATCGGTCTGCGACATATACATTAGAGTGAGCCGAAAAAAGTCATTTTTTGATTTCGAAATTGTAATAGTAATAGGTACTGTTTTTCTATTAAATTGGGGTTATTGCGCGACCGGAAGTTGTTCATTTCTTCACACCATAATAAAACACAATGTTTTTATGTTCAAACATAAAAATACTGTAACTATTACGAAAAAAAATATATAAAAGACAAAAAAAAGATCTCGCAAAAATGTGAAATTTTCAATATTTTGGAAAATTTTAGGCCCTATGCGCGAACGGAAGATATCAATTGAGCTAAACTAAATTAAAACACAATGTTTTTAGGCTCTATTTGAAGACGTTACAAACTTTTACATTACAAAAACATCTAATTAAAAATTTAAAAAATTATCGCAAAAATGAGGTTTTTTTTCTTCATATTTTGTCAAACTTTAGGGCCTATGCGCGAACGGAAGATGTCATCCGATTTCGATATTTTTTTGTCTACATAATTTGCAACTTTTCTGCGCTATTTTTTTTTTTTTTTTTTTTTTTACTTTATTTATTCCCATTTCTTTGTACATATAATTTATAATAGCAAATATTATATGTATAATAACACAATATATAATAACAATTATGAAGAAGAAATGAAAACCCACTAAGGCACTGCCTGAGTGTGGGTAATATTAAAACAAAATACTACATTTCTAAGTACCCAAAGTATAAATTAGACTTAAAAAAACACATTAAATATAAAGATAGTATAAAAAATAAGTATTACATAGGTAGAATAAGTGAAAAGGGTTTTTTTCAGCTATTATAAAAATAAAATAAAAATATGGAGAAAAACATACAATTTTTTTTTTTTTTTTTTAGTAATTATAAAATAAAAATAATAAAATAAACAGAAAACTTATTGTACTACAGTTAAGAAGTTACAGCAAATGAGTTGTAGAAGGATGGATAAATTTATAGAAAAAGCGTTTCAATATCTACATTATTCAACCATAATTTTACCTCTTTTACATATTTTATCATTTTATTTATCATTTGAGTTTGTAGTGGTAGAAGGTTAAATGTACGAGGACCAATGAAACTGCTATGTGTCTGCAATAATTTAGTATTGGTTTGTGGAGTATAAAATATATTATTTATTCTTTTGCTCGTTCTGTTTTCATTTATTTCGAAATTATTTTTGTTTTTAAACACATATTTCAAAGTTTGTAATATAAATAATTGACGTATATTAAATATTTTACTTTCTTTGTATAATAATTTGGTCGAGAATGTTTTATTTTTGTTATATATGACTTTAATTATGCGTTTTTGAATTATTTGTAGAGGCTTCATAAATGTATCAAGTGCACCACCCCATCCTATAATGCCATAAGTGATTGATGATTGCACCAGGGAAAAGTAGATCATTTTCAATTTTTCAATGTTTAGTACTTCCTTAAGTCTATAAAATATGTAGGTCAGATATCTTAATTTAGAAGTGATTTGATTAATATGTGATTTCCAATTAAGATTTATATCTATTGATACTCCTAAATATTTTATATTTTCGACATCAGTGAGTTCGTTGCACATGAAGCACATTTCTTGATTGCAACTACTATTATGGATTCTAATTTTAAGGTTGTCTTTAGGTTTATTTTTAATGGTTTTATAAAAAGGTAAGTAAAATGTTTTGCTATAGTTTAAAACGAGTTTGTTGTATTTTAGCCACGTTGAAACCAATGAAATACAATCAGTTGCTTTCGAAAAAGTTTCTTTCCAATGATAACCATCCACTATTATTGCCGTGTCGTCTGCGTAAGAAACAATTTTACCAGGGATTACAAAATTACATAAATCATTAATATACATTAAGAATAAAATCGGGCCAAGCACAGTTCCCTGTGGAACCCCATTTTTTATCTTTGACTCTGAACTGTAATTATTCCCAATTTTTGTTTTTTGTGTTCTGTCTGTAAGATAGTTAGAGAGTAGTTTTAGTGTGTCTTTTTTGAAACCAAGTTGATTTATTTTTGTAATGAGTAAATTATGATTTACGGTGTCGAAAGCTTTTCTTAAATCTAGGAATATGGCAAGACATTTCTTTTTTTTATCGATAGATGAGTATATCTTTTTTGTAAGTTCATATATCGCATCCTCGGTGCTTAGGTCTTTACGAAAGCCGTATTGGTTTTTCGATAGAATTTTATATTTTTCTAAGTGTTCAATGACTCTAAACTTGATGCATTTTTCGAATATTTTCGAGAGGTTTGAAACAAGAGATATTGGTCTATAATTGTCTAATTTATTCGTATCTCCAGATTTATGAATAGGTATTATAGTGGAGATTTTAAATTGCTCTGGAAAATGACCATTTTTGAGGCATAAATTAAAAATATGTTGCAATGGAGTAAGGACATATTGTTTTATTTTTTTTAACATATCACAAGATAATCCATCATTTCCCTTAGAGTTGGATGGTTTTAGGTTATCAATATATTTTTCAATTTCATTAAAAGTAACAGGAGAAAAATATTCAATGGAGTTAATTGAATCATTATTTGAATCTAATTGAGGAGATGTCTCCATATAAGCATCATTAACATTAATGCCGGATGATTCAAGTACTACGTCTACTACATTTGTAAAATAGTTATTAAAGCTTTCTGCAATGGTCGATTTGTTAGTTATTATTTCATTATTTATTATAACCTCATTTACAATATTTGAAGACATACTTTTTTTGTTGGCAATTTCATTTATAATATTCCAAGTTTTTTTAGTATTATTTTTAGCATTTTCAATTTGTATACTATAGTATTTCTTTTTGCAGTTTCGTATCAGCCTATTGAGTAAGTTACGATACATTAGATATTTTGTTTTCAGATAAGGCATTGTTCTGAGATTATTCTTTTGGCAATCTATTTGATATTTAAACATTTCTCTATATAATTTATCTCTTTGTTTAATTGATATAATTAATCCAACTGTTATCCAAGGCTTAATTTTTTTATATTTATTGTTAGTGACAATTATTTTACTTTCACTTTTTAGAGTATGATCTCTCAGAGTTTTATAGAAATTCTCTAGTGCGAGATGTGGATTTTCTATTGATATCACATTTTCCCAGTTTTCTGACCGAAGTAAAGAGTTTAGAGTTTCATAATCAATGTCTACTTTTTCTAGATTTTCAGAATTTCGGTTTTGAGGAGTATTTTTGAAATGGTGTCCATAAAAGGTCGGGTAATGATCTGTGATATTTGTTTCAAGAATTGAAGAGATGATATTAACCGCCTTGTGCGACTTGAAATCCTATTACATTACAACTATGCCTATGCCTATACCTATGCCTATTACAACTTCGAAATCAAAAAATGTGATTTTTAGGCCCACTCTAATATACATATACAATAAAAGATTTTTAAATTGTATACAACTGATGAACAATCATTTATGTATGATAAATGGTTGTTTATAAGTTATGTAAAATTTAAAATACGTTTATTAGTAAGGGGGTTAGTTTCGAGTGTCTAGTGTCGTAGTGTTAGCGAATCGTTAGGTATCTGAATAGTCCCTCGTCAATTGACAAAGTAATTTGACTGGTCAGTGGTTGAGTGGGCATAGCGCTTGGATCCCATCCGGGCGTCGCGTGTTCAATTCCTCGGCTGGCGTCCTCCATCACAACACAAACAACATTTTCGGCTTTCTGTGGTGGTAGTAGGAGATTTCCAAACATTGTTGGGTTATTCGTAACCCGGGAATGTTTGTCTCTCTTTAAAAAAAAAAATTATTATTTTTTTTATTTTTATTACATTAGCTCCACACAGAAGTACCTGGAAACACCTTTCAGGGCCTATGTTATCTTTGGGGATGCTCTGTGAAGGGTGTTTTTAGGGAAAGGAAGGAAAAGAGGTTCTGGGAAGGAAAAGGGTATAAGAGGGGGGGGGGGGTAGGAATCTGGGGGGGTCAATGCATCCAGATGAGTGGCGGTCGCATGAATCCATCCCTCCCACTGTGATGTAAGGTGATGGGTCAACATAGTTCGGCTGGAGAAGTCTCCCTCAATCAGTCTCTGCCAATCCAGCTCACCATGGACAAATGCATTAACTACCGAGACCTAGACAAACCTCACCCCATGAATCCGAGCACCCCTGCTATGTCACCAAACGTAGCGAACCAGGTAACCTATGGCAAGGGTGTTGGTTATCCAATAAATACCCATACCCGCCCTCCCAAATATTTGTATACTAGCTGACCCGGCCACGCTTTGCTGTGGCTATTAAAACACAACGTTATCTACTGGATGGTTATCCAACCTTTATAATCACCGCCGTCTTTGAGTTTATCGCCAAGAGACAGACATATGCCGCGGAGGACTTTAATTTATAATACGTAGAGATAATGTGAAAGATTATAATAATCTGCATGAAATGCTTGGGGTAACTAACGTATTTAAGTTATTAAGGAATACTGTATCCGTCTAAATAACTTTTTAATTACCGCAAAGTTCGTGACCATTTTTTTAGTAGATAGAATGGGTATAGTAAACTATCCGTAAAAGATAGATATATGCCTTCTCGGACTTTTTTGTAGATCTATAAAAGAGGAATATCCCCACCATGCATTGTTTTGTTATATCCCAAAAGGATTAGGCAGCGTTTTCGATGAAAGCTATCAGGTGGCTTGACTTTTTCCTACACTTCTAACAATTATCGTTATGTTTCAACCAATTTACACAAATACTTGACAAATTACATACCTATACCTTCCTCACGAAACACCCTATTAATCTATTCTTGAAAACCGCATGAAAATCCGTTTAGTAGTTTTTGAGTTTATCGCGAACAGACAGACGACGCGGGGGACTTTAATTTATAATATGTAGAGAAGAGATGACTAAAGACATCCTCTTTCACGAACATCATAGGGAATATTAAGGTTTTATAAAAGAAAACATTTCCGTAGCGAAGAGCTGATTTTGTATTTAAATTATTTATGGTTGTATTTTAATTAAAATTGCGCACGTGCAAACGTGGTAATTACAAAACGAGTTCTGCGTGCATTTAATGTCAAATACTGCTTGTTTGAATATCTGCTTTGTATCACAAGATACACGTGTGAATATTATTTCATATAATATGGTAAAATGCTTTTAATATAATTAATGAGGCAGTTTATTACGAACGGTACAGTTAAAAACAACTAACTCACTAAAAATGGTTCCATGACAGTTGATCCGGCGACATTTGATCCGGCGACAGTTGGTCCGGCGACATTTGATCCGGCCGACATTTGGTCCGGCCGACACTTGATCCGGCGGACAGTTGATCCTGCGGACAGTTGATCCGGCGACAATTGGTCCGGCCTGATTCTTTAGAAGATTTTTTCTTCAAGTAAGTATGTAAAGAGGATATGCGGCCGTACAACCAAGGTCGATGTACTTATATCTGAAGGCATCTTGAGTGAATATCCGCTGTAAAAATATTTTTACTAACAATAATTTTGACTCTCCGAAGAAGCATGCGGCAATACAACATTTGACATACTTAAACGTGCAGTCAGTTTAACAAAAAAAAACGTAAAAGATTCCTACTTGCGTATAACTTTTTTATCTAAAAATTGCTGCTGCTCTCAACCGTCTCGAGCCAGTGAGTGCCAATTTTGGTATGGTTTGATACTGAGAGTAGTGGGGAGGGGAAGGAGATGTGGATAACGTACCTGGCTATTCAGATCTAGTCACGTCATTTCAAGTAATCCGACTTAACCTACATCACTGTACACCAGCGAACAAATTACAAAAATCATATGATTTAATTTTTTAAATATTTTTATTTTTATTTTTTAGAACTTTTATCATAACACAAGAGTCCCAACTGCTCCCAAGTCCCAACTATAAAAATTGGGGATGCCATTGGCACTCACTGGCTCGAGACGGTTGAGAGCAGTTGGGACTCTAATGTAATTTTCAGATTAAAAAGTTATACGCAAGTAGGAATCTTTTACGTTTTTTTTGTTAAACTGACTGCACGTATAAGTATGTCGTATTTTGTATTGCCGCATGCTTCTTCGGAGAGTCGATATTATTGTTAGTAAAAATATTTTTACAGCGGATTTTCACTCAAGATGCCTTCAGATTTAAGTACATCGACTTTGGTTGTACGGCCGTATATCCTCTTTACATACTTACTTGAAGAAAAAATCTTCTAAAGGATCAACTGTCCACCGGATCAAGTGTCGGCCGGATCAAATGTCGGCCGGATCAAATGTCGCCGGACCAACTGTCGCCGGACCAAATGTCGCCGGATCAAATGTCGGGTCACCCTAAAAAATATACACGTTGTGATTTGCAATATAAATACGAATATTACTACAAACGATTATTCACCTGTTAATTAGACGGATAGTTAGAAATATATCTTTTTATTCCTATTATAAACTTATCAATGTTATAGTTTTGAATGTAGCTATAACTTTGTGGTTATCCATTATAGATAAATGAAACAATGTTACTTTGTTTGAACCATTTGTACATTTGAGTAAAGTAAATTGACTAATTCCGGAATATATAAACTCAAATGTAACGATTGTCCCTCATTTTATATAGGTAAAACAACTCGTAATCTTGAAATCAGAATCAAAGAACATTTAAGGTGTCTTAATAATAATAATTTTTCTGAGTTCGCTAACCATATCATTGAAAATAACCATAGTTTTGAAAAAAATACGAGGATAAATATTTTTCATATTAATCATAAAGGAAAACGCTTAGATAACTTAGAAGCATTGGAAATAAAAAAAATCCCTTAAAAATAATGAATATATATATATTTTTTACATGTATACCGCACAAGCGTCCCAACTGCTCCCGTCTGGAGCCAGTGGGACTATGGCATCCCCGATTGGGGTATTTTGTGAGGCTGAAGGTAATGGGGAAGGGAAGGAGATGGGGAATAGGGAGGTGGGGAAGTACCTGGCTATTCAGATCTGGTCACCAAACACGGCTTACGCCATTTCAAGCAAAATTTCAATTCTGAATGGTGGTCTTACACCAGGGCGATACTGAGAGTATCTTCCACTCTGGAAAGTGCTGCAAATATACAATATATTATTTTAAAATAATTAATTGTGAAATAACACAAATTAATCAAATAAAATTTATTTGCCACGCCGGGATTCGATCCCGCGACCTTCGGAGTGCTAGTCAAGAGCCTTACCGCTGGAGTACGCGGCCGTCAACAAACAAAAAATATAGTCTTACAGCCCAATCATGGATATGTTCCCCTACCCACTCATTCTCTATTAATACCTAGCAACGGCTCCACCCCTGCCACAATCCTTAGTAATAATATATTGTTCCCATCCACTATTTTTTAACTGTCAAATCAATATACGTTTGCCCTGAAGAAGGAACGGTCGTTCCGAAACCGGTTGGCTTTACTCAAATATACAAGTGATTCAAAAAAAGTATCATTGTTTCTTTTATTAATTTTAATTGAAATAATCACTTTGATTTTATGGTAAAACGTTTGAATGTAATCTGAAACTCTAATCGTTTTAATTCCTAAAAATATTTATAATAGGAAAACCGTGCACATTTCTAATAAAAACTCTCTCTACGACATTCAAAATACTGAAAGTAGAAAATATCTGCCCATATACGTTGATTCCTCAACTTATTATACAAAACTGCAAAGAATATAACATTAAAAAAAATTACACTAAAGTGTATTAATAATCTTTTAATAATCATCTTTTCTCGGGAGTAAAACATTTAAATAATATGCCTACAGAAATAAAAAAAATGCATAAATGACATTAACCTTCGGGTACTCAAGCTCAATGGCACAATACTCGCGCACGGTGCCTCAGACCGAGATTTGATCTCGTCTGTGTTATTTTATTTGTAGAAAATATCTGCCCAAATACGTCGATTCCTCAACTTATTACGCAAATCTGCAAAGAATATAGCATTAAAAAAATTGACACTTAAATGTATTAATAATAAAATCCCATTACAACATCAATTTTCTAAAATTTAAAAGCAAAATACAATCATCTTTTCTCGGGAGTAAAACATTTTAATAATCTGCCTACAGAAATAAAAAAAAATGCATAAATGACATTAACCTTCGGATACTCGAGCTCAATGGCATAATACTCGCGCATGGTGCCTCAGACTAAGATTTGATCTCGTCTGTATTATATTAATTATATTATTTTTAAGCATTATTGGTATTTATTATTAGAAGGGGGTATAACTGAATTAAAAAATAAATATTTATGTATGTATATATATTAAAACTTTTACTTTATTTGTTAGAAACAGACTTTCAACGCAGCCTCTTAGTCTTAAGTACTAACTTTAATAACAAAAATAAAGGGAAAGAAAATAGTGGAAGGAAAATGGTATGATAGGTGGTTAGGACTCTCTGGGTTAGTGTGTCCAGGAGAGATGGACGGATGAACCTTTCCCTCCCACTGCGATCCGAGGCAAAGGGTCGAGATATTCCTGCTGGAGAGGTTAAATGGTCTCCCTCAACCAGTCCTTTCCAGCTCGCAACGGAGTACATGGGCAAACGCATCCGCCGCTACCTTGAAAAACCACATCCCATGAACTCGGGCATCCCTGCTAAGTCACCAAACTTAGCGATCCACTTGGGATGTGGAATGTTCTTTAATTTAGTGGCTCATTAGCCCACAATAATAAGGATTACAACGTAAGTTCGATGTCTTCAGTTTATTGGTAATTATAATGGATTCAAGTAGTATTGTATTTATGTCAATAGTAGCGATTGTTTACTAAGGCTTCTAGAATAGATATGCTAGCGACGGGGCCGTCAGCTGTTCTCTTGTACCGAGAGCCCGTTCGTCAATCTTCGGAAACCCAAACGTTTCCGAGCGGCGATGATATCCGAACACACCTACATTTATATACACTACACCCTTCCCCCTGTAATCAGTTGCTACAAACCTAAGTATTTCATATACATTTTAAATATTTCAAGACTACAAATTCACAAAGTTATCCTAAGTATTATACACATATTATTATTTACACATATATTATATTATTTTATACACATAACTATATCCTTGAAAGATTTGTTCCTTCCTTGTGGAGAATTATCTTGGTCGGAGTCTTCCCGACCAGGGACTGCACGATGTACTGGGTACTGCCAGCTCCGGCATTGTATCGGGTACTGCTGCGTCTGTGACTTCCTCCGGTGTCCTCTCCTCTCCCTCCGCCAGTCTGAAATCAGGAGAAACCACCGTTAACTCACTCCACAGATCGGACAATTCCCTCTCAGAATGCTCAGCCCTCGTATCATCAGACGCGGAATCTAGCAAATCTGAGACAATATCGCTCCAACTGACTGACAAGTTTCTCATCTGGTCCACATGACGTTTCCAAACTAATTGAAATCACAAGTTTTCATCAAATATAATTTTTTTCCAATTTTATGTGTAACTATTCCCTTTACCCATGTAAGTTTACGTTGACTGGACTCAATATTTTTATTCGCCAAATCATGTTGTTTTGACACAAATTGTTCATTCTCTTTCGGAATGAGACTGTCAAAGGTAGATCTAAGTTTACCAAAAAGTAAATCTGCTGGCTCGACTCCCGTAGTACAATGTGGTGTATTTATATAATCGGACAAGTATTGTAACAATTTATCCTTGTAATCGACCTGAAATTTATTTCCTACCATAAGTTTTTTAAGAAAACCCTTAGTAGTTTTCACTGAGTTTTCCGCGAAACCGTTGCGCTTTCGTTGCATACCTGGGGATGATTTTGGGTTGAATCAAAGATATTGAAATATAAGTAGATGTGCTATCTGCTATTTTTACTATGTGGGTCTGCGCTTCCGGATGTCACCGATATTGTTTACCAATTAAGAAATAAACTAAAAGAACAAATAATTAACGAATAAACCAAACGAACGTTAAACTAAATGAACGAATTCTTTCCTTATTCAAAATATATTGTTAACCAATATTAATGCACATTTTCAAAAAATCAACGAAATGAACAAATTCTTTTTGTATGAAAACTACGCTAATTAGCGCGTAGTCCGGCGACAGTTGCGCGGACACCATAGCATATCTCTTCTGTGTTTGAATATCTTTGGGTTGAATGATGATGGTCACGAATTTGATATTGTTTTCCCGAAGGAATTGTTTGAAAATCTCGCTCGTAAAAGATGTTCCGTTATCCGACACTATGAGTTCAGGGTTGCAAAAATTTGCAAATAATTTTCTCAATTCAAATATAGTATTAGCTGAATCTGTTCTTTGAACTTCAAAACAGTCGACCCATTTAGTGAGTGAATCGCAGACGACCAAAAACATTTTCCCTGCCAGCGGCCTACTGTAATCTAGGTGTAACCTACTACAGACCTTCTCTGAATTAGGCCATACAGATAATTGAGTCTTTGGAGGAGATTGTTTCGTCGAAGCGCATTCTGGACATTCCTGAACAATTTTTTCTAAATCTTTGCTCAGCGACGTCCACCAAAAATAACCTTTAACTAACCCTTTCATCTTCACAATACCTAAGTGTGAACGGTGCACGAGCTCTAAAACTTTTTATGCAACGAACTTGGAACAATAATCCTGTGTTGCCAAAATAAACAATCCTCAACAATCGAAAGTTCATTTCTTTTTATCCAATATTTCCATAAATTATCTTCGCGATTAATCCGCTTGGGCAGCTATCCTGCAGTTCTAACTGTGAATAAGCTTGTTTTAAAACCAGTTTTGCAAAAAAATTTCCCGAACTAACCTTGTGAATAACCTCTTCGATCCTAGGTAGCGGGTATTTCTCTAATTCTGTAATAAGATTTATACTTCGTTTATAATCTATACAAATACGTATCTCGCCGTTTTTTTTAACCACCGGAACGATAGGAGACGCATACTCGCTGCTTTTCACCGGCGAAATAATACCATCTCTCATCATGGATTTAAGTACACATTCGATCTTATCTCTAATAGCGAAAGGTACCGGCCTAGCATTACAGAAAAAAGGATTTGCATCTTTTTTCACTTTAAAATTCACTTTAAATTTATTAAACCGTCCTAGTTTTCGGTGAAAAACTTCTGGAATTTTTTTTTTACTTTATCAATTTTCTCTTTTTCTGACGAAACTGAATTGATAGAATTTTGTTTTGAAATAATGTTTAGGTTAAAGGTTTCCATGAAATCTCTTCCTACAATCAGTTCCGAACCGTTTGTTACAATGATAAAGGTTATTAACCTAACTAGATTATTGTATTCGACATTGAAATTTGTATTACCTACAACATTCAACATATTCCCGTCGTAACCTGAAATTTTTCGTGTTTCGGGTGACAATTCTAAATTACTAAAATGTTTACAAAATAATGTCTCTGGAAAATCACAAACTGATGAACCTGAATCAATCATGACTCGAAGAATTTACCATTTAATTTCAACTGTGCTTTGATTGCTTTAACAAATGCTACATTCTCAATGTTATTATCATTATTACAATTCATAACTGATTTTACAGATCCGTTTTTACAAAATCTTTGCAAATGGCATAATTTACCGCAAGAATAGCATTTTGCTACTTTAAATTTACAGCTACGAGTGTCATGATTGGTTTTTCCACAAATATTACATTTCTTTTGAGATGAAACGGTTTTAACCTGTTTATCCGGTCTACGTGAGTCGGTGCTATTAGCACGATCTCTAGGCTTGAGCGCCGGAATGGCGATTTTTCAAACATCTTTAACGTATTTACTTCTAATTTCAACTTAGCTGAATCGACCTCAGGACCTTTCGCGGTTACTGCGAGTTCAACTAGCTGATTAAAGTTTAGCTTAGGCCCTTCAACAAACAATTTTTCCCGTACTGGACCAGGGAGTAGACCGATTGCAAAAACGTCTACAAGATTCGCTTCCAATCTCATTCCAAATTGACAATACGTGCTCAGACCACGGAGCTCGTGCTTCGTGCTACGTGCTCACCTGGCGGCAAAATCTCTAATTGATTCGTTATGATCCTGTTTAGCTTGAAAAAACAATTCCCGCTCTTGAAAAGTGATCTACATTTTACAAAATGTTTTTCGAGTAGCTCAATTAATTTCTCAAACGTAACATCTTTGATTTTAATCGGGAAACGTAAGGTAGATAGAAGAGTCAAGGTCTCTGTTTCAAGCGAGTTTATCAGATAAGCCTTTTTCTTAATCTCGGTAATGTCATCACGCAATACAAGGAACTACTATAATCTGAGACGAAATACGTCCCAATCTCCGCTTATGTGAGAAAACGGTGGAAATTCTCGCCGATTCTTTTCTCACGATAAGGAAAAAAAATAACACGCAAAGCTACCCAAACGACAACAATACTACCCAAAAAAATACAAAAAAAATCAGACAATTCCTCCACAAGAAAGAAATAAAATCTTAACTTAGAAGTTGCGATAGCAACGTCTCCAAATTGTTTTCTCTTGATGACTGAGTGACCTTTCCTCGACACTGGCACTGCTTGTTTTAGTAAGAATGCCTTCCCTCGGCACTCCGGAACTTCACCTTCGTAGAAAGACTCTGCTGAGCCCCAAAAACGACCACTGCCTCTTGCTTCTGAGTGCCCTTAGTTCGGCACTCCAGAACTCTGACTATGGCTCCAGGAATAGCCAGAGATATCTTTGATTATGTTCTGCCGGTCCTTTCTCTCAGTCAGAAGAAACCAAAAAATATTCCCCAATGTTCCGCCTCGGCTGTAGGTAGCCTTAAAAAAATTTCACGGGGTGACTTAGCTCACCCCGCTTTGTCGGTAATCCAATTTAATATATCAATCCAATACTTTCTAATGTTATTTAATTTAGTGGCTCACTAGCCCACAATAATAAAGATTACAACGTAAGTTCGATGTCTTCAGTTTATTGGTAATTATAATGGATTCAAGTAGTATTGTATTTATGTCAATAGTAGCAACTGTTTACTAAGACTTCTAGAATGGATCTGCCAGCGGCGGGGCCCGTCAGCTGTTCTCTTGTACCGAGAGCCCGCTCGTCAATCTTCGGAAACCCGAACGTTTCCGAGCGGCGATGATATCCGAACATACCTACATTCACATACACTACAGGATGACTTATAGCAGAGGTGTTGTTTATCCAATAAATAATTCCCGTGGTGGCGGTACCCACACTTGCCTCCTAAATTGAAACTTTTGCTTCATTCATATTTATTCGTTGATTCATGTAAAGTTACCCTTAACATGGCCCGACTCAAGTATTTGATTCCCTTGATCGTGGAATGCAACCCTACCGCTCCCTGTGGCCAGCCAAGTTTTAAATGTGCGGTCTTTTATTTATTTATTTATTGAAGTGAAAACTTCTTTAGCACCGTTGTGATTCGACAAACACATACATCTATATGATTCAGCCTGCGAGAAAATGAGATAGTATAGTCGGTCTCCTCTTTGTGCGGTGCTTCCTATTCTCCCCACTGTTGACTACTTTACAGTTTTCTTATATCTTTAGCCCCCCTCCGCCTTGAGTTTTCTGTATCCGCCACTGTATGAAAGACATATTTTGCCTTAGCTTTCAGTACATAAGCCTTTAATAGAATTTAAAAGACAAGAATTTCAAATTTTCATTGAACTCACTAAACTTAGACATTTTTATAACTACCCTAGTAGAAATAAAATAGTAGTTTTGCTTCTATCGAAATTCAGAGAGCGGCGTTTACCGCCATTTAAAGTAAAATACGGGGGGTGTTCTGTGCATAAAAAACACATTCCCTGTCTCCTCTCTGGATTTTGACGCTAGTGCAAATATTTTTTTACATCTCGGGCTAAATTATTCGCTTTTCAGAACAACTCACGTAGGTCTCATTGAAATCGCTGTGTCTCCCTTACTATCGTAGTGACATATATGATGTATCTAAATGGAATTAGAAGGAGAAAACATCACGTTTTATATCCAAATCTAAAAGTTAAGAGCGTTTAACCAGCCAGCGGCCGAAAATCCACATTTCGTCGAAAGTTGTTCTTACGTTCGTACAGAGCGGTTACAATGAGAAAGATTAATTATTCTCCGTAACAGATTTTTAAAATTATAACTCAATATCAATTTTATTTCATTCCAAATTTGCTTTAATTTATACCTACATCCAAAAATGCTGAAAGGCGTAATGATAAACGTATTAAAAAAATATACTTTTTTGTAATTATTTTTTGATTATAAGTATTTATCATTTTTTTATAATGTTTAAGTTAAATAAGAATGTTAAAAAAATCTGAAATATTTAGGTTGTAAGTGCACAAATAAATACACAAACGGACCGATTTTCGTCAAGAAACACATGTGCGTGTATATTTTTTTAATGATTTTATTTAAACCAAAATTAAAATTCTAAAACATGCGATATCCAGATAATGTATTGATTTACTTTTACTGCATGATTATATGATTTGAAATGGTGTGGTATAATACAAAATCTTTTTTGAAAATTTAACAAATCTTCCAACGACCTATGGTATAACCTTATTATTCTAAAAATAAACATTTTTTCTCATGATTTAAAACATGTGAATGCTAGTTAAAAGAACAATCTTTCGAAATCCATTTTTAATTTTATGTGGAAAAGAGTCAATACGTCTAAAATCTGATGTAAAAATGCCATATTTCTGGTTTTCTCTGTTAATAACCCTCTTAACCACAAATGATGTAATATTATGTTCACCTTTTAGAAAACAAAGTTTCGGATCTCAATTTGAAAAAAAATTATGAAACTTTGGGAATTTTTCATTAATTATTATTTTTACATGGTACAGCTTTAACTTTAGTTAGAAAAAAGTAAGGTGAGCAATTTTTAAAACTTTTTTTATGTGTGCATGCCAAATTTTTATACTTAAAAAAATACATTTATTTCCTTTTATAAAATTTGAAAGCGTATTCAAAAACAGTTTTTAGTTTCGGATGTGTTGTTTTTTTTTTTGAATTTTATTACAAAGCGAAAATATTTTGACCCTCTGGCAAGGCCTGGGGGGTTTATATAATACAACGGGTTTAGACGGTTCAATTTTAAGTACTTGATATGGTGACGCACACAAATACTCAAAAATATTTGCATTTCTTTGCAGCCTTAACTCTCTAAGAAAGCTATCAAGCGGTATTTCAGGTAAGTAAAACCCGCTTCGCTGCCAGCCGACCAATCACAATCGATAGCTCTCTCACACAAGACTCTCTGACACCAGACTCTCTGACACCAAGTGACTAATGTGGACGCGCGCGGTAGATTAGAATCCCATAACCCTATGCCGTACCTATTCATTATTGTAATTTATAATATAAATTACAATAATGAATTAATGGCTATCAAAATTGTTGCAAAAAATAATGGTTATGATAGCAGAATTATTGATAATTTAATAAAAAAGAAGAATAAAAAACTCACCTTAGCTTCAATTACATATGGCCTTACGTCAGACACGGAGATAGAAACAAAGCAATGGAATAAAATACCGTTCCTTGGCAAAATATGAAATAAATTTTCAACATAAAATTAGACAGTGACAAAAAATGTAAGACAGCCTTTATAACGTAAATTCTTTGGGTAAAATATTTATAAATAATAAAGATAAAAGGGATAATCTGGAAAACTCTGGAGTCTTCCAGGTGAACTGCTCGAACTGCCCTGCATATTACGTATGACAAACGGGAAGAGCATTATCAACCCGTATAAAAGAACATTTCGCTAGTTCGGTTAATCAAAAAGGGGCTCTATAGAATGTCGCCTTGCATTTACCAGAAAACCAACATACTTACCTTTGATAATACATAAATCCTTCATGTTTGCAACAAAGGACCAAAATTAGACAGGTTAGGGTTAGAGTCACTTGAAATCAATCGCCTAACGAAGAAAATAGATCGTAAATACGTTATGAATAAACAGTTGTAACATAATGTTCAATCACCATTAATATACCCATTATAATTCACTTAGAAAAATTTTACTTCAGAGAGCAGTGGTGTAATTTAAGTATGTAATTTAAAAATGTAATAACGGAGAACCGTAATAATAATAAATACCATAGTGCATCAATATTTGTCAATTAAGCCATAAGCAACAAGGAGGGAATAACCCAACATTACCAAAATGAAATATCAGTAATCACAAACCTTTTCAATTATATATTCGTATATATTCATTTGAAGTAAAAATATCATTTTAATATGTAACATCATTCATAATTTTAATAATATACTTTATAATTGTAATACCATAAAATGAACAAAAAAGAAACATTCATTTTATAGAGATAATGTTGTGTACCCCTGCTAAGTGTGTATAAATACCGTAGCATAAGAATTTCAACTACCAGTCTGAAAATGTCCGTAATAGGATGAAACCGGCCCTGGTGAAAATAAATAAGTGGAAGAAAGTACAAAAGTGTTTTAATTTGAAATTCTAATACAGTTATTGTTTATTATTATTATCCTGTGTGTGCTATAACCCTATAACAGCACTGTTTTTGTTAATCTTTGTTCTCTTGTCATTGTATTGTAAATACTGTATATTATTAAAAGCAATAATTATCAGCCTGAAACACTCATCCACATTGAAAAATCTTCCGAGAAAAGATACATGACGCCAACGCCGGTTAACGGGACGATAACGGGACGGTATAATAAGCAGTAATTGTTGAATGAAACACTAATATATATTGAATCATTTGGCGGGTATAAGATAAGCCGCCATAGCTCAATTGGAGAGCAGCTGATCGGAAATCAGAAGGGCACGGGTTCATGTCCCGTTGGCGTCATGTATCTTTTCTCGGAAGATTTTTCAATGTGGATGAGTGTTTCAGGCTGATAATTATTGCTTATAATAATTGTTACCCTTTGTGCTACGCATAAAAATCTTGTCTTAAACGTTAGTTTAACAATTAAAAATAATAATTACTGTACATTCTTTATTTCATATTATTATGTCAATATTTTGTAATGGACTCGTAAGGAGCACTGTAGGATTATTTTTTTAAATTTATCATAGTTAAGCGCACTTGAAGTGAAATGATACAAAACTGCGCTATGCAATAACGTTATTATTATTATTGTTGATGCTGTGTGGAGAGTTTTTTTGGGAAAGGAAGAAGATGAAGTTCTAGAAAGAATAAAGGCATGAGGCGTGAGTAGAAATCCGGGGTTAGTATATCCAAGAGTGACGAACGTAAGAATCTATCGTCCTGCTAGAGAGGTCAAAAGGTTTTCCTTAACCGGTCTCTCCCAATCCAACATGCCACGCAGATGCGTCCGCCGCCTAAATCAGAACAAAAATCACCCCACGAACCCGGGCATCCCTGCTAAATCACCAAACATAGCGAACTGCTCGAGGTGACCTATATCAGAGGCATAATTGGTCTTAAGTTGTACGCACTAATCGCTAGGTACCAGGTACCTACATATACATGTAAATATATCATCTACTGACTCTGAATATTTTCCTTCTCATCTTTTATTACAGCCTTAAAAAAGACATCTGTTAAATTCCCCATTTTTACAAGCTCTGAAATAATCATCATCCATGACTTTACTTAAGCGTGAAAACAAAACTGGGGATAAATGCGAGTTGTCATTGTTCATTATGCGAAGAGAAGATCGCGTAGACCCTTTGTCAATATCTCTGTCAGTAAATCGACTTGAGAAGTTTAGTGTCTGGAGATATATTTCTTATTTCTCGCACATTTATTTTAGGTTTTAAAATACGTGAAATGGTCCGTGGAAAGCCAGTAAATTTGAATAACAGTTATTTTATACACTGTCGTTGTTATCCCCCCCCCCACCCCTTCAAATGCTGAGCGAAAGGTAGAGCTACATAACAGGCTTTAAATATAATATATTATTCAAAAATAGCGCATTTTCTTTTTTTTCTCAATTTATCTATTCTCGGTCTCGGCTATCGGTCTCAGCCGAGATTTTAATTTAATCTCGGTCTCGGTCTCGGCCGAGAACGAAAAACTTGTCTCGGTCGACCCTTAATATTAATTATATTTGTAATGTAAATTTGTGTATGAAATTTTACCTCCGGTGTTATTTCTCAATCAAATTCCACTATTAATTCTTGTAAACTTTTTTTATTGTTTCTAATATTTTTCTATGATTTTGTGACATATAATCAGTATTTATGATATATTTTTTACCGTTGATATAAATTAAATTAAAA
This sequence comes from Limnephilus rhombicus, assembly GCA_929108145.2. Taxonomy (NCBI): domain Eukaryota; kingdom Metazoa; phylum Arthropoda; class Insecta; order Trichoptera; family Limnephilidae; genus Limnephilus; species Limnephilus rhombicus. Next base: position 7,672,009 of record OV815293.1, read on the forward strand.
AAAAATTATTAAGTTTTTCCCGAGCAGTTTAATATAAGGAATACATGAATATTAAATAATACTTAACGTACCCGACGGAATACGAAATGGATTTTCATTCGTCGAGTAGCTGATAAGATTTCCATATTTTATTTATTCATAATAGTTTCAAGGAAAATTTTAAGGAAAACCGTTTCATGAAATATTGAATTCCAGTAATAAAATTCATAAGTGATTCGCGATTGGTGCCTTGACAATATAATGAAATACAACGAATCACAATATAATGGGGCTTTTCTCGAGTTTCTTAACGCTCTAACAGCATTTGAAAAAATGTGCAACAAGCAACATCACGATGCTTTGTCTTAGTCAAATAAATGATTATTTTTAAGCCCGCAATTTTTTTGAAGTAAAACATCTTTAGCCCTGTTGTGATTTGAAATGCGGATGAAAAGGAAATGCGTAACTAAAATGTATTATTTGACGGGTACTCGGCTCCGCGTGAGCCTCCGATAGCGTAGCGGCGCAATGCGCCTGAAAAATCTCAGCGGCCAGAGAGACATCCAGCGAATGGAGGTTCGAATTATACGAAATAAAAAAAAAACATTTTTATTTTTGTAAAATATATATCAAATCTTCAAACCACTTCAAAATAAACAGGCAAAAGAAAAGAAAGCGACATCTAGCGACTTTCTAGTTTCACTTCTACCGCGTCTGAATTGCACTCTCTAATTTTTTTTTTACGAATATCTCCGCATAGGAGGCCCTTAAGAAAGGAATTCCTCTCAGAGCCTCTGAGATGCTTGTGGAGGGTCTTTTTAGGAAAGGAAAAAGAGATATAGAATGAAACGAGTACTTTGCTTAAAAACCATTTTATTTTTATTTATATTTGTCGACCGGTTTCAGTTGACCTCAACTTTCTTCAGGACAATAAACATATAAACTAGTTATAAGTTAATATTTATAAGTTTATTGTCAGGACAATAAACATATAATAGTTTATATGACAATAAACATATAATAGTTTATATGTTTATTGTCCTGAAGAAGGTTGAGGTCAACCGAAACCGGTCGACAAATATAAAAAAAAATAAAGTGGTTTTTAAAAAAAGTACTTGTTTCATTCTATATAATATCAAGCCACAAACTCTTTGCTTTCTACGATAATCAAAAAGAGATAGTTCTGGGAAGGTAAAGGTATGAGGAGTTTGTGGGAATCTGGGGGTCGGTGTGTCCAGGAGTGACGGGTGTATGATTCCATCCCTCCCACTGCGGTTCAAGTGTCACGGCAGAAGCGGGCCGTCGGAAATGAGCAAGCAGTCTTGCCAATAAATAAATTATATTGCAAGGCGATTAATTAATCATTATCTGGTCAATTAATTCAGTAAATTAAATCGGGTTTCTTAATTATGAATATTAATTTAACGGTTTTGGTTAGGAAAATAATTATTTCAAATAGAAATAATTATATCTATGACAATATAAATTTCCCAATTAGTGGCATGCACAGAGTTTTTTTTAATCAGGGTGAGGTAGTAATTGATATGTTAACACCAACTCTTGCTAATAATCAATATTCAAATCGGCTTTAAACAAATTGTCATCCAATTAACCGCTTCATCTACGCGCACTACAAAATAATTGGATATAAAGATGTCGACCACACAACTGCATGAAAGAAATCCGATATAATAATATGATAATTATTTCGTTCGTAAATTTGTACTGCGGCAGGGTATTTATATAAGAAAATAGTCTTTAGGCGTTGTTCAGTTTATCTCTCTTATATAGGGTTCACAGCTTACAGTAAAAAACAGAGTACAGAACAGTTTTAGCACAAAGTAAAGTCACTTACAGACTTACTAAAAAAAAAAATCGCAGCACGCCCGATAACCCCTGTTATTGCAATAACATAAATAAACCCCGTGTACACTAAAACACGTTTTATTACCAATAACCTTTCCTACGTGGTCACGCTGTTAAAATGCATTGAAGATCTGACAACGTTGTATATGGTTTTAATTTACTAGGAAAGAATGTTATAAAACGAATTTAAATGTGTCGGTCTTTTGTACCTACTTGTACACTGGAATTAAAAATTGTTTAGCATAATTAGTTTTTTATTTTTTAATTTTTTAGACTTTATGAGTAAAATCTCAAATTATAATATTTAATTAAATGAAGACAATATTCTCAATCGAAATCTGGAGACAGAACAATCAGAAAAGATATTGGCTCCGCTGGGACTCGAACCCAGGACCCTTTGCTTACATGGCAACAGCTTTACCGATTGAGCTACGGAACCCATATTAATTCGGATAAAGTTTAAAAAATTAAAAAATAAATATTCATCCCAGATTTGCAGAAAAGTCAATAGATATCGCGTGGATAAAAAATTATCCAGACACTATCTAGATTGCATTTAGTTCGAGTTGAATCTTGCAATCATATATAAAGATAGCAGCCAATAATATGTGCGTTAAGAAAATGAAGATAATGTTGGTAGTTCTTAGTCGAAGTATGATACAGTTAAAAGTGACCGAAAGTAGAGCCATTGCCATGTAAGCAAAGGGTTCTGGGTTCGAGTCCCAGCGGAGCCAATATCTTTTCTGATTTTTCTGTCTCCAGATTTCGATTGAGTTTCGCTAATATTGTCTTCATTTAATTAAATATTATAATTTGAGATTTTACTCATACAGTCTCAAAAATAAAAAAATAAAAAACTAATTATGCTAAGCAATTTTTAATTCCAGTGTACAAGTAGGTACAAAAGACCGACACATTTAAATTCGTTTTATATTCAAACAAACTTAGTATTTATTAAAAACTTAAGGTATTTTTAAGTCGATTTTGGTTTATAAATTTAAAAAAATTATAATTATTAAAAAAATATAGGTTATAATATAAAATATAATAATTATAATTCCCGGGGCCAACTGTCAGGGGATCAACTGTCGGCGCACCAAAACAAAGGAGTCTTCCACTGTGAAGCATTCAGTCAACATTTGAATTACTTGTATGCTGATGATGCGGTGCTGATATCTAACAGTATGGAAGATCTACAGTCTCTCGTGTCAAGAATGAACGAAGTATGTATGAAGAATGAGTTAATGATGAATGTAAGTCTAAAGTCATGGTGTTTGAAAGAGAGAGTACGAAAACAGTATGCAATATAGTTGTGAATGATGAATGCTTGGAGCGGGTGGATGAGTTTGTTTATTTGGGAAGTATGTTTACGAGAGATGGGAAGGCTGATAGATATATTGAAAGAATGGTAAATGCAGGTAACTCTATTAATGGAGGACTGAACGCCGTTGGCACCAGCAAAAAACTGCCCAAAGACATGAAGCTAGCCGTCCATAATGGAGTACTGGTACCTACCCTGATGTATGGCAGTGAGGCATGGAACTGGCAGAGGAAGGATGAAAGTAGACTGAATGTTGTAGAAATGAGATCCCTGTAAAACCATGTATGATCGTGTGAGAAATGTGGAGATACACAAATAATGCAAGGGTGATGTAAGCGTAATGAGTAAGATCAAGAAAGGAACGCTCCGATGGTTTGGGCATGTAGAGCAATTGAACGAGGAAGTCGGGGACGCCCGAGAAAGACATGGCACGACCAAGGGAATCAGATACTTGAGTCGGGCCATGTCAAGAGTCAGAATAATAGAAGAGCACTATGAGACAATGTATGAATGTGAATGAGGCAAGAAATGTGTGCCAAGACCGAGTTGTTTGGCGGTCCGTCCTCTCTGCCTACCCCTACGAATAATTCATTTATATTTTTATGTAAGTTAGGTAGGGTAGGCAGTATTCTGTACTTAATACCATTTCACTATTCCATTTATTTTGATGAAAGTACTTAGCAAACAAAAACCTGGTAAGTGAACAGTTACATTATTAAGGACGGCGAACTTCGAATTTATTGAGCCATGTGATAAAAAAATATAATTTTGTGTAATAGAGCTTAGGTCATAACCCTTTTAGGAACTTTAGCGTAAGTTTGAAGCAAGTTATTAGCTTTGTCGTCTGCCAAGTTATTTGCGCTCAGTGGCGGGTCGTGGAAGTTATTAAATAGTAAAATAATGTTAAAGCCGCGATGTAATACCAAAATAAATAATAACTGGAATATTTGTATATTTATATGTATATATGTATTTTACCTTAGCTCCACACAGGAGGCACCGAGGAAAACAATTTCGCTAGGGGCCTATGTCATCTTTGAGGATGCTGTGTGGAGGGTTTTTTAAGGGAAAGGAAGGAGAAGAAGATATGGGAAGGAAAATATTAAGAGGGGTGGGTAGGAATCTGGGGGTCAGTATGGCCAGGAGTGACGGACGTATGAATCTATTCATCACACTGCGGTGCAAGGCGAAGGATCGGGAGAATCCGGCTGGAGAGGTCAAAAGGCCTCCCTCAATTAGTCTCCTCCGATCCAGCCCGCCACGCAGTGGTAGCGCAAACGTATCCGCCACTAAGACCTAGACAAACCTCAACCCATGAACCCGGGCACTCCTGCTAAGTCACCAAACGTACCACTTGGGGTGACCTGTGGCAGGGGTGTTGGTTGTCCAATAAATGGTTCTTGGGGCGGCGGTACCCATACCCGCCTCCCAAATTACGACACAAGCAACGTTTTCCACTGTCGGTGATGGTAGTAAGAGATTTTTTAAATTTTTTGTAAAAGCCTAAATAGGCGTAAATAAATAAATAAATAAATTAAATTAAAAATATTGCTAGGTTATTCGTAACCCGGGAATTTTTGTCTTTCTTAAAAAATCCTTTCTGTGATCTTTACTGGAAAAAATACATTACTATTGGTACGAACAAATAACTGGCTCCTCATTGTGTTCGAACTCTTATGCAATATTCACAAAAATAGTGACCAAATCATGGGGTTATAAATCTGTTGTTAAAAAAATTGCCAAATTTGCCTAAAATGAGGTTTTTTAACCGCCTCAGTTCTTATTTGTCAAATAGACCGTTTTAGTTTTTGTTCAATCTCCACTTTGAAATTAAAAAAAAATAAAGTATAAAAACTGTTAGTTAATCACTTAACTAAGAATTATTTACACTAACGAGACCTTTACCTTTACGGAAATAGCTTTATCTTAAACATCTAACATAATGTTTCATTGAAATAATGAGAGAAAACCGTCTCCTCCTGTAAAAATAGTTTTTAATAGTTTGTTGGACAAATACGAACTAAGGCGACGCAATGTTAAATTTCTCTAATACGAGCAACTCATTCGTTCTTTCCAGAGACATTCGTTTTTTCTAAATACTGGGACGAAAATTCTCCAGTACCCCAGGATGCTTATTGAAAGCCTTAGGTTCTTTAAATCACAGTAACTGTTTATTGACTTATCGTAATTTATAATTATACTTCAGAGGTCCTTTCCTGGTTTAATAACTTTTTGTCTGAGGAGCTCTTAATTATAATGACTCCTCGCATCTACCTTCGGTTATCTTCGGAACAATTCGGAAACTAAACTATGTGACCCGAAGAGACCATAGAAAACTAAAGTAATGTGGCAACTAATCACAGACAATACATTACAATTTCAGAATACGAAAATCCAAATATAATATTTTTAAATGCTCGTTTTCCGTCTGTTGATGTCTGCTGATCTGGTTAATGAAATTCAAATTTCTAAGAAGCGCTTATGACGCCAAGAAATCATTTAGCTTATCTTCCCGAGTTTTTCACAAAACCGAAAATTAATAATTTAAAATAGCACATTACTCCTGGCCCCCTAGCACGGTCGATGAATAAGGATTGTATCGATAACTTTCGTTAGCTTCTCGTCGTTCCCTAGCAAGACTGCAGATCGCCAACGAATAAATAACAGTTCATAATGATTAAGTGTTCTATATAGCACGTCAACTGTTGTTCGCACGTTAGCAATCTGCAGTTGTCCTAGGAAACGATGAGCAGTTACCGAAAGTTGTCCAATCAATCCTTATCGATAGCTTTCGGAAACTTCTCATGGTTCTCTAGTTTGTATGTAGATCGTCAGTGAATAAATAACAGTTCACAATGACTAAATATTCTTTATTTGACTTCATTTCTTGTTTCTACGTTAGCGATCAGCAGTTATCCTAGGGAACGATGAGAAGTTACCTATAGTTATCGACACATTCCTTATCAATCAACCGAGATAGCCAGGAAGGACAGCGGGACAAATCAGAACTGTTACAAATCAGAACGCTCTTAAAAAGTGAAAGTCGTGAAATTGATGAATAAATCTATATTACGTTCTTAGGCTAGTTTTTTGACACCATTTGCCTTTATATTGTCATGGAACCTCTGGAATATTAATGATCTTGGCGTAGTTTTGATTAGAAATAATATTTTCTTTCCCACGACAACAAGATTAATAACCTAAAGCCTAAAATTGGTAAGCTTCATTCTCCGTAATTCCAGAGACTGAACATAAATAATTAAATGTAATCCTTTCGGATATTGACGTACCTACATATAATATTTAACATCAACGAAGAAGAGTTGAAGTGACAAGCCTATTTTTACATTACCTCCGTACAGGAGGCCCTGAGGAAAACAATTTCCCTTGACATATCATCAAAGGAAGAAGAGGAAGGTCTGGGAAGGAAAAAAGTATGAGGGGTGGGGTTATTGTGTCCAGGAGTGATAGACGTATGGATCCATTCCTTCCACTGTTGTTCTAGGCGATGGGTCGAGAAAATCTGTCTGGAGAGGACAAAAGGTCTCCCTTGTCCAGTCTCTCCCGATCCCTCCCGCCTTGCAATAGGTGGGCAAACGCATCCACCACTAAGTCCTCGACAAATCTAAGCCCATGAACTCGGGCACTTCTGCTAAGTCACCAAACATAACAAACATTTGGGGTGACCTATGGCAGGTGTGCCGAATAACCAACAAATGGTTACCGGGGCGGCGTGGTACCTTGATCGCCTTCCAAATTGAGAGTTTCGGCTTACATAAAACGTGTTTTTTACATCGATTTCTTTTTAAACGACTTCAAAAAGGAGGAGGTTCTCAATTCGACTGTATTTTTTAATTTTTTTTTTTATGTTTTTTTTTTTTTGCCTCAGAACTTTCGACTGGGATAACCGATATTGATGATTCTTTTTAATTTGAAAGCTGGTGCTTTCCGTGTGGTCACATTTCAATTTGGTCAGGTTCTGACAATGGCATCTATGAGAAAACCATATAAGTCTTAAATTTGCGTTAAGTATGTGCGCGACAAATGGACAAATAACTCAATATCACGCCAACCGATTTCGATGATTCTTTTTTTAAACGACTTCAAAAAGGAGGAGGTTCTCAATTCGACTGTATTTAATTTTTTTTTTTAAATTTTGTTACCTCAGAACTTTCGACTGGGTAAACCGATATTGATGATTCTTTTTTATTTGAAAGCTGGTGCTTCCCGTGTGGTCCCATTTTAATTTGGTCCAGTTTTGACAATGGCATCTATGAGAAAATCATATAAGTCTTAAATTTGCATTAAGTATGTGCGCGACAAATGGATAAATAAGTCAATATCACGCCAACCGATTTCGATGATCCTTTTTTTATTGGAAAGGATGTACTTCAAGGGTGGTTTGATGAGAGTTTGGTTAGGTTCTGATTATGGGATCCATGACAAAGTAACGGAATTCTTCAATTCTTAGGAGCAAATTAACGATACTCTATAGGCTATCCGAATCTTTGAGTCACCTACCGTAACGTCGTTATGGTCAAGTAATGTCTGTCTCTAATGAGTAGCACATTTAGTAGGTCTACTAATTAGTTAGTGTACTTCAGATTCACTAAAAATAAAAAAAATAAACAAAAATTTTAACAAAACAAAAAAACGACTTAAAAAAAAACTTACTTTTTCTACTCATCAATATGTAGGTACGATTGTTATTTTTGGAGTCGGTGCCAGCCAAGGTAGGTTTGCTGTCAAGTGAACACGCGGGCCGGGTACCTTCGCTGACACCGACTCTAAAAATAACAATCGTACCTACATATTGATGAGTAGAAAAAGTAAGTTTTTTATTAAGTTGTAGAAGAATACGAAATTATTTTTTTACTTTTTAGTGCATTTTTGAAGTCGTTTTTTGTTTCGTTAAAATTTTTGTTTATTTTTCTTACCGTTGAATATTATCTTTAAAAACGCATTGACATTGTTATTTAAAAAAAAATTGATGTAGTTCTCTTCTATGAATCGTAGACAAATTGAATACATTCTTCTTTCTGGTCGAAACTTAAAAATCCACTCTGATTACACCAGAAAATTCAACATAAGTTTCTAAGATATATTATATTTTCTACAAAGTAGTTTTAGCCATTGGAGCCATAAATTACAATTACTTGATGAAAAAACTTGAATTATTAGATTCAGATGGAAGATTTGTTTGCGACTCGAATTTAATTTTTAAAAATTAATTAATGGTGGTACTATAGACATCTTGTATAATATCTGATGTTGACTTAACCTTGAGGAACGCCTGCTAAAATTCTTCGTTTTTTACTTAGCTTTAAGGTGTTCAATAGCTTTATTTTCATGCACCGGTAGTTCAAGTTATTTTCAAAGAGTTTTAGAAGTCTTCGTCTTATTCCTACGATTTCCAATATTTGCAATAATATCCCTAATTGTTCAATTCCTAAATTACCCAAATGGTTGTTACGTTTGGTGAATTAGCAGAGGTGCCCGGGTTAGATTTGTCGAGGATTTAGTGGTGGATGCGTTTGCCCACCTATTGCAGGGCGGGAGGGATCGGAGAGACTGAATAAGGGAGACCTTTTGTCCTCTCCAGACAGATTTTCTCGACCCATCGCCTTGCACCGCAGTGGAAGGAATGGATCCATACGTCTATCACTCCTGGGCACAATATCATACTTTGTTCCTTCGCAGACCTTCCTCTTCTTCCTTTGATGATATGTCAAGGGAAATTGTTTTTCTCAGGGCCTCCTGTACGGAGGTAATGTAAAAATAAACTTGCCGCTTCAACTTTTCTACATTGATGTTAAATATACGTCAATATCCGAAGGGATTAGATTTAATTACTTATGTTCATTCTCTGGAGTTATGGGGAATGAAGCTTACCAATTTTAAGCTTTTATTTATTATCTTGTTGTCATGGGAAAGAAAATATAATTTCCAATCAAAACTATTGCCAAGATGATCAATATTCCAGAGGTTCCATGACAATATATAGGCAATTGGTGTCAAAAAACTGGCCTAAAAACCTAATGCAGATTTATTCATCATTTTCACGACTCACACTCTTTAAGAGTGTTCTGATTTGTCGCAGTTCTGATTTGTCCTGCTGTCTTTCCTGGCTAGCTCGGTTAATTGAAAAGGAATGTATCGATATCTTTCGGTAACTTCTCATCGTTCCCTAGGACAACTGCAGATCGCTAACGTACGAAAAACGGTTGACGTGAAATATAGAACACTTACATTGTGAACTGTTATTTATTCGTTGGCGATCTGCAGTCTTGCTAGGGAACGACGAGAAGTTACCGAAAGTTATCGATACAATCCTTATTCATCGACCGTGCTAGGGGGCCAGGAGATGTAAGTAATGCTCTATTTTAAATTATTAATTTTCGGTTTTATGAAAAACTCGGAAAGGTAAGCTAAACAGTTTCTTGGTGTCATAAGCGCTTCTTAGAAATTTGCATTTCATTAACCAGATCAACGGCCATCAACTGACGGAAAACGAGCATTTAAAAATAATATATTTGGATTTTCGTATTCTGAAATTGTAATGTATTGTCTGTGATTAGTTGCCACATTACTTTAGTTGTCTTTGGGCACTTCGGGTCACATAGTCTAGTTTCCGAATTGTGCCGAAAATAACCGAAGGTACGATGTAGATGCGCGGAGTCATTATAATTCAAGAAATCCGCAGACCAAATGTAGCTATTAAGCCAGGGAAGGACATTAGTCCTCCGAAGTATAATTATAAATTACGATACGCCAATAAACAGTCACTACAATTTAAAGAACCTAAGTCTTTCAATAAGAACCCTGTGGTACTGCAGAATATTGGTCCCAGTATTTAGAAAAATCGAATGTCTCTAAAAAGAACGAATGAGGTACTCGTATTAGAGAAATTTAACATTGCTTGCCTTAGTTCGTATTTGTCCAACAAACCATTAGAAAATTTTACAGGAGGAGAAGGTTTTCTCTCATTATTTCAATAAAACATTATGTTAGGTGTTTAAGATCTCGTTAGTTTAAATAATTCTTAGTTAAGTGATTAACTATTAGTTTTTTACTTTATTTTTAAAGTGGAGATTGAACAAAAACTAATATGGTCTATTGGACAAATAAGAACTGAGGCGGTTAAAAAAGTTTCATTTTAGGCCAATTGGCCTAAAATATATTTTTTTAACAACGGTTTAAAACTCCATGATTTGGTCACCATTTTTGCGAATATTGCATAAGAGTTCGAACTCTATCGGGAGCCAGTTGTTTGTTGGTACCAACAATAATGCATTTTTTCCAGTAAGGATTACAAATTACGATTTTTTTCAGATCATAGAAAGGTTTTTTTTTAAGAAAGACAAAAATTCCCGGGTTACGAATAACCTGGCAATATTTTAAAACCTCGTATTACCATCATAGAAAGCGGAAAATGTTTCTTGGGTCGTAATGGAGGACTTAGCCAGCCGAGGAATCGAACACGGGACGCATGGGTGGGACCCAAACGCCTCACCATAAAAACTGTTTTTATACGGTTAGGTCCTTTATACCTTGGGAGACTGCCCTTTTTAATGGGAACCTGTCCTTTTTGTAAGGTAATTAAACGTTGGAAACTGCTATTTATTTACAGAAAAACGTTTATTATAGGAAACTGTCCTCCTTATGCGCTAAATTTATTATGGGAACCTGTCCTTTTAATATTGTAAGTTCGTTATGCAACACCGTCATCCCATCTCAATTTTTCCAACTCTAAAAAATTTAAACTTCTTAACTTATGTTGCTTCTTCGAAGACAATGTAACGCCACTGCTCGTCAATCCTCTCACATCCTTCACACAAAAGACACACTTCAGCACTGTTCTCTAACTAAACAACCTTCTTGAAGGGTTTAACAACAAAGCTTGACAATACTGGTCCTGTAAATAAAGGCCTTTACCTACTAAACTCGGCTTAATATTATTCACTAAAAGCATTACACAATATGTATCTATATTATAAAACAAATAATAAAAAATTCATTCGCTACATTCTGTTCATCAAATAACAAAACCCTTTTTATCGAGATGGTCCTTATTTGAATAGATTACGCAGCATTTAAAACAGATCGCAAATACGTTCCAAGATAAAATCAGATGCCCTTCTTACAGAATAATTCAGCAGGATGCTAAGAGCAAACCCGGTCTCCGTGATATTTGAACGATAGGTATTTTATCATATTGTTGCTGTCATTTTTTTTTCTTTCTGGAATACAAAAGCGTCGATGACACGGGGCTAGTTTACAAGCTACTATATGGGAAATTCACTATCTGTTAGTAAACTCGCCCAGTGTCATCGTGTCACTTGCTAACTAGCAGATTGTTGACAATCTACGAAAAAAAGTTGAAAGGTCGTCAACTTTACTCGCCTACACGCTTGCTCCGCTTGCTCGTGATTGGTTTATTTACGTTTCCAACATGGCTTCCGATAAACAGCTGATTTTGACTGTCAAAAATCTGAAGAATTTAGTTCACGCAGGCGTCGTTATTCTTGTTACTGGCGCTAAAAGCGACCTCAGTTTTCTACGCTTCTGAGGTGGGTGGTTTGTAAATTTATGCTTCTGAGCGAGTGGACAGTGTTGTGTGTCATCATGACAATCTCACTCGCCGATTTACCCACTTTTAAAACTTAGTAGATAGTAGCTTGTAACTTGCCGTGTGTCATCAAGGCATAAGCTAAAGGGTCAACTGCAGCTGAGGCTGATAACACCTAAGTAAAATCATCAAAATCGAGGTTTTGTTTTCCCAATTTTTTCCTCCAAAACTGGGCTGATTTTAAGATTTTTCTACTAACTATATGATATGAAAATGCTCTCTGTACGTTTTGCGTTTTTAAATAAAACATTGTCTAGTTATTCTTAGTTACATATTGTATGTCTGTTGATGGTATTCAAACCGAGCAATTTCAACGATTTTTAGAGGGTCCTAAATCCTTCAAGTAACCTATCAAAAAAGCACGCTATTGTTTGATATCTATATTACATTAAAAACATATTTGCGGTATTGTCAAAATCCAAATAAGAAATTGGGGAATACGTTTGTATTGACAACTCTTACAACAAGACCTTAACACAATATCTACCTGGTGTGTTGACAATGAAATGGAACTGAATATAGCCAAGTGCAAAGTTATAAACTTCACCAAGAACACCAACAAAATTCAATATTCATATAGCATATGTGGTCACAATCTGGAAACAGTTGAATCAATAAAAGATTTAGGAATTATATTTGACAACAAACTGACATTCGATCAACACATTAAATACATTGTGAGTAAATCAAATAAATTACTAGGTTTTCTTGTAAGATCAACCAAACTGTTTAAGAATTTTAATAGCCTAATAATTCTATTCAATTCCTTAATCCGAAGTGTTCTTGAGTACGGGTCAACAGTCTGGAACCCACATTATATTACACAGGTATCTAGACTCAAATCAGTCCAAAGAAAATTTACACGGATTTTGTCTAACCGATCAGTTGTCCACCATCTTCTAGACGGGTACGAACAAAGACTTACATGTTTCAAATTAGAGAGTCTAGTTAAAAGACGAAACATAAATGGCCTCTTAATGCTTTATAAAATTGTGAATAGTCATGCAGACAGTAACTTAGTCAACCAAATCAAGTTATACGCCAGGCCCAAATCTACAAGAACCCATAACATATTTTGGACTGAAATTTTTACGAATAATACTGGATATTTTAATCCTATATCTAGAATGTCTCGGTCATACAACGATCTTGTTAATATACACAGTTTCATAGATATTTTTGTAAATAATGTAACATGTTTCAAAAAATACCTCCACGATTTGTGCACCTAAAAAAAAAAAAAATTTATGATTTTATTACATTTCAGGAAATACTTCATAAATATTGTATATTTATAATGTATTTCAATTTTGTATTTAAGTTTTTTAAGTTATGTATAAATAATACTTGCATTGTTTTTCATCTGTAAAAATTCAAATGTGATTACTGCAGACACATTAGTCTAGGGATATTTATATTTGTATTTTAATTTATTATATATTACCCACAAACATATTTTATAAATATCCTGTTTGTGTCTCAAATAAATAAATAAATAAAAACGCTGCCCAGTTTCCCCTTAAGAGCTATGCCGGTCATTTAAAAATATCATCAATAGGTATTGTAACGAATGTCTTCTGTTCCACTCCGCGCTCCCCTCAGGGGAACTGAGCGAAAGGGACAACTGCATATCGGGCCGAAAATACCTAAATAAAATCGTCAAAATCGATGTTTTGTATTCCCCATTTTTCTTCTCCAAAACTGGACCGATTAAAATTTTTTTTCACTAACTGTATTAAAAGAAAATATTCTATGTCGGTACGTTTTTTTTTTTTTTTTAAATCCATTGTTTAGTTTCAATACTGAACGTCTTTTGACGGCGTTTAAACCAAGCAATTTTATTAATTTTTGGAAGGTCCTAACTTCTATAAGAAGTAAATTATCAGAAAAAGAAAAACGTACCGACACGCTAGTGGTTGATATCTATATTATGTAAAAAAAATTTGCTCTAGGGTCAAAATCCAGAGAGATAAACGGGGAATACGTTTGTATGAAAAAAACGCCTCAAGTATTTCTTCTTAATGCTTATCCTCTAGCTACGATTTTAAAAATGAAAGTAAATATTTGTGTTTGCTTTTATTGTGTACTTAAAGGTTGTTTGACTTTCAATAGAATCAACATATTATCGACATTTGCGCAAGTACACAAATGATTTGTTTGCTGGTTTACGCTTGTTCGCTACAAATATATATAATCGTAAGAGACATTCCAATTATGGATTGTTGTAATGAAAAATGTCTACAAATGATTGAAGCATACCAAAATTATGAAAAATAAAATAAAAACAAGTCGCTTCCTTATTTTCTTTTTTTTTTTGTAATTGAGTCAACGATAAATGTAGCACTTGAAATCACAATATTTCTCTCTCTGTCGGACATGGTGTAAAGAACACTACCACTGATTATTATTGAAGAATGAGCTATTAGCATTCGCTCACCTGTTTTAAACATCCCTGGAGCATTTGCAAGAATTCTGGTTATCGATGTTCTCGTTCTTGTTCGTTGATATTCTTTTGGTGTGAATGGTGAAAATTAATTACCGTTTACACTAAAGATCACGAAAGAACGTCCTTGTTCCAGCTCTAACTCTATGCTCGTTTGGTCTAATAGCCTTAAGAAGTTGAAGAAGAAGATATAATTAAAAAAAACTGGTTTTATTTGGTGCCTACATTAGCATGTGATTGCTTTATAAGGAAAACGAAAAACACATAAATTCGATGAATTTTTTTGTTTGTTTATATTCATGGAATAAAGAATATAACATTAGAAGTGTCTTCCATCCAAATTTCAATGAAAACAAATGCGTCACTGATCTTGTACATTTTGGTTTTAGACCATTTAGCACGCGGTTCGTCTCTCTTGCCTGAAATTGTATATCGCCATCTCATTTCAATTTCGTAATCATGGTGAAGCACATATTTGTATAGAAGTATAGACCGTATGTGGTTTGGTTTATTTATGAACTGGCTGGTTCCCGGCATGCGTTGCTATGCCATTTAATAAAGAAATTGTTTCTCCCTGCGTGTCCTTTCCCATTCGTCTCGTTCCCCTTCCGCTTCCCCTTGCTCTCCCGCGTCCCCTTTCCCTCTCGCGTTCCCACTCCGATTCCTTCACCTTCCCTCTTCCTACCCCACTCCCCCGTCCCGCGAGCCTCCCTCCGATTTCACTTCCCCCCTCCCAGGTTCCTCTCCCCCCCTCCCGTATTCACCTCCCCCATTCCGTGAATCCCCCTCCCGAGTTCCCCCCCCCCGGGTTTCCCTCCCCCCTCCTGAATTCCATACATTCATTCCCGGTACAGCTACAGTTTTCAAACAGCTTGCGTGCCACATATTGCAATTTTTTTTACACCAATTTCATAATACCAGACCATGTTATTTTGATGTATGAGCTATATTATTGTAAAGTTTTATTAAAATCCATTAAGTAGGTTTTGCGTGAAAGAGTAACAAACATACATCCATACAAACTTTTGCCTTTATAATATTAGTACAATAGACCCATATCCCCACGATTAAGAGGAAATACTAACGGCATTTTTTCCATACAAACGTATTCCCCGTTTATTTCTCTGGATTTTGACCCTAGAGCAAAATTTTTTTTACATAATATAGATATTGACCACTAGCGTGTCGGTACGTTTTGCTTTTTTTCATAATTTTTTTCTTATAGAAGTTAGGATCTTCCGAAAATGAATAAAATTGCCTAGTTTAAACGCCGTCAAAAGACGTTCAGTATACAAACTAAATAATGTATTTTGAAAAAAAGCAATACGTACCGACATAGAATATTTTCTTCTAATACAGTTAGTGAAAAAAAATTTAAAATCGGTCCAGTTTTGGAGAAAAAAAATGGGGAATACAAAACATCGATTTTGACGATTTTATTTAGGTATTTTCGGCCAAATATGCAGTTGTCCCTTTTGCTCAGTTCCCCTGAGGGGAGTGCGGAGTGGAACAGAACATATTGGTTACAATACCTATCAACAATATTTTTAAATGACCGGCATAGCTCTTAATTATCTCACTAAAGACAGCGAGAATAATAAATTTGAACATTTAAAACCTAAAGTCCTACTAAAGTGCTGAAATCTTGTCACAAGTCGCAGTAAAGTATTAAGTTAAATTAAGATTATTTCCAAGTATAGTATCACTAAATAATTTCATTATGCAATTACCTTAAAGTCATTAAACTAATTATTTTAGGAGATCTGAATATAAATAATTTCCAAGAACTAGTCAACGATTTGGGCATTCATTTGGGCGTGATACGGCGATATACTATATCTGCAAGACAAAATGAACGACCATTACGCAGTCCTTTTAATATTGGATTCCAACTAAGTTTCTCCGTAATCAATTATTTTGTTTATCTGCTTTTCCTCAGAAAATTTCATTGTGGTACTGCTTTCTATCCATTACAACTTATTCAATTTCCTTATCTTCCCAAATAGGTAGAGGATTAATCATATTATGGAGCAACTACGGATTTATATGAGTTTTGTAGGACTTTTATGTTATTGATTATACAGACTTCAAAGAATGTACCCACGTGAAAATTATGTACATGTGTGTATGTATGTGTTTGCGTGTGTGTATATGTGTTTGTGTGTGTATATGTATGTTTGTGTATATATTACGTACATACACATAAATATATATTTTTAAAGTTAATTTTCAATGCTAACAGTATTGAGATGGTATCTTGTTGGGAATGATATATCTACTCTAGAGCAGGGTCGCCAATTACTTTCATTTGGGGTCCGTTTTTTAAAATAACATGACTGTCGCGGTCCGGAAGGGAAAAACTTAACCCTCCCCCCCACAGCTTAACAATTGAAATAATAAACAGTACTATTTAATTAAATTAATCAAAAGAAGTACCAAGGAATTTTTACAATATTAATTAGAAAATGAATTTTTTTGCCTTAGACTATCCGTCCGAAGTTTGGACTAAAGTTTGTGCAGGCTATTGTCATTAAATCTTGGAGATGTTCATCGGTAAGTCTACCCCGAAATTATTTTTTAATGAAGTTCATCTTGGAAAATGCTGCTTCACAAACATATGATGACCCAAACAAAGTGAGAAGTTTCACGGCTAATTCTTTTAATTCTGGGTATTTATTAGCTCAAACAAATTTTATCCAAAACAAGACAAGAAACTTCCTGTTTTTGGTGTTTTAAAACTGTATTTTATTGGAAATCAATCATTTCCATCTGGAGAGCAGCTTTATTACCCCTGAAAATATTTGCAGCTTCATTGCCTTATTCATCACCAGGATGCAGGGAGTAAATGTTACTGAGGATGTCGACACATTATCAATTTTCTTGAAATCTGCGAATCTGTTTTCAACTTCCGATTTAAGATCCTTAATGAAAAATATTTTGTATTGTCAACACAAGGTCCGCACAAAATAGGTCGGCGGTCAGGATCCGGACCGCGGTCCGCCATTTGGTGACCACTGCTCTAGATAATGTTTTCTTAGTATTTTGAGGCGTATTATGCTACATTTTGTTATCAGAGTTATGTTTAAGTTGTCTTTAATAAGTGACAGTAATAACTAACAACCACGTTCAATGAAATTGTATTTGTAAACCTTTATAAAAAAAATAACAAAGGAACTACGATATAATTACAACACGATCACAAACGCCCTTACTCAAATAAATATGTCAAAGAAAGTTATAATATATCAGCAATTTAGGAAATCAGACACTAGTCCTCCAACAAACTTTACAATGTGCATAGTAAGCCCCAACTGTAATGCCGACCTGATGTTGATACAGAAATCGTCGCAGTAGGTGAGTTTAAGGCTCGAAAAGCGGCCAGCCTTTCCGCCCACGCCTTTCTCTGTGGCAAGTATGTATACATTTTAAATCATATTTCTCACCACGTTTCTTTTTTACATTAACTCCACATAGGAGGCCCTGAGGAAAATAATTTCCCTCAGGGCCTATGTCATCTGAGGTGTGGAGGGTCTTTTTGAGGAGAGGAAGGAATGAACATTGGTCGTGAAGAGACCCTTGTTGTAGGAAGCGGGAAACACAGAGGCCGACATATCGTTCCACAGCCGAGCTGTTGAACACAAGAATGAGTCGAACAAGCGACCCGTACTCATGTGACAAATGTCAACCATGTACACATGTTGAGCATGCGTTTGGCGTGTTTCCCGACTATGCACCGGTGCCGAAGGGATCGATGACGCTAGTTCCTCGGAGCATCTTCCATTGAAAGACCGGTAGAACAAGGATAGCATTCCCACCCGACGCCTGTGCTCTAAAGATTGCAATCCGTTTATTAATTAGGAGAATCTATCAGACGGACCGCCCGTTTCTGCCCAGAGTTACACCAAGCATATCAATAGAGGGCCTGTTCGGAAGATTTCATAAGTCTCCGATAGTAAGGGAGAAACAACGATTTCTATGAGATAAGTTTTAATTGTTCCCAAAAACGACCAAATTAAGCAGAAGGGTTAACCACGATGATAGTTATTCGCCATGTGCCATATCCAATTAATTATAATTATTATAATAATATAATAATTATATTATTATAATAATTTGCAAGGCAGATAGAAACATTACACCTTTAAATTTATATGACGAGAATGCCAACATTCTTATAAATACTAACCAGGAATTATTAGATTCCTGGTCAATTAAAATTTCGTCAAACAAGTGGTTGGGTATTGGAGAGTTGAGCGCAGAAATAGAAGGATTTATGCTTGCCATTCAAGATAGAGTCATTAATACTAAAAATTATAGGAAGTATATAATTAAAGATATAAATCAAATTGATGATTTATGTAGAAAATGTTTGGCTTTCCGGAAACTACAGAACATATTATATCGGGATGTTCTATATTAGCGCCGTCCGAGTATACATTTAGGCACAATCAGGTTTTAAAAATAATTCACCAAAGTTTGGTAATTAAACATAACTTGATTGATTGCCGTAATGTAGTACCATATTATGAATATGAACCAAATTCATTTTTAGAAAATGAATTTTATAAAATATATTATGATAAAACTGTACTAACAGACAGAACAATTAGTCATCATAGACCTGATATAGTTTTACATGACAAAATTTAAAAAAAATAACTTATATCATTGATGTAGCTATTCCAAATTCTTGTAATATTCAAAAAACTGTTTCTGAAAAAATAAGAAAATGAACAGATTTAGGAAATGAGATTAAAAGAATTTGGCATTCTCAGACTATAAAAATATTACCATTTGTTATTTCGGCTACTGGCATTATACCTAGGTCTCTCATTCAAAATTTAGGCATATTGGATTTGTCAAAAGAATTTATATATAAAAATCAGTCATTTTAAATACGTGTAGGATTACAAAAGATTTTTTAAATATTTATATTGAGGGATCAGTAGGGTTTATAGGTTCAATTAGGAATTCCACAGAGCCAAACCCTCTGATATGAAAATATCTGGAGTCGATGAATTATTTTCCCATTTGGTCTCTGGTAGGTTGACATGTTGTTCTTGTATTGTTTTGTATTTATAATACTTATATAGTGCAATTTCATAGCGTGGATTCACTAGATGATCATTTGGGAAGTGTGTGAAAGAGTTTAGTTTTCCTGTGGGAAAAATTTAACCCGGACATTTAAATCTGGTGCGTAAAATAATATTATAAAGGCGATAGTTTGTATGGATGTATGTTTGTTAATTTTTCGCACAAAAACTACTTAATGGACTTTAAAAATTCTTTCACTAATAGAAAGCTACATTATTTGCGAGCACTGTAGGCTATATATATTGGTAAGCTCTGGCGTAATGAATAATCTCTGGTGTTATGAAATTATTTATTATACGTTTTCTGTCCCTAACAAAATAGAGTTATTGCAAACGTCAGAAGAAAAGCGAACAAATTGTTGCCTTGGAAAAAATGTTTTTTTTTTTTTTGAATTAGGCAATTCACTCTTAAAAGAGTGCTTCGTTGGCGTCCTCTAAAAATTAATCGCCGAAATGTATGAATGCATGACTTTCGAACGAGTGCAACAAATTGGATAATTCTTTTTTTTGTTCATTATTTTGTATAAAACTACCGTTGAGCTCTGGCATTATGAAATTTTGTATAAAAAATTGTAATAGGTGGCACGCGAGCTGTTTGAAAACAGAATGCGAGAGGTGGGAGAGGGGAGGGAGGAGGGGTGGGTGGTGAGGGCGGTGGGAGAGGGGGAGGGGAAGGAGGATGGGGTGGAGGGGGTTAGGGTTGGGAGAGGGGGGAAGGAAGGAAGAGGATGGGGGAGGGGAGGAGGAGGGTCAGGGGGGAGAGGTGGGTGGAGGGGAAGGGGGGTTGTTGGGGGGAGTGGAGTGGGGAGAGGGAAGGTGGAGGAGGCGGACTGGGAATCCCGCTAATACCATGCGAGCGAAGCCGCGGGAAAAAGCTAGTAGTGTTCACATAAAAGTTAATATTTAATAAAACCTACATTAAAATAAATAAACATTAACCTAAAGCTTTCGTTCAGAAGTAATACGAAATTAGGAAGTAACCTGGCGCCATTAAAACTACCCTAAGCTATTCTTATAAGCACACCCATCACCAAATAATGATATTACTGTAGTAGATTTACCCCGGCGCCAGGGCGTCACTTTATTCGGATGTGGTTCTAACAAAGATATTGAAATATAAGAGATATGTTTAGCGATGGGAATGATCGAAACATTTATACAATCGAAATTTTTCCATCGAAACATCAAAAGAATAGAATTAATCGATTAATCGCTCGGAGTTCAGGAGCAATACCTGTGGTCAAGGACAGTATTTTTTCTCGTGGCGGGTATGAGTATAAAGTATGGTACATCGGTATGGCAACGTAGATTTTTCACTGCTGGCAACGATTTCTTTACAAGCAACATTATTAATTTCTATAATTTACAATAATACTTTACTATCTATAATTTATGGTCCGGCCCGACCTTGAAACTGTTTCTTAGATTCGTATTCTTATAGATAATGTAATTTTATAGATGTTTCCACAATTCTGATTCTGCGTCATAACATGATTAACCTCAAAATGACATTTAGATTGTAGGAAACTTATATATTAAAACAGTCACCAAACTGTTTTTTTTGCAATCGGTTTTTATTGAATAATGATATATTTATGCAGTTGTGTGTAATTCTAGCGCTGATTACACTTTTTAGAAAAAAACTATCAATATTTTATACAGTCACACAAAATATTTTGAGGTACTAGTTAGTACTCGATGAAATTAGAGGCATCAGTTGTTCATTTAGAAGAAATCAAATAAACATCAACGAAATCGATAAATAACCTCAAAATAACCCATTTACCTACTTATGAAAAATAATCAACATGTCAATCTTTAACACATACTGGAAACGTAAATCATAACCTAAAAGTAATATTTCGTCGTTTACAATTCACGTTTGAATACTAAGATTGTCTCGGTTTAACACATCGATTAATTCTGACCAATCACAACGCTTATCTCACATCGATGAATTCTGACGAATCACAGCGCTTGCCTAGCGTCGATTCCATTTCCGAGTGAATTTTGACATTTGAGTACCACGATTATATCGGTTTAACATTTCGACTAATTCTGACCAATCACAGCGCTTCTTTGACGTCGATGTGAGAATCGATAGTTCAAGAATCGATTTATCTGTGACAATGTATCGAAATGCATCGATGGTAAAAAAGATCGATGCAACATCGATATTTCATCGATTGTTCCCATCGCTGGATGTGCTATCCGCAGTTTTTACTAAGTGGGACTGCGCTTTCGGGTGTCGCCGATATTGTTTACTAATTAACGATTAAACTAATTGAACGAATAAACTAAACAAACGTTAAACTAAATGAACGAATTTTTTCCGTATTCAAACTATATTGTTAACCAATACTAATATACACCTTAAAAAAATCAACGAAATGAACAAATTATTTTCGTACGCAAACTACTCCGATTCCGATTAGGTAGTAGTCCGCCGACAGTCGCGCTTACATCATAGCATATCACTTTTATATTTGAATATCTTTGGGTTCTAACTTCACTTAACCTTGTTCTGAGATATGATGAGATGTCAAAATTTGCAAAGACGATTTCTGATTATCTATTTACCAATTTATGATTTTGAAGTTGAATCTTGTTTAAAGTATTTTATTTTAAAGGAAAGTATTTGAATATGACATGTACTTACCTACCTAGAACATACCTAAACATGCAAATAGAACCATGTGCAACCAGCTAGGGCATAATAATTCAATTCAATTCAATTTACTTTATTCATTTTAAAAACATTTCATAGAAAAATATTTTAGATAAGATAAATTAATTTGTACTTTTGAATGTAGCTATAACTTTGTGGTTATCCATTATAGATAAATGAAACAATGTTATTTTGTTTGAACAACTTGTATATTTGTTTAAAGCCGACCGGTTTCTGAACGACCGTTCCTTCCTCAGGGCAAACGTATACTGATTTGACAGTTACAAAATAAGTAAAAATCCGAAAAGTCATTCCGAAACCGGTAGGCTTTAAACAAATATATAAGTAGTTCAAACAAAGTAACATCGTTTCATTTATTTAAACTAATTTAGACTAACAGCAACAAAGCTTGGCCACGTCCTATTTAAATATTTTCCATTAAAATACGAAAAACTAAGTTACTTTAACTAAAATTGTTAAATAGATTACGAAAATTTGTATTTGGAAACTTCGAAATCTTAGAAAATGGTAAGGTGTAGTTAGAACCCTATCCAAATCAATAATTGCTTCGTATTTACGATCAACTGTCAGATACAAACAAAATATATAGTCCAAGTGATGTTAGAACCTTGTAAAATGAATGATTATTGAAAATGCTTGATGTTAGAAATTTGTCATATATATCTAGGAAAATACAAAACAGATGGTTCTGAAAATTATTTTGGTTATGTAAATGATCAAAGAAATGCTTTGGCATTCAAAGTTCATTTTTGAAAAAAATGTCAGTTAGAACCCTGTCCAAATGAGGTGACGAGGGGGTGATGACACCCTTTCCAGGGGTGGCAATTATTCGGATTCGTAAGCTCCAATAACAAACTGCTTGGGGCAGTGTGTACGCCATTATCTAGACGTAGTCGGTGTGATTACTTGTCAATAGAAGTTGATTTTATGACCCATTTTACGTTCAATTCAAATTGACTGGAATATTGTTGCTTCATGGTTGGAATTCTAATTTAAGAGGCGTGGATACAGCCGCCCCAGGAACTATTTTTTGGATAACCAACACCTCTGCCACAGGTCATATCAAGTGGTTCGCTAAACATTTGATGAGTTTGAAAGGTGACAGGGTTCATGGAGTGAGGTTTTTCCGGGTCTTGGCAGCAGATGCTTTTGTCCACCTGGCAGGCCGGATCGGGAGGGACTGGTTGAGGGACACCTTTGGATCTCACTAAAAGGACTTTCGCCACCCACTGCCTTACATCCTAGTAGGAGGGATGAATTCATACGTGCGTTACTCGTGGAAACACGGAACTCCAGATTCCTATCTACCCCTCATACTATTTCCTCTCCTTTCTTTCTTAAATGGCCCTCCACACAGCATCCCCAAAGAAGACATGAACCTTAAGGACAATTATTTCTCTCAGGACTCTATTTATGTTTTTATTTTATTTTATAAATTAGCTCCAAACAGGAGGCCTCGAGGAAAATACTTTCCCTCAGGACCTATGTCATATGTGGAGGTTTTTTTTTAATAATAATAATAATAATTGGCTGATTCATAAAGCGCCGTTTTCGTGAAAAATCACCTCAGGGGCGATTTAAGGAAAGAAAGAAGATGAAGTTCTGGGAAGGAAATTGGTATGAGGGGTGAGTAGGAATCTGAGGTCAGGAGGGTGTCAATCTGGTGTCAGGAGGGAAGGATGTATGAATCCATAACTTCATCTGCGGTGCAAGGCGATTGGTCGAGGGATTCTGGTTGGAGAGGTCAAAAGCCTCCTCAACCAGGCCCTCAACCTCGCTCGATCAGACCCACCACGTAGCAGGTGGGCAGGCACATCGGCCACCAAGACATTACCAAATCTCACTCCATGAACCCGGGCACTTCTGCTAAGTCACCAAACTTAGTAAACCACTTGGGGTGAAACGTAGCAGAGCTGTTGGTTATCCAATAAATGGTTCCCTGGGTGGCGGAACCCATACCCGCCTCCCAAAATATGTGGAGATAATGTAAACAATACTGCTTATGAATTTGTACGAAAAAGTATAAAATGTTTTGTTCATTTTTTCACAGCAATTACAGCTTCTTAAAACATACTAAAAAATAAATTCTTATTATTATTAATGCAGTCTTCTTAGTTTAAAATCATAGGTTTTTTTTATTTTTTTATTATAGCGACTATATACACAAATTTTACATACAAAATGAAATGTGAAATTAAGTACAAAATATTGTATTTCTTAGTCCTCCTCACTAGGGGGTCCTGTGCCGAGGAGGACTAAAGTTATTTAAATATAGTTCATTTGTCTTCTATGTCGTTTTTAGCGTCTTCGCTAGGGTTTTCTCATTGACCTCTTTAAGCCATATTATTATTCTTGATTTGTATTCAATTGGATTTTTTATTAGTTTTATGTCTTGGGGGAGGATGTTATGGAGTTTTGTTGCAAAGTATGTATAGTTTCTTTGTCCAAATGTGGTTTTATAACTTGGAATATTTTTTATATCATTTTTATTCAATCTAGTGTTATGCATACACGGTCTAGTAGAGGATTCATTATTTTTGAAGAGCTTCAATAATATATTTTTGGAATATATTTGTTGTACATTTGGTACGTCAAAGTTATTGAAAATTTCAGTTGAAGGCGTTCTAATTGGTACTTTCAATATGGTCTTTATGATTCCTTTTTGAATCGTATTCAGGCTGTGTAGGTACGTATTTGCAGCAGATCCCCATCCTATGATTCCATATTCAATTCGAGAATGACATAACGCATAGTAGACCTTTTTCATATCCTTTTTATTTAGCACGTTTCTTAGATTTTTGAAGAAATATATAAGGCTTGTGAGTTTTTCCGTAATACCTTTGATGTGTAGGTCCCATCTAAGATTTTCGTCAATTATTACTCCGAGATATTTTATGTTTTGTGTTTTTTCGATGACGGGGCAGTAACATTGTATATTATTTCCATGGCATTCATGTAATTTTAGTTCTAGTGATTTTATTGGTTGGCCCCTTGAGTTCATTGAAAATGTTATATATTTTGTTTTGCTTATATTAAGGGTAAGCGAGTTGATTTTAAGCCAATTTTGAAGTGCACTAAGCCCTTTTTCAGCCTCATTAAATGTATCAGTCCAATTTTCTTCTTGAAATAATAAAACAGTATCATCAGCAAAACTGATTACGTTTCCTTTAATGGTAAGGTTAGTTAAATCGTTGATGTAGATAATGAACAGCTAAATCAAAGACATACATTTGAAATCTGCAAAAAAAAAGAAATACGCAAATACTTGACAAGGCAATCTCAAGGAGTAGAAGGTACACAAATCAAAGGTAGAAGAAGGTTGAACATCTCGTCCCCGTTTTTTATGGTAAATTTGGGACTAGTTACCTCATGGAAACCTTTTAATAAGGGTCCCGAATAGGAAGACGTCACAACAAAACGTACCTACTCTAAAACGACCCTTGTCGCAATGGTGTCGAAAACAGGAAACTTACCCTTTTCCGACTTTCGAATATGTATAAGGTCTGCTGGATTCTGTTGTTACTTGAAGTTTTCACGCTCATATCAAATTTAAGAGGGATTTTTTTTATTCTTGAAGGTATAAACGAAAAAAACACTATATTACACATTCCCTTGCTCCTGGTTTATAGAAAGTTCTTTTCACTCACCTTTAATACTGACTTATTACTATTATCATTGTTTTATTGATTTTTTTAAGTAATATTAACTCCCTAGGACTCGGGCCAATTTTGTCGGAAGGTCACAATATCTCCACTTAGCAATAAAATCCAAACGGATGGAATATTTCTGTAGGCATGTCCGAACGATATTTGTAATTTTTCCATAGTATTTTGAATGTTCTATATATTTCTTATTTTTGAAGGTGTCCTAAAAACAAATACCATTTATAAAAACTAGATAAAATTACCTTTTAGATTTGAGTATTTGAAATACACTTAAGCTTTCAAAAACTGCCATATTTTAAGATTCAAACTCGGAAAAAAATGGAAAAAAATTTCCTCCCACAACATTTTTGACCAAAATATAGAGAAATTTAAATAAAATCAAAATTTAAAAAACACAGTCCTTTTATGTAATAAATTTGGAAGGAAACTATCACCTCACTTTTTCATCGTGTATACAATAAAAAATTTCAAAGTTTTTTTTATTGCCAAAAAAATAATACCGAAATTTAAAACAGATTTCTTGCATCTCTAAAGACGTTAATTTTTTTGATACGTTTACGAACACATGTATTAGATTTTAATATTATAAAAAATTATCACTTTTGAGAAATTCTCTTAAAATAAAGATCTTAAAATGAAAATTTTATCTTTTAAGTAACCTATAAAAAACAATATTCTGACAGTTCAACTTTGAAAGTACGGCGTTTGTACAATAACTTGATTAAACTGATGTAAACCACACAAATAACATCCTAAATATATCAATTATGTGAACAGAAGAGTAAATTCGTCACTACAATAGAAATTATTAAGTAAAATCACAAAATTTTCGATATCCCGCCATAAAACACACCGAGCTGTTTTGTCATCGCTGGCTGTCGCGGGCCGTAGAACTAATGCATAGGCGCGCCAATAATGCCCCTTGCGGAAAAAAATTAAAACAACATTGTTTCCTAGTAAATTAAAACCATATACAACGTTGTCACATCTTCAATGCGTTTTAACAGCGTGACCACGTAAGAAACGTTATTGGTAATAAAACGTGATTTAGTGTATACGGGGATTAATTATGTTATTGCAACAACACAGTTAATTGGTCGCGCTGTGGTTTTTTTTTAGTAAGGCTGAATAAGTTTTAAAAAATGGCTCACCTTACTTTTTTTCTAAATAAAATTGCTGATCGTAAAAAAAAAAACAAAAAAACAAAAAAAAAATTGATTAGGCAAATGAACGTTATCGTCAACTCACTCTTTGTCGTTTCATGTGAAAAATATCAATAAAAAAATCCTAAAGTTTCATAATTTTTTTTCAAATCGCGGTTGGAAACTTTGAGTACACAAAGGGGTACATTTGAATTATTTGTGGTCAACTTTTAGATCAAATATAAAGCGTGGTGTTTTATCTTACCAACACCGTTTAAATCATATTTATAACCATGGTAGTAAGGGAGACTAATGGAGAGCGATTTCGATGAGAGTTATATGAGTTGTTCTGAAAAGCTTACAAATCAGCGTGAGTGGTTAAGAAATCAAAATTTAAAAATGTAAGCAGGTATCGAACTTGGCCCGACCAACTAATATAGTCAAGCTTATATAAAGCGCTGTTTTGACTATTTCACATAATTGATGTAAATATTTAAGAATTACATTGTAATCAGATACTTGAGTCGGGCCATATCAAGTGTCAGAATAATAGAAAAGCAGATAAGAGATGATTTATGAATGTGAACGAGGCAAGGAGTGTGTGCCAAGATCGAGTTATTTGGCGGTATTTATTTTTATGAAATCTTATTCTTCTTCACAAAAATAATCTCACGGCTGCGTGCATTAATAATGGTAAATCATTTTGCAGAATCTCCCGTAAAGTCACAGTCGCTATGCAACTCTGATGCACAAAAGCAGTCAAACGAAATGTGGAGTTATTCAAAGAATGGAATTGTAGAAGATTCCTCTTCGTCCTTTTCCCGATGGCACATTTGAACTGAACCAAGTTTCTCCTGATGCCGTTGATTAACTGAATGGATAACCTCAGCATCCCACTTTAAACACGTGTTATCCGGTCAAGCAGATATTTTTTTCTGTACACTTTCTACCATAGAGAACGCCAGTCCAATTTTTTTTAATGAAAAATGACCTTCTTACTTAAATAACTGCATATTTTTTTAAAAGTTAGTTTTAATAGTTAAAATAATTGTCAATGTTTTAATTTTTCAAGATCCCCCGAAAACCACTGTATGTGTAGTAAATCGTGTGACGTTATCACTCCTAAAAAGTTACTATAAGATCGGGCAATCAGCTGATCAACTGCCGCCATTTTGAAATTCGGTATTCGAAGTATTCTCCCTAGAGTAGCATAAAATATGTAAACCCGAACGACTGCACCAAATTGGGTAATTCTTTTTTTTTGTTCGTTATTTTGTATAAAACTACCTTTGAGTTCTGGCATTATGAAATTTGTATAATAAATTATAATAGTTTGGAAACTGAATGTATCGGGAATGAATGTGTGGAATGCGAGAGGTGAGAGGGTGGAGTGGGGAGGAGGGAAGGGGTGTGGAGATGGGTAGGGGGTGGGGGGAAGGGGGTTGATGGGAGAGTGGTGTGGGGAGAGGGAATGTGGAGGGGTGGGTGGAGGGAAAGGGGGGGGGTTATTGGGGGGAGTGGAGTGGAGAGAGGGAAGGTGGCGGAGGCGGAGTGGGGTGGGAGAGGGGGAGGGAAGGAAGGGGAAAGGGAAGGGGTGGAGGAAGGTGGGGGGGAGGTGGAGTGGGGAGGAGTATGGGGTGGGGGAGGGGTGAGTGGAGAAGGAGGGGGAGGGAGAGGGGGGTTGATGGGGTTGATGTTGATACCATGAGAGCGAAGCCGCGGGATAAAACTAGTATAATATAACTTATAAAATATATTCTCTATGAACATATTTTTTTAAAGCCATAATATTTTTCATTGGAGTTGCTTATTGGAATCAAACTGACAAATTCCGAATATAAAGCAAACAGTACCACAATACCGGTTATATTTGGTGGTTTTCCCATATCTGTTCATCTTCATTTACATAATCTAGGATTTAGGCCTATTTTCAAATCCAATCTCGTTCAAAACGTTGAATTATTAGTAGTCTGGTTTTTAGGAGTACGTACTAACTGTGGATGCAGAATAATTACGAGGGAAGGCTGAAAAAAAGACCTTCATAAGCGCGCCAGGTGGAATATGGAAGTGGAACTCCTCTACACGTACGCGCAAGTTTGAGGCCGTTGAATTCATACTCGGAGGGAACTCATTATTTAATAATTACAAAAGTAAAATAACCATCCTAAGAGAATTCAACATAATCCGCTTTACTCATAATCGCAGAATAAGATAATACCATCGTAATACGAACGGGTACGTTATTCATCCCTTCCAATTTAAAACAGAATTGGATGCATTATTACTACGCAAGTGGTGGATGACCTCCATTTACGTAAACACAACTGTACACCTAACACCACTTTACATCATAAACGTATTCAAATACTCACCAACATGACTGATTACATGGAATATATAGACTCGTACAATCAACACTACGTGTAAGTACAAATGATTTTAACCTGTGGACCAACATCACAAAAGAAAAAAAATTACATAAAAAAATTACACCAAAACATTAGTGATAAACTTCCAACAGTTTGATAATAATTTTGATGTCATTGTGCTTACAGAATGTTGGTTAAATGGTAAGCATACACCGAAAACTATAACACACACCACACAAAGAAACACAAAAACAAAAATGATAGTATAGTTATAAAATTAGCACAACCATTAAAAAAATAAATAAACATCACTGATGGGGCAAATTGTGTACGAATCAAGTCCTCCAGCAATGGGATTTCGCACGAAATGCAATTTAGTACTTGAAAAGCTTAATTTATAGTTCTAATTTGATGTTTAGATGTTCGATTCTTGGTAGCAAGCATTACGTGAAAGGTAATTTGCAATATTATACGAAGCAAGAAACGCAAGAGTGGTCTAACCCTATATTTGCGATATGGAGAAAAAAATTATCGAAAGTTTGAGGTTTTTTCAGCAATGTCATCGTGGGTGACCCCAGATTTGATCCGGCGACATTTGGTCCGGCGACAGTTGGTCCGGCGACATTTGACTCGGGCGACATTTGATCCGGCCGACACTTGATCCGGCGGATAGTTGATCCAGCGGACATTTGATCCGGTGACAATTGATCCGGCCTGATCCTTTAGAAGATTTTTTCTTCAAGTAAGTATGTAAAGAGGATATACGGCCGTACAACCAAAGTCGATGTACTTATATCTGAAGGCATCTTGAGTGAAAATCCGCTGTAAAAATATTTTTACTAACAATAATTTCGACTCTCCCAAGAAGCATGCGGCAATACCAAATACGACATACTTATAGGTGTAGTCAGTTTAACAAAAAAACCGTAAAAGATTCCTACTTGCGCATAACTTTTTTATCTAAAAATTACACTAGAGTCCCAACTGCTCTCAACCGTCTCGAGCCAGTGAGTGCCAATGGCATCCCCAATTTTGTGGTACGGTGTGAGAGGGTAGTGGGAAGGGGAAGGAGATGTGTAAAACGTACCTGGCTATTCAGATCTAGTCACGTCATTTCAAGTAATCCGATTAAATCTACATACACTGTACACCAGCGATATTGTATTAGGGTTTAGGGTATTATAGGGATAGCGTATTTAGGGTTTTAGTATAATTGTTTTTAAGTGTTTGAAAATAATTATCAGATTTGGATTTAACCTTTGGAACGCTGATTTCCTGCAAGCAAATTATTTGTACCACGGTACATTTGGTCTTAGATTATACATTGAAGTTCTTCGATCTTTGATCGGCTGAGTCTCTTTTCGTAATAACTTAATTGTTTTTTTTTTCAAAAATATGTTGTTTGAAATTGTCTGACCAGATAATGTGTTAATATTTTTATAAACATTTTATACATCGATCGCAATTGGTTTCCCCAGAATAGCTACTTATATTCAGACCTTCGACAAGGATTATACTTGGTCGTTGATTCAGATAAGTAAATTTTTCTTTCATTTTATACAGAAAAGTGTATACAGAAAAGATGAATAAAGAAGTAAAAAAGTATTTATATAGTTTCATTATATTTTCATAAAGGCAAAGAAGTGTTGTAATGTGACATAAAAAGACATGTAATGTAACATAAAAAAGACCGCTGCAAAGTCGGTGACGCTTCCATAATGGTTGAGCACTTGTTCACAAATAAAATAATCATGTTGGCAAGTCAAAACGAAAGGAAATAACAGTATTGCGATATTATGTTAGTTCATTGCACAAACGAATAAAATATATCTTAGTAGGCTGGGAGCATTTTGGTACAACATCCTACAATACGAAAGTATTGCCGTCAGGCTGGCGTTCAACCACGGACATATGAAAATATCTGGACCTGCCCTAAGTGATAAAAACGTATTATTTCCCCCTCCCCATGAAGCCAGCTAGAGCTCCTCCTTGGACCCAGCTGGGCTTTACGAGAGCCTCGCTTGAATCAAAAAAATGTGATGTCATCATTCTTGTCTTGACCAGCGCAGAGGTAACATCATACATTTTACGAAATAACACGGCAAAATATGAGAGCTTGTTCTATAGACCTACCTAGAACATAGCGAATGTGGGCGTTTCTCTAGTATGCTAGTCGCAGGTTACAGGGCTAAGTAAATTATGAAACATTTGTAAAAGTGTCTTAAACATATAAAGTGTCTATAACAAAATATTGCTATGTGAATATTAGCGAACCTTTTCGGGGCAAGCATTTGTCCTTCGCAAATATGTAAAAAGGTCTATTCATTCAAAGCCGATTTTGCTTTTAAGAACTAAATGGTGATATTATAATGCGAGATGCCTATATACTGTCAGATTGATTTTTTTAACGAATCACAGTATTTTTCCCCTCTTCGCCCCCATAGTTTGGTTTTACCCCTTACCTGTATCTTCTGGTCTATTGAATTTGGATGTCTATGCGTTCGACGAACAAAATTTTACATTTCCGATGGGCAATTCTGACTTTTGATAGATAGACCTGCATTTATTATTATGTAATTGCAGAAGCCCACCCTTTTTTCCTCATGGAACAAATTAGCGTGATGATATTTTTCTCGTTTTCTTCTTTTAGCGTCCACTCATACTAGAGGCTGGCAATAAAAAAAATTGCTCAAAAACATTTTTAGCCAAAGTGCAAAATTTTAACTGTTTAAGTCAAGCTCCGGCAATGATCAGTTAGATTCTAGATATCTAGATGGTCTAGTATTTCAAAGCGTCGAGTTCCACCGAGGCATTAAATCCTCTGCCTAATTACATTCTCCATCCTTGCACAAGCAACATTTTCGCTTATTATTATGATGGTAGTGGAAGGAATTTTAATATATTCGTAACCTAGAAATCTCACTTTTAGTAGCTGTACTTATAACTCAAACAACACATTTTTAGAATTCTGTGTACTTGTGCACATGTACTAGTATATGCCTTCATTAAATTTGAATATTGACAAATTTACTTACTTGTCTTAATAAACTTATCTTAATTTTCTTTTCTGAAGCAGAAAAACCAGATTGAATCACGCTTTGTACTAGCAATGCTTCTTTGGGAGAATGTGTTCAACCCAGAACTGGTTTCGATATCTATGTATAACCAATTATACAAAGCATGTATTCTAGTACTTCCTCTCGCGTAAGACTCTAGAATTCTAGAATATGGCATGGTTCCAAGGGAGTCCATACAGTGGAAATGTTTTCAAGGATTCTGCGGATTAGTTATTTGTAATTTCTCCGTATTGCAATATAGTTGTTAGATGATATTTCAATAATGAAAATACATCATAGCATCTTGCTGGCATGGAAGACAATGTGAGATATGTGGAACTCAGATGGAATATTGGCCTCTACACAGTTAACTCATATTTCGTTCTCAGAAGTAGAATTTGTTTTGTTAGTCTTGTAGGATACAGCAATATGTCTGAACTCTGAACCTGGCATTTACATGACATCAAAGCATTCTGAATCTTCAAAGATGATACGATCTATATTAAAAGGTGTTTTCGTAGATATATTTTATTACGAAAAAAAAATTATTATTTTCTTTAACACCAGTTTACAAGGAAAAACATCAAACAATAAATCTGTCGTTAGTTATAATTGTCGCTTTCGCAAAGGAAAAGTGACAAGTTTATTTATAAAGTAAGAAAATCAGTCCTCTAAAATGAACAAATTGCTGTAGCAATTCCACAGAACATAATTAATTAAAAATATTTTGTACCAAATTAATTTTCATTTTCCACCCACGAAATTAGGTACAAATTCAATAGAGACACGAAACTTCAATAATTTTAGAAACACTCAACATATATAAAAATATCATTGTAAAAGAAGGTAATAAATCTAAACGGAAAGATGAAAAAAGATAGGACATAGAAAAATAAAAAGCTAACGGTCATAACTGGGATTTGAACCCAGGATCTCTAGTCTTACCGGGACGAGCGCCTTAGATACATCGAATTCGGCCACAGAAAACTCTAAATTTTAAATTATTT
Organism: Limnephilus rhombicus; assembly: GCA_929108145.2. NCBI lineage: Eukaryota > Metazoa > Arthropoda > Insecta > Trichoptera > Limnephilidae > Limnephilus > Limnephilus rhombicus. The sequence goes on from OV815293.1 coordinate 7,705,268, forward strand.
TTGTCAATATCATGCATGACGGCCGGCGTAGTCCAGCGTTAAGGCTTTTGACTCGCATTCCGAAGGTCGCGGGATAGTATCCCGGCGTGGCAAATATATTTTTTTTATTAATTTGTGTTATTTCACAATTTATTAATTAAAAATCCACTCTCCTTTTATTGTATAAAATTGTTCATTCAAGGTTGGACTGCCCTGACGCTATAAACTTGTTATCCTTACGACCTCCGTAGTCCAGTGGGTAAGACTCTTGACTCACAATCCGGAGGTCGCGGGTTCGAACCCGGCATGCGCAAATAAATTTTATTTGATTAATTTGTGTTATTTCACAATTAATCCATTAAAAATAATATATAGTATATTTGCGGCATGTTCCAGAGTGGAAGATACTATCAGTATCGCATTGGCGTAAGACCACCATTCAGAATTGAAACGCTGCTTGAAAATGGCTTTAGCCGTGTTTAGTGACCAGATCTGAATAGCCAGGTACTTCCCAACCTTCCTCTTCCCCACCTCCTTCCCCTCCCCACTACCTTCAGCCTCACAACATACCCCAATTGGGGATGCCATAGTCTCACTGGCTCCAGACGGGAGCAGTTGAGATTCTTGTGCGGTATTAACTGTAAAAAAAATCCTTACATATACCTCCAAAATATACTAAATGAAATATTTTATTCTACAACAATAACTTCGCTACGAATTCTGTGATGGAAAGAATACACAGGTTGGGCAATGAACTAACTGATGTCGCTGACATTTTTAATTTAAATTTCGATTCATTTAAAGCCAAATTAGTCCACCACTTTTTAGATGTAAATAATGAATGAGAAATCATTTTATTTTATTTCAAATTTTCTTTTGTTTATTGTTTTTTTTATTGTTCTTATTTCAAAAGCATACAACGAGTAATTAAGTAAAAATTAATGTGTTTTGATTATTTTGAATGTTTTTGTTGCTCGTAGGTATATGTACATACGAGTTCTCTAAAGTCATCCATGTGGACTTAGCATTAGATGTATTCTTATTATTTTACATTGAGTTTATGCTTTATTTGTATATTTTGTAATCTTTTTTTTATTTTGTGTTATACTGTTGTTATAAATGAAATTTGTATTTTATATGTAAAAGCCCAATTGGGCGTCAATAAATAAAAAAAATAATATAGCATATTTGCGGCATGTTACAGAGTCGAAGATTCTCTCAGTATGGCCCTGGTGTAAGACCACCATTCAGAATTAAAATGTTGCTTGAAATGGCTTTAGCCGTGTTTAGTGACCAGATCTGAATAGCCAGGTACTTCCCCACCTTCTTTTTCCCTATCTCCTTCCCCTCCCCACTACCTTCAACCTCACAACATTCCCTTATTGGGGATGCCATAGTCCCACAGGCTCCAGACGGGAGTCGTTGGGACTCTTGTGCGGTATTCATATAAAAAAATTAAAAATATTATCGTCAACTAATTTTTTATCCATATTTTTGGCAGCTATCTTTTCAAATGGTAACAAGTGTTCAAAGAACTGGTTTGTAACCTAGATAGTGTCTCGGATAAACTTGAAAAATATTATCTACTTCTTCAATGATATATTACATTGATGGGAATAACTTTCAAAAGTTATTATAAAGGAGAGTTTTTCTAATAACAAAATGGAACATATAAAAATTCCTGCGTAACATAATCAATCTTACTTATTTCCTTATATGTTGTTGGTGCATGGGTAATGTGAAATACGGTATGATGGTTGACATCATTCAAGTTCAATGAACTATTAATTTTAAAACCTAAATCATAACAGACATGTGTTAAAGAAGGTACCGAAAGAAAATTATCCTACTAATATTATAAAGGCGAAAGTTTGTATGGATATACGTATGTTATACTCTTTCACGCAAAAAATACTGAATGGACTTTAAAAATTCTTTCAGTAATAGAAAGCTACATTACTTGCGAGTAATATAGGCTGTTTATATATATTTTTTATTAATTTTCAACGCCCTGATGGGCTTTTACATGACATTTTTATAATACAGAGGCAGTTTTTAAATAAAAAAGATTAACTATAAAAAGAAAACTAGTAAACATCATATGAAAGGTAGGTATACAGATAAATTTAAGGAAAGGTAGTGCATTACAATCAAAGTGAAAGTTTCTAAGTTGTAAATGGCATAGAAATAAACTAGTAGGTATGTTGGCATTCGAAACTATAGATCGAGACATACTAATAAGAAAGCTTAAAGAAATTGGTTTCTCATCTGTAGCCATTAAATTAATACGAGAGTATTTGAGAGACAGAAAGCAGATAAACAAAATAAATAATCAATTTTCAAAACCAATGGAAAACAAGTTAGGAGTACCACAGGGATCGGTCCTTGGACCTCTATTGTTCATACTCTATATTAATGACATGGTGAAAATATTTTCAAAATGCAAAGTACGACTATTTGCCGATGATATACTAATATACTTAATTGGAGATAACTATGAAGAACTAATACACATTTTAAATAATGAACTAAATGATGTATCAAGATGGCTAAAAATAAATAAGCTTAAATTAAACACAAAAAAAAACAAAATGTATGGTGATTGGATACAAGAAGACATCCAGTGAAAGCAAAATTAAAATTGATGGTGAAATTATTGAAAAGGTTACTGAAATGAAATACTTAGGAATTATATTAGATTCCAAACTAAACTTCAATAGACATGCTGAATACACCCAAAAGAAAATTGGCAAAAAGATATCTTTTTTTGGAAGAATTCGGCCAAAAATTTCTAGAAAAACTGCAATCACCATATACAATTCAATTATTGCTCCACACTTCAACTACTGCTCAAGTATACTTTTCCTATGTAACGAAAGAGAACAAAATAAGTTACAAATTCTCCAAAACAGGGCAATGAGAATAATTCTTCGACGACACAGATTTTCAAAAATAATTAAAATGTTAAAGGAACTAAATTGGTTGACCGTGAAACAGATGCTGACCTTGAACACGATGGTATTTATCTACAAAATATTGAACAACACGTTACCAAAATACTTCTCAAATAAAATTGTATGCAATAAAGACATTCACAGATATAACACAAGGACGTGCAAGGAAATTAGGCTACAAAAAAGGGACAAAGCGAATACGCAGAACAGTCTACTGTACAAGGGAATGAAGTTGTATAACACACTACCAGAAACTTTAAAGTCCACACCAATTGGAAAGTTCAAGATGTATTGTAGGAGCTACATAAAACTTGAAAAAATATAGTGAATATGAAATATTATAATCAATTAGAAATTTGTAAACTTAAATGTACAAATTACTAAAATAAAAATTATTATTATTATTAGTAATTACAAAATTTACAGGTGACTGATTAAATGTGATGAATAATACATGACAAAATGCAAGATACATAAAAAGAAAACGGGAACAAGTTTTTTACATGTTAGATTAATATAGAAATACACAAATATATGCAATAGACCCTATATGACGCTCCTATTGGTAAGCTCTGGCGTTATGAATAAGCTCTGGCGTTATGAAATGATTTATTATACGTTTATTGTTCAGACAAAAAGCAAAACAATCGTTGCTTAATAACTATTAGTAATTATTTGACGTGCGCTGTCATTTTGTTATTTGTTTAGGTTACTATGGAGAAAAATCAAATATGTATAAAATCCTAACCTGTAAATGAATAACCTTTAATATTATAAATGCGAATGTCTGATTGTTACGCATTAATAGGTAGCACGTGAGCTGTTCGCAAAATGAATGTAACGGGTTTGGAGGGGGTTGGAGAGGGGGAGGCGAGAGAGGAGGAGAGGGTGAGCCGGAGAGGTGGAGGAGGAGAGGGGGGAGGAGGGGAAGGGGAGTGTAGTGGTGATAGGGAAGGTGGAGGAGGCGGAGTGGGAACCCCCCTAATAGTATGCGAGCGAAGCTGGGGGCAAAAGCTAGTTAATTAATAATTCTGCATTCCAAATGTTTTATTAAAAAATTTGGCAAATTCTTTTATCAAGAATGAATATGCGTTAGGAGACTGTCACGATAATATTTATTTTGATTAAATAAATATTGTCTTGACCTAGTTAATCTTAAACTCACCTGGCCGCTCACGTTTTATCATGATCGCCGTAACGATGAGTTCTTTACCGCTAGCAAATAGCGCCATCTATTTCCGGAGGCACTTTTTGAATTCTCGTCGTCTAGGGAGCCGACGCCAATTCGACAAGTCGCCGAATTTTTTAAGTTGCTTGTTAAATATGTGATAGTTTCACCTTTACGGGTTTTACCCATTTTAAAAAAGAAACATGAATTATTTTATAACTGCGAGCCGTGTTGTTTCCGTGAGTGAAACGGGATTTTTAAAACTTTAAATGGTGAAGTCGCGAGTCGCCATATTGTCAATGTGCTCACCTTCACTCTCGTACTTGAGTGTGGATAATCGGTGTAATCCTTTGTTTGGCGTTCATGATAATAACGTGGCCAAGGCTTTGAGAGGGGTTATCCTCGCGGAACACGTTATTTGAGGCGGATGGAGGCCCGGCGCTGATCTATGGAGGGCGCGGTAAACGGCGTCTACCGAGATTTCACCGGTACGCACAACCGAGACTTTGAGCCTTTCCTGGTTCCTGTTCCCTGTGGAGGAGTCCCCATCCTCTGGGGCCTTTCCTGGTTCCTGTTCCCTGGTGAGGAGTCCCCAGGCCCTGGGGCCTTCCTCGGTTCCTGTCTATGGAGACCCCGCGTGCTCCTGGTCGCCTATTAACAGTGATTCGCGTCAGCGTTAGAGTCAGGATAATTTAGTTAAATTACGGTCCACAGGTATGCTCTCTTGCTTATGTGTTATTTTGTTATTTCTTTAGGAAATGTGGAATTCTTGACCCCTTGGAGGGCACCCATGTATACACAGTACCTTTAAAATATAGGTGATATTGTACTGCTAAATTATTTCTTTTATTTATCAAAAAAAATGCCCGAAGATAAAGACTGTATTTTCCTTCCCACAAACTTGAGGGAGATTCTGATGCTCTACCAAGAAATACACGTTACATTTGGCGCTCCAACCTTTTAAAGGTGCTCCTATGAAATACAGTTTTTTTTTCTGGTATTTTCAGATTGTTTTTAATAATGTCAATGTAATAGAGTTGTGACGCATCGTGTTAATTGACTGAATTTGACTAATTTCAGGTTGCAGCCATTATTGACGGCCGAATTAATTATTTTCTTATTTGACTTTGGCAGTGTAAGAATATTTTAAATAAGTATTTCCGGTTTTAGTGGCAATTAATTTATTTTTGACTTCGTCAGTGTTCTTAATAGCATTTGTTTTGACTCAAGTAGTACTTACGGGCTGTTAAATGTCAAATGTTTTTGCTTGTTATCAACTAATGATCCGTCCAGCTATATTTATCAAGTAAATCCTAATTGAAGCAAATAGAATACTTTAGTAAGTTCGTATCTTGCGTACAGTTAACCGGAATACCATTGCAGTCTGTATTAAATTATTGTTCTAATAATATCTTTTGTTGCAACAAACAACCGCGCTGGGAGTTATTATTATTCCGACTTATTGTCAAAATATACATCTATTCTGCAGTATACAGGGACATGGGTCCGATTATTATTATTGGAAACCTGTTTCATATTTGTTTTTTAAATTATTTAAAGGACTTAAAAAAACACTTTAACTTCCCGTTATTGTTTTTGTGTTCTTTTGACTGACGTTTAAATACTATAGATCACAATACAGACGGTTTGTTTACTTATTACAATTCTGTCATTGTCTTCAGCAAGCAACTTAAAATTTAATTAGTTTGAAATTAAATAATTGAATTTTGTTTTCAATATATTACAGGGACATGCGTTCGATTGTAACTGTGACTGTTGACCTTTTCAAATGTCAATCTGACGTTTCAGAATTCCATAGATTCGAAGTATTTGTTTACAATCTCAACATGATAGCTGTTGTTATTATTCTTATCTGACATATTGTCAAGGTCGGTACCTACAGTATATTTCAAGGTGTTTGGTAAATCAGATTATAAATATTAAATTAATTTATAATTATGAATTATTTTCTAATATTTTCGTAGTTAATATTTTTACATTTCCTTGGAAATATTTTTGTAGTTTCTTTTGTATAAATAGAAACGATTTATATAACAAAATGGCGTTATATACAAAACTACACCGTGTTCCTCTGCTCTCTGCATGCGAGTTTCGCAGAAGTTCACCTCTCATCAAACTAAATATGGACGCATATTTTTTGATGACAAATTTTGGTGAGGATATTAAACCTCATAGGCATATTTTAATTAAAATCCTAGTTTATTTATAGGTATTTATAAGTAGTTGTTTATATATAGTTAGCTATGTTAAATTTGTGTATAGGTATACTTATCTTTATAATTAGTACTATGCATATATTAGTATTAGAATAATACTACTTTCATATAATTAGATATATTAAAAACTATAAAGTTTTTTTAAATATTTTCTTTTTTATGCGGTGGCATGAGGGAATACCAAACCTTCATGCTACTTCATTTCATTTTTTTTCTCTTGTGTGATACTTTGCTCACGTGTCTTGCAGTTTGGTACCTCCAAAGCACGGGCTCAGAGTGAGCACTACATTCTAGTTTTTTGATGATAAATAAACTATTTACCCTCGTTTAACTAGAATCTGATCTTCTGATCAGTGGCGCCCAATTTTTTTGTTTTGTTTAGGTTATATTGTGTCAACTTACCTTAACTTTTAGTGATCTATACAGTTTTATATTTGTATACAAATTTTAGAATTAATATTATATTCTATGCCGCAAACTTCTATCTTTGCTTTATACAGTTTTTTCAACTGACAATTCGTCACATCTCGATAGTATTATGAATATTGTTATTGTCATTTGCCTTAGAGTTAAGCCAGTGTTCTTCCTCAAGTACTTTGGAATTGTATCACTTTTGTTTTTTTTCTTTTGTTTTAAAGCTCCCAGGCTCCCTTACCTTTTCCAAAGAATTTGAAGAAGACTATTCTCAAATTTTGTGTATGGGAAAATTTAAAAAAAAAACTTTCCAATGCACGAAATTTGTTCTTGTTAATATTGTTGTTTTACTTGCTAATTTTAAGTTTAGTTTTAAAATAAAATAAGATTATTTTTGATGTATAAAATCAAATAAAGTAATGCTTCGGCGTACTTTCCTATTAAGTAAGTTCCAGCATGGAATATATAATACTCTACCTCTAGCACAGGAGAGCGTATTTTTGTATAGCTTATAGTCATAAGTAAAATAGTTGTATTAGTCTCACTGCTGAAACACCAGTGTTTCTCTACACAATTATGTACCTAGTGTCATTCAAATGTTTTGATTGATCACCAATTTAGATAGTGTCGATTATCACATGGATGTGTTCGATCACCAATACATATTGTCTGTTCAAGAAATTTTGCCTTTTGCTTACTTTTGAAGTAATATTTTGAAGGATCTCCGTCTACGGTGTGATCTCAGTCTTTTTTCTTGTGCAAACTATGTACACTATTTTAGTTATTAAAATGGTTTGTACTCTATATATTTAATCATACTGGTTCACTACTATTAGCTAGGTTTTTTTTGTTAAATTGTAATCCCTATGCATTCAGCTAAACATTCTAGACTCTGTTTTGCTTTTCTTTGTGTTCCTAACGATAACCTTTATCACCACCTTTGTAGACAGGTTTATTTTTCTATTTTTGAATATCCTGATCTAACTTTTTTTGGAAAATAGGGTTTTTTGTATATGTAAACCCTACTTTAACCACTTTGATAGATAGGTTTTTTCTTTCGTAATTGTAAATCCTAATCTGAAAAATAACTTTGATAGATAGGTTTTTTCTTTCGTAATTGTAAATCCTAATCTGAAAAATAACTTTGATAGATAGGTAATTGATGTGTAATCCCTATTCTAACCACTTATACTTTTAGTAAACAGTTTTTATAACTCGTTCTAACTAAGTCAATAATACATAGGTATTATATATACATTTTTCGATGCAACCTGTTGGATCTAGGTAGGAAGATTAGTTTTACTCGGTATTAAATAATTGACTTCAAATCAGTGCAAGTGAGGGCTGGTTGACCACCCTTGAAGTGAAGCCTAATAATGGCAAAGTGTCCTACTAAAGGAAAAATGATGCCTTAAGCATACCTATTTTATATTTCCCTATAATTTTCTCCTTTTCTTATGTTGTTCTGTTCCTCTTGTTAAGATGTCTCGAGAACGGAAGGTTTTGGGCGACAGCCAATTTCGTCAACACCCAGTATCATCAATGCTGAAGGTGCTTGTGGACCACCTATTCTCGTGCCATTCTATTTTGTTGTTGTTCATTAATTTATCTAGATTTAAGTGACTTAATTTTAAGTTTATGTTTCTTGGTAACTAAATATTAATTTAATTTTTTTTTAAATACCTGTTGGACCTATCTTTAGTTAGTTAATTTGTTCAGTTTTGCGGGCGTGGTTTTCTTGTTTGAGGGCAAACATTTTCGCGGGAAGGGGGGAATTGTCACGATAATATTTATTTTGATTAAATAAATATTGTCTTGACCTAGTTAATCTTAAACTCACCTGGCCGCTCACGTTTTATCATGATCGCCGTAACGATGAGTTCTTTACCGCTAGCAAATAGCGCCATCTATTTCCGGAGGCACTTTTTGAATTCTCGTCGTCTAGGGAGCCGACGCCAATTCGACAAGTCGCCGAATTTTTTAAGTTGCTTGTTAAATATGTGATAGTTTCACCTTTACGGGTTTTACCCATTTTAAAAAAGAAACATGAATTATTTTATAACTGCGAGCCGTGTTGTTTCCGTGAGTGAAACGGGATTTTTAAAACTTTAAATGGTGAAGTCGCGAGTCGCCATATTGTCAATGTGCTCACCTTCACTCTCGTACTTGAGTGTGGATAATCGGTGTAATCCTTTGTTTGGCGTTCATGATAATAACGTGGCCAAGGCTTTGAGAGGGGTTATCCTCGCGGAACACGTTATTTGAGGCGGATGGAGGCCCGGCGCTGATCTATGGAGGGCGCGGTAAACGGCGTCTACCGAGATTTCACCGGTACGCACAACCGAGACTTTGAGCCTTTCCTGGTTCCTGTTCCCTGTGGAGGAGTCCCCATCCTCTGGGGCCTTTCCTGGTTCCTGTTCCCTGGTGAGGAGTCCCCAGGCCCTGGGGCCTTCCTCGGTTCCTGTCTATGGAGACCCCGCGTGCTCCTGGTCGCCTATTAACAGTGATTCGCGTCAGCGTTAGAGTCAGGATAATTTAGTTAAATTACGGTCCACAGGTATGCTCTCTTGCTTATGTGTTATTTTGTTATTTCTTTAGGAAATGTGGAATTCTTGACCCCTTGGAGGGCACCCATGTATACACAGTACCTTTAAAATATAGGTGATATTGTACTGCTAAATTATTTCTTTTATTTATCAAAAAAAAATGCCCGAAGATAAAGACTGTATTTTCCTTCCCACAAACTTGAGGGAGATTCTGATGCTCTACCAAGAAATACACGTTACAAGACAATGCGGTTTTTCTGATTTAGATCCAGTGGACATACTTTCGCCGGGTCGTCCATAAAGCTATTTCAAGTTTACTAATATTCGAAAGGGATATTTATTTCTTATTTTGAATGGCAAAGATCCTGTGCAGATGTATTTTTAATATTTTTTTTTAGGTTCATATACATGTACAAACATATATTGCGATTTTTCAGGGGTATGCCCAAGTGTCAAGCTTGAGGTAAGTGTAACCTGGTTGGCTGTTAAATATTAATTCAAATAAAAAGTGGTATTTTACAAAGTGTGTTTTTTCATTATATAAATAATGTTATTTTTTCCCAGAACTTCCTCCACTCAGCATCCTCAAAGATGACATAGGCCGTGAGGGATTTTTTTTTCTCCGGGCCTCCTGTGTGGAGTTATAGCAGAAAATAAAATGTAAGAGTTTTCGCAATTATTAAAGGCAGCACATTACAATGTTAAATTCTCTATTATCTTTTGTTATTATATTAAATAACCATGTTTTACGTAAGCACCGACATCCTTTATATTAAAGCCGAGATTAAGCTGCGTTGAAGATTTACGAGTAAGTACAATATGTGAGGACTTTACTCTTCACTTCATCATCTGTATTTCAGGATTCTCATATATTATCTTAGGCAAATAAAGCCTGAGTAAATTTGTATCTCTCAAAACGGTCTTAGCGGAAAGGGTATATCTTGTAAACTAGGGGATTTATTTGTTAACGGAACGTTTTTATTTATTTGGTTTGTGAACAGTGATTCATATCAAAACGCTAATACAATTACATTGAACATGGTTGATACTATCATTAATTTAAAACACACACAATATTGATAACAAAATGGAGCATAATACGCTTTACTAAAAAATAAAGCATTCTGTAGAGTATGTTTTACCCAAAAAGATAATGTCTCAAAACAACAATAATAATGTACATACACGACTACATATACATGTATATACATACGTACATACATACTTTAAAAAAATAAAATTATTTATTTCAATCATAAAGGTACTTAAATTAACATGGTAATGTTATAATAATACAGGGTGTCCGGGTTAAAGTGCATTAACTTCGGGAGGTGATTCTACATGATAGTACAAGTAAAAAAGATAAAAAACTTTTTTCGAAATTCCAACTTTTAGGGGTAGTTTTGAGGTAAAAAGATAAAATTAGTCCGGCGTGTGCGTGTGTATATTGTTCTCCACACTAGAAGTTCACCTGTGTTGTAGAGGACATATTTCAGTTGTAAATTATAAATTATAAATTGTGAATAGTAAAACAAAAGAGTGTCAATAGCTAATATAAAAAGAAAAACCACCATCCCTGAAGACATGTGATCTTCACCGCCGTAGTCTCCTGACCTTCACCTTCACATCATCACGTAGCAGCAACACTCACGGCACCACCGTCACTCCGCTCCGCTTCGACCTCCGCTACGTAGCGCAACAATAAAGACTGACTCATACATCGACTGACGCCTTTCATTTCTCTCTCGCCCCGTCTCTACCGATACGGCCCGCTCCCTTAAGTCGAAATTGAACGTCAAAACAGTATAGTTATTCATATAGCTGTCGTCAAATTGATATTTTTTCAGACACATTTCTTTTATTTAGTTTCAAGTTAAGGGCGTTTAAACAGCCAGCGGCCAAAAATCCACATTTAGTCGAAAGATGTTCTTACGATCGTACAGGGCGGTTCCAATAAGAAAGATTAATTATTCTCCGTACCAACTTTGTAAAATTATAACTCAATATCGATTTTATTTCATTCCAAAATGCTGAAAGGCGTGATGATAAAACTATTAAAAATATGTACTTTTTGTAATCATTTTTTGATTATAAGAATATATCATTTTTCAATAATGTCTAAATTAAACAAGAATGTAAAAAACAAATCTGAAATATATTAGTTTGTAAGTGCGCAAATAAATACACAAAAGGACCAATTTTCGTAAAGAAATACATGTACATATATATTTTTTATTGATTTTATTTAAACTAAAATACCCAGATTATAAAATATGATTTGAAATAGGTGTGGTTTATTACAAAATATTTTTTGAAAATTCAACAAATCTGCCAACGACCTGTAAAGCTATAATAGCCTTATTATACTAAAAATAAACATTTTTTCTCAATATTTAAAACATGCGTTTACTAGGTAAAAGAACAATCTTTCGAAATCAATTTATTAATTTTTGTGGAAAACAGTCAATACGTCTAAAATCTGATTTAAAAATGACATATTTCTGGTTTTCTCTGGTTTGAAAAAAATTCAACGATAATCTTATTTTACGAGCTTAGCAGTTCTTCCAGAACCTATTCTGATCGTGTATTATTAAATACTTAACTAAGCTTAAGTTAAGTGAGTTTGCGGTACCCACCTTACATATCTTACCTAAGCTAAGGCCAGCTAAAAGAGTAAATCTTTTTATCCTTTTGAAGCCTTATTGAAGGTTGAAAATCTAATACATCACGTTACATAAATGTTTCTTTTATACGGAAACAGTCTAGCTTTCGTAGGTTCATTGTACTATTTCTTACAGTTAAATTATTTCTATTTTTGATTTATTAAATCTATACATAGATATATGTAAAAAATTAGGTTCCGTATGTTTGTGTCCGCAAATCTTGGAAAGTAAAAGATGGATTGTCTCAAAATTTTTACAGAACATTGCATTTTAGCAGAAGGGTGTTTCTGTATATGTATAATTTTAAGCTCTGGCGTTATGAAATTTGTATAAAAAATACTACAGGTGGTGCGCGAGTGGTTAGAAAATGTGTTTATTTCATTAACGAATGAGGTGAGGTTAGCGGGAAAGGTGACGAGGGAGTGGTAAGGCGGGGAAGGAAGGGAAGGGGAATGCAGAAGGAGAAGGGGACGCGGGAGGGGAACGGGGTCCCGTGGTAATGGACATGCAAGGAGAAACAATTTATTTCTTTTTATATTGTAACGCATGCCGGGTACCAGCTTGTCTATATATATATTATATATGTAAAGGAAATATATTCCCTTTAAATTTGAATCCTATAATGTCAATTAGAATGCAATCATCGATTGTCATTTGTTTTGTGATTCTATTATTTGATTGTTAGAAAAAACCATTAAAAGTGATATTAATAAACATAAATGTCGTTTCTTAGTTAAAAAAAACTTTGCAACACAAGTGTTTTATTTAGAAATTAATAAAAAGGAATTAAACCTATCAACATATTATAAAACGACATTTCGTTTTAAACCAAAAATGGAGAAAATTCAATTCGAATTTACGCTATTACCTGGATGCGATGGCAGATCAAATATTATTAGCATTACAAAAATAGTCACAAGTGATGGAAAAGTGTTTACAATACCAGAAATGCTACGATCCGCCAGCTATCACGAGGAGATAATGAAAACTAGTGCTTTTGGAAAAATAAAAAATAGTTTGAAAAAAAGATACCAGGTTAGAAGAGTCTGGTTAACCATGACAGAAGAACTAAAAAAAACATATGTAGACGAAGATGGAAACCTACAGTTTGGAGACCAATACCTCGAAGAATTGGACGAAAAAAGTTTACAAGTACATCAAAAAGAAGATGCATTAGGAAAATTAATTGAAAAGTTAATGGAAGATAAGCAACAGAGCTTAAAAAACATTGCTGAGAAGTTTGTTATAGAAAAATTCTGCACTAAAAATACAAATGCAAGCCAGTGGATGGAAGTGTTTGAAAAAGAATGTTTGCGGTTTGATGTGACCATGGATGGAAAAAAAATAGAAATACTCAGATTGTTCATGGATAAATCTTGTATAGACTGGTACAGTTCCATGATTATAAAACTAACAATGAACTCAGAGTGGTCAACATGGAAAAACAAATTCTGTGAATCATTTGCAAACAAAGGATGGAACCCTGTCACATACGCACTATCATTTAGATACAAAGATGGTTCTCTGTTGGATTATGCTATGAGAAAAGAAAAACTTCTATTGGATGTGAGAAGATCAATTGACACCGGTACTTTGATAGATCTTGTTGCTTCCGGACTACCAGAATTCATACTTAACAAGATCGATAGAGAAGGATTACAAGATACTGTAGATTTGTTTAATGAAGTAAACAATTATGAACATATGGTCAACAAAAAAAGATTTATGAATAAGAAAACATTTGGAAATGCAGAACATAATAAAAATGGGGGTAAAAATCCATGTAAAATTTGTGAAAAATTGAATAAGGGCATTCGTTACCACCCTGAAGCTACATGCTGGTTCAAAACAAAAGAGGATGAAAAATTTAAGAGAAATGCCATTAAACATGTAAACAATTCAGTGATAGAAACTGAATTAAATGAAAATGATCAAAAAAACTAATAGTAACACCATTAATAAAAGTCAAACTATTACTAAATGATAAATTAAAAATATACGGAATTTATGATTCAGGTTCAAATGTTTCTCTAATTAATTCTAAATTATTGAAACTAAAAGGAAAAGGAAACAATTTGAATGAAGCAAATTTAGTAACGATTAATGGTGTTAAAAAGACGAGTGGTTTGACAACGTTAAACATAAAAATTTTTGAATTGGAGAATAAAGTTGATGTGTACATTATTGATGAACACAATTTCAAGTATGATTTTTTGATTGGATTAGACATGATAAAAGACTTCAAACTTATCCAAAGTGAAGACTTACAAATATCACAGAAACTCTGCCTAAATAATACAAATAAAAAAGAAAAATATTCTACAGATATGAAAACGAATACTAAATTTAATCATATAGAAAAACACAGAATTAATTTTAACGAACATGTTAAAGAAGAAGATTTTAAAATAACAATGAATCATTTAAATAATGATCAAAAAACAGAAATAAATGAACTAATAGACAAATACACATCAGTGTTCGCGAAGAGTAAATATGATGTTGGCACTGTCAATGGATATGAAGCGAAGATAGACTTATTAGTGGATAAATATTGTAGTAAGAGGCCTTACAGATGCAGTGTAGAAGATAAAAAGGAAATAGAAGAGCAAATAGCAAAATTATTAGACAATAAACTGATAGAAGAGTCGTACAGTCCATTTGCTGCACCGGTCACTCTAGCATTTAAAAAAGAAGAAAACAAAAGATCCAGATTATGCATAGATTTCAGAGACTTAAATAAAATAGTAATACCTCAAGCTCAACCATTTCCATTGATTGAAGACCTAATTACAAAGACCAGAAATTGCAAATTTTTTTCAACGCTGGATATAAACTCAGCCTTTTGGTCTATTCCATTGCGGATTGAAGACAAAAAAAAAACAGGATTTGTAACACAGGAGGGACATTATCAATGGACCTGCCTGCCTTTTGGATTGAAGACTTCTCCGGAAATTTTTCAGAGGATATTAAGCAATATATTGAGAAAATATAAACTAAACGAATTTGCTGTCAATTACATAGATGACATTCTTATTTTTTCAAAAACTTTTGCTGAACACATTGATCATCTGACAAAGCTGCTGAATGCAATCAAAACAGAAGGTTTTAGATTAAAATTTACAAAATGCACATTTGCATCAGATATGGTAAAATATCTGGGTCATATAATTCAGAATAATTCAGTCAAGCCAGTAAAGGATAATTTGATTTCAATAAAGAATTTTCCTATTCCAAAAACACAAAAGAATGTGCGACAATTTCTAGGAAAAATCAACTTTTATCATGAGTACATTCCGAAGAGTGCAATAATACTAGATCCTTTGCATAATTTATTAAGGAAAAATCAAAAGTTTATTTGGACTGATAAATGCCAAAATGCTTTTGAAACGATGAAAAACCTAATATGCTCACAACCGATCTTGGAAATTTTTGATCAAGATTTACCAATTAATATATATACAGATGCTTCTCTAGAGGGTGTTGGAGCTATTTTAAAACAGACACAATCTGATGGAAAAGAAAAACCTGTTGCTTACTTTTCGAAAAAATTAAACAGCGCACAGAAAAAGAAAAAAGCAATTTACTTAGAATGCTTAGCTATAAAAGAGGCAGTGAGATACTGGCAATACTGGTTGATAGGAAAACCATTTACAGTTTATTCAGATCACAAACCGCTGGAAAATATGAATATCAAATCTAGAACCGATGAAGAGCTTGGTGACTTAACATATTACTTATCCCAATATGATTTTCAAATTAAATATTCTCCAGGAAAGTACAATATTGAAGCTGATTGTCTAAGCAGAAACCCAGTCTTAGAACCAGATGAGAACCAAGATGAGCAATTAAAAGTTGTCAACTTAATAAAATTAGAAGATATCTTAAAAGATCAGGTCAAAAATGAGAAGATACAGTGCAGAAAAGATAAATTGATATCGAAGAATAATGTTTATTACAAGAAAGTAAAAAAAAAAGAAAAAATAATTCTATCAGAAAAATTCAGCATAGATTTTATCAAAAATGTTCACACAGACCTAGGTCACATAGGAATTACTCAAATGCAAAAAATGATAAGCTCATGGTACACATCAGAAAACATGACAAACAATATAAAGAGAACTTGCGAAAGTTGTGCAGTATGTTTAAAGAACAAATCAAGAGGTCAAAATAAATATGGATTGATGTCCTACTTGGGTCCCGCAACAAAACCTTTTGAAATATGTTCTATTGATACGATAGGTGGTTTTGGGGGTTCACGGTCAACAAAGAGATACTTGCACCTGCTATCAGATCATTTCACGAGGTTTGCATATATTTTGACGTCAAAAACTCAAAATACCAACGATTTCATCAAACTCTTAAACTCCACAGAAACTAATGACATTGGCATGATACTATCAGACCAATATCCGGGTCTTAATTCTAGAGAATTCAAAAAATTTTTGGATGAAAAAAATATTCCAATCATTTTTACTGCAGTAAACTCGCCTTTCTCAAATGGATTAAATGAAAGATTAAATCAAACGCTAGTCAATAAAATTAGATGCAAAATCAACGAAAATGACTTAAAAGTGGCTTGGACAACTATAGCCCGTAATTGTGTAAAAAACTATAATGAAACGGAGCACACTGTCACTGGTTATGCGCCTCAGTACCTACTTAACGGCACAGATGTTACGATTTTGCCAAATGAGTTAAAACTTAAGAAGACTGACATCGATTTGATTCAAGACAGAAAAAAAGCTCTGGAAAATACTATAAAGTCACATAATTACAACAAGATGATTTACGATAAAACCAGGAGACATATTAACTTCAAAGTTGGTGATACTGTTTTTGTGGAGAATGGAAACAAACTTAACAGGAAGAAGCTCGACGAATTGAGAATCGGACCCTACAAAATAATAGAAAAATTATCAAACTCAATTTACAAGATAAATACTGGTCGAAAAAAATTAGAATCAAATTTTTTCCACATCTCGAAATTAATTCCAGCACCTGCATTGATGAACCATGAAGAGGATATCGAAGATGAATGAAAATTTTTGCAATAATTTTCTTTCCCGCGGGGGGGGGGGGAGATGTAAAGGAAATATATTCCCTTTAAATTTGAATCCTATAATGTCAATTAGAATGCAATCATCGATTGTCATTTGTTTTGTGATTCTATTATTTGATTGTTAGAAAAAACCATTAAAAGTGATATTAATAAACATAAATGTCGTTTCTTAGTTAAAAAAAACTTTGCAACACAAGTGTTTTATTTAGAAATTAATAAAAAGGAATTAAACCTATCAACATATTATATATATTTAAAGTTTTATTCTAGAAAAAAGAAAATTACATTTTCACTTGTTTAACTCATTTTTAATGTCAAGGCAATTATATAAATTGCCCCCTTCGTAACCAATGGATTGCTTGTCATAGTTAGTATGTATGGTGTTTTTTTTCATTAACTCCACACAGGTGGCCCTGAGGATGAGCCCATATGTCATCTGGGATGCTGTGTGGAGGGTCTTTTTGAGGAGAGGAAAGAATGAACATTGGTCTTGTTGTAGGAAGGAGGAAACACAGAGGCCGGCAAATCATTCCACAGCCGAGCTGTTGAACACAAGAACGAGTCGAAGAAACGACCCGTTCTCGTGTGACAAATGTCAACCGTGTACAAATGTTGGGCACGTGTTTGGCGTGTTTCCCGACTATGCACCGGTGCCGAAGGGATCAATGACGCTAGTTCCTCGGAGCATCTTCCATTGGTATCTGGTAGAACAAGGATAGCATTCCCACCCGACGCAGATTGGAATCCGTCTGTTAAGATGGGAGAATCTATTAAACGGACCGCCCATTTCTGCACAGTCGAGGGTATTTTTCAGGTATTTTGGAGCTCCAGACCAGAGGTGGCTACCAAACTCAACCGTGGGGCGCACTTGTGACTTGAACAAGGTTAGCAGTTATGTACTATTTAAGTATCTGCGGGCCCTGTACAGTACGCCCAGTTTTTGATAGGCTAACTTTACTCTGGTTTACTTGTACGAGTATGTTATCGTATTGCCGTGTAAAGTGTGTGTTTGTATATTTACTTGGGACGTTTTGATGAATTCTGTTTTCGCATGAATTAATTTATTATATATTTTGTACATATAAAAGGAGACATTATAACTTTAAGTAGTTATATTTGTTTTTTTTAACAGTTTTATTTCAGTATATATATTTTTTTGTGGATGTTCAGGATCTGTGGTGAAATAGTTTTTTCATTACCGTTTTTTCTATTACCCGTTATTCATTTACATATATTTCATACGCGTTTCCTCAGATTTTTTTCAATTAAATTCAATTTATTCATTAACATTACAAAATTAAAATTTCAAAGCGTTTTTATAAGAGAAAAAATATTATGTAAGATTAGATAAGCAGATTTAAACTAACAGCAATAAAGCTAGCCGTCTAAATTGTGCTTCATTGATTGTAAATATATCGATATTAGAAGTGATTCTATTTAATAACAAGACAGCTCTCCCGACTGGCGTGACCATTGGTAAGTTCAGTCTGCAAGTCGGGAGATAAAACAGTCTGTGTTGTCGGTGACGGAGATAACCATATTCTTCTTGTGCCCTGTCCGTTTAACGGACTTTGGCTATCATGTTGGCTATGTGGACTTTGTTTACTGCGGCCCGGAACAGCTCCACGGTTGACTGGCCAAATCACTGTCTCAGGTTTTTCAGCCATGAGGTTCTCCTTCTTCCAGGGCCCCGTCTTCCGGCAATCTTTCCCTGCATTATGAGATGCAAGATCTCGTACTTCTCTGGATGTCTCATCACATGTTCAAGATATTGAAGTTTTTGGATTTTTTAATTACTTCTTTTTCTTTATTCATCCGAACCATAACATTTTCATTTGTAACCCTATCCATCCAGCTTATTTAAAGTATTCTTTTGTAGATCCACATCTCGAATGCCTCAAGTCGCCTAATCAGTTCTTCAGTAAGCGTCCATGCTTCCATTCCATAAAATAATTTCGAAAACACGTAGCATCTGACCATTCGTATTCGTAATTCAAGGTTGAGATCATGACTACAGAATATTTTTCTCATGCCGATAAAGGTTGCACGTGCTTACTCAATGCGGCATTTGATTTCGACTGAAAGATCCCCTTATCCCATCTATCATTTACATTGCAGCCCAAGTATACAATACTATGTACCTTCTCTAGTTTTGTTCCAGCAATACAAAGATTTTCATCCAATGTGCTATTTTTGTTAATGAGCATGTATTTTTATAGATTTTGTTTTATAGATAACCATCGGGAGAAATAAACTGATGCTCTCCGTGATAGTCGAGTTTTCGAACCATCCATGAATCAGTCTGTAGAAATGTGTTACGATAAGCACATACTTTCTGACTCATAAGATGGTTCATACCAAGCATGCCTAAGAGAAAGTGGGTAAGGTAGAGCCACGGGTAGTAGTCATACTCTCTCAGGTAGAGAAACCTCAGAAATTTCTATTTTTCCAGTGTCCGAATTTGCAAGTTTGCAATTGACAATTCGTGGTGGAACACTGATATACACACAAGCCCTACTTATTTATGGGGGTACATCAAATACATATATTATGTAATTAATTATTGTATAAATTTTTTTGTAATTTATGTATCTTTTTGTGAATAAAAAAAAAAAAATTATGTTGAGATAATTTTAAACTTTTTTTATTTATTTCTGACGTTACCAGCTTCAGCATTTCCCAACTATCTTCAGACTGGTTCAACTTTCCCTCAACGTATACTTACGGCTTCAATTTGGGAGGCGATACGGTTACCGCCGCCCGGGAACCATTCATTGGATAACCAATAACCAACACCTCTGCCGTCACCCCAAGTGGTTCGCTAACTTAGCAAGAGTGCCCGGGTGCATGAGGTGAGGATTGCCAAAGTTTTGGCGACGGATGCGACTGCCCACCAATTGCGCGGCAGGCTGAATGGGGAGAATCTGGTTGAGGGAAATCTTTTGACCTCTCCACTAGGACTCATTCGGAACATCGCCATGTATCGCAATGGGATGGATGAATTTATTTCTCCGTCACTCCTAGACACACTAAGCCCAGATTCCTGTAATGCAAAATAAAATAATACACCTGTAATACCCTAATCTAATATACACAGCACATTTAAAATTTAAAAAGGTGAAATGTCTCTTCTCGCATAATCTTGAATTCTCTACCGCTATTTTACTCAATCTAACTTTTTCTTCTTTACATAGGATAAAATGAAGTCGCTCCCATTGTATGTGCGCTTTTAAACTACGCTACGGATTTTCATGCGGTTTTCACCAATAGAGGGTGAATCGTGACTATGCAAGGGGGTTTAGAATAACCTTGCAGCCACTCTTTGCTAAATAAAACGCTTATGAATTTCGATACGAGTTATGCCCGACCACCAAAGAAGATAGGTAAATCATAATTAAGTGGTACTCACTGCTGTTGTGTCTTCGTGGCTTGATCTCCATTCGGCGACAGTCACAGGTGTATCCAAAAGCGTACGATAAGATTGTTCTGATCGGTTATTAGAACCACGATAAGGTTTGAGTCACGAGTCGATTCACGTAAGAAGTTCACACAAAGCATACGATACAATACGATGGGATTTACACTCTATGTAACGATAGGATAAATAACACTTCAACGTAGAGTGAAATGTCACGATACGATGATGGTTAGCAACGGACTGACGATAATGCGGTACTTGACACCTTTCTATCGTATAGGTAGGCACCCTTATTGTGCGGAATTCCAAAAATCTGGATTCCTTCGATCCTGTATACAAATCGGAGCACAAAACGAATGAAATCCGTCAGCGTTATGAAACATTCCGCCCACCAAAATACAGCAAATTGTATTTTAAAGAAAAGTTGAACGTTAAGCAAAACGCAGAATGCCGTGAAGCGTGACGTAGATGAAAAGAAGACGAAGCAAAAGCTTAAACTAATTTTAAACGATAACTAGATATAGATTTTTACTTTTAACCAATTTACGTACAGTTACGGATTAATAACATTTTTCATATTCTTTATTATACTGAAACTTATTATTTATGTACTTAAACCAATGTAATAATCTGTTAAGTGTTGCGAATAGAAATAAATAAATAAATAAAGATAAACTAGACGATAAGAAACTAAATGATACGATTAACATAGACGTAAAAAAGAATAAAACGAACCGCGAAACGATGACGATTAGTCACATTGCCTAGGCAATGGACACGATTTGGTGAATGGTCTTGTAAGAGAAGACTCATTTAAAGTACGAAACGTAGCGATATGCACAAGATTTTCAATTTTGATTCTAATCACATCATCCGTAGAGAGTGATGTCCAATGTTTGGTTAAAGATAGAATACGAATTAAGAACTGATTAAGTAGAAAATCCGAAGACGAGAGGCTTTGTTACGAAAGTTGTGTACGAATAGATAACAGTAACCAGTAAGACGTTGGAGTTTCCGAATACGATAAAATTTGTTTTATAAGAAGTCCAACAGATTTTCATCGTGTTGGATTAATGATGATTGAACTCGTTTCTCAGAGTGGAGTTCAGTTTTGTTAACATGGCCATCTAAGATAGGCCAAGAGTTGTTTGGCTGGACAAGTCCAGAGGGCTCCGCCCACCATAACACGTTACGGTTTAGATCGGCCGGAGAATAGCCACGTGAAGCGATATCCGATGGATTATCAATCGATGATGCTTGACGCCGATGGTTAGATGCAATAACTATTAAGAGCGATAATTGGTCAGTGTAACGATTCCAGTGACGAGTATCATCGGGTGAAGCATCCAGTGGCCTCCACTTCCATTCCAATACCCTGAGAATAAGAGAATGATCAATATTCTTGAAGATTACATCAGTGAGATAGTAGTCCGGCGGTAGAAAGGCGCGAAGTTTCGGTTTGCTACAATCCCACTTTTGAAGTTCTAGTTGACCTCGTTTGGTATGTTTGATGACTTTGGATTGCGTTTGTTGAGCTTGTTCCAGACTGGAACAGCCGATAACGATAGAATCGATATATGCATAAGTGATTGTTTGGCGTGTGAGTGATAATTCGTAACCTTTCTTTTCTGTCAACGATCTGATAACACAATAGGACAGAATAAAGGCAGAGATATCAGAAGTCACAGGGTGTAATGGGTAATCCGGGGTAGATTCCAATAATTGATGACGCCAAAATATTTTTTGGCATATTTGGTTATACATTTGCCGTACTTCAACAATGAACACTACAGATGGTGAACGAAAGATTTGCAGAAGTTCAGCAATGTTCGTTTGTAGCTTGGGAACGATAAGGAAGGCATCATTTGACAATGATTCATTCACCTCCATCACCAAGGCATCGAAGACAATTCGCAAATTAGTGGTAACGGTGCCCGGACGAAGAATGCAATGACGAATTATGTGATGCATTTCCTTGAGTAAATCTTTTCCAGGAACACGTGTCATGTGACCACTGTGCAAGTAGTCAGTTATGAAAGCGAAGTACGGTTCTCCTAAACTGAGTTTTACTATCTGTTTACGTTCGAGTGAAAGGATGATGCGCGAAGAGGCTTTGCTCGAACCTGGGGAGCGATATTCTTATCCTTTTCTCTAAAAGGTAAGGCTACGATGAATTGTCCCGAAGGGTCACGTGAGTGATTCGTGTGATGGACCTGCTCATCACGTTGTTTTTCAGGGGTGAGATGTGAAGATTGAAGGAATGTTTCCAACTCCCTCAGTTTCTTGACCTTTTCAGGAAGACGGTACTGGTTGGTTTCGATAAATTGACTAGAAAAGTCACGTGAGCGATAAACGCAATACACTTGGTCACGACGTTGTTTGGTGGGCTGTGAAGACGGAGGAAATATGTCCAACCCCCTCAGCCTCTTGACTTCTTTTGGAAGACGGTACTGGTTGGTTTCGAGAAAGGAGTTTATTTGATGATCGGTAGCAAAACTAACCGAATCCAGAGGAAGCTAACCGAATGGTGAATTGATAGCTGAAGGCTGTTGAAAATTACCCGCTAATTGGGGTCTCAAAAGCGATGGCAAGTTCTCAACATCTCGAAGCATGTCAGTCGGTTCAGTGTCAGTTGTCAGTTTGTGATAGTCAGGGTCGGCACGAGGTATGTCTCTGAAGTGATGACAGGATAACTTGTCGGTTTGAATCGTTGGCGATGGAAGTAACTTCGTGTTGAAGGTAGTTTGTCCCTTAACATCGACATCGAAATTAGTGACGCCTGACGCGGTTGTAGAAGATTGGCCTAAGCTACGGATTTTCTGAGAGCTGACTGGACGCTCGGCATTGCGATTGGATATGAAGTGTGCTTGACTGTCTGAATCGGTCAACGCACGAAACGTTTGAAAACTGCCGGAGGGATCACGATTGCTAATATTAGCAGTAGGCAAACGTACAATGGAGCTGTCACCGAAGTTAGCGAGGAAAAGAACTGGAGGATCAGAAATAGAAGCTCCTTGAATGGCAAACGTGGTGGGTCGTTGGTACTCCTCTTCAGCAGAAATGGTGTCTTCCCTATGAAGAAGAGTGTGGTGCTTACGGTAACATTTCTGACAATCAAACACAGATTTACAATTCGTGAATGAACCAATGATGTGCTTTGGCAAATTGAGCACGTTCCTGAACCGATTTGAGTACAAATGATTTGCACTTAGCGATATGGTGAATTCCCTTGCAAAACACGCACTTTGAAGTGAACGCAGTCAAGGACCCTTTGATTTCAGGTTTTGCCTTCTTCATGTCGCAAAGAAGCGATGAAGTTTGTGTTATGACAGCTTGATTATGAAATGTTGAAAAGTTTTGATTTGGTAGGATAATGTTCGCGGATTGATTCGTTAATTTCATTCGGCGACGGTCACCGGTGTATCCAAAGGCTTACGATAAGATTGTTCTGGTCGCTTACTAGAACCACGATAAAGTTTGAGTCACGAGTCGATTTACATGAGAAGTTCACACAAAGTATACGATACAATACGATAGGATTTAAACTTTTTGTAACGATAGGATAAATAACACTTCGACGTAGAGCGAAATGTCACTATACGGTGATGGTTAATGGAATAAATCAAATATTATTTACATGTATCTGTGTTTTACATATTAAATATGCTATAAAATAATAATACCGGAAGGCAAAATGGTCTGGTACCTTAGTATGACATTTTGAAATATACTACCATATTAACATTAATACAACACCAATATCAAATTTAGTTTAATTAACTAAAAAAAAATTTGCCAGACAATTGATTTCATGGTGTTTACGAATAATCAAATTAATGTATCGGACAGAGGGTACACTTTTACATATAACTGCATACTCAACTCAAATTTTGATTTTTCGGTGATATCTGACTAATCAATTGGACTATCGGTGTGTTGTATTGTATTGTGTTGATTGTAGATTACCATTGTATAGTGATATTGTAATTTCCTAATTAGTAATGTGATTTACGTTATCACTAAATAAGTGATAATGTTTTTTAATTATTTCTACAATTATAAAGTAACTAATTATTAAGATATACATAACCAAACTAGCTGACGTAATGTATCGATTTTAATGAAAAGATAAAACAATGTTAGCGCGCTCGCAGACGAGACTTTAATTACGGAGACAGTAGCATAACGTTACAACAGTTGCGGACATAAAAATCCAATACGGTGTACGGAAGCGCTCAGAAGAAAGTATTTTTAAATTAGAAACTATAAAAATATTGTTTGATTTTTTTAAATTTTATTTATTTATTTTAGAAAATAAATAGATTGTTTACATCTATCACAATAAACTTAAGAGCGTTTAACCAGCCAGCGGAAGAAAATCCACATTTCGTCGAAAGTTGTTCTTACGATCGTGGTTAGGGCGGTTACAATGAGAAAGATTAATTATTCTCCGTACCAGCTTTTTAAAATTACAACTCAATATTGATTTTATTTCATTCCAAATTTGCTTTAATTTATACCTACATCCAAAAATGCTGAAAGGCGTGATGATAAAACTATTAAATAATGTATTTTTTGTAATCATTTTTTGATTGTAAGAATTTATCATTTTGCAATAATGTCTAAATTAAACAAGAATGTTAAAAAAAATCTGAAATATATTTTTAAAAGGACCAATTTTCGTCAAGAAATACATGTAGGTACGTAATTATTTTTAATTGATTTTATTTAAACTAAAATTTAAATTCTAAAACATGCGATACCCAGATAGTGAATTGATTTATTTTACTGCAGGATTATAAAATATGATTTGAAATGGGTGTGGTTTAATACAAAATATTTTTTGAAAATTTAACTAATCTGCCAACGACCTATGGTATAACCTTATTATACTAAAAATAAACATTTTTTCTCAAAATTTAAAACAAGCGAATGCTAGATAAAAGAACAATCTTTCGAAATCCATTTATATTTTTTTGTGGAAAAGAGTCAATACGTCTAAAATCTGATTTAAAAATGACATATTTCTGGTTTTCTCTGGTAATACCTCTCAATGTAACAAATAAAAACTAATTACAGATTTTAACGTAATTTAAAATTATAGAAACTAAGAGTCCTCTACCAGTGGGCTAACATGTTTACAAAAATACAACATTTTAAATATTAAATAAAAAATAAAGAAGATGTAAGGGGTCATACACTAAAAACCTGAGAAGTTTTTCTACCAATGTAAACACCCCCCCCCCCCCCCTTGGTGAGATAAATTTGGGCCACTTCGTTTATTCTTTTATTTATTTATTTCAAAAACATACGGCACAACATGTACCATTGACATAATTATATTTATATATATTATAATACAATAACATAAGAAAGTGACATATAAATGTAAAGTTAAATATAAAAACAAAAGGTAAAAGAAAGGAGTTAAGGTAATGAGTAGTAAATAGAATTATGATGTATAAAATGAAAGTATAAAGTAAAAGTGTAAACTATAAAATATAAAGTATAATGTAAAAGTAAAAAGTTGAAAGGCAGGAAATAACATAACTATAAGTTACCTTTGTAAATAATATAAAGTACAAAAGTTATAAATATAAAAAAAGTATGACAAGTAAACAGTAAGAAATGCTCTTAGGAGCCAAATATTGAAGACCAAAATTTAAAAAAATATATATAATAAATAAAAGGAAGGTATTACGGAGTATACAAAGCGATATGAAAAATAGGTACCTATGATATGTTTCTAAGCCATAGGTATTAGAGTGCATACGTAGGACATAATATTATGGTTTCATGATTATACTTATTATTTATTATGTAGTACTAGCAGATAAATTTTGTCTAATGCATCTTTTGTATGATAACAGACTTTCGGCATGATCGAAATGAGCAAATTCATTACCTAAAGTGTGTAAACGATGTATTATTGAATTTTGTTCTGCATTACTGAGAGTGTTGTGGCAATAATAAGGTGTTTTGAGTCGAGTTGTTCTACTAGGTACATGATAATTTATTAACGATACCAATTCAGGGGAGTCAAACCAGTTATTGTTTATTTTAAATAAAAAAATAAGATCATTGAGTATTCTTCTATCTTTTAACGATAAGAGTCGCATTTTTGTAATAGAGAATCATAGTTTATGTCATCCGCGGGAATTCCTAATTTGAAATTAATTGATCGGAGAAATTTGCGTAATTTCTTTTCAAGTAACGTGAGTTTTTTTGGACCCCCCTTTTGAGTTCACGTAATTAATGTATGCCCCCTAAGAACTAATAAACTAATAACCAGCATTGTAAATTTCAAAACATAGTGTATTGAAAAATTTATCCTCACTACACAACAGCAATAATAATAATAATAATAATAATATGTACCTACAACTAAAGTGAACACATGTTTATAAATATGATGGCAAGTAACTGGAAATGATTCACAGCAACAACACGGTAACTTACAATATGGCATTTGAAATTATTTAATTTTTGCTATGACATATTTTTGAAGTGAAACTTCTTTAGCCCCGTTAGTGATTTGTTGTTCAGATGATTCACTAAAATTTATTATTTGACTGGTCGACGGTTCTAATATAATGCGGTAAATTGGCGCATCGGCGCGAGCCTTCGATAGCGCAATGGGTAAGGCGCTTGACAAGTCTAGCGTCCAGAGAGACAGAGATATCTAGCGAACGGAGGTTCGAATTGTAATCCAAAAAAAATAAAAAATTTATTTTTTGTGGAATCAATATCCAATCTTCAAACCACTTTAAAATAAACAGGCAAAAGAAATGAAAGAGACATTTAGCGACATTCTAGTTTCACTTCTATCGCGTGTAAAAAAAAAAATTAATACATTACATGCAACTAGGTTTGTCCATATTATCATTAAAATTCTTATCAAATGTATTATATGATCTGAAAATAAAAGCATTTTGTCTGAGATTAGTAGAACATTTTTATGAAGATGAAAAAGTGATTTAAGTGTGAGAAGAATGTAGTAGTTTTAACGCTTGGGACTCTAAAATGAATCTCGACCAAAAGTGGCAATTTTGAAATACGTTTCCAACAGTTTGTTACTGTCCCTCGAAATATAAAAATAATTTAATAGTTTCATCTATTAAAAATAGAAACAACAAAAACTAGTATACTGCGGCAAAAAGGTGTTAATTTGACCTTCTTGAATATTCTGTTATTTTCATACTAAAAATATACACAGCCAGCATCAACAACCGATTACAGATTAATTGGTTTATTCTCGACCATCTGGAACTAATTCTATAGAAGTCTGGAACCTCAGAAGGACGATTTTTAATCCGTAAAAATTGTTAACAATGTTCTAGAAGAAAAATTAACATTTATTTAACCGCTAGCTTAGATCCCCGGCATTCCGGCAAGTGTGCGAAATTTCATCTAAAAGTAGTAAAAAATTCTGTTTTCGGCAGTGGGAATAAGGTGAATCCCTTGACTCTGTGCAGAAACGGGCGGTCCGTTTGATAGATTCTCCCATCTTAACAGACGGACTGCAATCTTTAGAGCACAGGCGTCAGGTGGGAATGCTGTCCTTGTTCTACCGGTATTACAATGGAAGATGCTCCGAGGAATTAACGTCATTGATCCCCTTGGCACCGGTGCATAGTCGGGAAACACGCCAAACACGCGCCCAACATTTGTACACGGTTGACATTAGTTACATGAGAACGGGTCGTTTCTATGACTCGTTCTTGAGTTCTACGGCTCGGCTGTAGAATGATTTGCCGGCCTCTGTGTTTCCTCCCTCCTACAACATGGGTCTCTTCAAGACCCGTGTTCACTCCTTCCTTTCCTCAAAAAGACCCTCCACACAGCATCTTCAAAGATGACATAGGCCCTGAGGGAAGTTATTTTCCTCAGGGCCTCCTGTGTGGAGTTAATGTAAAAAAGGAGGTTTTTTACCATAATATAAATTCTAATATAAATTGACACTTTTATTCCGAGATGATTTTATTTTACATTAACTCTACGCAAGAGGCCTGTGTCATCTTTGGGGATGCTGTGTGGACGTTTTTATAGGAAAGGAAGTTCTGGGAAGGAAAAATGTATGTGAGGTGGGTAGGAATCTGGAAGTCAATGTGTCCAGGAGTGACGAACGTATGAATCTATCTCTCCCACTGCGGTGCAAGGCGATGTTTTGAGAGAGTCCTGCTGGAGAGGTCAAAAATTCTCCCCCAACCAGTCTCTCCGGATCTAGCCTGTTGGTGGGCAGAAGCATTCGCCACCAAGATCCGGACAAATCTCACGACATGAACTCGGGCTTACCTGCAAAGTCACCAAACGTAGAGAACCTCTCGGGGCGACCTATGTCAGAGGTGTTGTTGTTACCTGGGATGAGGAGGCAAAAATGTACAAGGTAGATTATTTATGAGCAATGACTCGCATGGCAGATGTAAGGAGTAGGTTAATGATTTTGAAGAAAATAAGGCATTTTAAATACAAAAATATATTAAAACTAAAATGACATCCTGAAACTAGACTATCTGGCAAGCCCATCTTGCTTATGTTTAAATAGTTCATTTTGATACCGTGGTAAGTCGAAATGACGCATGATGAAATCTTCTTTTGTGAAACGAATCTCACATCGTGAGATGGGCAGGAACTCCAAAGAAATGGCTCCCAGCCAAAAGGACCTTCCAGAAATAGGAAAAGCGGATGATTCTCGATGCCAATTATCCCCCCAGGACGACTTCCAGTCAGCTCCCAAGATGGAAAGTATGAGGTCCAAAATTCACAATCACTATCATAGCGATCTTCAAAAAGGATCCGTCGTGTTGCGGTCAGAAGGACCGAACACTCGGCTGCTCCACAAAGAATGACAAGCACTCTTTTCAAATCTGCTGATTTGAATCTGTCCAGGATCAACAACAACAGAGTGCACAGAGGTGCCTGACACCGAAACCATAAATGAAGTGTGTATAAGAGGGTGCACACACCCAGTGGCGTGCACAGAGTTTTTGATCAGGGTAGGCAGTAGGAAAACGCCGAATTGATTCAAATAAATAAATAAAACAACTTACTACAAATAACTCCCTTCGTACAAGATTTTGCTAAGTGTTCTTGCTGCTGGTGAGACAACTATTTGATAGAAATAGATAACAACAGATGTCACTGATTACCATTTTGTCTAATTTCGTTCCGTAAAGCACTGCCTAATACTAACAAAAAACCTCATAGAAGCAAATTCAAAACGGCAGTTCTACTCTATGCCATGTGCATTTCGTAAACATTGATATTATATCTTGTATGAAGTTAGCTCCAAGCAGAAATAATTCATGCTTAGGCCGCATTCTAGTGAAGCAGTCGGAGGGCGCGCATGTAGTTTCTAGTTACAGTTTATGCCACATTTGTAGTATGCCGTGCCGTTTGATGTGGCGCTCGCATAGTTTCGGTTATATAGCCTTTTCGCGCCTATTTTTAAAAGTGTGTATTTATGTTTAGCAATAATTTCATAAATTATAATATTATTTACATTCTTATCTTTTACAAATACGGTAGGGTAGGCAGTGCTTATGTGCCTATATGGAGTGCACGCCCCTGCACACACCTTGTTACAAACACTGTTTATCCAATGAATGGTTTCCGGGACGGCAGGTCCCATACCCTCCTCCTCCTAAATTGATACCATATTCGCAAATTCTTAGATTTTTCACAACTATTGTCATTATCCCGACATCTTAGATTTTTACAAGTATTGTCAGAATCCCGTCACGGTTGATTTTCATCAACCAAGTTTGCAAGCATCGTTTTATTCACATAACAACATTTCGTATGTTCTGTGTATTATAGACAGTGAAGTAGTCTATTGAATTGTGAGCCATAAATAAAACGTAAGTTTCCGAGAAATGTTATGTAACAATTGGAAATGCTTGAATTATTTTTATCTTAAAAATATATCTCCTTTAGAAACCCGGGTACAGTGTGGCCCAGAACTATTTTACAAAGCAAATGATTTCAATTTAATAAATTATTGCTGATTATTTTTCGTAAGAACCCCGTCCTCTGTCATGGTCATAGGACTCATAGGTCACCCCAAGTGAGGTTTGCCCTGGTCTTGGCGGTGGATGCGTCTTTCCACTAATTGCGTAGCAGGCCGAACCGGGAGATACTGGTTGAGGGAGACCTTTTAACTCCGTCACTCTTCGACACGCTGTTTATTTCCCAGAATTTCCACTTCCCCAAAGCATGCAAAGATGGCCCTGGTTGGAATTATTTACCTACACTGATGGTCAGTTGTTTCACAGAATTTGAACAATTTATCAAATTGGATAGTGAATTTTCAAGTTCGGTGAAAGTTCTATTAAAATACCATGAGAGGCCAGTTGCATCACAGAACTAAATTAATAACTGAAAATTAATAGAACTTCCACAGAAGCTTTAAAATTTACTTCGAAATTTTAATTTGTTTCAAATTCCGTGAAATAACTTGCCCTAAATAAGTATTAAAATTAAGTAGGTAATTATTGAGGGGTGGTGTTTACAATAACAAATTCTTTATTTAAGCGGCATTGCAATGCACGCCGGGAACTTGCTAGTTATATCACGGGAAATTACTCAAAGACTAAAAATCAAAATTATAACTAAAAAACCATCATTATTCATTCTCATTATTATTCATTCATTATTATTATCCATTCTCTCAACTTTTTCAAGACTTTCAAGTCCCACCCCTAAAAATATACATAGATATGTATAAAATACGCTGCTTCAAATACATTAAAGATTATTCTAAGAAATCACACCATGCCATGGTACGTGTTGAGAGCAATAGACAAAACACAGTGGGTCGCTTATGCACACCATTAATGCATAATAGTTTTGCACATCACTACTGTACGTCCAGTGAAGTGATGTGGTTTAATCAACTATCGATTGAGCGGCGATTAGAACCTAACTACAGTAAGTTTAAAAATAAATGAAAAAATAATGTCTTAAATAATTTAACTAGAATCACTTAATTTCACAATAGTTTCTTATGACTCTTGAAACCTTTAAGGCCAATATTGAAAATGTTGGTACAAGAAAATAACAGGTCTTGCTGTTGACCCTGAACTTGTTTTGTTGAATTGGTGCCAACTAATTACTGCGACAGTACAAAAACATTTCATCTACATTTTTTTAAATTTTTTTTTTTATTAGTAATAGAAGGTACATAAATTACAAATAAATTTTATACAGTATTTAATTACATAGTAGATATATTTGATGTACCCCATAATTAAGCGAGGCTTGTGTGTATGGGGGGGTGTTATTGTATTGCTTTTTTTATATCATTCAGTTTATTTATATCATATTTAAATTACCATTTAAACGAAGTTTTCAGTATAATTTTTAAGGTGAGTTTTAAAATTTTTTATATTGGTATTCATGTTTCTAATTTTTTCTGGTAATGAATTAAAAAATTTTGCTCCGAGATATTTATGACTCAATTGTCCAATTTTTTTTTTACATTTTGGAGTGGGAAGTATTGATGTTTGTCTAAGACTTCTGTTATTTTTAAATGGTGCAACTTGATTTTTAATATTATCTTTATAAATTTGTAATGTTGCATGATAAAAGTATAATGCACTTAATTTTCTGACTTTAAATTGTTTGAATAAAAGTTCTGACGAATATGAGTAGGGTTTTTTTTAAATTGTTTTTATTATTAGTTTTTATGATATGTAAATTGTTTGTGTTTGATTTGTATATGTACCGCCCCATCCTATAATGCCGTATTGTATAATTGATTGACAGAAAGCGAAGTATGTGGTTCTAAGTAATTTTTCGTTTAAAATATCTCTTAAACATCTAAATATATATGTTAGTTTCCTTATTCTGTTGTTCAGAATATTTATGTGTGGAGACCATTTTAAACGCTGGTCTATTGTTATGCCCAGGTACTTAATATCAGTTTTGCTTTCTATTTTTGAACATGATATATTACATTTGTGGTTTTCTGTATTTGTCACAGAGGGATTATTAAGTTTATTTCTTTAGGTGTTTCTTGTTTTTTAATGAAAAATGGCAAATAATAGGTTTTTTTAGAATTTAAAGTCAATAGGTTTTTATCAAACCATAATTTTAGTGCATTGATATCTGTATTTGCCATTTTGTTTAATTCAGACCAGGTGTTTGCTTTTAGTAGTAGGACTGTGTCGTCAGCGTAGGAGACAATGTCTCCATATTTAGAAATATTGAATATATCATTGACATATATAATAAATAACAATGGTCCCAAAACTGTACCTTGGGGTATTGAAAAATCGCTATATTTTGAATCGCTGACTTGATTTAGTAATTTTACTTGTTGCGGTCTTTCATGTAAATAACTAGCTATCCATGCTAAAACTTTCCCATTAATTCCTATAGATTTTAATTTATTTATTAATTTTTTATGTGATATGCTGTCGAAAGCTTTTTTCAAGTCTATAAATATTCCGATACATTTTTTATCGGAATCTAGGGCCGTATATAAATAGTTTGTTATTTTTGCTATCGCGTCGTGAGTACTTGTATTTTTTTTGAAGCCGAATTGATTATCATTGATTATTTTATTTTCATCTAAGAATGTCCAAATTTGTTTTTTTACAATTTTCTCATATAATTTTGATATATTTGATAGAAGGGAAATCGGGCGGTAATTTTGTGGGTCTTTAGGACAGTCTGTTTTATAAATGGGAGTTATAATTGCTCTTTTGTAATTATTGGGAAATTCGCCATTTGCTAGACTTAGGTTTATTATATGTGTTATTGGGAGAATTAAGTATGTTTTCATCGTTTTTATTGTCTTAGCATCTATGTTATCAAAGCCGGGGGCAGAACCTCCTTTTAGTTCCGAAATAGTTCTGTCAATGTCGGCTTCTGTGACTTGCTCAAATTTATTTATTTGACATTGTGTTCTGTGTTGTGGATTTGATATATTGGTCGAATTTATGGATTTTGCTAGGTTTTTTCCAACGTTATTAAAATGGTTATTTAAAATATTACAACATTTTTTTGTGTCATTTTGTACATTATATATTAATGTCCCATCTGATATTTCGGATATGTGCTTATATGTTTTATTTTTATTTATTATTTCATTTATTGTTGACCATATTTTTTTATTATTGTCTTTAGCTTCTGTTATAATTTTTGAGTAATAGTCATTTTTCGTTTTTCTAATTAGAGTAGTTAATATATTTTTATATTTTTTATAATATAGTACAATTTTATTGTTAACTAGTGGCCTTTGTGTTATTTTATAAAGTTTTTTTTTTTTCGAATGGCTTTTATTAATCCTAGAGTAATCCATGGTTTAATTTTCTTTGTTTTTGAATTGGGGACGATCTGTGTTGTTTTTGTTGCTTCTAAAACGTGTTTAGTTAAAGTTTTTTCAAACAGTAAGGCACTTTGGTTGGCGCATTTATTTTTTAAAACTTCTTCCCATTTTTCATTTATTAATGATTTTTTTAATAATTCATAGTCTATTTGGGAATATGGAAGATTTAATTTGGGTATTGTGTTTAGTTTTTTATTTGTCTCATGTAATATAAGACACGCGTAATGGTCAGTTATATTGGTTTTCCAAACAGTAGATTTAATATTTTTTATTTCATTTAAATGTATATTACACCAGATATGGTCTATACATGATGGAGTTTGGTTTTTAATTTCTCGAGTGTTACTATTAATACAAGATTTAAAGTTGAGATGCGTCATCATGTTAATGAAATTATTTTTTTCTATTGAGTTATGGTTAGCAGAAATGTTTATATTGAAATCACCACATACAAAAGTAAGAATTTTCGATAATTTGCTTAGATATTCATATAGTTCATTGATGAAGTTAGTTATGTTTGATTTGTGTGTTCTGTACACTGTTATAATTCTGTATAATTTGTTTTTTAATTTTATATCTATTTTTAGACAATTTACATGTTGTATATATATTTCTTCAATGTTAATAATTTCACACTCATCATGAACAAATATAATTATACCACTATTTTTATTAATTGGTGTTGTTGTTGCGATGCCTTTGTAGTTGGGTAGTGCATTAATGTGTTGATCGTTATTACAGTGCGTTTCTGTTAACACTATGCAGGCGGGTGATAAAAACAGATCGTTTATATTTATCAAAAATTCATCAAGGTTTTTTGCGATGCTTCGAATGTTCATGTGTAGTAATAAAAAGGGGGAACTGTTTGTAACGCACCACTTATTAACTTCTTTAATATTTTGACATATTTCTTGGTTTATTTTGTATTTTTCGTCAATTTGTTTTACTATGTATTCGGTCATTTTGAATTATAATTAATTTTTTCTTGAGCAAAGTTAAGCATTTTCAATCTGTGTTTGCATTTTTCACTATTTGATTTGTGGTCTGTTGGAGTCGTAGTATTAAATTTTAAATTAAGTTCTGTGCAATTGATGCATTTTGGTATTTCGTTCTTATTGTTGCAGTTTTTTAAGTTGTGTTCACCCGCACAATGAAGGCATATTGGTTTGTTCGGTGGTTGGAGGCAACGCATTGCTGTGTGACCATATTTTTGGCAATGGTAACACTGCATTAGGGGGTTGCAATCCTCTACTTTAATTTGGTAAAATCCAAGGTTTATGTTTTTTTTCGAAATTAGAAGATTTCTGAGATCTCCACTGGTTTCGAGAATTATATTTTTTTGTTTAAATTTTTTAATTTGTATGGTTCCTTTGTATTTTATCTGGTTTGGGTCCATTTCGTAAATAATTTTTATGTCTTCATTTTGCAGAATCAAATCTGATATAAATTCTTCTTGTGTATATTTTTCGTCTATTCCTTTAAAGATCATGCACGGTCTTTTTTTATCAATGTTTTCAACGTGTATTCCTTCAAGTTTTAATTTTGTAATTTCATTTTTGATGTTGGCCATATCATCCGCTTTTTGTAGATTTATTATTAATTCATTTTTTGATGTCTTCCTGATGCTGCTTACTCCGATTCCCAGTTTAGATATTTTGACGTTCTTTATGATGGTTTCTTTTATGTCTTCGTTTTCATTTTTAGTTTTTATTATAACGGGGAATACTGGAATTTTAGGTGTCGCGTATTTTCCACTGGCGATGCTAGCGTAACTTTTCGTAGTTGCTTTGTTTTCGAGATTTTGGAATTTTTCTAAGTTACTGATATATTTTCTATCACTCACGATTATATTTTCTTGTAATTCGATAATTTTTTCCTGTAATGAGAGACTCTTTTTGTTAATTGCATCTTCCAACTTCGTTATTATGAGTTCAATAGTATTTTTTGTTTTTTGGTCCTTGACTGTCTGAATTTTCGCAACCTCACTCTTTAGTTCATTTATACAGCTTGCTACCGTCATTTTTGGCTTTGGAATTTACATGGCTTATTAAAAACAAAGAAGAAAATCATTAAGAATAAAAAATTTAAAAATAAAAATTTTCGCCGGTGTGGGATTCGAACTGAGTGCGGCAATTTGAACTTAAATCGGGCAAAAAGTAATTCTGACGCATTAGTCCACAGAGCCACCGGCGCTAGTTGGAAATCCGGTAAGAACACTTGTATTTGTTTGTGTGATGGTTCATGCATACAGCGGGTGGAGTTACTTGTTGTCTTTATTGTCGCACTAAATAGAAACCGTTTTGTTTTTGTAGCTTGTTTAAACACATATTTTGGTACTTCCGGGTGGAAAAAATTAGAGGCATAAACACCCGTTGATAGCGCGCTAAAAACTGCGCAGGACTGCACTGGTTGTAATGGCCCACTTCACTTTTTATCGCACTTTTGGGTTTATTATTGTAGACGTTTTCAAAATGCGTTTGACGTTTCACGTTTGATGTTTCATGTACATGTATGAAATAAAATCTTGAATATAAAATCTTCAACCTTCTCCCTGATAACCTAAATACCTTACTTTCAAAAACATAAAATAAAGCCATAAATTTTACACTCTATCCGCCTAATCTACACACCCTATCTAACAACACAATCCCTATCTAATTTTCACTTAATCTTATATATAAAAATCTCGTGTAACACTCCTCCGAAACGGCTTGACCGATTTTTATGATTTTTTTTTGAGAATACGTTTTAAAGTATATTTCATACCGCCAGGTGTTTAGGGTGTCCCTATCAATTTATTTTTTCCTTTTTTACATTTTTTTTTGTATTTTTGGCATCAAAAAATACCTATAACCCCAAATTTTAACTCGCCTACCCCCACCCTCCCATTTTTTAATCGCGATTTTCGTATTTTTGTATGAACAAATTTTACCGTCTTTCGTAATTCAAACAGAACGAAATTATTTATGTTGTTGAATGACAGATGTCACTACGTCCGCCTCATAGAACTTTCATCCATACATGCGCAAGACATTCACGAGAAGCGTCGCGTCATTTTGATATTTCATTCGGCATCATGTTCTCGCGTGGGAAAACCATCGAGCTTATTTGTGTTGGCTAAATACGGGTTGACAAAAAATATCGTACACTCAATTTCTCTTCGAAATTCATATTGATTTTCTTTATTTCATATTCCTACTTTAGTTGGTGTTTTTTTGTTTTTGTCGGCGGTCATCGTCAGTCTGCAGCGCTCCATTCCTTTTTCTGTCATAGATCCCATCATCCCCACCCACTTACAATACATTCGTTATTTTTTATTTAACAACCAAAATATTCGCTAGAAATAATTTATATGGCAGAACAACGTTTGCTGGGTCAGCTAGTTATTATATATTTATAACTTAATCAGAATTGTATAATCGAATTTCTATTATTGTCAAGAAAATTATAACATATATGTATAATTTCAATCTGTTAACTTTATCTGCCATAACACAGGAACATCCCTAGCATGGCGGGTGAAATAATATATAATTTTTTTATTAAATAAAAAATAATAATTTATTATAAAATGTAAATTATTGTACCAAAATAAATAAATCTACGCCTACCAAAAATTCAAAGTTTTATCTGAATATTTATAAATCAAGGTTTTGTTAATTTTCGGCTTGTCTACGGCTATTTTAGACTATTCCGTCAGAAACTTCTAGAATTTTCCGGAAAACGCTCCAGTTTTTCGGCATGCCGTGTAGCCACTGTGAAAGTATGTTGTCTCGTTCATATATTACCTTAAGAGCATTTGACAGTCGCGACAGAAGCGTATTTCTATCCGCCATTGTCCTTCTTTTTGTAAGGGAGATATTAGATTTTAATGTCAGTAACAGAGTTTACATAATATTGAACAAGTTGAAATTAATAATGTGAACGTTCGCTGGCTTGTTTTTGACAAGTTGTAATGAAAATTTTATGAACAAACAAAAAATATATAATTGCGGGTAATACATTTTAAATGGATTAGTTCATTTTGAGAAGGTTTTTGTTTTGTTCAAAATCTATTATGAGCGTTAGGTAAATTTCTCCATGAGCGTACAGTTGAGGTTATTAACCCCGATTCTTGGTTATATAAAGGGTAAAATATGTTCGCATAATAACAATACTTATAAAATAATACCAAAGCTAGCAGTCCACATTGGAGTGCTTCTACCAACCCTGATGTTTGGCAGTGAGGCGTGGAACTGGTATAGGAGACTTCAGATACCAATATCTACAGCCTGTATGTCGGCATAAATTACTTCAATTACGTAATCACTAATTACGTAAAGGCTTAAAAGTTTAAAGTACGTACTTGAAGTTTTTGCATAATATTACGTATTTTGCTGTTTACGAGGACAATAATTTATTGAACAAACATGGAGGTCATTATACAAAGATATTTATTTATTTCGAAATACACGGCACCACAACCTAACCTAACTGACATAGAAATGGTCATGGTAACAGACTAAATAATTTAGAAGCACTTGAAATAAAGAAAGCTGTTAAAACAAAACCCCAAATCCTTAATAATCAGCTAAATGTATCCAATAGTCCGATATTAGGGATTTTTACATACAAACATACATAAATTAAGTTTGTTTAACTGCATACGCAATATTACGTTATTCCAATATGCTATACATAATTGCAAATGCAACCTCTGCCAGTGCTGTAGATATTCGTCCACACTTTGGTTCTCATAGATATTAGTCAGCAGTTTGAGCTGTAGATATTCTTCCTCACTTTGGTTTTCATAGATATTAGTCCGATTTGTTCAGTTTTTGGAATTCCTGTAGATATTAGTAGACGCCTCCGTATAGGAAGGATGAAAGTAGACTAAATGCTACAAAAATTAGATCCCTGAGGCGTGTGGGTGATAAAGCAAAGAATGCTAGGCTGATGTAAGCGTAATGAGTAAGATTAAGAATGGACCTTCAAAGAAATTTGTGCATGTAGAGCAAACGATCAAAGAAAGGAGTGTAAGGAGAATATATTACTTAAATATGAATGGTAGAATAAGTCGAGGATGCCAGAGGAATCAGATAGAGGAGTCCGGCCATGTCAAGAGTCAAAATAATAGAAGAGTAGGTACGTATGAGACGATGCATGAATGTGAATTGTGAAGACCGAGTGGTTTGGCGGTCCATCCTCTCTGCTTACCTCTGCGGAGAAACAGCGTGATAGTTAATTATTGTTTTTTTGTACATTTACTAGTAGAACCGTTTCTTATAATACTGAACCTTAAAGTATGCGCGCAGGCTTGTATAATAAAATAAATCACACGTAGCCTAAACTACCCACTCAGGAGACAGGCCAGTGCAATTAGCTATCCGCGATCGGAATTAAAAACCTACCGAAATCGCTCCAAAATCTAGTTTTTCTCAAATATCTCGTTCCCAATGAAAATTTCGGCCAAAGTAACCTTATGAGTTTAGTAGAACGTAAAATTACCTACAATTTTTATTTAAATAATTTTCTTCTATCTCTAATAAGTATTGAGATATACACAGTCGTAAAAATGTATATAAGTTTATAAAAACAGATAAATTGCACGACTTGGTTTGGTTTTTTGTACGTACCTCTGTTCCAGTACAATTATGTGAAAAAATTACTGATACCAATTTTGTAGGGAATTTTTTTTTTAAAACAGGTTTGAATTTTATGTTTTTTGTAGTTTTTTTTACTGATATAAAGTATAAACAAATATCGGTAGGTGAAAACAGAAAATTTATCACGATATTACCACGTTATTCGACTTTTGTTCACATTACATTTTTACCAATTATAACTATAAATTTATGAAATTGGGGGTCACCCCCCCCTTCCCCCTCTCCCCCTCCCACCACCCTCCCACCCGGTTCCCTGGAGTTAGCCATCAAAAATCGTAAACAAAAATGATCTTTTAAGAGTAGTTATTTCTTTGGGAATCGATTATATTTGTATTGAAATCATTTTTTTTCTTCTCATAAATTCTAGCCGCCAGCCCCCATGAAACTTTTAATTAAAACTTAGGCTAACAGGATTATAGCTCTTGTAAGATTTGGCAATAAGGGATATTGTTTAGGTATTTCATCCAGGGTCTGACAGTCTACAGGCCTTGCGTTACTTTGTGTTACAATAATTTGCACAGGTTTAATATTTATCTTTCTTAGGGGTAAAATAGGCAGAGAGAACGAACGCTAAAAACGGAATGAATGTGCATTGTCATGCACCTAGCTAGAGAGTGGTGGCCGGTGATACCATCGTATAAAATGGGATAAAAATAGTATTTTATGTTTGTTCGTTGCTTTGCTACAAAGATTATGGATCTGTTTATCAGCATTACATTTGTGATGGTATCAACCCATTATGTGGGGTTGAATCAGAAAAGTCACAAAACACTTAGAGATGAGGCCTACTCGAATTAAGAGGGATGAAAAAGACGTTAAAAAATATATGGAGATGGTTTATGTCTGCAGTCACCAAGTAAATCTATCTAAATATTTAATAACGTGAAGATTTCTTTCTTTTTGGGCTTTAATAATAAAATTTATTTATTATTTTTAATTTTTAAACTAACGTTTAAGACAAGACTTTTATGCATAGCACAAAGGGTAACAATTATTATAAGCAATAATTATCAGCCTGAAACACTCATCCACATTGAAAAATCTTCCGAGAAAAGATACATGACGCCAACGGGACTTGAACCCGTGCCCTTCTGATTGCCGGTCAGCTGCTCTCCCAATTGAGCTATGGCGGCTGATCTTATACCCGCCAAATGATTCAATATATACTAGTGTTTCATTCAACAATTACTGCTTATTATATTTTTTCCACCTGAAAACCAACAAACTTTAATTTTTGCGAGAGAGACACTGTTAGTGTTAAATCCCTCGCTAGGTGTAAATATATTGAATTATTTGGCGGGTATAAGATAAGCCCCCATAGCTCAATTGGGAAAGCAGCTGACCGGCAATCAGAAGGGCACGGGTTCAAGTCCCGTTGGCGTCATGTATCTTTTCTCGGAAGATTTTTCGACGTGGATGAGTGTTTCAGGCTGATAATTATTGCTTAAAATTTATTTATTTACACTTTTATCTTAGTTTTAGAAATGTACTTGACCGCGTTCGTGGTCTTGGAATAAGGCTCTCGAATAGCAATCTGAAATTTGCGGGATCAAATAACGACATAAGCAGGGAAATTGTATTGATTGAGTTGTGTTATTTCATCATTTTAATCATTTAAAATCTGTACATTAAAGGATATACACACATATATATAGAGTTAGCTATGGACTTACGTGGTTTATTGGCCATCGGATTTGGTGGCCAGATCTGAATGGCAGATACTTCCCCACCTTTCTATTTTCTATCTCCTTTCTCTCTCTACTACCTTTAGCATAACAACTTACCACAGTTGGGGATGCCATGATCTCACTGGCTCCAGGCAGTTGGAAGCAATTGTGCAAGCTCTTATGCGGCATTCATATAAAAAAAGTAAAATTTAATTGAATTAAATTACATTAATTTTGTTGATGTAATTTCTTTCTGGTTAGAAAGCTACACTAGGCCCAGGCAGTTGTATATGCTTTGTAAATGTCCGGATGGTCCTTGCGGACCAGGAGTCACCCTATGCTTAAGTCGTATATGGGAGCTTCGACGGTGAATAAACAGGTTATTTTAACCTTCGGCATGCCAAGATACAAAGCTAACTTAAGCTACCGGGGGTGCTCTGTTACCCCACGAATTTTATAATTTAATGACATTTTGTATTAAAATTATAGTGTACACATTTTATGCATTTTTGTGATAAAATTAACGTGATAATATTATATTATACTCGTACAAAGTTAGTTTTATTATTCAAAAACTTCATCATTCATCAGCGACCGTGGTTCACACAGACTTACTACGGCGACGAAATGCTAATGACTCATGACAGACGGAGATTATCTTAGGTTTGGTAAAAGCGCGATCAAGTGCGATGGCGTGCATCACAAACGAGCGAGTCACCGTGCGCGTAAATGTGTCAATAACTGTGGTACGGTTTCAGCACGCAAGAAATATTATTTGTTGCTGGGAATGATACCTACCTACATGCATTTTTGAATCTTTTTAAATCTAGTACATTTATTTATATGGTAGATAATAAATAAAAGCTATAAAAACCTCCCTTCTGAATTGCGCTGAATCATCAACCAAACAGAATAAATAAATAAAAATAAACAATTTTTCAAAACAACTTATATTAAAAAGTAAATATTTTATTAAAAACATTTTATAACATGCAACCTAAGTAAGAATGATGGCTCCCTTTTCAGGCATACTAGCTCCTCTTTTCTGATAAGGTATACATGACCGAAGATGAACTTAAATATAATATTTTGTAAAATATATTTGAATAAATGTAACTCATATTCTTTATATTACAATATATTTTTTATAGATCTTGTAGGAATACAAACGATTCCTAAACTATACGGTCTCCATTCTATTTAAAATTATTTGTTTAGGATAATAATTTGATAGATTTAAGGGGGACCTGACAGTTGATCCTCCGACAGTTGCTTCCCCCAGATATTATAATTATTATAAGTTTATAATTTTTTGTACATTATTTATTGATTCAAACCTAAAATCGACTTCAAATATACCACATAAAAAGTTAGTTTGGACATAAAACGAATATGTTAGCTGCATTGATTTTTACTTTTATTTTAGTGATAC
Source organism: Limnephilus rhombicus (assembly GCA_929108145.2). Lineage (NCBI taxonomy): Eukaryota > Metazoa > Arthropoda > Insecta > Trichoptera > Limnephilidae > Limnephilus > Limnephilus rhombicus. The sequence continues at coordinate 7,747,786 of OV815293.1, forward strand.
TTACACGCTGCAACATAATATAGTATGTAGACAAATAGTATTTACTTAATGTATTTGAATTAAAATATGTTTAATACTTTTGCTATTCAGTGGTACATCTTCTTTGTATATCCTTTCGGGGACACTTTGATATATTTTGTGTAAACAGGTATATCGTATTTTCCGTAAACCGACTGCATATTGTGTACTAGCAGACCCGGCCACACGTTGCTGTGGCTAACGAAACACAACGCCATTACCCAACCTTTATAAAATCCACACCACCCGCTTGCCAGTTGCCCGCTGCCTGAATTGAATATTTGAATTTCTCGGCTTTTCTCTACTATAATAAGCATGTATTTTACAAATAAACCTTCCTCTTGAATCACTCTATCTATTGGTGAAAACCGCATGAAAATCCGTTGCGTAGTTTAAAAGATCTATTCACACATACATTTTGAGCGACTTCATTTTATATTATGTAATGATGATGATAATGATAAGTTTGCCGGGGGCCAAATTATCATTATCATCTGGAGCTGTCATGGAACCGACTTAGGACGCCGTTACCCGAATTTCTACCGGTTTCTTGCAAACCTCCCTTAAGCATTTGCAGTTTTTAAGCTCTTATAAAATATATGTTATTTTTGAAGATAATGTCTAAACATTCGTTGTGCCGAAACGCAAATTTTATAAAATTCCCTCGATAGTAAAAAAAAATCGCAAAGTATGCTCCAAAAATTATTATAAACACGTTTGTTTCAGTTATTTTACAAGTTATATGTATGAAAAAATTCACAGTGTTTCGGTAAATGCTGTTTAAGACAATGCCCGCAAGATTTTTACTCTATTTTAAACGAGTCGTTTTTTATTAAACATTTTCACAATTTTCGCATCGATTTTGTCACTTTAAATACTAGCGCGCTCCTCAAACATTCGTAATTTCATATCTCTCCAACTTCTTCTTTTTGTGCGCGGTTGCAGGGCCTTAAGGTACCCCTGTTAACAACGGTACGGTTAATTGATTCGCCTTGGGCGACTGAACAGGTAACCGAACAGAAATTTATTATCGGAGGATGATACTCAGTGCTGTTTATTCTAAAGTTTTGCAATGACGTGTATTTTGCGTATTGTGCTACTGGTGTTTGGCTTGGGTAAGAATTGTTTTTAAATTTAACAACCGATTTTTGATAATGAAAGATTGATAAGTTGATGTCGATTTAAAAGCGAATGCAGGAATTTTGTGAACCGGATTGTTTATTTGCGATACAGTGTATTTAGTGTTAGTCACTCGTTTGGCGTGTTTTCAGACCCGCAGCTGTGCACCCATACCGAAAAGGTCATTGTCGCTAGTACGTAGGGGCATCTTTCATTCATCTTAATATTACATATATAAAACAAAGTCGGGTTAGTTACACTATTTATAACTCGAGATAGGCTGAACCGATTTTGATGATCTTTAATTTGTTGGATTTGTCTCCGCCCCGGATAACAGAATAACTATTATAACATCGTAAAAAATCACGAAAAATAAAGTTATAAAGAAAAATTATTTTTTCATACATTTTGTATGGAACGAATTTCATATTTTGAAAGAACTGCAGCAATATTGTGATAGGTATAATACTTAACTGTTGGTGAATTCCAAACATTCAAAAACGTCAAATGTCAATGCGCTGATTGTTTCGCTTTTGTTCTTAATCATATAATGCTGACACTCTTTCTTACACACTAAATGTCAATAGTCGAAAATGAGACAAACGGTGAACGTAGGTATGTCTCTGCACCCCTCCAAAGGAAAAATACAATAATAGTAAATCTCTGATATGAAACGCATTTTTTTTACGTAAGCTCTACTCAGGACCTATGTCATCTTAGGGGATGCTGTGTGGAGGGTCGTTTTAAGGAAGGGTAGAATAGGAAGTTCTGGGAAGGAAAAAGGGGTGGGTAGGAAACTGGAGGTCAGTGTCTCCCCGAGTGAATCCATCCCTCCAACTGCGGTGCAAGGCCATTGCCTTGACCGGAATTGACCTTTTACCTTGACCTTTCCAACCGGACTCTTTCGACCCATGGTCGAGAGAATCCGGCTGGAAAGGTCAAAAGGCCTCCCTCAATCAGTCTCTCTCGATCCGGCCCGCCACGCAGCAGGTGGGCAGACGCATCCGCCGCCAAAACCCGCACAAAAGTCACCCCATGAACCCGGGAACCCCTGCTAAATCACCAAACGTAGCGAACCACTTGGGGTGACTTATGGCAGAGGTGTTGGTTATCGAATAAATCGTTCCCGGGGCGGCGGCACCCGTACCGGCTTCCTTTCAAAAATTCCCGTAAGGAAGTGGAAAAGTAAGATAATCACAAAAAAATATAAATCCGTACACAACGCCATCTCTGATACTGACAAAAAACACGGACAGTTGGGTATCGATAATTGCTTCATTGTTTAATTTTTAACTTAATAAAAAAACTAAATTTAATTCAACAGTTATTGATTCTGAGGCGGTACGAAGTTCGTCGGGTCAGCTAGTATTATATAAAACAAAGTCAGGTTAGTTACACCATTCGAGAACGGCTGGACCGATATTAATGATCTTTAATTTGTTGGATTTGTCTCCGCCCTGAATAGCAGAATAGCTATTAAAACATCGAATAAATTCAGAAAAAAATAATTATGAAGAAAATTCTTTTCCTCATACATTTTGTATGGAACGAATTCTCATCTTTTGAAAGTGAGTGAATTCCAAAAATATTGAGTATAATATTGAGAAGTTAGTGAATTCCAAAAATTCAATAACGTCAAATGTCAATGCGCTGATTGTTTTGCTTTTGTTCTTAAACATATAATGCTGCTCCTCTTTTTTACACACTAAATGTCAACAGTCGAAAATGGGACAAACGGTGAACGTATGTCTGCACCCCCCCAAAGGAAAAATACAATCTTACTAATATTATAAACGCGAAAGTTTGTATGGATGTATGTGAGTTTATTACTATTTCACGCAAAAACTCCTGAATGTATTTTAATGAAACTTTACAATAATATATCTCATACGCCAGAATAACGTATTGGCTATATATAATGGTAAGCTCTTGCATAATGAAGTTTGTATAAATGAAAATGTGTGTATTTCATATATTTTAGCGGCAGGGTGGAAAGGCAATGGGAAGGGGAACGGGGGGAGGTGGGGTTTCAGGAGATGGAAGAGACGAGGGAGGGGGGGGAGTGCGGGGAAGGTGGAAGGTGGAAGGGAACGGGGACGCACGGGAAAGGACAAGCAGGGAAAATCTATTTACGCAAGCTGGAGACCAGCTAGTATACTGATAAAACAATTGAACATTCTCAATTGACATTTTTGCCTAAAAAACTGAAATCCTACCGAGATTGGAGAGTTTATAAAACGGACCGCGCGCCAGTTTCTGCACAGATCAGAGTGTTTATTTATTACTTTGAGGCTCCAGACCAGAGGTTTATGAAATGACTTTCCACCGTTGAATTTGGCAGCCACCTCTGGTCTGCAGCTTCAAAATAAGTAAAAAAAAAACCCTTGACTCTGTGCAGAAACGGGCGGTCCGTTTGATAGATTCTCCCATCTTAACAGACGGACTGCAATCTTTAGAGCATAGGCGTCAGGTGGGAATGCTGTCCTTGTTCTACCGGTATTACAATGGAAGATGTTCCGAGGAACAAGCGTCATTGATCCCCTCGGCACCGGTGCATAGTCGGGAAACACGCCAAACACGCGCCCAACATTTGTACACGGTTGACATTAGTCACATGAGAACGGGTCGTTTCTATGACTCGTTCTTGAGTTCAACGGCTCGGCTCTGGAACGATTTGCCGGCCTCTGTGTTTCTTCCCTCTTACAACATGGGTCTCTTCAAGATCCATGTTCACTCCTTCCTTTCCTCAAAAAGACCCTCCACACAGCATTTTCAAAGATGACATAGGCCCTGAGGGAAATAATTATTTTCCCCAGGGTCTCATGTGTGGAGTTAATGTTAAAAAAATAAATAAAATAAAGGTATTTTTAAGGGTTTCAGTTGATAAGGTTTTGAATCCATTACCTGCGGTTAGATGTTCCAAACACGTTTAAGAACAACTTAGCTTTCTTTTATGAGGCACACTAATGGTCCTCCACTCTAGAACTTCACTTGAGTCTTGCGAAATGTGTGTTTCGATCGAATATTTAAACCTAAGTAAACATTTAAATTTTTACACAATACAGTTGGCTCAAGTATTTTGAGAATATGAATTCGTTATTGGTTCGTGGAAATTGACCTTTCTTTGGACAAGCCAACAGAATTGCAAACTACTCTTAAACTTATTGTATCTTCAGCGCTTCTACGGTAACAAAAATCACCCTGTGACATTTCTGTGCTCCTGGTATTTGGTTGCTATCGACAGGTTCACATTTTACAGTTTATTTTATGTATAAAATACCCAGCGCAGACCCCTGTAACAAAATTCATGCGAAATTCGAGTTCCAGAGTTCATTGAAAATAAGTGTTTTAGCTCCACACAGGAGGCCCTGAGGAAAACAATGAAGCCTGTGTAACCTTGGCGATGCTGTGTGGAGTTTCTCTTTAAGGCTCTGCTCGAAAAGAAGAAGATGGAGAGTTACGAAATTATGAATATTAGAGGAGAGCGCTAACATTTACAGCGACAAAATGTTTAATAAAAACGACTCGTTTAAAATAAAACAAAAATCATTGTCTTAAATGGCATTTAAAGAAACACTGTGAAGAAATTCGGGTTGCGGGCCCTTAAGGAAAGGAAGGAGAGGAAAATCTGGAAAGGAAAAATGTATGAAGGGTGGGTAGGAATCTGGGGATCAATGTGTCCAGGAGTAAGGGAGTATGAATCTATCCCTCCCATATGCCTCCCAAGGCGATTGGTCGAGAGAGTCTGGCTGGAGAGATAAAATGTCTCCATCAACCAGCCTCTCACCATGCGTTTGCCCATGAACCCGGGCACCACTGATAGTTCACCAAACTAGCTATTAATTGGATAACTAACTAACTAACTAGTTAGTTGGTTATCCAATAAATGGATTCCGGGGCGGCGGTGCTCATCCCCGCTTCCTAAACTGCAATCACACCAATCCCATACAGACACAACCAAAATTAGGATTTTTAAATCTGTATTTTTACCTACAATAAAAACAGTCAGACTTTTCTCTTGTATGTAACTTGCTGCGCAGTGTTCATTTTCTATAGTCTATGACCAATCCTTTTATAAAACTTCGTTGAAACACACGCAATATAATTTTTTTGAATAAATTTGTTTTTTTATTAGATGCTGTCAGCAGTCACGAGGGTAATATATTTTAATTAACTTTTTATAAAAAAGAAAACAACTTATAATTATTGTCTGTCAACAAAACAACCTGTATAGTCACGTGTAAGTGGTCAAACGACAACATTGAATCAATTATAAATTGTTGTTAAACAATCGTTCTTCAAGTCAGTTATACTTAATTGTAAAGCAACCAACGAGTACCCGGCATGCGTTGCACTGCCACATAAACGATGAAATTGTTTCTCCTTGCGTGTCCTTTTCGATGCCACATTCCCCTTCTAAATACGTTTAATAATAAAAGAGAATAGAAGATTTAACATTATAATGTGCTGCGTTTTATCATTGCGAAAACTCTTACATTTTGTTTTCTACCATAACTCCACTCAGGAGAGTAATTTCCCTCAGAGCCTATCTCATCCTTAAAGATGCTGTGGGAAGGGTCTTTTTGAGGAGAGGAAAGAGTGAACATGGGTCTTGAAGAGACACACAGGCCGGCAAAACGTTCCACGAGTCGCAGAAACGACCCGTTCTCGAGTGACTAATGTTTGCACACGCTTGACATTTTGGTGTGGCGTATATGGTCTGGCGTGTTTACCGATTATTCACCGGGGGATCAATGACACTAGTTCTTCGGAGCATCATTCATTGTAATGCTGGTAGAACAAGGACATCATTCCTACCTGACGCCTGTGGTCTAAAGTTTGCAATCCGTTTGTTAAGTTAGGCGAATCTATCAAACGGACCGCCAGTTTCTGCGCAACGTCGAGGGTTCTTTAGGTATTTTGGGGCTCCAGACCAGACCAAATTGAAACGTGGAGCGCACTTGTAATTTGTACAGGGTTAACAGTTGTGTACTATTAAAGTATTTGCGGACCCTGTACAATACGCCCAGTTTCTGAGAAGCTAACTTAACTTTGGCTTCGATTGAGCCCCCATACCTGAGCTGGTCACTTACAGAAAGCATATCAATGGACGTCCTGTTCAGAAGATTGCTTCCGTTGAAGGAGACTAGATTTTCATTTCCACTTCTCCTCCCTCCCACGTCCCCCCGTCCCGCGAATCCCCCTACTGTCCTCGTTTCCCTCCCGCATTCCTCTTCCACCTTTTACTTGAAGTAGAGATTAAGAATTTAGAGTTGATACTATTTTTAGAATTCTTTCCATCATCATAAATGGATCTCTAGTAGATTAACTCTCCCGCAGCCAACTGGGGCCGATGGTAGACCCCAAAATCACTATACTTCTTATATCTACTTAAATACATGAAACATATTTTTGGTATTTTAGGTTTTCCTGCGCAAAGGATTAATACATAGTGTGCCTTTAAAAAAAAAAGTGAAAAAATCGTTGATCGCAGGAAAAAAATATTTTGTCAAATATAGTTAATGTTACCTGCCCAATAAATGGAACAACGAAAAAAAGGAAAAAAAAGATAAAGAGATATTTATGGTTTAAATGTCCATAAAATAAAAATAAAATCATGGGTTCGTTGGCCGACCCACAAGTCGTTACAACGTTATGGACGTTATGTTTGGCATCTTGGCCTGTCGAGAGTTATAAAAATACATATTGACATTCAACCCCCTCCCACTCCCGGATTCCTCTCCCCTCCTGTCGTCCCTCCCTGTTGCTAAACTATATGAATTTCACACATTTTTTAAAGACACTATTATACAAATTTATTACTAATTTCATTGCATATATAAAGTTTTATCGGATGAATGGCACAGTAGTGCACACGGAACAAACAAAGAAATATTCCATATTTGTAAAAAGCACTAACTTTGTGGCTCGCCATAACTTACAATAAAAAAACACTTAAATTTGTTAAGACGACTTTTATTTTAAAACACTCTACCGGTTTCAGAAGCACCCTTCCTTCGTCAGGAGAATATTATAATTTTCAGAAGGAGAATATTATAGGTTTGAGAAGCACCCTTCCTTCGTCAGGAGAATATTATAATGTTATAAGGAGACTGTTATAATATTCTCCTGACGAAGGAAGGGTGCTTCTGAAATCGGTAGAGTGTTTTAAAATAAAAGTGGTCTTAAACAAATTTATGTGTTTTTTTATTGTAAAGAAATGTTCATTTTTATTTTAACTTAATGAGTAAAATCTCAAATTGTAATATTTAATTGTACGAAGACAATATAAGCGAAACTCAATCTCAAATCTGAAAACAGAAAAATTAGAAAAAGGTACGGTCACATCTGGGAATCGAACCGCAAGGCGAAGCATTCTCAGATGTGATTTTCTGATATTTCTCTTTTCAGATTTTCGATTGAGTTTCGCTCATATTGTCTTCATGCAATAAAATTAAAGAAATATAAATTTTTTACGCTTCAGATTTTATGTCCGGGTTAAATCGTTCCCGCAGGAAAAAACTTAACCCTTTCACGCACATTTCCACTGCGGAAAAGCACTAAGTCAAAAATACTAGTTTCGAGATAATTGAATTTGAAAGTTTGAGCAACGTTAACTTTTAAAAAATATATAGAAGTCATTATAGTGACGAATAGAGTATAATAGATTGTTTTATTGTCTACTTATGCCTGCACTTATTATTTAAAAATAACAGAAAAATTCATACTATTTTCAAAAAAAATAGAAGAGTGTTGTATGACTTAATGCTTTTTCGTTGACACAATATTGCAAGCACAGAAGTAAAAATTGTTTTGTGGTGTAACATTTTTATTTTAATAATACATATTTGTTTACATAAAAAAGTTTTTATGTAATATGATTTTCATCCGCTACATTAATATAATTATCTATTTATTATATATTATATAATTATTTATTCATTCATTTATTTCGCTGTCGTCGACACAAGAACTTTGAAGATCAAATGATATAATTTTTTTATCACATTAAACCGTCAAATATTTTTTCTTGGAATGTGATATTGATATCATTTTGTTATATAATTTTGATATCACACAACTTTGATCAATGGCTTCTTGTCCCCTACCCGTACGTATAGTACTGGCTTTAATAATGAGAAAGAATATTATTTTCTACTTTTGTAATATTTTTGCCGCTCTTGACAACATTTTCGTAATTTAGTCAGGGAGAAACTTACCTTAAACACAATTGCGCCCTTGGGGTGATTTTTCACAAAAACGGGGCTCTACAAATTATCCAATCCAATCCAATCCAATCGGTCTTGAAGAGACCCATGTTGTATGAGGGAGGAAACATAGAGGCCGGCAAATCGTTCCACAGCCGAGCTGTTGAACTCAAGAATGAGTCATAGAAACGACCCGTTCTCATGTGAGTAATGTCAACCGTGTACAAATGTTGTGGATTGGTGCCGAGGGGATCAATGATGCTAGTTCCTCAGAGCATCTTCCATTGTAATACCGTTAGAACAAGGACAGCATTCCCACCTGACGCCTATGCACTAAAGATTGCAGTCCGTCTGTTAAGATGGGAGAATCTATCAAACGGATCGCCCGTTTCTGCACAGAGTCAAGAGTTTTTTTTCGGTATTTTGGAGCTCCAGACCAGAAGTGGCTGCCAAATTCAACCGTGGGGCGCACTTGCTATTTGTACAGGGTTAGCAGTTGGGTACTCTTAAAGTATCTGCGGGCCCTGTACAGTACACCCAGTTAACAAACAGTACAAAGATAATATCATCAAAAAATTTGAAACTCACCAATCAAAAAGATATGAAGACATCATCAAAATACCAAAATTTAATATCATACTAATGCAAAACAATTATATCTATTTAGGAATAAAGTTTTTTAACAACCTTCCCGTTGAAATAAAAAAAAACCAAAACATCAATAAACTGAATCTCAAACTGAAGCTACACTTCATCAGGAATAATTAACTCAATAATTTACAATAAAACACATATAAATTTGTTGTCGACCACTTTTATTTTATAAACACTGTACCGCTTTCAGAAGCACCCTTCCTTCGTCAGGAGAATATTAATCAGTTATAATATTCTCAGGACGAAGGAAGGGTGCTTCAGAAACCGGTAGGGTGTTTATAAAATAAAAGTGGTCTACAACAAATTTATATGTGTTTTATTTTTAATTATGGCAAGCCACAAACTTAATGCTTTTTACAAATATGAACTAAATAATTACCTGTTTTTCTCTTTCTTTCTATTTATTATTAATCTATATTCATCTCTATTTTATTTAGATTTTTCGAATTTCTCCTAAGTGCACAATATTTTAGTAAGTAACCGTATCCTATGTATGTACACCTACACATATAGATGATTCAGAAGTCTCAATAATTGGTCCTATTATATACTTACTTATTGCATAAATCTATTTCAGTTATAATTATTGTAACTCGCTCATCAAGCACAAGAACTAGCTTCTTCTTTGGTGAGATTGCAATTTTTAAATAATTTCTGTTCCGATATATAATTTATATAACTCCACTGTACACTAATATATCTATATTAAATAAAAAAATATATAAAGATTATGATTGTAGAACTTTGGTATTTTTTTGAAATAATATTATGAGATATCTACCTATTTTAAAATACCACTATTATCAACTTTTGGAAAATAATTGAATTAGCCCTGTTTAAAAGATAGTGCACCACTGGTATAATCACATTGTTAGTTGACAACGTAGTCACAGGGTCCGGCTTTGAAAATCAACAATCAACAAAGGTTAAGAAAGGTTAACCGGTTACTAATTTTATTATACTTTTTGGATAATCGATTTATTTGCCACAGTAATTTATCCATGAACTTTCAAAAACAAGTTTCATTTACGAAGGTTTTATTCTTTCGTACTTCCTGGATTATCGTCATATTTATTAATTTACTGTTTCTTTAGACTGAGGTAAAAATGTGTATAATACAATTTGTCTCCTCACTAGGACAAGCCTGTGTTGAGGTTAACAATTATACAAATTAACAAAATAACACAAAATTATACAGATATTGAAAGAACAATATTGTTTTTTTTCTTACAGGTTGAGATTATGGGTACCTATTAAACTGATGGCGCTAGGTAGTACATTAATGTAGACTTTTAGGGTGACCATAGTTTAGTGATCTGATTTAAAAAAGATTAAGTTGTAAATAATAAATAAATGTATATAATATAATATGCTATAAATGTGGCAGGAGGAAGAAGAAAAAACTTATTTTTGAAGTAAAAACTTCTTTAGCACCGTTATTTTTTTACGTGATACCCCACAAGAGTCTCAGCTGCTCTCATCTGGAGCCAGTGAGGCTATGGCATCCCCACTTGAGGTATATTGTGAGAGAGGGGAAGGAGATGTGGAAGAGAAAAGTGGGGAAGTACCTGGCTATTCAGATCTGGTCACCTAACACGGCTAAAGCCATTTCAAGCAATGTTGCAATTCTGAATGGTGGTCTTACACCAGGGCGATACTGAGAGAACCTTCCACTCTGGAAAGTGCCGCAATTATATTATATATTATTTTAAATGAATTGATTGTGAAATAACACAAATTAATTAAATAAAATTAATTTTCCCACGCCGCGATTCGATCCCGTGACCTTCAGATTGTGAGTCAAGAGCCTTACCGCTAGATCACGCCGGTCGTCGTTGTGATTGTAAACTTGATGAAATGAAAAATAGCGACAATAAAAAAGAAACAAACGTATACATCCATGGTATTTAGCCTGCGAGAGACAGGCAGTCTGCTTTTTGCAGTGCTTCTTTGCCTATTGATCTCCTCGGCGTGCCTCCCCACTCTTATCTACTTTAGTTTTCTGAAGGTTTCACTTCTACCGCGTGTGCACACTCTGTGTTTTTGTTACGAAATATAATTTGATCGCATTTTAATTATTTTTTTATCCTCAGGTAGTTTCATATTTAGCACAATTTTCTGATTTTACTAATTAAAAGACGCAATGCTGTTAAAAAGTATTTTTAAATTATTTTATTTATTTTTAGGATAATTAAGAATTGAAGAAGAAAATGAGCTAATGATGAATGTAAGTAAGTCTAAAGTCATGGTGTTTGAAAGGGAGAGTACGAAAACAGTATTGAACATAGTTGTGAATGATGAATACTTGGAGCAGGTGGATGAGTTTGTGTATCTGGATAGTATGTTTACGAGAGATGGGAAGGCTGAAAGAGATATTGAAAGAAGGGTGAATGCCGGTAACTCCATTAATGGTGGACTGAATGCCGTTGGCGCTAATAAAAAACTGTCAAAAAAAGCGAAGCTAGCAGTCCACAATGGAGACCTGGTACCTACCCTGATGTATGGCAGTGAGGCATGGAACTGGCAGAGGAAGGATGAAAGTAAACTGAATGCTGTTGAAATGAGATCCCTGAGACGTATGTGTGGTAAAACAATGTATGATCATGTGAGAAATGTGGATATCCGCAAAGAATGTAAGGCTGATGTAAGCATAATGAGTAAGATTAAGAAAGGGACCCTCAGATGGTTTGGGCATGTAGAGCGAATGAACGAAGGAAGTAGTGTAAGAAGAATATACGACGCGAATGTGAATGGTAGAAGAAGTCGGGGACGCCCGAGGAAGACATGGCACGATCAAGTGAATCAGATACTTGAGTCGGGTCATGTCAAAAGTCAGAATAATAGAAGAGAATGTATGAGACGATGTATGAATGTGAGTGAGGCAAAGAGTGTGTGCCAAGACCGAGTTGTTTGGCGGTCCGTCCTCTCTGCCTACCCCTGTGGGGAAACGGCGTGATGGTTAGTTAGTTAGTTAGTTAAGAAGAAAATTAATAACTGAAGAGTGTATATGTAAGAGATGATATATGAATTTTATTAGAATGAAGCGAGGAGTGTGTGCCAAAAAAATCTCTGTCGCTGTCTTTCCTATCTACCTAATGAGAAACGGCGTAGTGATAAGTTTGTTTTGTTGTTTTGTGCACAAAATTTCATTATGTTATTTTTTTGAGATTTTTGGGAAATTCTAACTTTGATAATAATTAGTATTGGGCTTGTTTATTTGGTTAACATAATAATCTGATTTAGTTTTTTCTTGTTTTTCAGCGGAAGTTGCAAGATCCCTTTCCAGGTAAATTATTTTAATCAACTTGAAGAGAACATCACAAATGTAAAAAAATCTATAAATCGTCTATATTTGCTTCCACTTAGTGCTAAGGACTCTCCATTAAGCCCGCAAGTTATTCAATAAATTCAAATAATTAAAAAAATGATTAATAAAATTGTGGAAATTGAATGTTTCAATAACATCCAGCAATTGAACGTACTAATTTCACTTGTTTGAGCATGGGTAATAACATTGAAACAGTCCTGCGTAAGCGTAAAATTATTAAAGCGTAATGAATTTATATTTTCTAAATTGGAAATACTTGTTGGAACTACTTATATATCAAAAAAGTGACAATGTAGGATTCAACATAATTTTACGAATGAAGTGAAAAAAAAATTAATAACTTTTTTGAAAAAATTTATTTATTTCAATAATTTTGATTTTACATTACAAATGATTACATATGCAAGTTAATAAAATAATTAATATTTAATTATTTTACTCCATAAGTTGAGCTCTAGGAGCTCGTGTTTATGGGAGGAGTATTTACATGCAAAAAAATAATAATTTTCAAATAAAATGTGTATACAATAATCAAAGAATTTATGAAATAAATATAAAAATTATGTTGTATAGGTACACAATTTAGAAAAAAAATGGTTTTATAGAAGGACAGTAACAATATATATATTTTTAAATATTAAATATTACAGATAAATGAAACAATTTAACTTTGTTTGAACCACTTTTATATTTAAGTAAATCCGACCGGATTCAGAACAACCGGTCCTTCTTCAGGGCAAATGTATACATAAATTGACTAATTCCGGAATATATAAACTCAAGTGTAATAATTGTCTCTCATTTTATATTGGAAAAACAACTCGTAATTTTGAAATCAGAATCAAAGAACATTTAAGGTGTCTTAATAATAATAATTTTTCTGAGTTCGCTAACCATTTCATTGAAAATATCCATGGTTTTGAAAAAAAAATACGTGGATAAATATTCTTCATATTAATCATAAAGGAAAACGTTTAGATAACTCAGAAGTCTTGGAAATAAAAAGAAATTCCTTAAAATTCCTTAAAAATAATGTATCTATTATCAACCAACAAAAAATATTGTCTTATAGCCCAATCATGGATATGTTCCCCTACCCAACCACTCTTCATTAATACCTAGCAACGGCTCTACCCCTACCATAATAATATATTGTTCCCATACATATTTCAAAACCGTCAAATCAGTATACATTTTCCCTGAAGAAGGAACGACCGTTCTGAAACCGGTTGGATTTACTCAAATATAAAAGTGGTTCAAACAAAGTAAAATTGTCTCATTTATCTATAATGGATAACCACAAAGTTATAGCTACATTCAAAAGTATTAAATATTGCGGTTTAAGTAAGGGTAAATTACATTAAGGGTGCAGTAAATTTTCATTAAAAATTTCATTTTCATTTGCCATTTTTTCATTAAAAAACAAGAAACACCTAAAGAAATAAACTTAATAATCCACTCTGTGACAAATACAGAAAACCACAAATGTAATATATCATGTTCAAAAATAGAAAGCAAAACTGATATTAAGTACCTGGGCATAACAATAGACCAGCGTTTAAAATGGTCTCCACACATAAATATTCTGAACAACAGAATAAGGAAACTAACATATTTATTTAGATGTTTAAGAGATATTTTAAACGAAAAATTACTTAGAACCACATACTTCGCTTTCTGTCAATCAATTATACAATACGTCATTATAGGATGGGGCGGTACATATACAAATCAAACACAAACAATTTACATATCACAAAAACTAATAATAAAAACAATTTTAAAAAACCCTACTCATATTCGTCAGAACTTTTATTCAAACAATTTAAAGTCAGAAAATTAAGTGCATTATACTTTTATCATGCAACATTACAAATTTATAAAGATAATATTAAAAATCAAGTTGCACCATTTAAAAATAACAGAAGTCTTAGACAAACATCAATACTTCCCAATCCAAAATGTAAAAAAAAATTTGGACAATTGAGTCATAAATATCTCGGAGCAAAATTTTTTAATTCATTACCAGAAAAAATTAGAAACATGAATACCAATATAAAAAATTTTAAAACTCACCTTAAAAATTATACTGAAAACTTCGTTTAAATGGTAAGTTAAATGTGATATAAATAAACTGAATGATATAAAAAAGCAATACAATAACACCCCCCCATACACACAAGCCTTGCTTAATTATGGGGGTACATCAAATATATCTACTATGTAATTAATTACTGTATAAAATTTATTTGTAATTTATGTACCTTCTATTACTAATAAAAAAAATATATATATCATTAACCAATTTCAGGGACTTAATTTGCTTTTTGAATTGTTTATATTGCATGTTTCTGTTATACTAATTTTGTTTTTGGACAATAATATATTGTACCATCTTACACCTAAATACAAATAGTGATGCTGAGCCGTGGTCGTTCTAAGCATAGGGATGGCTATTAAGCCATTAGTTTTGAATCTATTGCTTATGCTATCTGAGGGGTAAATTTTTTAAATAAAATATTCTTCGTAAATTTGATTTAAGGCGTTTCTCTTATACAATTCTGTGATAGATGGAACATTAAATTCTCGAAATATATCTATAGTAGGGTATATATTTTAGTATATTTTATTGTTTTTATTTCTTGCTTTCTTTCTACAAACTTATTTTAGGACGGGGGGAACTTATAATTCAAAGGTGAGACGTACATAAGAGGTACGATTTGTAGGTAATTTTATATTAAAAATATAAGTTTCACATGTAGTAGAACATAAAATAAAAGATAAGTTAAGTAGAAATAAAAACAAGAGAAAATAAATATGGATGATTATAATTTAAAACACGGTGTTCCACAAGGGACTGTTTTAGGGCTGTTACTCTTTTTAATCTGTATAAATGACTTATGTAACATTTTTATACCGGGTACAATTTTCTCATTTGCTGACGATACTGCAATAACAGTCCAAGGAAAAACATGGGAAGATACAAATAATAAGGCTAACACTAACCTAAGTTTTGTTAACGCTTAATTTCTATTGTAATTAAAAAAAAGATGTACAGCGTTGTGTGTAAAGAAAAACTCTATGGACATTTAAATAAAATAAAATAAAACAAATTCTCACCCCGGAGAAATGCAAAATTTACGATAAAAGTGATTATTTGTGACAGCTGTTATTTATTGTTATTTTTGTGTTCTATGGCTGCGCCAAGTACCTGCACCATCAAAAACACGGGGCGGGCGGGAGTGTGCACACCAATCGCCGACTGCCTCGCAGCCAATGAAGGCATTTCCCCACAGGTACTGAATACTTCCTTTGTGATAATTATAACAATTTTTTAACGCAGGTTGATAGAAAGCAGATTGTGAATATAATGGATCCATAATTTAACCTAATATTAATGAAACTTTTACTTGCCGGCCGTTGTATGACATAAAAAAAGAGATTGATAGAAGGAAGAAATAGTCGAGAAGATCGAAAGAAAACTTGGCATTAAAATTGTTGGAGCGCATTTGATGAATATCTGATCAGGCGAGCACGGTCAAGAATACCGTATGAATGTAAATTTAGCGTTTTGAAAATGCTGTATCTGGTGAATTGCGCATTCTTATGTCAAGCACCTAACAAGATCTCTCGTTAATTTACAGAAATGCGAAAATGATTTGGTATGCTGCGCTGAGGGAGCAGACACCGTGCAGCCGTGGAGTGGCTCCATTTCATGGAGTAGCTCTCAACCACGGAGAAGCTCTCGGCAATGGTTTATCCCCATGTCATGGGCTAGCTCTCAGCCAGGAAGTAGCTCTCAGCCAGGGAGTAACTCCATGCCATGGGGTAGCCGTCAACCAGGGAGTAGCTCTCAGCCAGGGAGTATCTTCATGTTATGGGGTAGCTCTCAGCCAGAAAGTAACCCCACGTCATGGGGTAGCCGTCAACCAGGGAGTAGCTCTCAGCCAGGCAGTAACTTCATGCCATGGGGTAGTTCTCAGCCAGGGAGTAGCTCTCAGCTAGGAATTAACTCTATGTCATGGGGTAGCCGTCAACCAGAGAGTGGCTCTCAGCCAGGCAGTAACTCCATGCCATGGGGTAGCTCACAGTCAGGAAGTAACAACATGCCATGGGGTAGCCGTCAACCAGGAAGTGACTCTCAGCCAGGCAGTAACTCCATGCCTTGGGGTAGCCGTCAACCAGGGAGTGACTCTCAGCCAGGCAGTATCTCCATGCCTTGGGGCAGCCGTCAACCAGAAAGGAACTCTCAGCCAGACAGTAACTCCATTCCATGGGATAGCCGTCAACCAGGGAGTGACTCTCAGCCAGGCAGTAACTCCATGCCTTGGGGTAGCCGTCAACCAGGAAGTGACTCTCAGCCAGGCAGTAACTCCATGTCTTGGGGTAGCCGTCAACCAGGAAGTGACTCTCAGTCAGGCAGTAACTCCATGCCTTGGGGCAGCCGTCAACCAGAGAGTGATTCTCAGCCAGGCAGTAACTCCATGCCTTGGGATAGCCGTCAACCAGGAAGTGATTCTCAGTCAGGCAGTAACTCCATGCCATGGGGTAGCTCTCAGCCAGAGAGTAGCTCTCAGCCAGAAAGTAGCTCTCAGCCAGAGAGTAGCTCTCAGCCAGAGAGTAGCAGCTCTCAGCCAGAAAGTAGCTCTCAGCCAGAGAGTAGCTCTCAGCCAGAGAGTAGCTCTCAGCCAGAAATTAGCTCTCAGCCAGAAGGCAGTTACTCCCTGGCGTTGAGTGTCTCTCAGCCAGGGAGTGGCACGAAGGCGCCACATCGTAAGTTTGAGAAAACCGTTATTAAGTGTTTAAAACATATGTTATTCCTTATATAATTATTTTTTATGTACATACCAGACAAAGAGTTAATAGTTCAATAACGGTGTACAACAGAATGTTAAAATTAGAACAAAAACAGTCATATATGATTTTAGGTTTTCACGGCTAAAAGTATCGTAGTGATTTATTTTTGAGGCATTATGCCGTATTGCACTACATCCTTATTTAGCCAACGTTTCGGACAGCGTTACAGTGTTCATCATCAAGACAGATGTCATGACATCTGCAGTATCTCAAAATGCAATGTCACCAGTTACAAATTCTACTTCGAATTATTAGCAATAATTCGAAATAGGAATTGTACATTCTTTATTCAAAGTGTAACTAAAACCCCTGTTATCAGTTGGGAAGTATTTTTTTATTAGTAAAACTGTAAGTACGTAAAACGAAAATTCAAGGGACAAATGTTGACAAGGTCAAATATGACAAAGTTCATGAAATCAACTGAAAAAAGGCACTCGAGAAATTCAGTAAGAGTTCTGGGGCCAATCGTTAAATAGGTCCGGAATCTCGCAATTACAGTAAATGTCACAATATAGCCCATGCATTAGCACGACAGGTTGAGTTCTTTGAAAATAAGTGTGGAAAGTCTCCGGGTTACTTAGAAGACAATGATTGATACTGATTTTGATGGTGGCTAAGAATAAGAATTTGAAAGTTATTTATATTTTTGTCATTTTTATTACGACGTGCATTTAAGGTTTCTAATCGGAAATAATATACAAAGTGTAGACAGATGTGATTGTATCATTTTCTGATTTTTCGGTTTTAAAATTTTTAATTGAGTTTCACTATTATCTTTATATGATTAAAAACTAATAATAGGTCATTAACAAATATCATAAACAAGAGAGGGCCAAGATAAGATCCTCGGGAAACACCAGAAGAAACTAAAGTGGGAGTTGATGTTAAACCATTTAATACTACATTAACCCTGGCGAGAGATATAAAAAAATTGTTTATTAACCAAGACAATGTAAACATAATACTTTTTTTAAAAGTTTTAAGTACAGTATACATTTATAATTTTACATATATATTTTTTGGTATATACCACCTCACTAAGCTGAGCTGTTCCGAGGTGGCAGGAAGTTAATCGAATTTTGAAAACTTGATCTTGGAAGATAAAATAAGAAAAACATTTAAACATTTAAACAGAAAAATAAAAGAGATGTAAGATTCTAACCAGTAAATCCCATGTAGCTCCTCATTCCTACTAATTTAATGGAAATGTCCACATACAATCCTTGAAATACTTGCATATTCGAGAATATTAATTGTAATTCTTTTGGGATAAATCCATCTTGCCGTGGATGGAGAATGGTTTTAAAATAATAAATTGCTTAGGATAAGACTTAGTATTACAAGACTTTGTCGAAACATGTTAACATACTGGTACATTTATGCTACAAGATTTATACATAGGAGTAGTATGGACTATTCTTCATAATTCTGAAAATCCTCGTTCGGGAGGTTGGTTGAAGACATGCGAGCCTCTTCTTCTTATTCTTGTGCCTTGTCCGTTCAACGGACGTTGGCTATCATTTTGGCTATGCGGACTTTGTTTCCTGTGACCCGGAACAGCTCTAAAGTAGACTGGCCTCAGGTTTTTCAGCCATGAAGGCCTTCTTCCAGGGCCCGTCTTCCGGCAGTCTTTCCCTGCATTATGAGATGCAAGATCTCGTACTTCTCTGGATGTCTCATCACATGTCCAACAAATTGAAGTTTTCGGATTTTTATAGTTTTAATAACTTCATTTTCTTTATTCATCCGAACCATGTTAGGCAATAAAACATTTTGGCGAGACTTCATATATTTAAATAGTTCATAGTACCTAGTAGTATAGTCCCTAAATATTTATGTATTTATTTTTAAAGATATTTATATAGGCACACATTCGACTTTTACATACAAAGGTATTTGAACATCATACTTATTTTACAAAAAAATCATTAGTGAGCACATTTGGAGAACAATTAGATGAGTATTTTTTTGGTATTACGTAAGATAATTAATGTTGAAATATACAAGGATTATTGTGCATAGTATTTTTTTTTTATTTTTGACACAAAACATTTTTAAAAATTACCATTATTAGTATTTTTCAATTCTTTTTCTAAACCACAACATTTTCAAATAGGGTTAAAATATTCCAAATGTATTTTTTATTCCTCTCCCTTCTTTTTCTCTCTTTGTATACAACGTGAATGATTTTTGCAGATAAGCCATGCATCGTGAAGAAAACAGGGCGACCCGGAGAGTGTCTATTCATCTACAAATGCCCCGTCGTCCTGGACGAAGCCCAAGATGAAGGAATACCGCCACAGGTGAAACCGTAGCCTTAAACTCTTATTATTTAAGTTATAAAGGAGGTACAATTTTATTTGTGTATTCATTTGTAACTTTAAATAAAAATAATGCTGTCAACAGTGGATGACTCTATCCCGTGAAAGAGTGTCACTAACGAAAACAAAAACAAAAAATATTTACAGAAGATAATTATTATAACATCATTTTGATTTATTTTAAACTTGCTCTATATACCCCTACCAATGGGTCGCCCGCCATATAAAAAAGGCTTCGAATAGTTCACAATGTTCCAGAACATTCAACAACATTCGAGAGTGTTCTGGAATGTTCCACAATGATCTGGAATGTTACGGGATTTTTCTGAACTTTCCACAACATTCCAGAATGTTCCGGGGTGTTCTGGAATGTTGTGGAATGCCTTCGAACACTGTCGAATGTTCTGGACTGTTGTAGAAATTTTAGGAGGCAAAACTTCCAGCCCTTTTATCTTCAGAAGCACGCCATTCAGGTAAAAACATGAACCTTATTCATGGATGGGGGATTGAGGATTACTGGTATCGCGAAACTGCGACTCTACTATATCTTTGGCGGTTAAGTGCTGCAGAGCAAAGCCCTGTGCAACCCTGAAGGACCAGTCCCGAAACTACGTTGCTCGCTAAGTTATTTGGGACGATAGGCATACACTCGAAAACCCGATGGATAGTGTCTGTTGACGGTTCAGACCTGGGCTAGGAAAATAAGATAAGCCCAGATTGGTTACAGGAAAAAAGCCTCCATGTTGTGGTGTACACTTCACATAATTAAATTAAAATTTTGAAATCGTAATATTTCTTATGAAGGATGTTATGATATATATGCGCAATGCTCAAATAAGCACACTGTCACCTCCCTAAAGCTGGGTAGTTTTCTTGCAACAATTGCCTGCTTTCATGGTGACATTTAAGATGGGAAGATCAGGGAGGTGGGATAGTTTCAGGATTTTGACATTTGCTACCCACCAAGTCTGCGAATGCATACCTAACCAATCCCAATTATAATGCGCGAACAGTTACCACACCACATAACTCCCTTGATCGTACCGGGACTCGTTTCTGAGTTTTAGCGGCACGCACAGTCGCACAATGTAGTACACTTTTTTCTATAGTATATATTGATTAAAGCTACCCATTACTTTACTAGTAGTATAATAGCTTTTAGTGAGTTAAAAATAAATCAACATTTTTAAAAATATTGCTAATTGTTTTCAGATATGCGGTTTTGAGGGCACCGTTTCGGTTGTTTGCTGCCCTCGAGTGACAGATGAAGGTATAGTACCAGGAAATAAATCATCAATCATTTCAAATCTACTAAATAATGCTAAGTTTGATATCCTTCACTTCATCATCACCACAAAACCCTTAGATATTACAAAAGGTCTGTTTGCAAATTTATCATCGAGTCATTTTGTTGATACCCCTCGAAAATTCCACCGAAAGAGAACTATCAATAACATCACTGGAAGACGCACGATACTACTAAATGTTGGGTATAATAATAATTGTTCTCGTCATGGTGTGTTGAAGTGCGTGTATAACACTGGTATGTATGTGTGCTTGTAGGCAGTAGCTGCGCAATGAAGGATACAGGGAGAACGGGAAAATGCAGACCACTCCATAACTGCCAGTCAGCAAAGGACGATGAGAGGAGAGGGATTTCGCCACAGGTACTAAATCCTTTTCTTTTTGTGCTTCTGACAATAAAAACAAGATTTTTTAGTCACGGAAATCCCATCACATAATCGGAAATGGAAAACCGTTTGAAATCGATCGGCTTTCGATCTGATGTAAGAAAATGCTTGGGTCGTGTTTAATAGAATCTAATAATTAATAGACAAGGAGGTATAAGAAGACGTATGGATGTGAAATTTACATATTATTATTATGTGCACAATGATTTTTTGATTAACTTTGAATATTCAAGGCTTTATATGGTTCTCCTTGTTTTACAGAAATGCGCCAATGATTTGGTATGCTGCGTAGAAGGGGCGCTCACTGAGTCTTCGAGCGGCGAGTCCGAGTCTTCCTGTCCACCGCTGTTGAACAAAGTCACTCAGAAATTGAGTGGCTCGAAGGCGGCAGATTGTGAGTTTCAGGAAACAGTAAACATATTTGCGACATATTATGATATTATGATGTCTCATTGTTTAAAATTGTCTCATACAAAATCTTCGGTAGAGCCAAAATAGCTTTTGAAACTAACTTAATATTTTTATTTTTCTTTTTTGTTTATTTTGTTTTTAACAGACCGTCGCGCGTCGCCTTAGTTTTTAATTGCCCAAATGGCCATTAGAAAATTTTACAGGAGAAGAAGGTTTTATTTCAATAAAACATTATGATAAGTGTTGAAGATAAAGCTATTTCCGTAAAGGCAAAGGTCTCATTAGTTTAGATAAATCTTAGTTTAGTGATTAACTATCATTTTTTATACTTTATTTTTAATTTTAAAGAAGAGATTGAACAAAAACTAAAGTGGTCATTTGGACAATTAACAACTAAGGTGACGAGATATACAAAGATTTTGGCCATTTTGATATTAGATTTTGATATTTTTCATTCATAAGCCACATCTTTATAATTTTCATGCTTAAACTCATTTTTCTCAAATTTATTTTTGAGCTTATTAAAAATCACTTGTATCCAGTACTTCAGCGTTCAGCTTTCGTACTTATTTGCTATTTTAGGTATTTTCAGGCCCTTTTTAATGTAATTATGTACTGGTGGTTTTTTATAAGTACTATCTGCCCAGTTATCCTTAATGTTAAGGAACCTACCTATGAATATACCTTTTATTGGGAGCAGACCCACAGTACAATGTAAGAGTTACACATTGCGTCTTTGTCTACATATAATTAGGTAATAAAATTAGTTTCATGATAGAGGTTTGCAAATTTTGTACATACTTAATAATATAAGTCGTGCTTATATTTCCCCAGCTTCACTTTCCAAGTATAAAAATAGGATCCTGAAATATTTAGAATAGCTGATCAACACTGTGGGGGTGTTGAAAACAATCAGAAACTTTTGCTTTGTCGATCTCCAAAAAGCTTACGATCTTTCGGCCAATACAAGGACAATTAGATAATGTTTTAAAGACAATGACAAAGGGAACGAAGCGAAGATGAACTACCTGACTATTCACATTTTCTGCGTTAGTTAATAAGTATGTTAACAAGTATAAATCCACTCCTGTGAGTTACATTAAACTCGTTATTTGTTTCCCCACAGACTGTGTCAAGCTGGTTGACAAGATATTTCCATGCCGAAATACTAGTTATGGCTGGGAGCGAGGAGACCTGTGTCCAATTATTCCTGAATCCAATGCTGTTTACAACCGATTTCCTTTGAAAACTACAAGCGAAATCCCGCATTGTGTGAGTTACATAAATAAAATTATGACCACATTGATTATGACTGCTTCATTTATATTTTGTTTTGAAGAATTTTAATTTTCAATGCACATTTGTTACTTTAAATTATACATTTTCACTATCACACTTAAACTAACTTAAAATTTCTATAAAACTACAAAAATGATCAGATTTAATTATGTGGCGGTAGTGGGAGGGGTGTTTTTGGGAAAGGGGAAGAAAGCTGGAGAAAAATGATCTCTGGTAGTATGCGGGATATTTTTAAAGATAAGCCTGTATAAAGAAGTGAAATAAAGAAGTAAATTTACAGCTCCTTAAACCTCGTCGATACGCTGCTGTATACCTTCTGCATACAAATACAATTCTGCAGGCTTTATTATATTGAATCCAGAGTCATTTTATAAACCTGATTTGGCAGTGATATCATGTTTCACATGAATACAGGCCATAATATGCAATATATTTTTTTAACATTATTGCTGCATTGGAAGAATCTTCGGGCAATCATATTAGACAGTATACTAATATTTCTCCTCTGTCGTTCAATATCACCATCATCCGAAAAGTCTTCAGTAATGATGTGCCCAAAGTATTTTTTATTCTTAGATGTTTTATATTTTCCTCATTAAGTTGTACGGGGAACATTTTATCGGAATTTTTTCCTTGGTGAAATGCGATTAGTTCCGTCTTCTGGGGTATTTTTATGTGAATATTGCTTGTGTCCTCAGGGAGTAACAGGAACAGGTGTGGTAGGTAGCATTTCCTGGTGGGGAGCTGCGACTTTATTGAGCGATCGATGGCTGATGATTTCTGCTAGTTCCATGGGGTGAGTTTTATTATTTTGTTTCTACTAATTAATTACTTAATTTATTTCCAAAAGCCGGTGATATCAAACCAGCGATATGTTCAAATTAAAAAAAATCATTAATTTATTTTCTTCTTCTGTTCTCCATAAATCGATATTATAAATAACTTTACAATTTTGATGTAAATGTAAGTTTTAAATGGTCGTGGTGGTGCTTTTACTATTTTGCGATATATGTCAAAAGATAATAACTCCGCAGATATTCTGGAGTTATATTTAATCTTCCTCTCGAATTCTTCTAATAACCATAACTTATTTACATTGGAAGCATCCCAAAGTGATCTGTCGTGGTAATCATCACTTATCTTTATGATAGTAATTAGAAGCTCTAGGCAGTTGATAGCATAGCAGAGACAATTAGCATGCAAGATGGTTGTCGAAAGCCGAAGCGGGTGTAATGACAGCGATAAAGGTATTACAGGACAGGTTGTCAACTGAGAACCAGTTGTAAACAAGTATAGTTTTGGAATATTGTATAGTTATAGTGAGTCAAAATCAACAATTGACTTGTTGATTTTGACTGACCGTTGTTAAATGTAGGTTTTCGTAGCTGTTTGTTTTTAACTTTAGATTTTGTTTTAAGCCATTTCTCATTTCCCTCATTCTTTTCTCGGTCAGCTAGGCCGCCTCTTTCCATATATAGGCTACAAATAGTATCATCAGCAGTGACTGTTTGTTATCTTGAAGTTTTAAATCACATAGATTATTTATGTAACAGTATCGCGCCCAGTACAGTGCTCTGAGGCACTCCATAATCAATTTCCAGTTAAATATAGCGTATCTTAATAAAGTCGACGGGGCTGAGATCGAAGTATCTTGATATCCAGTAATTTATGCAAGCACCAAAATTAAACTAAAAATATTACGAATTTTTAAATTTTTTTGAAAAAACCCGTGTCAAAGAAGTGTGGACTTTGAATGGCTGTTTAAAGTTTTGTAAAATTATAACATTAGTTTGTCTTATTTCCTTATACTTTGTTGGAAGTTAACTACACAAACGCATAGAGAAAACTGTCATTGATCGCAAATGAAGGCTCGCTGGAATTCGGCAATTTCCTTTCGATAGCCTTCGTTCTTTAAGCCTATATATGGCGTAAGAAGAGATGTTTGCAAACATCCGTATTAATTTATGAAATAAAATTAGTATTGATATACTTTCGGTATTATAACATTACTGTTTACACTTTTTTTTTTTTCAGTTCCTGGAAAATTGATTTCGTTGGACTGGGCGGGATCTACAAACCGTACTACACTCCAGATGATATATATCACGTTATGAATGTAGTCGTCCATCCAGAATTCAACCCGACATACTCTAAAACTTACTATGACATCGCCCTAGTGGAAATTGATGGACGGTAAGCTTTTTCATAGTGTATTTTAAATACATACTTCCTTTTTTGAGAAAACAACAGTTTACGGTAAGGTTTAATACATTATGGTCTTTGAATCACTTCATCGGACCATGTCCACGTCCTCGACTTCTTCTCATAATGCTCCTTTCTTCGTTTATCGACTCTCTATTTCGAAACAATCTAAGCATTGTTACGTATTACAGTTACGTATTACATGTGTTATGACACGTTGGTCGCCAGTGTTACGTATTACATGTTTATGCCAGTGTTACAGGGGTGCCGACGGCAGCTGCTGAGTATGCGAACTTAGTCTCGGGGGGTACGGTCTCTCTACAGGCAATATCCAGTGAAACAGGTAGTTGGTATAGACAGGTTTATTGACAATAAGCAAGGTAATGCAAGACAATAGCTCAATTTAAGTCCCGACTGGCGGGTGCCTAGGAAGAGGTGATTTGGGCTGAGAATCTAAATGGCTCACGAATAACTAGAGGGGGGGGGGTATTATGAAGGCTCACGTGTGAACAGCGGCGAAGCAGCGGGCGGCAGGCGCTGGAGCGGGCAGGAGTAGGGCCATTGCACAGGGCTGGTGCGCAGCAGGAGCGTCAGGGGTTTCCTGGAGTTCAGCAATCCTGGCCGACGCTCACATCGTTACGAGCGGGTGGCGAAACAGCGGGCGGCATGGGCAGGAGTAGGGCCATTGCACAGGGCTGGTGCGCAGCAGGAGCGTCAGGGGTTTCCTGGAGTTCAGCAATCCTGGCCGACGCTCACATTGTTACGAGCGGGTGGCGAAGCAGCGGGCGGCACGGGCAGGAGTAGGGCCATTGCACAGGGCTGGTGCGCAGCAGGAGCGTCAGGGGTTTCCTGGAGTTCAAGGGGTTCAGTAATCCGAGCCGATGCTCACTTTAATGTTACGAGCGGGAACTCCGTCGCCCAACACGTCCCGTTCGGGAAGAACCGCTCGCTTCCGGTGCCTGCGTTGAACTAACTTGCTTGTTTTCTGCTTCCCTTGCGTCTCCCCGTAGAGGGAGACGGCTAACTCCATATATGGGCAATGCCTCTCCTATTGGTCCGGAGGGAACGGGTGATGATTTGCATGCCGTGGACGCGTGCAAATGTCCTAAATACATGACCTTATATGGTATTAAAAATGTTTAGGGCCTGTTCATTGGATGCAAGACACGCGTGATAGGCTTCCTGACACGATCTGGCTTCGTGATGTTCGCACGATAGATAGGTATATGGGCAACCCATAACAGCATCCCTTTCGTAAGCTTATTATTTGCGCTTATATCACTTTATTATATATACGCCATACTTTACCATAGATACTTTGTTTCATGTCATCTTCGGCGACCTCAACTTCATGTTATACACTCTGCTTACACTCCTTTCTTTGTTATCACATGCGTCTCATTTTACCACACTATTTATTTGATTATGTATTCTGCATCTTTCTCGGGCGTCCCAAATTTTTTTTACCATCCTCTTTTATATTCAGCTCAATTATCAGCTAAATGAACGGTGCAATCCCAGACAGCCATATATCATGAGAAAATGTATGTAAATATAATTTCATTTGAAGAAAAATATTATTAATAAATAAATTAAGAAAATTAATGAAGAAATAAATAAATTCTTTACACCGACATCTTAATCTTTTTTCACAATTATTCGATTATTTGCCTATTCTCATTTTATTCACAATAGGTATTATTAAAAATGTAATTCACAAAGACTGATAATTAACCATTTTTGATTTCAGTGTTAAGTTTACAAACAGAATCTTACCAATTTGTCTCCATACGGGCACTCCTCTTCCTGACAGTGGCCTGATCTACACCGGATGGGATTATTTAAGTTTGACTGAAATTAAAGTAAGAAAATAATGTTTAATCAGTTTTGATGATGAAAAATCTAAAAATATTTTTAAAGTTACTCGTAGATCGCAATATCGTAGTAGACTTTAATTATTAAACTTTTAAATTGTGAGTCTATTGAATAATCTTAAATATGTATATGTAAGTGAAAACATTTTTGGTTTGGTAAATATTTTTCTAACGTTAAATGAACGTGGTTTTCGGTTATCTGAGAGACAGATGTTAGATATTATCTGCCAAAAAAGATTTAAATATTCTTTTATCGGGTATAAAAAATCAGTTTATAAGTTAAGAATTCTAAAATTTCAGAAGTCAATGAAGAAAGTTCCCCAGGATGAATGTTCCAGACTTTTTTCCGGGGATGCCGATCACCCCGATGGTGTAAAGCATGACATTCAGATATGCAGTCGCCCTCTCAACAGAGCTGGACCATATGAGGTAAGTGACGTTGGGATGCATTGTTAACAAGCAAGCTTATAATATCAATGGAAACATCGAGCAACATACATACAAGACCAAGACAGGTCTCTCAATCTCAAAGTCTTTGAACGTAGATTTTTACAGCCTGTTAAGTTAACTCAAGGCCTCCATCGCCCCTCCTCAGATGTAAAAAAATTAAAAAGAAACTTAAAGATGCATTGATCTACGTTCACGCAATAGATTCACTCTTACTCACTTCAAAACGCTAAGGGAGTCTGTGTTTTGCCATGGATCCACGTTTTGACGGGAGCTTGTGCTTTTTGATCACCGGTTGATGGTCAGATTGATCGGGGAAGAGTTGAAATTTGACTTTTCAAAATTTTACAAAATTTTTCATTTCTCTGTACCAAAGTCTGAAACAAAAATTGATAGCGCACCGTTGTTCGAAATTGTTGTCACTAGTTCTCAGAATGCACTGTGAAAAATCAACAGCATCAAATTCAATACATACCGCTTTGTAATTAATTCATAGTACCTACTTACTTCTTTTATATACGTAATTGTTGTGTACCTTTTATTTTAATAATAATAATAACAAACTTATTTATACTTATAACGGCAGAAATTTAACTTTAAATTATATTAACATTTGCAGAAATTTAACTTTTTTTATATTAATTGCTAAAAAATGTTTTACACCACTGCCACCGGTATGTTTCTAGTACCTGAGGTGCACTGGAGTAATGTTTTGAGTAATATTGTGACATTAATTGCTGAATCGTATACTGTAAGCCTGAGCCTAAATACGAATCTGACTGTTGAACTCTTTTGCACAACTTACTTGAATTCTTATACCTACTTGTGATGTGCCAGTTTATGTCTTTTATGCTGAGTATATTATTTGTACACTATATACTTGTTATGATGCTCCTGTAAAACTTAAAAATGTTACAAGTAAAAGCCTTTAAGGCGTAAATGAATAAATAAGTTAAATAAATAAAAAACCGGTTAATAGAGGAAACAATTATTGTAATGGACCACCAAGTTCAAACTTGCATTCAAGGAACATCGTACATTGGTTTTTCTCCTCCAAACGATAAGTCTCCAGTGTTGCCTCGTCGAACGCTATGCTAATAGTCTCATTACTTTATTTACACAGCCAAAATACCTTACATCAAATAACAATAAAGTTCAGAATAAATTTTGATTACTAGCGACCGACTGCGCGGCCCGTTTCGTGAAAATCTTAATTTTGGATTCGAGGCCAAAATACCTAACCAAATTGAATAATTTTTTTATCAAAAGTTATGCCGTAATCAAAGAAATAAATTGTTTTTCCCTGCGTGTCCTTTCTCGTGCGTCTCCGTTCCCCTCCCGCGTCCCCTTCCCCTCCGGCGTTCCCCTTTCACCTTCCCCGCCTTCCCTCTCCCCTCTCCCGCTCTACCTTCCCGCCAACCCCCCTCCAAGTTTTCTGAAATTATCCAATTTTCTGCGCAATTTAAAAAATTTTTAAAGCCGTTCTGAAGTTATGGCGTGACCAAGGGGAACAGGGATTAATAATTTTTATATTTATAGATATCTAGAACGGATATGTGCTATTTTTGTTTAAAATTATTATAATATACAGGTAATTAAAGAATTCGAACTTGCTTCATTTTGGAGGCAAATTTGGAGTTAATTATAATTATTATAATTTTATATTTTTAAATATGTCTTACCTTACCTACTGTGTTCATAAAAATGAATCACCGAAATGTGTTACAGCATAACTTCCGAACGACTGCACCAAATTGGATAATTCTTTTTTTGTTGTGTTCGTTATTACCAGGAAAAGGTATAATAATTAATGAAGAAAAAAATAAAATATCGTTATAAATGCGTGTAGTGATTTTAATTTAGATAATTCGACTAATTTAGGTTCCGAAGTAAATAGGTCTTTCGTACTTTAACTTTGGACCTATCAAAATGCTTTCCTTTGTTAGACATATTTTTAAATTTTATATTTCATTTTTAAATTAAATATAATAAAATTATTTTTTTTTGCTCATCATTTATTTACAAATAATTGCCCAAGTTGCCTTTAAAATAATTCATTTTAAACACAAATAGCATATAGCCTTACTTGTTTTTTGAATTGGTATACCGTCTGGTCCGTCTAATTAATTAAATTGTTTTTCAGTTTGGTTGGGTGTTTTGGCCTCAAATATAAAATTAAGATTTGAATGTTCCTCGTTATATATGTAGGGTTAAAATATAAGATACATGAGTATTATTTGTTCTCAGGAAACCGCTTTCGGCTCTGCCTTCTACTTGTACAACGGCCCAAGGGTAGCCTGCACAAACCTGCTGATAGGCCTCTCTTCTGCACGTCATAATCAGACCGACACAACCATCTACACACGAATTTCTGGATATCTTCCCTGGATAGAGAGCATGATGTGGCCTTAGGGTAGTCTTCTAAGGCGGTGCTTCTCTATCTGCGAAGGCGGCTCGAAAAACTTCGGTGCAGATTTTAAACCCTTTCACGACTACGAACACATTTTTTCACAATAACGAACTACCGTAACTACACTGCCAAAATTCAACATTTTTGTATTGGATTCGTAATTAATTTTTTTTACATTAGCTCCTTTCAGGAGGCCCTAAGGAAATTAATTTCCCTCGGGGCCGATATCATCTTTGATGTGCTAAGTGGAGGGTTTTTTAAGGAAAGGAAGAAGAAGAAGAGGTGGTTAGAAAACTGGGGGTCAACGTATCCAGGAGTGATTCAATCTCTCACTGCAATACAAGGCAATGAATGGGACGACAGAATCCGGCTGGAGAGGTGAAAAGGTTTCCCTCAACCAGTCTCTTCCAATCCAACCCGCCAAATTGTAGCTGGTCAAACACATATGCCGCCAAGGCCTAGACAAAATCTCACCGCATAAACCCGGGCATCCCTGCTAAATCACCGTACCAATAAATGGTTCGATAATTGATAACGATGTTGAGATTCATGTAAGTATCTAACATCAAGGTTCACTTGAAATGCTGAACATTTTTTTTTATAGTCAGAGCGGAATAGTTACTCAAAATCTTGATTTTCGCAAGCATCTGCAAAAATTTGGCGAGCTGGTATTTATTTATTTATTTAAACGCCATAAAACAGCTTTTAAATTAAAATGACACATGAGATTAACAGTATACAGTGGTACATAGGAGGGTATTAGTATTATATTATTAAGAACAAAATATGTAAGAATGTATGAATACACGAAAATAATATCGCTGAGTGATACAATTGTTGTTTATTAGAAGTTCAGTGAGATAATATTGAACAGAAATGTGCATTCATTTAATAATTAAATAATATGCAAGGTTTATAAGACCTGATATAAAACAAAGTGTGTTGTGTGTATTACAAAAACTAGTATTTAGGTATAGGATACAATTATTTAATGTGTAACCAAATATATGTAACTAAATAACCAAAAAAAAGAATATGAAGTACTTTAGGTATAGAATATTATAAAAAAAAAAATGAAACAATATAACTTTGTATAAACCACTTATATAATGTGCAAATCCGACCGGTTTCGGAACAAACGTTCCTTCGTCAGGGAAAGCTTATACTAATTTGACAGTTTAGAACAATGTTTTATTATGGTAGGGGTGGAGCCGTTGCTAGTTAATAATGTAGATTGGGTGGGTAGGTATTAGTGTAGAGTGGGTGGGTAGGGGACAAATCCATGATTGGGCTATATGACAATATTTTTTGTTTG
Organism: Limnephilus rhombicus; assembly: GCA_929108145.2. Classification (NCBI taxonomy): domain Eukaryota; kingdom Metazoa; phylum Arthropoda; class Insecta; order Trichoptera; family Limnephilidae; genus Limnephilus; species Limnephilus rhombicus. Next base: position 7,778,940 of record OV815293.1, read on the forward strand.
TTAATAAAAGATTCATTATTTTAAGGGGATTTTTTTAATTTCCAAGGCTTCTAAGTTATCTAAACGTTTTCCTTTATGATTAATATGAAGAATATTGATCCCTGTGTTTTTTTCAAAACTATGGTTATTTTCAATGATATGGTTAGCGAACTCAGAAAAATTATTATTATTAAGACACCTTAAATGTTCTTTGATTCTGATTTCAAAATTACGAGTTGTTTTTCCAATATAAAATGAGGGACAATCATTGCATTTGAGTTTATATATTCTCATATATTATATATTTATTCATTCTTTATATATTATATGGTTTATACAAAGTTATATTGTTTCATTTTTCTATAGTGGATAACCACAAAGTAATAGCTACATTCAAAAATATAGAATATTATAATATTATGTTATAAAAAACAGAGAATAAAAATATGTAAAATGGGTAACTCGATAGCAAGTGGAATCGTGCAAAATTATCAACATCAAGTATATCGATTTGCAAATCGTTGAATTCTACGAATTGGCTTATAAATAAAGTAATTTAGTATTGAAATTATTTTTATTTTATTTAAGAAGTTAGCTCTTTCAAATAAGGGTTGTCAGTTAGAGATTAAATAATAATGTTGAATTAAAAATATTGAGAAATCTCTTGTCGAAAACATTTTGTCACCCCTTTCCTTCCTTTTTTCCGTGCCTCTATTCTTACTATTTGTTTCGAAACTAAACACGATATAACATAAGCAAAGCAGCTTTGGCCATAGCGGGAAAAGAGAACTTGCTGCTTTATGGTGCCCCCCTCTTTGTCAAACGCAGGATTTTAGAAGACACAAGAGAGGATTTACGTCGCATCCCCTCGTCCACGGAGAACTGACAGGGGTGGGCGATGTGAACCTAGAATTTACTTCGTATCCCTAGTCCTGCCGGCAACGCCAGACAATAAGAACAAAGCACTGAATGAAAATAATCTCATTAAATGTGAAGATGATACCAACAAATCTAAGCGAAACATGAAAAGACACAGATAAACGAAAAGGTTACGGCCGCAAATGGGAGAGGAAACCCAGGATCTCTTGTCTCACCGAGATACAGCGCCTCAACCAACTTCATTTTCCCTCACGGCGCGCGGCGTACATCATATTTGGGGATGCTGTGTGAAGCGTCTTTTTAAAAAAAGAAGGAGAGGTAGTATGAGGAGTGTTCTGAGGAGCCCACTTTTTTTTTTTTTCATGAATACCGCACAAGAGTCCCAACTGCTCCCGCCTGGAGCCAGTCAGACTATGGCATCCACAATTGGGGTATGTTGTGAGGCTGAAGGTAGTGGAAGGGGAAGGAGATAGGGAAGAGGAAGGTGGGGAAGTACCTGGCTATTCAGATCTGGTCACCAAATACGGCTAAAGCCATTTCAAGCAACGTTTCAATTCTGAATGGTGGTCTTACACCAGGGCGATAGGGAGAGTATCTTCCACTCTGGAACGTGTCGCAAATATACTTTATATTATTTGTAATGAATAAATTGTGAAATTACACAAATTAATCAAATAAAATTTATTTTCCACGCCGGGATTCGATCCCGCGACCTTCGGAGTGCGAGTCAAGAGCCTTACCGCTGGACTACGCCGGCTGCGGCGCAAGGCGATTTTACAAGGGTCTTCTGATGAAGAGATCAAAATATCTCCCTTAACCGGTCTCACCCGATCCACCACCAAGACCTGGTCAAACCTCACCCATGAACCCGAACACTCCTGCTAAGTCATAAAACGTAGCTAACCACTTGGGGCGACCTGTGGCCGAGGTGTTGAATATCTATTATGTGAATTCCGGGACTTCGTTTAGATTCATTAGTATTTATTATCTTCTTTTTCAATGATACATTTTCTTATTGATGGGAGTAGCCTTAAAAACTATAAAAAAGATATTTCAATTAAAATTGAAAATGATTTCAATTCACTCTGAAAACACAAAATAAAATTATATTTTCGCGAGTTCAGCCGCCGTTATCCCAAATTAATATAATAACGGTTGGACTCGAGTCAATATCGTAAAGCAAAATTAAAATATAGTGTAATAGTGGAGGTAGTTTTAAGGGCAGGTAGTGCCCGCTCAAACAGAAGCAGAATGGAATAGTATGTTAGAGGGAGCACGCTAATATTAAAAACGAAAAAATTTAAGCGAAAATTGTAAAAATGCGTAATAAAACTCGACTCCTTTAAATAGAGCAAAAATCTGTTGGTGAATGTCTAAAATAGCAGAGGGAATTTCATATAATTTGCGTTTCGGTGTGAGGAATGTATAGGAACATATTTATATGTTTCTGAGAGCTTTAAAACTTAAGGTGTTTAAATAAAATATGTAATATATCGGTAGAAATGCGGGAAGCCGGGCCTTAAGTTATTGTAAGTACCTACCTATTTATTATGAAAATATTAATGCTGGGAAGAAGTGATTTATCGAAGAAAAAGCGACTTGAGGGCTGTTGTCAATATTTTTAAAATCCACTTCTGAAATCATACCAGAATACAGGTTTCTTAGAAAACTCATAACTCGTCTTCAGATGACACCCGATTGTTGTAACCAGCCAGAACCGGTTATAAAATCTTTTATCTGACATGTAAATGTTCATAACTATAATCCCACGTGAAGTTGTCGTGATATTGGGCTTCCCAAAAACAAAATTACCTGCGCACATAAAACAAGATGTTTCATGAAGGATAACAACTTTTTAATATTTATTTTTAATTTCTTAAACTTTATGAGTAAAATCTCAAATTATAATATTTAATTAAATGAACACAATATTAGCGAAACTCAATCGAAATCTGGAGACAGAAAAATCAGAAAAGATATTGGCTCCGCTGGGACACGAACCCAGGACCTTCCCCAGGACGAATCCCAGCGAAGCCAATATCTTTTCTGATTTTTCTGTCTCCAGATTTCGATTGAGTTTCGCTAATATTGTGTTCATTTTATAAAACTTTTTAATAGCCTTCCAAAAGCCATAAAGGAAGTCATAATCTTGGAACTTTTAGTGGAATATGTGAAAAAAAGGGTATTCTAATAAATGTTTTTTTCTTTAATCTTTGAAGACTTTCTTTAGACTGAAAATTGAATAACTGAACAGAATAACTAGAAAAAGATTTGTTTGCATCTAGGAATTGCCGGGACTTTGCACTGTTAGCCAATTTGACCCTTCGGTCGAATTTAACAGTATCATTCTTCGACTTAGAACTATCAACTTTATCTTCAATTTCCAAACGACAACTTTTCTTTATGACTTGTATAAAAATATTATTTAAACCAAAATAAACTGCAATAATTTTGTTCATTAGGTTTGGGTTCTGTTGAAGTTGGAGTTTTATTAGATAATAATAAGTGGTCTTTATATTTTTGGAGATATGCCAGTAAAATCACACTTAGATCAACTTTGTCTTGCAATTTCTTATCTGTATCACTGTTATTTAAAATCCTTCTTTTTTATTCAAAAAGAAGATAACAATAATAATCTAAACGAAAATATAAAAGACAACAAGACATAGAAAAAGATAATGGTCCCAAGTGGGACTCGAACACGGATAAATATATCTGATTAATCTTTCAAATAAAATTTAATCAACTCGTCCGCAACGTAAGCAGATATAAGCGTTAAAAATAGGACAGCAGTCAAGTACAATAAGCGTGTTTATACGCCAGCTCGTGTGTTTCCATAGAAATCGTTGTAACTGCGTTATTGTTTTAGTTACATCCCTAAAACAAAAAGTCAAAGGTCGATAGATAAGATCAAGCTGCACATTTCTATCAAGTTGTCTATGGAAATACATAACAGGAATCAGCTGTCAATCGCGTAGTTGACAAAAATATTTACCCGCGCAAATTTGCTAGCGGCAGCTCCACCGCGCTCCACATTTTAAATTTTTATTAAATATTTTTATATGAAATGATAAAAAAAGTGAGGTGACAAAAGTGTTTATTACACATATATACAATAGAATAAGTATTGTTGTTTGCATAATCTGTGATTTTAGTACCGTTTTCACATAAAAACATCACGTGAGCCATTTTTACGTATTTTTAATGTTTGCTTTCTAAATTTTAATATTTACAAATGCTAATATTTATTTGTAATATAAAAATTTGAAATCCTATTTTGTTACCTTTCTAATTCAGTTTTTACTATTCGGCTACGTTCAGAAATGTTTCATTTATAGAGCTTTAATTGTGAAGCGGTTATAACTAAAAGTTTTCGTAAAATGTCATTTCGTTTAAGACACCAATAGCTAAAATTCTCGAAAATTCGGAGGGGTTTTGTTATTTTACCGATTTTTGATTGCCTGTGTTTTTTTATTCTACTTCTTGATTATGTTGATTATCTTATGTATAAAAATCTCGTGTCACTGTGTTTGTGGTCGCAGTCCTCCGAAACGGCTTGACCGATTTTTATGAAATTTTGTATGTATATTTGGTAGGCATGAGGATAGGTTTTCAAGTATATTTCGTACCGCTAGGTGATTAGGGTGTCCCTATCCAGAAAAAAAGTTCTGTTTTTTTGACAAATTTTTTTTTTTGTATTTTTTCTTTATTTGGCACCAAAAGATACAAATTTTAACTTGCCTACCCCCACCCTCCCATTTTTAACAAATTTAACCGTCGTTCTTATTTCAAACAGAACGAAATTATTTATGTTGTTGAATGATGGATGGCGCTACGTCCGCCTCATCGAACTTTTATCCATACATTCGCAAGACATTCATAAGAAGCGTCGCGTCATTTTGATATTTCATTCGGCATCATGTTCTCGCGTGGGCAAACCATCGAGCTTATTTGTATTGGCTAAAGACGGACTGACAAAAAAGATCGTACACTCAATTGCTCTTCGAAATTCATATTTATTTTCTTTATTTCATTTTCCTACTTTAGTTGGTGTTTTTTTTTTATCGGCGGTCATCGTCTACAGCGCTCCATTTCGCTTTCTGTCATAGATCCCATCCCCACACACTTACAATACTTTCATTATTTTTTATTTAACAACCAAAATATTCACTAGAAATAATTTATATGGCAGAACAATGTTTGTCGGGTCGGCTAGTTGTTATATAAAAGTCCCATTGACCAAATGTAAAAAGTAAGTTCTTTTTTTTTTTTTACATGAGCTCCACACAGGAGGCCCTGAGGAAAATAATTTCCTTTAGGGCCTATGTCATTTTTGGGGATGCTGTGTGGAGGGTTTTTGTTTTAGGAAAGGGAGGAGAGGAGAGTTATGGGAAGGAAAAGGGTTTAAGGGGTGGGTAGGAATCTGGGGTTCAGTGTGTCCTGGTCATCCACCTCCAAGACCTAGACAAACCTCACCCCATGAACCCGGGCACCCCTGCTAAATCACCAAACGTAGCCAACCACTTGGGGTGACCTATGGCAGAGGTGTTGGTTATCCAATAAAGGTTCCCGGGGCGGCGGTACCCATTCCCGCCTCCCAAATTGAATATGTTCTTACTTGTTTTGTTTACTTTTTAGGTTGGAAAGACTATTATTGTTGATGATGATCATTTTTTATTTCTTATTTCTTCGCTCTGTTCAGTGTATTATGTTTGGCTAGGGAAAATATGGAAACCGGCGTGTTCGAGGGGTTAGGCTCTTTACTCGCAATCCGAAGGTCACGGGACGAATACCAGCGGGGGCAAATAAATTTTATTTGATTATTATGTGTTATTTCACAATTAATTAATTGAAAATAATATATAGTATACTTGCGGCATGTTCCAGATTGGAAGATACTCTCAGTATCGCTCTGGTGTAAGACCACCATTCAGAATTGAAACGTTGCTTGAAATGGCCGTTGCCGTAAATGGTTTGTGTTTCGTGATAAAATCTGAATAGCCAGGTACTTCTCCACCTCTCCTCCTTCTCCTCCCCCCCCCCTACGTAAAGCATCATAACAATGTTCACATCTATATAAATAAAAATCAATTGCTGTTCGTTTGTCTCGCTAAAACTCGAGAACGGCTGGACCGATTTAGCTGATTTTGAAATGTTTGTCGTAGTCCAGGAAAGGTTTAAACGGTGAAAAAATATGGAAAAATTTCGAGGAAGATAGTAAAAACAACAATTTCATTCTCCCATATAAACTGTTCTACTTACTTTCCTGTCAAACATTTGACGTTCGTCCCTTCGGTACGGTAGACTCGGGTCCACTCGAATTGAAACAAATAAAATAAAAATAATATAAGCCTTTTTTTAAAGTTTTATAATTCTTTGTAGAAGGCTCTGAAATGAAAACCAAAATTTCAACGCAATCGAATGAACGGTTAGCAAACACGTCAAATCCCCAATGTTTGAATGAAATAAGAAAGTCGTTCTGAATTAATTGCGTGACCAAGCGAAACAGGCAAATTTGGTACCTAATACAGGTACATATTTAAAATATCAATAATTGACAATTCTTTTAATACAAAAAAAACAGCTGCGTGCTAAATTTATTTCGTCAATATTAAATTAAAAAAACACACTTTGTAATGCACCACTTTTTATTAGAATTGATATTTAACAGCCAACCAGGTTTCGCTCATCTCGAGCTTCATCAGGGCTTATTATAACAACTGTTCCCATTCCCGCCTCCCAAATTGAATATGTTCTTACTTGTTTTGTTTACTTTTTAGGTTGGAAAGATTATTATTGTTGATGATGATCATTGTTTATTTCGTGTTACTTCGCTCTGTTAACAACAGTTGTTATAATAAGCCCTGATGAAGCTCGAGATGAGCGAAACCTGGTTGGCTGTTAAATATCAATTCTAATAAAAAGTGGTGCTTTACAAAGTGTGTTTTTTAATTTAATATATAATGTCACACCACAAAGTATTTGCTTCCTTCGATAATATTATTTCGTCAAACTCGTGGACTGTCAAACGTACAAAGTTTTCTGAAATTATTCAATTTTTTGCGCCATTTTCTTAATTTTTCTTTCCTTAAGAACCTTCTACAAAGTATTAGAAAACTTAAAAAAAAAAACTTATATTATTTTTATTTTATTTGCTTCAATTCGAGTGGACCCGAGTCTACCGTACCGATGGGACAAACGTCAAATGTTTGACAGGAAAGTAAGTAGAACAGTTTATATGGGAGATTGAAATTGTTGTTTTTACTATCTTCCTCGCAATTTTTCCATATTTTCTCACGTTGTTGTGAGCACGCCCGAGAAGGTTTCTATATATACTGGTGAGCTCTGGCATTATTGCAATTGGTGCCACGCGAACTGTTTGAAAACTGAATGTACCGGGACTGAATGTATGGAATGCGGGAGGGGGAGGTGGATGGGAGAGGGGTGAGGGAGGGGGGGAGGGGAGGGGAGGGAACTCGGGTGGGGAACTCGGGAAAGGGGGTTCGCGGGACGGGTGGGGAGGGTTTATATGGATCAATGTGTGTTTGTTACTCATTCACGCAAAAAACTACCAAATGGATTTTGATGAAACTTTACAATAATATAGCTCATACATCAGAATAACATATACGAGTTCTGGCATCATGAAATTTGTTCAAAAAAATTGCAGTAGGTGGCACGCGCGCTGTTTGAAAACTGAATGTCTCGGGAATGGATATATGGAATGCAGGAGGGGGGAGGGGAACCCTGGAGGGCGGAGGAGGACTCGGGAGGGGGAGAGGAACTCGGGAGGGGGGTGGCGAATATGAAAGGGGGTAGTGGAACTCGGGAGGGGGTTCGTGGGACGGGGGAAGGTGGGGGAGTAGAGTGAGGAGAGGGAAGATGGAGGAGGAGGAGTGGGAACGCGAGAGGGGAAGGGGACGCGGGAGAGGAAGGGGAAGAGGAAGATGAACGGGACGAATAGGAAAGGACGCGCAGGGAGAAACAATTTCTTTCAAATGGCGTAACAACGCATGCCGGGTACCAGCTAGTTATTCTTAGCTATATCTAATCGCATCCTATCTTAGTTATATAAAGGTATATTAAACTTTTCACAAGGGTCCCTTAAAACGATGTTCAGATAATAATTGCCGATAGTGTAATCACTCAGACACCACAGAATGTAGTATATATATATAGTAGTAGTACACCAGGCCGATACCATCTGTAACAAATTTATATTTTTGATAGAAATTGCATGACAAATATTACAGTTCGTTCATTATTCCGTTAGAATTGTATGACAAATCTAACAAAATGTGATATCTGGCGGATGATACATTCCTTAGACATGCTAATGTTGTTCAAAGAGCAATCTAAAATGTTTCAATGACAGTTTTATTTATTTATTTTTTATTTAATATAGATATATAGTACAGTGGTTTTATATAAATTTCATATCGGTATACAAATTATTTAAAATTGCAATCTCACCAAAGAAGACACTAGTTCTTGTGCTTGATGAGCGAGTTACACTAATTATAACAGAAATAGAATAACATTATGCAATAGGTAAGTATATAATGGGAACAATTGAAACTTCTGGATTATCTATAAGTGTAGGTGTACATACATGGGATACGGTTACATACTAAAATATTGTGCACTTAAGTGAAATTCGAAAAATCTAAATAAAATAGAGATGAATTGATAATACATAGAAAGAAAGAGAAAAGGAGGTAATTATTAAGTTAATTATTACCGATGAAGTGTAGCTTCAGTTTGAGTTTCAGTTTATTGATGTCTTTGGTTTTTTTATTTCAATCGGAAGGTTGTTGAAAAACTTTATTCCTAAATAGATATAATTGTTTTGCATTAGTTTGGTATTAAATTTTGGTATTTTGAAGTTGTCTTCATATGTTTTTGATTCATGGGTTTCAAATTTTTTGATGATATTATCTTTGTAAATTTGGATAATTGCATTTTTCTTGAAGATATTCTCTACTCGAGGCACAGTGAAATCGGCGAAAAGCGTTTCTGTTGGATAAGTGGAGGGTTTCTTTAGGATTACTTTAATGATTAGCTTCTGGATCACTTTGATCGGAGTTAGAATATTGTTGTATGACCCCCCCCATCCAATAATTCCATATTGAATTGATGACTGGATTAGTGCATAGTATACTCTTTTTAGATTGTTGAGTTTTAAAATATTTCTTAATCTTATGAATATATATATATATATATACATTTTCTGATACGCTTAACCAATTCGCAGATATGGCTCTTCCACTTCATATGTTGTTCTATTATCACTCCGAGATATTTAATTTCTGATACTGATTTCAATGTTGAACAGCCTTGGATACATGTTATTTTATTGCATTTGTTATTATGGATAATTATTTTAGTGTTGGGGATTGTTTTTATGAAATGTAAGTAATGTAAGATGAAATGTAAGTAACTGGCATACTTACATGAAATATACTTATATGGTATACTGACATTCTTATATAAAATATGCTGTCGGTATACCTACTTTCACAAAATATAACTATGTCTCCCCTGCAGAAAGGATGTACCGAATAAGAAAATATAAAACGGCTTGCATATTATATACTTTCTTTACCAGTTCGCATAAAAATCACGTAAAGAAACATTCCAAGCTATAAAACCACATTAGAAAAATAAACTACTCTTACTTTGCAACCAAACTCCACAACATCCTTCCCCAAGACATAAAACTAATAAAAAAATGTAATGAGTACAAACCAAGAATAAAAATATTCCTGTATGAGGTAATGAAAAACCCTAAAAAATAAACTAAAACTATAATAAAATAACTTTAGTCCGCCTCGGCAAAGGACCACTCTTGAGAAAAAACTTAGAAAAACAATATCTGTACTTAAATTCATCATTATGTTTTGTATATACCTACTCGTACGTTACTGTAAAAGCCCGTAAATTTTCCGGATAAGTTGCTATAAAAAACCAAGTACAAAATAAATAAATTCGTACGATATCCACACCAACTTATTTTTAAAGGTATTTTTGAAGTCGATTTTATGTTTGAAATTGATAAATAATGCACAAAAAATTTTCAATTTTATAATAATTATAATTACTTTGCAACAAAACTTTATAATACACTTCCACTGACCATTAGACAGCACACTAATCACATGAAATACAAAACAGATACCAAGTTTTGGATCACTACCAAAGACAGATCATATATCAACAATATTTTTAGAACCTCCTAATGCATGCTAACCCATTGATACGATGCTGATTGTCCTTGTACTTTTACTCTAAATGTAAATAACATTGTTGTTGTTATCCTTTATACACTATTTTTAAACTATTTATGTTAAAATGCGCCTGCTCTCAACACAGGAACACCTAGTAAGACAGGCACAGCACAATTACCTATGTAACATAAAAAAATTAGGATTATAATAAAAAAAATTAAAAAAAATTTGGAGGTCAACTGTCAGAGGATCAATTGTCGGCTAACCTTCTAAAACAAGGTTTGTGAAATGGACAGTAGCGTTTTATCCAAGGAACTATTAGTTATATGGAGGTAATCCTCTCATTCTAAGGCATAATTGAACAGATAATGCAGGAGTAAAAATAAAGATGGATATAAACGTGAAATCCTATTTATATACTATTTTGATTAATCTTTAAGACGAATCGGCTTGCAGTACGAGTATGAACATAAAAAAATATGCTACGAATAAATCGAAGCTTTTACTAGCTTTTCTATGTATTGGAATTACAATAAAATTATTATTTACGTAACAAAAAATATAAGCGTAAACCAAAAAAAAAAAGTTTTTTCATGACTTAACTATCAAATAATACAAGAAACAATTTTTTTTAAATACCCCTTTATGGCTAAGACTATTTTTGAGGTTTTCCATGTTCTAACTTTTTTTCGTTCTTATAAAATTATGCACAAAATAAATAAAAAAACACCTTTTAGCTTACTAGCCTCGTGCAAAACGACGCTCGATTTTAAAATTTAGCAGGCATGAGATTCGAAATATTTCTAGCGTTTATAGGTATTCCTCTTAACTGATATAGACAATATTGTAAGATGTGGGAGATTTATACAAGATGTGGGAGAAGGAAAAAAAATTAAACGGCTTTTACAACGACCGTCGACGACATGTATACGATATCTGTCTGGGACTGTATGTAAGCAAACTTTACAAAAGGGAACTATAAATCAACCAATAATATAGCTCTGGGGTACATTTTTCCTACCTAACCTAAAATAATGCCAATTTTTTTTTAAATTTGCTAACGTAGAATCCTTTGGAACAACATTTTACAGATATGTAGATAAACATAATTTCTATTGACAATGAAATGATTTAAGCGAGAAGCATACTGAGCCGACGCAACGTTCTTGTCTATTCCTGTCCCGTTCACACTGGCCGACGTACGTACGCTTCGCTGTGACCACGTGACAAGGAGTCTCTGGTTGTGCGCAGGCGCGTTTGATTCGACACATTTGACATTTATTTTTTAGGTTTTGTTTATGTGATTCTCTTGTCAGCAGACGATAGCTTTGCCATGTCTTCTGAAAGCGAATTTGAAGATGATCTGCTACGATTATTATTATTAAATCAATATTCTCGTAAAAAAAAAATAAAAAAGTGAGAAGTATTTGGGTCCACAACATTAACAAACAAAGACAAATGTTTGGAGAGTTCCATAGTAAAGGAACTAGAATCTGATGACGGACGATTCTTCATATGCTTCCGTATGAGTAAAGTGGTATTTGAAGAGCTTCACAGCATAATTGAATATGACATAAAAAAAGAAAACACACGTCTTCGAAAGTCAATTGGGACCAGAGAAAGACTGGCAGTGTGTCTAAGGTTTGATTGTCATTCATTATAGGGGTATAATATTGAAAGTCATGCCATGAATGGCTGAAATTCCCTCCCAAGCTGCACTGCGTATGCAGAATCTCTATAATCCTGTGATTTGATTTTATAAATAACTTCGTGCCGTCTAACAGTTTCAATGATCTGTTCGTCATCCATTTTTGAATAATATCTGTCAAAAAAACAACCACAGATAAAGCGAAACATAACGTTAGATGCTTAGATAACACCAAAAAGATGTAAAATTATCTCGTAGTAGACGTGACCATACCCCCTCCTCCTTCCACATGGCCCACGCCGATATGGCTGTGGCAGATCCGCGTCGCGTAGGGGGCGTCGGTTTGTATTGCGTGGGGCTAGTCTGATTCTAAAGCACCCGTTTCCATAGAAAATGTATGGATGGTAAGTAGTCCAGATATGGAAATGGTGACCACTACCTACATCGCGTCGCGTTGCGTGGGCTTAGTGTGGTTTTACCTTTATTTCTTTCGAATTTGGCTTTGAATATCCATAAAGATTTTAAAAAAAATGCCAGATCTACGATAAATTCACAATCCCATCCATTCCAACTAACCATATTAAATGTAAAACTTAAAAAAACGTGGAATAGCTGACTCCGTCCAAATATTCAAATGTTGGTCACACTGTATGCCAAATTTACATAAAAATTCTATTAAACTACATTTTTGAGCAAAAAACAATGTTTCAGCTAGCGGCATGATAATTTACAGAATTATCCAGAATTATCATGGAATTTTCGATGATCTTCTGTAACTAATATTTGAATTCTCGCGCGTTTGCTTCGGAATGCGATGTAGTCCTTATTTAGCCTTACGCACAATCCGCCAACTTCCTAAAGACGAACAAGATTCGTATCCCCTTGCCACAGAGATAATCTCCAGAGATATTTACATGGACGACATTGCGACTAGTGTGATGTCCGAACCGCTCGCCGTTGAATATTCTCGTCAGTTGATAAATTTGTTTAAAGCCGGAGGCTTTGATTTAGTTAAATTTTCTAGCAATTCTTCCAAACACCATGTCACCATGATACAGGCAGCTGCCTAGTATGGTGACCTAATGTATCTCCTGAAGTAAATTTATTATGTATGTAACATGTACTTATAAATAAATAAAAAATAAAAATAAAGTATTGCTAAATGTTCCAGAATTTAACCGTCTCTCTAGTGTTGTCGAATTCCATGATGAAACTTATTACAAGATACTGGGGCTTCGGTGGCTTCCATCACAAGACATGTTTACTCTAAGCGTCAACTTGGAATTCAGCGAATGTACTAAACGCAATATGTTATCAACAATCGCACATCTGTGGGATGTAATGGGGTTTGCAGCACCTGTCATTTTGTATGCAAAGTTACTAATTAGGTCGCTCTGATTACTGAAAATAGACTGGGATGATACCCCTCCACCAAGCATCAGCAACCCTCACTACAGAATATCCGCATCCCTCGACATATAGGAATTAACAATAATGATTCTGTAATCACCATATTGGGGTTCGCGGATGCCAGTGAAAATGCTTATGGTGGAGTGGTTTACGTTCACGTTTCGAATAATTCAGGGGGCAATCAGAAACCTGTACATTTAATTTGCGCGAAGTCAAAAGTAGCTCCTGTTAAAACAGTTTCTCTGGCAAGGTTAGAGCTGTGCGCCGCTCTGCTGTTATCAAAATTATGCAGAGAAGTATATAATACGCTATCATCTCGACACCGCATAAAATCCATTTTCGCATTTTCCGACTCAACCGTTGCAATAAGTTGGATTCATTCTTCCCCGCATCGACGGCAAACGTTCGTTGCAAATCTTATTAGTAAAATTCATGACAATCTAGAACCGCATAATTTTTATCACATTGCAGGACAGGACAATCCCAGTGATTGTTTGTCGCGAGGGTTAACACCAGCCCAATTACTTACGCATCCATTATGGTACCAAGGCCCGCCGTGGACGCATCTCAATGTAGAAAATTGGCCAATTGAGCCCTTCTGTACTCGCGATTTATCAAATATACCAGAACCTAAAGTTTTAGCGTTTCCAATAACTACCAGTGAATACTCCATTTATATCTATTGGCTAATAGAATTTCATCGTGGTCAAAATTATTACGCATCACAGTCTACGTACTACGGTTTGTACGAAAAAATACCTAGTTACGTTCAAATAACATTAAATCACTTTAAAATGGCTGAACGGACAATACTTTATGCTGTACAAGTGGTTCATTTTAAGAATGAAGTAAGACACTTACAAGAGAAACGTAATGTGTCACGAGTATTAAGAAAATTGCGTCCATTTTTAGACAATAATCTTATTCGTGTTGGAGGCAGATTAAAAAATTCTGATCTCAGCTATAATTCTCAACATCCGATTTTGTTACCAAGTAAAGAACTGTAAATCCATAGGCCGCTGGTTCAAATCCGGCTCGAAGGAACAAATGTTTCAGCTAGCGGCATGATAATTTACAACAAATTTTGTTTATGCATTTGACAAATGATAATATTGCATAGTAGGTATTGGGATTTACTCACTCGCGAGACTCTGGAAACGGTATCTTCCGAACACCTTGCACTTGGTATTAACTTGTTCCATTGAACAATTGCGATGCGAATCTTAGTATTAATAAAACTAAATTGAATTGTATTAACTTTCACGTGAATCGGAAATGCTTCCGGCTTGTACACTGCGTATCTCGGAACAGACCGGTCGGTAGCGGGCGGGGAAGACGGGAAGACAGGAGGGCACAATAATTATCACGGAAAACAATATTCTGGTTCCAAAATACACGCACAATAGCGCAGCCAAATTCTAAAATGGCGCTAACAAACAAATTTCAACAAACACAAATGAACATTAACGGAAAATTGACAAGCGTTAAAAGAAACATAAAAAAAACTCCGATAACATACACAAGCCTTGGACAAAGATAACACAAATACCAGGCAATAAAAGCATTCATCAATCTTTTACTCGATACAAAAAGATGATGGAAACAAAAATCATTTCAGGTATAAAATAAAAAAAAATAACATTGTTTAAAGAATAAAATGGCAATAAAATAAATTATAAAGTAAAATAATAAAAGGTATGAATTTGTAACACAGAAAACGATCACAACACATCCTTTACTGTAAACACGTTTCTCAGACGATCATTCGTGGTTTCACCTCACCCACGCCTATGGGATCTCTTTTCTATGGCATTCAGTCTACTTTCATCCTTTCTCTGCCACTAACATGCTTCACTACCATTCATCGAGGAGGTACCATCACTAAATTGTGGACTGCTAGCTTCGCATCTTTGGACAGTTTTTTGTTAGCGTCAACTGCATTCAGATCTCCATGCAACTTAAGCAGATATATGTGTTAGAAATACGATAGCAGTCAAGTACAATAAGCGTGTTTATACGTCAGCGCGTGTATCTCCATAGAAATCGTTCTAACTCCGTTATTGTTTTAGTTACATCCCTAAACCAAAGAGTAAAAAGTTGATAGTAGATCAAGCTGTACATCCCTATCAAGTTGTTTAGAGAAATACTTAACAGGAATACGCTGTCAGTTGCGTAGTTGACACAAATATTTACCCGCCCAAATTTACTACCGGCGCGGCGGCTCGACCGCGCTCGACATTTTTAATTTTTATTAAATATTTTTATATGAAATGATAAAAAAATGAGATGACTAAAGTGTTTACTACACATTTATACAATAGAATAAGTATTGTTGTTTAGATAATCTGTGATTTTAGTACCGTTTTCACATAAAAAACATCACGTGAGTCATTTTTACCTATTTTTTATGTTTGCTTTCTAAATTTTAATTTTTACAAATGCTAATATTTATTTGTAATATAATAATTTGAAAGCTTTTTTTGTAACCTTTCTAAAACAGTTTTTATTATTCGGCTACGTTCAGAAATGTTTCATTTATAGAGCTTTAATTGTGAAGCGGTAATAACAAAAAGTTTTCGTAAAATGTCATTTCGTTTGAGACATTTTAAGGGCTTAAATGGCGATTTTCGGAGGGGTTAATGGAGTTACCTGCATTTACCCTTCTTTCAATATCTGTATCAACCTTTCCATCTCTAGTAAATATATTAATCGGATACAAAAACTCTTCCACTTGCTCCAAGTATTCATCATTCACAACTATATAGCAAACTGTTTTCTTATTCTCTCTTTCAAACATCATGGCGTTAGACGTAAATTAAAGGCTTTATAAATAAAATCTCGAATTAGCCTACACTTTTAGCTATACCCAGAACAAATTGAGTCACCAACCCACCTCCCCCCCTCCCGGATCGAGATAATAGATCTACTATCGCCATGGCGATAATGTGAAGGCTGCCTAGTGAAATAATGATTTATTCCCCGTTTCCAACTAAATAAAAGAGGCTGAGTTATTTTCTACCCCTTTCTACGATGCCGTAACACCTCAGTAAATATAAATCACAGTCTTACAAAAATTTCAAAGATTCACGAGATATTTCTTCCGCTATTATTATAATATCAGAAGATACTGTACCAAAAAAAACGAATTATTCAGGAAGGAAAAGAAAATTAAAAGCAAAACTTGTTACGTTATTATCGCTGTTAATGATTAAACTTTGAGGAAATCTCTCGTTTTCGTGTTTTTAATTTATTATAGCGTCACTTTATTTATACAAAGATCTGACTGACATTAAAAAAAATATTTGTTCATTTCAACATCTAAAATAATTTTCAGATCAATCTGTGTTGTATTTCAGAAGATACTTGTATACAGATATTATATGACTGAAAAATATATATCGATAAATTTGGATAAATATTTAAATAAATTGGGCATTATTGGTGAATGTCAGTATGGCTTCCAAAAAAAAAAGCTGTGGTAAACTTCTCGAAAAATTTTCTAATTATATAAATTCACAGCTTAACTCTAGAAAACATGTACTGGTATTATTTATTGATTTCTCAAAAGCTTTCGATACACTCAGCCACACACAATTAATCAAGGTACTTGAAATCATAGGTATCCGTGGTAAAATACTATCATTTTTCAAAAACTATTTAACAAATAGAAAAAGGTATCTTAAGATTTTGAATGAAATGAGTAATTTTAGATTTATAAAATCAGGAGTACCGCAAGGGTCAATTTTAGGCCCTAAATTATACATTATATATGTCATTGCCTTGTCTAAACTGTTTAAAATAGCCCGTAGATTCATTTTTGCAGATGATACTGCACTAGTTGTATCAAATGAAAACCCGGAAATAGCAATATGAAGTTCTAGCATCAAATTTCTTAAACTTCCATTTATTTTACAAGGTTCTAACATCACTGTAACCTTTGATTATTATCATTTTGTTTGTATCTCAGTTGATTGTTTTTACGAGGTGCATCGTCATTTGTCACTTTGGTTGGATAAGGTTAAAACTTTGCCTTACTATGTTCTGAGGTGTACGTTTGCAAGAACGAATCGAACAGTATTAAAATCGTAGCGTCTGCGTGGTTGAATTTCAGAACTTAGCTACGAGTGCATGTCGGACGCCACGCCAAACGCGCCGCGCCACAAATAAAATCTGTGTACGTGGAATTTCACACAAAGCTACTGTTATAATTCGGTTTTAAATTTAAAAATTCGACACAAGATGTCGCTCCTTCCGTCAGCAAGTTGGACGGGGACCTCTCCCTCTAAGTATAACTGCTACGAATTTGTGAATATTTGGTATCTCTTCGGATATGAAAATATTGACGGTAATACATGTTGTATCAAGTGGCTTTGTTTAGTTCTGAAACAGCTTAAAAAATAAACCGATGTTCCCAAGTCCTTCATTGTTATTTTTTCCTTTGTCTTCCTCCTTTCCTTGAAAGTCCCCACTTAGTTACTACAAAAGAAGAAGATGTTAAATACCTACATGGAACACATCTACAATATTGCACAAAATCTAAGATTACCTACATTAAAGGAGTTGAAAATTCGCAATGATATCGTTCACATCTTAATTGTGAAAATACTCATCAATACAGGGTGTCCCAAAAGAAAGTTGATATTTGTTTTGCTTTCTGAGTGAACGCAACTTTTCCGAGGGGCGCGGGGGGCATGCCAATCAGTAGTCTGGCTCTTGGGAATTTAGTCGCTATGAAGCATTTCTCGGGAGCGACCGCGCGTTGTGCGTGCGTGAGTTTTACAAAAATGGTGATTCGGCGACTGTAGCTCGTAGAGGATTCTGCAATATTTGAGGTTTTCGTCAATTCAATGATGCGCCAAGCATTCCTCTCATTCGAAAATGGGTCAAAAAGTTTGAAGAGATCGGTACAACGCTGGCAAAACCAAAATCCGGGCAACCAAGGTCATCGAGAACGGTAGAAAACGTAGAGAGTGTTTATCAGTCTTTTCGTGACGACTCAAACTTTTCCATTCGGAAGCGCGCAAGTGCTTTAAATGTGCATAGATCATCGTTACACAGCATTTTGCACAAAGACCTAATGCTACACCCCTACAAACTTACTGTCTAAAACCAAAGAACATGGTTCCAGCAAGACGGTGCAACATTACATACGTCCAATACGTCTCTACCATGAGTTCATGAAATTTTTCCTGGCAAATTGATCTCCACGAGAGATGACATAAATTGGTCTCCTCATGGTCCTGACCTAACCCCTGTGGATTTTTTCCTGTGGGGTTATCTCAAATCTAAAGTGTACGCTAAAAATCAGACTTCCCTGATGCAATTAAAAGAAAATATCCATCATGAAATGGCAGCCATCACGAAGCCTCCCTGGCGAGGCGCCACCTAGCGCCACCTAGCGAGAGATTTAGCAATAACAATGCCTCTCTCACAACAATAAAGTTGGTTGTTTTTAGGTGGAAAAATGTAAAAAGCAGTAATTGTTGGATGAAACACTAGTATATATTGAATTATTTGGCGGGTATTAGATAAGCCGACATAGCTCAGTGGTAGAGCACCTGACCGGCAATCAGAAGGACACGGGTTCCAGTCCCGTTGGCGGCATGTATCTTTTCTCGTAAGAAGTTTTTTTTCAATGTAGATGAGTGTTTCAGGCTGATAATTATTGCTTATAATAATTGTTAAAAAACGCAGTCAACTGTTTTGTTTCACAGAAATTAGATTTACAGTCCACATCCTTTCTCGTATCACGATATTGGTCGTAACAGACTATATATTATTACATATGATGTCATTGCTTTATCTCGGTTACTTTGTCCCAGTGACTTTAAAAACTTTCTCAAAATCTGTTTAACATAGGCCACTTTCTTGGATTTCATAACGACTTGGAAAAAATCGGTTTATAGATTTTTTTACTAAGATTACGAAAATGTTTAGTTAGTAAAATTTTTTTGAAATGTACAATTTTTTTTATTTTTAAACAAATAAATCTATTATTTGGGCCCGTGACGTCACTACATGAAAATGTCCCGTCTCCGAAAATGTTTCTCTTAATTTTGTAAAATTCCACACTGATTTATTTTTTTATATGGCAACACTTTGATTTCAGGCTAATTTTTTAATTTGACATTTAACGTTCATTAGATTTATTGTTTGTTCTCTGCGTTTTGCTCTCTGCATTTTGTTTGACTTTTTGACAGATGTTATAAAAGAACACCCCGTACATTTTACGCTGTCTGTATAATGGTAGTGGTGCTGATTTTAACAAAATCAATTTTTATAATATTCTTATTATTATTATAATTTACAAGTACAAGTATATATCATTGGATTTAGTGATATAGACGTTGAACATTATAATGATTTATGATCAATAAGATGGATTAAGGAAAAAAATATTTAAGAGATGTAATATTTTTGGTATGCCTCGTTATTCTCCTGCGCCATTTCTTGTGAAAAACGTTCTTTTTTTAAAATGATTTTCGGCGATGTAATGCAAGCGGGTGGTGTGGATTTTATAAGGGTTGGGTAATGGCGTTGTGTTTCGTTAGCCACAGCAACGTGTGTCCGGGTCTGCTAGTATCCATTATAATTAATTTGCTCCGAACTACCAGAGATATTACAAAAAAAAAGTTTTGCCTTATTGCTTGTAAACAATTGCTCCCGTCTGAAGTCAGTGAGACAATGGCATCCCAAAATTGGGGTATGTTGTCAGATGAAGGTAGTGGGGAGGGGAAGGAGATGGGAGGAGGAAGGTGGGGAAAGAGTACCTGGTTATTCAGATCTTGCTTAAACTATTTCAAGCAACGTTTCAATTCTGAACGGTGGTCTTACACCAGGGCGATACTGAGAGTATTTTTCACTCTGGAAGGTGCCGCAAATATACTATATATTATTTTTAACTAGCAAACCCAGACACACGTTGCTGTAGCTAACGAAACCCAACGCAACGCAATTACCCAACCTTTATAACCAACGCCATCTGTTATCAAATCCACACCTTGAAAAATTATATACCTAAAAACCATCCTCGTGAATCACTCTATTTATTGGTGAAAACCTGAGGAAAATAATTTCCCTCCGGACTTATGTCATCTTTGGGCATGCTGTGTGGAAGATTTTTTTTAAGGAAAGGAAGGAGAGGAAAGTTCTGAGAAGGAAGGAATCCGCCATCAAGACCTAGACAAACCTCACCCCATGAACCCAGGCACCCCTGGAACCTAGAGCCGAGGTGTTGGTTATCCAATAAATGGTTCGCGAGGCGGTGGTACCCATTCCCGTCTCCCAAATTGAATTCCCGCCATCCATCTCCTTCCCTTCCCACTTACCTTCAGTTACGTCACAACTCGGGAGCAGTTGGGACTCTTGTAAAGTATGTACATAAAAATATTTTTTCCTCTTACCTCATTTTGTGAGACAAATATTTTTTGAAGGGAAACTTCTATAGCCCCGCTGTGATTAGGATTTTGTATGAAACGGAAATGACGTTTACTGCACCTGCGGCGCATCAACTGCGCTCATTGGCCGCTTTGATTATGATGTCACTTTTAAAGGCTCCTATTGGTTGTGATACAAAACGGAAATTAAGCCAGGTCTGCCCTCATTTGTCGCTTTGATTATTACCTCACTTTTCAAGTATTGGTTCACATTGTTTTGGTAAAGTTTCACTTCTACCGCCCTCGAATTTTTATTTATTTTATATGTCTCATTATTATGAAAAAAAAAATGCTAGCAATTCAGGAATAAACTAACAATGTGCGGTAGTAAATACGGTCGATGGATGTGGGGATATTAATGTGCATCATATTTCATACACGTCGGCTGTTACGAAAAAGCGATAAAATTTCTTATAAAAAACGTGTTTACCGAGGCGAGAAATTACGAGCATTACATGAGGAATCAGGTTGCTGCGGTCCAGTTTTCAAATGAGTTATTACTATTGTGGAAAACAAATGTGACACGAGGTGATAACACATGCGGTATTAGCCACGTTTTTTGTGGAGTTAAAAAGTACCCCCGGTTTTTTTATATCCGATAAGTAGTGACTCACTTCCAGCAGTTTTTTTACTCCCAGACATTAATTTTTTTTTATTTTTTTTTTATTTTAGCATATAAAATATAATGTACATTTAGATTATGTAATAATTTGCGTACATTCATGTTCAAATATCTTAATTAATACCACTCTTCCATGGAAGCATTAGCTTGTGTCTGGAAGAGTAGCGTACATTTTTTAAATGCTGTATTATATCATAAGTTCTTAAATTACAATGTGAATGTAAAAAAAAACAATAAGTTGTTAGTTCGGTGTTATGTAATTATAAGTATTTATCAACTATCAAACAATTTTATTATTTGGATAATGTATCTAGAATTATTGTAATTAGTTGTTAAAAACAAAACAAAATTTAACTTATTTGAAGAATGGAGTATCACTAGGAAACTGAAATATAAGTTATTCTTGAGATTAGATTAGTCGGAAACTTTTTTTTTTTTTTTGAGATTATCTTTAAAATATTTTTTAACAGTGTTTATTAATTGGATTTTATCATTAATTTTTCTAATTTCATCCGGTAGTCGGTTGAAAATAAGTCTTCCTTGATAAGTATAAAAATTTTGTGAAGTGTTTAATTTTGGGCATGAAAACATATATTTATGTCTTGTACGGTTTTCAGTTATAAATCGATACTTTTCTTTTTCTTTTATAATTTGAATCAATGCATTTTTATTGTACAGATCTTTGAATGAAGGTATTTTGAATTCCTCAAATAATTGATCCGTTGGGTAGTCAGAAGGTTTTTTTAATATAATTTTAATTATTAGCCTCTGCACAACTTCAATTGGGGAAAGATTAGTTTTGTATGCGGATCCCCAGCTAATGATAGCATATTGTAAAGTTGATTGAACCAAAGCGTAATATATTAGATATAAGTTTTTTACAGATAAAAAATTTCTGATTCTTAAAAATATATAAATCAATTTTCTAATTTTTTTTACAACTTGACAAATTTGTTCCTTCCATTTCAAATTTTTATCGATAATAACTCCTAAATATTTGATTGTGTTTGTTGTTTTTAATATTGTGCAGTTTGGGATACAATAATTTTTACTATGTGTTTTGGAATTATCATGGATGATGATGTCAATGTTTTTAGGGGTATCATTTTTGTGTATTGCAAATGGAATTACAAATGTTTTATCACTATTTAGTGATAGTAAATTTACGTCGAAGAAATTCTTTAAAATATGTATGTCTTCGGTGGCTTTAAATGTTACTTTTTCCCAAGTTTTATCGCTAATTATTAGTACCGTATCATCGGCATATGAAGTAATTTGGCCATGTAGTGGTTGAAAAAAAATGTCATTAACATATATGGTGAAAAGGATTGGTCCGATTACTGTACCTTCCGGGATTCCAAAGTCTGATATTTCTTTATCGCTATTAATTTGATTTATTTTTACGACTTGCGGTCGATTTTTTAGGTAGTTCGAAATCCATTTAATCGCATTGTCTTTTATACCTAAATTGTTCAGTTTTTTTAGTAGAATCTCATGGGATATACTATCAAAGGCTTTTCTGAGATCAATAAATATACCGGAACATTTTTCACCTTTATCCAATGGTTCGTTGATGTATGAGGTTACATTAGCAATAGCATCTTGTGTGCAGAGTGACTTTATAAAACCAAACTGGTTTTTGTGAAGAATTTTATTACTTTCTAGGAAAGTGACCAATTGGTTTTTCACATTTTTTTCAAAAATCTTTCCAATGTTTGAGATTAGACAAATTGGACGAAAGTTAGTCACTTGTTGTGGATCTCCAGATTTATAAATAGGTGAAATAATTGTACTTTTATAGTTTGTCGGAAATATTCCTTCTGTTAAACTTAAGTTTATCAAATGAGTAATTGAAATACACTACAAAGAACTAGCGATTTGAATGCGGTTTGCGATTGTAATGCTGCAGTGCGATGTCGTCATCATAATCACTCTTGGCTCTACAACCCCTTGTAGGAATGGCCTTCTCTCCTGTTTAGAAGCTCCCAGGTAGATATATCTTTGAGGACGTTGTTGCTCCATCTTTATCTTCTTCTTCCCAGGCTCCTTCGCCCTATCGGTCTTGAGTTCAGCAGGGACTTTGGTCCTTAAACAGAGTATATAGCTCATTTTTGTAACGTCTGCGCCAAAATCCATTTTTAAAACCGGTCCGAAGATACGCCTCAAAATTTTCCTTTCAAAAACGTCAAGTGCTCGCTCATTCCTCTTAGTTTCTCGTAGATCTGATAAGTGTTTTTTTTATACACTAATATCTTGGTGTTTCTGGACAGCAAGATATTAGTACTGTATTTGGTTTTGTAGACGGAAATAACAGCGAAATTTTTCAGCGATGCGGTGCCGTGTATAGAGTTTTTTATCAGGGTAGGAAAAACACCGCATTAATTAAAATTAATTTACCATCCTATTATAGACGTGGCAAGTTTTGTTAAGAATGTCTAAGCTAATTAATCAAATTTCCGTACAATCGATTCATTTATTTACTCATAACATTCAGTTTACAAATTAAAAATAATAATTAATATTTGACAAGTTCAAGTATTTCCCCAATAAATGTAGTCATAATTTGTCTCGACGCCACCTAGCGAGAGATTTAACACTTACAATGTCTCTCTCGCAAAAATAAAGTTGGTTGTTTTCAGGTGGAAAAAATATAATAAGCAGTAATTGTTGAATGAAACACTAGTATATATTGAATTATTTGGCGGGTATTTGATAAGCCCCCATAGCTCAGTGGTCAAGAGCAGCTGACCGGCAATCAGAAGGACACGGGTTCAAGTCCCGTTGGCGGCAAGTATCTTTTCTCGGAAGATTTTTCAATGTTGATGAGTGTTTCAGGCTGATAATTATTGCTTAAAATAATTGTTACCCTTTGTGCTATGCATAAAAATCTTGTCTAAATGTTAGTTTATAAAGTAAAAATAATAATTAAAACAAATGTATTTACAAATTGTGGTGCAAGAAGAATGCCGACGTTATCAGCGCATGCTGTACAGATTTAACGATAGTGACCCTTTGCAATTGTTTGAATTTAATCGCGTCACATTCGGCATGTCTTGCAGTCAACTTGCGTCGCATGAAAAACCTCGTTTCCCACTTGCTGTAAACCTGGTGGAAAAGGGCTCATTCTACATGGACGATTTTGTCACCAGTTGCTCGTCGGTCGAGGAGGCTTCCGAGTTGTCTACGGAATTGATTCAACTATTCGCCGCGGGAGGATTCGATCTTGTAAAATTCTCTTCTAACTCTCCAAAGTTTTTATCCACGATTCCTACAGCTTGTCGTGTTAAGGAACATGTGGAGTTTAATCCCGATGAAAACCTGAAAATACTAGGACTTCATTGGATACCCGCTTCTGATCATTTCGTATTTGTCGTACACACCGACGAAAGAACTTGTACTAAACGAAACATTCTCTCGACGATTGCTCGTCTTTGGGATTTGATGGGTTTCGCCGCACCAGTTGTATTATTGGCTAAGCTGATAATTAAATCTCTATGGGAGTATAATTTGGATTGGGATGATACTCCTCCTGAAACAGTTTTCACACTTTGGCGACAGTTTAAAAAAGAATTGCCATTAATGCAATCTATTAAAATTCGTCGTTTTTTAGGAATCGAACCCCAGTGTATATTAACGCTTATCGGGTTTTCAGACGCAAGCGAACGCGC
The DNA here is from genome assembly GCA_929108145.2 of Limnephilus rhombicus. Classification (NCBI taxonomy): domain Eukaryota; kingdom Metazoa; phylum Arthropoda; class Insecta; order Trichoptera; family Limnephilidae; genus Limnephilus; species Limnephilus rhombicus. The sequence continues at coordinate 7,803,809 of OV815293.1, forward strand.
ATTTGAAGGTGTTATTTACCTACATGTTTACTGTCCGAATACTGATAAAACCACAATTAATTTATTATGCACTAAATCCAAGGTCGCTCCGGCTAAGACGATCTCACTTATGCGATTAGAACTATGTGGAGCGCTAGTACTTGCACGATTAATGCATACGGTCAGTAATACCTACACATCAAATTCGAAAGCTCATACGACTTTAGCTTTTTGCGACAGCACGGTTGCTCTAGCGTGGATAAATTCACCGCCTACAAAATGGCAGACTTTCGTTGTCAACCGTGTCTCACAAATACAAAACCATCTGGGGGCTGAATACTTCCATTATATAAAAGGACAAGATAATCCCACCGACTGCTTGTCGCGGGGTCTTGCGCCCGCTCAACTAATCGACCATCCGTTACGGTTTAACGGCCCCGTCTTTGCCCAATTACCTAAAAGTGATTGGCCTTTACAACGTTTTAAAACGTAAAATTGGCCTTTTCAACGTTTAAATCTGTGAATGATCCTCCCGAACGGAAAACAAAAATTTTGATGTCCATTCAAGACATTAACCGCCTCAAAACAATTGCTCCTCCGTTATTGTGTGCACTAGCCTCTCGTGTTAGCTCATGGCCGAAATTAATCCGAATAGTAATTTATGTTCTTCGTTTCATCAAGAAATTACCACAAGCGTTCGAATTAAGCCATATCTTAGCTGTATAAACCGCTGTTATTAAATCTATATAGGAAGAACACTTCTCCTCCGAAGATATAAAGGCAGTCAAAGATGGGAAAAAGGTTCGGCGAGCAATCGCAAAACTGAATCCGTTTATTCATGACGGAATTCTAAGGGTAGGAGGCAGATTGCGAAACGCGGAAACAGAATTTGACAGTCGGCATCCAATTCTATTAACCGCTCGTGATCATTTAGTAAATCTAATAATATACTACTATCACATCAGAAACCTACATACGGGTCCCACGTTACTGATGTCGCTGCTAAGACAAAGATTTTGGATATTTTCTTCGCTCAATTTGGTTCGGAAACGTGTGCATCAGTGCAATACTTGCTTCAAAGTCCATCCCAAACCGCAATTCCCAATAATGGGAAATTTACCCGCATGCCGCGTCCGCGAAGCTAAGGCTTTTCTTCACACAGGGGTTGACTACGTGGGCCCGTTCCAAATAATCCCTTATAGACGTCGGGGGGGTGCGAAGATAAAGGCATACATTTGCTTATTTATTTGCTTGGTGACCCGCGCAGTTCATATTGAACTCGCTTCGGATCTTTCCACCGAAGTCTTCCTCAACGCTTTCAAGCGTTCCCTTTCTCATCGAGGTCCTGTGAGTATAATGTACTCCGATAACGGGACGAACTTTGTGGGAGCTAAATCCCATTTACGGTCTTTATTTGAACTTATAGAGTCACCCAATTACACAAAGGAATTCTCAGACAATCTGTTGGAGAATTGAATTGAATGGAAGATGAATCCACCGCAAGCTCCTCACTTTGGTGGGATCTGGAAAGTAACATTAAATGCCTGAAAGGTTATTTAAATAAAATAGTAGGCACCTCTCTACTGACGTATGAAGAAATGCAAACAGTGCTTTCTCAGATTGAAGCAATTCTAAATTCACGCCCGCTATCTGTACTTAGCGTTAACGACGTTTCGGCTCCATTGCCGCTAACCCCCGCGCATTTTTTAATGCTCACTCCCTTAAAATCTTTACCCGCTGCTGATTTGTCAGACGAGCCAGTCAACTTGGTACAACGCAAACATCTCGTGGATCGTCTTATTCAGACGTTCTGGAACCGATGGCGAATTGAGTATTTGAATACTTTGCAAGCTCGCCAGAAATGGAATACAAATACGAATCCAGTAACAACAGGCACGGTAGTAATGGTTAAGAGTGACAACATCGCGCCACTTCAATGGCCTATTGGGGTAATAGTCAATGTCTACCCCGGGGCAGATGGGGTGATCCGCGTTGCGGAAGTTAAAATTAACTCCGGAATATACCGCAGGGCAGTCGTTAAACTCTGTCCCTTACCTTCACAATAGATTTAACCACATCTTAGAAGTTAGTTCATAATACTTTTATTCTTAAAATCAATTAGGTTAGTTTCATTGTTAAATAGGTACCAAACCCTACTTTTATTTTTATCTACCGCGGTTCAGTATTATTTATTGAATCCTTTCAAATCACATCTTACGTTTCAATGTTTTTTTTTCGTTTTTTTTTCCTTGCTATATCGGTCAATTTGACATTTGGTAAAAGCATTTATATAACTTACATAAATATTTTCATAACTTTTACATAATTAATTGCATTCTACCGCGTGTTACAATTTTGTTTGCGCATTGAAACGTATTGGCACTCTTTTGGTTTATGAAAGTGGATTCTTTCATCCCCTTCCAGGCGGGGGGCATGATTACGCCCATACATATACCTACACATACACATACATACATAGCACGCATACATACTGTCACTGCTTGGGATTGGTATTAATTATTGTTGCAAGTACTTTGTCCTACCTATTCCCAATTGCCTACCCGTCAATCTTAACCACAATCTTAATCAGTCTGCAATGAACTCCCGCCGCATATAGCCATTTTGTGCTTCCGCTCTCGGTTAATCCGCTATCAAAACAACTCCGCCGTGTATTATAAAATAAACGAACTTCACGACTATTACTATTTTGTGCCTCTTGGATGGGAAAGGAATCATACAAGTGCATTGCCAGCCTACAAGTTTTTATCCTTTTCCGGTGAGTCCTCTCCTTTCTATGCAACATGTATTTTTATCATTTTTAAGCAGTGATAGTAACACAAAATCAAGGTCCTTCGCCAATCATTTTTTTACACAAAACATAACAATCCACTCTCTCAAGATAAATACCAGTTATTTTACAACTATTTCATTTTTATTTCATATATTTTACTTACAGTATACAATAAATATAAACTATATATAAATATAATGTATGAACTTCTATTTTTCATTTTTATAACATACATTTTACTTAGTGTATATACAATAAATATAAACTATGTTGGGATGTTAATTTTTGATATGCTATGAATTGAAGTTATAACATTTTGATTGGTATTGTTATGGTTGTTGATTTTTTTTTAAGATTAATTTGGCCTTTTCTTGAATGATAGGAAATCTGTTATTTTTTTAATTTCTTCGGGAAGACTATTAAAATATTTTATGCCTTTGTAAATATAATTGTTGTGCATTTGTTGTGTTGAAAATAGAGGAATTTGGATGTTAAATTTATGCCTCAATGATGAATTATTATTTTTTAATTTATAAACTTACGTTGAGACAAGATTTTTATGCAAAGCACAAAGGGTAACAATTATTACAAGCAATAATTGTCAGCCTGAAACACTCAATAATCTCACTCAAAATAATAATTAATATTTAACAAGTTTAAGTATTTCCCCAATAAATGCAGACATAATTTGTCTCGACGCCACCTAGCGAGGGATTTAACACTAACAATGTCTTCCTCGCAAAAATAAAGTTGGTTGTTTTCAGGTGGTAAAAATATAACAAGCAGTAATTGTTGAATGAAACACTAGTATATATTGAATTATTTGGCGGGTATTTGATAAGCCGCCATAGCTCAGTGGTCAGAGCATTCGACCGGCAATCGGAAGGACACGGGTTCAAGTCCCGTTGGCGGCAAGTATCTTTTCTCGGAAGATTTTTCAATGTAAATGAGTGTTTCAGGCTGACAATTATTGCTTGTAATAATTGTTACCCTTTGTGCTTTGCATAAAAATCTTGTTTAAACGTTAGTTTATAAATTAAAAAATAATAATTAATATTTAACAAGCTTAAGTATTTCCCCAATAAATGCAGACATAATTTGTCTCGACGCCACCTAGCGAGGGATTTAACACTAACAATGTCTTCCTCGCAAAAATAAAGTTGGTTGTTTTCAGGTGGAAAAAATATAACAAGCAGTAATTGTTGAATGAAACACTAGTATATATTGAATTATTTGGCGGGTATTTGATAAGCCGCCATAGCTCAGTGGTCAGAGCATTCGACCGGCAATCGGAAGGACACGGGTTCAAGTCCCGTTGGCGGCAAGTATATTTTCTCGGAAGATTTTTCAATGTAAATGAGTGTTTCAGGCTGACAATTATTGCTTGTAATAATTGTTACCCTTTGTGCTTTGCATAAAAATCTTGTCTAAACGTTAGTTTATAAATTAAAAAATAATAATTAATATTTAACAAGTTTAAGTATTTCCCCAATAAATGCAGACATAATTTGTCTCGACGCCACCTAGCGAGGGATTTAACACTAACAATGTCTTCCTCGCAAAAATAAAGTTGGTTGTTTTCAGGTGGAAAAAATATAACAAGCAGTAATTGTTGAATGAAACACTAGTATATATTGAATTATTTGGCGGGTATTTGATAAGCCGCCATAGCTCAGTGGTCAGAGCATTCGACCGGCAATCGGAAGGACACGGGTTCAAGTCCCGTTGGCGGCAAGTATCTTTTCTCGGAAGATTTTTCAATGTAAATGAGTGTTTCAGGCTGACAATTATTGCTTGTAATAATTGTTAACCTCAATGATGAGTTGAGTTTAAATTTTTTAGTTGCATTTTCTTTGAATATTTGTAGTATTGGATCTTTTTTATAGAGGTCTTCAATTTTTGGTACTTCGAAAATTTTGAACAATGATGCTGAAGGGAATGTTGGTTGTTTTTTTAAAATTACTTTAATAATTAGTTTTTGTACCACTTTTACAGGACTTACAATTTTTTCATATGTACCTCCCCATCCAATGATTCAATACTGAATTAGTAATTGGACTAGTGCGTAATAGACTTTTTTTAGGTTGTTTAATTTGAGAATATTTCTTAATCTAATGAAAATATAGATACATTTCCTAATGCGCTTAACAAGTTCACATATGTGTCTGTTCCATTTCATATGTTGGTCTACAATTACACCGAGGTACTTTATTTCAGTTGCATGGTTTAATATGGTACATGAATTATTACAGACATCTTTGTTACATTTTTTGTTGTGTATATTAATATTGGGATAAGTTTTGGATTTACTTATTGAGAAAGGGATATAAACTGTTTTTTTGCATTGATTGTAAGAAGGTTTGTATCGAACTAGGTTTTTAGGATTTGGATGTCATTATTTGCATTTTTATTTCCAATTTTCCAGTCACTACCCTTAATTATGATAATCGTGTCGTCCGCGTAAGATATAACGGTTCCACTAAGGTTTTGTTGTTTACATGATAAAAAGTAATGGTCCCAAAACAGTACCTTGCGGTATCCCAAAATCACTTGTGAGTGGTAGAGTTGATGTGTGATTTATTTTTACAATTTGTGTTCTTTTGTGAAGATAACTTTTTAGCCAATTTAGTGCTCTGTCATTAAAACCCACAACCTTTAATTTTTGTATTAATTTGACATGTGATATACTTCGAAGGCTTTTGGGAGATCTACAAAAATACCAACACATTTTAATGATTTGTCTAAAACGTCTTGTATAGTACTAGATAATTTAGCAATGGCGTCTTTTGTGCTTTTTTCCATAAATCCAAACTGGTTTTCGTGAATTACGTTATTGATCTTAATGAAATGAGTTACTCTTTTTTTGGCAATTTTTTCAAATATTTTTGGAATGTTTGATAGTAAGGAAATAGGACGGTGATTGGTTGGTTCTTCCGGATTTCCGGTTTTAAATGTTGATACGATTACGGATTGTTTGTACATGGACGGAACTATTCCGGTTTGAAAACTTGTATTGATTATATAAGTTAATAGTTTTGATACTTGTGATTTTATACATTTCAGTGTTTGTATTGTGATCCCATCAAATTCTGGGGAAGAACCACCTTTCATACTTGTAATGATTTGTTCGATTTCTTCTTTTGTTGTTGGTTTAAATAGTTCAAAGGTATACTCATTATTTACTGTAGTGTTTGGGTCATTTGGGATCAGGTCTTGTTGGATTTTGCTAGAGAGGTTTTTTCCTACATTAGCAAAAAAGTTGTTGAATACATTTCCGGCTTCTAAGGTTTATCTTTACATCAAATTTTTGAATCATTATGTCTTATTGTGTTGATTGTTTTATTTTTGAATTGTTTTTTATCTATAAGTTCATTTATGATGGACCAAGTCTTTTTACTGTCATTTTCAGCTAATTCAAGTTTTTGTTTGTAGTAGTCATCCTTTATGTTTTTTATAAGATATGTAAGTTTTTTTTATAAGCTTTGAAATGTTTTTGTAATGTTATGTTTTCTGGTTGTTTTGTATATTGTCTATAGAGTGTTTCTTTGTGTCTAATTGAGATGATTAATCCTTGGGTTATCCATGGTTTGATTGACTTAAATTTTGAGGATGGTTTTTGAGATGTGATATTCCTACAAGCATTTATGTGTAAACTCAGTTTTTTATCAAATATTTTGCAGCATTCTTCTACATCTTTACATTGATATATTTCTAGCCATTCTTTTTCGTTACTTAATATTTTGGTGAGGGAATTTATCTTAATACTATGTTTGTATTTATCAGTATTGTTAACCGGAGTTGTGGTTGGTAATGAGAGGTTTTGATGTGTGTAGTCATATTTAAATATACATGCATAATGATCCGTTATAGTTGTTTTTATTACAGCAGATGATGTATTTTGTATATCTTTGGTATTGGTAAATATATGATCGATACAAGATGGACGTTGTCCAATAATGTTTCTGGTATATAAATTTATACATGAAATGTAATTTAATTCTGCTAAAATATTTAGATAGTTATCTTTATCGTTAGAGTAGTAATCATTAGCAATATTCAGGTTAATATCTCCGGTGATTATTGTTCTTTTGTTTTTATAATGTTGTAATCTATTTTTTAATTCTTCTATGTATGTAGTTAGAACAGAAGAGTGTGTCCGATAAAGAGCAATGATATTAAATGATTTATTCATAAAATTTATCTCCAAGTTTAATAAATTAACATTGTTCACCATTATTTCATCCACATTTGTGACAGCATAAATATTAGATACAAATATGGCAACGCCGCTATTTCTGTTAATTTTATATTGTGTGGCGTAGTACCAGTAACCCGGTATATTATAATTAATTTCGCTCGATGAATGCGTCTCTGATAATATTATACAATCAAGTCTATTTAATTGTCTAATAGTTATAAGAAATTCTTCAAAAAAAATTTCCAGACTTCTCACATTCATGTGTATTATTATTAGGCTGGCTGTAGGTTTTACATCTATAAAATCGTTTGTTTTATTTATCGTGTCAAAAATTCTTTCGTCTATTTTATATGATTTATCGATTGCGTTTATTATAAAGTCGTTCATTTTGAGGTAGTAATAAATATAACAATAATGTTGACGCTCGGCTGGAAATACACTTCACATTTGCAAATATAGTAATACATGTGATGACTTGTGTATATACAAGTAATGTAGAACTTCATTATGAAATATTTTGAAAATATGTAAGTGTTGTGGCTATTATATGCTGTTTACAGTGTTGGCAAAGCTAGGAAAAAAAAATAATTCAGGGTACGTTGGATTTAAAAGGTTACAAATACGTGTCATACTTATTATTGTAATGGAGTTTATGATAGGCAAGATAGGAATAATATTATCAATGAAGATATGATTTGGGTCGTTAATAAGATATAGTATATCAGTACTTGGGAGTGAGCGCGGTTGTACAGTAGGGAAACATAATACAAGCGTATTTATTAGGTGTAGATTCTCATATGTAGAGGAAAAATTTGATATCTCCTTAAAACATATTATCATAATAATTAAACCTGCAGAGTTATAAGTGGTACAAATTATATCCATTTTACTATAATGTGCATTAAAGAAATAGAGTAGGTGATGAGAAAATATGACAATGAGATTTTTAATGTTCATTATACTATAATGGAGTAGCTGGACATTAGGGTTATGCATACTTTGTGTCGTTAGTCATATTGTTTGGCGTTTTACTCGTCCGATTTGTGTCGTTGCGAATTGATATTATATTCGAGTCATCGGTCTGCCTGAGTAAAATACGATCTGATTTCGTACATTAGTATAACATACATAAAACAATAATATTTATGAATACAATATGTGATAATAATCGAAGTATTTCCAAGTAAGTGAACACAGAAGTTAGTATTAGTGATGAAGTACACAGCAGAATAAACACAATAATAATATAATAAAGAGTGGAAAAGAGCAAACCTCTCAAGTATACTGGGTTCTATTGACTGAATGATGTGAATAAAATGATGTGAATAATCACAGGATATGATAATGGCAATAATAATAATAGAACCTTCATCTTATAATCGTTGTCGGCAGTAGGTATATTTTGTTAGAGATAATCATAGGGAAGCCAGCTTGTTTTCATCGGATATAAGAATTGCGCCTGATCCTGTCTCTTTCTGCAGATAAATACGTCCTTGTTTGACCCATGCAAATTGATATTGTTTCTGTCTTGCGAATTGGCGAGTTTTATACCAAATCTGATTCACCCGAAATGTTAGCTGCTCAGATACATAGATCGACAACCGGTGGCCGGCGAGACCAATATTTAATGTGTTAAGTTTATCTTCGGTATTGGGTTTGTTCTTGTTGAAAGATTTCACATCAGCTAGCAGTTGTTTTCTAGCCATGTTCGATTTTAGTTTAAGAACAATTGTCCTGGGTTGCTTCTGATTATGATTTTTTTTGTAGATGATATTCAGCATCGATGTCCTTAGTTTCTATGGGAGATCCTGTTGTTTTGAAGATGTTGAAAACCACGTCCTTTAGTGTTTCGTCCTTGATGTCGGGGATGCCTCTTATTTCTACATTACAAGACTTTGAGGCCCGCTCTTGGGAATCGAGACTATTCTCCAGTACTGCGATTCTAGTTTCCAGTGCAGAATTCTTCGCTGTAAGCTCATCATTTCGGTGCTCGACTTTACGGATTCTGGCCATAAAGTCTTCATAATGTGCGTTCATGAATTGTATGCTTTCCAGTATCTTGTTGTTTTGGTCCATGATCTCGTTTTGTTTTTTTTTTCCAGGTTGTTCGATTTGGTCATGACTAAATCCTGAATATCTTCAAGATTAGCGGGGGACGATGACGGTAATGTAGTTCCTTGATCCGTAGTGGCCGTTGTTTTTTGGGTGATTCCAAAGATGTGTTATCGCTGGCGGTGGCCGATCGTGTGTCCCTTTTACACTGCTTACACTTCTGTTGTTCTCGGCGTTCTTGAGTGAGTCGACGGAAAGTGCTTTCCGTTATTCCTCCACAGGCTAGATGGTAGGTGCCTTTACACACCGAACCCACAAATATCGACTCGTCTGATAGAATAACTTCAGGACATACGCGGCAGTGCATTGTAAATGATTTATAATCTCTACCGACTACCGACGCGATGTTATTATAGAAATATAGTATTTTTACTGATTTCAAATAAGTGCGACTGTAAAACACCTTGATATTACTTGAATTTGTTAGACTATGATGCCACAGACAGGAAGCATTATTGTTTTCTTACTGAATACTGCTATTTAATCTTTAAAATAAACTTTAAGACAGAGTAAAATTAAATGAACTAGTCTCAATGATCTTTCTTGGAATTATTAATTTAAAACAATCAAATGGACATCGGGCGTTTTATAGAAAATACCCTATAATCCTAGTCATACCTGCTATTCTTACTTCCAGGTTATTTTGGTGTTTGTATACATATATGTAATCTTTGTTTAAATTTAAGTTTATTTTACATATATGTTTGTTTATCGCATAAAAATGCTGGTGGGGAGGTATGTAGGCACCGCGAATATTATTTGATGTGCAAACATCATCTTTAAACTGGCAACACTGCCTGCGCAGTCAAAAGGCGCAGATAACAAAAGTGAGCTGGGACTTGAACTTGAGTTCTAGACCATTCCGTCTCCAATCTTCCTCGCCGCCAGTAAACCTAACTAAAATCGCTGTATAATTATTGTCACAGATAACTCCTGTAATCTTTGAACTTGTGTTTAATAAATTTAACTATATTAAATATCAAACGGTGTTATAATTTAAATGAGTTCCGTGACCTTTGGATGCGAGATATCTCTGAGAGGTAAGCGGAGATATCCCGACCATCTAAAAGTTTTTTTATGAAATTTGTCTCTTTTTCGTATACAGTTTATAATATTCTGTGAGATCCAAGGCTTTATGTGTATATTCTTATGTGAAATCTTCTTCACAGTTTTTTTGGTATTGGACACTATGTTATGTTGGATTATATGAATGAAGCTGTTCCACGCATCATTTGTGTTATCAATATTTTGTATTTTTTTTAATCAGTACATTGCAGGTTTTGCTTAACGGCATTCCAGTTTGTTTCAGATTTTTCTATTATCGTCGGTCTATTTTGAGTTTTCCTTCCTTTGTTTTGATTTATAGCTAGGATTGTTGTAAAATGGTCAGTTATTGTTGATTCGTATATGACAGATTGAGTATGTTTTTAAGTTTTACTCATAATATGGTCAATGCAGGTTTTGGAATTGTCAAATTTTCTAGTGGGTTCATTTATAAGACTTTTAAGACCATGTGAGTATTGAATTTAGATGAATATTGATGTTTAGATCTCCGATAAGAAAGACATTTTTAAATTAAAGGAAAACAATCACTTTGTTTGTAACCACGATTTATTGATTTAATTTTTATTTACCGACCGGTTTCGCTTAATACAAGCATCTTCAGGGTATAAATTAAAACTATAAAGTTTAAAAATAAGACATTTTTAGTTTCTTTTTGTAGAGTGGATTTAATAAAATGATCCAACTTGTAAGATGAAGGTGATCGATAGATTGCTAATATAGTTGATTCCTTTCCAATTTTAATTTTAAGACAATTGGCATTTATTATTGTAGTTTCTTTTACTTCGGCTTTTATTTCATTTTTTAAATATGCGATTACGCCATCATTTTGTTTATTGCTAGTTGCAGTTGAGTAGGTAGTATATCCAGCAATTTCCATCGGTGAAGATTTCTTGTTTATCCAACATTCAGTGAGAATTATGATGTCAAAGCGGAGTCCGATATGTTTTTATTAAATTTGCAATTCATCAAAATTTTTATTTATGCCTCTTATATTTGTATGTAGAATTTTTAAATAATAATTTAAAGTTGTTAAAGCCTTTGGTTCAGAAGTAATTATTGTGGTATTCATTTTCACAATATAAATTATTAAATGGATTAAGTAATGTTTATTGTTGCGTGTGTTAATTTTGTCGCTCGTGTCTTTTGTGTCTCTTGTGTCTCTTGTATCTCTTATGTCTTTTGTGTCTCTTGTGTCTTTTGTGTCTTATGGGTCTGTTGTATCTCTTGTGTCTCTTATGTCTTTTGTGTCTCTTGTGTCTTTTGTGTCTCTTGGGTCTATTGTGTCTCTTGTATCTCTTATGTCTTTTGTGTCTCTTGTGTCTATTGAGTCTCTTATGCATCTTGTGTCTCTTGTGTCTCTTGTGTCTCTTGTGTATCTTGTGTCTCTTGGGTCTCTTGTGTCTCTTGTGTCTCTTATGTCTTTTGTGTCTCTGTGTCTTTTGTGTCTCTTGGGTCTATTGTGTCTCTTGTGTCTCTTGTATCTCTTACATTGTTTGTGTCTATTGTGTCTTTTGTGTCTCTTGGGACTTTTTGTCTCTTGTGTATCTTGTGTCTCTTGTGTCTCTTGTATCTCTTATGTCTTTTGTGTCTCTTGTGTCTATTGAGTCTCTTATGTATCTTGTGTCTCTTGTGTCTCTTGTGTATCTTGTGTCTCTTGGGTCTCTTGTGTCTCTTGTGTCTCTTATGTCTTTTGTGTCTCTTGTGTCTTTTGTGTCTCTTGTATCTCTCACGTTGTTTGTGTCTCTTGTGTCTCTTGTATCTCTCACGTTGTTTGTGTCTCTTGTGTCTTTTGTGTCTCTTGGGTCTTTTGTGTCTCTTGTGTCTCTTGTGTCTCTTGGGTCTCTGGTATCTTTTCTGTTTGTAAAGTTTTATGTATCTTAATGATTTTCTATTTTTATTTGTTTTTAATATTCATTTTGCTGTATGCAAATGTATACTTAGTTCGATTAGATTTATATAATTTTTTGTACCTATTTGTGTATAAACTGAGTTTTATAATTGGATTCTAACGTTAGTGAGTACATCTGTAAAAGCTCTGTAAATATAAATTGATAAATTCACATACATAAAAAAAATATCCGTGTTAAAGTAAATTATTCTGGTCGATTTTGAACAAATATAACGACGCAAGTTTTGCTCTCAAATTTAATTTTCGTGTTAAAATCATAAATAATAATAATAATAATAATAAATTTGGACAACTTATACAGCGCTGTTTTTGCGAAAAATCGCCTCAAGAGCGCAAACACACGGTTTAATGACAATCGCCGCTACTTGAAAAATAAAATAATACGTTAAAACGAAAAATGTTCAAAAAATCTCTAGGTAAACTGTGCTCTAACAACCCTCCGGAGAACTGTAAAAAATACTCTACCAAAGTCGGACTTTCCTCACATTAATTTAATGGTCATCAAAATGACAATCAGTGCCAAGTTTAACGTTTGAAATCTAAATGGGTCCTATTTAACATCGATTCTAGATTCGTTTCAGAATTTGAAATTTAGATTTAGAATTTCTAAATTATCATCATTTATCAGTTGACAAACATTACGACATGATCCGCATGCTAACAGCTGATCAAAATGTCTTCAAAAGCTGAACACAATGTAACGGATTGAAACCGGAGTGGTAGATACTTCAAGTATTACCCAGATGAAAGACCACCATTTAGAATAGAAACATTGCTTGAAATGGCTTTCGTAGTATTTGGTGACAAGATGAAGAAGCCGCCTTCATAATCACCATCTTTTACCCTCCCCATTGTCTTCAGCCTCATCAACATACCCAAATAGAGGATACCCTGGTCACACTGGCTCTAGACGGTTTCAAGCAGTTTTTTAAATTTTTTTTTTAAATATTAATACTGCACAAGAGTCCCAACTGCTCCCGTCTGAAGCCAGTGAGACTATGGCATCCCCAATTGGGGTATGTTGTGAGGCTGAAGGTAGTGGGTGGGTAGAAGAGGGAGATAGGGAAGAGGAAGGTGGGGAAGTACCTGGCTATACAGATCTGGTCACCAAATACGGCTAATGCCATTTCAAGCAACGTTTCAATTCTGAATGGTGGTTTTACACTAGGGCGATACTGAGTGTATCTTCCACTCTGGAACGTGCCGCAAATATACTATATATTATTTTTAATTAATAAATTGGCAAATAACAGAAATTAATCAAATAAAATTTATTTGCCACGTCGGGATTCGATCCCGCGACCTTCGGTGTGCGAGTCAAGAGCCTAACTTAACAGTCAAAACCGCCGTTGGGACTCACGTGCAAATTTGATAACTCAAATTTTTTCGACAAATGATACAAATTAAAAATAGAAATCTTTTAGAAAATAAATGTTTAAAATGGAACTTGTTAAGAAATTTCCCCTTTGCTCATTTTCGGGTGCACGTTTCGAGCTATAATCACCTGGCATTTCAACTCTCGACCCTCTGCTGTTGTCCCTTTTTCTTCACCCTACTTTAGATTAATTTGTTACTCTAGGGAAAATGTTTACTATTTGGATGAAACCTTTTATAAATCGTGGTAAAAGTTTAAGAACTTTTGCCAAAATGAAGAAAAAACAAATATCCGTTAGCAGTACTTGCGGCCTGGCTAAAATAAATCGAGTCGTTCTCGTCCTCTTTTAAAGGCTGGATATATAGTTGACATTCATTTTGTTATCTATCTATCTATATAAATAAAAATGAATCGCATAAATGTATGTACTTGCATAACTTCTGAACGACTGCAGCAAATTGGATAATTCTTTTTTTGTTGTATTCGTTATGGTCAGGACAAGGTTTGCATAAAATTACTGGTGAGCTTTGGCATTTCAAAATTTGTATAAAAGCATTGCAATAGGTGGCACGCGAGCTATTTGAAAACGCAATGTATCGGGACCGAATGAATGGAATGCGGGAGGGTGGAACCCAGGAGGAGGGTTCGCGGGAATGGGGAAATGGGCGAGGGGAGTGGGGAGAGGGAAGGCAGAGTGGAACGGGACGAGTGGGAAAGAACACGCAGGGAGAAACAATTTCTTTATTAAATGGCATACCAACGCATGCCGGGAACCAGCTAGTAAGTAGATAAATTTCCACAGATACCCAAATCAGCTGTATTATAGCATGCTCATTTTATAAAACTGATATCTTTCTATTTACCAAAAATTAGTAGGTACTGGTATTCAAATAAGAACAATAACATGGAATCTTTAAAAAATCATTATTAATAATTGTAGTATATGTAATTATCCATGTATTGGATCATTCGGAAACGTTCGGGTTCCGCCGAACGTTGACGAACGTCTCATGGGTCAGACAGCGGTCTCTCCCGTGGCAGTGCGCAGAACCATTTCAGTAGCCTTAGTAATCACTCGCTACGTTAGACAATAATATAATACTATTCAATCCATTGTACATTACAATAAATAGACGAAAAGAGCTTACGTGTACATCTCATTATTTGTGGGCTAGTAAGGCCACAATAAAAGAACATTACAATAATAATGGTAATAATTGGAATATTTGTAGAGCTCCGCTTTTTCCAAAAATCACCCCAAAGGCGCTGTACAATTTTTACGAGTTACTAGGCCGTATCATTTTTTTTTATTATTCACCAACAGATTCAAAAAATATGCTTAGGTACTACATATACCCATATCCATACCTTTAATTTGGGAGGCGGTTGTGGGTACCACCGCCGCGAGATGCATTAATTGGATAGCCAACACTCATGTCATAGGTCAACCTAAGCGTTGGGTTCGCTACGTTTGGTGACTTAGCAGGGGTTCGTAGGGTGAGGTTTGTCTAGGTCTTGGTGGCAAATGCATTTGCCCACCTAGTGCGTGGCAGGAGAATCGGGAGAAACTGGCGGAGAGACCTTTGAGGGAGACCTTACCTAGACCTCTCTAGCTAGAATCTCTGGACCCATCGCCTTGCATCGCAGTGGGAGAGATGGATTCATGCATCCGTCACTTCTAGACTGATTGACCCCCAGATTTCTACACATCCGTCTTATGTCTTTTCTTTCTTCTCCTGCCTTACCCTAAAATGACCCTCCACACAGCATCCCAAAGATGATATAGGCCCTGAAGGAATTAAAAAAAAGATTTATTGGAAAATTTGGCAAGTCTCTTCCGACAAACTTTTAATAGAAAGTTCTTTTAATAGATGCTTGGGAAAGTTGCGATACTGTAAAAAAAAACATTTGAACAAATCCGAATTTGACGGTCATTTAAATAGTTGATCGAATGCATTTTCATCGATAAAAAGTCTGTTTGCTGAATTGCAGCTCGTTCGGATGTCGGGAAGTGAATAAATATCCACTCCCAAGTTTCTACTGAACTGATAGAATTCCAAAATCATTTCAAAAATAGAAATTCAAATCGACGTATTTAAAAATATAAAGTTTTGCGGTCAGTTGAAGAAACTTCCGCATTGAAACATTTCAAACTTCTGAGAGGTTTATTTTTCTTATTACTGCAATGCATTTTAAAAACATTTCAACTCCAAAACTTTATCCGTTTTCAAAGTTCTTACCCACGGTATAATTTCTTTGATATAGTTGTATTTTGAAGAATTATTTTATTTGTTGAATGCTTTAGTGGATTGCCTTTATTAGCTTCATTGTTTTACCGAGAAGAATGTAAAAAGTTTTTCAATTAGTGCTGGTAATAGATATTTGTGCATGAATCCACATTTTAAATTTTATTATCAAAGTTCTTCAAAAGTATAAAACTGTGGTCTCCTATTTTAATTTTCTCCTATCGTAATTCACACCTGGCGGGTGCAGCGAGTGAAAGCTCCATCGCGAACGGCTGCCACGCCGAGACTAAGCTTCCCAAAGAGTGCAGCGTGGTGGAGATTTGGCGTGGGGGAACCAGGCTACACGCCAATATTGCAGGGTTCCTCGTAAAATCGTTTCTCGCGACCGCAAGACCTTGGATATTTTATTTTACGGACGGCCCTCGTTTCTCTAGTTAAAGTAAGTATTTATGATTCGACGACCTCGACAAAAATATATATAGGAGAGCTTGCATTTATTTCATGTAACTAGAGGTAGTGTTGCATCCGAAACTGCGTACAAATTATAAGGCTCCAGGAGCTTTGGCAGAGAGAAATCGATAAATTTACAATATCAGATCGATACGCATATCTTTCGATTTTATATCGATATACCGAGCACGTTTTTACTGTTGATAGCCAAACCGATATTGACATGGAATAAATAAGAAATCGATATACGCTGGCAATACTGGCGGACCTCTCTACGAATTCACATCCCGAATGGCAATGTTGAATTAAAATACTAAACCAAATATGCAGTCCAAATTCATTTTTGGCAATAAACGGGTTAATATTCCAATTGTTTTCGTTTCTTAAAGATCGAAGAAAAAAAATGATAGCATCTTAGATGCATTATTTAAGCCCATGGCTCGCATAGATATATGGCTTCTTTCATTTCTAAGAGATTTGTAAGTTCAATCGGTTCATTAAATAAGTCACTAATTGTGAATAATGAACGAAAATATGCTTATATAGGTAGTTAACCCAAACTAATCTGGTACTATGGAGGCCGCGCTAAAATTTATCAATCGTCGCGTCGGTCGGAATATCTGCTAACAATCGTTTATCGTGCTCGCAAATATTGATAACTAGCTGGTTCCCGGCATGCGTTGCAATGCTATATTCAAATAAATACATTGCTTCTCCCTGAATCACCTTTCATCACCCTTCATCACCTTTCCCGTGGGTCCCCATTCCTCTCCGGCGTTCGCTTCCTAGCTAGCTTAATAAATTATAGCCTATATGTTATTTTGATGTATGAGCCGTACTATTGTAAAGTTTCATTAAAATCTATCCAGTAGTTTTTGCGTTAAAGAGTAACAAACACAAATACATTCATACAAACTTTGGCGTTTATAATATTACTAGCTGGTTCCCGGCATGCGTTGCTAAGCCATTTAATAAAGAAATTGTTACTCCCTGCGTGTCCTTTCCCATTCCTCCGATTCCCTTTCCATCTACCCATCCTCTCTCGCATCCCCTTCCCCTCTGGCGTTCCCACTCCGATTCCTACACCTTCCCTCTCCCCACTCCATGCCCCCCTTCCACCGTCCCGCGAACCCCCCTCCCGAGTTCCCTTCCCCTCCCACCTACCGCATTCCATATATTCATTCCCGGTACATACGGTTTTCCCGAATGGATGCCCGTGCCACCTATTGCATTTGTTTATTCACATTTCATAATGCCAGAGCTCGAATATGTTATTCTGATGCATAAGCTGTTTTATTTTTAAGTTTCATTAAAATCCATTCAGTAGTTTTTGCTTGAAAGAGTAACAAACATGCATCCATGCAAACTTTAAGATTGATCATAGATGGCGGATTTCGTCAATATCATTTTTGATTTAGGGTTTTATCGATCTTCCATGTTAGACCTTCTGACGAACTTTAAAATATACTGTAAACATTTACTAACGAAATGGTATTTTATGAAATAAATGATAACAGAGGTATGTGGGATAACACGTGGAATAACATTGCGGAATAACACCAAAAAAGAAGACACCTTTGACTTTCGTACATTTGACGGGGGTTTGTTAAATTCACAATTTAAGCCCCTAACCGTACAAATATTATTTAGGGTTCTTGGCTAAAATATCGCAGGTTAACCGTACTTTTAAATGGTTTTGCCTTTCCGGGTAGCGTCATTTGAGTGCGATCATTCCAATGTTTACCTTAAATTATCCTTACCTACCTAACTACATAAAAATAAGCGTTGTTGAACTTCATAAGATTTTACAGAATAAGTCAACCAATTATTTATCCGTATGTACTTAATATCTCTACCCTTACCTCTGTCGATGAAATTAACGACCCGGGCATAATTTTCGACTCTAAATTAAAATTTACATCTCATTTAAACACAATTGGTAATAAAGGAACGAAAATGCTTGGCTTCATTCTTCGAAATTCCAGAGGTTTTAGGAACATTTCAACACTAAAAATTTTGTATACATCCTTAGTACGTAGTCAAGTCGAATATAACTCCTCGATCTGGTCCCCCCATTTTAAATTACATTCAGATTCAATCATTCAACATAAATTTCTAAGACATATTAATTTTAAACTCGGTATTCCCATTGAAAACATAAACTACAATTACTTGATGAAAGAATTAAATTTATTAAGACTCTCAGATCAAAGAATTATATCCGACTTAATATTTTTTTTCAAAATAGTAAATGGTAGCATAGACAGTCCTGATTTATCTAAGCTCATTGAATTTCATATTCCCACGAGAACCACTCGATCTAAAATCCTGTTTAAATGTAACAATAATAGGACTGAGTATACGAAACACTCTCTTGAACCTCGGTTATAGGTTACATGATGTTACTAATAGATATGCAGATGTGGCAGATCTATTTAACGGCACGGAAGGTAGGTACAAGAGTGCTATGCTAAAAAACCTATCAGTCAATATTAATTCTATTTGTACTATAGATTTTTGTACGTAATTGTCTCTCTGACGTAATTTCTCATTCAAATGCTACAATCATCTATTTTTTTAAATTATTATTTCTTTATTATTATTTTTGATTTTGTGACATGTAATCAATTCTTATGGTATATGTACACCGTTGAAATTAAATAAATAAATCATTTTGCTGAGGAAGAATATCAATAAAAAAACAGACATTTTAAACAAATGCTTTTCATCTACTTTTTTTAAATGTTAAGGGTTTTCAAAAATAAATATGTGAATTTATAACAGAAATAATTTTTGTTTGAATTAGCAAGGACTTTCGAATAGTTATTAACCTACCTCTAAAGATGAATGTGCAGAATGAGACGCCTTTGTCATCGTGGTTTAGATGAAGACATAATTTAGAAAGACAGAATAGTTGTTGTAGAAGACTTTAGCATCCTCAATCCAACCAACAGAATATGTCGCATCTTTTCTTCTCCTTACTTTATTAAAACCCGTCTGCTTGTTTAGGAATAAATACATCCTAAAACACATAATTGCGTTTTACTTTCATAAGACCAAAAACGTCCCGAGCGACCTTACATTTTAAAAGCTATATATCTCTCTTCTTCTCATGCAAGCATACGTATTTTTTCTTTTAACCAGAAAGAGGATGAAATAATGCTTCTTATTGTTTTTGAAATATGAAAGCTATCTTGCAAAGATATCTTACAATCTCGATCCAAAGTGACGTTTTCAGAATTTACGCGCGGAACTGAGGCTTACGGATTGTGAGGTGCGAATATATTGAACCAAGCAGACGGGTTAATTATGTTTTTTTAGGGTAATTAATAAAGTGAGGAAATTAATTTGTTCCTCACTTCTTGGAATACAGTTTTTTATTAGCGTCAACGGCATTTAGTCCTCCATTAATGGAGTTACCTGCATTTACCCTTCTTTCAATATTTCTATCAGCCTTCCAATCTCTTAAACATACTTCCAAGGTACTCAAACTCATCCACCTGGTCCAAGTTTTCATCATTCACAACTATATTGCACACTGACTTCCACAAAGGAGTGCTGGTACCTACCCTGATGTACGGCAGTGAGGCATGGAACTGGCAGAGGAAGGACGAAATCAGACTGAATGCAGTTGAGATCCCTGAGGCGTATGTGTGATAAAAGCATGCACGATCGTGTGAGAAATGTGGAGATCCGCAATGAGTACAAAGCTGATGTAAGCGTAATGAGTAAGATTAAGAAAGGGACCCTCAGATGGTTTGGGCAAGAAGAGCAAATGAACGAAGAAAGTAGTGTAAGAAGAACATTTTTTTTTTACGTGAGCTCCACACAGGAGGCCCTGAGGAAAATAATTTCCCTCAGAACCTATGTCATCTTTGGGGATGCTGTGTGGAGGTTTTTTTTTAAAGGAAAGGAAGGAGAGGTGAGTTCTGGGAAGGAAAAGGGTTTAAGGGGTGGGTAGGAATCTGGGGTTCAGTATGTCCTGGTCATCCGCCTCCAAGACCTAGACAAACCTCACCCCATGAACCCGCGCACCTATGCTAAATCACCAAACGTAGCGAACCACTTGGTGTGACCTATGGCAGAGGTGTTGGTTATCCAATAAAGGTTCCCGGGGCGGCGGCACCCATTCCCGCCTCCCAAATTGTAATGATGATGCTAATTGAATACTAGAAGTAGTCGGGGACGCCCGAGCAAGACATGACACGATCAAGTGAATCAGATACTTGAGACAGGCCATGTCAAGAGTCATAATCATAAAAGAGTATGTATCATTCACATTCATACATCATCTACGATGTATGAATGTGAGTGAGGCAAAGAGTGTGTGCTAAGACCGAGTTGTTTGGCGGTCCGTGCTCTCTGCCTACCCCTGCGTGAAATGGCGTGATGGTTAAATAATTAGTTCTTAGTATACAAAAAAAGTAAACATAATAACATACTTAGTATGTTTACAAAACCTAAACAATAAGATATTGATAATGGTTGCAGTGAACAAAATTAGAATAATAAGTATTTTTTACGCGATGTTGTTTTCGACAATTTATGAGCAGAAGCATGAATAAATTGGCAACTTTTTTCTTACCTAGCTTCTTTCCCAACAAAACGCAAAATTTATTCATGGATATTTAATTCGGGTACCTACAGTTGTTACGTATTTCCCTTCCCCGGATAAGGAATGGTAAGTAACATTGGCAGGTGGCTAAATACTGAAAGTTGGGGTGGCTATCTACCCCTAATCAACTAAAAGTTACGATTGGGGTGGAAAACCAACTAAATCGCATCAATAAACTCGGAGAAAATTCATTATGTAAAGTGCCAAGTGTTTTTGTTTGGGAAGGTGTTATTAGTTGAATGGCGGAGTTTTCTTAAAGTGGTACTTGTACCTATAATTAAATTGGATTTCAATTCTCTTATGTTTTCAATTAGGTATATATTACAACATTATACGCCAGGAATAAGCGTTATTAACTGAAATATTGCACATATATGAATAACTAGCTGGTTCCCGGCGTGCGTTGCTAAACCATTTAATAAAAAAAATGTTTCTCCCTGCGTGTCTTTTCCCATTCGTTCCCTTCTTCTCTCGCGTCCCCTTTTCCACTCGCGTTCCCTCCCCGATCCCTCCACCTTCCTTCTCCCCCCCTCCACTCCCCCCCTTCCCCTCCCGAACCCCTCACGCGAGTTCTTCTCCCCCCTCCCAGGTTCCTCTCCCCCCTTCCGAGTTCCCCTCCTCCCTCCCGGGTTCCTCTCCCCCCTCCCGCTTTCCATACATTTAGTTTGGAAACAACCCGCGTGCCACCTGTTGCAATTTTTTTCATACAAATTTCATAATTCCAGAGCTCGAATACGTTGCAATTTTTTTCATACAAATTTCATAATTCTAGAGCTCGTGTACGTATTTAGACGTATAAGTTATATTATTGTAAAGTTTGATTAAAATCCCTTCAGTAGTTTTTGCTTTAAATAGTAACAAACATACATCAATATGAAAGTTATTATAACAACAATACCGGTGTAACCATCTACAGTTTTACGTACTCAAAACATTCTTAATATAAAGAGTTTTAACGAAAGTTACAGTCTAATTTTGGTTCCCCCAAGTGTTATAGTGCTCAAGTTCGCATTCGCATTGTTTATTGTATATTTAGCCATCGTGTAATAATATGTAAAAACAATTTTTGAAATCGCTAAGTGTTCAAGTAATTTTGTGACATTATTATACGCCAGCGGTGTAGATACTTACCATCAGTGCACCGAAATCAAGGCGGTTCCATCAGCCATACTTGCAAGAGAATCTAGCGAACTTTCCCAATAATCATTTACAATATGGATGCGCAGGCATATATTACTTTGGCGAAGGATGCTGTTAACTTACTAACCAACATGATTATGGATCCCAACAATAAATTCACGAAAGAACAGCTCGCAAAATTAATTCCCAAAACCAACGACATATTGGGAACAATCGGCCAAATGGCAGTTAAAATGGCAAATCTGGAGGGAGAGTTGATTGTTTTAAAAAGTTCAACCCCAAATATGCACACCCCTTTAGATTCACCAACCCCAAGTGTCTGTAAAATTCTCGCTGAAATGAAGGAACAAAATTATAGAGATAAAAATCTGATAATTCGTAACATTCCTGAGAATACATCGTTATCGCAGATTGAATGTATTAACAGCGACATAGCATCAGTCAAAAAAATACTTTCTGATATTGATAAGTCAACAACCAACCTAGAAATAAAAATCTATAGACTAGGCACAAGGAAATACGACAAACCAAGACGAATTAAAGTTGAGTTTCCTGAAGCAAAATGGCCAAGAATATTATTATCCAAAAAACATGTACTTAAAAACAACATTAGATTTTATCAAGATCAATCGCTTCTCCAGCGGAAACAATTAACTGACTTAAGAAATGAACTTGAAAAAAAGAAAGGCTTCAGGCGAAACTGACATTACAATCAAATATATCAACAATAGACCTACAATAACGAAAATGCATCCAAAAAACTAAAAGAGAAATTGAAAATATATTATCAAAATGTTCGTGGTCTTAGAACTAAACTTCAGGATCTAAAATCAACCCTACCCACTCACGATTCTTATGCCTTCACCGAGACATGGCTAAATAATAATATCAATACTTCAGAACTGGGTTTCTATAATCATACAGAAAAGACAGAAATGAAAAAAATAAATCCAAGGGAGGTGGAGTGTTAGTATCCATAAACAACAAACTTCATTCAAGAAAACTTAAATGCATCTATACAGATCTGGAGCAACTGTTCATCATGGTATCCACCAAAAAGGAAAAAAAAATATTATCGGCTGCGTCTACATTCCCCCATCCTCTGACGCTCAACTATACAAAGACCACTACCATGAAGTCGAAACCATCCGGAGAAAAATTCCTGGCGCCACTATAATGTTGACAGGAGATTACAATCTGCCTAATATTACATGGGACTTAGAAAACAACAAAACTCCATGCACGGACAACATCCACCACGGTTCTCATGATATAATTGTAATGTCAAATTTTCTTAGTCTCCGACAGTTAAACTGTGTTTTGAATATCAATTCTCGTTTAATCTAGTATTTTCCAATTCTTTATCATTAAAAGTATCCGCATCTGTTGAATCCATTCTCCCGGTTTACAAATACCACCCCCCTATAATAATTGAATGTTACAGTTCAATAACTAAAAAAAATCCATCTGCATCAACTAAGTTGAACTTTTTCAAAGCAGACTATAATCAAATCATTAATATTTTATCTTCAACCGACTGGAAATTTTTGGACATTGAAAAAAACATCAATGAAATGGTTGACAAATTTACTTAATGAATTAATTAATTGAAGAACTTAACTACACATTTTAAATGGACTTACTAAATTTAAATGAATTAACTTCAAGACGAACAATGAGGGATTTAATTTGTCTTTCAATATTTCAAATGGCAGACTGGACGCCCTTGATTTAACCAAACTAATCCAACTGCGAGTACCTACCCGTAATACAAGATTGAATGGCCTTACTTCGTTAACGCGCCTACTAATAATTACTTCGAAAACTCGCCTATCGAAAGGCTTCATCGACTAGGAAATAAATATAACTCAATCGATGTTTATCGTCATCTGTTAGTGACCAAATTTAAATTCAGTATATTGGAATATTTACAATAGAACTATAAATCCCCATTTTAAATTATCTGTGCATAGTTTATTGTAATACTCATAGTTAAGTTCCGTTAAAAACACCTACAATATAGGGCGTAATAAAGGTTAGTAATTTATAATTTATAAACAAACCTTACGAAAACTGTTCTTGTTGTAATAGGTAATAATAACAAAATTATTTTAACGACTTATACTTTGATTAACATTTTAATTTGATTGTAATTAGATAGATACTCTGTTATATTATATTATCGAACTCATTTTTCGTCTCCGTGATAGTTTACTGAAGTATTTGACAATATTTGTTTAACCCTGAAACGTTCCATGGTATCATTATAAAGTATTTCGTCTTCGGAAATTGAATTCTTTCAGCAGAAATTCTGACGATAAAGTAATTGGTCAAAATGGAATCGTTTGAATATTAATTTTAGTGCGGTGCAAGTCGGTAGTATGTATTTTTGTTTAAAATCAACTTCGCTATGTATTCAACACATAAATTGCTCATATATTAAAAGCTCACCATTATTATTATTTGTTATATACGTATATACATATAAAACTGATTTTTTTTCTCTTTATTGTATAATGCTATACTTTTTACTACCAGCTTTATTTCTATGTACCATGTGTAAAAACTATTTATGTTTTCTTTGTATTCTAGACTCACCTGTATGCACTAAAACATAAAAATGTAAATGTATGTAAAAGCCCATAAGGGCGTTAATGATTAATAAATAAATAAATAAATACAAACTTTCGCCTTTAAAATATTAGTAAGATTTTGTTTTATTATTGGCACCAGCTGCCGCGGCTTAATTACATTGGAATATCCATTGTGGACGTCTAACATGGACGATAAAATTCTTATATCAATACGGTATTGACTAAATCCGTCATATATGGTCAGTTACCAATATTTG
Organism: Limnephilus rhombicus; assembly: GCA_929108145.2. Classification (NCBI taxonomy): domain Eukaryota; kingdom Metazoa; phylum Arthropoda; class Insecta; order Trichoptera; family Limnephilidae; genus Limnephilus; species Limnephilus rhombicus. Next base: position 7,828,540 of record OV815293.1, read on the forward strand.
CGATCATGGTCAACAATTGGTTAAGAGTTATTTCGACCGACGATACTTTTCTTAACTGTCTGATACTATTAGCTGTCTCATACTATTCTAGCCACCCTGTACTCAAGCCTCCTAAGACACACATAATATATATGCCGATGGATATGAGCAAAACTATTATCGTACCAATCCTGAAATCTAATCAGCTGGATGCATCGGTATTAGGAAATTACCGACCGATTTCCTTGGCGACAATGCTTTCGAAACTATTTGAAAAAATCTTATTTTTTTTATTTTTTTTTATTTTTATTTTATTTTTTATTTTTTTTATTTATTAGCGTTATAAACAGTCATTACAAGTTCATATATAACAATGTTAGAGATAGTCATATCATTGACCAATAAAATAACGACATAAAAATTTGAGACCATAATAAAAAAAAAAAAAAAAAAACAAAACAATATATGTATGTAATATAAACAGTTCTGAAAAAGTGCATCTACTCACTTAAATCTACAAAAAATGTATTTTCAAACTGCTGAAATCAAAAAAGAAAATGTAATGAAAATGAAGAAAAATGAAAATGTAAAAGAAAGATAAGGAATTAATGAAACATTAAGTTTTACGTTGAATATTACTTTTTACGCATTTTATGAAGTTAGCAAGGTTCGTGTTAAACATGTCAATGTCTGTGCATAATCTATTGAAAGTGCTACAGCTTCTTCTTATAAACACATTTTGAAGATAATTAACATTGCTCTTAGGAATATAAAATATGTCTGGAGATCGAGTGACTCTTATTGGACATCTGAAATTGATATTTTGTAATAGGTAAGGGCTATCAATAAAATTGTGGATTATCTTATAAAGCATTACTAGGTCTCTGATATCTCTGCGTTGATCAAGGGTTTTGAGGTTAATAGAGACATAATTTACATCATTTCGCATGCGAAACGAAACATATTTCAAAAACTTTTTCTGGACTCTTTCTATATTTGATTTATATGTAGAACAATGGGGGTTCCATACTGTTGAAGCATACTCTAGGTGGCTTCTGACGTATGATATGTAGAGAATCTTAAATGTTATTCACGCTAGTCAAAGAGAAACTATTTACCCTTGACAACCAATTCGGCTTTAAGAGCGCCTCATCAACCAATATGGCCATTTATGGAGTAAAACAAACAACAGAAAACAAACAAACAAACTGAAAAATGTCCTCTACAACACAGGTGAACTCCCAGTGTGGAGGACAATATATTATATCTTTGTAATGTTAATGTACTAAGAATAAATAAATAAATAAATAAATAGCCTACTACAAAAAAAGAAAAACCACCGTCTATGGGTGTTTTCTTGATCTAAGCAAGGCGTTTGATCGTGTTTCCCATCAATTATTATGGGAAAAACTCATAAAGCGAGATGTTCCAGCAGCAGTGGTCAATATGCTGGCTATTTGGTACGCACAACAAGAAAATCACATTCAATGGGCAGGAGCTTCTTCAAGACCTTTATTCCTTAAGAGCGGAGTCAGGCAAGGGGGAAATGTGTCTCCAACTCTATTTAATGTGTATATTAACGACCTATTACAAGAGTTGAACGATACATGAATCGGTTGTCATATCTGCGGACAAGGAAGTAACAACATTAATTACGCCGATGACATGGTGCTGCTTGCACCTTCGATTAAAGCGATGAGACAACTTGTGCAAATATGCGAAGAGTACGCAAACTCTGATAACTTGTTGTGCAATTCTAAAAAGTCAGTCATCGTCGCTTTCAAACACAATAAGGAGCCATCAAATATTCCTCCAATATATCTAGAAGGAAATGTACTGCTTGTGGCCTCACAGGTTAAGTATCTGGGACATATCCTAACCGAAGACATGAAGGATATAGAAGATATGGAACGACAAAGAAGAGCAATTAACATACGGGCCGGGATGCTCTCAAGGCGGTTTTACCACTGTAGCGACGATGTCAGAAAATTACTCTTCAAGACATACTGCACTGCCCTGTACACATCTGAACTGTGGACACAATACCCAGCAGCGCAATGGGACAAAATGAGGGTGTGCTACAACAATGCATACAGGCAACTTATGCAACTAACGAGGTTCTGCAGTGCCTCCACGATGTTCACCGAGGGGAGGGTGCACTCATTCCCAGCCTTACTTCACCACCGACTAGCCAGCTTCTGGAGCAGGACACGGACTTCAACCAATATCATTGTCGTGGCTGCATCCGAGTGGCTCAGTTCCCCAATAAATGAGCGATGGATGCAGATGATGAGGCTACCTCCCTGATGGACAATCCTTAAATATCTTTTAATTTTTAATTCTTTTCAATTATTATTTATTTTAATTTTATGCTTATTTTTTGTTATGTGTGTGACGAATTTTATTTTCATTTTATGTTTTAATTAGGTACCTACCTAATATGTAAACATTTTTTTTCTTTTATAGTTTATGGTTGTTTATGTAATATGGCAGACTGGGATTGTACTAACCTCCCAGTCCTGCTGGAATAAAAATTTAAATAAATAAAAAACTTAAATAAAATATATAAATATATGCATTTATTTGGACAATATCGTTCCTTATGCAAAATTAATGGCTTATAAATGAACGGAGTTGAACTAAAAAAGCTCTTAGAATTGAAAGAAGTCGTATTCGGGATCCATAGACATAAATAATTCAACTTAGATGTGACTTATTTATTCCGGTCGATTTTCAAGATACGGATGTCGTTGAAATATAATTCAAGATCTCATTAACTAACCAAATCTTAAATTAAATATGGATTACAAATGCATACATAGGATAATATTTCAATTCAACATTGTCAATTTATTCATATTTTTAAGTCATTGTTTGGCGTTTGACATTTTGAAGTGATAATATATTCGTTTGACATAGAAAATACTTACAGTGGTGCTTGCGAATATCTTCGTATTTATTTCCTGTCAATATCGAAACACTTCTCGAAAAATTAGTTCCTTTAGATTCAGTCATTGGGGAAAGCGACCACCACCAACAGATTCGAAATCTTTCACGGCTTCTTCCTAGAAACCTCTCCCAGGAGGACCAGATTACACCTGTAAGTAAAGCAGAATTGGAGGTAATAATTAAGGGCTTAGGTTCTAAGAAGGCACCTGGCTTTGACAAATTGAACGGAGTAATAGTGAAGAAAGTATGGGTCCATGCCAAGGAGGAGCTCTTCCAAGTCATGGATACGTGTCTGCAAAGAGGGGTTTTCCCCACAGAGTGGAAGAAAGGGGTGCTCCGTATTATACCCAAGGGAAAAGATAAGCCAAAGACGGATATCAAGGCCTATAGATCTATTACGCTGCTTCCTGTTCTAGGGAAGATTCTAGAAAAAATTATACGAAACCGCCTATAACAAACCCTGTCTCCAGCGGACGACTGTCAATTTGGCTTCGTCCCGGGTAAATCCACGGAGCACGCCATCAAGTTTGCGCTTGAATGGGTGAGGGTTTGTCCAAAGAGGTACGTGATTGGAGTCTTCTTAGACTTCACTGGTGCCTTCGATCATGCGTGGTGGCCGATGATACTGTCGAAATTAAAAAACCGTAACTGCCCTCGTAAGTTGTTTAAGATAGTCTCTGACTATCTCAACAACAGAAGTATCTCCTTAACATATGGTGATATCACCATCAACCGGGAAATGAATATGGGTTGCCCACAAGGCTCAGTCCTTGGCCCAGAATTTGGAATATACTCTTCGACGATTCCTCCAGGCTGCCCTTGTCTTAAGGATGTATCTCGGTCGACTACGCTGATGACAAATTATTACTGGTCTCGGGGAACAGCAGGAGAGAAGTTGAAAGCAAAGCTGAAGAAGGTCTGAGAGTAATCCTTGAGTGGGGTAAGAGAAACAGGCTGAATTTCGCTCCCCAAAAGACCATGGGGTCTCCTTATGAAGGGCTTCCTCGATAGAGGAAGAAATCCTACTATAAAAATGGGAGACTCCAACATCCGATTTGTGGAAAATGCAAGATACCTAGGCGTTATCTTGGATCGCTCTTCATCTTTCCTGGCGCATGTCAAGAGTGTATCCAGCAGGGCCCAGGCCCTGTTCATGAAATTGAGAAGAATCTCAACTGCGGAGTGGGGATTACGCTCTCCGGCACTTCGCCTACTGTATAGGGGAGCGTACGTGGCACAAGTCACGTACGCAGCCTCTGTATGGGAGCATCGCCTAGACAACGTACTGATCCACTCGGCACTTAAGCGGGGCCAGCGAACTCCCCTGCTGGCGCTCTCGGGCGCATACAGGACTGTAGCTTCGGACGCATTGCCGGTTCTGGCCGGTATTTTGCCCATTGATCTAGAAATAAGGGAAGTGTTAACTAAGAAAAAACTAATTAGAGGAAGGTCAGCCGTCCATCTTGGGGTTGAACTAACACCAGGTGGGGCAGTACCTCTCCCTCGACTGCTGAAAGAGATGCGTGAACTCACTCTTAATGAATGGCAAAAACGTTGGGATAGATCGAATACGGGCAGATGGACTTTCTCCTTCTTCCCGTCAGTTAAAGCCAGAATGGAAGGGGCGTTCATCAAATTGGATCATCACTTAACACAAATACTTTCAGGTCATGGAGAATTCAGGGGAAGACTGCACAGCCTGACCCTGTCTCCCCATCCAAACTGTGCGTGTGGTGACACAAACCAAACAGCCGAGCACATTCTGTGGCACTGTGAGATTTTGACGGATGCAAGAGATGAAATGTTGGAAGGTCTGAAAGTAACTACGAGACCAGCATGGAATGCATATCTCGTGTCGAACAAGGAGAATCTCGAATGCCTGAGGAAATTTACAAGGATCTGAGTTGAGAGATTGCCTGAACTTAGAGTCGATGATTAAATTTAACTTCATTGTGTGCTTAGGATCCAGGTGTAATTTCTCCTGGAATCCATGGTCACCCTTTTATTATACTTCTACTACTACTATTGCCCGGATTTTTATTATTTCGCACTGAAACTGTTTATTCATGTATTTATGTATCATGCTTTCTTAGGTACCACCTTCAACAGCCTCTTTAACATCTAAAATTTGTCTCTATTTCTGGCTTTTTAATCATTGTTTTCTCTCTCTTAACTTGATATTATTAATAACCTTACCAGTATATACTACACTTGCTACTTTCATTTTATTCTTTTTTTTTCTAAATCTAAGATATATTTCAATCAAGTTTTGCGTGTCTGGACTTGCATAAGTAAGGAGCCGGATCGTAAGGAGCCGGAACGGAACTACCATTTAATCATTTTGTATTGTCTTACACCCCATCAAGGGGGTGGACTAGACATATGACCGTGCTTCAACTGAGGAGATGACTCCCAAGGCAGCGGTTGCATAACCCGCCCGCGCCTCTCCCGTCGCCATGAGCGGGCCTGAAGACCAACCGTTGCGGACCGGTGCCCTTCCGCCCTGCCTCCGGTGACCCGATGCTCACTTTTATCCCTAGGGTATTCAGGTCTTTCCCTCTTTAATTCCAACACTTTCTTTGAGGGCGTACCGGGAAGCCGGCTTAGGGGCGCGGACACCGAGTCCCGCTTGCAACTGGACTGATGGCTCCGCTTATCCTCGGCGGGACTGCCGGACGACTGCAACTCAGTTGCTTTGGTTAGGTCGTACAATCTCATCATAATAATGTTTTTTTTTTTCTAGTAACTTTCCCTCTTTTCTATTAATAAACTTTGTTTTCAGCTATATCCAGTGGCGGAGATGAGACGTGATACTGTGAAATAAATAACTAACACCATGTACGCACTCGCATACTGCCTGCTAACAATGTATGCCCGGACATTGGAGGTCTAGAGTCATTTTAATAAAAAAATAGCTTCTTTATAAATAAAAAATTAGAGTCCTGACGTGTACGGTGAAGGAGGAAACCATCTGTTTCCTTAGAACGCCGTGGGAAAGTGGTTCACAACCTCCAGTGTCAATATCGATTCGGTTAACAAAGGCTCAGACATCGATATAAAACTATCGGAAGTTACGCTTATCGATCCGATATTGCAAAGTCAACGATTTCACTGTGCTCGAGCTCCTGATGTGTTTATTACCAACTGAAAGATGGCATATATAATGTTGATTTCACTGAAGATAATATGTTTTCGAAGTAAAGCTTCCTTACGCACGCTCGACTTGGGGGGTAACCTGGTGAATGCGTTACGAAAAGTGGTGATTGTTACGAAAAATATAATTCGAACGGTGATCGATTGCTAGGCGAACGGTCGGGCCTTTACGCACTCTTGACTTGGGGAGTGATAAGGATAAGGATAAGGATAAGGATAAGGATGGTCACCCCAAGGTCGTATGTCACCCCAAGTTCTTAGGTCACCCTAAGGTCGTAGGTCACCCCAAGGTCGTAGGTCACCCCAAGGTCATAGGTCACCCCATGATCATATTTCACCACGATATCATATGTCACCCCTAGGTCATAGGTCACACCGTTCGCTATGTTTGGTAACTTAGCAGGGATACCCGGGTTCGTTGGGCGAGGTTTATCTTGTAGTTTTACTTCAGTCGTGTGGTCTAAAGCACACTCGTTTTTTAGGTAAAGAAGGTTACTGGCTAAAATAGAAACAAAAGCTTGGATTCCGAGTATTTCCCCAGAGAAGCACCGAGAGTACCTTGCATTCTGGTTAATATTTTTTTTCTTATTTTAAAAAAGGTGAACAAATATTATTAAAAAGTTTTAATAGAAATAGTACACAACTGCTAACCGTGTAAAAATTGCAAGTGCACTCCACGGTTGAATTTGGCAGCCACCTCTGGTTTGGAGCCCCAAAACCTGAAAGAACCCCTTGACTCTGCAGAAATGCCGCGGCTCCGTGTGATAGATTCTTAACAAACGGATTGCAATCTTTAGAGCACAGGCATCAGGTAGGTATGCTTTCCTTGTTTCAAATGTATTACAATGGAAGATGCTCCGAGAAACTAGCGACATTGATCCCTTCGGCACCGGTGTATAATCGGGAAATACGCCAAACACGCGCCCAACATATATAATGTACATGGTTGACATTTGTCACATGAGAACGGGTTTCTACGAATCGTTCTTGTGATCAACAGCTCGGCTGTGGAACGATTTGCCGGCTACTGTGTTCCCTCTTTTCTACAAAATGGATCTCTTCAAGTCCCATGTTTATTCCTTTCTTTCCTCGAAAAGACCCTCCACATCTTCAAAGATGACATAGGCCCTGAGGGAAATTATTTTTCTAAGGGTTGTGTGGAATGTGGAGTAAATGTTGAAAAAAAATTGTAATACATTTTTCAACTAATTCTAAGGGCTTAAAATAATATTTGTTACCCAATATTATATTTGTACATTTCAAAAGAGCAACCCGTGTTATTTTTTCCGTTTTGTGTTTGGCGTAGGAATTCATCTAAAATTAAAATTCCGTCCGCTGTTATTGTTTCACGAATAACTTTGTCACTTGGGATTTATTCTTGAATGAATGGAATTATTCTCAGGCGAAATGATTCAAACCGTAAATGTGAACACGGCTTTACATATTTGGCTTTTGGTTGAAGTAATTACAAGATTCCAACGAAAGCTCGCTTTAAATCCGCTCTATTATACTAAAAGCTTTTGCTTAGGTGAACGCGAGTATTTTACGTAACACGAGAAATTAAAAATAAAGTTTAAATTCCACATCTGTTAATCCATGCAATAAAGGGAAACGACCCCTTATGTGTTATAGTTCGTGACTTGTATAAATTAATGTATTACCTATTTTTATATAATCTACCTATGATTATTTTTTGTTAATAATTATTTGTACTATCCCTCTTGTCATTTGTCAGTATGGCCATATTTGTGACTGATAAGCCACCACAATTATCCATATTATAATACTTATTTAGTTTGCAGTAGAATGTAATTGTTGTCAACTATAAACGTACTGCCCAATTTTAATTTGAATACAAATGGAACCATTGGCAATGTTTATGGAGCTAGACCTGCGTGGATCTGCCGGTCTGATGAGACACCGGGTCGCGTATTTACAATCCCTACCGCGTTTCAGTCGCGCTACCGACAATTTACATTTTCAATATAAATATTTAAATATTTAAAATTAAAATAATTAATTTCTAGTGTACACATCGGAAAGATTATTTTATCTAGATTTTAGAACAATTTTTGTTTTTGTAAAGTGATGAAAAATTATCAATGTAGAGGTGTATTTACAAAATACGGGAATATTATCAAAATTTAAATATTAAGAAATAAAATTATTGATTTCAAATATACACATCAGAAAGATTATTTTATCTAGATTTTAGAAGAAAAAAAATTTTTTGCAATATGATAAAAAATAACCAATATATAGGTATATTTAAAATGTAAATTGTCGTTACCGCGACTGAATCGGTGTAGGTTTTGTAAATACGCCACCGGGTCACTGGAGCCAGGATGCGGCTAATAGCCTCCGGCAACACGGTGGAAATGGCATCCTTCTACCACTCCTGAGTGAGCGCTGGGCTAACATATATACATGTTTATTATCCTGAGGAAGGTTGAGGTCAACCGAAACCGGTCGACAATTATAAATCAAAATAAAGTGGTTTTAAACAAAGAACTTGTTTCATTCTGTATTATTTTTGTTTTTTTCTAAAATGTTATGTACTTGTTTCTTTACTTAAAATATTGTGTACATGCATAACTAACTGTATGGGACGTGTGGGATTGCAATATCCTCCCCACATCGTGGAATAAAACATTGTTAACATTTTTGTTCCTTTAAGTTTCTCTGGATCTGAAGTAAAATAGTTTTTCGATTACCTTGTTTTGTTACCTGTAATTCATTTATGTATGTATGCGTTTCCCCAGATTTCAATCAAGTAATTTAAATGAGAATGTACGAGATTATAATATATGTGGGAGCGGGCAGCGGATCGGTAGAGAAATGAAAGGCGTCGGTCGATGTAGTGAGTCAGTCGTTTATTGGGCTACGTAGCGAAGTTCGAAGCGGAGCGGAGTGACAGAGGTACAGTGAGTGTTGCTGCTGTGTTGCTGCTGCGTAATGATGGTCAGGAAGCTGCGGCGGTGAAGATCACAGGTCTTCAGGGAGCCGGCGTGTTGCTCTACACTGTGGCGGTGTAGAAGTGACTTTGGTCCAGGCGGTCGATCGTCGTCATGCTGACGGGATATGGCGGCTACGTGTCCTTTGAGTCGGAGCACACACGTGACGCAGGAAGAAACCTTGAGAGGCGATGAGGATGAACTCTGACAGCGAAACGCGATGGGTTTCGGTAGTCAGAGATCGGGTTGCACCTAAACAGAAAGCGCTGCGGGCTTTTTAGTTGAAGGTAGGATGACATCTCATGTCGAGGCGCGATGGGCCGGACAGCGAGATGGTGGTTGGAGATGGAGGCCTCGAAGGTGTTATGGAGATGTTCCTGGAGTCACACTGGATATGCGTAAATCACAAGTTGCTGACTGCGCGGGCGGCAGCCCGCCGAGGGCTGGTACTGCGTTGCGGCACAGTGCTATTGTTATCACTGCCCGGTGTGTAAGTGTCGAACTATGAATTGAGACTAGACTGACTAAGCAAGCGCAGTGTTGAGTCGCTTTATATACTAGCGCGACCGGTGGAGTAATTTTCCATTTGCCGGCAATGTGTACACTGGAAGGTACTCGAAAATACCCAATTGAGACCTTTCTAGGCAGTGGCGATATTATTATTTACCTAGGCGGCCGGTCATTTACGGCGTAGGTAGGTAGCTATGTACTCAGCGGCACCTTGCGCGGTAGGTATGTCAATCCTGAATATTCGATGGAGTCCAGTGGCGCTGCGTTAGATTTTACAAAAGCGGGCTAAGTGACCACTACATATAAAACTTTTTTATAATTTATTTGGTAACTTATATTGTAACCGGCTAGATACGCTAATTAGGAAGGTGATTTTTTCTTTAATATCTTGTATCCCTGTTCAAATGTTAAATGCTCCTTAATGCACTTTAAAACTCATGAATTTTATCTGGCTACCTAGACTAGATACTTGTAAAACAACTTGGTTATCAGAGGTTGTATGACATTTAATCAATCCTACCCCTAAGTTTGTTTACCCAACAATATAACAATAGCTTGTTTTCAAGCTAACACGTGTGTTCCCACAGTAATTGTTATAACTCCGTTATTGTTCTAGTGGCAACCCTAAAACATAAAAGCAGAATATCCATATTAAATTAAGCTTCATATCTCTTTTCAGAGATGTCCATTGAAATACATAAAAAAAGTCTTATTTTGTAGAAACAGTTTTCACCCGCGACATTGCTAATTTTTTAATAAATATTATTGTATGAAATGGTAAAAAAGTAAGGTTATAAAATTGTTTAATATACATTTATACGATAGAATAAGTATTTTTTTTTACATAATTCGTGATTTTAGATAAAAATATCATGTGTCATTTTTACAACTTTTTTGTGTTTGAATTCTAAATTTTAATATTTACAAATGTTAATATTTATTTGTAATAAAATAATTATAAGCTTTTTTCATAACTTTTCAAAAACAATAATATTCGGCTGCGGTCAGAAATATTTCATTCATAGAGCTTTAATTGCGAAGCGGAACTAATACAAAGTATTTATAAATCGGACAGTTCCTTTAAGACAAAAAACTTGCACAATCACAAAATACCTGAGTGTTTAATTGACAATCATATATCAATGATTAGTGATATTCTGAAATGAATTGTCCTCATTTATTGCTGTTTCTTGATCGACTTTGGCGTTCGATCAAATTATGATCAACCGAGAATCAGTAAGTAACGGGGGTTGTCCAATGTAAACTATTCTAAAAATGGTGAATGTCATTGATCAAATTTGCCGAGGGTTAAAATAACCAAAATTTAACCGTCTGCAAATTTTTCTGTATTTTCGTCTTTGATAAAATTCTTGCAAAATTGGATAAATTAAGAAACACAAAGTTTTAACGCATAAGTTGGAAAGGTTTAATCAGTTGGTAATACTTTGGTAATGCGAATTTTTAAGATTTAAAGTTTTTGTTCTGATTGGGCGACGTAAATTGAAATAACTTAAGTTGCATAATATATTCCAGAAAAATCTAAAGTTAAGATGGAAATTTGACGATTTAATTCAAATTTTTAAAATTCGTTGTTTTTAACCCTCAGATTACCAAGAACAATAACGTCCTTCCAATCCCAAGATGATACGCCAGCATTACCGTAATGTTTGAGCCATTTTCACGCGGAAACAATTAGTGGTAATAAGAAATTACCTTATAATAAAAAAAGGTTAATATCTGATGTTCTTATCCCATTATCATATTATAATAATTATTATTATTATATTATAAAGGCGAAAGTTTGCATGGATGTATGTTTGTTACTCTTTCACGCAAAAAATACTGAATGGACTTTAAAAATTTTTTCACTAATAGAAAGCTACATCATTTGCGAGTAACATAGGCAGAGTATAATGGTAACCAAATCGAGTTATTGCAAACGTCAGAAGAAAAGCAAACAAATTGTTGCCTTGGAAACGACGTTTTTTTTTTAAATTAGGCAATTCACCCTTAAAAGAGTGCTTAAGGGCCGGAGGGGTGAAGGGGCGGAGAGGGGGCGAGAGGAGGGGGGGATAATAGGAGTAATAATAAGAGTGCAGGATAATAGGAAAGGGACGTAAATAATTAGGCAAGAGAGAAGGATAAAAGGTGGGGAGAAGATAAATAAGCGGAAATTATAATTATTATTATTATGAGGTGTAAGAATGAGAATGAGGCAAGTAGTGTGTGCCGAGACCGAGTCATTTGGCGGTCCGTTTTTCTGCCTAATCCTGCGGTGAAATGGCGGAATAGTTAGTAAGTTATAATGTCTCATTTTAAGAGCAACGCGGAGTGTTGAAATTTGTTTATGTCCACATATTCTGTCAATGTGTGGTACGATTATAATATAAATTAATATATTATTCATGACTGCAGATCGCATAGCTGATGATCATTATTTACCACTGTGCTACATGGACCATCGCGAACAATCCGGTCTTAACAAGCGGAACGTTGAATTTCATAGGAAAACACAAGGATCCACAAGGCACATTCCGTACAAACCAAACCGCAATCAGCTTATATCATGACCACAAATGGAAGGGGTGAATTGTTTGAAGTAGCGGTTCGTGGTCTAAGACATTGGGAGTTCAACATTAAAGCGATATAAAAGAAGGAAAGAAAATCGGCTTTTCTTCTTCACCTATGGAGTCACGTCATTTTAAAAGATTGCCGTTCTAGAAAACCGTTTCGAAAATAATGAGAAAAATTATTGGTTACTGTAGTTAATTGTTTTAATTACCTATTGGCATCTTAATGCTCAGCACAGCTGTCTCCAAGTACCGGCCCTGATTACCGACCTCATTGTTGTTATTTTTGGCAGGGTAATTTCCTTGTCTATACTTTGTTTAAGGAGCTTAACGTCGCAAAATTTATAAAATTGGGAAGACTTCGGTGGCTGGGTCATGTGGAGAGAATGACCGAGCATCAAGCACCAAAGTCACTGTTGAGCTCAAGACCAATAGGGCGAAGGAGCCTGGGAAGACCAAGACTAAGATGGAGCGACAACGTCCTCAAAGACATATCTATCTTGGAGCTTCAAAACTGGAGAGAGCTGGCTCAAAACCGAGATGAGTGGAGGAAGACTCTTGAGGAGGCCAAGACCCACCAGGGGTTGTAGAGCCAATAGTGATGATGATTATGAATTTTCATGTGTTTATTCATATAAAAAGTTTGTTTCCCTTAAAACAATCTCTTTCGCATTAATAAAGTCTTGGTAAAAGGTTCTTTAGAAGACTAAGTCGGGATCGGGCAGTAACTAAAGTTTTTATAAAAGTGTTAATCAAATATTGTCCTAAAAGTTTATTGTAAATAAAACGACTCAAGATTAAAAAGTGTTTGCAATATAAAAGTCCATTATACCCGATCATGAAAATAATTAATAACAGGATTAATAGGGTAATTTTAAATATTTAAATCGGATCATTCAAAAAAATTCCTAAATGCTATAAAAAACACCAAATAATTGTTGCAGAGAATGAAGAAACAAGTAAATAAACGTGTACTCTATTACTTTATAACAATAATGTAAATATTTTGATGAGCATAATATTATTATGAAAGTCCAAAGCCCACCCGAATTAAGTCACCGGAATGCATTCGGTAATGTTCGTAAAGTTTCGGTTCTGAGTATTAGCACCTGTGCTAAAGAAGTAGAAGACAGAGTAAGGCACACAAGTACTGTGAATATAAGTTGCAGGTCCCAACCCACGGAGGCGCAAAATGTCGCTCCTTTCACCACGTGTGAAGGGAGAACGTAGTTTCATTTGCTCCTATAGAGCTGGTCCGATAAATTGCTTCCGTTGACTTAGTCAGGTCTGGTTCAGAGAGAGGTAGAGAAGTCCGTGGTCCAGGGTGAGGGGAGGTTAAGTAAAGAAAGAAGGCGAGAGGAGATGCAGTGGTCGGAGCGAGATAGAGCGGGCAGAGCAGAGAGAGGTGTGGGCGAGGTGAGTGTTGCTGGTTAACTAGTTTGTGAGGGTTTGTGGCCTGTTTTTAAAGGGGTTGACAACGGTTCAACGCTGTCACAATTCTTGGAATTCGTGCCAAAGGGAAAGCGTCCGAGGACAGCCGGCGCTCGTTCTCTTTGTAAACCTCTCTGCTGGCTTGCTACTCTTCCCGCAATCAGACTTTTATTTATTTTTCGTACAATAATTATAATACAGTTTTACAAAGCTTTTACAAGCTTGAATAAGAAACCGGGCGCAGAGTCCTGTAGTAATAATAATAATGGTTTTTATTCCAGAATGTGGCGAGATAAGTTCAATCCCAAATCCCATCCCAGATTGTTATTGTACATTGTTACATAAGGGATTCAAGGAAGAACTTAGGCACTAGGATCTCTTATCGGTCAATCGCACATCGGTCCAAAGATTGTGGGAGCATTTTTGTATCTTTCTCCAATGTTCTTCGATGCTTGATCCTGAAATTCAGGATTCGATCATGATCATTTTATAGGTTATTAATCCTTCCCCTCAGTACTATAACCCTGGTTCTTATTATAGCTTCAGACCCAGGAACTCGCCCTTCCGTAAACACGTCATAAATGCTAACATGGCCACACGGTGAGAGCACGTCCGTTACAGAGAGAGACTAGTTCACCGTAGTTATTGTGTGGAAGTTCACCGCCACTGATTGTTGGAATTCCAATTACTTGGCCAGGGATGAACATAAAAGGCGTTAAGCGGAAACCACGCAGGCCGCAGTATCAAAAAAGAATTTATGGAAAATAAAGTTTTTCCGGCTATCACAGCAACATTACCGCCCAATTTCAGACATTCCCCGGAGAAGACTAATAAACAATAAATTCCAATATCTGGCATTACTTCGGTACATTGTTTCACAACAAACGAGAGTGGTCCTTGTTATACAAATAAAAAAAATTGTATAGTGGAATAACTTGTTGAGTAAATCGTTAGACATCACTCATCAATCACCTTCAAACGAAAAATGTGAAACGGAAAAGATAGAAAAGGATCATTTTCAAAAAATGTTATTTACGTCGAAAAGAAATGGAAAAAAATACATCAATTAGAAATTGAAAAATGTTATTTACGCAAATAGAAATGAGGTAAAATGTTATTTAAATCAAATAAAAATGGAAAAAAATGTTGTCGGTATAAATCAAATAGAAATGGAAAAAACTTTATTTGGGTACATCAAATAGAAATGGAAAAGATGTTATTTGTTTCAAATATAAGGTCTACAAATAAGTAGATGGTATATATATATATATACCTAACTACATAACTATTAGAAAAATATGTTTAATAAATATATGATGAAATAAATAGGTGATATTTACGGTGGGACATACAAATCTCATGACTTCATAAGACACTTTGGTTTCAATTTATTAAGGTTTGCTGCAATAATAACATAAATCAAATATTCAAAAAGTTGTACCATTGTATTGATATTTTAACTTATTTGGGGTCAAAGCCAACAATTTCCACCTTCTTTTTTACTGGTAAAACGACATGGCTGAACTACGGAGAGTTGACGCCAGACAGCATGGGTCAGAATTGAAACTTTTTGAACTCCCAATCATTGGAAACATTATATCTTACGCAGATGATACAGTGATTAATATTGAAGGAAATTCTCGGAATGAGGTCGAAGTATTAGCTAAAATGCAATTAATATCGTAAAACTATAGTTCGACGAAAACTTATTGACACTAAATGTCGAAAAAATCCATTTTATACCTTATAGCCAAACAGGGAATATCTCAAATATAAAGGTAAACATAAAAATTCACGAAAAAAATTGCCTTCTTAGGATCGCACCATGTAACTCAAACTGTATACACATTAGCAGTAAAGAAGAAATAAAATATCTTGGAATAATTATCGATAATAACATCAAATGGAAAAGTCAAAAAAATTCCACAGTAGACAAAATGAGAAAACTGATCTATTTATTTTTTAAACTTAGAAATACTGTAACATTAAAATTACTAAAAGATATTTATTACGCACTTGCGCACTCTGTACTACAATATGGAATCATAGCTTGGGGGGGGGGGGTGGGAGGGGGGTGCATATAAATCTTCCCTACTTCCACTGGAAACAATTAAAAAAATATTAATAAAAATCATCTTTAAAAAGCCCTATTACTACCCAACAATAAATGTTTTCCAAGATTTCCCGGTTCTCCCACTAACAAAAATTTATGACAAAATTGCACTCCTACAATTACATAAAGATTTATTTAGTAAAAATACTATACCACAATTAAATATTAGTAAAAGAATCATATCTGTTGGAGGATTAACCGTACCATTAGTACGAACTACAACAGCACAACATCACTATACATTCAAGGGTTTAAAATTATTCAATAAATTACCCCTAAATATAAGATCGGATGAAAACTACGACACATAAAAAATTTTTTTTATTGAAATACTCTAGTACCACCTCATAACTTTAATTATTGTTTATAAATATGTTTTGCTTCAACAATCCTTTGAATGAATCATTTATCAACTAACCAATAATTTTGTTACATGTATCGTATTTTCTATAAAACTACTATTAGTTTTTGTAATAATATTTTTAATTTATATACTTAGATGTAAAAGTATTTAGTTGTCCTCTCCTAAACACAAGCAACTGCTTTATTAGGAGAGAGATTGAAACATTGTTGTTATATAATGTTGTAAAATTGTAATTATAATAAATGCTTCAGAGAATAAATAATATTAAAAAATAATATAAATTATTGTTTCACGATATTATTAAAATAACTAAATAAAAATCAAATTTGTCCGTATTTAAATTTTTTTCAGCAAACCAAACCAATGTGAACTTTTTTGGGAGCGAGGTCTACTGTTCACAGAACTAATTTTGACTACCCATTGCCTTGCACCGCAGTGGGAGGGATTGATTGATAGGTCCTTTACTCTTGGACACATTGACCTCCATATTCCTAATCACCCCTCGTACATTTTTTCCTTCCCAGAAGTTCTTCTCATTCCTTTCCCTAAAAAATTCTCCACACATAATCCCCAAATATGATACAGGTCCTGAGGGAATTCTTTCCTCCTGACCTTTTGCGCGGAGCAATTGTAAAAAAAATGCGACCGTGTCGTTTACTGATTTTTCTGTTACAATTTTTCGTGTGAGAGTCGCTTATATTGTCTTCAATGATTAAATTTTATGTTTTAGTTTTTTTTTTTTGAAAAGAACGCTTTATTTTTTGTTTTTTAACCTTCCTCTCGTACAGCATCCCTAAAGATGATATTATGTAATGATGATTATGTGTGGAGCTAACGTAAAAAAATAACATTTACAAAAATTATTCTAAGCGTGTAAAACATAAAAAAAACAGAGTGTACAATTCATACGCGGTAGAAGTGAAACCGTCAGAAAGCTAAACGACAAGAGTGGGGAGACCACGAAGCACTTTTTTTATCAACGTGAAGGATGATTTTTACCATATTTTTGTCGTCGAATTCGAGTGCACCTTTTCCTATACGCTATTCGATACATACTGCTAGTTGTCGCTTTATTTTGTGTTTTCTTTGTTTGTTTATTTTGGAGTGGTTTGAAGATTGGATATTGATTTTACAAAAATATTCAAATGTGTATATATTTTTGAGTGTATGTGTATATGTGTATGAATTTCTGGCCGCTAAAATTCGTCAGGCGCTTCATACCACTAGGCCAAAGAAGGCTTCGTATTATATTGGAACCGAGTACCCGTGAAGTAAATAAATATGTTATTGCTTATTCATTCTCTCGCAGGCTAGAACCTATAGATGCATATGTTTGTCACTTTTTAGTCTTACTCGCTTCCGTTTCATCGATTTTCAAATCACTAACGGGGCCAAAAAAGTTTCACTTCAAAAGGCATCTGCTACTTTCTATGTCAATGCTCCAATACTATTTATCGCAGATGTTCGCAGGCGTATTTTTTGGGTGGGTTATTTTCGATACCGTTAACCGCTGGTCTCATCCGAGAGCCTTTCTGCTCGCCTGGCAACCGCTCCTGGAAATCCCACTCACATTATTCTAACTCCCTGATCAATATGGCGGAACACTGTTATAAATTTCCATCTCATTTTCTGCCAGCAACGAAGGCAACTTTTAATTTAATTTGCTTGTGGACAAGATTTTTTTTTCTTCATTTTTGTGAATATATTAAAGTTTGTTGTGTCGTCGTATCGAAACGTCAACACAATGATAGAAACATGTTTTTACGTGGAAATTTTATTTGAAACCTGAGAATCTGAGATGGGGAAGGTGTTGTATGCAGAATACGTATTACCTTGAAATAAATTTAAAATTCCCGCACATCGTGAAATAATTTGCAGTTTCGAAGCGTGACTATCAGATAGGGAGCAATGCTTTCATATTTGTCAATCGAAATATAAAGTTTTGTAGTTTGTCAGGTATAATTTGTTAAGTACCTTGAAAGATAGTTACAAGTTTTTATTTGTGTTAAGATGGAGTTAGAACTAAAAAGCACAGAGTTAGAGGTGGAATAAGAGCCTTTTTGCTTGATCCTTTGTGTAAACGGTAATTTGTTTTCGCCATTTACACCAAAATAATGAACAAGAACGAATAGGGATAAGAACAAAAACTAGAATTCTTGCTGATGCTCTAGGGATGTTTAGATCAGGTGAGCGAATGTTCTTTGCTCATTCATTAACAATTAGTGGTACTTAGTTTCGTTATTTGTTAAGTGTTATTATGCCGTGTTCCGCTACCCCCTTATTTAGCCAACACAACGGTTTAGGCAACGCTGCGCTGTCCGAAACTTTGGCTAAAGAAGGAGGTAGCGATAGCATAACACCCCAAAAACAAATAACGAAAATACTTCGTCCGACAGTGAGAGCGGTGTTGTGATTTCAAGTGCTGCATTTATCGTTTTGGCTCAATTAACGAAAAATAAGATACTTTGGCAGGCGAAGAATTTCAGGCACCAGACCACATAATTTTTTTTTGTTTTTGTTATTATTTTTTTATACATTTTCTGAAAGATTAAACTTTCGTTTAATGCTCTCACTACATGTTTTAAAGAAATTCGTAAAATTGATGGAGATACAGCATGTTATGTGAAACTGTTTGAAACGGTTTGAATGTCGAATTACCCTTCAGTAATACTTTGAACGCGTTTTACTCAAAACAAGGTTCTTTAACCTGGTTGACAACATACATATATTAGAAAAAACCATACATCCGATTTGCGTTCACCAATTCTCAAACTGCACGGACATATGAATATACATGGACCTGCCTGTTCAAAATTGATAGGGGTCCTTTTAAATAAAATAATTATCCTTGCAAAAAACTTCACTGTTTATTTCACTTGGACATGTTATAAATGTATTATAATACGGTTTCAATACACCGGGCCAAACACTGGCAGTTGTTTACTGTTAAAACTTGCGTTGGGAAGAAACCGATAATAATGAGATGCTAGCACTTTTATAATTTAAAAACCTGCATACATTTAAAGAATGAATCATTACACACTTGACACTCGGAAGCATCTACAAAAACATGGCTTCCTCCATAGTATGTACTCCGTAGCTAAAACAGGCTGCGAACACTCAACGTCCAGCCAAGCCTCGCACCATTCGAAATATCAACATAGGTGCTGGTAGTATCTCAATTTTTAACATAGCTTCCGCCTCGGGGTTTCTAAATCGCCTATGCCGATTTATGAACCCTTCAAGAAAACATAACAAAAACAGGGGAAGACAATCAAGGCCAAAGCAAAAAAAACACAAATCCTAACTCTAAATACCGTACAAATACTAACAAATAATTTTACCTATTATAAATTAGCAGCCAAAACTAAATAATCCTGCACTGCTTATTATACTATTATTTAAAAATGTACATTCACAAGTTGAATTTTAAGGTGATTAACCTAAACTAATTACATAAACTTAAATTAACCAAAAATTTTTTACATATTTAAATAATAACTTAACACAAAATACTATTATAATAGAACACAACCCAACACAAAATAATATTATAATAAAACCCAACCCAACACAACACAATTGTCCTTTTTTTTTTCAAGTCCATTGGTTAGGATCTTCTCCAGGTGCAGTCCACGATATAAGCACCACAGCGCGGGGTGCAATCAATCATCAATTTATAGGTTGTCATGTTGTTCCTGGGATTGGTATCTTTAAAGGGTCCTTTTTTAAATATTTTCACCCTAAAAAGTTTCATCATGGTCGTCCGGGGTGTCCGGACTGACGGAAGGGTCCGGGGCGTCCGTCACAGGTTCAGCTTCCGGATCCAGAGGCATTAGACATATCCTTGTGATAGGCCTGACAAAGATTCCTTGAGGGGTTTTCAGGGTAACCACTCGCACTACACCATCCGCGCCGGGATGTGTAGATATAACTCGCGCCATTTTCCATAATGGTGGAGGTAAATTATCTTCCTTCAGAATAACCAGATCATCCTTTTGCAGTGCCCGTTGATTACTGGTTTGCCATTTCGTCCTTTTTTGTAGCTCCATCAAGTACTCTCGCTTCCATCTATACCAAAAGGATAACATTAGCGCATGGATTCTCTGATATTGGGTCAGCCTGTTGTCTGGTATGGCTCGGACATCTCTCTCCGGAATGATAGAGGATTTAGTGCCTATGAGGAAATGGTTTGGGGTGAGGGGTTGGTAATCGTGGATGTCATCAGACAAGGAAGTCAATGGACGGGAGTTTAGACAGGCCTCAATCTGACAAATTAAAGTATACAAAAGTTCAAAGGTTAAAGCAGAATTACTAGTGACTCTATACAAATGAAACTTTGCTGACTTGACCGCAGCTTCCCACAGCCCTCCCTGACTAGGGGCTCGAGGGGTTATGAACCTCCACTCAATACCTCTGTTAGCTAAATAATTTTGAATCTTGTCGTTGTTCTCTCTCAAACTGGTATACAGCTCCTTGAGCCTATTACTGGCCCCCCGAAAGTTGCTAGCGTTATCGGAAAAGATCTTATCAGGTTCTCCCCTACGGGATATAAATCTCTTTAAACTGTTCAAAAAAGCATTGCTAGATAAATCCGAAACTAATTCCAAATGAACCGCCTTTGTGGAAAAACAAACAAAAATACATAAATACGATTTCACGAGTGGAGCTCTCCTCAGTGGCCCACTTTTGGTTGGAATCGGTCCAGCAAAATCGACTCCCGTGATAGCAAAAGGTCGGCTCGGTGTGATTCTTTCGCTCGGTAAGCTGCCCATGATTTGATTACCAATACGAGGATTACACCTAAAACACACAATACACTTATGTAATATCTTTTTAACAGTATTTTTCCCAAAAATAGGCCAAAACCTTAATCTTATTTCAGCTAATAGCGCTTGAGGTCCTGCGTGTAAGTTTACATAATGATAGTGACGTATAATCAATTCGGTTAGCTTATGTTTAGCTGGCAATATAATTGGATGTCTTTGTTGGTACGATAGGTGTGTAGCTAAATTTAATCTACCGCCCACATATATAAGACCATCACATAAAAAGGGATGAAGAGATTTTAAGTTACTATTTTTGTTGACATTTCCCTGGTTTTTTAATGTCTTCAACTCTTTTTGAAAGGCATGTGCCTGAGCTGATTTCAGTAGACAATTCAAACTTGCTTCTAGTTCAGCTACACTTAAATTACCTGAAATTTTACTTTTAATATTTCTGCAGTTATTCACAAACCGCAGTACATATGCTGTAACCCTTTTCAATTTGATAAATGAGGAAAATTTTCCAAATATTTCCCATTCTTGAATATCAGTAGATAAAAGAATATTTTTACTCTTGAGCTCCGGAGGGTTTGAACAGGAAATGTTCGATATAGGCCAATCGTTGACTCCGTCGGTCAACCAATTTGGTCCATTCCACCATATTGTAGAATTTATCAGTTTATCCGCCGTAGCTCCTCTTGAAAGTATATCCGCTGCATTGTCGGATGATGATACGTGTCTCCATTGATCTGGATCACTCAGTTCTTGTATTTCGGCTACTCGATTGGCCACGAAAGTGCTCCAACGAGTAGGTTGACCTTTCAGCCAACACAGCGCTATCGTAGAGTCACACCAATAATATGTGTTGATCTTCATTATATTTAATGCTTGTTTTATAGTTTTCATTAATTTTGCCAGTAGTACAGCACTACATAGCTCCAACTTAGGCAGTGAAATAGACTTCAATGGTGCTACCCTTGATTTGGATGTTATTAAGTGTGAATGCCACTTACCGCTGTGGTCCATTGACACCATATAGATACAGGCTCCGAAAGCCTTCTCAGACGAATCGCAAAAACCGTGTAGCTGTAGCTCTTTTGCTTGCTTGCAAATAATTTTTCTTGGTATTTTCAACACATTTAGCTGAATTAAATCTTGCAGGTAGGTCCTCCAGGGTGCTAATATTTCATTAGGTAACTGATCATCCCATGCTGCTTTGGACTGCCACAGCCTTTGCATTATCAGTTTGGCTATGACTATTATCGGCCCTAGGAGTCCCAATGGATCGAAGGTTGATGCGATGCAAGACAATATCTCTCGTTTGCTCTCGGTTGGACCTGATGGCTTCATTATTACATAAGAAAAGTAATCAGATTCATTGTTCCATGTTAATCCTAATATTTTCTCAGTCTTTGGATTGTCAGTAATAATTTTGTCGGAATCGCCTGAATCGGCACACTTAGCTTGGCCCGACTCGGCTGACAATTCCAACGCATTGGACCTCCACTTCCTCAACGTCATCCCCGCAGATGACAAGATGCTGATTAATTCTTCTTTTAACTTTTTACAGGATTCCAGCTCATCTGCTCCCGTTAACAAGTCATCCATATAGAAGTCATTTTCTATGACCTGACTAGCTCTAGGAAAAATTAAATTATTATCCATACCAATTTGCTTTAAGCATCTTGTGGCTAAGAAGGAGGAAGGTGCCAGTCCATAAGTCACAGTCTTCAGACGATAATGCTTGAGCACATCCTGTGGCGACTCGCGCCATACTATCTTCTGTAGGTCCAGGTCATCTTCACACATGTTAATCTGGCGGTACATCTTCTCGATGTCGGCAGTCATGACTATTTGATGTTTCCTGAAATGCAATAGTTGGTTATATAGATCCTTTTGTATAACAGGTCCTGTCATCAAGGCTTCATTGAGGGAAATTCCATTTGAGGTTTTGGCGGAGCCGTCAAAAACGACCCTCACTTTAGTAGTAGTGCTGGATTCTTTCACTACAGCGTGATGCGGTAAAAAATAGGAGTCACGATCCCCTTTTGACTGGTCACACATCTCCATGTGTCCCAATTCTTCATATTCACGCATGAATTTTACATATTGTGTCTTTAACTCGGGATGTGACACAAATTTTCTTTCCATGTTTTTAAATCTTTTTTCGGCAGTGAGCAATGAGTTTCCCAACTGATCAATGCATGCCCGACGCGGTAAACTTACAACATATCTACCGTCATCTTCTCTAGTATGAGTACTTACAAAACTGGCTTCGCAAGCCTTTTCTTCTTGAGTTTGAATTTTAGTGGAATTAATCTCTTCCAATTTCCAAAATTTTTCTATTTGATGACTCAACTTATTTATAGATAAACTGCAAAAATCTGATACAGGCCTTTGTTTGGGGTACACGTTGATAGGACCGGACACAATCCATCCCAGTTGCGTACGTTGAAGCGTTGGTCCTGACTCGAGTTTCAATCTATCGTTGTTTAGCATTTCCCAGAAGCTCTCCGCGCCCAACAGGATGTCGATGGGTGCAGCTATATTGAAGTTCGGGTCTGCCGGCTCCAGTCCTGGTGGTATTTTGAACTCTTTTTTCGCCATTGTCACTTGTGGTAAATTGGTTGTAATTTCCTGTAAAATCAGACATGATATTTCGCGTTTATAATCCGTATTAAGCGAAGTCATCTCCACTGAAATTCTCTTTTTTATGTGTGTGATATTATTATGGATCCCAGACACGGGTTTGTTTATCCATTCACATGGTAAATTTAATTTATTAGCAAATTCAGCTCTCATAAAATTACTCTGCGCACCAGAGTCAATCAGGGCGCGAGCTTTAAACATTTTATTGTTGGCCCCCACAATTCCTATGTAGGCGGTTGACAATAATATTATTTTTTCTGCCTTTTCCGATGCAGAAAAATTCGACACTATAACCTCGTTATTAGCATCCATATTTGAGGTCTCCGGCGGAGGTACCTCCTTGTGTAATAGAGTATTGTGGCTATACTTGCCACAAATTTTGCAGGTTAGGTTTGTCTTGCAACTCTGTACTTGATGACCCAACCTCAAACATTTAAAACACGCCCGGATTGATTTCGTAGCATCAATCCTATCCTGTAATTTTAATTTTAGAAATTTTTTGCAAAAATAAATTTGATGACCTTTATCATTACAATAAATGCAGTTGTTTGCCTTTATTGCCAAGAATACCGATGAATCTTTTTTGTTATTATTGTTGCCTATTTGCATTTTATGTAGGTTAGAAGATTTTTTCTCTGAAGCATTCATAAGCTCCAATACTTGTGCCCTAGCAGATAAACATTTTATGAATTCCTTTAATGTAGGTAATTCACCTTGCAATGTATATTGTTCCCAATTTCTCCGGGTAGCTATATCCAATTTATTTGAAATTATGTAAATAATCAAAGGATCCCAATGATCTACTTTAACTCCGATGTTTTGTAACGCTTTTAAATTGACATTAGTTTCATCAATTAAATACCTTAATGCTACAGGCTCTTCATGTTTCATATCCTTTAATTGAAATAGAGTTTGGATATGTTTATGTACGGTAGCCCTGAGATTCGCAAATCTGTCGTGCAACAATTCCCAAGCCGATAGGTAGTTTAATTCCGAAACTTCTAGATTACTAATTATTTTCAATGCGTTCCCTTTCAGCGCAGATTGTAAGTAAAAGAATTTTTGGACGTTGCTCAAGGAACTGTTATTATGAACCAAAGTTTTAAAGGTTTCAACGAAATTTACCCAATCTTTTTGATTCCCATCGAATTCTCTCAATTGGAGAGTTGGGAGTTTGATGTCGACTCTACCCTCGTTAATTGAGTCCATCGCCCCTTTAGCAGTAGCAAGGACTGAAAAATATTGATTTTCAAACGTCTCGCGCTGAATAGAATTTTCCAGTTCCTCATCCGATAAAATTTCAATTTCGTCCTGTATAGATTCGAATTGATCTAACAATGGCTTTATTCGGTCGTACCTCAGTTTAATTTCAATCGCGGACAAGGAGTTTATAGAATCCGCGAAACGCGTCAATTTCCCTTTAATCACGCCTCTCTTGGCTATTAAAGATTTGATCTTATCCATTTTGTGTACAAATACCTTTTCGTAGCTTAATCCCTGATAAAATGTGTTCCGACAATGCGTATTTATTTATTTGAGAAGCTACCCGCCTGAAAGACAACAACGACAATATTCCTGGCAATTATTAATTGAGAACCTAATGTTCAATCATTAATTGAAAATCATGAGTTGCATAAAATCTTTACGTGGGTAGTGATTTTATTTTTTACAATACAATATTTATGGGATTAATCTTGTTAAAAAACTACGAATGAGTTCTGAATGGATGGGAATGGGTATGGGTGGGAAGGCACTAAAAACTTATCTCATTTCCGATGTGAATCCAGTCTTCCTTTGTTCATCTTTGTGATTCCGGTAATTGTAATATTGGTCATCTGTATTAATTGGCAGCTGGTTCTTGTTTTTTTATATTATTGCAGTCCTCTGATTGCAATCCGGATCGTAAGGCCCATGTTCAAAATTGATAGGGGTCCTTTTAAATAAAATAATTATCCTTGCAAAAAACTTCACTGTTTATTTCACTTGGACATGTTATAAATGTATTATAATACGGTGTCAATACACCGGGCCAAACACTGGCAGTTGTTTACTGTTAAAACTTGCGTTGGGAAGAAACCGATAATAATGAGATGCTA
This sequence comes from Limnephilus rhombicus, assembly GCA_929108145.2. Classification (NCBI taxonomy): domain Eukaryota; kingdom Metazoa; phylum Arthropoda; class Insecta; order Trichoptera; family Limnephilidae; genus Limnephilus; species Limnephilus rhombicus. Next base: position 7,854,074 of record OV815293.1, read on the forward strand.
GCACTTTTATAATGTAAAAACCTGCATACATTTAAAGAATGAATCATTACACACTTGACACTCGGAAGCATCTACAAAAACATGGCTTCCTCCATAGTATGTACTCCGTAGCTAAAACAGGCTGCGAACACTCAACGTCCAGCCAAGCCTCGCACCATTCGAAATATCAACGTCTGGGAGCTTGCTCAAGCAACCCATAGGTGCTGGTAGTATCTCAATTTTTAACACTGCCCTAAGTGATAAAAACGTATTATTTCCCCCTCCACATGGCGCCGGCTGAAGCTCCTCCTTGGAACCGGCTCGCTCCATGGGGAGGGGATAGAGCCTCGCTTGAATCTAAAATGTGTGACGTCATCATTCTTGCCGTGAACAGCTAGAAGGTAACATCCATACATTTAACGAAATACAACGCCAAAACGGTAGCGTATTCTATACAATATATCTACATATCAATGTGCACATAGCGAATGTGAGCGGTTCTCCAGTGTGCTCGTCGCTGGTTACAGGGGTAAGTAAATTATGAAACATTTGTAATAGTGTTTTAACTAAACACGGCAACAAAATATTGCTATGTGTATTGGGGCGAGTCTTTTTGGGGCGAGCATTTGGCCTTAGCAAATATGTTATTATCGTGGCAAGCAATTCGCGCTCCCATGTAAAAAGGTCTATTCATTCAAAGCAGATTTTGCTTTAAAGAACTAAATGGTGATATTGTAATGCGAGATGCCTATTTACTGTCAGATTGATTGTACAACGAATCACAGTCATCTTTCCCCTCTTCGCCCTCCATGGTTTGGTTTGACCCCTCACCTGTAACTGCTTGTCTAGTCATTTGGATGTCTATGTCAAACTGTTCGAAAATGCAATCTATATGGCACCACATTTGACAGTGTGTTTTTGTTTTCATTGCGCAAGTTCTCTTTTTTTAGCATTTTTATAAATATGATGTGATTCGTTAATTTCCCCTCTGTTTTACCTGAAGCAACCAGCGAACGTATCTTAGATCCCAGGTCATATTAAAAGGATCTTAGTTAATAAATTGTCGAATACTTATTTTGAATCGGAGTGTCTTTTGAGTTGAATTGAGACCTTAAGGAAAATGCATCTTATTTGAATAATATCTGTGTATACCACCCCTCTTAGCCCCACCCTCCACAAATGGTATGTATATAAATCGTGGTTTAAGGAATAATTGCGCTCAAGGTACAACACTTTCGTGCTATCGAAAAATCTATTATTCTGTTAATCACCTCTGTTTTTGGCAAGTTTTGACGTTTTATTATTTTTGGTTTCCTTAAATGAATTACGAGTATTTGAAACTTTTGAGTGAATGCCCTTCAAATAATGCATTGAATCTGGCAAGTAATTTATTTCTACATATTATATCAATATAAAGAAAAACGCTCGTTACAGCTTCCATCAAATGCCTCGTTCCAGTACGATAAATACATAAAACCTCACACAAAAAAAAACTAAACAAATCCTTTGTAAAATCTTAACCTACCCATAAAGCAGCCGTGCTCCATTGCAAAAAAATAATAAACTCAAATAGGTTTACTTCTATATTTCTAACAATTATTTTTTAAACACATAATGAAAAAGAAAGGGAAAAAGTACGATAAAACATAAAAACCAAAAACAAAAACCCAAACAAATCATTCGTATGTCCCCATATTGCGTATTGCAGCTAGCTCCCTTGCAATTTTTTTTTAACTCAACCTAACTTACTTCTCTTTTTCCAACAGCCGTCATTTAAACTCATTATAAAGGAGAATGGGGCCTGTTCACGCAATATGTATGGGATTGGCGCATTCGCAAAGACTTAGTGGGTAGCAAATGATATAATACATGAGACAGGGCGCACTACCTGTTACATAACATCGACTGTGGAAGAAACATTTCCATTTCGTATTTCAATTTATATGATGTGAACTTCAATACATCATTTTAAAAAATTAATGTTGTGAAGCGAAGCACCGGTATCTAGTGACGTGTGGTTCTTGTTCTATACTCATATCTGAGCTTACCTTATGTTCCAGAAGCCCAGATTTGAACCTTTGACCAACACTGTCCATCAGGTTTTGCGAGTGCATGCAACTTAATCGTCCCCTATAAACATAGCAGTTGACTTAGTTTTGGGGCTGGTCCTTCGAGAGTGTGTCATAGGCCTGGTCTTGGCTTTGCTTGGCTAGCTCCTTAAACCACCACTTATATAAATGTAGTAGCGACACCAGGGCCTTTTGGCCCGGAGCTCTGTGTGCTAGTAAATAAAAAAAGTCAAAGTATGTATACCACAAATTTCAGAATTTTGAACGGACGTCATTCCACATTTAAATCGTTTTCAATTACCGGTAGGTACCTACTTGCTGACAAATTAAGCTGCAATGCAAAATTATCCAACCCTTCTCAATCATCATAACATCGCATTCAACGTGATTTATTTATATTCCCCTAATTTGTTTACTGACCTTGTGAAATGAATACGTTTGCATGACTCGTTATTATTATTATAATATATATTTTAATATTTAGCATTTTATGACGTGATTGAATTGCACTGAATGACAAAATAGTTTGACATAATATCATCCCGGTGCGCACTCGTTACTTTATAAATATATGTAGGGGAGATCTGTACAAAACCGCATACCAGAGTAAAACCGTATACCGGGGTAAAACCATTTTCCGTGATAAAACCGTATACCGGGGGAAAACCGTATTGCTCTAAAAAAATTGAGTGCAGCTTACACGCGGTAGAAGCGAAACTTTACCAAAACAATTTCAACCAATACTTGAAAAGTGAGGTCATAGTCAAAGTGACCAATGAGCGCAGACCTAGCGTAATTTCTGTTTCATATCTCAACCAATAGGAGCATTTAAAAGTGACATTATAATCAAAATGCGATGCGTCGCAGGTGCAGTAATTGCCATTTCCGATTTATCCGAAATCTAAATCACAACGGGGCTATAGAAGTTTTACTTCAAAAAGCTTTATTACTTTAAACTTGTCCCAGATACCACATGTTTCAAGTTTTTCGGTGTACTGATGTAATTTTTACGGATATTGAATTGATTAAAAGTGAAGTTATTGTAATTTGCAGATGAGTTAAATGTCAAATACTATAAATATATATATTTTACCCTTTTTACGAATAACTTTTGGATGATTTTCGTAACGTTATTTACATTTGTGTAAGAATGTCTGTATTTTTTTGTTGGGGCACAACCGCATGGGATAAAACCGGCCAGTATACGTTGACCCGGAATATTTTTTTGAATATTTTTAAAAATAAAAATATTCATCCTAGACTTGCAGAAAAGTCGATAGATGTCGCATATTAAATAAAATGGATAAAGATTTATCCAGACACTATCTAGAGAGCATTTAGTTCGGGTTTGAATCTTGCAATCATACATAAAGATAGTTGCCAATAATATATGCGTTAAAGAAAATGAAGATAATGTAGGTGGTTCTTAGTTGAAGTATGGTTTAGTTAAACATGACCGAATTTCATATCGACACCGCGGCGCAGTGGTTAGCGCGTTTGCCCGGAAAGCAAGAGGTCCTGGGTTCGAGTCCCAGAGGTGTCAATATGTTTTTCTGATTTTTCTGTTTCCAGATTTTCGATTGAGTTTCACTTATATTGTCTTCATTTATTTAACTATTTTTTTATTGGTTTATACGTGTTACAAACAAGCCACGTAATTACCAAAGAAAAACTACCAGAAAAGACTGGAATACCGAAGAAATGAGGTCAGAAATTTTGAGTGTAGTTGAAGGAGCAATGGGATACTTAAAAGTAGCAGAAACCTACGGAGTGCCGAAATTCATATTACGGTACCGTGTCAATAAATACTGAAAAAAAAACAAGACTTGACTTTATCTTTATTAAGTTAGGTTAGGTTAGATTAAGTAGATTAAGTTAGATTAAGTTAGATTAAGCTAGACTTAGGATGTTAAGTAGATTACTAAATACATAAGGTAAATGTATTATTGCGGGGCAAGAATTCCAATAATCCAAGCGCTTGATAGCTGTAAGACGAATTGTTATCTAGCCTCCTACACAGTTAAGTAAATTAAAATACGCACATATAAAAAGATATTTTATTTGATTTATTGGAGTGCTAGAATTCCAACAATCCATGCGCTTGATAGCTGCAAGACGAGTGGTTATCTAGCCCCCTACATAGTTAAGTTAATTGAAATACGTGTATAATAGCGTGGTTTGATTTTTTGTTTTTTTGTTTTTCTTAGCAGCGGGGTGTGGAATGGATGCTCTATGGGATACTTTTAAAAGTCATTATGACAGAATTAAGATATTTTGAGTGCAAGTACTGCCCCAAGTCAATTCAAATATGAAAAAAGGCGAGAAACTAGAAAAGGAAGGGGATAATCTTTGCTCAATAAAAGCAGTTAAAATATTAAAAAAAAAACTTTTCATTTACTAATAATATTATCTACTAATCAAAAAACAATAGAAGTACCATCGCCACACAAAAAATCACAAACAATGTTAGAAAATAAAGTCAAAAATCATAAAAGTTATTGGGTTTTATAGTCCTTCGAATTAAATACTGGCATTATACGACAGGATTCTAGCTTGTTTTGTATCCACCCTTCATGTCTTTCAGGGTCGCAAACAGCAGAGCATGATGCCATTACCACTTTGATGCATCTTTCCGTGGCTTGCGTGTGACAAGGCATCAATCGGAAATCTCACAAAATGTTGGATTCGATAATTTCGTGGTCTGCAATGGCATCAATAAATTATTGTCTCGCTAGATGTCAGTTTTGTAAGAGGTGGTTCTGATGATTTTTCCAAGTAGATCGAGTCAATATAGTCTGCTGCGTTGAAATAAAAAGTAGTTAGCTTAAATACTCTCATTGGAGAGAACCCTGACGTACGTTCTCGGATACTAAGAATCCGTCTCAGAGCCAACTGTATTTTTCTTCGTTCGTCGTTTAGGATACTAATAAGTATATTTTCGCTGTGCCCAAATAGCACAAATTCAGTCAATATCACCTGATTTTCTGTCGGATTCTTGGTTGAAATGTAAAGTCGAAGAATAGTATTGGCTGTTGTTAACCAACGCGAATGACAGATTTTACCCGGGTTTCTTTTCGCCAAGTTTTCGTTACATTGTCCTTCGGCGATTGCTCGGCACATTTCCAATAAATAAAGCTGTGTTACGGGATTTTGTAATGTCCGGTAAGTTGCATTCTATTGCTTGAAATTCTATCACAGGAAGATGTTCACAATTCTTGAGTAACTTTCCAATTAAGTATTGTTGATCAGTTTTTTTATTTATTTATTTTTTATTTTTATTTATATATATTATTTTTACAGTTTTTTAGAGAAAATGTGTCCTAACTGGGGTACCCCGTTCTAAGGACACATTGTACAAGTTTTATTATTTGAATTATAAGTAAATACCTAATCTATGTTAGAATATTGCCAAGGAATATTATTAAGTTAGATCTAAAAGAAAGTACAAAACAAGCATTATTCTTTGTTAGGTTGCAAAATTGAATCTATTTTCTTCCTTCCCATGTCCATAATCTATATTTTTATGCTTCTTTTGAAGGCGGTTATTTTTTGTGGTTTTCATTGCAAGAGGGAGTAAATTAAATAATTTTACAGAGAAGTATTCCATATTTCTTTGTCCAAAAGTCGTTTTAGTTGTAGGTTGGTAGAATGTATGTTGTAATGTAGATCTTGTGAATCGGCCCGAGTTTGTCTGTGTAAAGTTATCCTAATTTTTGAATGCGTACATTAGAATATATTTTGTATATAATTGTTTCAGTGACATTAAATTCAGCACTTTAAAAACATAGTCTGTAGGGGTTCTGATGGGTACTCTAAGTATAATTTTCAGAGTTGCCCTTTGTGCTATGAGGACTGGTTTTATAGTGGAATCGCATGAGCTTCCCCATCCGATAAGACCATATTGTAGTTGAGATTGGGCTAAGTCATAATAGATTTTAATTAGCTGTTCTTTATCTAAAATGTTTCTTTGTTTTGAAAAAATAGGTTAGTTTTTTTAATTTGTTGCTCACATTTTCCACTTGGGAGGTCCAATTTAAGTTTTGATCAATTATTATTCCAAGATATTTTATTGTTTGTATTTCATTCAATTTTAGACAGTTGCAAGGAGTTTCTCGGTTCACGTTTATACAGTCTTTATGAATTTTTATGTTTAGGTTTGTATTGAGGTTATCCGTCTGTTTGTTGTGGATTTTGAATTTAATATAATTAGTTTTTGTATCATTTAGTGTTAGTGAATTTGAATCAAGCCATTGCTTTACCCGATTCATCCCTTTTTCAGCTTTTTCAAATACAGTCTCCCATGACTTTCCATGGAATATAAGGACTGTGTCATCTGCAAAACTAATGACTGAGCCATGACAGTTTATTTCACATAAATCATTTATATATATATCAGGAATAAAATCGGACCTAAGACACTGCCTTGCGGGACTCCATATTGGATTTGTAATGGTTGACTTGATTAATTTTGAATCCTGACTAACTGTAACCTTTCTGAGAGATAGCTTTTAATGAGGTTTAGTTCACGTCCTGAGATTCCAATCTTTTTGAGTTGGAAGATCAACGTTAGCAAAACATGAAACTGTACTGTGAGATGTGGACGGTTGATCTAAAGATGTTTGTTGTATTTCTTGGTATAGTTTGCGCTTTAATTTTCTTAACATATTGCTCTCATTTTGCTTTGTAGTTTTTCTATCTAAAGAACCAATCATCATTTTTCTGTCGCCTCTTTGATCTATTAAAAAATCTCATTCTTTTATAGGTACTTTTCGATCTTGCGCTCAAAAACAATTTTCGATCGAAGTACATTTGCAAGCAGCGATATCAAATAAAGTCTGGCTGCGTCTTTTGAAATCATCCAGTTTTTAAGATAACTCTCACTATGCTTTCTACCCTTGTATGGTTTAAGAATTGGTCGATATTTTTCATGGTAGGTAGTCCTTTATTCGCGCCAAAATTGTGCGATGTTCCATGATCGGTAGATATGCTCGTTTCCAAATATTTTCTATTTTAGTAGCAAAAATTTAACTAGTATCTCTTACCAAATCCTGGAATCGTTTTTCTGCGCTTTGCGAGATGTGAATAAAATATTTCATCGTGTTTTCATAACTTGGTAACGCATTAGCTGGTAATGTGAACTCATTGTTATTTTGTTTAACTTGAACTCCAAATAATAATTGTAAACTGTAATTATTAAAATGGACGTGCTCGCGACGCTAACTACAATTGTTTACTGATGATTGCAACAACGCATGCAAAACCCCCGCGGCCCCGCGTCTCTGCGCGCGGGAATGGGCGGTGCGCAAGCGAGGCGCGAAAACGGACTCAGAAATTTGTCAAATTTTCGCGGGAAAATAAATATTATCACATTATTTTAATATTATTATTTAAGGCGCGGCAATTTTTATTCATTATAAAATGTAAAAGTAAAAATTAAAGTATAAATATTGGCACAAAACTGTTTTATAAAGGGACAATTTTTTACCAGATTTAAAATATTTCAACTGCTTTGGGGAAGTACTTGCCATCAAAATTTTTAATTGATATTTTCTATGCTTAATTGTATGTACCTAGAGCATCTATTCCGCACCCCGCAAAAACTGGTTTATAAAAAATAAAAAATTCCATACAATGACGATCCACCCTAGTGTATAAAAAGATATTTTATTTAATTTATCGGGGGGGCTAGAATTACAATAATCCATGCGCTTGATAGCTGCAAGACGAGTTGTTATCGAGCCTCCTAAGTTAAGTAAATTCTAATGTAAAATCCATGCTAATTTGTACAACGCTCTTGCGGCGATTTTTCGCAAAAACAGCGCTATATAAGTTGTCCAAATTTATTATTTATTATTATTATTATCTACGACAAAAGGCCTAGGTCGTTTTAAGCCTGCATTTTACATAATACAAGCCCGGTATATGGTTTTACCAACCCCACGGGACAAAATCGGAAATATTATAGGTCTTTTATTTTTTGTTCATGCATTTATGACTAAGATTTTGTGATATGTTTCTTTTGTATGTTGTTCCTTAGTAAATTCATTAATAAAAATAAATATTATAAACCGGATTTTATTTTAATTTACTAAACCACAGAGCAGTATACGGTTTTGGACGGGTATCCCCTATTGATATATTCTACAAAATGGGTGCTTATTACGACACTAATGAGTAAATAATATGTTTATTTGTTTGAACGTTTCCCTAAAGCACGCAGTGGAATGACGTATTTTTTTCCAATGGAAACTGTGTAGGGGAAAATGTTGTTTCCTGCCCCCCTGCTGTCAATTTGGCATCCCCTAGTGATTTTCGTACTTGTAAATTCGTTTTGACGGTCGTTGATAATTTTGTTCTTCTAAAAGAGTCTTCCTCAAAGTGGGCAATAACGCCCCCCTTGTGGGCGCTGGAAGCTCTCAGGGGTGTATTAGAAGGTTCAAAGAAAATTATGAGTCGTTAAGGAAATCTAGAGGGGCAGTGGCAGATAAATTCTATCCATAAAAATACGACGTAATCTAGACATGACACCACATTTTGGCTGCAGAAGCGAATCTTTCAATTCGAGTTTATGGTCGGTCAATGATTTCTGATAGCATTCCCATTCTCACATTTGTGTAAAACGTGTTTGTTACTAGTGCTGTAGCAACTTTGCTAATTAAAAACAGACATCGACTGCAGTGACGGTCCGTGAATTTTCTGTAAGCTAGAGCGCTAAGATTGAAAAATATGACGTTATTGACGTTGTTGTAGCTGAAAATGAATTTATTTTTTTTCAAAATTTCAACTTTTTATCTGATGATCTTCAGGATTTTTTCAGTCAAGAGATGCGCCGCATCCACATACCTACTGAAAGATCTTCACACAAAAAAAGTTGAAATAAAAAAATAAATTAAATTCATTTTCAGCTACAACAACATCAGTAATGTAGTATTTAGCACTCCAGCTCACTGAAAGCATATGGACCGCCACTGATCGGCTGTAAGTTACTGAACTAGGTGACCTACTTTTGCCTGTTTCTAAGTGATTTCGAACCTGATATAAACAACCGCGTCGAAATGCTTCAGATTCATCCTTCGCATTAGATAAGTTTTAAATTCAAAGCCTTCTTTTAATGTTAATTACAATACTTCTAAATGTGATTAAGTATGAGATTTATTTCCTCTCATCGAAATATTATTTGATCTCGGTAATAGGATACGGATCACACACTATCTATCCTATCTATTCAGTAATGCATATTTAAAAATTATATTTGCAATCACTGTTATTGATGCGCAACAGATGGTAATGTAAAAAGGTAAACTAAAAAAATTGGCGGCACTAGATTTTTTTTAAATTTCTAAGTGGGCGGTGGTAGAAACAAGTTTCAGAACTTGTCTATCTACATAGAGATGTGTCAACAGTTTGTCGTTGATCACACGTTCCAAAACCTTGGACAGAACTGATGTGATCGCCGTGGGTCACCTTTCTTGGGAAAACCTGTTGCCTTTTTTGGGAAGATAATATTAAATTGTGTTATTTAATATTTAATTTATGTAGCGGGAACCATTTATTGGATAACCAACCACTCTGCCATAGGTCACCCCGAGTGGTTCGCTAGGTTGGTGAGTTAGTAGGGGTGCCCGGGTTCGTGTGGTGAGGTTTATCCGCTTGTCACATGTCCGCATGTCCGCACGCCCACACTGCCTGGCAGGCCAATCTGGTTGAGGGAGGTATTTTGACCTCTTCAGTCGGATTCTCTCGACCCATCGTCTTAAATCGCTGTAGCAGGATTTATACGTCTTTCCATGGCTGTCACTTCTGTGATCCCATAGTCCCACCCATCACTCGTATGCTTTTACTTCCCAGAACTTCTTCTCCTTCCTTTCAATAAAAAACCCCCCACTCAGCATCCCGTAAGACGAAATAGGCTCTAAGGATTTTATTGAAGTAAAACTTCTTAATGCACTCTCGATGTGATCGATGGCGAGGCGAACGGTCGGGCCTTTATGCACGCTTGACTTGGGGAGTGATAAGGATAAGGATATGGATGGTCACCCCAAGGTCTTAGGTCACCCCAAGGTCGTAGGTCACCCCAAGGTCGTAGGTCACCCCGAGGTCATAGGTCACCCCAAGGGCGTAGGTCACCCCAAGGTCATATTTCATCCCAATGTCATATGTCACCCCTAAGTCATAGGTCACCCCGTTCGCTACGTTTGGTAACTTAGCAGGGATACCTGGGTTGATGGACGAGGTTTGTCTTGTAGTTTTCTTGTAGTCATTGTAAAAATTTAAAAAATGTATATAGAATATACGGTACATTTGCGGCTAGTTTCAGACCAAATATCTCAGTATTGCCCTGGTGAAAGACTGCCATTCAGAATCGAAACGTTGCTTAAAATGGTTGCTTAGATAGCCATATGGCCCATTTGGTAGTCAGTTCTGAATAGCCAGATACTTCCCCACCTTCTTCTTATCCATCTCCATGGCATCCTTTTAACCTTGTTCCATAAAGCACTCTATTTGGAGATGCTATACTGACTGCGATTAGCAGGAAGCAAGCTGGGACTCTTGTTCGATATTCACGTAAAAAACACAGAATTTTCTTTTTTGATATAAATATATTTTTTTATATGCTGGAGATGCCTTATTTCTAAAACAATGTATTTGTTATTTGAATTAATCGCCAAAATTATGAATATTTTCCTAACCGAGATTAGTTTATTCTCTGATATCGTTGGGAGCTTATTACGTTATGAATTGTTTCAGTAATGTAATATTCTATGCAAATATGATGAAATAACATAATACCCCAGAAATAAATTCTGACTAAAACTTGAATTAATACTTCAAAACAAAATTTTGTTTATTTGGCCAATTTGACCTGCTTTTTGCTGATGGTCTGAAATTACTTAAGAGGATTTGTGAGGGGCAAGATTGTTTTAAATTAAAAAATCGATTTAAATTCAATTTTATCATGGGCTGATGAACATAAATTATTCTTTAATACAAAAAATAAACTCCGAGACAATTATCTCAGACAGGTTTTCTTCTATCGATTGCCGATTATTGTCATCGGCGCTCCGCCCGTGTAGGTACGCTCAGAATGTGCGAGATTATTTTTTATATGTAGAATCTCTGCCGGCTGTTTGGCTGAAAACCGAACAAACACACGCCACGACACCTACGGCATCACGAAAAATATCATCAATTATTGTGAAGGGAGTGTTCTGGGGAGAGCTCGGTCCCGGCGCTCACTCAGTGGTGCTGGAAGGCTGCAATCACCACTGTGTTATCGGAGGCTATTAGCCACATCCTCCAGTGACCCGGTGTCTCATCAGACCGGCAAATCCATGTAGTCCTAGCTCCGTAAACATTGTCTATGCGCTGCTGCATCTTCTGTATATTATATATATATTTCAAAAGTAATTTATACATATTTTCTAAATATACATACAATAACACAAGATAAAAATAATGTAAAATAGTAAAAAGTATATATAAGACAAAAGTAGATAATAGGAACCCACTAAGGCACTGCCTGTGCGTGGGTAATAAAAAATGCTAAATTACACCAATAAGTTGGCGGTACAAGTAAAAAATGTAAATTTCAAAGTGAAAGTTTAAAAATATAGGTAATGTATCTTTGAAAATACTGTAGTAACAATGTGATACATACAAGTTAGTTGATTTTTTGTTACGGTTTCAAGAAGATAAATAAAGTTAGTCTTGAAGTTATAGTAGAATTGTATTAAAAAGTGAAGCACGAAGGCTTACATAGAGTTTATAAAAAAAGTGTTTCGACATCTGCATCCTTTAGCCATAATTTTAATTCTTTTATGTACTTAAAGTGATATTTTATCTGTCATTTGAATGTGTTTTGGTAGAAGATTAAAAATGTACGAGGACCACTAAAACTGCCATGTATTTGCATTAATTTGGTTTTGATTTGGGGAACTTGAAACATATTATTAGACCTTTTGCTAATTTTTGTTTTTTACGAAACAATTTTTGTTATTACATACATATTTCATTGTTTGCAATATAAATAATTTACGGATATTGAATATTTTTGTCTCTTTGAATAATAATTCAGTCGGGAATGTTTTATTTCTATTATACATAATTTAGATCCGGTCATTCCATCGAGCTGATTCGGTAATGACACCCTGTTTCACACGTAATAGGCTAGTTTAAAATGCATTGAATGATGTTTTTTTAAATTGTTACCGCATTGGAAGAATCTTCGGGCAATCATAAAAGGCAGTATTCTTAATGTGACCAGACGTCCCGTTTTCACCGGGACAGCTCCGTTTTCAGGCAGCGTGTCCCGGTGACCCCGAGCACAGCTTCGGGACGCCAAAATATTGGAGGCAAAAATATTGCAAATCTTGAAATACATAAATATAAAAAATAGCTAACCCCAATATGACACGAAAAAAACGAGGCTTGAGGCGAAAACGAGGCGAAGAATGAGGCTTCTAAAACGAATAAATTTATAAGATATTTTATTTAATTTATTATGGGACTAGAATTCCAATAATCCACGTGCTTGGTAGCTGTAAGAAGAATTGTTATCTAGCCTCATACAGAGTAAAGTAAATTCACTCGTAAAATCCATGCTCATTTTAGTCAAAAACATTTTTCACTTACATTGTAACAAATTGTCTTTATTTGTTTTTGGGGTGTTATGCCGTATTGCGCTACCTCTTTCTTTAGCCAACGTTTCATCATCAGGGCAGATGTGATGACGGACATTGTAACGCTGTCCGAAACGATGGCTAAAGAAGAAGGTAGCGCAATACTGCATAACACCCCAAAAACAAATAACGAAAATTCTTTTGGCCGTGAAAATCTAAAAACGTATCTGCAACATATTGCTTTATTTCGCTTGAAAAATCTCTTTAAATTTTGAACAAGGGTCTAGAATTCCAATTGTCCCTGCGAATGGTAGCTGCAAGATGAATTATAATCTTGCCTCTTTTAAACAGCGCTCTTGAGGCGATTTTTCGCGAAAACAGCGCTATATAAGTTGTTAAAATTAATTGTTATTATTAAGTACCTACCTTTTTTTTCGGTGTCCCGGTTTTGGGAAATAATAAATGGTCACGTTAGGTATGGCGCTGTTAAATAACGCTTCCAAAACTGTCATCTTTAACAACTTTAGCCTTGAAGATTTTAAGAGGCATTTAAGTGCCACTCATTACCCGCTACATGTAAGTATCTCATGTTAATATTTAATGTTTCATTTACTTACCCATAAGTGTTTAGTTTGTGTCACATATGTATTGTAAATGGACACACAGTCTATAATGCACAACTAAAAAACAAAAATAAATATTTTTTTATTTATTTATTTTTAGACACTTTACAAATATAAGACTAAAATTCTCGATAAATTACTTTTTAGCCATTATTATAAGCAATAATTACCGCCTGAAATACTTCCGAGAAAAGATACTTGCCGCCAACGGGACTTGAAGTCAAGTCAAGTCCCGTTGGCGGCAAGTATCTTTTCTCGGAAGATTTTTCAATGTAGATGAGTGTTTCAGGCTGATAATTATTGCTTATAATAATTGTTAGCCTTTGTGCTACGCATAAAGGGTAACCATCTTGTCTTAAACGTTAGTTTATCAATTAAAAAATAATAATTAATTTTTAGCCGTTTGTCTAACGGGTTCTTTACATTAAAGATCTTATTCTTCTTCGATGGCGCTACAGCCCATATCGAGCTTTGGCCTCCTGCAACGGTCGCCTCCAACTCCTCCTGTCCCCAGCGGCTGACTTCCAATTTGGTACCTGGAGAAGATGTGCTGCATCCCCTCTTACTTCGTCTTCCCACCTCAGTCTGGGTCTTCCCACTTTTCTCTTTCCACCCGGGTGTTCAGTCAAAATTCTTTTTGGGACGCGTGTATCCGACATCCTATCTGAGATGCTAGGGGCCTTATATATATCATACAATTCTATATTGTGCCGGATGCGCCACTGTTCACCCTCTTTCACGGGTCCACATATTCTTCTCAGCACTTTTCTTTCAAAAGTATCCAGCATTTCAGCCATCTTTACCGTCAGTGTCAGCGCCTCACATTCATATGCCAATACAGTTCTAACAATGGTCTTATATATGGTTATTTTGGTTTTTCTGTGGACACTACGTGACTTAAACACTGGCAGCAAAGAGAAGTATGTTTTGTTGGCTGCTGTGATTCTCCTTCTGATTTCTGCTGGATCCTCATTGTTCTCTGTCAGACTCACCCAGGTAGGTGAATTGATCGACCACTTCGTACGAGTAGTTGTCTTTAAATTGTGCACTACTTCTTCTGTGTGAAGGGTTCCTGCTCTGTATCATCATTTTCATTTTGTTAACATTAACCCGCAGTCTTACTTCCCGTGCCGCTGTTTCTAAAGGATCGAAGACTCCTTAATGGTTGAAATTGATCTTCCGACAATGTTAATATCATCCGCATATCCGACAACTTGACTGCTCTTGAAACAAATATTGGAGCCAGTGTCTATTAGCGTTTTTCTTATTACATGTTCAAGCACAATGTTGAAGAGAGTGGGAGCCAGACCGTCCCCCTGTTTTAGTCCCTGCGATACTGTGAATTCTTCCGACAATTCCCCATCTATTTTGACCTGACATCTTGAGTCTGAAATTGTGGCTTTGATGAGCCTAACCAATTTAGGTGGAATCTGGAATTGAAGTAGTATGTCTTATAGACACTCCTGATCTATGCTATCATATGCTTGAAATCTATGAATAGTTGGTGTATAACTCCCAGCACTTTGCCAAGATCTGCCTGACGGTGAACAGTTGGTCTGTTGTGGATCTACCGGTGCGGATGCCTGCCTGATACTCTCCCAGTAGGTTTTCTGCGTACTTATCAATTCTTTGTTTCAGTATCATGGTGTAGATCTTATATACTGTGCATAGAAGTAATGTGCCTCTATGATTTTCGTTTAGCTTGTCACCTTTTTTATGAATTGGACATAATCTTATATGCTGTGCATAGAAGTGATATGCCTCTATGATTTTCGTTTAGCTTGTCACCTTTTTTATGAATTGGACATAATCTTATATGCTGTGCATGGAAATGATATGTCTCTATGATTTTCATTTAGCTTGTCACCTTTTTTATGAATTGGACATATTATGCTTATTTGCCATTCCTCTGGGATTTTTTCCAAGGTCCATATTTTTGTTATTAAGTTATGTAGCAGATTTTTCAGGTGCTCATTTCCATATTTGAACAACTCTGCCGGCAGGTTGTCTTTCCCAAGTGATTTATTGTTTTTAAGTTTTTTTAGTGCAGCATTTATTTCTGGCATTGTTGGTGGATTCGCTGATTCTTCATTACTTGATTCAGTAGGGATGTTAGTAGGGTGGCTTCTCAGATCGCTATTAGGGTTGAGAAGTTTATAGAAGTAATTTTTCTACACGGTTTTAATTCGTTCCTTATCGGATATAATTGAACCATCAACGTCTTTGCATAGTGTTGTATTCAGTTTGAAACCCTTCTTGAAGAAGTTTACTACCCTATATACTTCTCCGGTATTATTATTAACAAAGTCCTGTTCCATTTTCAGCAGTATATCATTCAAGAATTTTCTTTTCTTTCCCCTAATCAGCTTATTTGTTTCTTTTCTCGCTTGTTCGTACGCCTGTCTTTTGTTTCTTGTTGGGGCCTTTCCAAGTACTTCTTTCTGAGTGTATTCTTTTCAACTATCTTTCTTTCACACTCTTCATCAAACCAAGAGTTCCTGGGCTCTCTGGGCATGTTTCCGACACTTGATTCCACTGCTCTTACAATTGCTTCTTTTATATCATTCCAGTATTTTTCGAGTGATTCTTGGGAGTTCTGCTCAGTGATCTGACCTGGTAGGCTATTTACCAGGGCGTTGTGATACTGCTCTTTGCCCTCTGGTGTTTTTAAAGCCTCCGTATTGATTTTTGGAATAATTGGTGGTTTCCGTGTCCTATTGTTTGCAATTCGGCCCCTATAGGTAGCCACCACCATGTAGTGGTCTGAATCATAGTTGGCACCCCTATACGACCTTACGTTTGTAATGCTCGTTGCCCCCTTCTTTCTATCAGGACATGATCAATTTGGTTATGGTGTCTACCATCTGGCGATATCCAGGTCCGTTTGTTTATGTATTTTCTTGGAAATTGAGTCGAGGCCACAATTAGGTTTCTTGATTCTGCGAAATCAATCACTCGGGTTCCATTATTAATAGCGTCATTGTGTAGACTGTTCATTCCTATAATGTGTTGGAGCAGAGGATCCTGTCATATATTGGCGTTAAAGTCCCCAATTACCATCTTAATTTCATTAGATGGTAATGTGTCGTAGACCTGTTCAAGTTTCTGATAGTATGTATCTTTCATTATGTCCTCTTTATCTTCCGTTTCAGCATGTACATTGATCAATGTTACATTGAAAAATTTGGTTTTTATACGTAAGCTGCACATTCTTTTGTTAATGGGTTTAAAGTCTAATATGCATTTTTCCATTTTCCGGTCTACAATGAAAGCCACTCCGAATTTATGATGTCTTTCATTTCCACTACGCAGTATTGTGTGTGTTCTTGTGTCAAATGGCTCAAATCTTATCCACCTTGTTTCTTGCACCCCATTATATCAATTTCGTATTTCGTCATCTCCCTAGTGATCTCTTCCAGGGCTCCACTTTTATACAGCGTCCTTGCGTTCCAAGTAGCAATTTTCAAGTCCTTATTTCGTTTGCCGGGTCAATTCACCAATTGTTTGTTTTGGGCGCAGTTTTTAATTTAAGTAGGTAACATATTTAAACAACTGGGAATCACGTAATTTAACGTTCTTTGTCCATATTTATTTATATGCTTAGGTACAATTAGTCCTTTATTGAAATTCAAGTAAGTATTTGGTTGTGTTCCAGCCAAAGATATTTAAATATAGAATCTCTTTGGGTCCAGCCTATTTATATATAAAGGGTTATTTATGTGCTGAAATATAATTTTGTACCACAGAATTGCTCTCACTAAAAGAATTTTAAGACTGATAAATGTATGAAATTCCTACCCACCACATTCATTCCCAGAACTTCATCCCCTTTCTTCCCTTAAAATTACCATTTCCGAAGATGGCATGACTTCGAGGGTAATTATTTTCCTAAGGGTCTCTTAGACGAAGTAAACTTAAAAAAAAAAACGAGTGTGCTTTAGAGTCTTTAGACCACACAACTGAAGTAAAACTTCTTTAGCTCCATCTATATGATAGGAATAGAGAAAGAAAATGTGCGCGCGCACTGCTCCCTCTTGCTCCTACAGTGTGATACAGACAACAGGCCTGCACTGTGTCGATATACAAAACGTAACTAACTATTAGAGAAAGAGAGAAAGAAAATGTGTGCTCGCACCTCTCTCCCTTGTCCCTACAGTAATAAATACGAAACGTAACGCTCTCTCTTTCTGTCTCCACTAACTTATCTCCCTCTCAACGACCTTTCGCCTCGATTTTCGTAACGCTTTTGTCACGCATTCGTCAGCTCACTCTCCAAGTCAAGCGTGCGTAAATAAGTTTTACTTCAAAAAGTTGCGTTACTACAATAACAATTCAACGGAAATTATACAATTAATTATCTGCTGACATATTCAGACAGCAGCAAAATATTTTGTCAGCGTTTGATTTAGAGATGTATTTTAAACTAAAACTAATTTTGAAAACTAGATAGCAGACAAAACAATAGAATTTGGCATTTTCCAAAACACTAATTAGAAAGTAAAGCTAATGTAGATCATCCCCTCACTTTAATATTTTAGACAGATATGGCTTTATATATATATATACATATAAAGCGGGGCCTGCACAAATGTCTGCCGCTTTCATTTTATAAATATTTTGTTTTTGTGTACAATTATATTAACCTGCTTTTTTTACATATTTTGTGTACGTATTCCCGTATGATTTTAATTGATTGAATCGTAACTCAAAACGCTCAGCTGGTTTTTGGAAACATCCTAAGTCAATTTTGAACGCGAGCACAGTGTACGTTATAGGTTCTCAACGTGGGCGATAACGCCCTTTGAGACTTTTAGGGGGGCCGTAGAAGACCCAGAGAAAATTAGAGGGCACAGTGAGGGCGTAAGCAGGTAAAAAAAATGGTCTAAAAAAGACAAAAATGGATGGAAATTGAAGTGAAAAATTCCATTAGAGATCTACATAAATCTATATAAATAAATATCTATTGCTGTTCGTTTGTCTCGATAAAACTTGAGAACGGCTAGGTCGATTTAGCTGATTTTGTTTTGAAATGTTTGTCGTAGTCCGGGGAAGCTTTAAACGGTGAGAAAATATGGAAAAATTGCGGGGAAGATAGTATAAACAACAATTTCATTTTCCGCTACAAACTGTTCTACCTACTTTCCTGATAATCATTTGATGTTCGTCCCTTCGGTACGGTAGACTCGGGTTCACTCGAATTGAAGCACATTTTAAATTAAGGGTTTTGAATCGACAACATATATCCACATTACTCGGATTATCGCGTATTTAAATTTCAATATTTTGATGGTTGTCATTGTGTTCGTTCGGAATAACAAAATTGCAAACGTCAGAAGAAAAGCAAACAAATTTTTGCCTTGGAAAAAATGTTTTATTTTTTAAATTAGGCGATTCTCCCTAAAAATAGTGCTTTTTGGCGTCGTAGTTAATTTCTATCTCTGAAAATTAATCGCCGAAATGTATGTATGCGTATAATTTTCGCACGACTGCACCAAAGTGGATTATTCTTTTTTTTGTTCATTATTTTGTACAAAACTACTGTTGAGCTCTGTCATTATGAAATTTGTATAAAAATTGTAGTAGGTGGCACGCGAACTGTTTGAAAACTGAATGTATCGGGAATGAATGTATGGAATGCAGAAGGTGGGAGGGGAACCCGGAAGGGCGGGGAACTCGGGAGGGGGGAGGAGAACTCGGGGGGGGGGGGATCCGCGGGAGGAGGTCCGCGCGGATCGCGCTGGGAGAAACAATTTCTTTATTTAATAACACAGCAACGCATGCCGGGGACCAGCTAGGTTTTATTGATATATAGTATAATATTATCATTTTACGTGTATTATTATTAAGAAGTGGCGCTATATCATGGATACAAGGAAGGAGGTAGCAACCCGGTACTTAAAATATGAAAGAATTACTTTTTTAACTTGCTAAAAAAAAGGTATAACATCAACTATATCAACACCCTCCCACCCGTGGCCGGCACTGACACCTCACATTGTCCTACTTGGCCCTTGACCAGAAAAGTGTGCCGATCGCTGATCTACAGACACCTGATATTTGATTTTTTTTTAAATACGTAGTGAAAAAAAACACTCTGAACTAGATTACGGCGCAAGGCAAATAATAAAATCTGCAGACAATAAATAGGCAAATGAACTACTCCTACATTTGTCATGCTCAACGTACTCCGGCAAGGGAGTAATATATTAGAAACCCAATGTTGCTTGAAATGACCTTAGTTATGCGTTGTTACTAGATTTTTCTTTCCCTTTTCCCGTTTCCTTCAGCTGCACAACCTTCCCGATTTTTTTTAAATGGGATGAAAGACAAACGTTCCCGGGTTACGAATAAGCTTACAATATTTGAAAATCTTCTACTACCATCACAGTAAACTGAAAGTGTTTCTGGTGTCATGATGGAGGACTCGGCCAGCCAAGGAATCGAACTCACAACGTCTGTGTGGGAGCCAAACGTGACGCCAACTCAGCCACTGACTGATAATATTTCATACGTGACCACTGACGGGAATAACGAGAGTTTTAATTAATTATTGTATACTGGACCAGCGTACAATAATAATAAAGCCCGCTACATCTACCAATTAAATTGCTTGCGCTGAATTAATTATAATGAGACCAAGTAAGACTATTTTTAAGATCAATTAAAATGTAAGACGAGATAAGTATTTTAGATACAGTTAATTTAAATATTTTTTTCATTGAAACGCGGACGAGAAAACCATCAGTAGAATTTAACAAAAATTTATCTTCATTATCATTAACCAGACGTTTTTATAATGAACGACTATTGCGCCTCTTTTATTTTCGCCAATCCAAATATACAGTATACTGTCTAATATGATTGCCTGAAGATTCTTCAAATGCAGTAACAATGTAAAAAAAAAAAACATTGTTCAATGCATTTTGCACTAGCCTATACACATGTGAAACATAGTGTCATTTCCGTACCAGCTCACTAGAACGACTCCGGATCCAATATAATGATGCTTGCAGAATTATATTTTGATACAGAAGATACAGCAGCGCATCTTCAATGCTTACGGAGCTAGTACTACACGGATTCGCCGATCTGATGAGACTCCGGGTCACTGGAGCCAGGATGCGGCTAATGGCTTCCGATAACACAGTGGTGATCGCAGCCTTCCAGCACCAAGCGCCACTCCTGAGCGAGCGCTGGGCCCGAGCTCACTCCAGACCACGTCCTACATTATAATTGATTTTTTTTCTTTTCTTTTCTATTTACTTTTTTTACTTTATCTGTTGTGTAAATATGTACAACTTTATGGGACGTGTGGGATTGCACTATCCTCCCCACATCCTGGAATAAACATTATTATTATTTAATAATAAATTATCACGAATTAGAATAAAATCAGCCTTACCAAAAAACGTTGTGAAATTAAACAATTGACTAACAACGGTTAAAATGAAAAACTTTCTTACGTAGAAACTAACAAAAAATATTTCACGGAAAGAAATGTACATTGGTTATCCAGCCAAAGAGGGATGTTTACCTGCTGTGATTAATAATCATTTTTCATTGGATTTCACAAAGTATTTTAAATGTACTTTTCACTTCTCATTTTTTTAAATGTAAAAACAAATACCATTTAACCCTTCGAATAATAAGAAAATAATTTTCTGTCAACTTTTGCCGGTCAAGGTTTGCGCGCAAAATCCCTGGTTCCCATCCCATGCATTTTAAATGTTCCTATTTATTGGTGTTTTTAAACGCTTTTGCAAAAACAAAAATTGTTCTAAAATCTAGATAAAATAATCTTTCCGATGTGTTTATTAGAAATCAACATTTTTGTTTCTAAATATTAAAATTTTAATATTGGAAATGTAAATTGCTCTGTTATTATAACGGCATATGATGTTTTGGGACAACTTGGGTCTCCTGTGATTAGACGGGTTAAGAAACTAGATAAAATTACCATTTAGATTTTATATTTGAAATATACTTCAAATTTAAAAATTGCAATATTTTAAGATTCAAACACGATAAAGTTGAAAAAACGCTTTCAACAAACATTTTTAATTATTACGTTAAAAAATTTCAAAAATTAAAAAAAAAAAACATTGTCCTATTATTTAAGGAATTTGTGACAAAACTTTAACTACACTTTTTGTTTGTACAATTAAAAATTATAATAATACTTACCCGAGAATAACGAAAAAAATCTGACATTCTGGATTGCTTAATTAAACGTTAATTAGTATTTATTTAAACATTCGATACTTGGAGTGGCTGGGTTAGCATGGCGTGCTTGATTCCTCGGCTGGCTATGTCCTAAATCAGGACACAAGCGACACTTTCCACTAATCGTTTTGTGATAGTACCTAGGAGATTTTCAAATATTGTCAGCTTATTCGTAACTTGGGAATGATTGCCTTTCTTTTTACACAAAAAAGTACGTAAGAAAAATTTTTGTCATATTCCCTCGAATAAAGATAAGCAAAATGAGCATTTTTTCAACAACTGCAGATGAGAGCAGAATCATTACTATTCATATCAGAGGGGTTCTTATTAGGTGTAAGCTTTTTCAAAATTAAAATCAAAAAGTTATTCTATTCTTGTAATTTTGCGGTTACTTGGTCTTAACCAGAAACGTTATGTAATTTAAAAGCGAATGTTTACAATTTAGAACGTAGGAAGATATTTGAATATACATAATTTATTGATTTAGCTTTCTCAGTGGTCTGTTGGAATGACGAGTGGAAACATAAACATAAATAACACATATTATTTTAAGCAATAATTATTAGCCTGAAACACTCATCCACATTGAAAAATCTTCCGAGAAAAGATACATGACGCCAACGGGACGTGAACCCGTGCCTTTCTGATTGCCGGTCAGCTGCTCTCCCAATTGAGCTATGGCGGCTTATCTTATACCCGCCAAATGATTCAATATATACTAGTGTTTCATTCAACAATTACTGCTTATTATATTTATTAATATTTCTTTTCGTTATTTGTTTTTGGGGTGTTATGCCGTGTTGCGCTACCTCCTTCTTTAGCCAACGTTTCGGGCAGCGTTGCAGCAGTGGCGGCTCGTGACTTTTGGGTGTGCTAGAGTTCTGATATTTAAAAAAATTCATTATTTATGTTGTTGTAGCCGAAAAATTTTTATTTTTTTTTAAATCAGTTTTTTTTATGAAGAATTTCAGGAAGTTTCAGTTGGCCGTGCGCCGCACGAATTTCCTGAAAAATATTCATACTGAACATCGATTTTTGAAAAAAAAAATTTTTTTCGCATATGACAACATCCATGATGCCATTTTTTTTTAATATTAGCACCCTAGCATACCCAAAAGTCACGAGTTGCAGTGTCCATCATCAGGGCAGATCCGGCAGATCCGGTAGATGTGAAAGAAGGAGGTAGCATAACACCTCAAAAACAAATAACGAAAATACTTTTGGCCGTGAAAATCTCAAAAAGATAATATTTCTGTTCGTAAGAAGCAGTGTGGTCTGCCAAAGTTACATATTATAATTAATTAATCTAATTCATGCTTTTCCATTGCATTTTTTTAAAATTATCTACTTCGAAGTGGTCAGTGGTTGAGTGGGCATAGCGCTTGGGTCCCACCCGAGCGTCGCGTGTTCGATTCCTCGGCTGGCTAAATCCTCCATCACAACACAAGCAACATTTTCGGCATTCGGATTTTCAAACATTGTTGGGTTATTCGTAACCCGGGAATGTTTGTCTTTCTTTTAAAAAAAAAAAAATAAAAAAAAAATAAAAAAAAGACAGACACTGACGAAAAGACGCTGCGATTATTTATAGGGTTTTAAATAGCAGTCCCAAGATTGCGTATTCAAAAATAAATAAAAAAAATGAACAGCATGACAGGGCATATTATTTTTGACTTCAACCAAATGGCGTTTAGGAATTGAGGAGCGTTTCCGACAGACGATTAAAAACCAATACGTCGAAAAAAAAACCTCATTTTTCAAGATGGGATTTCAAGTGTCAGTCTGGCAAAATGTAACGTTGCCAGCTCTTTCGGAGCACAGTCAAAGACATTTATTGTCTTTACAGGATGTCTGCATTATTTTTATCCATTTTTTTTTGTTAGGTTAGGTTAGGCTAGGTTAGTTTAGGTTAGTTTGGGTTATGTTAGGTTTAAGTAGATTTTTTGTTGGGCGATGTTTTGTGCGCAAATATTTTGTCGGTGGATAATTTAAACGTAGGATGGTTTGTCGGGGGATGTTTTGTCCGTAGGATAGTTTGTCGGGAGATGTTTTCTCCGTAGGATAGTTGTTTGGGGGATGTTTTGTCCGTAGGATAGTTTGTCGGGGGATGTTTTGTCCGTAGGATAGTTTGTCGGGGTATGCTATGTCTGTAGGATAGTTGGTCTGGGGATATTTGTCCCTAGGATAGTTGGTCTGGGGATGTTTTGTCCATAGGATAGTTTGTCGGAGGATCAGTCCGTAGGATAGTTGGTCGGGAGATGTTTTGTCCGTAGGATAGTTGTTCGGGGGGATGTTTTGTCCATAGGATAGTTTGTCGGAGAATCAGTCCGTAGGATAGTTGGTCGGGAGATGTTTTGTCCGTAGGATAGTTGGAAAAGCGAAGGGTAAAAGAAGGCAGACATACCCAAGGAATACAAGATACAAATACTGAATCTAACTCTTGGTGCGGTTCATGCCAAGAGCTAAAAGTCAGAATGACCGAAGAGTATGTAAGTATAATATTATGTGAATGGAGCAAGGAGCATAAGCCACGAAAGAGATATTATGTGGTGGTCCATTCTTTCCGCCTACTCCTCTGTGGAAATGGCGTGATGGTTAGATAGTTAGTTTCGCGATAGTTATTTAAACTTATTTCGGGCATTTCGCCGATAATTAATTATTACTGGTAAATTTAGGTAAGTATCTCCACGTATTGACGTTGATTGGTGATTAGGCTAACATTTTTTTTTAATTAGTCTAATGGTTGACCTTTTGGGGATAGGACATATTCGTATAAAAGCTATCTAGATACATTAGAGACCAGTATCATTGTATCATTGTCTGTAACTAAATTTAGAGGGTTCCATTATTTTCTGGATGTTTATTTGTATTAACGTGCGTGCGTGTAATTTGGCACTTTAGAATAAAACGTATTTGTAATGGACGCATGCCCATTGATGGTTATCATCCTCCACTGGAAGTTATTATTTCTAATGTACATGTTAATACCTGTAAACTGTCTTTCAGTTACCAAAATTTTTTCAAAACTGATTACGAGAAAATATGTAATTATCTCCTCTCTTTTGATTGGTCATCTGTGCAATATGATGATATTAACACAGCTACCAATAAATTTTATTCTGTTTTGGGAAAGGCTATTAGCATCTATGTTCCAACCGTAATATGTAAGCCAAACACCTATCCAAAATGGTACACCAAAGAACTTATAAATCTACTTATCACCAAAAAACTTAAACATAAAGACTATAAATTATATAAAAAAAATTCTGATTACAGTGAATTTAAATATTTAAGAACTTTGTGTAAAAAGATGTCCATTACTTGCTACCGTAACCATATAAATGAAATTCAAAACTCCATAATAAACAATGTTAATTATTTTTGGAAATATTCGAAATCTCTTAAAGAAGATGATTCTGAATTCCCGAGCATTATGCACCTAAATGGTAGCCATAGCAATAATACTGATGGTATTGTTAACTTGTTTGCAAAATTTTTTAAAAGTGTTTATTCAACAGACGCAAATAATGCTCCTCTTCCATCAACAACTCTAGATGAAATTCTTGATATTTCGCAGTGTACCATAAGTCTCTCTGATGTAGTAACTAAAGTTAAATCATTAGATATCAACAAATCTGCAGGACCGGATAATATCCCCACAATATTTATCAAAGAATGTATCAAAGTAATTGCTCTTCCATTAACCAAACTTTTTAATTTATCTTTATCCAGTGGAATTTTTCCCGATATATGGAAAACTAGTTATTTGACTCCAATTTTCAAAAAGGGCGATAAAAGTGATATTTGTAATTATAGACCAATATGCATTCAATCCACCATACCAAAACTATTTGAAAGCCTAATACTTGACAAACTTTTTGCCCAAATAAAACCTGTAATATCACCTTACCAGTTTGGATTTATGCCAGGTAGAAGTACACTTTCTAACTTGATTATTTATGAAAATTTTATAACCAATGCTTTTAAAGAAAAAAAACAAGTAGACTCTGTCTATACTGATTTTAGTAAAGCCTTTGATTCAGTTTCCCATAAAATTCTCATTTGGAAATTAGAAAAGCTTGGTATATATGGCAGTATATTAGCCTGGTTTGAAAGCTATCTTACTGGAAGACAACAAATTGTTAGAATAAAATCCTCTTTGTCGGAAAAAATTTATGCAACAAGTGGAGTTCCACAGGGTTCACACCTTGGCCCAATATTATTTATCTTGTTTATAAATGATCTTTCAAAAATATTTCATGATGTATTTATCTTACTTTTTGCTGATGACCTCAAAATTTTTAGAATAATTCAAAATATTTACCATTGCAACATTCTTCAAGATAATATCAACAAATTGTTAATTTGGTGTAATGAAAATAGACTTTACTTAAATATCTCAAAATGTCATATAGTTAGATTTTCTCGAATAAAAAATCCAGTGATCTTCAATTACAACATTGATAACAATATTCTGGAGACCTTAACACAAATTAAAGACTTGGGCATAACTTTTCAATCTAATCTTTCATTTGTTAACCACATAACAGAAATCTCTAATAAGGCCTTAAAAATGTTGGGATTTATAACTAGGCTAACTAGAAATTTTAACAATATTAAGTGTATAAAACTGTTATATTTTGCATATGTTAGAAGTCAACTTGAATACAATTCTCCCGTCTGGAACCCATATTACAATATACATGTACAAGCTGTTGAAAGAATACAAAACAAATTCTTACGTTTTCTTAATTTTAAAATGGGTATTCCAGCAATTATGTTGAACTACAATACTATTTTGAATGATATGAATATGCTTAAATTGTCAGACAGAAGAACTTTCACTGACTTGGTATTTCTGTATAAAATTCTAAATTATTTAGTTGACAGTCCGGTATTGCTCGAATTGATAAGCTTCCGGATTCCACTACGTAATACTAGAAGTCAGGATTTATTTCAGTGCAGTAATTCTGGAATTAACTACCATATGTATTCCTCTTTACCCCGAATACTAATGGAGGGAAACAATTATACCAAGTCAGTGGACATATTCAATTTATCTTTAAACAAATATAAAATATTGTTACGAAGGCAGTTCAGTTATGTACAATAAATACTGTATATTTCTTACTATTCATGTGTAAAAGCCCCAAAAAAGGGCGTTAATAAATAAATAAATAAATAAATTAGATTAGACCTCCATGTCAGACTGGTAAACTTTATCCCAAAGGTCTCGGGATGAAAATAATGTATGAAGCAAAAAGTTTCTCGTCGTCGCGACGAACTTTGTCGAATATTTCATTTTTACGCATTCTTGAACGTCGAACGGTCGAAGAGATTGGCAGCCCTGTGAATATTGTCTGCATTCCTGATGTTTTTGAGATTTCTATGGTGTAAGTTTGGAATGTGAAATATATAACACTGATAATGTTAATATTAATTATATTATTCGAAATGGCTGGGCAACCATCATTGTAATATGGAACCACAAAAATATACGATGTCTTTGTGGGTGCGTAGTTAGCGAGGGAAAACAATACTAGATTTTTACAGCCAATTCCTTAGATACGCAAAAAACTCACCACTCGCTTCGAGTATCGACTGTGATCGACTGGTTCGACCCACTCGTTGTGTCAAATCGAACAATGTACATACTTTCGACGGCGCGCGATTGCCAGCGATCTGGATTGGAGAATAGCAGACCTGGAATTGGTCGAAAATCGAGGTTCTAGTATGTTTTTTTCGTCTTCCAAAACAAGAGGTTGATCGCAGAGTAATGGTTGAGATTATTATAATTGGAATGAATATATATATATTATGATTTCGTATGTTTGCGTTCGTTAATCTCGGAAAGTAATCGATGGATTGACTCAAAATTTTTACAGAACATTGCATTTTAGCAGAAGAGCGTTTCTACACACTTTTCTATTTGGAAGTTCCAAAGGAAAAGGATAATTTTATGCATTTTAAATTGACTTATTATTTGTCATAGTAAACAACGGAATGACAGTTCTAGACAGTGTTGCCATTTTATTAATTTTTTTAAAAGTTACAAAAATTTATGATACCTTCAATTAGGAATTAAAAGAATTTAATCGGAGTTGAAAGTAGAATTATATCTAACAAATTATATTACTATTTTCACTCATTTGTTTTCTCTGAGCGTTTTAAATTTACTCATAATTGTACTGAATGTCAGTTCGTAACTTTGCAAAACCTACAAAAAATCAGATCAACAAATCGAATTATACATATATGACAAATTTTTAAAGGGTCAAAAAAGTGTAACTTTGACCAGTTGATTGATGTGTAAGTTTTTTCAAAGTTTATCACCATTTGTGGGATATCTCGCTCACGTTCAAACATAGGCTGTCGTACTCGACACGCAAACGCAGATCGTCAGAGAAGATCAAACTGCACTGATCAAGAACGTTTAGACGATAATGAACATGTTGGAGTTAGAATTATTAAGAGACGAGCAGAAAAACTGGCGAATCGTCGGTGTATGGAACGTGTCGTAGGAATCCGTGTGCATCTAACGAGTGCGCGAAAGCTTTTGACAACCATGGAAATTCAAGAATGGAATTTACGCTCCCACAGAGTACCATGCCGCCAGCACGACAATCTGAGAGCTGCTATTGGCTAGCGGAATTATGTGCATGTGGTGCCCCTTCCAGATGACTTGTCTACAACGCTATTATGTCCTTTAACTAACTAATCAATTGAAAACATAAATGAAATTGATAATGAATACATGCAGCAGCCTCATTGGACTGGAAAACACATCTGAATAACCACCTAATGCTTCCACAAGGGACTCCAGACAGCAATGATCAACGCCAAGGAAATGGCTGACTATTTACGTCACCCCCACCATGCGACCAGCCGAGCCACTATTGGTCAATTCTGAACAAAGGAAAAATCTGAATCCTAAATATTTACGACAGCGAATTCATCTTCCGAAAAATTTGGAGCTCAATTTCGAGAAATTGGGAATAATTTGGATCAAGAAATAAACATCATCACCTAAAAATGAGTATGTACTACAAAAACAACCCAAAAACTGACGTCTATCAGTGATTGTTGCACTTTAAGAAAAATATTTACTGTTTAAAATTGTACCTTATATCACATATGTATACTTGTACCTTTTCTTGTAAACACAATAAAAATGATGTGAAGCTTTGGGATCCTGAGTTGGTAAAATCTTGGCAATAACTATCACACATAATTTTAACACAGCTGACTTCCAATCGTAGCGACCAGGGAAATTACCTAAAACAAGTACCTTAGAAAAATTAAGGAGGTTCTGTCCCCCAAAAATCCGACCTGAGTTTGCCCTATAAAAATAGAAGTCAAACCGGTAGGAAGTCAGTTCAAAACTATCAGCCAAGAAGAAACAATACCTACTCAAGATACCAACAGTCTCCAAGTTCAAACCTCTTTTCAAGTGTTTTAATCAGTCTTAGATTCAGTTTACCTCTCCCAGTATCCCAGTAACCTAAAATCCTAAAAACCCCAGTCTCCCACAGTCTCCAAAGTGAAAAATATTTATTTTAATCCAGTACTCAAATCAGTTTTGCCATTATACCTAGAAGCATTTTTTGTCAAAGTAGTAAATTCATTTAAAAGACCAGTGGCATTCCAAAATCCACTGGCGTACCAAACTCCATTGGCGTGTCATTGTGGCCAGCTCCCTATTATATTTAGTTTATGTACAAACGTCTAGTACATTTGGTCCTTCGAGCCGGATCTACACATAACACGCCTTCAGTCTTACCCAGTGGAAATGCCGTCTCTTCGCAGTGGCCGTAAGACCCCGACATCTTCCGAAACATCGCTGTCTAAACCTAACGCCCCGGGAACAAGCCGAAACATGCCAGTGGCACCCCGTCGGACCCCGGGCCCACGCACCGTAGACATCGATGAGACGCCATCCAGCGGAACCCGCCACGATCTATCTGGTGCGAACCCTGCCAGGAACCCTGACCTCATCACTCTTGACCAACCTGCTCCAGAATGTGTCGCCAAGAGCCTCCACGGATCCAACAGTAAAAGTAGCGAAACAACTTCTGAATCAACTGAAGACTCCCTGCGATTGCTGCGCCGAGAGATGCGCATCCGGGACAGACGTCACGCCAAGCAGACAGCCAATCTGCTCGCAGCCCTGAACGCTGCAACACGCCAAGCAATCAGCCAACCTACCCAGGAGCCCGCACCAACCAGCCCGACTCTGCGAGCCAACCTCGGTCAGGCAGTAATTCAAACCCAGGCACCAACCGGCCCGTCTACGAACGAGTTCGCAACGAGATATGCCACTCGAGTACACACGTCAGACGGCCCGTCTACCGGAGAGTTTGCAACGAGATATGCAACAACTCAAGTACACGCACCAACCGGCTCTTCTACTAATGAGTTCGCAACGAGATATGCCACTCAAGTACACAAGCCAGCCGAAGAGTTTGCAACGAGATATGCAACTACTCAAGTGCATGCACCAACCGGCCCTTCTACTAATGAGTTTGCAACGAGATATGCCACTCAAGTTCACAAGCCGGCCGAAGAGTTTGCAACGAGATATGCAACTACTCAAATGGACACACCAGCCGGTCAGCCTACCAATGAATTTGCTGTAACCGATCCAACCGGATACGCCGCCGCCGCCACCCAAGAGTACACACTACTGACGGGCCCTGCGAAGAACATCCCTACGGCCGAATACAGCCATATCGGACCCGAGCGCCCACTTTACAATACAGCAGGGTACCAGCATCAGCCAGCCTCCTCCGGCCAGGATTCCCCATTATTTACACCACCGCATACAGCCAATCAGACAGCACGGCACACCCGAGAATGGTTGCAGCATGGCAACGACCCACTGGCCCAGATCGCCTCTGTGATGGCAGAGGCCCTTCGCTCTTCCAGAACGCAAGATAGCCCCCGCACATTAGAAGATGATTCAAGAATGGCTGCCCTCATTGCCAGGCAATCCACAGCAAAAGATTTGCCTACCTTCTCCGGAGACCCCCTTGAGTGGCCCACCTGGAAGGCACAGTACGCTCAATCCACCGCCACCTGCCAAATGACTCCGAGTGAAAATCTCATTCGGCTGCAGCGCGCCCTCAAAGGCAAGGCACGAGATACCGTGGGTCCCCTACTAATGGATCCTGCGCAAGTCCCAGAGATCATCAGCGTCCTCGAGCAGCGATACGGCAGCGCTAACTCCTGTTACGTATCGACGGGCTCGAACCGCCTGATTACGAACTTATAACAAATTTGAAATTAAATAACACAATGATCAAGACTCAACAACAATGGTTCAATTTAAATACTTACCAAAACCAAATTATAATACAAACCTCGGCTAGCTCTTCCCAGGGATATTGTGTTCTCAATTCGATCGGATTAGATTCAAAACGATCGTCGCTTCATTTATTGCAGGTAAGGGTTATAATATAATAAATAAAAAGATTCCTTGTTGCTTTAAATTATGAAGAATTTATTGGTGATTTTACGCTACTAGGAAAAAGCGTGTACCTCTTTGTGAACGGATTAGTTAATGATTTTAGAACCCAATCAAAGGAATGAATTAATAACATAATTAAATAAGGCTTACGTACATTATCTCGCACGGTTTACATCTGGGCAGGGCCGCTCCTCGTCAAAAAGACGTCACTGAATTTATTTCAATTTCTAAGCACGTGTTTTTAAAAAACTGTTATGATATAAAGGATCTATGCCAACCACGCAGGTGGCGTGACCGATTCTTAGCGAAGCTGGGACGAGAAGAGCCTGCCAAAAACCCCCAAGCCTTCCGGCTTCGTCCCTTTGGCCCCTCCCACCGAAATCTGGGCCAATCAATGGGCACCTCGGTGTGGCAAACCTTACAAAAAATACTATTGAATTTAGTACCTAGCGCAAATTATTGTACAGGGGTTGAAAGTAAAGATTCAAGAAACTACTTCATAACACATCCCCGAAAACACCAGCAAAAAACCGCCGTTGTAACGAAGGTTTTTTGACTTTAACCCTTCAAAGAATTCCCACAATAAACTTTACAAAAAAAACATCATTCACAAAGAGATTCTGCATTAAAAAACCTAGGCAAAAAGTTGTACAGTTTACAGACACATGATAAGTTATTAAGTTTAGACAAAATATCAAAAAACAGCAAAATCAACACGTCCAAGCGGCTGACAGGAACACCGTTAAACTCAGCTTTCGAGGCAGTGATGTCCATCAGGGCGTCTACAGCAACAGTAATGATTCTCAGCAGCAGGGAACGACTCAATGAGTAACGTCAACATGAAAGCAAAAAAAATGACATAATTAGAAAAGTACGAACACCAAGAGTAAACAAAACTATCGGAATGGTAATGTATAAGCAACAAGAGATCAAAGCGTAAGGTAACTCCACATTAGATGTCGTGATGTATGTATTGACATATCGTAGAACAAAAAGCACATTTAACCCCCTTTTAAAGAACAGGTAATGGCTCAGTTAAGTCAGTATCCACTTTTTAACAGTACGGATTACTGGTTAACGACATATTAAAACAAAATAGATGATAAAACAGACAACAAAAATCAGAGTCCTTTAAAGACCCAAACAGCGTCCTGCATCAATTCAATTCAGGATCACTCATACAACATCCTATAATTCAGGACCATTCAAACAACGTCCTATAATTCAGGACCATTCAAACACCGTCCTATAATTCAGGACCATTCAAACACCGTCCTATAATTCAGGACCATTCAAACATTTCAAGAAAACACCTTAATAATACCTCAGGTTTTATCACATTCACTGTAATATAATTGTCGTCGATATATCGCGTTTTAAGGCAATATTTGAAGTTATTAGTCAGCGCATTATATTATTTTTTTAATGATGACAACAATAATTTAAAGTTATTATTTTAGTCAGCGCATTAGAGTATTTTTTTAATGATGACAAAAATAATAATAATGAAATAATAATTCAGAAGTCAGGGACTTTTCCACTTCATTTACGCGGGCTGTGCCGCGGGGCGCCAGCTAGTTTTTTCCCGGAACGAGCAAACCATCAAATCGCAATTATTAATCACCAACGACATTCATTCTCGAGCTTGAAAGAGAGGTGAAAATAATAGCAAGCAGAGGCTAGTTATATATGAAATACAATACGAATGTCGAATGATGTACATGAATAGTTATAAAATACAAGTGTAGTGTGTATGTAAGGTGTGTACACACTGTCTTCGAATGGGCCCCTTCGAAAACAGTGTCAAGGTTAGTGTATGTGTGCGTGGCGAATGTTAGTGGTTATCACATTCGGTTAATTACTCCGAAGCGATTGTAATGTACGTGTATGCACTATCCCAAAAGCGTCCTTTCGAAAACAGCACGATGGGTGTAGGTATGTGTGGAAGGGTGTGGTGTCAATTTCATATCTTATTTTCACAATACGTTGATTTCTCCGGTTCCTACAAAACCATTTGAGTGATAAATCAGTCAAAATACTACGATTCACGTCCGTCGCTTAGCGCGAAACTCTACTCAAACAAATAAATTTCAAAATTATTTGAAGAAATAATTTTCCACTTGGCTAAGATGGATTCCATCTTGATTTTCTTTGAATAACTATTTTCTAATTGGTATGGGCCAACATTATAGTTGCATTCCGTCTTGATCTTCTTCTATCAACTTATTAAATATCTGTAAATAAGTTCGTTTCTTATCTTTATTATTTCAAATAATAACTTTAATTTCAATTAACATCTATTGATTTCTATGCAATCAATCTACACCGTTAGTTGAATAAATCTAGACACTTGTTCTATCCTGAGCAAAATCTCGAAAATCAAAAGTAATAATCGAACCCACTATCACTTTTCCGTAAAATAATTAATTAATAGTAATACCTATACATTAATATTAACAGATACCGATTATATCCATCTATTTAAAAAATAGCTATCGTACTTCCGTTACATAGACTTCGTTGTCGTATCAATTTGTTGTTGCGGGCATGGGTACCGCTGCCCCGGAACTATCTATTGTATAACCAGCGCCTCAGTTATAGGTAATCCTCTTAAGGGATTCGCTACACTTGGGTGTTTCGTTCGCTACGAGTGCCTGAGTCCATATGGGGTAAAATCGGACTGACTACCTGCCGTCGAACCGTAATTTGGAGAAAGGAATTCCTATGTCTGTCACTCCTGGACACTGACCACTAAATTTATATCCGCCCCTCATCCCTCTTTCCTTCCTCTCCTTCCTTTCCTTAAAGGGCCCTCCACACAGTATCCCCTAAAATATCATAGGCACAAACATATTTATCTAATCGTTAATAGGTTTCTACTCTTCGAGAGAGAGATCGGCATGGTTACGGAGATATATAATTTCGCAAGGAATCGAACCCGCGACTGAATTTTGAAGTAAGGTAATTACGTCGGAGTGCGTTGCATTATTATCATTCCAGATTCGAACTGGTAGGTATTTATATCCCATAAGGAAGGCGGTATCATTGAACACTAAAAATTATATCTCACTGGTAAATCACGAGAATTGAACTCGATTAAAATTTTTTTTTTGCGTTCGTTTTTTTTTAACTGTTAAAAATCTATGTTTAAATAGGTAAATACTATTTTACCACTCTAAATCATCAGCTCGTTTCAACGAAAAATAACGCTAAAATGTGGTCTCAACACACTTTCTGTTTCAAACTAATGGCCGTTATTCTAAAAATAATCGCATCTACTAGGTAAGTACTTTCAGATATTTGAAATAAATTCTTTGCCTATGAAAAAAAAGACAATAGTTATTGTCTCCAAAGGAACCCAACATACAATCGTTATTCCCGCTACCCGGTGATAAAACGAACCTTAAATTTTATGAAGGTCTCCAAAAAATATTTTGAAGAATTCTACCTGCTTTTAGGTGCCTGCACCCCGACCATTTAACTTTTGTAAAATTTTAAACTCGAACATGGCAAGTAAATTACGTCGATTTAAAATTATTCAAATATATTTAAAACCTATGTCAAGCAAACTAAACTTGAGGTCACACAATTTAAATTGGCGTGCTATGCGAGCGGCACTTACTAAAGGAAAATTTGTTAACCCATTTGCTTGTTTAGGAATAAATACATCCCAAAACACGTAATCGCGTTATACTTTCATAAGACCAAAAACGTCCCGAGCGACCTTACATTTTAAAAGCTATATAGCTTCAATATCTCTCTTCTTCTCATGCAAACATATGTATTTTTCTTTTATCCAGAAAGAGAACGAAATAATGCTTCTTATTGTCTTTGAGATATGAAAGTTATCTTGCATAGATATTTTACAATCTCAATCCAAAATGACGGTTTTAGAATTTACGCGCAAAATCCAGGCTTCCGATTTGTGAGGTGCAAATATATTGAACCAAGCAGACGGGTTAAAGAACTAACTAACAAATAACCACAACGCCGTTTTTTTTTTAGCAGAAGATCACAATATGCACCAAATATGGCTAAATCCATTTCAAGCAAGGCTTAAATTCCGAATTGTGGTTTTACTCGAATTTCACTATCTCCCTTTTTGAGCGGGTATACCGTACCTTCAATGCATTTACCTACGCTAGCAGATTTTAATCTGAGGTATCTAATTCTGAGATTTCCGGTAACCATTTTGTTTCAAGAATCGCGTAAAACAAAACGAATCTTTTCAAAATACGGCATGACTAAATATTTACCGGTCAAAAACACGTGGTGATTTGAGATGCTTCCAAAATGGCGGCTGTTAACGACAAAAACTTGATTTAAACGATCGAAAACACGTGGAGATTTGAGATGTTTCCAAAATGGTGGCTGTTAACGACAAAAAACTTGATTTAAACGATCGAAAACACGTGGCGGTTTTTTTTTTTTAATCCGGAGATGCGGCCGACAAGATGGCAGATCATTAAAACACGCGTGAACTTTTTTAAATACTTCTCGAACACTTGATATACCGGCGGTTGAAAAAAACACGTGGATCAAAATGGCGGCGTTTGCAAACACGCTTGAACTTTTTAAAACTATTCACAATCACTTATTTAGCTATACATTTAAAGGGGGAAAAAAATTATAATTATTTACATATTTATACATACATCACGAAAAACAGCATGGAGTTTATGAAAAAAATCAAGGAAAGCGACATATCATAATGAACCAAATCTAGCTCCACGTTGAAAGGCGCCAGTGTTACGTATCGACGGGCTCGAACCGCCTGATTACGAACTTATAACAAATTTGAAATTAAATAACACAATGATCAAGACTCAACAACAATGGTTCAATTTAAATACTTACCAAAACCAAATTATAATACAAACCTCGGCTAGCTCTTCCCAGGGATATTGTGTTCTCAATTCGATCGGATTTGATTCAAAACGATCGTCGCTTCATTTATTGCAGGTAAGGGTTATAATATAATAAATAAAAAGATTCCTTGTTGCTTTAAATTATGAAGAATTTATTGGTGATTTTACGCTACTAGGAAAAAGCGTGTACCTCTTTGTGAACGGATTAGTTAATGATTTTAGAACCCAATCAAAGGAATGAATTAATAACATAATTAAATAAGGCTTACGTACATTATCTCGCACGGTTTACATCTGGGCAGGGCCGCTCCTCGTCAAAAAGACGTCACTGAATTTATTTCAATTTCTAAGCACGTGTTTTTAAAAAACTGTTATGATATAAAGGATCTATGCCAACCACGCAGGTGGCGTGACCGATTCTTAGCGAAGCTGGGACGAGAAGAGCCTGCCAAAAACCCCCAAGCCTTCCGGCTTCGTCCCTTTGGCCCCTCCCACCGAAATCTGGGCCAATCAATGGGCACCTCGGTGTGGCAAACCTTACAAAAAATACTATTGAATTTAGTACCTAGCGCAAATTATTGTACAGGGGTTGAAAGTAAAGATTCAAGAAACTACTTCATAACACTCCATAGCAAAATTTATGCTAGACAAGGTTAAAAAACTACCTTACCTCACGACCGAGGTATCACTCGAGGATCTGGCAGATTTCTCCGGGACGGTACAAAACCTGGTGGCATCTCTCCGGATCCTGAAAACCGAAGGTTATCTCACCAATCCTGCATTAATGAATGACGTCACTGACAAAATGCCAAGTTCCCTGCGTCTGGCATGGCTAATCGAGATCCGCAAACAACACGCTCCGGCCACCATAACCCAGCTCGCTGCCTTTCTGAAAGAGGTGTCAAACGCAATTCCAAACAGTGGGATGGTGGACCACATACGATCTCGACCACGCCGTGAACAAATACATGCCGGGTACCAGGAGGAAGAAGAGAGTGATCGCATGCGACTTCTACCGAGCCATGAGCAAATACATGCCGGACATCAAGAAGAAATCAGGGATGGCCCAAAAGAAAAGATTGCCCCCATAAAACGCAAAGTAAACGAGGAACATACTTACCCTGGACCAAGCCGAAAAAGAAAAACTGCTGATGAAAGCTGCGCCCAATGTGGCGGCGATCATAAAACCCGCGAATGCAAAGAATTCGCAGCCAAAGATGTTGAACTCCGATGGGAAACTGTACGCACGGGAAGATTATGCCGCAAGTGCTTAGAAAAACACCACTCACGAAGCTGCAAAATAAACCAATGGTGCAAAGTAGGAGATTGCAGATCCCCACACCACCCCCTGCTACATAATCCCGAGTTCGTACGAAAAAGCGCCGTGGAAAATGTCAACTTGTGACGCCAGGACTCCGGACAGAGAGTACTATTAAAAATTGCGCCAGTCATATTAAGCGCTCCAAACAAAGAAGAAGTGTCAGTGTTCGCTCTCCTGGATGAAGGATCCACAGTAACACTTGTCGACGCTGACACCGCAATACAAGTCGGAGCAAACGGCCCAGTTCACGGACTGCGAATCCACGGCGCGAAAGGAATGTGCACCTCCGACAATCTCTCCCAACGAGTGAGACTAAGAATACGAGGTGCAGGCAACAGTAATACATTCCACATATCTGCCAGCACAATAAGCAACCTCAACCTGCCGGAGCAACAGACCCAAGGAAGGTCGGTCGTCCCGAAGCTGCTAATAGGCCAAGATAACGCTCACCTGATCGTGTCAAGGGAAGTTCGTGAATGCAATGATACTACGCGAATAGCATCACGCACCGCACTAGGATGGATCGCTCATGGGGGAGTCAACCCCAGAGATAATAACACGACCACCACTTTGGCACTACAACCAGAAACTGCCGCAGACATACAGTTGAGGGAGCTAGTAAAAACCAACTTCGCCATCGACTCCCTCGGAGTAACATCAGCCACCAGAGTCAATGCAAGCGAACAACAGGCAATTGCACTTATGAATGCAACTACCCGTCCTCTTCCTGTAGGAAGGTGGGAAACCGGTCTACTATGGCGCAAACCAGAAGCCACGTTACCTGACAATCGGCAGTGTGCGCTGAAACGACTTCTGTCCCTGGAGAAAAAGCTAGAAAAAGACAAAAATCTAGCAGTGGCCTACAACGACAAAATAAATCAACTTATCAACAAAGGCTATGCCAAGAAGTTATCAAGCCATGAAGCTTCCACCACCACACCTCGCAAATGGTACCTGCCCCACTTTGCAGTAATCAACCCAAATAAGCCAGGAAAAATCAGAGTGGTGTTCGATGCCGCAAGCCGATGCCGAGGAACCTCCCTCAACGACCAGCTGCTTACTGGTCCTGACCTGCTGTCCTCCCTCCTGGGGAATATAATACGCTTCCGGGAAGGAAACATCGCTATTGCTGCAGACATCAAAGAAATGTTCCTGCAAATAAAAATAAGGCGAGAAGATCAGTCGTCCCAGCTATTCCTGTGGAGGACATCACCCCATCACGAACCAGACACCTATCAAATGTCATCGATGATGTTCGGAGCCACCTGTTCCCCAAGCAGTGCCCAATTCGTCCGAAATAAAGTGGCTGAAACATACGAGCACGGGTACCCGGCCGCCGCAAAAGCCGTACGCACCAAGTTCTACATGGACGATTACCTAGATGCAGCAGACACACCCAATGAAGCTGCTGCACTCGCCCAAAGTGTAAGTGCCCTGCTCGCGAAAGGAGGGTTCCACTTGACAAACTGGGCGTCCAACAGCCCGGCGGCCCTAGCTAGCGTACCTATAGAAGACCGTGCCAGCTCCACGATAAAAATCAGCAGCGGAGGTCCGGAAACAGAGCGAGTGCTTGGTTTAATCTGGGACCCCACCACAGACCGCTTCCTGTACTCATTTCGTGAGGCAATCTCCCACGACACGGCCACACAACCTACCAAGCGGCAACTATTATCTATAGTAATGAAGATCTTCGACCCAGTCGGCTTCGTTGCCTGCCTTACCATCAGATCTAAGATGCTACTGCAAGCAGTGTGGCG
This sequence comes from Limnephilus rhombicus, assembly GCA_929108145.2. Lineage (NCBI taxonomy): Eukaryota > Metazoa > Arthropoda > Insecta > Trichoptera > Limnephilidae > Limnephilus > Limnephilus rhombicus. The sequence continues at coordinate 7,892,999 of OV815293.1, forward strand.
CTCAAGCGTCGGCTGGGATGAACCAATTGCCCCTGAACACGCCCAGAGATGGACAGACTGGCTAAATCTGTTGCACACGAACAGCATCTCAATCCCGAGACGTTGCCTCTACAACAAATTAAACAACGTAACACTACACCTTTTCTGCGATGCATCGGAGCAAGCTTGCTGTGCCGTGGCCTACTTCACCGAAAAAATAGGTGGATCCTTACGAGTAACATTCCTTGCAAGTAAATGCAAGGTAGCGCCACTGAAGCCTCTCTCCATTCCACGCCTCGAGCTTCAAGCCGCCCTCATAGCAGCGAGACTAGCCCAGACGATCCAAAAAGAAAGCAAAGCCCTGATATCCCGCACCTGCTTCTGGACAGACTCCACAACTGTACTATGCTGGTTACGCACCGACCCACGCGCCTACTCAACCTTTGTGGCAAACCGATTGGGGGAAATAGACGAACTAACCAACATACCCGACTGGAAATGGGTACCCACAAAACTCAATCCCGCTGACATAGGAACACGAGACTTAGAGGTGCCAGACTTAACACCAGAAGGAAGATGGTTTACTGGCCCAGCCTTTCTCACTTCCCCGGAGGGTGCGTGGCCAAAAGAACGGGCACCCGCCCACAGGCCTGACGACCTGACACTAGAAGTCAAACCTCACTACGTTGGCCTTGTGTCCACCAGGGGCGAAGCACTCCCATCAGTAGAGCGGTTCTCCTCATGGCACCGGCTGATTCGCTTCACAGCTTGGATCCTCCGATTTATCAGACGATGCAAGATGGGGCCCAATAAACCAGTAGAAGGCCCACTACTAGCCGATGAGATAAAAGCAGCAGAACACAGATGGATCAAAAGGTCCCAGGAAGACGCTTTCACAACTGATCTACACATCATCCGACAAGGTCAAAAACTGCCTGCTGGCAGCCGCCTCAACTCCCTGAACCCATTCTTTGGACCAGATGACCTACTACGAATGGGGACCCGACTACAAGCCTTGGAAAGAACAAAGAGTGTGGCCCGAACTCCCATAATACTGGACGGCGACGAACCCTACACTCGACTTCTTATCAGTCACTACCACAAAAAGGCGGATCATCCTAGTACTGAGAAAACAGTAGCAGAAATACGCAATCATTTCTTCATAATACGACTACGCACAACAAGCAGGAAGATAACGCACGCCTGCCCCACTTGCTTCATACGACGCAGCAAACCGACTCCACCTCTGATGGGCGCATTACCACCATCCCGCCTGATGCATCACGTCCGCCCATTCACACACTGTGGGCTTGACTATTTCGGCCCTATGGCTATCACGGTCGGTAGGCATCGAGAAAAACGATATGGAGCCATCTTCACCTGCCTCTCGACACGCGCCATTCACCTAGAACTAGCCGCTTCACTGACTGCTGACTCGGCCATCATGGCCCTACAAAGAATGACCGCCCGCAGAGGACAACCAGCAGCCATGTACTCGGACAACGGGACAAACTTTCACGGAGCTGACACCGAGATGAGGGACGCCCTGCTGTCAATAAGTCAAGACGCCAGAATGATTGACGCAATAGCTACCCAGGGCATCGAGTGGCACTTCATACCACCACTAAGTCCGCACATGGGGGGAGCTTGGGAAAGATTAGTACGATCAGTAAAGAAAGCCCTAAGCGCTACACTAAAGGAAAGAGCACCAAAAGAAGAAACGCTACTCACCGCACTTGCAGAAGCTGAGTTTGTGGTAAATAATCGTCCACTCACCCACATTTCAGTTGACCCACGTGATGAAGAACCTCTAACACCCAACCACTTTTTGCTAGGGTCAGCCGGGAAGCGCCCTCAATTATCCTTCTACGACAAAAAAGAAGAGGAAACATGCCTACGCCGCCAGTGGTGCATCGGACAACAACTTGCAGACACCTTCTGGAGGCGATGGCTGCGGGAATACCTACCTACCATGGCTGTCCGGCAAAAGTGGCACCATCCAACTACACCAATTAAGAAGGATGACCTAGTGATCATCATGGACCCAGCACTGCCTCGAAACAGTTGGCCACGTGGCCGTATCATCGAAGCAATACCTGCAGCTGATGGACAAGTCAGAACTGCCCGGATCCAAACCAGCACTGGGATATACGTAAGGCCGGCAGTCAAAATCGCCGTCATTCTGCCTGCCACGCCAGCAACTGATGAAACTGTACACTCTGCGAAGACACCCGACTCAAAACTCAGACATCGGAAAAGGACACGCCCGACGAAGTAGCTGAGCACAGTCGAGACTGCACTGAGGGGAGTGTATGGAACGTGTCGTAGGAATCCGTGTGCATCTAACGAGTGCGCGAAAGCTTTTGACAACCATGGAAATTCAAGAATGGAATTTACGCTCCCACAGAGTACCATGCCGCCAGCACGACAATCTGAGAGCTGCTATTGGCTAGCGGAATTATGTGCATGTGGTGCCCCTTCCAGATGACTTGTCTACAACGCTATTATGTCCTTTAACTAACTAATCAATTGAAAACATAAATGAAATTGATAATGAATACATGCAGCAGCCTCATTGGACTGGAAAACACATCTGAATAACCACCTAATGCTTCCACAAGGGACTCCAGACAGCAATGATCAACGCCAAGGAAATGGCTGACTATTTACGTCACCCCCACCATGCGACCAGCCGAGCCACTATTGGTCAATTCTGAACAAAGGAAAAATCTGAATCCTAAATATTTACGACAGCGAATTCATCTTCCGAAAAATTTGGAGCTCAATTTCGAGAAATTGGGAATAATTTGGATCAAGAAATAAACATCATCACCTAAAAATGAGTATGTACTACAAAAACAACCCAAAAACTGACGTCTATCAGTGATTGTTGCACTTTAAGAAAAATATTTACTGTTTAAAATTGTACCTTATATCACATATGTATACTTGTACCTTTTCTTGTAAACACAATAAAAATGATGTGAAGCTTTGGGATCCTGAGTTGGTAAAATCTTGGCAATAACTATCACACATAATTTTAACACAGCTGACTTCCAATCGTAGCGACCAGGGAAATTACCTAAAACAAGTACCTTAGAAAAATTAAGGAGGTTCTGTCCCCCAAAAATCCGACCTGAGTTTGCCCTATAAAAATAGAAGTCAAACCGGTAGGAAGTCAGTTCAAAACTATCAGCCAAGAAGAAACAATACCTACTCAAGATACCAACAGTCTCCAAGTTCAAACCTCTTTTCAAGTGTTTTAATCAGTCTTAGATTCAGTTTACCTCTCCCAGTATCCCAGTAACCTAAAATCCTAAAAACCCCAGTCTCCCACAGTCTCCAAAGTGAAAAATATTTATTTTAATCCAGTACTCAAATCAGTTTTGCCATTATACCTAGAAGCATTTTTTGTCAAAGTAGTAAATTCATTTAAAAGACCAGTGGCATTCCAAAATCCACTGGCGTACCAAACTCCATTGGCGTGTCATTGTGGCCAGCTCCCTATTATATTTAGTTTATGTACAAACGTCTAGTACAGTCGGGAAGAAAGACTTAAAAGCTTACGAGTAGAAGCGCTTGCTTATATACTCGCGGCGAGTAATTTCTCTCACGGTAGGCAAGGCTGGGTGAATTCACGCAAAGCTGAGAAATTGCTCGAACCTTCTGTGGGCACTTGTATGGTACAGCCACATGTTCTAGGCCTTTTCCGTAAGTGGCGGAATTATTATTCCGCTGTAGGTAGATGTAGTATCGGCCGTAGGCTGGTCCGGTCTGGAGTGTTCCTTAACCAGTGGCGCTGCGATGGTTTTATCAGAGCGGGTTAAGTGACCGCTACAGTTGTATTTGTATTTGTCAAGAATTTCAACATGCTTGGTTTTTTAGCTCCTTCGGCGACACTATTTGACTTTGAGATTGGAAGATTCTGTGGGTGACAAATTGCTTCCTGTTCTTGAGGTAACTTATGAAAAACTTTAACATCCGAAGGGAAAAACCTATTTGGGCAAGTTTTATGAGTAAGATATCATGATTCACAGTATCAAAGGCTTTGGAGAAGTCGTGATACGAACAGTCTACTTGGTATCCACTGTCTAGGGACCTAGCAACATAGTCGGTGAAAATCAGACTGGTTTCAGTGGATCTTCCTTTCCTGAAACCATGCTGTTCTGGGATAATGTATGCGTCTATCTGAAGCAGAATGAGTTTATAAATTAATTTTTCAAATAGTTTAGCAGGAGCTGATAGTATGGCAACTGGTCGATAGTTTTCGATTAACTTTCTAGAACCATTCTTAAAAATAGGACATATGTTGGAAGTTTTCCATACTTCAGGAAAAGTGGAAGTACTAATAGCTAAGTTAAAGATAAAACATAATGGTGTTTTTAGGAACTCGGCGCACCCTTTAATAAAAAATAAAAAATAAAAAATGTTGCGCTACGTAGTGAGGTCGGAGCTGAGTGGAGTGACAGTGGTGCCGATAGTGTTGCTGCTGCGTGATGATGAGTGAAGAATGTCAGGAGACTACGGCGGTGAAGATCACAGGTCTTCAGGGAGCCGGCGAGTTGCTCTACACCATGGCGGTGTAGAAGTGACCTTGGTCCAGGCGGTCGACCGTCGTCGCGTTGACGAGGTATGGCAGCTGTGTGGCCTTTGAGTCGACACACACACGTGACGCAGGAAGGAACCTTGAGAGGCGATGAGGATGCTGGTTGCTGGCTCGTTGCCGGTTGTTGGTGCTGGCTCGTTGCCGGTTGCTGGTTGCTTGACATCTCATGTCGAGATGGAAGTTGGAGATGGAGGCCTCGAAGGTGTTACTGGTGTCACACTAGACATGTGTAAATCACTTGTTGCTGACTGCGCGGGCGGATGCCCGGCGAGGGCAGGTAAAGAGTTACTACACTGCACTTAGTTGTATCACTGCCCGATGTGTAAATGTCGAACCATGAATGAAGACTGAACTGGTACTCAGCGAGCGAGCGCTTGCTTATATACTCGCGGCGAGTAATTACTCTCACGGTAGGCAAGGTTGGGTGGATTCACGCAAAGCTGAGAAATCGCTCGAACCTTCTGTGGGCACTTGTATGGTACAGCAACATGTTCTAGGCCTTTCGCGTAAGTGGCGGAATTATTATTCCGCTGTAGGTAGATGTAGTATCGGCCGTAGGCAGGTCCGGTCTGGAGTGTTCCTTAACCAGTGGCGCTGCGATGGTTTTATCAGAGCGGGTTAAGTGACCGCTACAGTTGTATTTGTATTTGTCAAGAATTTCAACATGCTTGGTTTTTTAGCTCCTTCGGCGACACTATTTGACCTTGTTTTTCGAGCCAGACTGTTGTTGCTTATTCTTTTTTGTTTTATTTTCTTGAATATGAATATTTTCAGGGGATATTGAGAGATTTCTCTTATTCGCTGTGTTCCAGATTTTATCCAGTATTATAAGTTTATCGTATTTTATTATGGCAGTGTTTCCTTTTTCTCTCCTCAATCATTATTTGCTCTTGTAATTCTTTTCTTTTATTTAATATATAACGTGGATAGTCTTCTTTTATGTAGTATGTTTTGTCTTTCAGTGTAATTTTTTGTTTAAATACATCAATTTTAAATCCTAGATTAGAAAAAGTGACAACAATTGGTTTAGGTCTTTCTCCCCTTTTTCCAATACTCTTTATTTCTTGTATGTCTCTTCGTTCAATGTTTAAATCAAAGTATTTTTTAACAAATTCAACCAAAGTATTTTCCAAGTTTAAGTATGATGACTCCTTCTCTTCTATTCCGAAAAATTCAATAATTCTTTGTCTTGCTTGTTTTTCCAAGAAATAAAGGCGTTTCTCTTGATTTTTTACTTTTATTTGGAGGTTGTCATATTTTACTTCTAATATTCTAAATTTTTCTTCCATAATGTTATTTATATTTTGTGTTACTGGTTCTGTGACTTTTTCTCCGCTTTTTTGTAAGGCGGGTTTTTGTTCAACTAACTTTTTTTGGATGTGACGAAGAGCATTCATAATTTCCTCCATGATTTGTGAGATGGTTTTTAATTGAATTGTTTACAATTTTATTTATAGTACTGGTAGTGCCCTCTAGTGGTCTTTTTCTGAACTATTAATATCCTCCGAGTGGTATCCTCTGTTGGTTTACTTTGGATTAGTTGGTGTGGCTATCTATCGATGGTGTTTCGTGTTTTGTGTGCTGCCTGTCGAACGTAGTACAGTTAAGTTTCAACAGATGGCGCTTCAATTAGTTTACTGACAATAATTTGCCGAATCAAGAAGTGCTGATTTAGGTTATTTTCAACTGTTAATTGTAAATAGACCACAAAAGGTTCACTGATATTCACATTTAGTTACTTCCTAACGGGATTTTGTTTTGGTAATAGTTTTCGGGTAGTTATTGTTTGTCTCTCATAAAAGCTGGTGGGTTCACTATTCAAGTTATTCACTATTTATAGGCAATCAAGTTATCATTTCACTGTGACTACATTATATGTTGTAAATCAGTTGTTTATATATCCATTATATTCTATTGCACTGGGTTTTAAGCACTGATTTTATTTTTAAATTCACAAAATCCACGGAGCTTATGTTGAAATGGTACAGTAGCGCCCTCTCTCTTATCATGCAAAAGGAAATAAACAATATGGCACGGCTATAAAATTCAAAAACGCATATCATGTCAACAGCTGGAGCATTCGACATTCATACCATAATAACACAGTTATTATTATGCAATAATTATCAAAGCAAATAATTAATTGTAATAATAATCATACTAAAAATAAATACTAATATTTCGTTTGTTTCTGTCTCTGAAATTAATGACTTGGGTATACGGTTTGATAGAGAAACTGAAACTTTAATCAAGCGTTGTCGCATGCCAATCGTAAAATCAGGCAGATCATAATGTAAAGTAAACAGTTTACCATAAGTAAACAGTTTACCAAACGTAATAAAACGTTGTAAATGTTACATGTTTGCAGACGATACTTGCATTATATGTGCTGACAAAAATCCACAAAAAATTGAGGAAATTTTACAAACAAATCTAAACAATATAATTAAATGGTGACACGACAATGGCATTATTATAAATGCAAAAAAAACCAAATACATGCTTATACACTCACCATATGCAAGTTGTCAGGATAAGGAATTGCATATAAAAAGTCATTCATATGATTGTTTACACAAAAAAAAACAATCCCAACAGTGTGATTGCCCAATTATAGAAAAAGTGTACCAATATACACACCTTGGTCTCACAATAGATGTCAATTTTAACTGGTCAAATCATATTGAAAATGTATGTAATAGATTAAGATCCATATTAGGGAAATTTTACCACCTATAAATCTTTGTTAATAAAAATATATTATACTGTATATACAACGCATTAGCAGAATCAATTATAGGATACGGAATAAATAGTTACGGATTAACGTACAAAACATACTTAAATAAAATTGAACAGTTACAAATCCGTTTCCTAAAATTGATATCGGGCAAAAAAAGAGTTCGATTATGTGAAGGCGATTATAAAAAAATTTTCTCCTTGTGTAATGTCCTCTCTATACCATAGTAAGGTAGAATACCAATTAATGCTAGATGAATTCTGGAATACAGAATTCAAAAAACCTGTAAACCACAACTACCCTACTAGGCATAGAGAAACACAAATGTTTATTATTGATAAATCTCATAATGTATACGGTGATAGAAATATTTAACGCATTACCTGAAAATATTAAAAATGAGACATATTATTCAAAAATCAAAAAAAAAAGTTAAATCATTCGATCTCAATAGAACATGAAACCAAATAATATTGTATACCTAGATCGAATATTGATTAAATACTTAGAAAATACTATCATACACTGTATTCATAAACATCATAATAATTAGTAGTTTATAATAATTAGAAATTAATATTAAGTAATATACTTTTTGCTGTGTATTATTTTTAAATTAAGTATTTTACTTAGTAATTACTATATAAAACCTAAAAGTATATTAGTATTAAGTAAATGGGCAAAATTGAGAGATTTCTTACAATCAAACTGATTGATCAGTTTTGTAAGATTTTTGTAACAGAAATATTGTAAAAGTTAAAAAAACTGAATAAACATTCTTAAAAAAAAAAAAAAAATGATGCGCCTCAGGCAGTTCACGATCTGCCGCCAGGTGTGGCCTTTTGGGAGGCGGGAATGGGTACCGCCGCCCCGGGAAGCTTTATTGGATAACCAACACCTCTGCCATAGGTCACCCCAAGTGGTTCGCTACGTTTGGTGATTTAGCAGGGGTGCCCGGGTTCATGGGGTAAGGTTTGTCTATGTCTTGGAGGCGGATGACCAGGACACACTGAACCCCAGATTCCTACCCATCCCTTAAACCCTTTTCCTTCCCAGAACTCTCCTCTCCTTCCTTTCCTTAAAAAACTCTCTACACAGCATCCCCAAAGATAACATAGGCCCTGAGGGAAATTATCTTCCTCAGGGACTCCTGTTTGGAGCTCATGTAAAAAAGGTACTTTACGATCTGGCTAGGCACATCATGATCTGCCTGATTTTACGATCGGCCTACGATATATATCGTCACCCCATTTGGACAGGGTTCTGAATGATATTTTTTTCATAAATGACCTTTGAATGCCAAAGCATTTCTTTTGCTCATTTCTACACCCAAAATAATTTTCAGAACCGTCTGTGTTGTAGTTTCGTAGATATATTAGGTCCTTACATATGAAATTGGCGTTTTGCCGTACTGGCAACTTTGATCTCAAATATCTTCTCTTTGGTTAGGAATTCCAAATTCAAATTTATACAGCTATTTACTCATGTATTTGTGGTTCGAAAATTATAATTAACTTGTTTTTTCCTTAATTGTTTTTTTTTCTTTGCGTCACATAGTTTACAAAATGGAAAACTTGAAATATCGCGTTATTTACGAGTACGAGTTCCACCGTGGCACCAGTGCTGCAGAAACGGCTCGAAGGATTAATGATGTGTATGGCGACGTTGCCGCAAAAGAAAACACAGTGCGTTTTTGGTTCCAACGTTTTCGTTCTGGAAATATCGACCTGCAGAACAAGCCCCGCGGACGGCCGGAGACCAAAGTTGATAATGAAGAATTGAGGGCTATTGTGGAAGCGGATCCATTGCAAACCACGTCCGAGTTAGCTGCAGGCTGCGGTGTTAGTGATAAAACTGTATTAATACACCTGAAGCAAATTGGGAAGGTGAAAAAGCTTGAAAGGTGGGTACCTCACGAATTGAATGAAGCAAATAAACAAACGCGCGTTGACCGCTAGACCACATACTGCACAACAGACGGCTACCAAATTAGAGGAGGTTCAATTGGAATGTCTAAGACATCCACCGTACTCTCCGGACTTTGCCTCAACAGATTACCATTTTTTTAGAAATTTGGATAACGTCTTGCAAGGAAATAATAATAATAAAGTCAGAATAATAGAAGAGAATGTATGAGACGATGTATGAATGTGAGTGAGGCAAAGAGTGTGTGCCAAGACCGAGTTGTTTGGCGGTCCGTCCTCTCTGCCTACCCCTGCAGGGAAACGGCGTGATGGTTAGTTAGTTTTTTTTTTTTTGGTTAGTCTTGCAAGGGAAAAAATTCAACTCCGATAGGGCAGTCCAAACCGCCTTCAAAGATTTTATTGATTCCCGTCCGAATGGTTTTTTTAGTAAAGGGATCGATGAACTACCTATGAGATGGCAAAAGTGCATAGATAGCAATGGTACATACTTTGATTAAATAAATATATTATATTTAAAAAAAATCGACTTTACCTTCCTCCCATACAAAACGCCAATTTCATACGTAAGGACCTAATAATTATTTTTTATTCAAAAGGGACATTGAATATCTAGTAAGAATATGTGCTACTTTATTTATTAGTGTTTTAATCAAAAAATGTTGGCCATTAGAAAATTAAATTTTTCATGGTTTTAGAGGCAATTTTTGCCAATTCTTTGAGAGTTAATGTTAAATATTAAAAAAAATATCCCTTCTCAACCTACTATGAAAATATAATGAAAGACATAATTATTTTTTTAAATAATTTATCATTAACTCGCAATGTTAGAAATTCTCAGGAAATTGCAGAAACACGGAATGTCACAAAACTCACAATGGTTTCTTCTTCACTTTGCACTGATTCTAAGTGCTCAGTACATTTAGATTTTAATTCACAAAAACTCGTATTTTAATCAAGTAGTGTTAATGAAACATTGAAGTTTGTCACCACACTGAACTGGTGACTAAAGACGATGAAAGAATAATAGGAATAATCCCTAACACACGAATAATTTAAGAAAGTTGTAACTAAAATTGTGAAAAATCGATCTACATATTTAATGGACAACATTTTATAATTTTAAACACAATAAATAAAGTAGCTCGTATCGGTACTAGATATTTGCTACACTATTTGATTAAAAACAATTTTATTCAGATTGTTCATAGACATATGAATATTAGTAGACCTACCCTAAGTGATAAAAGCGAATTATTTTCCCCTCCCCATACCGGTTCAATTGGAACCGGCTGGGGTTGAGTATTCTTCTGCGAGTCAGCGTCGAGCGCTCATCGGTGCATTTTACGAAATAACACCGCAAAAAATATGGTTTGTGTTTTGAAAACGTGTAAATATAAACTCGAGATACATGGCGTGTGCTCGTCGATGTTTACTGGGGTAAGTAAATTATGAAACATTTGTAAAAGTGTCCTAACTAAATACGGCAACAAAATATTGGAAGTCTGCAAATAGGCTAACTTTACTTTGCCGTATTTAGACTTCGCAAATTTATTCATTACGCGGCGAGCAATTAATTCGCGCTGCCATGTAAAAAGATCTATTCATTCAAAAGCAGAGTTTGCTTTTAAGAACTAAATGGTGATATTATAATGCGAGATGCCTATATACTGTCATATTGAGTTATTGACGAATCACATATCTCCAAAGTCATCTTCCAGCTCTGCGCCCCGCTGTAGTTGTTGTACCTTTATTTTATGGTCTAGTAATATTCATATGTTTATGAGATTGTTCAAATAAGTTCGCCTCCAATGAAATTTAAGTTTTGCATGAAAAGGGCCGGGCAGCTTTTCCTTTAAACACACGTAAATTCTAAAAAAAGGTTGAATAATTCCAATTACTTGAATGCCTGTCCTCCTTCCGCTCCTCCAAAAGTACCTACCCCAACCTTTTCATATCATCTCCAGAGGTGAAATAGGCCCTAAGGATAATAATTTTTTTCAGGATGTCCTGTGTAGAGTTTATGTAAAAAATTGTAAGCATTCGAAAAACCATCTGATGAAATAAATCGTGCATTGTACGGCTTAAAATAATTTATTAGCTTGATACGCTTACTGAAGGTTCCCCCTATCAAAGAGGATTGGTTTTTTCAATAGTAAAAATCGTGCGTTGAAGAATGTTATTTTAAAATTTTGTTCCAAAGCGATGATGCACTTTTAACTTATTTTGCGTGTAGATGTACATGTCAGCAAAATTTAAGCCTGGCAGAGATTTTTTTTAAAATTCATCCTGTTTTTAAGTTTTTCCTTCGCAAACAATGAACGAATTGCCGCCGTCATTCAAATATTCACATAGCCAAATTGCATATTGTTTTTGGAAACGTCAAATTTAATGTCATCCAATCAAGCTCAGCTAGACGAAAACTCAAATCTATTTACGCAAAAAGAACTTCTATGGCGGACTGGCAAATTCAATTTTTTATTCAAATCTACAATTTTATTCTGAGATTGATGAAATTTTGCAAGGTTAACCATCAGAATAAGAGAAACGCCACGGTCTAAAAATTCAGTATAAAGCTTGTGCAACGCCGAGGTCTTCAATGTTATAAAATAAGAGAGTCTGTGACGGACTGGCGAACACCACACCAAAAATCTGCAATTTAATTCAGAGATTGATTGATTGCTTCTCCTTCAAAATAAAAAGATCACTCTCTACGCCTAATAAACTGAAAAACTCTGTGTAAAGCCCTAGCAAGTCCGGGGATTTCGGGTAGTGTTTGCAGAAATTGCTTGAACCAGAAACACCGGAGTAAAAAAAAACGCTTTGGACCGCCAAAACCAAAAACAAATAGGCGCTTATGACAGCAACCTAACCTCGATATGAAAAGCGCCAGGACAAGGTGAAAATTGTAATTAGTTTACGCTGAAAATGTAACTTATTGTTATGCTTTACAAAAATTGGGCAGTGGTAGTAAAAGGAATTAATGTTTATTGCTTGTGTGTTTTTATTATCAGTTGGTTGACGTAGGTACCGCGGCATCCTGTTGTGTAAAAGCAATCAAGGGATTCACATGTTTCCGAAATACCTCTAATAAATTACTGACACTGCTTGACTGAAGGCAATATCAATGTATCGCTGTAAATTTGCCGGCACACCAGAAATATTTCCGTCAAAGGACAGGTGATTTGGTTGGATTATTGATGATTGAATGATTAATCTTTGTTAAAGATTTCGTTGGGCTAAGGAAACAGCTTTGTGTTTGGGAAATTTAATCACTACTGTGTTCACATCGAGGTGAAATGGAAACTGATTAGGCAGCAATATATATATTGCTGCCTAACGTAAAAAGAAAAAAGAACAACCCGTACACAAAAAAGTTTTTTAATCTAAATTAAAATGAATCTGAAAACTTTTTTTTTGTTCGACTGTGGATTGATTGAACGTTTCTAGTCGAACCAAATCCCAATTTTTTAATTTTTGTAAATGATACCTCACAAGAGTCTCAGCTGCTCCCGTCTGGACCCAGTGAGACTATGGCATCCCCAATTGGGGTATGTTGTGAGGTTGAAGGTAGTGGGGAGGGGAAGGAGATAGGGAAGAGGAAGGTGGGGAAGTACCTGGCTATTCAGATCTGGTCACCAAATACGGCTAAGGCCATTTTAAGCAATGTTTCAATTCTGAATTGTGGTCTAACACCAGGGCGATTATGAGAGTATCTTCCACTCTGGAACGTGCCGCAAATATACTATATATTATTTTAAATGAATAAATTGTGAAATAACACAAATTAATCAAATAATATTAATTTGCCACGCCGGGATCCGATCCCGCGACCTTCGGAATGCGAGTCAAGAGCCTTATCTCTGCACTACGCCGATTGGATTAAACCGACATTATTTATTGTGTATTAACTTCTGGAATGTCGCAAATTTCAAAGAAATGCGTATATGTTCGCGTATGTGTGCGTGATTTCCACCAAAAGGTGATAGAATGCATTGTCATCAACAACAGTTTATCAGCCGAGTTTTAGCATATTGTAAAATGAGTTAAATTCCACTTAAAAAATTCAACTTCATACATTCACTCATTCATTTATTTTCAAACAAATAAAACTAAATTAATTTATTTATTTATTTATTTCAACGCCATAAAATGGCTATTACATCCGGTGATACATGATACACAGTGGTACATAGGAGGGTAATTACAATAGTGTACATTAAACAAAGTACATATATATGATACCAACTAGTATGTAGTTATAGGATTCAAATATGTTTATAACAAACAAAAAAGAATATGAGCTCATACAAAATACACATTTTTATGCAGAATAAACATAAGTAAATAAAGGTGAATTCTTAGAAAAATTCTAAACATCAAGTATAATATACCTACTTTGCTTTTATTTGTAGGTATTGTTGGATTCTAGGAATTGGCTAAAATGGACTAACTTAGTAATGATATTATTGTTACCTTCAGTTGAAATGACTAAAGTTTAAAATTACTACAGGTACTGCTAATTAGTTCAGCTTTTCAGGGCTGCCAGTTAGAGAATCAATAATAAATCTTTGGTTTAAAAATAATAGTTTTGAAAAAAATTATACATTATTAACTATCACTTAACTAGTCTGTCTGATAGTTAATATAAATTAAGCAAGCAGTTTGGAATCTATATTAGAGTATGATATAGACGCCGTTTACTAATGGTATGATAAATTTAATTTTTAATACATGTTGCAATTTACTAATGGTATGATAAATTTAATTTTTAATACATGTGTTGTTTATCTAATTAAAAGTGTTTATTTAATTCGTGCGCAGTGGTGAATTCAGTTTACATGTTTCTCAATAACTAACGCTAAAACAATTTTCATAACTATTTCGGTAAACACCATAATTTTCCGGTGGAAGGTTTTTGCAGTTACTTAATTCGCGGCTACTTTATTAACACGGCGTTTAGGGTAGATAAATATGCCTTCATACCATTCTTGTAACCCTACAAAGATAATCTACGTCTTTGCGACGTAAGCGAGACACAAGTGTTGCTGTCTTTTTTGTATTTCGCACCGTAGAGCGCTTCCATCTCAGTTAGCTTAGTTGCCGTGCAGAGCTTGCGCGGAGCGGCTCTGTAACCACGGTAAGTACAATGATTATGGAGAAATACGTACAGCATACGTTCGAAATACGTATGACTTCTATTCGGACTTCTTCTTAAAAATGTAATACGGCGAACAAAAAATAAATAAAAAGTACATATTTTTAAATATAATGATTTAAAATTTAAAAGCATATAAAAAATATGATTTAGACATTATATTTCATTTAAAAAAAGACTTAATACTTTATAGTCGATTGGTAAGAGGTTTACAGAATTTAATTCTTTTTTTAATTGCAATATTAGTATATTAAAATATAAGTGGATAAACAGGTCTTTAAAACACGCGCGATTTTTCGAGCACGACGGCGTAGCCGAGTGCTCGAAATAAAGCAAGTGTTTTAAACACCAGTTATCCTACGAATACTTAACGCTATTTTTTTTATTGGTACACTTTGAAAACATAAATATTGATATTATTATTAAAAATTTGGAAATAAGAACTATTAATGAATTCGTCATGTGACATCACAATATCTTAGTGTCATGGAAATGATAAACACAAACATTAATTTGCAATCTGTCACATAAGATTAATAGTTGACATCACAGTTTTTACTAGTTTTTGTGTGTTGTAAAATGAGTTCTAACATTGATAATTTAAATACCAAAGCAGAATCGCGGTTAATACCTGAAAAATCCAAAGACGTTTATAAAAAAGAATATGAAAGGTTCATAACATGGATGGAGGAGCAAAACGTAGTAGATGTAGATGAACGAGTTGTGCTTGCTTACCTTCAGAAAATGTCGGAACAGTACAAAGCATCGACTATGTGGGCCATACATTCGAAATTGCAATGTCTGTTGAGGATAAATAAAGGGGTTGATTTAAAATCATTTGTGAAAGTGCATGCATTCATGAAGGCAATTAGCAAGGATGACGTTGCTAAGAAGGCGTATGTATTCAAAGAAGATGATTTGCGGAAGTTTTTCACGGAAGCACCGGACATTACGTACTTATTTTTGAAGGTGGTAGCCATTCGCGAAATCTTTGGCTCTTGCAGAAGATGTGAATTGTGCGATTTACGCTTATATGATATCAAAGAAGAAGGAAGTGTATTGCTTATTACCATCCGACCATCTAAAACAGTAAAGGCTCGACGTTTTACTGTTGCCGACAGTGGTGCAATTAATTATGTGCGTTTGATGAAGCAATATTTATCGTTGCGACCCCAAAATGTAAGTACAGACAGTGTTTTCTTACGGTATGATAAGGGTAAGTGCACCAATCAAGTGGTTGGTATTAACACATTTGGATCATGCCCCTTACAAATCGCACGCTATCTTAAATTAAACGATCCTGAGAAATATACAGGACATGCGTTTCGACGTACATCCGCTACCATTATGGCAAATAGTGGCATGACAATTGATCAAATCCAACGACAAGTAGGATGGAAATCGGCAGCTGTGGCGACTGGTTACGTGGAAAAGAGCATTAGCAATAAGAAGAATGTTTCAAACATTATTGGAACTGCCATTAATGGAAGTGCAGCCTCATTGACTTCCGAGAATACTATTAATTTGAACAGCATTTCCTCCGATTTAAAAAACGGAGGTATTAATATTTCAAATAATACGAACTGCTCTTTTCACATCCATTTAAATAATTAGAATGTAAACGATGTAAAAAAGAATGTAAACTTTGAATAAAATTTTTGAAACATTTGTAATATTTTATTTGACGTTTAAAATATTCGTGTCAGATTTATAGTTAAAAGTTGACATTTAGACTTCACATTTTGTTGATTTGTTGATGTTGCCATGGTAACTTTAAAAAACGCGCGTTCCATAAAGTGCGATTTAAACACGCTAGAGCGTACTTTAAATGAGTAAAAAAAGGCACCAATAAAAAATAAAAAAAAATATTATTTTGGTTTTATTTAAACTACAAAACCCTAAACTAATTATCCCGATACCTTAAAACAGTTTAATTATGAAAATATGTCAAATATCTTTAAACTTCAGTACGTCTTTAAGATGTATCATTATCTATAAAAAAGATCAAATAAGATTATCGTACGAGTATTAAACAAAGGCACTGGAGCGCTTTTTGCCACAAAATGGCACTATTTAAAATACCTCGGCTTGCTTTGCTGCCAATTTTGACAAATTTTCCCTCATTTGTAAGTAGAAGTTTACGATTTTATAATATCTAATAATATTAAGTCCTACGAATATGTCATAATAGATAAAAGATAGGTGAATTCATTGGCAATGGAAATAAAGTCAATAGCCAAATACGACAGTTTCAGGAAGGCGCTTGGGGACTTTTTGATGAGCGAATGTGACAGTGTTAGTAACCTGTTTCTTATACTCAGATAGACGTGTATTTATTGTTTACATGTGTTAGGAAGAAGAATATATGTGTGTATGCGTGCAAGTATGTATGTATTGATTGATTGAGGTGATTTTCTCACGAAAATGGCGCTATAAAAATTATCCAACAATTATTATTATTATTTTATTTGTACGTGTTGGTATTGCGTATATATATATATTTTTTTTTTTTTTTTTTTTACATGAGCTCCACACAGGAGGCGCTAAGGAAAATAATTTTCCTCAGGGCCTATGTCATCTTTGGGGATGCTGTGTGGAGGGTTTTTTAGGAAAAGGAAGGAGAGGAGAGTTCTGGGAAGGAAAAGGGTTTAAGGGGTGGGTAGAAATCTGGGGTTCAGTGTGTCTTGGTCATCCGCCTCCAAGACCTAGACAAACCTCACCTCATGAACCCGGGCACCCCTGCTAAATCACCAAACGTAGCGAACCACTTGGGGTGACCTATGGCAGAGGTAGTATATATATGTATGTATTCATGTACGTAGGTGCATATATGTGTGTGTGAATGTTAATGTGTATATGGATGTGTGCACCTGTATATACATGCACGTTTACACGCACACATAAAAATAAATATAAAATTTAAAATATTGACTTGCATATTTTCATAATCTTATCATTACGCACTTCTTTTTTTCTTTTCTATTTTTCATTACAACTTTACCAATTTTCAACATCATTACGTCCTAGTACCATATTATGTTTACAGGCTTATTTTATTAACATGTTTGTTTTACGCACTTCTTTTTCTCTTTTATTATTGTAACTTTACCAATTTACAACATCATTACATACAAGTACCATGTGTTTACACTAGTCTTCACTCAAAGTAAATCCTTTTTTGATCACCATGAAAAAGGCAGCCGCCTGGTATGGTGATTTAATGTATCTAATCTACTAAATATCTAATATATGTAACATGTATTTTATAAATAAAAAAATAAAAAATATAGAACTATAATCATCTCATCATATCATGGATCATATCTGACCTTGTACTATTACATAAAATGAATAATTGCATTGACAACCCTGAAATTCTCGCCAAAATAAAATTTTACATACCGACCAGAAATACGAGGCAATGTGCTACCTTCTTCTGTGACAATTTTAAAACAAACTATGAGACTCATACACCTATAAATAGATTAAATCATTTTGGTAATAAATTTGGGAATATTGTAGACATGTTTGCAGATTTTGTATTAGTTATAAAAAGAAGTCTTTATAATTACTTTAATTTTTTTTTTTTTTTAAATTATTTATTGAAACATTTATTATAATTACAATTTTACAACAAAATATTTTTTTTACAGGTTTTTTTACTACTCTTCCATTAAAAGCATTTGCTTGTGTATGGAAGGGGAGTGTACATTAATGCTATTAGTTATCAGTTAGGTATAAGTTAGTACTTAAATAATGAATTATTTTGATAATTTTAAATGTATGATTTTGATTTTAATACTTCACACTTCCCAAATGATCATCTGGTCAATCCACGTTAAAATTACAAAACAATACAAGAACAACATGTCAACCTACCAGAGACCAGATGGGAAAATAATTCACCGACTCCAGATATTTTCATATCAGACGGTTCGGCTCTGTGGAATTCCTAATTGAACCTATAAATCCTACTGATCCCTCAATATAAATATTTAAAAAATCTTTTGTAATCCAACATGTATTTAAAATTACCGATTTTAGCATTTTTATATATAAATATAATATAATATAATATCTAATAATATTAAATCCTACGAATATGTCATAATAGACAAAAGATAGGTGAATTCATTGGCAATGGAAATAAAGTCAATAGCCAAATACGACAGTTTCAGGAAGGCGCTTGGGGACTTTTTGATGAACGAATGTGACAGTGTTAGTAACCTGTTTCTAATACTCAGATAGACGTCTATTTATTGTTTACATGTGTGAGGAAGAAGAATATATGTGTGTATGCGTGTTTTTATTTTTTATTATTATTTTAATCATTATAATTGTATACTACGTACCTGCCTAACTATTATTATCTATCCTTGGAAAAGCCCACTAGGGCGTAAATAAATAAATAAATAAATAAATAATCAGTTTGTAAGTCTCCATATTATTCGGCGGTATGATTTTTTTTTAATGTGGGCGGAAAGTATTCAAAATGATTACCAAAAAATTTCAGCAATCGGAGAAAAAAGTTTTGAATTGCGCTGTCGCTCCAGTGGTTATGTTAGGTAGGAAGATTCTCATATCATCAAATTCACATTAAGGTATATTTTCAGCTGTTTTATCAAAATACATGTACTGCAAAATTTATGTTTCCGTAATCTTCCAACCACCCTTCGCCTCTTTAATAACATCCCTAATGGTTTCTCTGTAGTCATACTTTTGTGGGGATTTATTTCATTTTATTATTTTCTTTCGTAGAGGATATCTTGGTATTCGTTATATTCCATCAGTATGTAGGTGTAGGTACCTCTTACAATTTGACAATCCGCGACTTCTGTGAATACACAGGTGTACGTGCCATACGTCTTGTTTACCGACTGTTTCGTAGTTTTTTTTTATTTTATTTTTTTTTTATTTTTTATTAACCAAGATATTACAATATAATATATTAAATAATATATCAAAATACAATATACATTTTTTTTTGGTATATACCACCTCACTAGGCTAAGACTGTTCCGAGGTGGCAGGAATTAAAACTAATTTTGATATCTTAATCTTGGAAGAAAAATAAAATTTAAAAAAAATATTTGAATTTAAATAGATTAATAGAAGAAAAGAACAATAAAAGAAATGAAAATAAAGAGATAAGAAAAATGGAAAAATAGAAAAAAAATATGAAAGAAACAAATAAGAAACACAAAAATAATTGTGAGGGAGAAAAAATACAGGCGTTGAGTCTGTTTTTGTATTGTTCAAGTTATCTGCCCGCAGTATGCAAAACCTTTGTTGATTATCCACTTATGAAGTTTGTGTTTTAGATTTGCATTTTTTGTCATGTGGATATCTTTAACATCTTTTTCAATTAAATAAAAAAAATTTGGAGCCAGATTATGTGTTGGAATCATGCGTTGCTGTTTATGTCTTGTGTTGTAATTGTGTTGTGCAGTATGATGGTTTAGTTTGTCTTTTTGGTAATGTATAGATATAATTTTGATGTAAGGTTGCTGTATGTTCATACAGCAAAGTCTTTAAATAACTATATTGTCGAGAATCTAAAAGGTTTTTTAGTAATAACTTTAATTAAGGCCTTTTGCGCTTTGTTGAGAGGGTCCATATTATATACCGATTATAGAGTATAGGTATATATACCGATATTTGAGTTGATAGATATCTTAATGTAATAATACTTATGCATTTTAAGAAGGTATCCAGAAATATGACATTTATACTCGTAAATCAGATTTTAGACGTATTGACTCTTTTCCACAAAAAATTATAAATTGATTTCGAAAGATTGTTTTATCTAGAAAACGCATGTTTTAAATTTTGTGAAAAAATGTTTATTTTTAGTACAATAAGGTTATACCATATGTGCCATACGTCTTATTTACCGACTATTTCGTAGGTATGTATACCGATTTTTGAGTTGATAGATATCAATGTAATAATACTTATGCATTTTAAGAAGGTATAATCAGAGAAAACCAGAAATATGTAATTTTTAAATCAGATTGTAGACGTATTGACTTTTTTCCACAAAAAAATATTGATTTCGAAAGATTGTTCTTTTATCTGGGAAACGCATGTGTGAAATTTAGAGAAAAAATGTTTATTTTTGGTATAATAAGGTATACCGTAGGTCGTTGGCAGATTTGTTAAATTTTCAAAAAAGATTTTGTATTATACAACACCCATTTCAAGTCTTATAATCATGCAGTAAAATAAATCAATACATTATCTGGGAAACGCATGTTACAGAATTAAAATTTTAGTTTAAGTAAAATCATTAAAAAATATATACGTAGGGTGACCTGGTCTACAGTGGATCGGTATGGTACAGTGGATCACTCCAATATCTCGAAAGTTCTTAGTGCGTGTGCATGAATGTTTGGCTCTTAGGTAGGTGTGCCTCTACGCTACTAAACAAGGCAACACTCGCCCGGCTGCGCAAGCGAATAGACGTGTGGTGCTGTATTTTGTGTTTTTGTAGTAGGAGAAAAAAATTCTTGTGAGTATATTTTTGCGTACCATTTCATAATTTTTTCCATGATACATATTAGCATATTTTAGTTGTTATCAGTAGTTATTACACCTTGTGTTAATGCCTCGAAATATGTCTTATTCAAAGGAGTAAAGTCAGAATAATATGTTTAGTGAAAAATGGAGTGTTGTTCTACAGTGGATCAGTGGATCACCTTACACAGTGGATCATGATCCACTGTGTACTACTGCTGCTGGATTTGTATTGATTGTTTGTTTTTTTGTTTTATAGGATGCCTCGGAAAGGGCTAAAGTAAATAAAAATAGGCAAACATACGCAGATCGCCTGAACCCTGAAGCTCTGGCTTCAGATAACCCTACAAACCGGTCACAGGATTCTAACCAAGTTGAAATATCAACGGCTGGCTTACCATCCCTATTGGACTGCAAGAATCTTAGCAATTTGTTTTCAGATTAAATAATTAGAACCCCTGACCAATTTAGAGCGCCACTGAAAGCTGGACCGATAACTACAAAAAAGAAACCAAGAAGACTGGGGAAAAGTATGATCGTGACAGATACTCCGGAGAAAGATGAAATTATACGGATTAAAAAAGCGATCGAAACAAAAAAAAACCAAAAGTAAAAACGGTAAAGCGACAAGTTTTACAAAGCGATTCTGAAGATGACTCTGAAATAGTATATCAAGACACCTCTGATGACGTGGACTGGTTTATAGAAGATGAAATGGAAAATAAGGAAAACATTCTGACCGAAGATATTTTACAAAAACATGGATCTCTACCACGTAAACCAAAAGAAGGTGAATGTGTTCTTGTGCTATTTAAAAATTGAAGCAAAATGTTGTTTATGTAGGGAAAGTATTACATACTATGAATGTCAAAAGGGGGTATAATGTTAGTTTTCTGCGGTTAGAAAAAAGCTCCAGCAGCACTTCGGAATGCCAGATGTGCCAGACTTATCTTTCGTGAAAGAACATGACATTAAGTTAATTTTGCCTACACCAGTCGTATGTGGTACATCCAAATGACCGTCATTATATCAATTTTCTGTTAATTTGTCTCTCTTAAACTGCGCTAAGTTTTATTAAATTATTGTGATTTTTTAAATTATTGTTTTCGTTCTGTTATTTTCTTTTTAAAACTAGTATTTTTTATCTAGCCACGGGCTATTTTGATTGTTCTTTTCAGTAATAAAAACTGCTTTATTTCTAGTATTTATTTTTTATTTAAAAGAAATCCCATCCTTGATCCACTGTTAAATATAGGTTGATCCACTGTGTACCACTAAGTTCCACAGTGGATCATTTTCCCTCATCGCAAATAAGTACACATTACTTTCCTCCCCATTTAATGGCGGAGTTTAAACTATTGCACTTTACAAGAATGATAAACGATGAAACATTGTGAAAGTTTTCATTACAATGCCTCAACTGGTGTTGAAGTTATATGCCTCCAAAAAAAAGTGATCCACTGTTGACCAGGTCACCCTACATGTGTTTGGTACAGGTAGATGAGTTTGTGTATCTGGGTAATATGTTTACGAGAGATGGGAAGGCTGAAAGAGATATTGAAAGAAGGGTGAATGCCGGTAACTCCATTAATGGTGGTCTGAATGCCGTTGGCGCTAATAAAAAACTGTCAAAAAAAGCGAAGCTAGCAGTCCACAATGGAGTCCTGGTACCTACCCTGATGTATGGCAGTGAGACATGGAACTGGCAGAGGAAGGATGAAAGTAAACTGAATGCTGTTGAAATGAGATCCCTGAGACGTATGTGTGGTAAAACAATGTATGATCGTGTGAGAAATGTGGATATCCGCAAAGAATGTAAGGCTGATGTAAGCATTGTGATGTTTGTCTTTTCTCTAAACTCTTATATTTGTCTGTATTTTATTTACTCCTGGGCACTTGGCACCAGTCGTAATGTTTCGTCTTTTCATACTTATTTAACTCTCCTTTCATCGGCAAGACAGTTGTAATATTCTCGCCTTTTCTCTTGGCTCTGATCGATATTTAAATTCTTAAGGCTTTGCATATGTGTGGTAGGGATGGAAAATTCCTCCCCTACGTCACACAAGCCTTTATAAAATTGGACCCTTATTTCCTCTGATAACTACAGAAAGCTACTTAAAGCTCCCTTGTACTACATACCTTTAGCGATATATGTACTTAACTAATAAATACGTTATTTACGACTTTGAACGTAAATATTTTCGTATTTAGGTTGTAATTAAACTCCATCAAACGTTGTGTAATTTTTTGATTTATGATATAGAACTTTAATTACTTTAAATTTTGTGGTAACCCTCTTGATTCTAAACAGAGTGTTGAATTTCAAACTGTATTGGTCTCTCTCTTGCAAATTTAACCTTAAGTAATTTCTCTAAATGAACTAACTTCCCTTTGACGTTTATTATGATTCCCTACATCCTAATGAATTCATGAATAAGCAATACTAATCGAAACTACACATGACTAATTGAACAGATAATTAAATATAACTCAAATGGTTAAATGTTAGTAAATTTGATTATGATTGTATCTCGTATCTGCTGGGCGCCCCTCCGTTTAGATTCAGCTGCTATAAGGTACATATAAAGATGGATTTAGTAGGTTAATGTAATTAGTTAATTGCATATTTGACGAACTCAGAATAACCCTTTTTCTGGCAAAATTTGGCTCCGGCCTCCATCAAGTAAGCAGGGTGATCAGAAGTCAACCCAAAATTCGCACAGTCTTTTGGCACGGTTCAATTGATTGATACCTAAGTTATCGCGTCCCAATTGACCTTCCTTCGCCATCATGCACTGCCTTCAGGTCTTCCCCCAAGCCCAGATACCTCCAAATTCCTACTCCTCCAAAGTTTACTATTTACTTAGGGCGAACCGGTTTCGTCCTATATGCAATCATATACTCACGGGTTTGTGTGGAGTTACGGGTCGTGAATCCTCCCTCCACGTTCAAGAAATGAGACGAGAGTGACCCGACAGGCCTAAAGCACTAATTGTAAGTGAGTTCGTTTCATTCAATGAACAGTACATAAAAAGATATATATGTAAACATACGTTTTGGGAAGGTTTATAACTCGCAATGCGAAACTACTTGCAACGCATCCCGAGCTCGGATCTCGCCCATCAAATTCTGCGAAATTTTCAGATTGATACCGAATATATACGTAAGAATAGTGTGAAATATAAATATATATTAGTACATTAAGATCTTATCTGGCGATGTGTTCTGGAGATTCGCCATAACTCCAAGCTTTTGTTTGGTTTTGTTGACGGTTTTGTTTGAGAGATCCGCCATCTCTATGGTTTGATTAATGGTCCTTGTTACAGAAGCGAACACTGCCTTCTGTTGGTTGAACTGTATTTTTTTTTTCTTTCCCTCCCCTCCAATGTTCAACTTTTGATAAATTCTTGCTATCCCGTGATTCTCAATTGAAGCATGTAAATCCTCATTACCCCTTATTAAGCTATCCCGTGATTTTTCAACTGTTTCATGTAAATCTTCAATTCACCCTATTAACTATCCCGTGATTTATCAACTGTTTCATGTAAATCTTCAATACACCCTTTTGAACTGCTATAATAAATCTGTTAATTTTCAATTGCTTAGGTCTGTAGATACCTCCTTACGTTCAAATTAAAAATAGTGTTTAATTTTTTTTTTTTCTTTTGTTCCTAATAATTGCGCAATATAATAATTTTATCCCGTTCCTAGAAGTTAATACCTAAGTACGATATCCATTAATCAAGGTCATTTTTTTTTCTTTTTACTGTATTCGAACTAGTGCCCCAGTGACCGATTTATTTTGTAAACAATTTGAGCTTTGTAAACATTCTCGACGGCCTCGTGGTTCCTAATAATTGCGCAATATAATAATTTTATCCCGTTCCTAGAAGTTAATACCTAAGTACGATATCCATTAATCAAGGTCATTTTTTTTTTCTTTTTACTGTACTCGAACTAGTGCCCCAGTGACCGATTTATTTTGTAAACAATTTGAGCTTTGTAAACATTCTCGACGGCCTCGTGACCTAGATTCAAGCGTATGAGGTATGTTTACTTTAGACATTCCGGAGACGTGTGAGATGACTCTAAAATTTTCTTTGTTTGATAATGATGTACTTAGCGCAATTGTCTAGTCTGATACCCGATTACGTATACATATTTATTCATTTATATATGCTTTGTCTCAATAAATAATTTATAATATTGATATGTATATACATAAATTTTATGATTGAAATAATTTCTAATATCATAACTTATTTCAAATGCTCTGGATTTTCTGAAATTATATTAATACATACATAACATTAAATATAAAATATTGATTTGTAAATTTATCACACATAACTACTTTCAATAGTTATTGATGAATTCAGAGGTAGGAATCGATACCCTTTTCCTCTTTTTTATATAAGTGTTTTTCTTTTTTTTTTTTTTTTTTTTTTTTTTTGATTATAATTTTTCTTGGGAACAAAATTACATATATATATATGTTTATATACTTACATATATAAATATAAAAATATACTTATTAAATTTATAATATTTTAATATAGTTACATATCACATATTAAGAGAGTAATATCTTGGTCAAATAATTAATCCAAATACCAATGTTTGCTGCATTCCGCTATCTCCTTGGAATCTGTAAAATTTTATAACGGAAAAGACTTACCCCTACCAAGGTTTTTTCCGACCGGGAAATACACGGTAACCTTGCTGCAATTTTCCTAAATTAATTTTTATTTTCCTAAATTTAATTAAATCTTTTTGACTTCAATTTTTTTTTTTTTTCATTTAATCTAATTAATTAAAATGATGCATGAACTCTATCGTTCTAAACTGTATTTTATCTCAAAACTCGTTGGTTAGATAACTCTTTAAATGATAGTTACTTCACGATTAATTTAGAGATGGTAAATTGTTGTTAAATTAAATTTTTATCCCTCCGAACTTTTATGTATTAATAAAATATTATTTTGTTTTATTATTATTATTTAAGATAATTAATTTAATTATTTATTATTTGTTAGAACACTTTCACTTAGATTGAACACACGTATTTAATTATAACTCCTTCACGCTAAATTATCACATCACTTCAGTTATTTATTGCACTAATATTAAACGCGAAATTTCTAAGTTTAAAATTACGATATTAGGTGATTATAAAATCCGAATTTTCCACTAAAACAAATTGTATTTATCACGAGCACTTTTATTTTTCACAAGTAATTAATGCGTTGGCTTTAATTTTATTTTTCACTGACTCTAACTGCAAAGTATTTTTTTTTTTTGACTAGAATGTGAAATTTTTCTAAGTATCAAAATAATTATCACTTAGAATTTTTCAAATTTAAATCACCCACCGTTTCGTCACGTTCCGCGAAGTTACAAACTTTTCGACCACGACCGTAGACTGTCCTCAACTGGCATTTGTCTAGACTTTTATACCCCTCTCAGGTCCAAAAGATCGTATCTGAATCTCCTATAATAAACCAATCTAATTACTATCAACTCGTAATTTCTTGAAACCTCTCCATTATTGTCGAATGCGGTCTCTTTGTACGTTTTGCGTTTGATACATTAAATTCTGTCTCGTACTTCCATACTTACAAGATCCGGATTTAGTAAGATCCATGTTTAATGGCCCAACTTCCTTTGTCCTGTTGTTCATACAAAATTAGCTTGAATTTAATAATTTTAAAGTTCTATTTTCATATATTTCGTAACATGTCCGTGCGTACGGCATCTACCATATGTTCCAAATCTGTCCCCAAATTCGCCTATCAGAGATATCTTCATGTCGAAGTCTTTCTCGCAAATTGTTCATTTTTATTTTATTATTTTTCCTCGAGTTTTTCTGTATTCTATATGAACCTTTCCATTTAAACCCGAATTTTCTCTATTTACGTCGTATATTTGAATTTTCCATTTTTTCTCGAATTTTCTTTTATTCACGACACTCTTTCCATGAATTTCCTTATTTATTCTTACGTTATTGTTCATATCTCTATAGATTTTTATATTTCAAGCCGTATTTATTTTATTCACTGTTAATCTAAGATTTCCTTTGTTTTTCTCTGTCGTATCTCCTTTCCCCTCACTTCCCCGTACTTCCCTGATATAACCATATCGTTTTTTGATGTTTGCTGCCTCTTGGAAAATTTCATTTTCTATTTGTTATTAATAAATATATCATTTTTAACATCTTTATAGGAGATACCCCCACTTCGGCCCTTAAATTCCTGTCATTTTTATTGCTTCATAGAGAACGCCTTACAAATTTCGTCCCGTTCTTACGAAAAATCCCATAAACCATATGTCTTGACAGTTGTATACATTAGTTCCTGTACCCACCTGGCAATAAATCCTTTTTTATTTCAGTGTCGTTAACTTTTATGAGAATTCTTTAATATAAATATTTCATAAGACCCATGATAATTTTTATTACCTTTTTAACGGCTAATCGTCCTTATCTAAACAATTTTCATGTTCGAATATTCCTTGTTTATCACAACAAAATACATCTGAAATCGACAACCATTGTAATGCCTCATTTTTTATCTGCAATCGCGTACTATGTTACTCTATAACCTCCATTTTAATTACGTAAAATGACTCCTTTTCCTGAGTTTTTCTATCGCAATGTTTTCAGCATTTTCCACTCCCCTCCGTACTGCACTCTATCTTCTTCTCTAACACTTGTTACTGCTCTAGACATCTGAAATGTACCCTCGCCTATTCTTTAAAACTCTCATTTTTTTTTGACGTTTCCTCCCTAAATCTTTCATCGTAATATCCTAGCTCCGTCTAAAATTGATAACAATAATTTTCCATTGTTTTTTCAACATTTCCATTTCCTTTAGCACGTTTTCCCTCGAATCGATCATCTCCGGTCGTCACAAACAATCGTATTATAGATGGAAATCTCCCTAACGCCTTACAATACGTTTTCGTCACTTGCTTTGCAATTTTTCACTTAAACTTTTGCATCGTGTTTACGTGTATCCTTTTTTTCCGCACCTGATATGTTTTAATGCGTTCGAGAACTAGGGTTTCTGATCCCTGGAATGTACCGGTTAATCACAACATTTCTTGGGGTCACCGTACTTTTGTCCCTGAACAGATTATTTCTTCCCATGGAGTTTATTCACCTCTCGGTTTGGTGGGAACGTCAAACTCATTAATTACATTCCTAATTGCTAAGTCCAAAGGTCGTTCCTTTGTTCTAAAAATGGGTTCGGCCCTCTTCCCGTTGATAGGCTGAATTGGTTTTTAATCGCTTTTGCTGCAATTCAATTGGCTGTCAATATATCACGGGCTAAGTATATTGGGGAGTCCCTGTCTTTGATTATTAGTTGATACCATCTGTGATTTTTTTATCAATACTCGTCTCACTTTGTCTAATTATAGATCCCTACCGTAAATATGAATTCACTTTACTCTAATCCGATAGATGTCGTAGACGTGTCCGTTTTATAAGTAATTGATATTTTCTTTTTAAATTAAAGTGGGAAGCTACGATATTTCCTAATTTTCACTGTTGATCAATGCAATTCATCACAGCATAATGAGTAAGATTAAGAAAGGGACCCTCAGATGGTTTGGGCATGTAGAGCGAATGAACGAAGGAAGTAGTGTAAGAAGAATATACGACGCGAATGTGAATGGTAGAAGAAGTCGGGGACGCCCGAGGAAGACATGGCACGATCAAGTGAATCAGATACTTGAGTCGGGTCATGTCAAAAGTCAGAATAATAGAAGAGAATGTATGAGACGATGTATGAATGTGAGTGAGGCAAAGAGTGTGTGCCAAGAACGAGTTGTTTGGCGGTCCGTCCTCTCTGCCTACCCCTGCGGGGAAACGGCGTGATGGTTAGTTAATTAGTTAGTTATGTGTTTCTTGGCGAAAATTGGTCCGTTATTTTCGCACTTACAAACAAATATATTTCAGATTTTTTTTAACATTCTTATTTAACTTAGACATTATTGAAAAATGATAATTATTTATAATCAAAAAATAATTACAAACAGTAAATAACTTTAATAGTTTGATCATCATGCCTTACAGCATTTTTGGATCTAGGTATAAATTAAAGCAAATTTGGAATGAAATAAAATCGATATTGAGTTATAATTTTAAAAAGCTGGTACGGAGAATAATTAATCTTTCTCATTGGAACCGCCCTTTTATCATTACCGTGACGATCTACGATTACGGTATCGTGACGGCACAAAAAAGCATAAAACTTACGTTCTTTATTTATTTTGTTTTTGTAGTAATACCTCACAATAGTCTTAGCTGCTCCAGTCTGGAGCCAGTGAGACTATAGCATCCCCAATTTCAGTATGTTGTGATGCTGAAGGTAGTGGGGAGGGGAAGGAGATGAGGAAGAGGAAGGTGGGGAAGTCCCTGGCTATTCAGATCTGGTCACCAAACACGGCTAACGCCATTTCAAGCAACGTTTCAATTCTGAATGGTGGTCTTACACCTGAGCGATACTAAGAGTGTCTTCCACTCTGGAACGTGCCGCAAATATACTATACAATGTAAAAATGTGAAAAAAACACAAATTATTCAATTAAGGTTTATTTGCCCACCCGGGGATTCGATCCCGCGAACTTCGGATAGCGAGTCAAGAGCCTTACCGCTAGACCACCCCGGCCGTCAAATCCGTCTTTATCCTAATAATACTGCAACTCTTTCTTACATACGTATAATGATGAGACAAAAGATGAGACACGCAATATACGTTTTTCAATTTTATTTCTCCAAAGTACCTACCTACTATTTGTTTCCTTTGGACGAAATATATATATTTTATTATGGCTCAGCTACGGCGACAGTAAACGTATGCGGGAGATGTATGATAATGATTGTATGTTTCCTTTGGGGGGGTGCAGACATACGTTCACCGTTTGTCTCATTTTAGGGGATTTACATGGTGCTATTATTTTATTAACTAAATTAATTTTAGATTTAATAGAAATCAACAAAAAAATTAAATCTATAATTAATTTAGTTAATAAAATAATAGCACCATGTAAATCCCCTCTACTTACGATGTTCCCATGTAATTTTGACTCCTCCCACCGTTCTCCCCTCCACCAAATTCCCCCACTCCCACTACCCCCGCCTAATTAATTTTTGTACTTGTATTTTTAAGTTAGTTTTAAGTTTGCTCGTTAATGATACAGACGTATCGAAACCGGTCGCAAAAATTAAAATTAAACTAACAAATGTACATGGAAAATTAAAACTTTTCAAAACAAAAATTAATAGAATCTGTTAGGAAATACGTAGAAAGTTCGATTGTGATTTACCAGTTTTACACGTTCTAAATTATAAATTTTATAACATTTATATTTTTGATACTAACAATTCGTGGTGGCATTCCACTATCTTAATATGTAAAAATATATGTTCGTTTATTTGTCCCTTATGCGGTCCCTAAACCATTCATCCAATTGAAATGGTTTAGGGACGAAACTTTGGTGTATTGTTGCGCGCACGCCCGCGATGGTTTCTACATATATGTATATGTAGTGGTGAGCTCTGTGAAATGATTTCCTTTACTGAAAGGGTAACAATTATTATAAGCAATAATTATCAGCCTGAAACACTCATCTACATCGAAAAAATCTTCCGAGAAAAGATACTCGCCGCCAACGGGACTTGAACCCGTGTCCTTCTGATTGCCGGTCAGGTGCTATGCTACTGAGCTATGTCGGCTTATCTAATATCTAATAGAGATAATTTCAATAATTAGAACCTAAAATACAACTTCATCCATTTCTGATTAAGTTCCCATACCTGTTATATATGCAAGATATTATATACACAGAAAGGAAATCCATGCAAAATTAGTAATGGTATTTTCTCTTCCTTTATCTTCTACAAGAAAATCAGAAGGGTTGATGGCAAGGGATGAAGGGAGAGGAAGGGTTAGATGGTGATTAGTGACTTGAAGGATGTGGGTCTTACGAATTACTTAGTAGAACAAGAGAGTTTCGGCGGCTTATGGTAAATATTTCATAACAAGGCGTTATGGGTTGATTATTAGTAATCTAGGCTCAACTATATTGAATTAAAGTAACAAAATGTTTAAAGTTTACATGCTCTTACACTTGTTATGTGTATTTAGCTAAGTGTGGTGGAATGTTTGTCCAGAAATATATTCACATGGACTTTCCGGGTACATAAACATACTTAGGCGTAATTTTTTTTATGTGCACATAGTCTTAGGTAGCTGCTGAACTCAAGACCGACAGGACGAAGGAGCCTAAGAAGACCAAGTTTAAGAGGGAGCGACAACGTCCTCAAAGATATATCCACCTTGGAGATTGTAAAATGGAGAGAGCTGGCACAAAACCGTAATGAGTGGAGGAAGACTCTCGAGGAGGCCAAGACCCACAAGGGGTTGTAGCGCCAAGAGTGATGATGATGAGTCTCAAGTAGCTACACTGGTCTGTAATAAAATTTTGAGTTTTCAAATGTGACACAAACATGGGAGAATAGCTCGGTGAACAGTGAAAACCTGGACGGAATTTGACTCACCTTAATTTCCCACAGCACGTTTTTTGTGATATTAGGGCAGTAATGAATCACTTGGCTGATAAATGCACAAGTCACTGCACGAATCGATATTTAAGTGACCAAGATATCATAGGAGGTGATAACTGCACTGGTTACTTCAATATACATCAGTTAAATAAGCGTATCGTCCCGGGTCGTGGTCTCCAGATAGTCTGCAGTCAGCAAACTTGTTCGTTTTCCACGCCAAGGGTAAATACAGTGATAAAGAGGTGTTGATGGTTTGAGGTTATCTTTTTTGTTAGTAAAAACACTTATGATTTACTTGGATATTGTTGTACTCGTTTATTCGGTAAATATTTTCCTATCGAGTCCGCGCTCAAAACACACTTTAAAAAATTAAAACAAATTGTACTAGGTAGATTACAGTTAGTAATAAGTAATTCAAAAATATTGCATTTTAATGGCTATTTTGTTATCTAAAAACGCGAAATGTCATTTCTCAAGGAACGCCATGTTGTTAATTACGACGGCAAATGTCTCGCGTGATTTTTCGTGTTTATGAAACCGAACAAAATAATGATTAATACGCATTATTTATCATTTCCGAAGATTGCAATTCGTACTTATTATTTTCTAACTGACAGAAAGTGATTTTTTCTTTTAAAAATGCGTATATCATCGTCGTAATTAAAATGGCGGTTCTTGAAAAATGACATTTCGCGTTTTTTAAATTAAAAAAAAAAACATTAAAACGCTATACTTTTCAATTCCTGTTACTGAATTACTCACATATTACTAACCATTATCTACCTAGTACAATTTGTTTTAATTTTTTAAAGTGTGTTTTGAGCGTGAACTCAATAAGGAAATATTTACCTTTGTAGGTAAAAATTGTGAAAGTAAATCGTAAAATGTAGAGAAAAATTAAAAATCGACAGTATTGACAACACGCCATTATAAAGACAAAAACGCGGCCACAGATCAAAGCGATCATAGACACAAAAAAGTATTGCAATGTTTGAGTAAAAGGTGACATAAACGCGAAACCTTAAGATAAGAGAGTCTATACATCGAGATTTAGTAAATGATAAATTAAAAGTGCTCAGTGCTAAAATGAAGTTAAATATGGAATAAGACAATCAGAGCACACAACATCCAACAAAATACACTGAGAGATCACTATGGAGTTAATCATTGCACACAACTCTCTTTAGCCGAATCGATATTAAAGAACTGAGAGATCAGTAGTTGATCATTGCACTGGTTACTTTAACAGACCGATTAGTTCCTTGGGAGTTGTTGTTTCATGGTATCTTAGGTAGGAAATATTCGCAAATATTATCAGATAAGATAGGCATGGAAAATAGGTTGGATGGAGGAAGATAGATGTCCAATGTCCATGTTGCCTCAACAGGACATTTCGGTGGAAAGTGCTCTAAAAACCAGCGTCATTGATCCTTTTTATACCAGTTTTACAACTAGGAACCTAACACCTGTAAAAGTCGAGAAAAAACAAAATAAAACTTTTGTATCGTGGTGAGATATATGATTTAAATAGTGTTAGAAAGAGATAACACCATGCTTTGTATTTGCGTCTAAAAGCTTACCATGTACTTCTAAATAATTTAAATATAGGTATTCCACAATAAGTGAAGTAAAATTCGAAAGATTTGTCAAAGTTTGTGAATATTTTATTAATAATTTTCAGGAGAAACGTAAAAAAATTAAGTGACATTAACTTTTCTTACACATCTGTGTAATTAATGTTATTTTTAAATTTCATTTAATGTTGTATTTTTACAGTTTATGACAAAACAAATCAGTAAGCGACAAAACAATCGAAAATAAAACTCTGTTTTTCAAATCAGATAACTAACTAACCATCACGCCGTTTCCCCGCAGGGGTAGGCAGAGAGGACGGACCGCCAAACAACTGGGTCTTGGCACACACTCTTTGCCTCACTCACATTCATACATCGTCTCATACATTCTCTTCTATTATTCTGACTTTTGACATGACCCGACTCAAGTTCTGATTCACTTGATCGTGCCATGTCTTCCTCGGGCGTCCCCGACTTCTTCTACCATTCACATTCGCGTCGTATATTCTTCTTACACTACTTCCTTCGTTCATTCGCTCTACATGCCCAAACCATCTGAGGGTCCCTTTCTTAATCTTACTCATTATGCTTACATCAGCCTTACATTCTTTGCGGATATCCACATTTCTCACACGATCATACATTGTTTTATCACACATACGTCTCAGGGATCTCATTTCAACAGCATTCAGTTTACTTTCATCCTTCCTCTGCCAGTTCCATGCCTCACTGCCATACATCAGGGTAGGTACCAGGACTCCATTGTGGACTGCTAGCTTCGCTTTTTTTGACAGTTTTTTATTAGCGCCAACGGCATTCAGTCCACCATTAATGGAGTTACCGGCATTCACCCTTCTTTCAATATCTCTTTCAGCCTTCCCATCTCTCGTAAACATACTACCCAGATACACAAACTCATCCACCTGCCCCAAATATTCATCATTCACAACTTTGTTGCATATCAGATAATTTAAATTTTTACTTGCATGTGCCGTTTATAATATTAAAATCTGAAGGAGTCTTTGATCTGATTTCAAAATCAGTAATTCATTTCGGTATGCATTCAAAAACAGTGAATCCAATAGATTCGCAAATTTCTGAAAATAAATCATAACATTTTTCATACAGTACCTAAAACTTGCAAAGACCCTTTAAAAGTGATAGTGTTTCATTCATTTCTAAATTACGATTTATAAATTCTACGAATCGGCGTTTGTTGACTTATGTATATGAATTTATATTTTTTAGGCTTTGATATTTTTCATTGAAGTTCCTGATTATTATTAGGCTTTGTGGAGCATTTAAAGGCAAACCTTTGTGCAATTTGGGCACAAAGGCCTGCGAGCTGAGCATTGAATTTTGATACCGTTTTACTAATGGCGCCCAACGAGGTGAATCAATGTTTTTAATGTTTGCAAATGGAAATTCATAATTTTAATTGCAAATTATTGACACTTATTTTTCCTTATTTTTCCATTATTTTATCTTAACTTGTTGTCGGTATAGAAAAATTAGACTAATGGGTTATAATAATAAATTTTTAGAAACAAAGCATCAAATGGCAAGGTGGTAAGGAACGGAAAATTCCCAGTGCTCCTTACCACCATGCCAGTTGATGCTTTGTTTCTCCAAATTTATTATTATAACCCATTAGTCTACCTAATTATCTTTCGGTTTAATGTATTTTATGGCCGTATATGTGTTTGTAATATTTGTATCATGTTATCTCCCTCTATATTGTGTTATATATAAGCACACATTATGCATTTCTTGTTTAGTATTAATTTGTACCCTGAAGATGCTTAAGTAAGCGAAACCGGTCGGTTCATAAATTAATAAATCTCGTTGTTTTAATCAAAAATGTATTTTATTTTATTAAATTGTTTTTGTGTTTCATTCGTAGAACTCCATTTTAATTTTTAGAAATTTAATTAAAATAATATTTGATAAATGTTATTATCGAGTTCTGCAAGTATTTTAGAATGTATTTGAGTTACAGCTGTTTCGCTTGTAAGGTCATTTTCAAACTGGGGTGAAGCCACGTACGGCCAACTTGTTTATAATATCAACTAGCAATAGAGCTGAGATTAGAATCTGACTACAATAAATTAAAAAATGAATTAAACAATAATATCTTAAATAATTTAGCCACATAGAACCGCATTAACCTTTAACTAACAATAATTATTCAATAATTTATTTTATATTATTATTTTTTTTTAATGTTATTTTTTTATTTTATTACATTTGATTTATGTAAGTACGTATTTATAATGTATGTGTTATAATTTTTAATTTTAATTTTTTTAATTAAAAAAAATATATTTTTTCTTTTCCCTTTACACACGAGTAGTTACACTCTCGTAAAGGTTATATATTATATACATTTATATGTTTATACTGTTTCTAATCAATGTTGCATGTTAGTATTTAATGATTTGAGTTTAATCCGATTGTAACCTGAAAATGTAATACTCATGATTATATTACATGTATATGTATACAAAAACTAATAAAAAAAAATATTTTAAAGGTCAATTTTTGAAGGTTTCTAAATTGATTTATTACCGGTTAATCCAATTTGCAGAAACACTAACTGAGAGAGTATTGACATGGTATTCGGAATCTTTCCCTTTGGTTTCCCTTGCACTAAGTGTAAGGGTTTTCTTAATTGATTTAGAATGACGTTATTGCTATGACTCATTTAAGTGCATTATATTGTTTAGGTTTGGTAAACGTACTAAGTAGTGAGGAATAAATAATTTTCCTTACTTTATTAATTAGCGTTATGTTGGGGTCATTCGTTCGTTTATTGATTTCTAATTGTTCAAGCAAATTTAATCTAAGACCCCTTCGTTCTATATGTAATAGTTTTGGCTGGTTATTTTTAAGTGGAACGTGATTATTCACTAAGGTATGTTCTGTGAATTTTTAAGAAATAAAAATAAGAAGAAAGTTTTGAAGAAAAAAAATATTTTGAAGAAAGAATAAAAATAAAATAAAAAACTCTTCAATTATAACCAAAAATAAACCACTCACTATATTGATAACTGCGTGCATTTTGTGTGAGGGAAGTTTCAACGCTATCCATCGATATGGCAACATTGAAGACTTTTTTTCGTTGTGAATTTATGACGTCACACACCGTCGACGAGGATGGAGGAAACCAAAAAATGACCATGGACAATATTTTTAATCACTGGAGCGACAGCGCAATTTTTTAAACTTTTTTCTTCGATAGCTAAAGATTTGTTGGTATTAGTGTAGAGTGGGTGGGTAGGGGAACAAATCCATGATTGGGCTATATGATTTGTTCCCCTACCCACCCACTCTACACTAATACCTACCCACCCAATCTACATTATTAACTAACAACGGCTCCACCCCTACCATAATAAAACATTGTTCTAAACTGTCAAATTAGTATAAGCTTTCCCTGACGAAGGAACTTTTGTTCCGAAACCGGTCGGATTTGCAAATTATATAAGTGGTTTATACAAAGTTATATTGTTTCATTTTTCTATAATGGATAACTACAAAGTAATAGCTACATTCAAAAATATATTACTTAAGTATTTACAAATAAGGGAAAATTTGCCGAAATTGGCAACAAAGCAATTCGAGGTATTTTAAATAGTGCTACATTATAGCAAAAACCGCTCCAGTGGTTAAAATATTATTTTAAAAATAAAATGTTTGAAATGTCAAAATTTTCCCTCGAGACAGAAAATGAGCTTTGAAGTATATATCTTTCTTTACAGCTCATTTTCTCAGGACATCGCTTTGTCAGATGGAAACCCGTTGCTCTAAGAACAAACCAACTGTCATAAAAATAACCTAAAATGACTTGAAATTTCAATCCCCTCATACGAAAGTTGTCAAATACGATTATGCTTTCTTTGAATTTTGACATTTGAAATTTTTTTATTGAAATTTCAGGTAATTTTCGATTATCTTTACGACATTTGTTTTTCACGTAGCAACGGGTTTCTATCTGACAAAGCGCCTTCCCGATAAAAAGATCTGTAAAGAAAGATACCTTAAAACTCATTCTCATAGGACAGCACTTTTGTCATTTCAAATATTTTACTTTTAAAATAGTATTTTAGGCTAATGAATTGGAAAGGCTAATTATTTTGTTTATGGTCGCGCCTTTTTTATTTCCTCTATTCTCACTTATGGTGTGTGAAATCACAAATCCTCATACAAAAAAGTCGTCAAATATTTGCATTTCCACGGTTAAATACTGTCGAAAGTTGCCCCATACAAAAAGCCCGAAGTTATCAATCTAGTGAGAGGTTTGGTTCATTCTGGAAGGAATGTTTGTCCTTAGAAGTATAATTATATTTACAAAATGTCAATAAACAGTCACTGTGTTATAAAAAAACTAAAGAATTTTCAATAAGAATCCATATTTATGTTCTGGAATGCAGGTCTCAATATGTACCATATTACATTATTCTCTGGAGAGAATAAAATAGAGAGCAAGTCTAATAACAATCATATATATAAAAAAAACTTCTTTATTCAGGGGACTTATCTTTAAAGATATCCCGCATATTATCAGATCATATTTCTACAGCTTTTTATACAAATTCCAAAAAAAAAAAAAAAATTAATAACAAGAATGTTTCTAATAAATTCGATAAAAACGGGATATACACTTTGGAATGTAATGATTGTGATGCAAAGTATGTAGAGATGACTACTAGAGATTTTAAAACTACAATCAGGGAACATGAACTTTGTTTACGAAATAATAATTATTCAGAGTTTGCTAACCATTTACTAAGACAGGCCATAGTTTCAACAAAGAAAATACTAAGTTTAAAAATTCATAAGAGACAGGCCATAGTTTCAACAAAGAAAATACTAAGTTTAAACATTCCAATATAAATAAATATTTTAATTTATTCGCTTTACAAACCTTGTAAATAAACAAAAAAAAAATAATTAACCCTAGTAAGATAATCTCATTTTTACCAACCTCGAAGATTCATTACGTCTTATTACGCCTTCATTACGTCTGAGAGACGTAATGAAGTTTGTAAGTGAATATTTCACATATCATCACATTTACAAAGTTTAAAGATAGTCGAATAATTAGCTAAGGGTTTTGTTCTTTAAATAAAACCAAAATAATTATAAAACATATATTGTAATATAAAAAACAATGTTCTGTAAACCCTTTACAAACAAACTACAAAATATTAGGTCTTTTTGTAAATGAAAAATAACGTTTCATTTTATGTCTAAATGGTATTTTTTTATATGCTATGAAGGTTTAAATGCTATACAGTCGTTATACTTAATAATAATTTTTAATTTTTTTTTTATTTAATAATATTTATACGAACAAGTCTGAAAGTTACACAAAAGGACCTAGAGATGTGCTGAAGTTTAAAAGTGTGTATTTGACATATTATCATACTTACACAGTTTAAAGTTAGTTGAATAATTAGTTTAGAGTTTTATAATTTGAATAAAACCAAAAAAATAAAATAAAATACATTGTAATTAAAAAAATAGCAAAATTCTCAAAAAACAAATTGAATTTTTTTTTAAATTTTATGCCTAAATCATATTTTTTATGTTATGAAAGTAAAATGCAAATCAGTCAATATATATAAAAATAATATACACATTTTTTCTTATTTTGCTAAATTGCCTTTATACGAAAAAGTCTGAAAGTTACACAAAAGGTAATCGTACGTCTATCGGACGTATGGGGTATGTATTTCTCCGTAATTATTGAACTTACCCTGGTGACAGAGCCACCCCGCGCAAGCTTCTTGGCAACTGAGCTAACTGACACAGATAGCGCGCTACATTGCGAAATAAAAAAAGGATAGCAATTCTTGTGTATTGCTTACGTCTCTCAGACGTAGATTACATCTTTCTATGGTTAATACATTAATAGCGCCCTGCAAATGGCCCCTATTAACAGTGTTTGCATGTAATGTCGACTCCTCCTAAGTTTCTTCCCCTCCCGCAAAATCATCCCTCCCACTAACCCTACCCAATTAAATCTAATTGTTTTGTATAGGTCTCGCAAGTTAAGTTGACTTCATCACAGTACTCACACAGATGCAAAACTTTCATACAGCGTGTTTCGTTTTAGGCTTTAAAAAAAATATTATAATTATTTCACAATTGAGAATTCGAAGCCAAAGCGTGTTGAAGTCGGTTACATAAAACTTATTTTATTTTAGTATATTTTTATTGAAATACTGAAGGATATCAAAATAAAGTTTATTGTGATAATCTTCAGGATTGAATTCAAATGGGTATTCGTAAATAACGATAAGGTTAAAAAAGATATTGTTTTAATTAAAAAGATTAATTTATTATAATATACATATTGTTACGTTACGAAGTGACAATGTTTCCCCTAGTTCACTGTTTCCCCATTTTACGCCAGAATAGTTCGTAGTACCTAAATCCCCCCGCCCGCGCGGGCCAGCATCCGAGCCCGCATTCATCCGCTTGCCTCAGGCGCGACAACAGTGTCCCAAGTGATTGCGCCAAGGCGCTCTCCGAGAATCTAAACTCGTGATGTTTCAATAATGTGAATTGTGTACGAAAAGGCTCCCGCCCACCAGTAGCCTGTCTGCTGACTACCGCATTTCCTGCTGCTGTGAGTAATATGAACCCTTGCCCTCTTTTGTGTGCTACGTCCCGCCCTTAAATTCACTAACACGTGTGGAGAGTTGAGAGAAGAGTTCCCCTGTCATGATAGAATTCTAGTCCTAGCAAATACCCATGTGTATTGTGCCGAGGATGGCAATTGTAAAACAATGTCTCCTTCTAAATGAATAAACCCTTTACGTGCAATACTGTGTTCTGATTGAGGAAGGAGACCCTGGAGATTGTGAGGAAAGGAGGAGGAGGTATTCACAAGCGAACCACAAGCACTCGCCCTGGTTTTGAGAGAATCTTGCTTGCGCCGGCTTTCATGAGCTAGTTTTGTTGGCCTATTAATTGCGTGTCCTTTCCAGGTTTGGTTTTGCAAATGGCCGTAAGTAAGCGGTAATGCTAACAATATATACATAATATTTTATAGAGAAAATAATCCACAAGCCGCCACATGCCGCTACACGTTTAATAAGCATAGATTTTGAAAAGTAAACTACTTTAAACTTAATTACCAAAAGAAACATCGGTTTCGGTCGGGATGGACGGAAAAAATATGCATTAAAATTCGATTTTCATACAATCGTTTAAAATTTCCCATATAAAAGACCTACATTATCGCCTTTTTTGTATGGATTTGACATTTGTAAAGTTTTCTTTCAAACTCAATACACATGAATTACATAGTTTACCTAAATTAAGAACCTAATAACCCATTTTGTCTATGTAAATAGTTTTTTCTTGTAGTAATTGTTGAAATGAAGTGTGATTTCCATAATATGTGCTTAAAAACTTGTCTGCTTATGGATTATTTAATTTTTATAATTATGTGTTAGCAATCATCAGCAACAGTAATTATTAGTTATGTATCAGTCATCATCAGCCTATCTACACGTATATTATCTAAAATATAACACAAAGGTACACACGATTTAAAGTAGAATAAGTTGAATATTTGTCTGTGATTCTCCAGTTGCCTTAGACGTCAAATCATACAAGTCATTTATGCTTAAAAGTTGACCACCGTTTTTTATATTATGCGTAAAATAATTAAACACGTGGAATAAAATTTCACGAGTTTACCCATTCAGTGATTTGCCACGTCCCGTTTTGTAACAGGACAAACACCGTTAATTATTTCAAATTTAAAAATTAGTAATTATTTCACTTGCGATACGAAGGTATATGTATGTTTACATCACATTTACGAATGGAATGAATAGGACACCCCGTAAGTGCACCAAAACAATATGCTATCAGCGCCATAAAAAATTGCTGTCTCTTCTACACTAGTTACAATAAGTGGGCAATAATAATAAAATAAGCCAGACAGAAGATAAGTAGGCGTAGTTTGAAGACACACGGATACACCAATACATCAGTTCTAAGCATTTTTATTGCTTTCATCTCTCGTTGCTTTACCTAGACTTGCGTAGAATTTTTAAGTCAGTTTTAAGTTGGTTAGTTAATAACACTGATGTGTCGAAACCGGAAGCAGAAAATTTAAAATATAAAGTAATAAATGTAGGTGCATCGGAAATTAATTGAAAATTAATTTGTAATGTATATTTATGTAGACGGCAGAGCAATGTCGATCCATCTCAAGTTAGTGGGAAATTTGTAAGGTTCATCTCAAATGAAAGATTTTGATAGAGAGCAATTCTTATTTATAGCAAAATAACAAATGTAAATACCTTATGCTACACGGTGAGAACGGTAACAGGTGAGAGAAAGAGAGCTTGACAAAACTATCCACAAAACCGACGTGAGAACTTCTTGGACGCAAATAACGTCTTGGACATCTCCCCATCCGTGGCTAGGACTCCGGAGATATGGGCTTCTTTCCCAGGAAATCCGAAAGAAGCCTCAATCCGAGAATTCTCACCCACAAACGCCAAGCGCGCCTTCACGTTTTAGGCCTCAGACAGGATGGAGGAGCATACTAAATCAAAGGTTCCAGCCACATCCAAAGACCTCCGCAACCAGACAGTCTCCGCTGAAACCCGTATCGGGACAAATTCAAATGTAAAAGTCACATTGACTTCAGTATCCGGACCACCATAACCGGCACATTTCCTTTAATGCCTCCGTATCTCAAATGTGAGACCAATGGACACAGGACTTCAAAACAACTGGCGTAATCACTTGACGCTACTGCATCACCATCGCCAATAACACTCCCCGTCGTCAATCCAAAAAATAAGGCAGGCCTCGTTCTTAAAAGAACCAAAAATAAAACCGTCCCGTCAGGGAACCCAAATTCACGTTTGCCGCCCCATGTTTCTCCCCTTTCCGCCGCCGCCGTCCTTCCGGCGCGAGGCTACCAACTTAACCGTCGACTAACTGTCAAATTAAATAATAAAAATAAATTAAACAAAACAGTACCTACAGTTAACACTCGCGAAAATTAATACGTTACAACTCTTCAAAAACAAAAATAAAATAGACACACTACAATAAGGTAAAAAATCGGTAAAACATATTTTACAAGATACGTGGCAATATTATTAGAGTTCAACAATTTGTTTGCTTTTAATTTTTAACATTTGAACACCTTTGCATGTTCGTTTCACACAAACTTGTAAGCATCGTTTGATTGACCGAATGAATCCCACAGCTCACAGCAATTTCCAATCGTAAATAAACCGCAACCGTGGTGAGTAAACTAACCGATCAGTTATTCCAATACTTGTAAACAAATTAATACGCCTGCCTTAGAGCAACTGAAATAATTTGTTCGCCATCTGAAAGAAACTGAAATGCCGTAAATCTAACTTTAAAAAGGTGTAAACACATTTTGCCAATGAAATGAAATATCTAGATGGTGTTTGTGGTAACGAAGTTTTATGTATATTGTTATATATATTTTAGAGAAATCAACAGTTAACCTTTAGTTCGGTTTGTACGTCCGCAATTTCCTTATTTGAGAAAACAATTATAGATTTCCTCAGTAAAATAATACATTACTTGTTATTTAAGTCTGGTAGACATGTCGATCGTCCAGTTGATTAGTCGCACATAAGTTCGAAATTTAAGTTGAGTATGCAGTTATATATAAAAGTGGACCTCTATCTGGTAAAATACTCAGCTTACTCGTAAACACCACCGAATCAATTATAATGCACTAAACCTTGTTGTGAATTAAACAAAATGCTTCTGTTTCCTGGATAACTAGTAGGACATTTCAAAAACTCATTCTAATTTACCGGACCGTTATGCCTCCCGGTGTTATATTATTTAAAACACAGATACGTGTAAATATTTTTTCGATTAATGTTGATCATTCGAAAATTTGCTTTCTTCATTATTTCAATAAAATTATTATAAGTAATAATTATTAGCCTGAAACACTAATTTACATTGAAAAAATCTCCCGAGAAAAGATACATGTCGCCGACGGGACTCGAACCCGCGTCCTTCTGATTTCCGGTCAACTTCTCTGTCCACTGAGCTACGTCGGCTTATCTCCTAGCGGCCAAATAAATAAATATATACTAGTGTTTCATTGAACAATTACTGCTTATTACATTTTTCCACCAGCAAACAACCAACATTATTTTATACTAGCTGACCCGGTCACGCGTTGCTGT
This sequence comes from Limnephilus rhombicus, assembly GCA_929108145.2. Lineage (NCBI taxonomy): Eukaryota > Metazoa > Arthropoda > Insecta > Trichoptera > Limnephilidae > Limnephilus > Limnephilus rhombicus. The sequence goes on from OV815293.1 coordinate 7,936,287, forward strand.
GGCTAATAAAACACAACGTCATCTACTGGATGGTTATCCAACCTTTACAGCCACCGCCGTCTTTGAGTTTATCGCGAAGAGACAGACAGATGCCGTGGAGGACTTTAATTTATAATACGTAGAGATGGTGTGAAAGATTATAATAATGTGCATGAAATGCTTGGGGTAACTAACATATTTAAATTAATAAGGATTAATACTATATCCGTCTAAAGAACTTTTCAATTACCGCTATGTACGCGACCATTTTTTAGAAGATAGAATGGGTATAGTAAGCTATCCGTAAAAGATAGATATATGCCCTCGCGGACTTTTTTGTAGATCTATAAAAGAGGAATATCCCATCATGCATTATTTTGCTATATCCCAAAAGGATTAGGCAGCGTTTTCGATGAAAGCCACCAGGCGGCTTGACTTTTTCCGACACTTCTAACAATTATCGTTATGTTTCAACCAATGTACACAAATCCTTGACAAATTACAAACCTAAACCTTCCTCACGAAACACTTTATCTATTGGTGAAAACGGCATGAAAATCCGCTCAGTAGTTTTCGAGTTTATCGAGAACAGACAAACAGACGACGCGAAGGACTTTAGTTTATAATATGTAGAGATATGTAGAGATGGGAAAGGCATCGTAAGTTCTAAATCTCCAAATAGGTGGCGTCGAAACAAATTATGTCCACATTTTTTGGTGAAATACTTTAACTCGTCAAATATTGATTATTATTTTTAATTGATATACTAATGTTTAAAACAAGATTTTTATGCATAGCACAAAGTGTTACAATAAGGAACTCCAGTGAAAAATATTATGACTTTTAAAAACTATTTCCATGTAGACCAATAAACGCTGATTCTGAATATATAAGTTTTATTTCATAATATTAAACACAGAGTTTTTAAAAAATTATTAAAAACTGCATTTTTAAACCTCTCCTCAAAACACAGCGTCAAGTTGGCATTACTGAAATGGTTAACGGTGACGTCACTGTTAACCTGCTAACCAATTCACTCAAGTGTATCAAGATGTTTTGACATTTGAAATCTTACGCCTTACGCCACGAAAGACACGCACGCCATTCAACATTTCGTGTTTTTTGGTTATTTTCATACTAATTCATCATCATCATCTATGGCTCTACAACCCAGGTCGGGTCTTGGCCTCCAGCAGAGCCTGCCTCCATGACTGTCGGTGTTGTGCTGCGTTGCGCCAGTTTCGGATGCCGATGGTGCTTGCATCCTTCACCACTCCATCCAGCCATCGAAGCTTTGGTCTTCCAACTCTTCTCCGACCCCCAGGTGCACCATCCATAATTCGCTTTGGAATATCTCCTTCGCTCATTCTCTGGATATGTCCAGCCCACCTGAGTCTTCCAGTTTTGATTTCCTTGGAGATATTAGGGTCCTCATAAAGATCGTATAGCTCCTGGTTGTATCTGATACGCCATTCTCCATTATCACAGACTGGGCCGTAAATCCTTCGCAGCACCTTCCTTTCAAAACTTTCTAGGGCTCCTTCATCACCCTTACTGATTGTCCAGCATTCCGAACCATACATAAGAACAGGTCGTATAAGGGTCTTGTAAAGCAGGACTTTAGTTCTTCTGGTAAGGTGGCGAGATTTCATATGCTTCTGTAGCCCAAAGTAGTATCGATTTGCAGCTACTATTCTTCTTTTGATTTCGCTGGATACATTGTTGTCATTTGTCACCATAGTACCGAGATATACAAACTCGTTGACAGTTTCAAATGTATAATTATCTATCTGTATACTTGGTGGTTTCTGGCGTCCATGTACGGGCATATATTTTGTCTTCCCCTCATTGATGACCAATCCCATGTTCCTTGCCGACGTAGCTAAGCTTTTAAACGCCGATTTTAGTTCATATTCTGAGCGTGCGATGATATCTATATCGTCAGCATAAGCAAGGAGCTGAACAGACTTGTTAAAAATATGGCCTGTGGTTTGTATACCTGCATTTCAGATGGCCTTTTCCAGCGCTAAATTGAATAGAATGCAGGCAAGTGCATCTCCTTGTCTTAGTCCATTGAAGGTCTTTAGGGTGTCTGACAGATCCTGTTGTATTCTGACTCGGCACTCAACATTAGACATACTAATTATTCATAATAATTATTATTTTTAATTTATAAACTAACGTTTAGACAAGATTTTTATTCATAGCACAAAGGGTAACAATTATTATAAGCAATAATTATCACCCTGAAACACTCATCAACATTGAAAAATCTTAAAGAGATATAAGAACAACGTAATTTATAACTTGAAATTGGAAAACAAATAGTTGTATAAAATATAAATACCTGCATTATTCAAATAGGTTGCGATACGGAAAGAGAGAGATATTGTTTAGACCATTAATTAAAGGTTCGCAGTTACGGAGTGTCGTCACGGGTAGAATGGCCAGAGGCGAGGTTTCGGGGCTCCGAACCAGGGGGGCCAAAAAGCAGGATTCTCGACAGGCCCTCCGCGTGTCTAAACGGTCGTCCTTCATCAACAGGAAAGAGGCTCCAGGCTCCGAACCAGGGGGCCAAAAGCAGAAATCTCGACAGGCCCTCCGCGTATCCAAACGGTCTTTCTTCATCAACAGGAAAGAGGCTCCAGGCTCCGAACCAGGGGGCCAAAAGCAGGAATCTCGACAGGCCCTCCGCGTATCCAAACGGTCTTCCTTCATCAACAGGAAAGAGGCTCCAGGCTCCGAACCAGGGGGCCAAAAGCAGGAATCTCGACAGGCCCTCCGCGTGTCCAAACGGTCTGCCTTCATCAACAGGAAAGAGGCTCCATCAGCCTAGCGTGCCCAGAACGCGATAAAACCATCTCTCTATTATCGGTCGGCAGACACACGACTATTATCGGTCGGCAGATTGTTAAAATTTAACGGCTCCAATAGACAAAAACCACGCGCCATTCGCAAAGCGCACCAAGAAAATCTCCAGGCATCTGCCGATAGCGCGACGCGAAATCACTCACTTTTTCGCCATTATACGGTATCTCTAACTCGTGATCCAAAATAAAAATATTTAAGGCTTCCAGCACTTAATAAAAATCAAACTCGGCCTTCAAGGCTCAAAAAATTGACCTCCCGGTCAAAGACGCAAACTGACACCCGCCACCATTGTCGGACTCCCACCATTTCCGTTTTTTCTCCTATCGCCGGTTGACAGTTTGACCAACACACCAAGATAAAATTTAAAATCGAATTAAATTAAGAAAAATTCGCCAGTACCTACTGGCAAAATAGATATGTTACACTGCTTTAACGGATATCATTCTTCTTTGTATTTCCATATCATCGATGTCTTTTGGGTCGTCTGTGATAATATATCCAAGGTATTTGCGCAACGACCAACGTATAACATCTAGTAACGTCTTATTTTACTAGAACCATAATCTACCATTGCTTCGTAAAGACCTCCCCCTTGTTTTCTTTTGGGTCTGTTATTTTAACCAACCGTGTATTTTTTAAGCCCACCTCCATCTGGGCCGCCCGCGGTATTCTACGTAACCTTTTTTCCTTCTATTCTCCAGCTTAGAAAGAGGTTGCACCGAAAATCTTTTTTCTTTGCAACTCGGCCTGCTAATTAAAATTTTAGTTCTGTCATTACAATATTATCTTTTACATTCGTGTAGCAATGGTCTCTAAAGCTGCGTATACACATGCGAACTGAGCCACAAACAATGAACCGAATGAAGCAACCGCAAATGACGCGGAACATCGCGTTTGCCTTGCGCTTATGTTCGCAATTGTATATATGCAGCATGAGATAAACTAATCATTAAAGAAATTCTTCCATATTTTTCTTCACAGAATATTTGGTTTATTATTTGATCGTGAATTTTGTACAAATATCGTCGCCTCAGTTCTTAATTGTCCAAACGACCATTTTAGTTTTTGTTCAATCTCCACTTTAAAACTAAAAATAAAGTATAAAAAAGGATAGTTAATCACTTAATTAAGAGTTATTTAAACTAATCAGACCTTTGCCTTTACAGAAATAGCTTTATCTTAAACACCTATCATAATATTTCATTGAAATAATGAAAGAAAACCTTCACCTCCTGTCAAATTTTCAAATGGTCGTTTGGACAATTAAGAACTAAGGCGACGATATGTTGCCATTAATTATTTAAGTTTGATGAATCGACTTAATTTAATTACGCTGTCTGACAGAAGAATCATTTCAGACCTAATTTTATTATACAGAGTTATGAACTACCTAATTGACAGCCTTGCTTTCGTTGCTACTATTAAACTCCATGTACCGACAAGGAATACTAGACAAAATACAACATTCTTTTGCAACACATACACAACCAACTATCAATCACACTCACTTACCAATAGGATGCATGATTTAGGCAACAAAGTTGGTGGTATTGTAGATATATTCGCTGATTCCCTTTATATTTTAAAATGCAATTTAAACCAATACTTTGTTGGATCCTACAAATTATTGTAACGTGGGTTTAATATATTTTGCGATTTGATGTGTTATTGTAATGTTTAATATTATATTTTGTTCTATGTTATTGTCAAACATTACATTGTTTAAAATATTTCACGGTTTTACGCAAGAATATTCAAGTGTTTTTTTCTTCAAAAACTACTTGTTTATTCTTAAATTTTTTTCATTTTTATAACTTTTGGTATAAATTCTATGTATGTGTAATCCTCGAAAGCTTAAAAAATATTATTGTATAAGCTATGTAAAAGCCCCTACGGGCGTATAATAACAATAAATAAATAAATATATTATATTACGACGTTTTCACTTATGATTCGAATACCACAAGCTTTACTGACTAAACGACTATTATGTTATTCATTTCCAATAGTAAGATGTGTTGGGTACTTACCTTCCAAATAAGTTGTAGGTTCGGGTGAATTCTAGTTGATTTATTTACTTATCATAAATATTTGCAATGAATATTAAACTGGACACACGTCCTTACTGCACTATGCTCAAAATAGTTTCACGACTGTTGCGAGCGAACTGTGGGAGCCCGCCCAATCTCGCCGATGCCTTCGGCCATTATCGTAATCGATCGTACCTAAGACAGGTGGTACTCTTCTGATATTAGAACTTATTATTACAAACTAAGCTATCGACATCTATTGAAGAAAGCTAAAACTACGTGAATAATCAAAACTCTTCAATGACTTTATAAGCTTTTTGTGTGAAGTCGCAAAGGTTTTTTTCCCACAATTTTAAAGTAAAGCCATCATTCACACTAATGATCTTTAACGAATAAAAATTATCAATTCGTTCAATGTCATCCATTCACATTAATCAAATTAAAATTTTAAAAATATTGGAATTCTTCAATATAACAAAGTGTAAAACAAGCGAAAAAATGTTAACTTAAAAGTTATGGACCTACAATTAAAAAAGAGTCTTCGAACTGAAAGTTTATGAATTTCCTCTGGTTCAGGTATAAATAGTTCAGCTATGGTGATTTATTAGATATATAATCCGTCAAAAAATAAGACTTCAAATTAAAAAATTCGGGTGCAGTTTTAATCGAAACTTTACCAAAACAATCTCAACCAATACTTGAAAAGCGAGGTCATAATCAAAGCGGCCAATGAGCGCAGTTTAATGCATCGCAGGTGCAGTAATGCGTCATTTCCATATCATCAGAATTCCAAATTACTAACGAGGCTAAAGAAGTTTCACTTTAAAACAAAAGATTATAGACAATGCGTGTTGAAATTTATGGAAAGTACGGTAGCATTTTGTAAACAGATCGTCTCTCAGTAGTCTCGCTTCAATATTACAACGCCTCAACAACGTGCACTATCTAGAACACCTAAACATAAATAACCACGTACATAATGCAGACCCTCAATTAACTGATCCCTTACTAAAGCCCCTGCCTTAACCCATCTCCATCACCCAAACGGATGACAATATAGTTCCCTGGCTTAAAATTTTACCGACAAGGGAATTCTTAGGAACTGTCACGAAAAAGAGATTTAAAAAATTAGCATTTCATTAAAAAGCATTAAAACATAAAACATGTAGATATAATTTGAGATTTTTACAGCTAAAAGTATTTCAGTGATCCCTTCTTTAGCCAACATTTTGTAGAGAATTACGTTATCATTAGGGCAGATGTGTATATGTGTAATCATTATACATCTGCCCTGATGATGGAAATCATACTGCTGTCCGTTGTCTAAAGGAGGAGGCAGAGCAAAACGGTATAATACCCCGAAAATAAATTACGATGATAATGCAGGTAGAACATTTTTTTAACCTTCCTCTCAGGGCCTTTGTCATCTTTAAGGGGGTTCTTTTTAAGAAAGGAAGGAGATGAAGGTCTGGGAAGGCAAAAGATACGAGGAGTAGGTAGAAATCTTGGGGTGTAATGTGTTGAAGAGTTACGAACATGTGAATCAATCCCCCCCAATGCAGTGCAAGGCGATGTGCCGAAAAAGTCTTGCAGGAGATGTTAAAAGATCTCCTTCAACCAGTCTCTCCCGATTCGGCCTGCAGTTGCCAATAGTTCACCAACTGCAGTTGGTGGGCGGACATATCCACTGCAAAGTCCCGGGCAAACCTCAACTCGTTCATGGCACCCCTGTTTAATCACCAAACATAGCGAACCACTTGTGACCTGGTGACCTACTGAGAGGTGCTGGTTATCCAATAAATGGTTTTCGGTACATAACCATACATACATATTACAACCTTTTCAGCCTGGAGTGTTCAGATTAGCCCAAATATTTTTAACTTGAAACGAGCCATGAATCTTTGAAATATTCATAAACATTAATAAATGAGACAGAAATCCTTGTTGCCATATCAAAATTTTCCATTAGAAAAACTAACTTGATAACCTTGACTAAACCTGTCAATAGAACTAGTTTTTTTTGCGAACCATGGCATAATAATATAGGTGACTTTACTTAACACTTTAACTGATGTCGGATATCACCGTTCAATTTTTTAGGGGTATCGCCGCCCTAGAAACCAGTTTTTCGACGACCAAAACCTCTGCCATGGATCACCCCAAGTGATTCACTACGTTTGATGACTTAGCAAGGGTTCGTTTTTACGACTCGCGGTTTCTACAGCTCGACTGAGAAACGCTTTGCAGGAATCTGCGTTTCCTTCCTATTATTTTTTCCGATAACGTAAAAAAAACGTTGTGTGAAAATACAATTTTCTTCATTCGTGGCTCAGTTTTGTCCAAACCAAAAACAAATGTATCATTGGAACAATATTAAAGATTTACTGAAATAAATTCACAAATGCAATACCTGCTACATTTTATATCATTGATCCCGCTAAATATTTTCTTGATGAATACATTAGGAAAACTTGAAAAACCATCGTTTTTTGTGTAAATAAAGTCCCGTGAAGTCATTGGGAAGAACACTTATACTAAGGATGTTATGAATTGGGAATCATTAGAAGTTATAGAAGAAAAAATAGATTTTTATGTTTCTGTTTTTTGACGAAAATAACTAGATCAAATTCAGGAAAATGAATACGACTGTATATAAATATTGTTTACTGCTTTTAACGTACTGAATTAGATTTTTGTGATAGAATTTTTAGAGGTAAATAAAACATTGTTTAAACTGCACAATATTTTATATATAGGCGTTGTTTAAACTGCAGAATATTTTATATATAGGCGTTGTTTAAACTGTAGAATATTTTCTTCATGAGATATAAAATACAGATATATTATATCGTGGGCAATTACTACAACTAGGTAACTCTGAAATCAGCTTTGTTGGAAAATTGAAATATAAGATGATAATCAATCAGATAAATCACTTGTTTTATATTTATATTGATAAGTGTGGTGACCCCACTGAGAGACAGCCTGGGTTCTCATTGCCTCGCCAACTCTGGACTGTCATTAACAGGATAAGGTGCTCCTATAGCCGTTGTGCTCGCATGATGCATAGATGGGGCCTTAAAGAGTCGGTGATGTTTGAATGCGGTGCGGTGCAGACCACCGAACATGTGTTAAACGAATAATGCCCGCCCCATTAATTCCCCGGAGGGATTAATGGGGTCCACAGGGCAACGCAACTCCCCACCATACGAAAGAAGAAGTGTGGTTAAATCGTAGATTGATGTATTGGGAACCGTAATACTTATATTTTGGAAATAAAAAAATGGCGATTCATTTTTTTAAATGTTTATTCACAAAAGGAGAATAACACCTATTTGTTACTACAAAAATGCACCAGAAGCAATTTCACAAATTTAGTCCTAAAACGAGATAAGTCTAGTTGCCTAATTGAAGCACGGAAAATCACTTGTTTTAACTAGAGTGGTTGAGCATTTATACAACACATAGCTATACTTACCTACATACATCTCTATACATCATAGACCCTCTGCTTCTAAGTTAGTATTGTCACATGTTCTTTTCCTACCCATCCCTACATACCTGTCATTTAACTTTACCCACAATCAGTATTTAATTCATAAAGATACCAAACTACCCACCTTTAATTTAAACTTGCCGCATGAACATCTCTAATATACCACTTACCGCTTCCGCAAACCGAACCCACACACCGCAAGTAACCGCGATTAATATAGTCATATCATTGCATGAATAAACTCAGCCGAGACAGAAGGAAGTGCTAGCGCAGTGAGTCCTTTTTTTTCCTATTCCTTTATGTGCATTCTCTCTACATGTACAGTGGTCTTTCACACACATTTTACACAGTTTACAAAACACATAAAAAAACAAATTTATGGACCTTCAACATCCACAGCCGCATAAAACATGCGTCAAATTTTAATACTAAAACCAGATAAGTCTATTTGCCTAAATTGAGGCATGGAAAATCACTTGTTATAACTAGAGCTACCTAATTTTAGAATAAAATGATAGCGTTTTTTGGAAATACCCACAAAAACACATTCAAATAACTTGATGATTTCAAAGCGTTACGAATTTTCTGTTTGTAGCATTCATAGACAAGGAAATAGAGTTATGTTTTATTGTGTAAGTCAAAAACTGATTTCGGAGTTACCTAATTACCCCACGATATAAGTTTACCAATGTTCATGTTCTAATAAAATATGGTTAATTATGATAAGAGAGTACAAATAATTGTATAAGGTAATAAAGAAGATAAAGAAAGATAGTATCCGGGTAAACTAACATTAACCCACTTTATGAGCAATTATCTGAGACCACACCTGTAAACATTTCAGACCATTTCGTGGAAAATTTCTGCGCTAGAATTGTGTTTTAAATATTTTTTTAAAGTGTGTTCCTCTTATTGAATTATTATTTAGATTTGGGGAATAACTAGTTTTCTTAAACATATTAATTAGTGTTATATTTGGGTCATTCGTGCATTTATTGATTTCTAATTGTTTAAGTAAATGCTAAGGTTTAGGCCTTTTTTTTTGTTAAGTGGAAATGTGATTATTCACTAAGTTATATTTTGCGAATTTTGAATGAGTGCTTTTATCATTATACATATTATTATATAATAAAAGCACTTCTTGAAAATTCGCAGAATGTTTTTAGTATGTTTTCAAAATCTAAACAATATATCACAATTAAATAAGTCAATAGCAATAATCATTATCAAGCAATTAAGAACATACTAACATTTGATGTGGGAAAAACAGATTAAAAAATACTCCGTAAAATAGAGAACCTATTGTCACAATTATTTTTTCAATACATCAGTAATAAATCAATTTAGGAACTTTCAAAAATGAAATTCAGAGTACTATAAATACGTCGCCTGAAAGTGGTTTAACCACAGTCTGAAAATTGCTTTGTAAGCTATAAACTAAAATACTTGCAGAACGTAATAATGAAATTATAAAATTTTATTTAAATATATAAATAAAAAAATAAACTTCGAATTACGAACTAAACACAAAATCTGATAAAAAAAAAAAAAAATTAATAATAAATTCTTAATATTTTGTCTTTGTTCTATTTTTTCTCATTTGTCTTTACTACTTGTCATTTTTTTTTAAATTAATATCTTGTCCTGACGAAGATAATATTATTGTTATTGAGACGTGTTGATATTGTTAATTATATAGTGGTTTAAACGAAGTTTGGTGATGATAATAAGATCCTAAAAATAATCAAAAACTACCATGACTGCCTTCTTTTCCAATCAGATATGGACTCTTTCAATGACTGGTGTAAAAATAATTGCTTGGAACTAAATGTCGATAAGTGCAAAATTATGTCCTTCTACAGATCTAAAAATCCGATTGTTTTCGAATACAAATTAAATGATAATTGCCTAACAACTTTTCAATCTATTAAAGATCTTGGTGTCTCTCTTGATAGCAAGCTTTCTTTCCGGGAACATATAAATATGATTGTTAATAAATCTCTCAAGCTACTTGGTTTCATCACTAGAACCACTTCTGACTTCAAAAACATAAATACCCTAAGAACTCTTTACTGCTCCTTGGTTCGCCCCCATCTTGAATATGCTTGTATTATATGGTCTCCTTTTTATGCTGTCCATATTCGTCATATTGAAACTGTTCAACATTGGTTCCTAAAGGGAATTGCTTGGAGGCTAGGATTAGAGCGAGGCAATTACTCGTATGCTGAAATTGAACAAACTCTAAACCTTTCTCCTTTAGAAGACCAGCGGATAAAATCTGATCTTATTTGTTTCCTCAAAATTATTAACTGTTTAATCGACTCGCCTACATTACTACAACTCATCACATTTAATATACCTTCTCGTAGACTCAGAAATAAAGACCTGCTTTTCCTCAATCAGCACTCGACTAACTATGGTTATAACTCACCACTGTCCAGAATGTGTAGACTGGTCAACTCACGTCAAGACCTTGATTTTTTTGTATTAGCTTAAATGATTTCTGTCGCTCTTTAAACAAATGAAGATATGTAATATCCACCCTAATTTTTGCAAGGTCTTGACGTGACTTGACACTTATTTTTCTTCTATTTTCACTGTTTGTCTTTGCTTTCATGTACCATCCGAATCCTTACATTGTTCATTTCTATACTTCGTGATACTTTGTTTTAAATTGGACGTAAGTCCGTAAATAAATAAATTTAAAAAAAATTAAATTAAAAAAGTTATTTGATTTTCATTGTACAAAATGTAACTTAACTCATTTTTGTGTCACGTAACCTTTGGCTACGGTTGAGCATCACTGGTCTGAAAAAAAACTAAGTTTTATTTGTTGAAAACTCATAAAAACAATTTATCCAAAGCCACTTTAATGTGTGCTTTTAGTAACTTTTTAACCCATTACCTCCATGATTTTATTTTTATTTTTATAAACTTGAATCATTATTATAACCCGATAGTATATACTTAAAGGAGTGCCCAAAATCAGTTTTAGAATTTTCCGCCCCCCACCCTCTCACCAGAGCTTCTAGAAAATTGATGCTCAAACGCAACGCTTGGAGGTAACCCCCCTAAGCAAAATGTACGTCAACTATGGGTAAAATGCAGTAAACTGTATGATTTATATTGATAATTTAAAATAAATAATTGCCATTGTTTATAATTCAATGAAAAAACAATTTATTAATGGAAAATACGCAAAATAACAAATAATTCAATATTAGAAAAAACATTCAAGAATGAGGAAAACTAACCAAATCTAACCAAATTATTCTCTATGTGATACCGTTCGAAGCAGTCAAAATGAAGGGCGCGGTTGCAGGCCCGCCATCGATAGACCGTTGGATTTTTTTTACACAGAGCACAACGAATACGAGTTTCTCCACGATATGGCAAATGAAATTCTTGCATTCGAGGCACATGATTCCCATCTTCTGCGTCATGGCCTTCCTTTACACGAGATTCTCCGAATTCGGCATTGACCTGATTTGGAAAAGACAATAAAAGAGTACGGGTAACCTCCACACGGAATGCCTTCTGGGAAGGTTTTCTCTGTCGCCTAGTCATCTGGTTACCCATATCATGCTCGTACTTCCTCAAGAAGCATTGCATCTTCCATCCATTTACAAGAGCGCTGCTGAGGCAAGATACAAATAAAGGCCAGTACCACTTCTTTGACCGAATGTTGACCCGATAATTTTGAATACCATTATCATGGAGGTCTACTCCACCCATTCCTAAATTATAATTTCGTATTGGCGCCGGGCAATCGATTTTTTTTTTGTATGCTTCCTCCAAAACTTTGCCTTTTTTGTCTTTCTTCGATTTCTGCCAACGCTGCACTTGACTTACTGGCTCCATTCGATCATAGTTCGTGGCAACTGTTACTTCACGGTTGTCCTGCCAACGGCATACGAGGATTTGGTTTTCTACGTCTACCACCGCATCAAATTCACCTGTAATTATAAAAGCGGTGAGAGGTACACTTTGACTAGGAAAATGAACGCTATGCACAAGGGAAATAAATATAAAAGAAAATGTTACCTTTAGGCAATTGCTTTCCTGTCTTCAACTTTCCTGAAGCTTCAAGGTTAGGGAAGCGAACTGGTTTACATGTGCCAGTAGCGCACATTCTCTTATCCTTCAGGATACACATCAAATGGTGAGATGTGAAGAAATTGTCCATAAAAAGCTCATGGCGTGCGAGGAACTCTATATATTCCATCATAGACAGTACGACGGATGATCCCTGACCTAATTCGGGGTCGTATGTATCAGATGCTCTGGAATACGGCATTGCTTGGAACAGGTAGCCTTCGGAGGAAGCAAGACACCAAATCTTGTAGCCAAATTTGATTGGCTTATTCTGAATGTACATCTTGCAAGAATGTCGACCGAAATATGGCACCATTTGCTCGTCGATGGAAAGTTTTTGTGCAAAAACACCAAATTGAAGATATTTCACGTTCAGCAAGTTGAACAATGGATGAACCTACAAGGAAAGATGGAACGATTAACTTTAGTCGAGAATAATAAATATAAAAAACTTTATGTTATGGCTACTATACCTTAGCCATTCTGTCGGTTTTATCTAGATTGTTGTTATCGCAAAAATGTATATAGCGCTTTATAAGCTCGAAACGTGGTCGTTTGATTCCCTTTTTGATGATGCTTACACCCAAGGTCGGGTCAGACGAATAATAATCTGTGGTAGATGGCAATGTATTGTAGCCGGTCAACGCAAGAAAACCAAGAAAACGCTTCAATTCGTATATATCTAACTGGAATTCGGTATTGCTTTTAAATCGAGCGTATTTGATTGTACTCTCAAGAATAAACTGAAGCACTTCGTCATCAAAGAATAATGAAAACAATTGGAAAGCATTATGAGACTTCAACTTTTCGTACATATCTTTATGCACCACATTCAGCGGTTCAGGAACGCAACAGATATGGCTGGTGTTTCTTTTCAATGCCTTAGACCACTTTTGTTTATAGTGAGACTTCTTTTTGTACTGTAGTTTTGATTTTTTGGCTGGTGGTGCATTTGAAATAGATATTCGCAAGGTGTTACGACTCGTACCAGATGATGTCGAAGGCTGATTCCAGTCAAGGTCATTAGCGAAATCATCTGGTTCATGCTCGGCATGGCATGACTCATCAATTTTCTCAATTTCGATGTTGCGCTCGATAACGAATGTGCCGGCAATATCTCGAAAGTTATCCACCTCCGCATCTTCGTTAAATGCCATCAAATCATCGTCAATATGCTCTTCGTCCGTCTGTTCATCGACGTTCTCTGGAGGAATCACAACAACAGCGCGCACATTATTGTCATCACTTTCACAATCGTTAAAAGAGCGCTCCAACTCTGCTATCATTTCATCGTGATTTAATGGTTTCGTATTATAACGACGAATAAGAGTCGAAGAAGTAGATATTTTCGACATGTTTGATCAAAATATACGAAAACCGCAGACAAACTATTAATTTTAATAAAAATCACTCCCAAAAACACTAAAAAACCGTATTGTTTGAAGTAAAGTTAACCAAAAACGTATGTAAACACTGTGACAGCTAACCTCCAAACGTTGCGCGCAGGCATCAACTGATTTTAGTGACATCTAGCGGTCATCTTATGCATAAAATACTATGTTGAAACAGTATTGCCAACCATTTAACCTTTTGATAACAATATGTGATTCACACATGTTTTATTTTTTTCTGTTTTAATTTTTTTTTTTATTTCAAAATGGGTCTATTTTCAGGGTTTTAGTAAAAAAATTATTAAAAATATAATAATTAATCAAATTTATTAAATGATGTTAATTATTGAATGCTAACATACCAATCTGTAAGTGCTGCATAAAAACTTGGTGGGATTTAGCTTTATTCACAGTGAAAAAAAATCATACTTTTCACCTATTTTTTTGATGCCTATAGACATCGTCATGGAGGTAATGGGTTGAAGTCTGTTCCGATAATCTGATGTTTCTAATTACGTTCCAATTTTGTACTCATGTTTATTTGACCAATTTTGCCAAAATGCTACATTCGGTCACTAATCACGACTCTATCCAGCCCACGTCACTTGCTATCTTGTTACTTTTGCCAAATGGACATGTTTTGATACTGTTCTGTGCTAATTGAGCATCTGCCCGGTCTAGGCAGATAAATTCGTGAAAGGTGAATTACCTTCCTGGAATTGTCATTGTTTTCGTTTGAAGCGAAGGGATCTTATGTCTTCTTAGGTTCTTCTCGTCGAGGGGCGAGGTTCAAATCCTTGCGTGGGTGGCTAACTTATTTTGTGGCACCATTTTATTTCAAAATTAATGGATTATTAAGTTTTAACGACTTTTATTGCTTTTAAAAAATTCGACATATTTCGTGAGCAATACTAACTTCCTCAGGGTTTACTCAAAACTAATTACATAAACGTAGACTTAAAGGGGCCAATGGAAAGGTAGAAAGGGGAGGGAGATAGTATGGTACAATTTATAAAGGGAACATGATTAATAATGGGTCGTTTTATTATTTGTTTATAATTTATAATATTTAAATTCATATTTACGCTTTTTCTTATTTCTAATTGATGTTTAAATTTTGAAATAAGAATAAAGGAACATACGAGTATGAGATGTTTAGACAATAATAGTTTCTCGGAGTTTGCTGATCTGTAGACGAATCACGCATTTGACTTTAATAGTGGAATTGAGTTACTACATTGTAATTTAAATGGTGTTCATTTGGACAAATTGGAAATTTAGATATTACAAAAAGCGTAAATATGGATTTGAATGTTAGCAATAAATATTTTTTTTATTCAAATCACCGATTATGAAACTTGTTTCCTTTGTAAATTATTTTTATTTATTTTATTCAGGTTCTCCATAAAACAGTTATACACTAAAAAAATATGGAGAAAATAACAATATATATTTTTTTACATTGCATGGGGGCAGTTTAACTATGTTGTGACGTATGTCAAGAGATAATTACTGAATTCTCTATAGGTGACATTGAAGATGTCGATGCTCAATGCACAGTCGTTAAGCAGTTGAGTCGCCCTGCTTAATGGTGCATTCTGATAGGCAGAAGTTCTCGCTTTCGGAGCATAAAAAAGTGTGTGGTATCTCCCATGAGTATACACGTTAGGGACATATAAGTTGATTTCTTTCAATATTTGCGGATTTAATATGGTACCGGAGATTAACATAAATAGGCTTCTAGGGTGTTAAAATCGAGCATTCTTGTTAAGAACAATGGTGGATACAGGAATGTGTAGTATGTATATTCACCCTTATATAGGTAATGCATAAACCTTTTTGCACTTTTTCTATTTGTAGGATATGGTTTTGTTTAGAAGGGGCCCAAATAATGGAGCTATATTCCAGGATGCTGCGGACAAGTGATTCATATGCCCTATTACCCCCCCCCCCCCTTCCCATCTTTCTATTGACAACTTTACGTCTATGTCTATTGATCTAAATAGTTCTGAGGAAGTGAGCATGCGGCCGACTGACAACATGCAGTGACATCAGTATATGATATCCAGCATTATTTATTTGTAAGAAACAAACAGCTTTTACATAATATACAGTGATAAATATACAAGTGAACTGAAGTCAAGCCACAGAAGTTTCTTACGCTAAAGTACATCGGAAATGAAGTTTTAATATTTTAAAATTAATTTTGGGTTATTGGAAGGGGAGAGGAAGAGGAATATAGGTAAAGGATAGGAGATGCTCCTGATATATTCTATACTCTCATATTAATAATCGGTCGTACGCGTTACTTCATATCGATATTTCTTTAGGTTATATTACTAAAAATGTCAATGCTGTGAAATTTTGTATTATATTGTGCGCATACACCAGGAATTGGGGAATTTTCTCTAATATTTATTCTACATGATGGTAAATAAAATAAATAGGATTGTCGTGTTGATTTTGACGGAATATGAAAATTTATTCAGTTGGTAAGTTCTGGTGAGTCCAGGCCATTACTTAGAATTTTAAACAATTCAATTCAATTCAGTGCCGGCAACCCGGGCGTTTATTTATTATTTGTTATGTACAATATGATTTTTTTTTCCTTACCCTCCTCACTAGACAAAGTCTGTTCTGAGGCTGGTAACTAACAATTTCTAATTACATAAAAACAAATAAGTGGTAAAACAAAGAAAAAAAAGAAACATATATATTATAGTAAAAATAATAATAAAAAATAAGAGGAAAATCAGAATTTAAAAACAGAGTAGAAAATATAAGATTTGATCAAAGATTGGCCGTCGTGTTTGTTGATTCAGTATAATTTGAGAAGGGTAAGTTTAGTTTATAATTTATGTATACATATAAAAAAAATGATGATTGTGGGTGTGTATGTATGTTTTTGTATTAATAAGTACCTTATGGGAGTATGCAGAATTAACATACTTATAAATGCATACTATGCAATCTTCTTTTATATAAAAATTTCGTGTTACGGTGTTTGTGGTCGTACTCCTCCGAAACGGCTTGGCCGATTTTTCTGAAATTTTTTATCCATATTTGGTAGGTATGAGAACAGGTTTTAAAATAAATTTTATAAAGCTTGGTCATTAGGGTGATCCTCTACCCAGAAAAAAATTTATGCTAAATTTTTTGTTGTATTTAAAAAAAATTTGGAATAAAAAAACACCTATAACCCCAAATTTTAATTCTTCTACTCCCACCCTCCCAATTTTTAATCGCGATTTTAGTATTTTTGTTAAATGAACAAATTTAACCGTCTTTCGTATTTCAAACAGAAGGAAGTTTTTTTTCAGGTTCTCTATAAAACAGTTATACACCAAATTATTACGGAGAAGATTACAAAATTTAAGAGAAAAAAAAGTCCAAGGGGGCAGTTTCACTATGTTGAGATGTATGTCAAAAGATAGTTACTGAACTCTCTATAGGTAACATTGAAGATGTCGATGCTTAATGCAGAATCGTTAAGCAGTTGAATTGCTCTGTTTAATGGCGCAGTCTGAAAGGAAAAAGTTCTCGCTTTCGGAGCATAAAAAAGTGCGTGAAATCTCCCACGAGTATACGCGTTAGGGACAAATAGGTTAATCTCCTTCAACATAGGTGGATTAAGATTGAAATTTGATCGGATTTGAAAGAGAGATTTGCTTCAAAAATCACGCCAAGGTCTCGAATTATTTATGTTGTTGAATGACAGATGGCGCTACGTCCGCCTCACCGAACTTTCATTAATTTTAGATTAATTTTGATATCTTTATCTTCCAAGATTAAGATATCAAAATTAAATTAAATTCCTGCCACCTTAGAACAGGCTCAGCCTACCGAGGTGGTATATAACAAAAAAAAAATATATATATGTATGTGTAGGTATATTATATATATTGTAATGTTATTCTTGGTTAAAAAATAATTTAAAAAAAATTGTGTTGGCTAAAAACGGACTGACAAAAATATAGTACACTCAATTGCTCTTCGAAATTCATATTGCTTTTCTTTATTTCATTTTCCGACTTTAGTTGGTTTTGTTTTTATTGGCGGTCATCATCTACAGCGCTCAATTCCTCTTTCTGTCATAGATCCCATCCCCACACACTTACAATACATTAGTTATTTTTTATTTAACAACCAAAATATTCCCTAGAAATAATTTATATGGCAGAACAACGTTTATCGGGTCAGCTAGTATTATATAAATATAAACGTCAGTCATGGGATAAGGAGTCGGGAAATGAGGGATACCCATTGCTCGCTTATTCGTCCGCGTCTGTCTGGTTCACGCCAGAATGTGATAAAGGTTTATCAGTATGTGCTTGGGCAGTGTGTGTGTGAAACATATTGGTTCTTTATAAACAATCAACGTGGTTAAAACTAAGTAATCCATTGTAATATGTTATAATAAAACAAACATAAAACTTTTTTACACTTTAATTTTATTGACTTTTGTTTTATTTATTTATCTATACGAAAATATACTTAAATTGTTTTTTTTTATGCCTGTCTCACTAGGTTATATCTGTGTTGAGACAGGCGGATTATATTAAATGGGAACTAGTCTGAAGATGGCTCTAACAAGCTGAAACCGGTTACGGTGAATAAAATTAAAGTGGAAAAAGTTATATATTTTGTTTTATTATAATCAATATATATATATATTTTTTTTTATTAATAATTTTTTTTTGTTACATACATAAAAATATTACAAAAAACATTTCTTTTGATAAGAAGTAAAAAAAAAGGAACTATAAAATTAAATATGTAGCTTAAAGATAAACAATATTACAATTTAACAAAAAAAAGAAGATATTACAATAGTATACATATATGTAAGATAACAAAAAAAAATCCCACATAGGCATCGCCAGTTCGTGGGTATATTTAAGTTTTTTTTAATGCAGTTAAGTTACAACATGGCAAATTAAACTTTAAATTAGTAAATTAAAACATAATTATGGTTTAACATATTTATAGAACAAATAATTCCGTATTTACAAAACTAAAGTTAAGAAAAGAAGAAAAAAAATAAAATATATATATATGAAAAACAAAAAAGGTTAAATAAAAATTAGGATTTGTAAAGTTATAACAGGTAAGATGTTATAGCAGGTATGTATTTGTGTCATTTGTAGTTACCCAAGTCTTTATTAATTTTTTGTGTATGCTGTAAGAGGATATGTTTTTAGATTTAATTTCTATAGTCTGATACAGTGCATTATAGATTTTTGGTGCAATGAAAAAAGCATGTCTCTATAAAAGAAAGAAAGTCTTTTGAAGATGTAATTAATGACTGGAACTTTCGCCTTCTAGAATTTTCAAGATCAGTCTTCCGGAAACTTCTAGAAGGTTCGATAAAACTCTAGAAAGTTCTGAAAGGAGTGGCGAATATGTCGGTGAGCCTCGAAGGTTCCAGATCATTCTGGATGGTTTGTAAATGCTCTAGAAAGTTATGGAAGGAGAATGTTCTAGAAGCTTTCAGAAATGAATGGCGGTGAGTCTAGAAGGTTCTGGAAAGTTCTAGAAGGTTAGATAATCTTAATTTTAATCAATATATATTATAAAAAAGTATTCGAGAGCATTCCACAACATTGCGGAACATCTCGGAACATTACGGAATGTTGCGGAATGTTCGGGAGTAGGGAATCAGCGACGTCATTTGTGGAACATTCTAGAACACTCTCGAATGTTGACCTGTGCGAAGACGGGTACCCCAGCTAGTATGTTATAATGGAATTCCAGCGTGGATTGACAGTTTCAAAAATAGACATATTAAGGATCGGTTATTTCAAAAAATTTGAAGTATTCGTCAAATATTTGAAGTTTATTTTCACGGAAGTTCTATTCAAGTTCTGTTATTACAACATTGCAGGCCAGTTGCTTCATAAAACTGAATTAATCATACAACTTGAGTAGAACTTACACAAAACGTGAAAATTCACTTAAAATATTTGATGATTCCGTCAAATTTTTTGAAACAACCCGTGCTAAGTAATCCGTTAATTTTGAAATAAATTTTATTTGATTAATTTGTGTTATTTCATGTAAAAAAGCATATTTGCGGCACGTTCCAAGATCACCACTCAGAACTAAAGCGTTGCTTGAAATGGCTTTAGCCATATTTGGTGACTAGATCTGAATAGCCCGGTTCATCCTCATCTTCCTCTTTATCATCTCCTTCCCCTCCCCACTAACTTCAGCCTTACAACTAACTAACTAACTAACTAACTAACTAACCATCACGCCGTTTCACCGCAGGGGTAGGCAGAGAAGACGGACCGCCAAACAACTCGATCTTGGCACACACTCCTTGCCTCGTTCACATTCATACATCGTCTCATACATGCTTTTCTATTATTCCGACTCTTCACATGGCCCGACTCAAGTATCTGATTCACTTGGTCGTGCCATGTCTTCATCGGGCGTCCCCGATTTCTTCTTCATTCCAGCCGCTACATTCAACCGCGGTAGGCGGCTAGCCGCGTTGGTTATTATTACAATTAATGTATTTTAAATAATACATGTTTAGTTGCGATTTCAGAGTAATGATAATCATACTAATATAATAATGAGGAATGATTAGTATTTTTGCAGTTTGTAACGAATAAACTCAAAAACTACTAGACCGATTTCAAAATATCAATATTCATAAAAATAATTCATATCAGTTTGATGTACACGTCAGTGATATCACGAGTAAATCCTTGAAAATGATCGGATTTATACATAGAATATCGAAAACATTTAAAAAACCGCAATTCATTGTAACCCTATAGGTACAACTCATTGGTCAGAAGCAAATTGGAATATGGTAGTGTTATCTGGAACCCACACTACTTAAAATATTCAAAAACTATTGAATCTGTGCAAAAAAAAAATCTGAGATTGTTTGAATGCCTTACTCCAATCTTACGAGGAACGACTCCAATATTTAATTTTACAACTCTGGAAAAAAGATGAAAAGTTGCTGACTATGAGTCTATACAAAATCATTCATGATAAGCTTGAAACAACTCATTGTCTGAGCAATATTCTTATTTAGGTCCCCAACAGACGTAATTTAAGGAGTCAGAATAAATTTCATCTCGAATTATTTAAAAACAATATTGCATACTTCAATCCACTCTCTCGAATGTGTCGTCTGTATAATTCCATTGAATGTAACCATATTTATATACGTCTATGCAAATAGCCTCGCTTACTTTAAAAAGCAAATTACCAATAGACTAACCTAACAAGTAATTGAGAATTGAAAATACTTATATTTGATCTTGAACTTGAATGTGAATGGCTGTTTCTCACTCTATTTGTACTTTACTTTTTTTGTTTTCCTGTTTTTTACATCGTATATCGATCTTTTTTTGTATCTTTGTCATGTCTATATTTTATCATCACTATTCTTGTTATCTCTTTTTATACCTCTGTATATTTTGCTATTTCTATTTTCTGTTAACTTCTATGTATACATAGCGAAAAACAACTATTAAACTGTGCATTCTGTGAACATTTTTAAGTGGACTATTAACACCTACGCTTTTTACAGTGCTAATCTAATGACTAATAAATCTAATGAATTTTTTTATGTTAATACTCTGTAAATGTTCCAAAACAATAAATTTATTTATTTATTTTTTATTTATTTATTTTATTTTAAATGCACATTTACAGTTACAATTTTCATCCGAAATCAGTTTTCAAAAAAAAAAGAAGTTTTTTTTAAAGTGTTTCTTCTATTTGAACCTCACTTCTTACAAAATAATCGAAAATTAATATTTTTTCGAGAAATGTGAAAATTTACTACGTATGATTTTTTACCATTCTTTTGAACGTTTTTTTACCATAAAATAAGTTAAAATAAAGATATTGTTTAGGATTTAGGGTTAAAATAGAGCGCATTATATAAAGAAACTATTATATAACTACAGTATATATGCAGAGTTTGACAAAGATTGATAAAAAAAAACTGTAGGAGCTAGAGGTTACACAAATTCGAAAAAAGTAGTTTCGAGAAAAATGCGTTTGAAAATAAGAGTGGTAGTTCGACCGAGAGACACTCACTCAAACGCATATAACTTTTAAACAGCGTGGAATTTTGGTTTGAAATTTTCAGAAAATATTTTTCAATAGTTTTACCATCGATTTATACATTTTTTTTGAAACGTCTACGCCTATTTTCCCCCTTAAAGGAATCTTTAGACGCCCAGTGATCCCGTACGGCACCGCGGATTGCGTCGTGCGATTAAGGTGCGAATATTTCACAAAAAAATGCTTGGGCAGTGGGCTACCTTTATTTGGTTACTAATCGTATATTGGAATGCTATTTTGGAAAGACTTAATAAAGTGAGTGTTAAGATTTAGAGCTCATCCATTAATTTACTGACAGTATCTGATTTTTGTGGATCTCTTCTCGAGTTTATTATACCAGACCAAGAAAACTTTGATTATTTCGAAGAAAGTGCCATTGAAATGAGCGCACTTTAGCAACGTGAGGACGACAAGATGACCCTAAGAGAAAAAACTTTATAGACAAAACATCAAATGAGGATATTGAAACAACTTCCTGACTGAGATCTGAATTAGAGAGAAGGCATAAGGCATAAAATGAAGGCATAATACTTCAAAGAAAAAAATTAATTTAAAAAAAATGGGTGAATTTTCAACACAAAGAGTCTCAGAAGAAGCTCGTGCAACGTTTACCCAAACTTGGATATAACTCTCCGCGTCGCACTTTGCACTCCGGCCACGAATTGTTTGGGAGAAAGGAGTTTTTCCTGTGTAAAGCGAGTGAAGAAATACCAAAGGTCTTCATTATTTCAAGAAGAACTTTGAAGTAACTATGAACTTTGAAGCAACTATGAAGCTATTATAAAAATGATTTTGTCAAATAAAAAATCCCAAAAAAAATTGTAATTATTCTTGTTTCATGTTACGCTTTTATTTCGCGAATAATTCATTCTTTATTTTAATTTTTGAATACCTATTTAACGTATATTAGAATATTTATTTGTAAAATTGGGCGTCACCTAACAAAAGCCTACAAGTGAGTGATCATGGTAGGTGGTGGAGGAGGAGGCTAAGGAGGACGCTAAGGAGGAGGCTAAGGAGGAGGCTAAGAAGAAGGAAGGGGCGGCTCAAATGAAGTGGCCTATACTGATGAAAAGTGTAAATACGGCCCTGGGCTACATTCAGAATACATCGCATCGCGCTGTACAAGTATATTGCAGCGGCCCTGCTAACGTCCATCTCCATCTAGCGACCAGGCGGGTATAACTCCGATCCAAAATGTGAACCGAATCTTTGGTGATATCATAAGTCCCCTTCGATTTGTTTATGGTCCCCAGCTACTACCTCCACCAATAGGAAGCTTGTATTTTGGTTGCATTTCTCTGCTTTATTTTCGTTTGACATTTACAATGCATTTACATTTCCGACGCAATAAGTGTGAATATGGATTTTGGGAATTCGCGATCGAATGAAAAATGGAAGAACAGGACCCGTAATTGGAACAAAATTACAGATGGGAAACTTCCTTTGGTTAATATTTCAGTGTTCCTAAAGTATGTAATTTAAATTGTATTTTAATCTGTGTTGTACGTGTTTCCGTTTTCAGAACATATTTATCCATCCGGAATCTAATAATTGACGCAGTCCAACATCACGATTACATCTTAAAAAGGTATACATGTTTTCTATATTGCATCGACCTATCTCATTAATTTAATCTTCCCCAAATTCCTCAATATTTCAAGATTTTGACAATAGTGCTTATGTTTTTTTTTATAATATAAAATAGATTTTAACAATTAGCATTTCATTTGCTTTTTTCATAAGTTACTTATAGGAGTTAGGTTTGCTAAAATACCTATTATTCAAGTTTGATTTTAGATTTTCACGGCAAAAAGTATTAAAGAGATTTTTTTGGGGTATTGTGCCGTTTTACACATCAACCCTGATGATAGAAACGACACATTATCACTACGCTTGCACTTTCTGTTCTTATTTTTAACATTTTTTTATATTTTTATCAGTATTATAATAAATTTATTCCCATTTTTCCGTGGAATCTGAACCGACAAAACTTTACTTGTTTACAATATAACATTTTATATCCAGATCCCAATACATTCGCTTCTGTTTCGGGAGATGGTTAGATGAGGTTAAGGGAAATACTATCAGTCATTGTGCATACTTACTTTCATTTTACAAAAATTTAATACGTCAGACAAATTTAATGCATTTGCGTAGGTTTCTTTATATAAGTAAGTAGATGTCCTAGAACTTGGTATAATATGAGAGTCGTCATAAATTAAAAGACATGGGAGAAAATGTAACTACATACATACATGTAAGATCGGATAAATTCTAGACAATAAAACAACAGGACAGACATTAAGTATTATATTTTTCAAGCAAGACCACAACAACATGACAATTTGCTTTTGTTTTAACAATCAATCTATGTAGTTCTAATTTTGAAAAAAGCACCTAATCTTAATTAGCTCTACTTAGCTACTTCCCCAAGTAGGTACCCAACTTTATTACTTTATTTATATTCCGTTGCCAACCTTTTACCCGATACTACATACATAAATATGTACTATAATACATGTACACAAATAAAATTAAAATTCCATTTTTTAACTAATTTCCATAAGTGAACCAATATAATTTTTATAAAATATAACTTCTTAAGTAATATTTTTTGTTTTTGTTTTGGAGAGTTTTAATTTTCAATGAACATTTGTTACATTAATTTTAATGATTTCAGGAAAAATATGATGAACTGAACTAAACTAAACTCCAAATTAACAAATATTATACATTTTTGAGCCCCGAATGAAACATCAAATATCTTATGCAAACTAATGTCTCCATGGACCTTGGTTATATTTTGGCAATATGGTAAATTTACTTTAGACCTGACGAAAGATATAATAGGTACGTTAAGTAATTTATATTTAAAACAATGTCTTCATGTGGCAATTTGCTACAGAAGTATAGCCTGCTTACATTGTATTCTTGTTTAAAATATGTACATGTAATTTTGAGTTTTTCATTTTTCTGTTATAAAATGAAATTTTTTAAAATTCAGTAGTTTTGTAGGAACGCACAGTCATATTTTAATTATATGTATTTCCTGTTTGTATTTCATGTTTTTAATAAAATTCTTGTCATGTAATAAGGAACTCCAGTGAAAAATATTATGGCTTTAAAAAAATATGTTCATATAGACCAAGAAACGCTGATTCTGAATATATAAGTTTTATTTCATAATATTAAACGCAGAGTTTTTAAAAAAATATTAAAAAGTGCATTTTTAAACCTCTTTCAAAACACAGCGTTAAGTTGGCATTACTGAAATGGTTAACTGTGACGTCACACTTAACCTGTCACCTGGTGATAGTGTGTTGACATTTGAAATGACTTGAAGTGCACACGTACCTATGCAATTCAACATTTCGTGTGTTTGGTTTATTTTCATACTGTTTATAGAGATTTAGATAAATAATAGTTATTGTGTTTATTGAAACATAATTTAGGCCCTCAACAATTTACGAAAAGGGCTATATTTGCGGACAATCTGCAATAAATTTTGTCTATTTGAGGTTAAAGTCGTCCTATTTTGACATTTTGTTATGTATTTTCAAATTGTTTTTAGTATAGGGCTTTTTATACAAGTTGTTTCACACTCGTCATGATCAGTGTATTATAAATACCAGTGTTTCTGTATGTATTATACATAAAACAATGTATCTACAAAGTAACGCCTGACACAAAACACGATGTCACATGTATTTGCAATGAAATAGATGATTTATTGTTTTTATATTGCACTTTGATTAAATACAATAACAGTAGCGGTGAAATGTGGACACTTTACCAATGTTTTTCTATATTAAAAGCAGTTAATCTTGAATAAAAAACACACCTCACACCTAAAAGTCATTACCAAGCATTCTGCCATGACCGCCATGATCAGTGTTGCCAGCCGTGTCTTGTAAAAAGTCGCCTAAAATATATAAAAAAGTAACCTTTTTGTGTGAAAAATAACCTTTCGTATTTTTTCCAGTGGAATGGTAAAAAGTTGATAGAATACATGAGGATATAAATAAACCAATCATCATGAGGAGCTCAGTATTAAAGTGGGACATAAGCCATTTGGATTATTTTTGAGTAGAGCGAGTTTTTTGTTTTGTATATACCGGTATGAAAAATCTGATATTTTTTCTACCTGCATAACCTTGCCGGCGTAAATAGCGGGTACTCAAAATGCAAAAAGTCAGATTGAGCGATCAATCAGATTTGTCGAGTGAGCGAGAAGCTATGGTTAATTTGTAATTTACACATTTTTTTTTTTTTTTTTTTAGTTTATTGAGGTAACAAACAGTAATACATATTTTAATAATAAAGTAACATATTACATGGTTGCATTAACCAGCGAAGTTTCCGGTAAAATTTATAATATATATATAAAAACATAGATTAAAACATTAAAGAAAACATAAAGTGATAGAAAAAAAAAATATATATATATATACAACAGAAATGAAAAAAAAAACATACAAATTATAAAGCATATTATAGGATATATAAATAATCCAAATATTATTATTATAATAAAAAGAAGGAAAACAAACATAATGAGAATGAAAAAAAAAATAATAACGTGCAGCAGGGGTGAAGAGTTCGTAATTAACAATTTGTTTAAATTTTTTCTATTACTGATTTAATAAATTGGCCTGAGGACAAATGAAAAATATCAGAGTCGTAAAAGATATCATTGAATTTTGTGCACGTCCTTCAGAGAAATGAATGTTGTGTGTAATTTGTTTTTGAGTGTGGGATGTGGAATAGTTGGTTTGATCTTGTGTTTCTTATTGGACAGTGGAAATTAATGTTTTCTAGAAGACAGTTGTTGTCAACAACGTTGTTAATGATTTTGAATAAAAAAATTTGGTCGGATATATTTCTTCTATCTTCTAAAGTTGATAAATTATGGAATGTTAATGAGTCTTTTAGGTTTTCTGATGTTCGAAAAGATTTAAAGTCTAGGTGTTTCAATGTCTTTTTTTGAATTCTTTCTAACCTTTCAATATTTACTTTGTATTGGGGATTCCATATGACTGATCCGAATTCTAATATTGAGCGAAACGTGTTCCTCTTTCACAATAGTGTGAAAGAGAAAGAAGTAAAGTTTTGCAATAAGTGTATAGTCCATGATTTAGCAAGCCGTTAGCCAACACGAAAAAAAAACAAAAGAGCATTCCGTTTGACGTTGGTTCTGAAAAATCACCTAAAAGTAACCTTTTGAGTAGTGTAACCTGAAAGAAACCTTTCAGAGTAAAAAATCACCTAAAAGGTTACAAAAGTAACCTTCTGGCAACGCTGGCCATGATTCTTCATTCAAACAGGGATGTTCTGCCCAAAAAAATTATTTCCCTAGATTTCGAAGTGAAATTTCCCTAGAATTTCACATTTACGCAATTACCTACGTAGCCACCCGATTGTGTAACACTAATCCTGTTATATGTTAATTAATATGATAATTAATTGGAAAGATATCGGAACTTGGTAAATATACTAATAATACCGTGATTTTCCAAATAAAACACTTTTTGCTACGTGAAGTAATAATTTAAAAGTACGAATACACTCACCACTGAATTAGAAACTGAATTCCAAATAAAAAAAAAACACTTTTCAAAATAAAAATCATAAGCAACCCGCCGCTCATTTGTACCAAGCGTGGTATTTTGAAGACCCCCCCCCCCCTCCCCCCGAACGTGTCACGTAGTATGGGTACGTTCCATAATATCATTTTGAGTTGTCAGTGTTAAAAATAACATTGCATGTAAGTAATAATTAAGATTCATAGGAATTCCAAAAAATATATATACCGTAATATTTATATATATATATATATATATATAAATATTACCAGTAATATTGTCATATGTAATAAAATTTTTGCCAGAGTTCGAAATTTCCCTAGATTTTGTCCTGATTTCCCTTATCCCTAAAAAATATTTTTCTCCCCTAGATCTAGGGAAATTTCCCTCGACATGACATCACTGATTCAAAATGACAACTTAAAAAGTTAAAAACTAACGGTGGGTGAAGACCACCATAGATACGGTGCGTTTCTGGGAGTCTTTAAAAATTAAAACTTTGACAATTATTTTAACTATTAAAACTAACTATAAAAATAAAAATAAAAATGCAGTTATTTAAGTTTGAAGGTCTTTATTCATTAAAAAAAAAAAAAAAATTGGACTGGAGTTCTCTATTACGAGTTTTATTTTTAAAATAATATTTAAGGCTAATAATTTGGGTGGTACTGGGTAGGCCCGGAAAGAAAATTATATTGTCTATGGTCGCGCCTTTTTTGTTGTTGCTTACTCTATCTTCGTCTACGGTGTGTGACGTCACAAATCCCCGTCATCATCATCACCATCAGTCGAAAAATTATTGCATTTTGATGGTGAAATAGTGACCAAATTTGTCTCGAACAAAAGCCCGAAGTTATCGATCTAGTGGGTGGTTTGGTATATTTATGCTAGCGACAACGAATGAAACACGCCAACGTGTGAACGATACCACAAAAATCTGGCCAATGCACTCGCCAAGCGTACTCGGCCAACGTGTACGCGAGCCTTTACAATGCAAAGGTACTGCCAATTATTGTTACAATAATGGTCATTAGTACCTATATTATATATATTGTAAGCAAAAGATTTCAACGCATATTCCTTTCGAATGCTCCACGATGACGTAGATACGACCTTCGCCTGGCTGTACTTTAAGAATATTTTCCGCATTTTCCAGAATAGTAAATAATAATAATACTTAGAAAATGAAATATATTATGATAAAACTATACTAATAGACAGAACAATTGGTCATAATAGACCAGGGGTCCCAGCATGGTCGATCGATATAGGTTTTATCGAAAATGTCGGTAACTTGACACCGCTCCCGAGCACGACTGCAGGCCGCTAACGAACAAAAAACAGTTCACAGCGACTAAGGGTTCCTGATTTATTTGACGTGAACTGTTATTTCTTCGTTGGCGGCCTGCAGTCGTTCTCGGGAGCGATTACAAGTTACCAACATTTTCGATAAAACCTATATCGATCGACTGTGCTAGGGGGGCTGATGTAGTTTTACACGACAAAATTAAAAAAAAATAACTTACATCATTGATGTAGCTATTCCAAATTCCTGTAATATTCAAAAGTTTGTTTTTGAAAAAATAAGAAAATATACAGATTTAGGAAATGTAAAAATATTACCATTTGTTATTTTGGCTATTGGCATTATACTTAGCTCTCTCATTAAAAATTAAGCATATTAGATTTGTCAAAGAATTTATATATAAAAATACAAAAATCGGTCATTTTAAATATACGTAGGATTACAAAAGATTTTTTAAATATTTATATTGTGGGATCAGTAGGATTTATAGGTCCAATTAGGAGTTCCACCGAGCCTAACCCTCTGATATGAAAATATCTAGAGTCGGTGAATTATTTTCCCATTTGGTATCTGGTAGGTTGACATGGTGTTCTTGAATGTTTTGTATTTATTATACTTATATATTGCAAGTGCATAAAGTGGATTGACTAGGTGATCATTTGTGGAAAAGTGCGTGAAAGGGTTAAGTTTTTCCTGCGGGAACGATTTAAAAGATTTAAACGGAAGCGTAAGAATCGTTACTTGAAATGGCTTTAGCTAATCGTTTTTGGTGATCAGATCTGTATACCATGTAATTTCTGACCTTCCTCTTTCTCATCTAATTCTTCTCCAACTCCCTTCGGCCTCACAAAATTGACCAAACTGGGGATGGCCTAATTCCACTGATTCTTTCGCGATATTCATATTATATTCTCAACTAGCTGACCCGGCCACGCGTTGCTGTGAAAATCCGTTCAGTAGTTTTTGAGTTTATCGCGAACAGACAGACAGACGACGCGGAGGACTTTAATTTATAATATGTAGAGATATAGAGAAGAGAAGATAGTAAGCTATCCGTAAAAGATAGATATATGCCATCACGGACTTTTTTGTAGATCTATAAAAGAGGAATATCCCACCATGCATTGTTTTGTTATATCTCAAAGGGATCAGGCAGTGTTTTCGATGTAAGCTACCAGGCGGCTTGACTTTTTCCGACACTTCTAACAATTATCGTTATGTTTCAACCGATTTACACATATTATATACCTAAACCTTCCTCACAAAACCCTCTACCTACTGGTGAAAACCGCATGAAAATCCGTTAGGTATTTTTTTAATTTATCGCGAATAGACCAACAGACGACGCGGAGGACTTTAATTTATAATATGTAGAGATAGAGAAGACAGAGATGTAGAGATTTCGGAGCCGGGCGTAGGTACTGCTGCCCCGGGAACCATTTTTTGGATAAACAAACCTCTGCCATAGGTCACCTCAAGTGATTTGCTACGTTTGGTGACTAAGTGAAGGTGCCCGGAATCATGCGAGGCAAGCCAGATAGGGAGAGACTGGTTGAAGGAGATCTTTTGAACTCTCCAGCACGACTCTCTCGAACATTGCCGTGCACTTCAGTGGTAGGAAAAGATTCGTACCTCCGTCACTCCTGGACGCACTGACCTCCAGATTATAACCGACCCCACATACCTCTTTCCTTCCCAGAACTTTATCTCCTTCATTTTCCTTAAAAAAATACTCCCCACACATCATCCTCAAAGATGACATTGGCCCTGAGGGGAATTATTGTGTTCCTTAGGACCTTCTGTGTGGAGCTGTTAAAACTGTTAATTTGAAAAAACATTACTTGCGAGTTATTTGTTCAATAGTTGGGATTGAACAAATAACAATTGGGATTCTTGTGTGGTATTCAGACAAAAAAATACAATTATCGATTAAAAAAAAGAATGCATCTTATTTAGACGATTTCATAAAACTTTAAAACATTTTTGTTATTTTCTGGCGCGGTTCCATAAATTTGATAAAAGTAGATTACAATGAATG
Organism: Limnephilus rhombicus; assembly: GCA_929108145.2. Lineage (NCBI taxonomy): Eukaryota > Metazoa > Arthropoda > Insecta > Trichoptera > Limnephilidae > Limnephilus > Limnephilus rhombicus. Next base: position 7,967,175 of record OV815293.1, read on the forward strand.
TTAATTGCTTTACAACATATATTCTGGCGTGGTCTAAAAATGATTATTTCTTCGTTAACAATGCAAAGTTGAATATACGCAATTTGAATACGGATATAAACTCATATGTTTCATGTTTCCACAAACACTAATAACAATTACCATGAAAAATCTCTACGGATATTACGCACAAAAATAACAGGATTTTTCTCTTCTCTCTCTGGTCCCACAACGATATAGAGAAGGCATTTTAAGCTTATATAATAGATTTTGCACCATACACTTGTGCTATAAAAATACGTGACGATATTCTTATTATAATAAATAAGCTGTATGTTTTGAAATAATTAAATTTACACAGGTACCAGAGACGATATGTATTGTGCAAGGAAACAAATTCAGAACGATATATTTTGAAGGTTAGTGATTTTTTTTGAAGTGAAACTTTTTTGGCCTCGTTGTGATTTTAAATTCGGATGAAACGGAACTGAGTCACTAAAATTTATTACTTGACCGGTCCTCGGTTCTTATATAATGCGGTAAATACACGATACTGCGCGAGCCTCCGGTAGCGCAGAGGCGTAAAGCGCCTGACATTAATATCCAATCTTCAAACCAATTTAAAATAAACAGGCAAAAGAAAAAATGCGACATCTGGCGACTTTATAGGTTCACTTTTTTTTGCCTGTTTATTTTAAAGTGGTTTGAAGTTTGGATATTGATTTCACAATAAATTTAAAAAAAATATATATTTAATTTTTTGGATTTCGTAAGATCAAACTTCCGTTCGCTTGTTGCCTGTTTCTCTGACCACTGAGACTTATCGAGCCCCTTGCCCAGTACGCTGTCGAAGGCCCGTGCCAACGTGCGAATTTACCGCATTATATTAGAACCGAGGACGGTCAAATAATACATTTTCGTGACGCATTTTCGGTTCTTCCGAATTTAAAATCGTTAACAGGGCTGTAGAAGTTTCACTTAAACAATAATTAAATCAAATCTCTAATATAATACTCATAATAATAATAAAATTTAAAAAAAAAATCATTATTCAATTTAATGCAAATAATATTAAAATTCAAATATAAGTGTTCAAAATAATAGGTATTTATTTCAAGTACTATCAATTAAGAAGTTGTGCGGTTGACTATGCAGTTAGCAACCATTGGCCGCAGAGTTTCTTGAAGCGCTGCAAAGATGTTTTTATATTATTTAAAATCATCAATGGATATTTGGATAGCCCTGAACATGATAAATTACCAAGTACCTAACAATTACAACACTAGACTCCGTGCTCCATTTAACATAGTTGCTTCTCGCACTAATTTTATGTTTAACTCTCGTCTTCAGAGATTGCATCGTGTGGGGAATGAAACTTGATCTGTTGACACATTAAAAAAAAAAACATCGCTTCCTTTAAAAAGCGTATATGTATGCAGATGCAAAAATCCAGTTCGTTAACAGTAACAAATTTAATCCCCACTACTCTGTAACAATTTTCGTAGTACCTATTTACTTCTTTATTTATGTAATTGCTGTGTACCTTTTATTTTATTTCAATTAATAATAACAAACTTACATACATTTATAATAGCAAAAAACTTATTAAATTACAAGAAATTAACCAACATTTATATTAATCGCTAAAAAATGTTTTACATCTCTGTCAACCGGTATGCTTCGAGTATGTTTGTAATCATGTTTTGTGTAATATTGTGACAGTAATTTTTGAAACTACTATAAATAGCCTGAGCCCAAATACGAATATGCTGGTTACTCTTTTGTTAACAAATTACTTATCGGATACTCATACCTACTTGTGTTGCGCCTACTTATGTCTTTCATCCTCTGTTTACTATTTTGTGTACTATATAAACTTGTTATGATACTACATACTTGTTATAATGCTCCTGTACAATTTAACTTACGTGTAAAAGCCATCAAGGCGTAAATAAATAAATAAATAAAGATGTTTTTTTCGTAACTCTGAGTTGGATCGCGATAGGTTTGTTCTGTTTCACATGGCAAGGCCAGAATGCAAACTTATTGGTTGAATTCGCACATTAGTTGCATACACTGGCTGATAACTGCCCGCTGACAGCCGTCGTCAAGGAGCCGAAAAGTGCTTTAGTCATCCGTGGGTGGTTTGGTATATTTATGCGTCTTCCCATCGTAACGCTTCTGTCAACATCCTATCGTTTTTATCGTGACAATCGACTAGCATAGTGAAAATACCGCCGTTATTCATCTAAATCGTAATATAACTGACTGTGACTGACAACCCGGGAAAGATCGTCAATCTATCATAAGTACCCATGTGAAATAACCTTTACTATTTGTTTCAGAAAAAGTGCCACATCGAGATCCACAGGCATAGATAGAGTGGACATTCAGCTCCACTCTAACTCATGTAAGGTGGTGCCAACCACGCGCTAACCTAACAGATGTCGATATTCGAATAGAAAGTGGTATTTAATTCCAAATTTTTGATGATGAATATCTGAAACTACCCTCCAATTCAGCAGTTTTATTTCTAGGTATATAAATAAAGAATATTTATTTTTATTTATTTATATTTGCATATATATTACAAAACATTACAAAATGATTCTTTTTTTGTTCATCTGGGAAGGATACCCATTTCGGGACAGCCAAACTGTATATTTAGTTCATAATATTCTTAACAAAGAAATGGTTTCGTTCAAGATATCATAGGAATTTGCTTCTGTCAAGACAACTTTTGAGAACATTAAAAATGAACGAAGGAATGGTTTCTTATGTCTTTGAAAGAATCGCAAAAATGTGATTTTTTTTCAAGATCATTTTGGAGAACATTAATAATTGCATTCATAGTGAATGAGTGGTTTATTTAGTGAGATCAAAGTAGGAGATTCTTTCCAGGCCATTTTAGAAAATATTTACAATTGCATTTATGAACCAATATTTGACATATGAATTCCCAATGTACTTATGACCATTTAATTTTAATAAAGTACTATAATTTTTGGAATTTCTTAAATAGTAGAAGTTACACAATTATAAACCAAATGGTAAATATGCAGTTAGACCACCTGATGGATAATACGGAACGTTCGTGTTGTCGAAGTTTGATGCACGGATGATACGGAATGTTCCCTTTTTAACTAATAGACAATCAATTATGACATTTGTTGGAAGTACCAATCTTATAAAATAAATTCTCTAAAATAATTTCGTATTTCATAATACTTTTAAAAAACATCCCAGGTTTTTAATGGTTTGTTGGCAAAGCAGGGTTTGTCTAGCGGGTTTGTGGAATTATTTTAATACATTTCTTTCCATGTTCTACTGTTATAAATACAGGTACAAATTTGTCAATGATGCATTCACTTTGTTTTACGGAAAAATATTTTTTCTATGATTGGCAGCATTGTCTTTGAAATGTTAAAATAAAAACGATGGATAAACGATGGCGTTACCGCGAGAGTGAATTAATTTTAACAAAATTAAAATGTTAAATGCATATTTTTGCATGTTTTTTGGTCTCCCCGACATAAATACTCACTTTTCGTAATAATAAACCTAAATCTAACTGTTTGCATAAAAAGTATTCCGTATTAACGAGTAAGCGGTTTAATGTACAAATAATAACCAAATATATGACAAATCATTTTTTTCGAGCTCGTTTTGGAGAACATTAATTTATTAAGTTGTTTATTTATTTATTTTATTTTACGCTCAGAGGGCTTTTACATAAATAATAAAGGCAGTACCTCCATCTTTAACATGAGAAAAAAATAGTTTAGATAAAGTTACGATGGAAATAAAAAAGTATATAAATGAAATAAAAATATAAGCAACAAAATTTTTGTATAGTTAGATATATAATATCAATAAGTTACGATGTATAACTACAACTTGTAGATGTAATGAAATTTCTTGAAAGACATATTTAACGATTTATTTTGGTTACTTATTAATTATTTGTTTTGATGCGCATTAGGTTTTTAAAGTAAATTCATCAGTTTAAAAGCAAACTTAAAAGCTTTTTAGATTACAGTCTTGTGCTTACTTGACCCGCAAGCACTGCGCTATGAGCATTTCCCTCACAATGAATTTAAAATTCACGCCATTTATGCAACAATGTGCATACGTATCTCGTTTGCCCAATAGCTGAGTTTTGCCTCCACGATGTTCACCGAAGGGAGGGTGCACTCATTCCCAGCCTTACTTCGCCACCGACTAGCCAGCTTCTGGAGCAGGACACGGACTTCAACCAATATCATTGTCGTGGCTGCATCCGAGTGGCTCAGTTCCCCAATAAATGAGCGATGGATGCAGATGATGAGGCGAGCTCCCTGATGGACAATCCTTAAATATCTTTTAATTTCTAATTTTGTTAAATTTAATTTTAATTTTATGCTCCTTTTTTGTTATTTATGTGATGAATTTTACGTTTTAATAAGGTACGTACCTAATATGTAAAAAAATCAATTTCTTTTATTGTTTATAGTTTTTTATGTAATATGGCAGACTTTAATTACACTACCCTACCGGTCCTGCTGGAATAAAAACGTAAATAAGTAATAAATAATACTTTTGAATGTAGCTATTACTTTGTGGTTATCCATTATAGAAAAATGAAACAATACAACTGTTATGTATAAAACATAGGTTAATTGTCGTTTTAAGTAAGAACTGGAATCTATGAGGCGGCACGATAGCATTGTCTATTGTTTTTCATCCTGGCAACACCAGAGAAGAGCGGAAATGGGATGGTGGCACTTCCCCCGGCGGGCGTAAGGCCCGCCGGAGGTCGAGAGAGTTTTTTTGGGATAATCGGGCAAGATGGAGTGCATCGGTGCCTAATCATAGATTCGAGAAGTTCCCGTAAAGTTCGGGCGGTTATTATAGTGCCGTTACAAGTTTGTTTGAGTTCCCGTTATGGTTTCGACCCCGCGAGTCGCGCTCCGGAAATAAATGTTGTGTTCACACAATGGCCGAATTGTATTTTGTTTAGGAATAGGAAATTTCGATCTGGACAGTAAACGCCCCTGCCTTTAGTCCCAGAAACACCGTGGGCTAGTATGATTTCCGGCCAATATAATGTTCTACCCGATCTCCGCCAGGAAATCTCCTGGTGTATCAATTCACGATACACGTGCGTGACTCTGTCCGTTTGCCATCCGCGCCAGCTTACTCCACCGTGGGACGTGGAGTAGCCTTATTTGCTCGCGCCAGAGTATTTGCTCATGCTGCAGAGGACATCGTTTGCCATCCGCGCCAGCTTACTCCACCGTGGGACGTGGAGTAGCCTTATTTGCTCGCGCCAGAGTATTTGCTCATGCTGCAGAGGCCAGAGGATTCCTGCCGCCAATATTGTCAGCTCGCATCACCGTGGGACGTGGGCAGTTGCCCCAACCTTAGTCACCGGGAGGATTCCTCATCGTCTAAACGACCGCGTTAATAGTCAGATTACTTTAGCTTTAGTTATCGGTTATGGTCTGTGGGGGGTAAGTTCTTTCCTATCTGTATTATTATTTGCAATATTTGAAATAAACCTATACGGTTAGTCCAATTATAATTAACCTTATTTTATTTACAAAACCTGGTAATTCCTGCCTATGCCTGACAACTTAGAACATAATTCCCCGCTCTGGGAGGGGGGTACTCTGCTCTACCGCTGTGCTGGTCGATTTGGCGGGTCTGATGCTGAGGATTCCTCGGGATCAGATCCTGGCGCGTCCGGTACTAACCGGCAAAGCCATTTCGACCACTCACCTTAATTAAATCCCTTTAATAAATAGCCAACTATTGGCCATTCATTTGACCCTAACATGGCGCCTACAACTGTGTCCTGGGCTCGTATAATTCTTATTTGTCTAGGTTTTGGGTTGGAGTTACTATAGTTTTGTCTTGTAATCGATCAATAATTGTTTTTGTTATTTCGAAGCATCTCACATAAAACATAACCTTTAAATGTCATTCCGGTATACACGTAAATATTGCGAAGTTATCAATCTGTCAACAATGCAGCCAACTTGATAATAACACTGTACACATTATTATTATATATTTTAATTTGTTTGTGGGTTAAGTTATTCGGACTTACGGGCAACACGAATACTAAGTGTCAATTTGACAGACGGCTATGTCAATCGTAAACAAACATTGCATTTTGACAACAACTGTCATAATGTAATTACACCTTTAAGTTTTTAAGATTGTCGTGTACAATAAATACTATAAAGTGCTTATAAATACGATTAATTATATAATTGCTCTGCGGGTAAGCAATATATTCGTAGCTATCGTTACTAGCTAATTTATTAACATTCTACATTTAATTATTGGAATTTTACAATTATACTTTTCAAAATGTCGACCACAATAGACAACATCAATAGTAGATCGAAAGATGAACTTTCTGCGGATCTTTTATCCAGGAATATAACACCAGACGGTACTTTAGAAGAAATGCGGATTCAAGCCAGAAGGCATAACAAAAATATTAAAATATCTGAAGCTATCGAGCATCATGAGATAAGTGTTAACCAGATAATGACAGCGAATTTGGTTCAAACTACATTAAATATACAAAAGTTATTTATAATGAATCAAACTCTTCTTCATCTTCATCCACAAGTACTATTAATAATTGGAATATTAAATTTGATGGTAATAGTTGCGTAAGAGACTTTTTACTGGAAATAGAAGAGAAATGTAGAATTAGGAACGTTCGTCATGACGATTTAGTGAGATGTTTTCCTGATATTTTAGATGGATTGGCATTATTATGGTTCAGATCAATTTATACACCTGATTTGACTTGGAATGAATTATCTATATTACTTATAAAACAATTCGAAACAAATAATAGACAGATTGAATTAAAATCACAACTTTTCTCTATGAAACAACCAGCTGGTATGTCAGCCTTTGAATTTACGTTAAGAATGCAGAAGCACAATAATATGCTTGATTCTAAATTACCACTCTTTGAACTTTTACAATTATGCATGAGGGCATTACTACCCATTTATATCAACCTTCTGGCATCTAGAGATTTCAACTCATTTTTAGAACTTACCGAAGCTACAAATAAACTGGAGTCTTATTCAACGTCTAATTTGTTAGAAAATAATTCTTCTTCTTTTTCTAATGATAATCCACTTAAGGATAATAAAAAAAATTATTATTTCACTAATTCACGGGGCAGTAATAATAATAATTTCAATTCTAATCGTAACTCTTCTTATCGTGGTACCTACAATAATCGTTCTACGGATTATAATTATAAACAAAATAATAATAATTATTATAATAATATATGAAAATATCTGGAGTCGGTGAATTTTTTTCCCATCTGGTCTCTGGTAGGTTGACATGTTGTTCTTGTATTGTTTTGTAATTATAATACATATAGTGCAATTGCATAACGTGGATTGACCAGATGATCATTTGGGAAGTGTGTGAAAGGGTTTAGTTTTTCCTGTGGGGAAAATTAAACCCGGACATTTAAATCTGGTGCGTTAATAAAAATAATTATAATTATAATAATAATAAACAATATAGTGGCAATTCTGCTATATTGTTTATTATTATTATAATAAACAATATACGAGTATTATTGATATTAGCAGAATTGCCACTATATTGTTTATTATAATAATAATAAACAATATAGTGGCAATTCTGCTAATATCAATAATACTCGTTTTTTTTATAATAATCAATCTAAAAAGAATACTTCTAATGATTATAGAGAAAAGGAGATGTGTCATCCTGAACCGAATTCTACCAAGAACAATATTTATTGTTCTTTTTGTAAATTAAAAGGTCATTTACTATCGGATTGTAGGAAGCGAAGACAAAACAATTCCAATCCGAAAGTTGCTTCTGTCAAACATGGGGATTCAAAAAACTAGATGAGAGTCGCTCTGCTCACGCGCCTTCCTTTGCGCAGAGGAAGTGCGAGTGGCAGAGTTGGCTCCGTCAAGTTAATCAGTTTCTTTCGGACTCGAGTTCTGAGGTGGAGGTACCGCCGCCGAAGGATCCCGATTTTAACAGGCGATTTTCATGTTAAGGATATACTTAAATCAGATAGCATACCAGCTTAGTCGGCTATCATAAAGCATCTTCACAGGCGCTATCTTTAATTTAAACCTCTTCAATACAGCTCATTTCAGTTCAGCCTGATCATCCGGATTGCTTTGACCAGTATTGGACATAAAATACATAAGTAAATAATTAATTTTTAAGTGCTCTTTTGTAGAAAATTAAAATCTTACTCCAGTTGATTACTCGAGTATAATTTCACATTAAAATAATAATTAAGATTTGTTAGTTTATTTATGTACAATTATGAGATGCCTCGAAGTACAAATACATATATGTATATATATATATAATAAGTTCACTATGGTTTATATTTATCTTTAAGTTTATTTCCTTGTCAACTTAGAATGCATGACGATATGAACCCGCTTATCCTTTTGTATTCTGAGTCCATATAGTTTAAAATACTCTGTATTTGTCCTACTAAGTTTTTGTCAACTTGGAATATACGATAATATGAACCCGCATATCCTCGTGTATTCCAAGTTCAATCTCATATGAACTGTGTTCATATACTTTTATATTGCATAAACGTAATTAAGAACATTAAGAGGTATTCGCCCAAAATTTCAATATGTTCTCAATTTAATAATGTTTTAACTACATTTGCTAAAACAATAAAATAACTTACTATAATTATTCAGGAATTTCATTAATTCGAACAATTTAATCAATTCCCAAGCTATGAGTGTGATTGATTAGTTCCTGCGAGAACTTCAGTAATTAGTTACGATGCACTAAAACTATAATTTCTTGTTGCACCTTCTGGTACAAAAGTCACATACTTAATTAATTGGCACCATTTTTTTTTAACGATGGTTGTTGACTATTGATAGCACCATTTATTTACGATGGTCGCTAACTATTCTATTGTCACCATCTTTAACAATGGTTGAATAATAAATAAATTGGCATCATTCATGCGATGATTGTATGACTATCCTTAACACCATTCAGTTATAATGGTTGGTTATATCCTGTATTTCATATACAAATGTTCTAATAAACTTATATTTTGTTTTCTATTATATAACTGTCAGAAAAACTTATCCCACGAGACCAGTTAGAGAGTTAGATAGGTAGGCTCTTCTAAAGAGGAATTCTTTTATCCATAATGGATTTAAAATCAGTGTTGAAGTGCAGATGGTACACCATCTAAGTGTATAGCCTACTTTGGCTTACTTAAAAGTGTTCTGAACAGTGATGCTTTACGCATATTTAATGTGTTGATGTTTATTGATGTTATATCTTGGTGATAATATCTATACTAATATTAAGTTCTATTCTGTTATAGATGCTACGTCTACGGTAGTCCCAGACGAGAGTCAGAATACATCACCCAGCGTCTTATATGCTGTGGGTGATTACGGGCCCCGTTCACGTATCTTCTTATTGTCTACAAATTGTCTACAATTAAGGTCTTTAACTCTAAGTACTGATTTAATTATATCTAATTTTCTAACTTCGAATGGATGCGTCGCAGACTCTACCATCATGTCTTCAGCATGATGGGCGCGACTGATTTTGTCACGCACCCATTTGCAAGCATACTGTTGCTGGTAGTTTTGTTTTTTTTTCTCTGATGTACAACTCATTTTTATGATATTATGTTTATGTATGTTTTATGGAACCCATCAGACCAAGTTAGGGTATCTCTTAGCTCAGGCTTTTCTTTTGTTCTCCTTGTGTTTGAGGGCAAACACCTTGGGGGCGAGCGGGGTAATGTTATGTATAAAACATAGGTTAATTGTCGTTTTAAGTAAGAACTGGAATCTATGAGGCGGCACGATAGCATTGTCTATTGTTTTTCATCCTGGCAACACCAGAGAAGAGCGGAAATGGGATGGTGGCACTTCCCCCGGCGGGCGTAAGGCCCACCGGAGGTCGAGAGAGTTTTTTTGGGATAATCGGGCAAGATGGAGTGCATCGGTGCCTAATCATAGATTCGAGAAGTTCCCGTAAAGTTCGGGCGGTTATTATAGTGCCGTTACAAGTTTATTTGAGTTCCCGTTATGGTTTCGACCCCGCGAGTCGCGCTCCGGAAATAAATGTTGTGTTCACACAATGGCCGAATTGTATTTTGTTTAGGAATAGGAAATTTCGATCTGGACAGTAAACGCCCCTGCCTTTAGTCCCAGAAACACCGTGGGCTAGTATGATTTCCGGCCAATATAATGTTCTACCCGATCTCCGCCAGGAAATCTCCTGGTGTATCAATTCACGATACACGTGCGTGACTCTGTCCGTTTGCCATCCGCGCCAGCTTACTCCACCGTGGGACGTGGAGTAGCCTTATTTGCTCGCGCCAGAGTATTTGCTCATGCTGCAGAGGACATCGTTTGCCATCCGCGCCAGCTTACTCCACCGTGGGACGTGGAGTAGCCTTATTTGCTCGCGCCAGAGTATTTGCTCATGCTGCAGAGGACATCGTTTGCCATCCGCGCCAGCTTACTCCACCGTGGGACGTGGAGTAGCCTTATTTGCTCGCGCCAGAGTATTTGCTCATGCTGCAGAGGCCAGAGGATTCCTGCCGCCAATATTGTCAGCTCGCATCACCGTGGGACGTGGGCAGTTGCCCCAACCTTAGTCACCGGGAGGATTCCTCATCGTCTAAACGACCGCGTTAATAGTCAGATTACTTTAGCTTTAGTTATCGGTTATGGTCTGTGGGGGTAAGTTCTTTCCTATCTGTATTATTATTTGCAATATTTGAAATAAACCTATACGGTTAGTCCAATTATAATTAACCTTATTTTATTTACAAAACCTGGTAATTCCTGCCTATGCCTGACAACTTAGAACATAATTCCCCGCTCTGGGAGGGGGGTACTCTGCTCTACCGCTGTGCTGGTCGATTTGGCGGGTCTGATGCTGAGGATTCCTCGGGATCAGATCCTGGCGCGTCCGGTACTAACCGGCAAAGCCATTTCGACCACTCACCTTAATTAAATCCCTTTAATAAATAGCCAACTATTGGCCATTCATTTGACCCTAACACAACTTTGTATAAACCACTTGCACTCAGGAGTGGAGCCATTGCATATAGCCCAATGATGGATTTGTTCCCCTACCCACCCACTCTACACTAATACCTACCCACCCAATCTACATTATTAACTAGCAACGGCTCCACCCCTACCATAATAAAACATTGTTCCAAACTGTCAAATTAGTGTAAGCTTTCCCTGACGAAGGAACGTTTGTTCCGAAACCGGTCGGATTTGCACATTATATAAGTGGTTTATATAAAGTTGTATTGTTTCATTTTTCAATAAATAATACTTCCCCCATCCCGTTCGTAACGCTTTTTTCGTCTTGAGGTGTATCAGTCGCTCAGTAGAGGTGGTTTATTCCGCCGGGTCCCGTCGCGCGGCATTTTGCTCATCGCGCGAGTGACGATGTGAGTATTATTTTTAAATTTATTCCAGAACGTTTGTAACAGACGTGTCAGCGTCTTTACAAGGCTGTAATAGGGGCACCGACGTCTCGCGCACGCTGATCCGGATGTGTCCAAATGATGAGGGTGGCAACCCTGGATTTGTTGAGGGTGGGAACCCTAGATCTGCCTTCTTGCACCCAGAGCTTGGTGAGTGGCAGCCCTGGATGTCCTGGTCTCTGCCTGACCCTGGCGCCTTGCGGTGTCCTAAGTAGGGCCGGCTTGTCTTGAGGAGGTAGGCACCAGGTTTGATGATCAAGCAGAGCTTCAGCAGGAGGCAGTCGGAGGGAGAGAAGTCTTCCAGAGGAAGTATGTAGTAAAACACTTGTTGAGTAAAAAACTTGAACAGATTTATTTTGAAAAATTCACTCCTTATATTCTAAATTGTGAGCCCGACTGAAATCCACAGAAAAGTGGTGGGGGGGATCATTCCGCGTCACCACTCGTATATAACGGGCGGAAAAATGCTCATAATATATTTTGCCGGTTTCAGGCAGAAAAGCGCTCGCTTAAATTTCAAACTTTACAGGATTTTGTAGCGCAAATTACTGATTAAAAAACAAATTGATATTTAGAAACAAGTAATGAAAAATAAGATGTATAACTAGATTTTTTTGGTTAGGGAATTGGATGCATTTTTAGATTTTGGATTCTAAATTTTACGTTATATGATTTTAATTAAATGATTTGACAATGAAACACAATTAAATTATTTTTTCCAGGTTCTTTGTAAGATGATCTACCGAAATCTGTTTATTTTATCATCCCACAAGGTCCCTGGATTTTTGAAATGGGAAAAAGGTGAAAATTTCACCTGCGAAATTTTCACCTTTTGTGTTTTGACATGTACAAACATGACTCTATTTTCTATGGGATTTTTCCTACAGACAAAGTTTTTTAGTTTGCTGGGGGGCTTGCAGGTCCTACAATAAAAACTAATTATTTCATTGTCCTGCAAGGCCCGCAGACTTTAAAAATTAAAATTAAAAATTAAGAACATAACATACAAAATTAGAATATAAAACTAATGAGTTTACAATCTCCCCAGTGGCAACCTGAAAGTAACGTTTATTTGTTGCACTGGGGATATGTATATTGTTAATAAGAAAACCTTAAGATATTTTATTTAAGTAATTTTAAGCGTAAAACAAACAAGATTAATAATTTTAACAAGAAAAATAAACAAGTGAAATCTTTTTCATCGACATTTCGTTGGCGGCCCGGTATTCTTGCATTCTGAGGCCAGGTCATTTTTTGACTAATTTCCAAGAATGACCTCAAAACTGCAGAAGACCGGGCCAGCAATGAACATTGATGAAAAAGATTTCGAGGGTATGAACATGTCGGTTACAACGTTTAATTTCCAATTATGTACAGAACATGCTTTTAATTTGTGTGACATATGTAAAGCTTGTGCATATGACAAAAAATCATGTTTTGTGTTTCATTCCTTAATTTTTTTTAAATTGAATTTATTTTTTTTGTTCATTTTAAAAGTGCAGTTAAGAAATGCCAATTCAGTTCCTGCATTTGTTATTAAAATATTATACAACAACCATATTTATATTAAAAATAAATATATGATTTGATTTTGCTTGATTGTTTTATTATATATTAGTACCTAATTATAATAATAGTAAAAATGCTAATAATAATAATGTGGCTAATCAAAATATTAAAAAATCACGTATTATGTCGTTTTGGAATACAGATTTACTAGTTAATTTTAAAGGTAAGAAAATAGTAGTACCGGGCATTTCAATAAAAATAGGAATTTTTCAAGGAGACTCATTGAGTCCTCTTTGGTTTTGCTTAGCATTAAATCCCCTATCTAAAATGTTAATTAAAAGCAAGTTTGGAATAAAAATTAAGGGTAATACAGGAGAGAATAGTATAGTTTAGATAATATAAAATTATTTTAAAACTATGAATCAAATTTAGAGAAAATGATTAAAGTAGTTAAAAAATTTTCAGATGGTATTAAAATGACTTTTGGTTTAGATAAATGTAAAACGATCCATATAGAGAAAGGCAAAATTGCAGATGGAGACGAGGGTATATTTAGAAATTTCTAAATTAAAAGTATGAAAGGGGATGAGGTTTATAAATATTTAGGATACCCGCAATCGAATAGATTATATCACACTAGTATTAAAAATGATATATTAGGATTAAATTTCAAACCAGGATCAGAAAAATTTTAAAATGCAATCTATCTGCTAAAAATTTAGTAAAAGCAATAAATACTTGGGCAATACCTCTATTAACATACTCATTTGGCATAATTAAATGGTCCAATACAGATATAGATAGATAGTTTAGAACAATTAATTAGAACTACGTAAACAAAGTTTAATTGCCATCATCCAAATTCAGCTATAGAACGAATTAATTTACCTAGAAATTTAGGAGGTTGAGGTGTAGTCAAAATAACATCTTTGAAACACAATCAGGTAGAAATGCTTAGAAATTTTTTCCATAGGAAAGCTAATAGCTCAGAAATGCACAAAATAATTAGCAAGGCAGATAGAAACATTACACCTTTAAATTTATATGACGAGAATGCCAACATTCTTATAAATACTAACCAGGAATTATTAGATTCCTGGTCAAATAAAATTATTCACGCAAAACACTTTAATTATCTCAACCAAATGTATGTTGACAAACTTTCGTCAAACAAATGGTTGAGTATTGGAAAGTTGAGCGCAGAAATAGAAGGATTTATGCTTGCCATTAAAGATAGAGTCATAAATACTAAAAATTATAGGAAGCATATGATCAAAGATATAAATCAAATTGATGATTTGTGTAGAAAATATTTGGTTTTTCCGGAAACTATAGAACATGTTATTTCGGCATGTTCTGTATTAGGGCCGTCCAAGTATACATTTAGGCACAATCAGATTTTAAAAATAATTCACCAAAGTTTTGTAATTAAACATAACTTGGTTGATTGCCGTAATATAGTACCATATTATGAATATGAGCCAAATTCATTTTTAGAAAATGAATTTTATAAAATATATTATGATAAAACTATACTAACAGACAGAACAATTAGTCATAACAGACCTGATATAGTTTTACTTGATAAAATTGAAAAAAAAAAACTTATATCATTGATGAAGCTATTCCAAATTCCTGTAATATTCAAAAAACTGTTTCTAAAATAATAAGAAAATACACAGATTTAGGAAATGAGATTAAAAGAATTTGGAATTCTCAGACTATAAAAATATTACCATTTGTTATTTCGGCTACTGGCATAATACCTAGGTCTCTCATTCAAAATTTAGGCATATTAGATTTGGCAAAGAATTTATATATAAAAATGCTAAAATCAGTCATTTTAAATTCCACAGAGCCGAACCTTCTGACATGAAAATATCTGGAGTCGGTGAATTTTTTTTCCCATTTGGTCTCTGGTAGGTTGACATGTTGTTCTTGTATTGTTTTGTATTTATAATACTTATATAGTGCATTTGCATAGCGTGGATTGACTAGATGATCATTTGGGAAGTGTGTGAAAGGGTTTAGTTTCTCCTGTGGGGAAAATTTAACCCGGACATTTAAATCTGGTGCGTAAAAAGTAAAAATGCTATAATTTATATTATGCTTTTGGGCTATTTATAAAACGTGAGCAAAATGCTCTATACGCGAGTGCTCATGTAAGTATTAAAGGCACGAGTGCTCGCGGGTTAACGAAAAATTTGCTTTATAATTTACCTCAGCAATATTATTTCACCTCTGAAAACTCATAAAAACGTTATAAAACTGCTCCAAATGTATTATCTTTTTTACGCTAAAGCCTTACCATCTTACTAATTTGATTCTTATACACCAGTTCAACCTTGGAATGGTAAAACCGACCTTAAGCCAGGTTTAAGGCCGTTATAAAAAAAACGCCATGGTAATAAGTCAAGGTTTTTTCTCCGTTACGACCTCAAGCGCCGCGTTATATGTATACCGCCTTTATCAAGTAAGGGGGTAATTATTTAATTTATTTAAAGTTTACTCATAAACTTTAAATAAATGAAATAATTACCCCCTTGATAAAGGCGATAATTCTAGTCAAATATACTAGACTTCGGTGGCTGGGTCATGTGGAGAGAATGACCGAGCATCAAGCAACAAAGTCCCTGCTGAACTCAAGACCAATAGGGCGAAGGAGCCTGGGAAGACCAAGACTAAGATGGAGCGACAACGTCCTCAAAGACATATCCATCTTGGAGCTTCCAAACTGGAGAGAGTTGGCACAGAACCGAGATGAGTGGAGGAAGACTCTTGAGGAGGCGAAGACCCACCAGGAGTTGTAGAGCCAATACGAATACAAATACGAATACTAGGTTACAGGACTAGGACAGCAGATGTTACAGAATACAAAAAAAGTAGTTTTATATATTATCCTTGTGTATATATTATTTATATTACGCCCTCCGTGGTCAAGGGTTACCTCCGGATTACTACGGATTACTACGGATTATTACGGAAGTAGGGAACGTAGGTTCCCTACTTCCGTAATAATCGGGAACGTAGGTTCCCTACTTCCTAGTAATCCGGAGGTCGCAGGTTCAGGAAAGGAAGCTCTAGGAAAGAAAAAGTTATGTTATAAGTTGGTAGGAATCTGGGGATCAATGTGTCCAGGAGTGAAGGATGTATGAATCCATCTCTTCCTCTGCGATGCAAGGCGATAGGTCGAGAAAGCCAAAAGGTCTCGCAAAACCAGTCTCTGCCGATCCGGCCCGCCACGCGGTTGTAAAGCAACGCATCAGCCGGCAAGACCTAGAGAAACCCCACTCCATGAACCGAGCACCCCTGCTACCAAATCTGCTGCATGGGTATTGGTTATATTATAATAAATTGTTACCAAGGCCCTACCCGCCCTCAAAACAGCTTTAACAATGATTGGTGACTAGATCTGAATAGCCGGGTACTTCCCCACCTTCCTCATCCCCATCTCCTTTCCCAACACACTTACTCATAACATCCCCCCTTAGTGGTGCCATAGTCTCTATTATGGCTCCAGATGGTTGAGAGTTGGGACTGTAGTGCGGTATTCACATAAAAAAACTCATTCCTACATTGGATAAAATTTCACAAATCGAACCGTTTTTAAAAATTCTACGCCAACTCAGAATCTTATCAACTTAACACTTCATTGGAAAAGTCACTAAAAGTCATGAAAAAAAAAATTGTAAAATAGGTTAGGTTAGGTTATGGGGTATTTTTCAATAAGTTTTTTCACAGTTTTTAATGACTTTTCAAAGAGGTGTTGAGTTGACTTGTTTCTGAGTTGCCATGGAACCGTAAAAACATCCTGCCATTCTGCCGTCATTAGCAAAATACAGTTATAAATTTTCAACGGTCACATTCTGGTGTTCTTTTTATTATAATACGCTAATAAACATGAATGATATTTTACTTTTTTTTTTTTTATTTTAGGGAAAGTTGAAAGCAAATCTGAGATTACACAATAAAACAATAGTAGGATATTTTTCGTTATTTGTTTTTGGGGTGTTATGCCGTGTTGCGCTACCTCCTTCTTGAGCCAACGTTTCGGACATCGTTGCAGTGTCCATCATCAGGGCAGATCCGGCAGATCCGGTAGATGTGTAATAGTAGGATAGTTAATTATGCCAATTATGAACTTTTCACTTATGATAAATAGTAAATAAATAAGGGTGTTTTCTTAAATTAAATCATTTTTTTTACAACATATGAAAGGAGAGGAGGGAGGAGGAACATAGAATTAGGATTAAGAGGAAAAGGATAGGAATATATAGGGATTAAACTTTCTAGTTTGAGTCATGTTGCTGAGTGAGTTTTCGTTTTATGTCATGTAAAGTCTCGTTAAAAATGTCAATGTGGTAATAATTTAAGTTCAATGAATGTGTGGATCTATAGATAAATGAGTTATGTTTGGAGTTGGTCTTGCAAAGAGGGAGATTAAAAGTAAGTGACTGTCTGCTGTTGCGATTTGGAACATGGAATGATAGGCGTTGAAGATCAGGACTATCAAGTAGGTTATGTGTAATTTTAAATAACATAACCAAATCTGCTATATTTCTTCGGCAAGTTAACGTCTGCATATTGAAGAACTTCGCAGAGTCTTCATTACTAACGTGAGATCGAAAAGAGCGAAAGTTAAGGTATATTAAGAATCTATTTTGAACACTTTCGATTCTATTTTTGTGTATTGCATAGCCTGGGTGATGAATGGTGCCATTGACAATATTCAGCTGTCTTTTTGCTTATTGCGGCTGTACTTGGTTGATTGTCTCTCATCAGGCGATACTGAGGGTATCTTACATTCTAAAACGTTAATACATAGTTACAAGTACAACTGACGACCTCCATAGTCCAGTGGGTAAGACTCTTGACTCACAATCTGGAGGTCGCGGGTTCGAACCCGGCATGCGCAAATAAATTTTATTTGATTAATTTATGTTATTTCACAATTAATTCATTTAAAATAATATATAGTATATTTGCGGCATGTTCCAGAGTGGAAGATACTATCAGTATCGCCCTGATGTAAGACCACCATTAAGAATTGAAACGTTGCTTGAAAATGGCTTTAGCCGTGTTTAGTGACCAGATCTGAATAGCCAGGTACTTCCCAACCTTCCTCCCCCCCACCTCCTTCCCCTCCCCACTACCTTAAGCCACACAACATACCCCAATTGGGGATGCCATAGTCTCACTGGCTCCAGACGGGAGCAGTTGAGATTCTTGTGCGGTATTCACTGTAAAAAAAAAAAAAAACGGTTCCGCGATTTTTCATCCCGCGACATAATGTCCCCGACAAAATATTCTATGGACAAAACGTCCTCCAACAAGATATGTACAATTTAGGAGGTGGGAATGGGTACCGCCACCCCGGGAACCTTTATTGGATAACCAACACCTCTGCCATAGGTCACCCTAAGTGGTTCGCTACTTTTGGTGATTTACCAGGGGTGCCCAGGTTCACGGGTGAGGTTTGTCTAGGTCTTGGAGGCGGATGTCCGGGACACACTGAACCCCAGATTCCTACCCACCCTCAAACCCTTTTCCTTCCCAGAACTCTCCTCTCCTTCCTATTCTTAAAAAACCCTCCACACAGCATCCCCAAAGATGATATAGACCTTGAGGGAAATTATTTTCTTCAGGGCCTCCTGTGTGGAGCTTATGTAAAAAAAAATGTACTAAAAAATAATTAAAACCAAGCTTACCTAACCTAAGTTAACCTTAGAAAAAAATGGGACAAAAATAATACAGACATCTTGTAAAGACAATAAATTACTGTTTTAAAATAGTAAAATGAGACAAAAATAATGCAGACATTCCGTACAGACAATAAATTACTGTTTAAAAATAGTAAAATGTGACAAAAGTAATACAGACATCATGTAAAGTTAGGTTTGGTTAGGTTTTAGTAGATATTTTGTTGGAGATATCTGGGATTTTTTGACGTGGAGCCAAAACGCACACAACCGTTACGGCCAATACAAGCAACCCCATTAAACTTTTACGTTTGCCTTTTCCGGGCCTTAAGCTCACAGCAAAATAGTTTCCTGTGGTATATGTAATTATCGATGTTTTGGATATCATTTGGAAACGTTCGGATTCCGACGAAGTTTGACGAGCGGCTCGCGGTGCACACAGTTGACGCACCCGTTGCTGCGCTCAGATCTAATCGAGAAGCCTTTGTGGGCAGTCGCTACTGTAGACATAAAATACATTACTATCGAATCCATTGTAACATCCAAATAAAGACGAAAAGAACTTACGTTGTACATGTTATTATTGTGGGCTAGTAAGGCCACATTAAATAAAGAACATTACATTTTCCAATGGCAATATTAAGTATTTATTTATTTACGGCCATTTAGACTTTTACATACATATTTATGACAATATTTACGAAATTATACTAGCAAATAGTGCAGGAAATGACTTATTGAAACACTTGCACAAAAACAAATATAGATCAAAAATACTATTGAATTTGATCCACACAGTATGCAGGCACGCTCTAAGCAGATGCCTCTAATTCACACATCCGCCCTATGGACACTGTAACGCTGACTGAAATATTGGCTAAGAAGGGGGGTAGCGCAACACAGCATAATACCCCAAAAATAAATAACGAGAATACTTTCGGCCGTAAAAATATAAAATTGTACCTTCTCTTAGTTTCCACCAATATATTTTAAACAAAAAAATGAAACAATACAACTTTGTATAAACCACTTATATAGTGCGTTAATCCTACCGGTTTCGGAATAAAAGTTCCTTCTTCAGGAAAAGCTTATACTAATTTGACAGTTTCAAATAATGTTTTATTACGGTAGGGATGGAGCCCTAGTTTTGTTAGGCCTAGGCCTTGGGGAAAAATCCCTCAGGGCCAGTGTCATCTTAGGGGACGAGGAGGTCGCTTTAGAGAAAGGAAGTTCTGGGAAAGAAGAAAGGTTGTGGAAATCTGGGGGTCAATGTGTCCAGGAGTGACGAACATTTGAATGACTCCATCACTTCCACTGCGGTGCAAAGCGATAGGTCGAGAGAGTTAAAAAGTCTCCCTCAATCAGTCTCTCCTGATTCGGCCCGCCATGCATTAGATCAGCAGTCGTCACTAATGTTATTTAAAAAAAAAATTATGTAGATCTGTAATGGAATCTTTTAGTCCAATTTTCATCCATTTCCCGAAGTACAGAATTGTGTGAATTTTCGGACATGTGATAAATATGATTACAATGCATACAATAACAAAAATTAACCAATATTATAATTTACTTAGTACGTAATTAGCGTATTTTTTGGTCTTTTTAGACTTTTTTTTGCCTGCCCATGCGCTCACTGTGCCATATCAATGCCTTCAAATTTTCCCTGGGTCTTCTACGGCCTCCCTGAAAGTCTCAAATGACCACAAGGGGGTGTTATCGTCGACGTACCTATGACCTATGACCTCCACTATGCGCGCGTTCAAAATCGACTTAGGATGTGTTAAAAAACCAGCCGGGCGTTTTAAAATCAATTGTCAATCAAATAAAATCAACGTTTTAAAATCATAAGGGTAATACACAAAATATTTAAAAAAAATAAAATAATACACGATAAAAAATACATTTAAAAAGGAAACGGCAGAAATTTGTGCGGGCCGCACAAATATGTGATGCGGGCCGCAGCGGAATTAGATGGTCAAACGCATTTTATTTTATTTTTTTTATTTATTTGCTATAAAAGTACATTCACAGTTTAAAGAAGCTTTGACTATCCTACTAGGATGGTCTCCCGTTCTAGGACAGTCAAATTGACAGGTTTCGTTTACCTTAGGTATTTAGGTACATGATCGAAGATCATGTACATATATGTAGTATTAGGTAAAGTTAACATTCAACAAATTATAATATATGATACATTAGGATAGAAGTAGTAGACTGAAGAAACAGTGTTTTCGAAGTGAGTATGCAAGAAAAAAAAAAGAAGACAAGACCTGCTAACAAACGCAGCAAACCACTTGGAGTGACTTATGGCAGGGGTGTTGGTTATTCAATAAATATTTCCCCGGGTGGCACTATCCATACCCGCCTCCCCAGTTAGAATACATAACAAAGAAAATTGCTAAAAAAGTTGGATTCCTAAAAAGGATCAGAAGTAACATCTCAAGTTAACGCGCATTGTTTCGCATTTAAATTATTGTTCTAGTGTTTTATTCATATGTAACGAAGCCCAAAATAATAAACTACAGGTTATATAAAATAGGGGGATGAGGATGATTTTTAAATGCAACATTTTTACTAGAGTGAAAATAGTGTTACAAAACTTAAATATGATGTCAACAAAACAACATAATAATATATAATACATTAACAAAGATATACAAACATAAAAATAATATGCTCCCAAATTATCTGCAGAGTAATATTATGTTTCAAGAAAATGTTCACAATTATCCTACAAGAAGACGCGGAGACTTCAGGCTTCCCAAAACTAAAATTTCGTGCACACAAAATATCGCGTTTTATAAAGGGCAAAAACTTTATAACAGCCTGCCGAATGCCGTAAAAGAAGCCTCAAGCCTTAGCACTTTTCGTAGGATATGTGCATTAAATGTAAATAATGTTTTTTGATTTGTAACAACCTTACCAATATTATTTTAGTCGCATCGTTATATGTTTTCCTTAAAATGTATTTTTGTATAGTAATCTTTTTTTTCCGCTTAAAATGTACTTCTTACTAGATGTATGAAAAAATTTGCATTAATCTAAAAAAATATTCAAAAACATTCATTAACTTTACTTAATACTACAAAAAATATGAATGATCATGTACCTAAATACCTAATGTAAACGAAACCTGTCAATTTGACTGTCCTAGAACGGGAGACCATCCTAGTAGTCAAATCCTTAAATTGTGAATGTACTTTTATAACAAATAAATAAAATAGTACTGAGAAAGGATGCTATCGTGGAAGGATTTAATTTCGTAAAGAGAAACCCTGAATATATTATCTAAGTAAATATATAACATTATTGGTAAAGCTTCCATAGAGAACGCACTCGGGTAAAATATCAATGTAAATTAATTTGAATATACACGGAATTAATTTGTCGTTTAAACAATCCGTAACATATAGTGTACTTCATATTAAAATATCAATCTGTCTGCTGAACGCAGTTCATGAACTAATCTATATCTACTTGTATAAAGAGTTACTGGCGGTGTTTATTAATGCGCCGCGGCGCTCAGTTCATTCGGTGAACAACCGACTCCGGCGGCGGACGCGTTGTGTTGTATGACTCGAGCGATCCTGGCGGGCGCCGCTCAAACTATTTCGACAAGTGTCTAAACTGTGCATTATAACTTTTCAGAAAAGCGCTGTTCACATTAAACCTCGTAAATAAATATTAATACGAAGATAAACTATTAAATGCTAGATGAGAGATTTTCCTGGATTGGAAAACTTGATTTAACTAATTATAAAAAGCGATCTAACAAATTGAAACAATGTGAACTTTTTGTAATTGCTTTGAACAAATAATATTTTAAATCTCATTATTGTTTTTTTCAAATATAACTGTGTATTTGCAAGTATTTAAATTATTGTGAAGTGTTATGTTACAAGTTTGCGAGCTTTCTTAAGTGATAATAATAAACACATTATTTGTAATAATTTTTTGAAATTCGACCATCAACCATTTAAACAATTGTATCGAACAATTTAATTTGTGGATAGGTGTAATAATTTTTTTTGTGAAAAGGTTGTATTAAAAAAATAAAGTTTACAAGTTGTAAAGTGGAAAAGTGGTTATGTGCCAGCAACACCCCATCTAAGGACCTTTCATAAGGGTTGATTTATTACAAGAATTTTTCTTACACCAAGGTAAGCCTCTCATTAACATAATTGCGTTTTAACTTTAATAAGGGTGAACAATTTATTTTAAATGTATAAAATTAATCGTTCACCTGTCGTAAGCTATTATTTAGATATTCGTTAACAAACTGAGTATTTACTTGAAAATTTGATGATACATGTGTAAGTCATCTGATCCATTGAGAATACATTGATTAAAATCAATGATTATTTTATAAGTTAGGTTTTCTCTTCGATTTACCATATTATTTGTCTTACTCCAGAAAAAAGTAAATACGAATAGTTATACATAATTTTGCCAATTTATGTGCAATTATTATGCCAGAAATCCTGTAAATTCAGGTATTTAAAAGCATGCATCCATGCTAATAATTTACACATTAAAATTACAGCTGGCTGATAAAATATTTTTTTATAACATTACAATAAAAAAGTAATTTATTTTGTCATTCCACCGATTAAAAAATATCAAAAATTTGAACTTACATAGATAATCTATCTATTGTGATCTTACTAGGTTTATATTTTTCAAAAATCTTAAGAATTTAATATTGAAAAGTAACGATTATTTTACATGTCGAAGTCTATCTATTTTTTTTAAGTTTCAACAATATTATCATTCATTTGGTAAATATGCATAGAGTCCACCTCGCGGATATTACGGAACGTTCGTGTTGTTGAAGTTCGATGCACGGATAATATGGAATATTCCTTTTTTAACTAATAGACCATCAAATCATTTGTCGGACGTAGCAAAAATAAAAACCAAAAAGTACCTACTTCGAATTATAGGGTAGAGATTCAAACTACGAAAGCTACACAATATATGTCATCATAATTTAAAAAAACATCCCAGGTTTTGAATGGTTTGTTTGGCAAAGCAGGGTTTGTCCGGCGGGAATGTGTAATTATTCTAATACATTTCTTTCCATGTGCTGATATAAATACAGGTACAAACTTGTCAATAATGCATTCACTTTGTTTTATACGGCAATAATATTATGATTGGCAGCATTAATTGATTATCTATGAAATGTTAAATAAAAACTATTCAAAATGGCGTTACCGCGTAAGTGAATTAATTGAAAGCAAAATTGAAATGTTAAATGCATATTTTTTTATATTTTTTTTTCTCCCCCGACATAAATACTCATTTTTCGTAATAAAAAAGCTAAATCTAACTGTTTGAATAAAACATATTCCGTATTAACGAGTAAGCGGTGCAATGCATAAGTAATATTAATTTGAGTTAAAAAAACCCAGATTATTTGTGTACAAGTTGTACTGTGTAATTATTATGTATAGGACAGTTTGATAAAACCTTTTACAGGCGCAACAGCTGTCACGCCTAATAACAATAACAATAACTTGTTTATAAATGAACTGGTTTTTTTTTTAGAATTAAATAATAACACAATTCTTTATTTTTCATTAGATATTTACGTGTACACTTTTTTAAATAACAATATTTCGGAAGATCAGTCATTTGGCAATGAAACCAAATTTTGTGACGCAGACAAAATATTATTTCAAGACAAAATAATTTTAATTAAATTTGAAAATCCAACTAACAAAATGTCAATAAGGCTCCACCGACAATATAAATGAGTTTCATGGGTTGATTATTCAATTCACGTTTATGTTTTTCACGGCAGATTGCCTCAGTAGCTCTGTTGATTGGACCAATCGCTCGATTAAACCAAGGCACTGGATTTCACCCCCACCCCTTGCGGAATGAACCTATTTTCTGATTCGTGTAATTTGGTAATTAATTCTGAACTTTAAAAAAAAATTTTTTGTAACAATGTCTTTTTATTAAAAACCCATAAGGCCTCGAGAACTATTATTCAAAAAATTCTCTGTATTATTAATTAGACGAGAAGAATCTTTGTAAAATTTTTAAAAAATTAAGGCGTCCAATATTCATGAAGTCTTAGAAAATATTTTGCGGATAACTTTTTACCTCTGGGAAATATAAAGGAGCGTCTGCCAAAAGCAATTTTAGTTACTTCTTATTTTCTTAGCAGTTTCAAACTAAAACCTCGAATAATTAAAAAAAATAATAATAATTACTATCAGCCAGCTTCTTTAAAGTTCCTAGTGGTTAACGAATTAGGTTTCAAGTTATCAAATTGAGAAAGTAGTTTATTCCCGTTGCGCGTTGCAGAAAAAAATACATTAAAACTTAAAAAAAAAACTCGTATATTTTATTTTTAACCACTTTATTAGAATTATAATATTTTGTTACCCTACGTAGTTAGCTTTTTTATATTAGCTCCACACAGGTGGCCCTGGGAAATTAATTCCCCTCAGGGCTAATGTTATATTTGAGGATGCTGTGTGGAGGGTCTTTTTAAGAAAGGAAGACAAGGAAGTTCTGGGAAGGAAAAGAGTATAACGGTAGGAGGGTTGGGTAGCATTCTGGGGGTCAGTTTATTCAGGAATCACGAACGTGCGGATCTATCCCTCTTAATAAGGTGAAAGGCGATTTTCCGAGAGACTACGGCTGGAGATGTCAAAAGACTCCCTTAACAATTATCTCCACTTCCGGCCTGCCATGCAGCTGGTGAACACCAAACTTAGCGAACCACTTGGGAAGACCTATGTCAGTGGTGTTGGTCATCCAATAAATGGTTTTCGGGGCGGCGGTACCCATACTGCCTCCCAAAGTTATCTCAGGATAGTATATTTTGTTCAGATAGTAGGTATCTTCTCCGTGATAGTATATTTTGTTTATAAACTAACAAGAATAGACATTGACATAATAAGACAGAACATCAGAGAGGAGGTTAATATTTCCAAACACATAAAAAATGTTGTGTGAGACATTGTTTGAAATAATATTTTGCTTTAGGTTTTACATAGAAACAAAACTTTTTGTACTAAGATTGTTCATAATTTATCAATATATTTTAACGTCGACGGGCTTTGGCTTAACTAAAAAACCAGTCCTCACAGCACAAAATGGAATTATGAAAATTATACTTCAGTCTTCAGGAGTCCCCATCAGAACTCCTGAAGACTATGTTTGCCCTGAATTTAGTGTCTGTGACACAAATGTATTCAAAAGATATTCTAAATGAGGCATTCGAAAACCAGGATAACTTTACATAGACAAATTCGGGCCGATTCACAAGGTCCGCATTACAACATACATTCCACCAACCTACATAAAACGAACTTCAGACAAAAATATATGATAAATGAAACAATTTAATTTTGTTTGAACCACTTTTATATTTGAGTAAATCCGACCGATTTCAGAACGACCGTTCCTTCTTCAGGGCAAAGTATACTGATTTGACAGTTTTGAAATATGGATGGGAACAATGTATTATTATGGTAGGGGTGGAGCAATGAAGAGTGGGTGAAATTACCGTTCCTTCTATTAATTAAGAAGGAAGGGTCGTTCTGAAACCGGTCGGATTTACTCAAATATAAAAGTGGTTCAAACAAAATTAAATTGTTTCATTTATCTATAATGGATAACCACAAAGTTATAGCTTCATTAAAAAGTATAAAAATATATGATTTTTTTATTTTAACTTTTTGAGTAAAACCTAAAATTGTAAAATTTAATTAAATGAAGACAATATAAGTGAAACTCAATCGAAAATCTAGAAACAGAAAAATCAGAAAAAGATATTGACACCTCTTTCCGAGCAAAGCAAGAGGTCCTAGGTTCAAGTCCCAGGGGTGTTAATATCTTTTTCTGATTTTTTTGTTTCCAGATTTTCGATTGAGTTTCGCTTATGTGGTCTTAATTTAATTAAAAATATATGAAATATTTCACTTTTAAATTATTTAAAATCTTCGCTCTTGCTAAAAAAAAATCTTAAAAAAATAACCGACTTCAAAGGAAGCATAAAGATATGGATTATGGACATGGAAGTAAAAAATAGATACACTTTGCAACCTAACAAAGATAAAAGCTTATATTGTATTTTCTTCTGGATATTGCTTTGTAAGTTTCCTCTCATAATATTTTAATATAGGTTACTAATTACTTGTAATTCATACACAAAACCATTTACATACAACGGTGTGCCCCAGTAACGTGACATTATTTTCTTTTCAATACTTATAAAAAATTATGAAGCAGAGAAGATAAAAAATATTTAATAAATCCGTGAAACATGTGTAAAAGTTTCACCTACATACAAAGGGATGATGTATTATAAAGAAGATATAAAAACTAAGGGTGGCTGCACCAACTATCGCCAATTTTATCTTAAATTGTATTTAACTAAAGGAATTTAAGTCACTAAATACATTTAACTTAAATGTGTTTAGTTTCGTCCTGCACCAAGCAGTTGGAGCGGTTATTTAGTCAAATACCATTTAGCGTCGGTAAAACTGTTACCGCCGTTAACGAGTAGGTAAAACAGTTGCATCGTTCCTTAGCACCACCCACACGCACATTTTTTGCACAGCGACTTGAAGTGGCGAGGGGCTCGATCGCTCCAAATTGACTGTGTGGGGGGTGCTTAAATTTACGAGTGTCAAAATATTTTGAGGTTATGTTGTGATTGCGTATAGAAATTAAGTACAAGAAACAAAAATGAATCATCTAGATTGGAAGAAAAAATAAAACAAACATAACTACAAAATGGGGCAAAAAGAGGTTTTGTTGTTAGATTTAAAAATAAAACCAATATCTGAGTACCTAGTAATTTTGTTTTTTAATTCTTTTATGTAGATTGTTAACTAATATAAGAATGCTGTAGGTATCATTCAAGTTTACAACCTTCCAAAGTATTCCTCCATAAATAAATCAATACCTATTCCTCAATAATGAGTATTGGAGTATTGCGAGCACCTCGCTGTTGTGCTTATGTTAATGTTCAGAAATCTTTGAAACTTTCTGGCACCGAGTATCAAATAAATTTGTTCTTGTGTTTACTTCTCTCACTATAAACGATCCACTTATAAAATCTTTAATTTCTTCGTCAACTTCAGAATAAAAAACCCAAATGTCCATCGTGAATACAAATTAATAAATGAGACTTCTTCTTCTTCTTCTTCTTGTGCCCTGTCCGTTCAACGGACGTTGGCTATCATGTTGGCTATGCGGACTTTGTTTACTGCAGCCCGGAACAGCTCCACGGTAGACTGGCCATACCACTGTCTCAGGTTTTTCAACCATGAGGTTCTCCTTCTTCCAGGGCCCCGGCTTCCGGCAATCTTTCCCTGCATTATGAGATGCAGGATCTCATACTTCTCTGGATGTCTCATGACATGTCCAAGATATTGAAGTTTTCGGATTTTTATAGTTTTAATTACATCCTTTTCTTTATTCATCCGAACCATAACATCTTCGTTTGTAACCCTGTCCATCCAGCTTATTTTAAGTATTCTTCTGTAGATCCACATCTCGAATGCCTCAAGTCGCCTAATAAGTTCTTCAGTAAGCGTCCATGCTTCCATTCCGTAAAATAATATCGAAACACAGATATGAGACAGATTTCAGAAATATTTCTAATATTAGACAATCGGAAATCGAAGGAATAACCTAAAATTTTGTTGACAGAAGTTGCTCGCTAAACATGTTTAACTTAGTTAAACAGCCTTTTCTGGGTATTTAACTTTGACTGTTCTTTAAATGCGTTTCACGACTTAAATTTTGTGGTGCAAGACGCCAAGTCGACCTCAATCAAATAATGTGTTTAACTTCATATTTAAATCAAATTTAACTTTTGTTGCAAGCCGCCCTTAGACTTGAACCAACAATTTCGCTGGGTAGTCACACTATCAGAAGCAGCTGACAGCTTATAGAGACTTAGAGCAAGTGGTTTCAACACATCTGCCCTGATGATGGACACTGTAACGCTGTCCGAAACGTTGGCAAAAAAAGGAGGTAGCGCAACACGGCATAATACCCCAAAAACTAATAACAAAAATACTTTTGGCCGTGAAAATCTAAAATCGTATCCAAGTGGTTTCCAGTTCATATTTTTTTTTTCATTTTCAAGTTCTGTTATCATTTCATTATAGGTCAGATGTTTCACGGAACTGAAATAATCAGAGAACCTTGGTGGAACATTCAGGGAAGTTAAAATTTAACTTTGAAATTTGATGAATTATTTAAATTCTGTGAAACAACTCGTCCCTAGAAATTGTGTAGATATGTCACTCGTTTTATATCAGGTGACCGGTAAAAATCATGCAACTTCAACGCTTCCTTTGCAAAGTCGTTAAAAGTGATTAAAACATGTTAAATAGGTTGCGTTAAGTTAGGTTACGGACTATTATTCCATTTTTTTCATATCTTTTAATGACTTTAAAAGGGTGTTTAAATGCCACTTCATTGAGTTGTCGTAGAACCCATGCTCACTGTGAAAAAATCTGTAAGTCAGGTACCAAAATGTTGGGTTTTATCATACACACTTCATACTTTGACGGCCGGCGTGGTCGAGTGGTAAGGCTCTTGACTCGCAATCCGAAGGTCGAGGGATCGAATCCTGGCGTGGGCAAATCAATTTTATTTGATTAATTTTTATTAGTTTTTTCACAAACAATTCAATTAAAAGTATTATAAATTATATTTGCGGCTCGTTCCAGAGTGGAAGATACTCTGAGTGAATAATTCTGAGTGGTAACACCAGGGTGTAACGTTGCTTAAAATTTTTAGCCATGTTTGGTGACCAGATCTGAATAGCTTGGTACTTCCCCAACTTCCTCTTCCCTATCTCCTTCCCCTCCTCACTACCTTCAGCCTCACAACATACCCCAGTTGGGAATGCCATAGTCTCATTGGCTCCAGACGGGAGCAGCTAGGACTCTTGTGAGTTATTCATATAAAAAAAGGAGTTGACCTACCTTGCAGTCATAAGGCTGCATTGTTTTAGCTTAGTGCGCGGCATTCTCAGTGGATCTTAGGTATGGGGACCAGAGAACACCGTCTGTACTACCTATGCAGATGCCCCTGGGAAGACTTACTTGCTTATTTAACGACATTTAAAAAAAAAAAAAAACCTTTTACAGAAAACACCTAAGTTGTACCTACAAACTATGAAAATCGAGCTATGTTAATTTGAGTGTTACTCATTTTTATTTTATTTTTTTTAATTTCATAAAATTTTATTAGTTACAGATTTTTGTTTTTTTTTTTGGCTACCACACTAGGCTAATGCCCGTATTGTGGTAGTCGTACATTTAATATTTTAAATAGGAATTAATAAATACTACTTTATTGAAACAGATAATTAGACATACTAAATAAAAATTAAGAAATACTCAAAAGTAAGTGAAAAATAAACAAACAAAAAATCATATTTTAAAGAAAAATGGAAATTAAAATGAAAATTGAAATTTTGAAACAGATAAACTGATAATAAAGATAGTGTTAAGGGCCCGCAACCCGGATTTGTACCGATTTATTACATATTTCCCTTAAACACGGTAAGTTTTAAAGCTCTTAAAAAAATATATGTTATTCTTGAAGATAATATCTAGACTTTGCCCGCGCCGAAACGAAAATTATATAAAATTCCCTCGATAGAAAAATATCGCAAAGTATGCTCCTAAAATTATTATTAACACGTTTGTTTCAGTTATTTTACAAGTTATATATAAGTGTTTCATTAAATGCCGTTTAAGATCATTCCTGCGAGATTTTAGCTCTATTCTAAACGAGTCATGTTTTATTAAACATTTTCGCAATTTTCGCATCGATTTTGTCGCTGTAAATGTTAGCGCTCTCCTCTAGCATTCGTAATTTCGTATCTCTCCATCTTCTTCTTTTCGAGCCCGGTTGCAAAGCCTTAAGAACTCGAGTTAATAAGAAATATAATAAGAAAGTAGCTTTTTTTCTACTTAAGCAACTTGCCACTGGTTTGTCAACCGATGTTTAGCTTTGATAATAACGAAAAATATATACATGATATAATTTTGAATTAAGTACGTTTTATTTAAATGTATTTAGGAAACATACATAAAAACATTGTACATAATGTACATTCCTTTTAAAATATATCTATAAATATATCATTTTTAAAGAAAAGGAAGCAAGCAGTTTTTAAAAGTTATAATATACTAGAAGACCCGGCCACACGTTGCTGTGGCTAACGAAACCTTACTAACCAATGCCCTCTGTTAAATCAAATCCTCACCACACTGCCCGCTGCCCGCTACCGCTTGGCCAGGTAAATTATGTATTTCAACCAATTTACACGAAACCTTAACAAATTATATAGCTAAAAACCTTTCTCATGAATCTCACCAAGTTGCCTCTAAAATCGTGAAATATTAAAAATTTAATGGCCTTTATATATCTATTGGTGAAAACCGCATGAAAATCCGTTGCGTAGTTTAAAAGATCTAAGCGCACATACAGCGTAAGCGACTTCATTTTATACTTAGTAAAGAAGATAAAGATATAAGTAAAAAATGATTTAAATTTTTTTTAAATTTAAATGGTAAACATTTAAAGGGTACAGTGAAAAATGTAAAAATCTCTAAGGGTATATTAGTAAGGTTTGTAGATTCGCACGAGCAAGGAGTTTTGTGAGAATTTCGATTTGAAATGTTGTGTGTAAAATAAAGTATTTGATCTGGTATTGCGTTCAGGGCAACGAAATGCAATCCTTTCTAATAGGGTTAGCAGTCAAGTGTAAAAGGTATATTGAATGGTTCTGTGATGCGGAAAATGAAGATTTGTTTGAAGGCTTTTTCTAATATACGAGTATGTTCAACTAGCTTATTCTCGGCATGCGTTGCTATGAAAGAAATTGTTTCTCCCTGCGTGTCCTTCCCCTCTCGCCTTCCCATTCCGCCTTCTCCAACTTTCCTCCCCCCACCCAGGGCTGGGCAGTATTAAATGTATTTTGTAATTGGTATTTCAATTACCTGCTGCTAAGGTATGTATGTATGTATGCTATGTATTTCAAATACTTATGGCTTCAAAATACATTTAGCAATCTTAATAATGATAATGAAAAATAAACTGACATAGATAATAAATAGATTAAACACGCTAGAATCCTGTACTATTGTCCTATTTTCCTGTGCTATAGCACTCTTACATAGCACTTATCAAATTATATTATACTTGTCATTGCTTTGTATTGTACATTTTTGTACCATTGTATTAGATCAAGCACTACAGGAATAATTTGATGAATACTAGATTATTTTTAACTGTAGAGCGCACTTGAAGTGAAATAACACAAAATTGCGCTGTACAAATGTCATCTATGTATATAAGGTTGTACCTCTTTTCAAAGGTGGGGATCACCTAGAGGTTAACAATTACAGACCCATATCTTTACTCAATACTCTCTCAAAATTGATAGAAAGATTGGCCAAGTCAAGATTAGTTTCATTCTTAGAAAAATACAAATTACTCTCCGACAATCAATTCGGTTTCAGAGCAAATAAAGGTACGAGTGATGCTGTTTTAAAGGTATTGACCAAAGTTACAAGAGCGCTGGACTATGGCAACAAAGCCATAGCGGTGTTCTTGGATTTATCAAAAGCATTTGACACTGTTTCCCACGAATTGCTACTTAAAAAATTATCATCTTTAGGCATTTATAATACAGCAATGGGCTGGTTCAGATCTTATCTTAGTGACAGAACACAACAAGTGGAAATAAATAAGATGTTAAGCGAGAGTAAATCAATCTCCTTTGGAGTCCCGCAAGGTAGTGTGCTTGGGCCAATATTGTTTCTTATTTATATAAATGATTTATATAGTCTGAATATTCCTGGTAACATTGTTAGTTTTGCAGATGACACTGCCTTAATATTTGAGGGTAAAACTTGGAATGAAACTTTCAACAAAAGTAATATAGGTTTAAAAATGGTAAATAGTTGGTTAAACAATAATATATTAACTTTGAATGCACAAAAAACCAAATTTATCACTTTTAGCATTTCAAGTAAAAGTCAGCCTTCTGAAACTCACAACTTGATTATTCACAATTGTTTTCAAACATGTAACTGCAACCCTTTAGAAAATGTAGTCAGCATCAAATACCTTGGTGTAAAAATAGATACATTTTTGAGATGGAATGATCATATTAATATGTTAGTAAATAATACTAGGAGACTTACCTATATCTTTAAAGAACTGAGACATATACTAGACAAAGAAAAATTAAAAACTGTTTATTTTGCAATAATCCAGTCTCTGCTTTCTTATAATATTGTGTGCTGGGGATCCTGCCCAAAGACTTATATAGAACCACTTAATATTGCCCAAAAAATGATTCTTAAAGTTATGTTCAAGAAAAAAATTAAATATCCAACTCATTTACTTTTTAAGGAATGTAATGTAATGAATGTAAAACAGTTATATATTACACAAACGCTTTGTAGATTTTTTAATAATATTAATTTTGCAGAAAGAACACAGCAAATTCGTACTACGAGAATTGGCTCTGGTCTGAACTTTATGGCAATTCAAACTAAATCTTCTTTTGGTCAAAGAAATTATTTTTATCAAGCTCCACTCATATTTAATAGCCTTCCAGAACATATAAAGTCATCTAATTCCTTGTACACTTTTAAGAAGGATCTTAAATTATTTGTGTTAGTCGAGGATTGCCAATTGATTTTCTCTACTTTGTCCTTTCTAAATTATTAGCTAAATGAGTATGTTTATAATAATAAGATAAAATAATATTATTTTTGTTTGAACCGTTTTTGTTCATCTTCCTCTTGCCAAATCTACAGCATGTTAAATTATATACATATATTTATTATTCACAACTTAATCCTTAAACAAAAAAAAAAACAAAAAACAAATCTTTATTTTATTTTATTTTAAATCAGATCTCAAAACTATGGTCATCCTAAAAGTCTACATTAATGTAGTACCTAGCGCCATCAGTTTAGTAGGTACCAGTAGGTACCCATAATCTAAACTCAATCTGTAAGAAATACAACAATATTGTTCTTTCAAAATCTGTATAATTTTGTGTTATTTTGTTAACTTGTATAATTATTGTTAACCTCAACACAGGCTTGTCCTAGTGAGGTAACAAATTGTATTGTAAACATTTTTACCTGCAGTGTAAAGAAACAATAAATAAATAAATAAAATAAAATAAAAGTGAATCCTTGATTCCCTTGGTCACTCCATAACTTTAGAACGACTTTACCTATTTCATTGATTTTTTTACAGTTTTCTAATACTTTGTAGAAGGTTCTTACGGATAGAAAAATTAAGCAGAAAATTGGATAATTTCAGAAAATTTAACGACTATTTTAACTTCGCACTTTGGATGAAATTGGATTTAGAAGGCAGCTGTTTTTTTGTAACAAAATAATTGTTTATGGATTTTTTTAAATTATAGATATTTTAAATAGGTACCCATGTTAGGTATCAGATTTGATCGATTGTTCTTATAATAAACAAAAATGAATATTTTTAATATATGAAAAATGAAAATTTGAATTAAAAAATTGTAATAGCTGGCACGCGAGTTGTTTGAAAACTGAATATACTGAGAGTGAATATATAGAACGCGGGAGGGGGGTTGGCGGGACGGAGGAGCGGGAGAGGAGAGTGGGTAGGCGGGGAAGATGGAAGGGGAACGCGGGAGGGGAAGGGGATGCGGGAGGGGAACGGGGACACATGGGAAAGAACATGCAGAGAGAAACAATTTATTTATTTGAATATGGCATTGCAACGCATGCCGGGAACCAGCTAATGTTATTATAATAATAATTATTATTATCTAACACCTAAGTCCTATACCACAAAACTTTGCATGTGGAGCGGAGACGAGATGTGTCTTCTGAACAATATGATTGGTCAATTTTTGCACGTCTCTGTTTCACTCTACTCAGCTTTGCTTCTATGGAAACGCACCCTTAGATAAGGGCTCTTGACAATTTATTGCAACCAAAGGTTCTACCAAAACCAAAAGTATTTTGTAATTTGTATTTTGTATTTGAAATGAAAAAATGGTTAAAATACCGTATTTTGTATGTCAAATACACGACTTGAAAGCATTTTGTATTTCGTATTTTAAATACATGCGAAAAAGTATTTTGTAATTTGCATTTCAATTACAGCAATGCATGTATTTTGCCCAGCCCTGTCCCCACTCCACTACCCCCCTCCCGAGTTCCCCTCCCCACTCCAAGGTTCCCCTTTCCCCTCCCGGTTACCCCTCCCCCCCTCCCGCGAATCCCATATCCGAGTTCCCCTCCCCCTCCCCCCTCCAGCATTCCACACATTCAGTCCTGGTACATTCAGTTTTCAACAGCTCGCGTGCTACCAATTGCAATTTTTTATACAAATTTCATAATATCATAGCTCACCAGTAGTTTTATACAAACCTTGTCCTGACAATAACGAATACTAAAAAAAGAATTATCCAATTTGGTGCAGTCGTTCGGAAGTTATGACGTACATACATTTCGGCGATTCATTTTTATTTAAAAAAATATATATATATATATATATTAAGTAGATTAGAAAAATGTTTTATAAGTTTAACAGCAATAAAGGCCAATTTTATTTTATTTTTTATGTAGAAGATAGATAGATAAAGTCTTTAAATAATAATTTAGATCTAAATATTTCAAGGTCTCCGCATTTTCTACTCCTTGAGAATTCAGGCTATCTCCATTGATGAATTATATTAGATGATACACAAAGCGAAAAATTGGGTTTCAATTTTTCACCTCCAATTAGTACCTACATTTGTTCGACCTCCAACGCTCTCAACGATCGAACGCCTAACGGCTGGAAACTACTGATTCCGTTCCCAGCGCACTGCTGCTCGCGCGATAGTAGTGGAACATGCTTCGACAAGATATTAGTACAAAATAGTGCCTATATGACTATCCTTTCATGGGTCTGCTGTATTACAAAATAACAAATATCGTTGCCTCGTTAACCTTAATTTTTCCTGACTACTTTACTTTCCAACTTCAATTACCCTCACAACATAAAACAAATGGATTCAGACAGTTAGTACTCTTGTGCAGTATTCACATAACAAACAAAAATAAAGCTTTTTTTACATTAGCTCCACTCAGGAGGCCTTGAGGAAAACAATGTCATCTGAGATGCTGTGTTGGTCTTGAAGAGACCCATGTTGTAGAAAGGAGGAAACACAGATGCCGGCAAATCGTTCCACAGCTGAAATGTTGAACACAAGAACAAGTCGAAGAAGAGACCCGTTCTCATATGACAAATGTTAACCGTGTACAAATATTGGGCACGCGTTTGGCGTGTTTCTCCCGACTATGCACTGGTACCGAAGGAATCAATGACCGGTTGTAATGTAATACCGGTAGAACAAGGATAACCGACTTTTTGAGGGAGAGGTCGATTCAGACGGTAGTCGATGGTTTCACCTCTTCCTCACACTCGATAAATGCTGGCGTCCCATAGGGATCGGTTCTGTCTCCGACTTTGTCTTTGTTGCACATCAACGACCTTTTGTCATGTGCACCAATTCACTGTTACGCGGATGACAGTACGGTCCATGATAGCTTTTTGTTTGACAAGCCCCCAAAGGGCTCACAAACCCCAACGGCTCGGAGGGATTTGAAGCAAATAATGGACGGTTACCTCGAGAGTGTTTTCTCTTGGGGTAAAAATAATCTCGTTGAATTTAATGTTTCAAAGACCCAATCTTGTCTGATTACGTCTAAAAGGGATCGAAATGAATATCTAGTATCCTTCAACGGAAGCAATTTTCCGAACAGGCTCTCCATTGATATGCTTGGTGTAACCCTAAGTGACCAGCTCAGGTATGGGGGCTCCATCGAAGCCAGAGTAAAGTTAGCCTCCCAAAAACTGGGCGTACTGTACAGGGCCCGCAGATACTTTAATAGTGCACAACTGCTAACCCTGTACAAATCACAAGTGCGCCCCACGGTTGAATTTGGCAGCCACCTCTGGTCTGGAGCTCCAAAATACCTGAAAAAATACCATCGACTCTGTGCAGAAACGGGTGGTCCGTTTAATAGATTCTCCCATCTTAACAGACGGATTGCAATCTTTAGAGCACAGGCGTCGGGTGGGAATGATATCCTTGTTCTACCGGTATTACAATGGAAGATGCTCCGAGGAACTAGCATCATTGATCCCTTCGGCACCGGTGCATGGTCGGGAAACACGCCAAACGCGTGCCCAACATTTGTACACGGATGACATTTGTCACATGAGAATGGGTCGTTTCTTCGACTCGTTCTTGTGTTCAACAGCTCGGCTGTGGAATGATTTGCCAGCCTCAGTGTTTCCTCCTTTCTACAACATGGGTCTCTTCAAGACCAATGTTCATTCCTTCCCCTCCTCAAAAAGACCCTCCACACAGCATCCCAGATGACATAGACCCTGAGGGAAATTATTTTTCTCAGGGTGTGGAGTTAATGTAAAAAAAAAAAAAAAAACAGCATTCCCACCCGACGCCTGTGCTCTAAAGATTGCAATCCGTCGGTTAAGATGGGAGGGTTTTCTAAGCAATAGATATGTCGTTAAGTACGAGTAATTGGTGGTTCATAAAAAGTGAGCATTATGTAAACCAAATACACTTTCATTTTTATAATTTATTAAAGTAATTTATTAAATAAAGACGGATATTATTTGTTTATACAGGTCCAAGCTTTGTTTAGAAAATACTACTGCACAAGATCCGTGAAAAATAATTGGATAGACTGATTGAAAACTTCTCCCAATACTCTATTTTGATGAAAATTTATTATCTTTAAAGAATTAATAACGACGGTAAAATTAGCTTTTCGATATCTCAGAAACAGCGAAGTTATGAGCTTTCAAACGGAACTTGGGTAAAATGTATGCAAAGGTGTATTGAGACGTCACAGGAGATACGACTGAATACAATTATTCATAATTTTAACGGAAATGCTGCAGTAACACCGCTCAAGTACTGTCATGTCACAAGTTTTTACGCTGACCTCAAATTTCAACGTTCTGACTGCTTGAATTGCCTCCTGTAGGTTCTTATTTGTTTTTTATTTTTTTTTTTTTATAAATTTTTTTATTTATTTTTCTTTTTTAATTCGTTTATTCCAGATCTCGGGGAGGGTGGTGCAGTCCCACGAGTTCCATATTATACATATATAATACATTAAATTAAAATATTTCAAGATGAAAGATATTTTTTTTTTACATAATGAAAGGAAATAAATAAAAGAAAATAATAACAATACAAAAATTAAAATAAAATTTGAAAGAAAAAAAAAAGTTAACTTTTTGTTATCTATTTCATCAGGAAGTGGCTCCATCGCTTATAAATGGGACCCTGCCAGAAGTGGAATGCTGCCATCACAAGAGTGTTTTCGCTCGAGGCCGACCGCGTTCTGTAGCTGGTGATCCGTTTTTTTATAAGTGTTCGGAATCCGGGAACGCGCCCTTCTTCAAACATCTCGTTTGCACTGCAGTACCAGGACAACCCAAAAAGCGTTCGATATGAATTGTTGTACTGTATTTCCATTCTTTTTAGTGACGCTTTGTTGAAGTTGGTCCACAACTCCGAGGTATATAGGCTCGTGCAGTACGTGTTAAAAAGTTGCCTTTTTGCAGCTGGGCTGCACTTGTTAAATCTTCGAGAAATCATATTTGCCCTAATGCACAGTGATCTTCTCTGTCGCTCAATATCCGAGTCATCACTGAGGTCCGCTGCTACGATGTGTCCCAAGTATTTGACCTCGATTTTTTCTATTATTTTTGTGTCGTTTAGACTGACGGGTAATACTTTCATGGTGCCTGCGCCTGACTTGAATACGAGCAACACAGATTTAGTGGGGTTATAGACCATATATATATTATAATTCAAAAAGTTATGTCGTGAGCATGCTCTAATTAATAATATCATCTAATTTTTTTATGAATTTTATTGTAGGAGACGACCAAAGACTTGTAAAAGCAGTACCAATTTTGAAAATGACAATTCAAATAATTTTTTGTTTAAAATATTATTTTAAATGATTGGTACTTAGAAAGAAGGACTGCGCGGCACGTTTCGGTCCGTTTCATGCAAAACTTAATTTTGGATTTGAGGCCAAAATATCCTACAAAAGTGAATAATATTTTTTTTATACAAAAAAAAAATGTATATATCTCTCTAGTACTGATATGCGCTTTTTTATTTTTGTTTTATATGAAGATATACAGGTAATAATAATTTTTTTTCATTTTGGAAGAAACTTCGGATATTTCTGTCAGGTAATTAGAATTATTAAAAATATATTGTGCCTTATGCACTAAACAATGGATATAAAATAAACATTTTAACATCGTAAAAAAATTAGAATAATGGGGTAGTAATTTCAATTATTCGGCTAATTTGTGTTCCGACGTAAATAGGTCATTTGTAATTTAAATTCATCCACATAAATTTGTTTAATATTTTGTAATATTTTCAATATTTTTTTTTATTCCAATGTCGTATGTTTATTTTTCAATATAGTTTTTTTTAAATAAACACATTAATTTTTTTTCTTTATATGTTTTTGGGATGTTATGCCGTGTTGAGTTGAGCTACCTCCTTCTTTAGCCAACGTTTCGGACAGCGTTGCAGTGTCCATCATCAGGGCAGATCCGGTAGATCATGTGTAGTTTTTAGTGGTGAAATGTGTCCTTATTTACTTGGAAGCGATACCGTGTCACCAGCTCCACTACAGTCACCGGTACAAAGTAACCGTGACAAGCAGCGGCGTCATTGCCGCGGACCGGTATAGAAAGTTCACTAAATCGTGGTATTTATGCTAGCCTGGGGCACGTCCCCTTCCGAGTTGCCGACGGAAGTGGCTCCATCTTTTAACGAATTCTAAAATTAGAAATCACAATGATAAGAATATTACAATTAGAATTACAGTAAAATTATTTTTTAAATGTTTATCATATACTCACAAATAATTGTCCAAGTTGTCTCTAAAATCATGAAATATTAAAAACTTTAATGACCTTTGTTTCATAATTTAAATTAAAAAAAAATAGATAAAGTAGCACATATCCATACTAGATTTTGATATACCCTTTGATTACACAAATAATTTTTCATTTAGGTTGGGTATTTTGGCCTCAAAAAATTAAGATTTGTGTTAAGCCAAAATGGACCGCCTATCCATTTCCCTCGATCTCTCCTTCCAACTTCCAATTTTGAAAATGAAGTCCCTTGAATTCAAAGCAAAAGTAGCTACTAGAATTTATCGAAGGGAGTTGACAGACACATTTATTAATAGCCCATGTTTTGGGTAAGTTTTGTGCTTTATAAAGTTGTGACTGAAAATATAAAAGTGTGACTCTTAAAAAACGCTGAGTGGTTTTTAATAGAAGGAACGGGAAAAATATCAGCTGGAAAATGTTTTTTTGGTTATCGCCTGACAGCCTGTCTCTCTTCTTGTAGACGTAATCTCAGTTTTCGATCATTCTTATCAAAAGGCTGCACGCCTGTTGAAGGGGAAAAAAAGAAGGATTATAATTATTATATTCAGTTAACTTACCGTGGCTTCATGGGCGACAATTGTTACACAGGAATTCAAATTTAACGTTGTCTTTTCAACGACAATTTGGTTTTTCTTGTTACATTTGGTTAGATATAGGTATAGGTAGATAAAGGTATTTTTTGACACCCTTATCATCTAGCGGTATGTAATATAATTTAAAACCTATTCTCATACCTACCAAATATACATAACAAATTTCATGAAAATCGGTCAAGCAGTTTCGGAGGAGTGCGACCACAAACACCGTTACACGAGATTTTTATATATAGGTATATGTGTATTTTTGTATGTATATGCATATGTGTGTGTGTATGTGCTTACGTACGTGTGTATATATCTTGTTATATTTTACCTTAAAATATATTTTATTCTTTCTAATATCTTATAATTTCTATTTCAAACCTATAATTAGTTCTAGTTCTCACACTGTATAATTTAAATCATGTATGATGACCTTAACACGGGAATGCCTGGTATGGTAGTAAAAAAAAACCTAAAAATTGTTCTTTCAAGAAATCAATGGAATAATTAAAAAAAAAAGGTAACCATTAAATGCCGATCTAGGTGCAATTCAATTTTCTATCAATAATAAACTGACAAACATGGTAGTCGTTCTCTTCTGCTGATCACAATTTGTTCAAAAGCTGAGACGGACTTAAAATCGGCATTTAACAGGGACCTTTTAACTATAAAAAAAAAAACAAAATGGAGCTGAATGGCCAATCTTTTTTCTTAATTTTTTATATATCTACATTTCAAAAGTAGATAATTATTTGTACATACTTTCTAAATATATACAATACTAGCTTTTTCCCGCGGCTTCGCTCGCATGGTATTAGGGGGGTTCCCACTCCGCCTCTTCCACCTTCCCTCTCCCCACTCCACTCCCCCATCCCCTATCCCCTACCCCTTCTCCCTTCCCCATCCAACTTCCCCTCCCCCCACCACCTCCCCCTTACCCTTCTCACTTCCCCAAAGCTAAAGAAATACTAATAAGATGACCAAATGTATAGGAAAATAAAACACTGAAATTCGACCTCAAAAATATGGCAAAAATCATCTATCAGATTGATTCAAAAAGTGTTTCCTAGTCTACTTTACTTTTCTGAAGGTTTCACTTCTACCGCGTGTGAAAATCGCTCTCTCTGATCTTTTTTTTAAAGAAAGAAAAGATTTCCCTGGTTACGAATAACCTGACAATATTTGAAAATCACCTACTACCACCACAGTAAGCGGAAAATGTTGCTTGTGTCATGATGGAAGACTTCGCCTGCCGAGGAATTGAACGCGCGGCACCAGGATGGGACTCAAACGCGATGCCAACTCAGCCACTGACCGGTCATTCTGTTAACTATATTATGTTATGCAATATATCGGAACTAGCGTCATTGATCCCTTCAGCACCGGTGCATAGTCGGGAAGCACGCCAAACGCGTGCCCAACATTTGTACACGAGTGACATTTGTCACATGAGAACGGGGCGTTTCTTCGACTCGTTCTTGTGTTCAACAGCTCCGCTGTGGAATGGTTTGCCGGCCCCTGTGTTTCCTCCTTCCTACAATATGGGTCTCTTCAAGACCAATGTTCATTCCTTCCTCTCCTCAAAAATATCCTTCACACAGCATCCCAGATGACACAGACCCAGAGGGAAATTATTTTCCTCGGGCCTCCTGTGTGGAGTTAATGTAAAAAAAGGGGGGGTGGGTAGAAACCTGAGGCTTAGTGTGTCCAGGAGTGACGGACATACGAATCCATCCCTTCAACTGAGGTGCAAGGCGATGAGTCGAGGTATACTTTTATTTTTTTTATTTTTTTTTTATTCCAGTTAAAATAAAACTACATTTTCACTCATTTAACTAGAAATAATTAAACACATTAAGATAAAATAAATATTTCAATACAGTGCTATTCTATTTCATTGTTTTGTTTATGAAGAATAAATATAAATAATTGTTTTTTAAATTTACCCAGCTTCTTTTCGTTTTTAATGTCATTTGGGAGGCAATTATATAAGTTGCCCCCCTCGTAACCAATGGATTGTTTACCATAGTTAGTGTGGATGGTATTTAAATGTATGTTATCGCGTTGTCGTGTAAAGTGTTTGTGTATTTGGGACGTTTTAATGAATTCTGTGTTTGTGTGTACGAGATTATTTTGTATTTTGTATATAAGGAGACATGTATTGTAATCATATAGTTTTCTTAATGTTAATAGTTTTGTTTCCATATATAATTTTTTTGTGGATGTTCTGGGCTTGTAATTAAATAGTTTTTTGATTACCTTGTTTTGTATTACCTGTAATTCATTTATGTGTGTTTCACATGCGTTTCCCCAGATTTCAATCAAATAATTTAAATGTGATTGTACGAGACTATAATATAAACCTATTTTTAATTTATTTGGCAACAGATATGATAGCCGGCTAAATACGCTAATTAAGGGGATGATTTTATCTTTAATACCTTGTATGTGTTGTTTAAATGTCAAATGCTGATCAATGCACAACCCAAGATATTTTTCCTGGATCAGGTTTTGCAATTCGTTGTTTTCAATTTTTAAGGGTACATGAGGAGGAATTATTTTACGGGTTGAGCTTAAGATCATGTATCCTGTTTTTTTAACATTCATTGTTAAAACATTTGATTGGAGCCAACTATTGATTTTTTCTAGATCTGTTTGTGCATTTTCTAGTAAGATATCTAAATTTTTACCCCAGTAGAAAATTGCTGTATCATCTGCGTATAAAAAGATTTCACCATTTAAAATTAATTGCGATATATCATTGATATAAATTTGGAACAGTAGTGGACCTAGTATGGACCCCTGCGGAACTCCATAGTTTATTGGAACGTAGTTGCTATTTTGATTGTTAATGCTAACGAATTGCTTTCTTTTGCTAAGATATGATTTGAGTATATTGAGAGCAGGACCAACTACACCAATTTTCTCGAGTTTCTGGCTGGAGGATCAAAGATCTCCCTCAACCAGTCCCTCACGATCCTGCCCACCACGCAGCAGGTGGGCAGACGTGTCGGCCACCAAGATCTGGACAAGCCTCATCTCATGAACCCGAGCATGTTTGCTGAGTCACCAAACGTAGCGAACCACTTGGGTGACCTGTGGCAGAGGTGTTGGTTATTCAATAAATGGGTAACGCTGTTATTTTAAAAAGTTATGTTTTGAATTCATCGCATTGTACGTACATCGACGTGAATTAAATAATATATTTTCAACTACCCATGTTCACAGGTATTTGTGAACATTTCCCATGTGTTAAGCTTGACGCGTGGGATCGTAAAAATGTGATGAAATGTTATTTTGTATTCGTTCTGGGAATAATATCGTAATTCAATAAAGGGGATTCACAACCTGATTCGTTTTTGACAGCATTTTATCAACTCCGGAGATTTTGGAAATTATAATATAAAAAATGATCTAACGTTATTTTAACAACGGCGTCCGTGGTCGAGGGGCAAGGCTCTCGACTAGCCATCCGGAGATCACGGGTTCGAATTAGTGGATGAATAGAGTGGATGATACTCTGAAGGTGAGCGATAGAAAAATCCGTTGCCCGTACCGACCGCCGGTATTTGCCGATAGTGTACGTAGTGCTGTAGAAATTTGTATAAAGATATAG
This sequence comes from Limnephilus rhombicus, assembly GCA_929108145.2. Taxonomy (NCBI): domain Eukaryota; kingdom Metazoa; phylum Arthropoda; class Insecta; order Trichoptera; family Limnephilidae; genus Limnephilus; species Limnephilus rhombicus. The sequence continues at coordinate 8,011,119 of OV815293.1, forward strand.
AAAAATCCGTTGCGTGCCGTGCGTGCGTGCGGTCGGCGCGGATAGATGGACGATAGCCCTGATGTAAGATCATAATTCAAAATTGAAATGTTGCTTGAAATGTCTTCAGCCGTATTTGCTGACCAGATCTGAATAGCCGGTACTTACCCCACCTTCCGATTCCTCATTTCCTTCCCCTCCTCTGTTACCTTCAGCCTCGATTGGGGAGCTACTGGATCCAATCGGGAGCAGTTAGGTCTCTTACGAGGTATTTAACTAAAAAAAAGGTAGGGCTAAATGTTACTGTAGTGTTCAATCTATTCACACAGTCAACCACTTAACATATAAAAAAATAGTTTCCTCGATATAATGGTGAAGTTCTTTGATTGTCGCTTTTGTGAGCTTTGCGGGATATAAATAATAAATACAATAGTTGCTACGGTGGCGGCACGGCGACGGCATGGCAACGACACTGTACGGCAGATGAAACAATAAGGAATAGTCCAGTCAAGGAAGGAGGTGTAGAGTGCGTAAGCAGGGACCTAAGCAATTCCTTCAGAAAGTTGTTCAGAGTGCTTAGGGTGTGAACATACTAAAAGTCCTGACGTCTATGTGGTGAGCTAGGGGGGCGGAGGGGGGGGGGGGGGGGAGGTCCCAATTTTCGGGTTTCCGCTTATATCTCAAAAACGGTACGTCGCAGTGGAAAATTTTCTTACAATAAGTAAAACCTTATATAAGTATCTACAATATTTATTCATTGCGTAATTCTCGAAATCCCAGCAGTTTTTGAGTTACACGCTTCACAAATGTAAGTACCTAGATATTTTTGAAAAAAATAATTTTACCTCACATTTTTTTTCAAACATTCCTTCATATTGTCTAAAATATTCATCAAAGAAAGAAATTTTTCTGAAAAAAGTTGTAAAGAATTTTATTTCCTTTTAGAATACATATGCAAATTCATTCCTGTACTGGAATTGCCGTCCGCGATAACAACATGCCGTGGACGTCAATGACTGATACATTTTGCTTCTTCGTCGCCGTAGTAATTATAAAATCAAAGCACAATATGTTTTAATATTTATGATATAAGCGCAGTTCCTAATTAATTAAAATTAAATAACTATCGCCCATCTCATATGCATATGTTAGAAGTCAACTTGAATACAATTCTCCCGTCTGGAACCCATATTACAATATACATGTACAAGCTGTTGAAAGAATACAAAACAAATTCTTACGTTTCCTTAATTTTAAAATGGGTATTCCAGCAATTATGTTGAACTACAATACTATTTTGAATGATATGAATATGCTCAAATTGTCAGACAGAAGAACTTTCACTGACTTGGTATTTCTGTATAAAATTCTAAATGATTTAGTTGACAGTCCGGTATTGCTCGAATTGATAAGCTTCCGGATCCCACCACGTAATACTAGAAGTCAGGATTTATTTCAGTGCAGTAATTCTGGAACTAACTACCATATGTATTCCTCTTTACCCAGAATACTAATGGAGGGAAACAATTATACCAAGTCAGTGGACATCTTCAATTTATCTTTAAACAAATATAAAATATTGTTACGAAGGCAGTTCAGTTATGTACAATAAATACTGTATATTTCTTACTATTCATATGTAAAAGCCCCGAAAAAGGGCGTTAATAAATAAATAAATAAAATCTCATAGAACCTTAAATAAGTATTCCTAGTCTATCTATTATGCTTCCTCGTGATATCCTTGAATACGCACAAAATGTCGATAATAAATCCGAATTAACATTAGGAAACTAGTTGCGCACAAGTTTTTTTATGACATTGGTTGCACTGCTAGTTACACGTGTAAACACAGTTTCATCATACACGCATTGGTTGTATGCCACAAAATTAGTATCACTAATGCAACTAATTGCGAAGTGTAAAAATGTGATGCAACTGGTGTCGCGAAACCATTCCAGCCGAATGGATATGGGTGTTCGTTGTAACGGAGTGAGAGATGTATACAACAACAGTTTGCTTTTCGGGAAAAAGTTTTGGTGTTGATGGTGCCACTGTTGCTGTGATACGGTTGCACGATAGTAAATTTGCCCAATTTACACCGTCCTTTTGGTGTGACGTAATTATTTGTAACAATCATGCAACTAGTTGCGTAATGTAAATTAGGCTTAATTGACACATCCAATTAATATTGAATGTATTCAAAGCACCCACCCCAACGAAGAATTAATTGAACATTAAGGTGTGTTTTATTTATTGCGTGCACGGAGATGTAATTACCGTTTAGTAAAATTGATTTATTTCTTAACACCTGCCGCTTTGTTAACATATGTACATATTCAAGGCTGTTTTTGTTAAATTATGAAGATTCATGTAGCCTTACTTTTTCCATTCTCGTGAGATAAATAAACCGCTGGTTTTGTTATATTGAGAACGCTAAAAAATTACGAAAGCATTGTAAGACCAATGTTCATTCCTTCCTCTCCTTAAAAAGACCCTCCACACAGCATCCCAGATGACATGGGCCCTGAAGGAAATTATTTTCCTCAAGGCCTCATGTGTGGAGTTAATGAAAAAAAAAAAGTAAATATATATGTATGTATATATATATGTATGTATATACGTATATATATTATATATATTTGTTTTTTGTATATTATTGTATGTATTAGCCACGGACATATGAATGAATCTGGACCTGCCCTAAGTGATAAAAACGTATTATTTCCCCCTCCACATGGAGCCGGCTGGAGCTCCTGCTTGGAACCGGCTCGCTCCATGGGGAGGGGATAGAGCCTCGCTTGAATCTAAAATGTGTGACGTCATTATTCTTGCCGTGAACAGCGCGAAGCTAACATCCATACATTTAACGAAATAACACGCCAAAACGGTAGCTTGTGCTTTACAATACACCTACATATCAATGCGCACATAGCGAATGTGGGCGGTTCTCCAGTGTGCTCGTCGCTGGTTACAGGGGTAAGTAAATTATGAAACATTTGTAAAAGTGTTTTAACTAAACACGGCCACAAAATATTGCTATGTGTATTGGGGCGAGTCTTTTTGGGGCGAGCATTTGGCCTTAGCAAATATGTTATTAACGTGGCAAGCAATTCGCGCTCCCATGTAAAAAGGTCTATTCATTCAAAGCAGATTTTGCTTTTAAGAACTAAATGGTGATATTGTAATGTGAGATGCCTATATACTGTCAGATTGATTGTTTAACGAATCACAGTCATCTTCCTCTCTTCGCCCCCCCTAGTTTGGTTTTACCTCTCGTCTGTATCCTCTGGTCTATCGAATCGTGATGTCTATGGTATTAGCCGTAAATGTATTTTAATTATTTTGGGAGACGGATATGGGTACCGCCGACCCTGGAATCATTTATTTGATTACCAGTACCTCCGCCATACGTCGTGTAACCCAAGTGGTTCGCCATGTTTTTTGATTTAGCAAGGGTGCCTGGGTTCGTGGAGTGAATTTTGTCGATGTCTTGGCGGTGGAAGCGTCTACCAACCTTCTGCGTGATGGACCAAATCAAAAGAAACCTGTTGAGGCTGGCTTTTAGACTCTCTCGACCCATCCCCTTGCACCGCAGTTGGAGAGATGGATTCATTGGTTCATATATCATTGGTATTCATTGGTTCATCGTCACTTCCGAATACATTGACCCCAGATTCCCACCCACCCTCATTCGTTTTCCTTTTCAGAACGACCTTTCTTATTCTTCTTTAAAAAGACCCTCCACACATCATTCCTTAAGATTACATAGGGCTGAGGGAAATCATTTTCCTCAGGGCCTCTTGTGTAAAATTAATTAAAAAAAAACGGCACCTAATGTTCACTTATTAAATAGGTGGTGTATACAGAGTGATTTGTTTTCATCTGAAGAAAATTTTTCCAAATGTCTTTTCCAAAATTTTAATTACAATATCCCATGATTTTTCACAAGTCTGCTCCAATCATGATTCGACTATATCCAGAGGGTGTTGGTTGTCTTTTGTCTTTATAACAGGTTAAATTACTTCTCATTACTTATTTGTTACAAAATGTTAACAAATTTCTTAACCGATGGGTATTTTTTGCTGCTTCGCTAATCGATATAACACTCCACGATATAAATAAATCATAATATATGAATAAATCGGAATAATAATCAGTTATGTACGATAAATTCTCTGTAATTTTTCTATTTATATGTTAAAGGACCTTAAAAGGACGATAGTAATAAATAAAAAGGGAGGTAAGATTAATGCGCTAACCGAAGCCCAATAATCGAACCAGAAAATTCCTCAACATATTTTGGCAAAAATCTAATTCAAGGAAATATTTTGACGCGAAGAAGGTTGGAAGTGAGTTACACAAATCGATCATACATGTGGTTAGTCTGACATCTTAAAAAATAGAAATTTGAGATAATTTTGCAGTCATAAGTTAACCACTCGGAACCATTAGCTAACTTTCACTATAATTTATTGTTGCCAGACATGCGTATGACGTAGGAGGTGTACCTGATTAAAGTGTATCTGGTACAATTCTCAGAGTACTCATTAACACCACCAACCAATTCAGGAAAAACTTGTGGTGAATTAAACAAAAGTTGATGTTTGCAGTGTCAATTGTAGGATACTTCAAAATTTCATACTAATGCATTAGACTATTGACACCGCATGCTAAATAAGCGAACCCAGCTCATTTTTTCTACTCATTAAAAAGGAAAATGCTTTAATAATAATTGTACTTAAGTGGATACATTTTTCGGGAAAGGCTATCTTACTGAAAGACAACAAATTGTAAGAATAAAATCCTACCGGTCGGAAAAAATTTATGCAACAAGTCGAGTTCTACGGGGTTCACACCTTGGCCCAATATTATTTATCTTGTTTATAAATTATCTGACAAAAATATTTCATGATGAATTTATCTTACTTTTTGCTGATGACCTCAATGTGTTTAGAATTATTCAAAATATTTACCATTGCAACATTCTTCAAGATAATATCTACAAATTGTTAATTTGGTGTGATGAAAATAGACTTTACTTAAATATCACAAAATGTCAAATAGTTAGATTTTCTCGAATAAAAAATCCAATTATCTTTAATAACAACATTAATAACAATGCTTTTGAGACATTAACACAAATTAAAGACTTAAGCATTACTTTTCAATCAAATCGTTCGTTTACCACATAACAGAAATCTCTAATAAGGGCTTAAAAATGTTGGGATTTATAACTAAGCTCACTAGAAAATTTAACCATATAAAGTATATTAAATTGTTATATTTTACATGTGTTAGAAGTCAACTTGAGTACAATTCTCCCATCTGGAACCCATATTATAATATACATGTATAAGCTGTTAAAAGAATACAAAACAAATCTTACGTTTTCTTAATTTAAAAATGGGTATTCCAGCAATTATGTTGAACTGCAACACTATTTTAAATGATATGAATATGCTCAAATTGTCAGACAGAATAATTTTCAATGGCTTGGTATTTCTATATAAAATTCTTAATGATTTAGTTGACAGTCCGGTATTGCTCGAATTGATAAGCTTCCGGATTCCACTATGTAATACTAGAAGTCAGGATTTATTTCAGTGCAGTAATTCTGCTAACTACTTTATGTATTCCTCTTTGCCCAGAATACTAATGGAGGGAAAAAATTATACCAAGTCAGTGGACATCTTCAATTTATCTTTAAACAAATATAAAATATTGTTGTGGAGGCAGTTCAGTTATGTACAATAAATACTATATATTTCTTACTATTCATATTAAAAGCCCCGAAAAGGGGCGTTAAAAAATAAATAAGTAGAATAAATTACATTTATCTATATAACATAATATATAAATTAATCCCTGTTTCCCTTGCTCATGCCATAACTTCAGAACGACTTTACTTATTTCATTCAAACTTTAAAGATTTGATGTTTGCATGCCCGCGATGTTTTTATTTATAAAAATGAGTTTTGGCATCATGAAATGATGAATTGGTTACTATTCATCCAATTGCGATGAAACTTTGAGGATTTGATGTGTGCATGCCCGCGATGGTTTCATTCGATGGTTCATCCGATTGCAAGGAAACTTTGGTGAGTTGTTGTGAGCACGCCCGCGAAGGTTTCTATATATACTAGTGAGCTCTGGCATTATGAAATTTGTATAAAAAATTGTACAGGTGGCACGCAAACTCTTTGAAAACTGAATATACCGGGACTGAATGTATAGAATGCGGGAGGGGGGAGGGAGAGGGGAACTTGGAAGGGAGAGGGGAACTTGGGAGGGGGAGGGGAACTCGGGAGGGGGGTTCACTGGAGGGGGAGGCGGGCGACGGGAATGGAGACAGAGAAGGCGGAGTAGGAACGCGTGGAAGGGGAGGCGGAAGGGGAACGGGATGAATGAGAAAGGACACGCAGAAACAATTGTATCAAAAAGCATTACAATAAACAACTTGTTTTCGAAATAATATTTTTTATTATTATTTATTCCAGTTCGAATTGAATATTCATAGCTAAGACAGGACAACGTCTGTCGGGTCAGCTAGTTAAACTGGTTAATAATTGATTATTACAGCACTATTCCTTAATCTCCTTTACTTTTTATTATCGCAATAGAGCTAAAAAAATTATGTAATTTCATGTCATCTGTGTAAAATAGGAAATTGGAGTGATTTATAACACGTTTGTTCTAGTTTAACTAATCTTGTTAGAAGTAAGGGGAAAGTAGCCATACTTTGTGCACACTAGACAATCTAGACATGTTTAGGGTACAGAGGTTGATTTTGAAAGTCATCTTACGAAAACCATCTGTATTTCCAACAACACAGCTATTTGACTCTTTTAGGGTTCTCAGTCTTAATAAAATTTTCAAAAAGAACTCATTATTGCAAACTCATAAAGATCATTTCAATCCATCAACAACAACATTCACAAACATAAACAACCGACAACGATCACGGGGAAATTTAGAAATTCCAAAATTTAAAACGAGTGCTTCCCAACACCATTATGCTTATCAAGGTATAAAATTTTTCAATGCTCTCCCATATAAAATCAAGTCTGAAAAAAATTATAAAGTTTTTAAATTCCAAATAAAATCATTAATAGACCAACCCGACACTAATTATAAGTTTTAAATTCATCATCACAATAATAACAACAAAAAAAATAAACTAGAACATAATCTCTAAAAATATTTCATCACCATATCAAATTTGAAAGCAAAGTACATACGCATTATTTGCAGGCACCAAATTGTTACAACTTTATTATATGTACCTACTCTGACAATACTGTCAGTTATTATGTCCACTTGTCTCCATGAATATATATTTTATTAATATAAGTACTTGTATACTCTGTGTAACTATGCATTTTACAATGGCACTCCAAAATTCAAGCACGAGAAATGTTTTCTCCATTGAATTGGGTAGTTTCATTAAAAAGAAATTTACATATTGTTATTAGTTTTAACAATAAAATGTTTTACTATGAATCTGTATACGTATGTATTTTTTTTAAATAAAAAAAAATAAAAAAAGTTTGTCATATTAAGCCACAATTAGTTTATCACTTCGGTGGTTTGTACCAACTCTTAACATAATTACATTTTGATTGATCTGTATCATCTTCCTAAGATACAACTTCTTAATAACTAACTAACTTTTAATTTATTTCATCCTCTTCCGCCTTTCTTTACACCATTTATTCGTTCATTCATTGCATGGAACAAATTAAAGACGATTTCTCATAGGGGGTTTCTGACATTATATTTTATCCAGATATGAGATCTCAGCGTTACATCCATAAGAGATTCACGAGAATCTTCAACTTAACGTATATTTCGATTAAATTACAAACCATGCAATGAGATTAGTAGGTTTTATTTTGAGACGTTAACGTCATTTTTTAAACAACTGTATTGTTTACTAGTACGAAGCAGATTGGAATACAATTCGACAGTTTGGTCACCGTACTATAAAGTCCATTCTCAATCATTAGTAATGGTGAAAACTGCCCTCGAATATATACATTATAGTAACTTACGCCCCGAAACTATCAAATTAACTGATGTGTTAATTTTTACATGTAAAACGATTAAATATTTAATTGCCAGCACTGAATGGTTGAAATAATTGACATTATTTTACCTGCCATGCAATCTGGAAGCAAATATACTTGACCTCAACAACAACTTCAATATTCCACTATTCACAAATTCCTAGAATTAATCACCTTGCGAATAAACACTGCGTACGTTTATGTAGATATACATATTTGGTGTTGACAATTTTGCAAGTATCAAAAGGCAAATAACTTCGATTCCATCTTCTAATAATTATAATAATAATAATATATCTTTATTGAACAAAAATTTAACGATTTATAACTACAAGAAAAAAGTACATCTTACAATATTTTAAAAGTAACATTAGTACAAAAGTTAATAACAAAAAACAATATACATATAAACAGTGGGTAATTAGAGAGTAGAGATTTATAATTATAAATTAAGGTTTCTCGTAACCTGCCTCACTAGGCTAGCCTGTGTTGAGGCAGTTATTTTACATCAATTTATAATGCTGTGAAACATGCCTACACTTATATTAGAATGTAATCACAAAATAGATTGGTTGCATTAATAATAACAATAACATTGGTACAATAATAAAAGCATTGGTTCATTACTAATTTTGAATTTGGGTGAGTGCACCGGTAAATGCTCTATCATTATTTTTTATCCAAATTTTTATGTTTTTTTTTTAATTTTTTTGTGAATCACATTTTTTATACTAATTGGAAGAATGTTGTAAAGTCTTGTTGCAAGGTATCTGAAGCTTCGTTGACCAAAAGTAATATGAGTTATGGGAATTTGTAGTAAATCTTTGATATTGTTTCGAATACAGCGAGAATTTAGTCTTTTTTCTTAGTATTTATGTATGTTTGTGTATAAATGAGTGAGGATTGTTTTTGCATATATCTGACGAACGTCAAACACATTCATAATATTAAAGATAAAGTTCGAGTCCGTAATTAGGGGTAGTCTAAGAATTATTTTTATAATCGTTTTTGTGCCTTTATGATTGGATCTAGTGCTGATGCAGTATCGCCTTCCCATGCTATGATACCATACTCAATAATAGATTGACAGACTGCAAAATAAATCATTTTCAAGTGTTGCAAGTCGAGAAAGTTTCGTATCGTTCTGAAAAAGTGCATGGTTTTTCTTATTTTGTTTTTCAATTATTTGAGTGTGAAAATTCCATTTGAGATATGGATCAATTGTGAGGCCGAGATACTTCATCTGTGTAGTGCGCTCAATGTAGGGACACTGACAAGATTCATCGGAATTCATACATGTGTGTATTCTAATAGAGGCATCATCATGAGGTTGACCTGTTATATTTATGCTTGATGTGACATATTTAATTTTCTCGGTGTTCAATGCGAGTGTATTTGTATCTAACCACTTTTTTACAATGTTTATTTCCGTTTCTGCTTTATTGTAGACAGCTAGCCAAGTGTCAGCTTCAAACAATAAAACAGTATCATCGGCAAAACTAACTATTTTTCCCTGAATGTTAATGTTACATAAGTCGTTGACTTTAACTTTTAATTAACTTTTATCATTATTTTTTTCTGTTTATAAAATCTTCTCTATTAATATCCGATAATTAGTGATTTAGCAGGGGTGCCCGGGTTCGTGGGGTGAGGTTTGTCTAGGTCTTGGAGGCGGATGACCAAGACACACTGAACCCCTGATTCCTATCAACCCTTTAAACCATTTTCCTTCCCAGAACTCTCCTCTCCTTCCTTTCCTTAAAAAATCCTCCTTACAGCACCCCCAAAGATGACACAGGCCCTGAGGGAAATTATTTTCCTCAGAGTCTCCTGTATGGAGCTCATATAAAAAAAGATACCTTACGAGTACCAATATCTATATTTTTTTTTGTTTTATTGGTTGTAACACACACAAATATTTTGTATCCATATTTCTACATTCTTGATTTTATACATTACATTTTGTTTTGTGTCAAGTCTTATCATCTAAACTGTATTATTTAATTTTTATAATTTAACTCAATGAGCACATTCCCAAAATTATTAGTAGATAACAAATCGTGTTGAAAATTGTACGGTCCTTGTACAGTGCGTAACAAAAACACCGTTTAATGTTGGGGAAGAATAGTTATCATTTAATTAAATTACACTATTTTTTATTTGTATAATTATATGGTGTAACCCTAAGTGACCAGCTCAGGTACGGGGGCTCCATCGAAACCAGAGTTAAGTTAGCCTCTCAGAAACTGGGCGTACTGTACAGGGCCCGCAGATACTTTAATAGTACACAACTGCTAACCCTGTACAAATTGCAAGTGCGCCCCACGGTTGAATTTGGCAGCCACCTCTGGTCTGGAGCTCCAAAATACCTAAAAAAAACCCTTGACTCTGTGCAGAAACGGGCGGTCCGTTTGATAGATTCTCCCATCTTAACAGATGGTCTGCAATCTTTAGAGCACAGGCGTCAGGTGGGAATGCTGTCTTTGTTCTACCGGTATTGCAATGGAAGATGCTCCGAGGAACTAGCGTCATTGATCCCCTCGGCACCGGTGCATAGTCGGGAAACACGCCAAACATGCGCCGAATATTTGTGCACGGTTGACATTAGTCACATGAGAACGGGTCGTTTCTATGACTCGTTCTTGAGTTCAACGGCTCGGCTGTGGAACGATTTGCCGGCCTCTGTGTTTCCTCCATCCTACAACATGGGTCTCTTCAAGAACCGTGTTCACCCCTTCCTTTCCTCAAAAAGACCCACCACACAGCATCTTCAAAGATGACATAGGCCCTGAGGGAAGTTATTTTCCTCAGGGCCTCCTGTGTGGAGTTAATGTAAAAAAAAAAAATATCATGCTATTCTTAAATACTGTAAACAATTGTAAAAGTTTATGTAAAAGCCAATTAGGGCGTTAAAAAATTATAAATAAATCTGCCTCGCGTCGTACAATATTATTCAACTGACATTCCTTTCTTCCTTCATTTGCAAGCACCAAAGTGTGCCTTTCTCAGCAACAATAAATTTTAATTCAATTAAATTTAGAACCAGGAAACTGGAGGGTGGTTTAGGTGGTGGAAGGACAATTTTCTTTTAAAAAGCCAACCCGCCATTCTTGCGTTTAATTTATTTCACAATCTGTCACCCCTTTCTTACCTTCGCAATCCTTCTTTAGGGTTGAGGGTCCAAAGTTACCCTAGAACACATAAACAGGGTTCAAAAGGTTATTCGCAGTATCATAAATCCACTTAGATAGGCTTCAGACCAACTACCCAGAGTATGCAATGAATTTGATAAAAGATAATAATAGACAAACACAGCATTACGTATTACTAACCAGCTAATGAGATTTCATAAACACTAACCCAGCATCAGTTTCAAAATAGGCATAAGAGATCATGAAACTATTTCATCAACCTATTTTTTTTTTTTACATGAGCTCCACAAAGGAGGCAAATAATTTCCCTCAGGGCCTATGTCATCTTTGGGGATGCCGTGTGAAGAGTTCTCGGAAGGAAAAGGGTTTAAGGGGTGGGTAGGAATCCGGGGTTCAGTGCCATCCTGGTCATCCACCTCTTAGACCTAGAAAAACCTCACCCCATGAACCCAGGCACCTCTGCTAAATCACCAAACGTAGCGAACCACTTGGGGTAATCTATGGCAGAGGTGTTGGTTATCCAATAAAGGTTCCCGGAGTGGCGGTACCCATTCCCGCCTCCCAAATTGAATACATTATACACTTATAATACATATTACAATTAAAATAGTATGTAATTGTTGTGCTTGCATAAGCCGTTTGTGCCTATTTCAGCAAAAAAAAAATTTTTTTCTTAAAAAAATTCTGCAAAACATCAAGAGATAGGCCCAATCTTGGCTATGTAAGCTCATATAATAATATCAGCCTAACTAAAAAAAAACGTGAAAATTTTATTCAATTGACAAATGGCCGCGGATGTGAAAACATTACTAATTAAAAAATTGTTCATGGAAAGAAATACACATTGTGTACATAACCTGAGAGGGTAGTTTCTGTTTTATTAATGATGTAGGAACGAAATTTGGAATTTTTCCAAAGTATTTTGAATGTTCTATACATTTCTTATTTTTGAAGGTGTCATAAAAACAAATACCATTTATAAAAACTAGATGAAATTACCTTTTAGATTTGTGTATTTAAAATACACTTAAGTTTTAAAAACTGCCATATTTTAAGATTCGACCGCGGAAAATAAAATAAATAAATTTCTTACCAAAACATTTTTGCTGAAAGTGTACAGAAATTTATAAAAAAACAAAATTTAAAAAAATACAGTCCTTTTATATAATGAATTTGGAAGAAAACTGTCACCTCAATTTTTCCTCGTGCATACAACAAAAAAAAATTCAAAAATTTGAAGGTTTTTTTTTATTGCCAAAAAAATAACCTAAAAACAATATCGACATTTATAACAGATTTAAAGACATTAATTTCTTTGATTCGTTTACGAACACGTGTATTAGATATTAGTATTTAAAAAAAACACCTCTTTTATGAAATTCTCATAAAATAAAATCCTTTAAATGTAAATTTGAATTTTCATGTATCATATAAAATACTTTTTGACATTTCAATTTTCAAAGTACGATTATTTTTATTATAACTTGACTAAAACTTATGAAAAACAACCAAAAACACGGTAAATATATCAATTATATTAATATAAGTACAGACGTAAGACTATTAATAACGTCCGATTTGATCTTAGAAACGTAAATAATAATTCAATTCTATGACTTTATTAATTTGTAACTGATATATTCCACCTTGTAATTATGTATTCCAGATAATCTTTATTCTGTGGTTGGGGTGAAGATCATTTATTGTGTATCCAAAGGTTAAGGGCTAAATAGTGAAAGCATCAGAAAAAACACTGAGCTGGGAATAAGAGTACATCTTAGCAGTAAGTAATTAATTCTCTTGTTATTATTATTGAAAAGCAAGTAATCCTAGAGAATGCATGCACTTAGGATTATTTCTTAACCGCTAAAGATGAAGATTTCCTAAATGATGAAAATAACGTATTATTATTTAGTGTATTCACTAGAAATAGAATTTTAGCTGCCTGCTACCAATACCGACCAGCAACCTGCCATCAGCTAACATATAACTCTAAAGCGGGCATGCCTAACCTGAGAAGGCCCAATTGAAGATTTATTGCGGCCCAAAAATAAATTTTCTGCTTTCTTTGTTTTGAATTTCGGTATTCATATCTTTATTTGCCACATTTATATTTTAATTTGTGAAATTAGAACTTTCTTATTATTAGACCTCGGACTCTCGATGGGGTTTTTGATTAGGGATTTATTTTCGCAATCAATTCCAAGTAGTATATTTTTTCCGAACATTTCTCCGAAGATATAATGCAACTGACCCGAGTTTTATAAGAAGAGGGTGAGTGCAAAGGACACATATAAGCTCAACATAGTTGTTGTTCACGCCTTTATTGTTACATGTTGCCTTTTGAAACTACCTGTTTGGTGCCCTCTGCCTCTGTTGAATTTACCTCGCCGCACAGGACAGAAGTCCTAAAACCGCACCGCTTTTACAGTTTTTAGTAATCAAACCGCAAAGTGAACTTTTAAATCTCGCAGCTATTCGCAAGTACCATCGCCACGCGTCATCCATTCTCGCTTATTATTTCGCGATCAAACGTTCATTCCCAATCGCCATTCCCTTCCATCTCTCCCATCTCTCCCAAACTAACATACCTACCTTTCCAGTGAACACTGAACGAAGAGGGAAGCAGTCTGGGTAAGTGCGATTAAAATATAATAAAGTAGGTAAATAAGCACCGCATACAGTATACAGTCCACAACATCCACGCAGCATTTGATCCCTCGATCTTGAGAGGGATCATTTGCTACCCGCCGCAACAGTTGTAGTTCAACATAATTGCTGGAATACCCATTATAAATTTAGAAAACGTAAGAATTTGTTTTGTATTCTTTCAACAGCTTGTACATATATATTGTAAGATGGTTTTCAGACGGGAAAATTGTACTCAAATTGACTTATAACTTAGGCAAAATAAAACAGTTTAATTCACATTATATTGTTAAAATTTTTAGTTAGCTTAGTTATAAATCCCATCAGTTTTAGCCTTTATTAGAGATTTCTCTTATGTAGTTAACAAATGAAAGATTTGATTGAAAAGTGATGTCTTAGTCGTTAATTTGTGTTAATGTCTCAAGAGCATTGTTATCAATGTTGTTATTAAAGATCACTGGATTTTTTATTTGAGAAAATCTAACCATTTGACATTTTGAGATAATTTAAGTTAAGTGTATTTTCATTACACCAGCAAAAAGTAAGATAGATACATCAAGAAATATTTTTGTAAGATCATTTATAAATAGGATTGGGCCAAGGTGAACCCTGTGGAACTCCACTTGTTGCATAATTTTTTTCCGGCAGATGATTTGAATGATTTTATTCTAACAATTTGTTGTCTTCCAGTAAGATAGCTTTCAATTCAGGCAATACCAAGCTTTCCTAATTTCCAAATGAAAATTTTACGACAAATTGTATTTAAGGCTTTACTAAAATCAGAATAAACATTCTACTTGTTTTTTTCTTTAAAAACATTGATTATAAAATATTCATAAATAATTAAATTGGAAAGAGTATTTCTACCTGACATAAATCGAAATTGGCAAGGCGATATTACAGGTTTTATTTGTGTAAAAAGTTTTTTAAAGTATTAGGCTTTCTAAGAGTTTCAGTATGGTGGATTATGCGTGGGTTTATTTACAGACAGCTTATTTCACAAAGTAAAACACATGAGAGCGGAGAATAGGGTGAGGTTTGGATGGGTTTGCCCACCTCCTGCGTGACAGGCCGGATCGGAAGGGACTGGATGAGAGACTCCCCAAGCCGGACTCACTCGATCCATCGCCCTGCACCACAGCGGTAGTGATGGATTTATACGTTCGTCACTTCTCGACACACCCAGATTTCTACACACCTCTAGTACCGTTTTCCATCCGAGATCTTCTTCTTCTACCTTTGCCTAAAAAAGCCCTCCGTACAGCAACCCCAATGATGACGTAGGCACTGAGGGAAATTATATTCCTCAGGGTCTTTTGCGAGGAAGTAATGTAAATGTAAAAAACGTAATGTAAAAAACCACCGTGTTAGTCAACATCCGCGGTTAAATTTGACAGCCACCTCTGATCTGGAACCTCAAATTACCTGAAAAACCCTTTGACTCTCAGAAACGAACGGTCTGTTTAATAGAATATTCTATCTTAACAAACGTATTGCAATCTTTAGCACATAGGGTGGAAATGCTGTCCTTGTTTTACCGGTATTAAAATGGAAGAGCTCCGAGGAATTAGCGTCATTGATCCCCTGGGCACCGGTGCCCAATTCGCGCCCAACATAATTGCACGGTTGACAGTGTCAAGTGAGAACGGGTCGTTTCTACTCAAGACCACGGTCGGGTCTCTTCAAAACCACTGTATACTCCTCCCTCTCCTCAAAAAGACTCTCCACACAGCGTCTTCAAAGATGACGTAGACCCCGAGGGAAAATATTTTCCTCCGGGCCTCTTGTGTGGAGTTAACGTAAAACAAAAATAATACACCAGTATTTTGGGGTGAATGGTTTTTTTTTCTATGAACGTTTACTATCAATAAATACAGCAAGTTAGATTTTAGATTTGATTGGCTTCCTTTCTGTGAGTACTCAAGCATTCAGCTTCCAAGACCGCCATAATAACACCGGGTTAACTCATTTGACTTTCTTCATCAAGTTGTTTTTATTGCAGATATTATAAACACCTTTGTTTTGGTCTTAATTACAACATTTCGTAATAGCAATGACAAACGTTTACCACATATATAAGAGCATCTCCATGAGTAAAAACCATAATATTAACTGATTAATTAACATGGTGGCGTCGCGTCTTTCTGGAGATAAACTATAATATATGTACATAATATGACGTATGTGAATGGAGGTCATAAATACTTTGAAATTAATAATGTAAGGTCAGGTTCGGCTAGAATTACAAATTGTTCGGTGTAATTCATAATTATTTATAACCTGAGCAACCTAATCCTACTAACTAACCTAACCTATCTACAAATAATATCTTTATTGTTATAATCTTGCAACTGTAACTAAAAATACATGTTGAAAGGGAAACCAGAGAAAACCGGAAATATGTCATTTTTAAATCAAATTTTAGAAGCATTCAGAGCGTTTAACCAGCCAGCGGCCGAAAATCCACATTTCGTCGAAAGTTGTTCTTTCGATCGTGCAGGGCGGTTACAATTAGAAAGATTAATTACTCTCCGTAAAAGCTTTTTAAAATTATAACTCAGTGTCGATTTTATTTCATTCCAAATTTGCTTTAATTTATACCTACATCCAAAAATGCTGAAAGGCGGGATGATAAAACTATGAAAATAATGTACTTTTTGTCATAATTTTTTGATTATAAGTATTTATCATTTTTCAATAATGTCTAAGTTAAATAAGAATGTTAAAAAATTCTGAAATATATTAGTTTATAAGTGCGCAAAATAAATACACAAACGGACCAATTTTCGTCAAGAAACACATGTACATATATATTTATTAATGATTTTATTTAAACTAAAATAAAAATTGTGAAACATGCGATACCCAGATAACGTGTTGATTTATTTTACTGCATGATTATATGATTTGAAATGTGTTTTAAATTATGAGAAAAAATGTTAATTTTTAGTATAATAAGGTTATACCATAGGTCATTGGTAGATTTGTTAAATTTTTGAACGAAAAATCTTATTTTGAAAGACATATTTCATACCATGTTATCATACATTATTGTAAAATCAATACGTTATCTAGTAAATGCATGTTTCAAAATTTAATTTTAATTTTAGTTCTAATAAAATCATTAAAAAAATATCCCAACACTTATTTATGACGAAAATTTATCTATTTTCTATCTATTTACGGTCTTACAAATTAATATATTTAAGTTTTTTCTTACATTCTTATTTTGCTTAGACATTATTGAAAAATGATAAATTTATTTATTTACGCCTATTTAGGCTTTTACATACATATATATAATAATATTAATGAAATTATACTAGTAAATAGTGCAGGAAACTACTTTTTAAAAAACTTGCACAAAAATAAATATAAAGTAAAAATATTAGGTATTGAATTTGAACCACACAGGATGTAGGTACAAAATACAAAAAATCCGAAATAGTTTTTTTCTTCCAGCCAACAAAATACTGTCAATGTGTTAGTCAATTTTAATAGCTTTATCAAAATATTCCCCTATTTGATGAAAGAAACTTCAATAAGGTATGCTTATATAATAAAATTGATGTACTAAATATATCAACAACATCGGAGTATTTGTTTCCAAGCTGTTGAATCCGTCGCATAGGAGTATAATATTGACTTGTTGACTTAGAATTGCTACAATAATATGGTAGGTACTGTCTTGTGACTGACCTGCCTGGAGTATAAAAAAAGAAATTACATATAATAAATCAGGGGTATCAAACATTGAATTTATATGATCAAAATTCGTATGATCAAAAAATAATTACAAAAAGTACATAATTTTAATAGTTGTATCATCACGCGTTTCAGCGTTTTTTGATGTAGGTATAAATTAAAGAAAATTTAGAATTAAATAAAACCGATATTGAGTTATAATTTTAGAAAGCTGGTACGGAGAATAATTAATCTTTCTCATTAGAACCGCCCTGTACGATCGTAAGAACATCTTTCGACGAAGTATGGATTTTCGGCCGCTGGCTGGTTAAAGGCCCTTAAGTACATGAATACATAGCATTTCTAAAAATAAACACTTCCTGACCGTTAATTGATGTTCAAAGAACAGTACAATTTCTATTTCGAATTTATTACTGATAAAAAATGTCTTTCTGTGCTGCAAACTAACTGGCAAAACTGAATTTTGCGGACTGACGCATGCGCCATGGGCGAGAGATTCCTGTCAAAATGACAGCTTTGATTTGTGATTTGTAATGTGTGATTCAAATCATGTTTTTTAACATAATTTGTATTCTAATGACGAATCCATTCTAATATCATTAGTATAATTCAAAATATTAATGCTATGTTTTTTTTAATCCATTGTTGTTATGTTGTGAATTAGGTTTCTATTATCGGAAAACAGAAAACAGAATGAGCAAAAGAATAAATAATATATTTTATACCCCACAAACCAATACTAAATTATTGCAGACACATAGCAGTTTCTTCTACCACTACAAACCTTCTACCACTACAAACTCAAATGATAAATAAAATGATAAAATATGTAAAAGAGGTAAAATTATGGTTGAATAATGTAGATATTGAAACGCTTTTTCTATAAATTTATCCATCCTTCTACAACTCACTTTCTGTAACTTTCTAAACTGTAGTACAATATGTTTTCTGTTTATTTTTTTATAATATCTAAAAAAAAAAAAAACATTATATCAGTATGTTTTTTCCATATTTTTATTTTATTTTTATAATAGCTGAAAAAAACCTTTTTCACTTATTCTACCTATGTAATACTAAGTTTTTATACTAACTTTATATTTAATATGTTTTTTAAGTCTATTTTATACTTTGGGTACTTGGAAATATAGTAACTAACTAACTAACTAACCATCACGCCGTTTCACCGCAGGGGTAGGCAGAGAGGACGGACCGCCAAACAACTCGGTCTTGGCACACACTCTTTGCCTCACTCACATTCATACATCGTCTCATACATTCTCTTCTATTATTCTGACTTTTGACGTGGCCCGACTCAAGTATCTGATTCACTTGATCGTGCCATGTCTTCCTCGGGCGTCCCCGACTTCTTCTACCATTCACATTCGCGTCGTATATTCTTCTAACACTACTTTCTTCGTTCATTCGCTCTACATGCCCAAACCATCTGAGGGTCCCTTTCTCATTATGCTTACATCAGCCTTACATTCTTTGCGGATATCCACATTTCTCACACGATCATACATGGTTTTACCACACATACGTCTCAGGGATCTCATTTCAACAGCATTCAGTTTTCTTTCATCCTTCCTCTGCCAGTTCCATGCCTCACTGCCATGTTCATACTATTTGTTATTGTATATTATGTTATTATATGTATACTATTTGCTTTTATACATTATATGTACAAAGAAATGAGAATAAATAAAGTTTAAAAAAAGGCGAGGTTGTGTGTGACATATTATTTTTTATTGACTTTTATCACGTGAATTTAACAATGGTTCCATGGAAGTGTTGTTTTTAAATGACATAAATGTCGTATGCGCGTGTCGTGTTTAGGTAAATATAAATCCAAGAAACGGACGTTTATATTACGGACGTGAGTGCTTTTAAAATATGATTTCAATGTTTTTATTAATATTTTATTTAAAATATGTATTTTTGTCATTCAATTTAATTTATAAGTTTTTATTTATTTAAAAATTTTGTTTTTTTTTTGTTTCTACATTAATTAACTAATTACACTAATTCAATCTAAATACAACTACCACGCTACGGGAATGAGCCTAGCGTAGCTGGTAGTCGAGAGAGTACAAATACATTGGAGTGTAAAATTTATATTGACTTGTACTTATGTAAGATAAGTGTGTCTAATTCCATACATACATCACATTATATAAATTAATAACAGACGGATGTGACATGTATGAACCAAAGACAAGTATGAACCAACGACTACAACGATACGTGTCCAGACGGATTTAGTGAGATAATCCGATACCTGGTGGCTAAAAATAACCAAAGGTGTCTCGAGTTCAACTAAATGTCTATTAAAGACTTGCACTGAACACAGTAATGACGTTTGAAAAATTCACGTTCTATGCAATGTTATTTATTTATTTATATGTAAGAAGCAAACAGCTTTTACGTAATATACAGTGATAAAAGATATTATACTACCGGTCAGTGGTTGAGTCGGCATAGCGCTTGGGTCCCACCTGAGCGTCGCGTGTTCGATTCCTCGGCTGGCTAAGTCCTCCATCACAACACAAGCAACATTTTCGGCTTTCTGTAGTGGTAGTAGGAGATTTTCAAACATTGTTGGGTTATTCGTAACCCGGGAATGTTTGTCTTTCTTTTTAAGAAAAAAAAATATGTACAAGTGAGCTGAAGTCAAGTCATAGAAGTTTCTTATGCTAAAGTACATTGGAAACGAAGTTTTAATATCTTATCATTAATTTGGGTAATATGTAGGGGAGAGGAAGAAGAATATAGGAAAAGGATAGGAGATGCTCCCGATACATACCATACTCTCATATTAATAATCAATCCTACGCGTTCCTTCATATCGCTTTTTCTTTAAGTTATTACTAAAAATGTCAATGCTGTGAAATTTTGTATTATATTGTGCACATACACGAGGAATTGGGGATTTTTTTCTAATATTTGTTCTACTGAGGGTAAATAAAATAAATCGTATTGTTGGGTTGATCTTGATGGAATACGAACATTTATTAAATTGGTAAGTTCTGGTGAGTCCAGGCCATTATTTAGAATTTTAAATAATAGGATTTGATAAAAAATTAGATTAAAATTATTTCATATATGTTCTTTCTGCTCCCAACTGCTTGAACTAAGTGAGACTATGGCATCCCCAATCGGGGTACATTGTGAAGCTAAGAAAGTAGGAAGGTACAAACATGGGGAATAGGAGGGTCAGAAAACCCGGTTAAAGCCACTTGAAGCAACGTTTCAAATCTAAATGATGATATTTAACCTGAGCAATTCCGAAAGTATCTACTTCTCTGGAACGTGCAGCATCTAGTCTCTATCAACGGAAGCAATCTTCCAAACAGGCCCTCCATTGATATGCTTGGTGTAACCCTAAGTGACCAGCTCAGGTATGGGGGCTCCATCGAAGCCAGAGTAATGTTAGCCTCCCAAAACCTGGGCGTACTGTACAGGGCCCGCAGATACTTTAATAGTACACAACTGCTAACCTTGTACAAACCACAAGTACGCCCCACGGTTGAATTTGGCAGCCATCTCTGGTCTGGAGCTCCAAAATACCTGAAAAATACCCTCGACTCTGTGCAGAAACGGGCGGTCCGTTTGATAGATTCTCCCATCTTAACAGACGGATTGCAATCTTTAGAGCACAGGTGTCGGGTGGGAATGCTTTCCTTGTTCTACCGGTATTACAATGGAAGATGCTCCGAGGAACTAGCATCATTGATCCCTTCGGCACCGGTGCATAGTCGGGAAACACGCCAAACGCGTGACCAACATTTGTACACGGTTGACATTTGTCACATGAGAACGGGTCATTTCTTCGACTCGTTCTTGTGTTCAACAGCTCGGCTGTGGAATGATTTGCCGGCCTCTGTGTTTCCTCCTTCCTACAACATGGGTCTCTTCAAGACCAATGTTCATTCCTTCCTCTCCTCAAAAAGACCCTCCACACAGCATCCCAGATGACATAAGCCCTGAGGGAAATTATTTTCCTCACGGCCTCCTGTGTGGAGTTAATGTAAAAAAAAAAACATATATTTATCATTAAATGAATGAATTGTGAAATACACACATTAATCAAATTAAAATTAATTTTTCAAAAGAAGCAAACACATTGTGACTTGACATTTTAAATAAATAAAAGAAAATACTTTGTTTTAAGTCACCTTATTGTTATTTTTTCCGTCCTGATGAAGGTACGGAGGTACCGAAACCGGAAGACGGAAAAAATAACAATAAAGTGACTTAAAACAAAGTATTTTCTTTTTATTTATTTAAATTAAAATTACTTGCGCGCACCGGGATTTGTTCGACAACGATAGTTATCACTCAAACGCGGAGGTCGTCAACGCTCAGCAATTAGTAGCCGAGTTGTGAAAAGCGCCGGTTTACCACCCAGGTACGCCGAATTAATCATCTGCCAGATAAGTCTTACAACATTGCATAGTGCAAACCGACGCTTCATTTTCGAATTGAATGGTTTCTGTAGGAAGATTTTCAAATTTTGTGAAATTATTGGAAAACCGAAAATGTTTATCTTTCTTTATTAACTCTCGACAGGCCAAGATGCCAAACATAATTTCTATCGATTTCTTACATATCTCTCTTAAACACGTTAAGTTTTAAAGCTCTTAAAAGATATATGTTATTCTTGAATATAACATCTAGACATTCCCCGCGCCGAAACTCAAATTATATAAAATTCCCTCGATAGAAAAAAATCGCAAAGTATGCTCCAAAAATTATTATAAACACGTTTGTTTCAGTTATTTTTCAAGATATTTGTACGAAAAAAATCAGTGTTTCTTTAAATGCTGTTTAAGACAACCGCCGCAAGATTTTTGCTCTATTTTAAACGAGTCGGGTTTTATTAAACATTTTCACAATTTTCGCATCGATTTTGTCGTTTTAAATATTAGCGCGCTCCTCTAACATTCGTAATTTCGTATCTCTCCATCTTCTTCTTTTTGAGCCCGGTTGCGGCGGCTTAAGGGCTTTTAAACCATAGAAATCGCTTTTTACTTTTTTTTGTTATATTGCCCATTTATTGGGCAGGAAATATAACCTATATTTGACAAAATATTTTTTCCTGCGATCAACGATTTTTTCACATTTTTTTTAAACGGCACATTATGTATTTGTCCTTTGCACAGGAATGCCTAAAATACTAAAAATATATTTCATGTATTTAAGTAGATATAAGAAGGAAAGAAATTTTGGGGTCTACCTTCAGCCCCAGTTGGCTGCGGTAGAATTAAAAAGTGATATTTTCGTAAACCAAAACCGAAAATTTGGAAAGCATGTATGTAAGTAAGTACCTAAAAAAATTGCGTTTATTTATCACAGTTGACGGCCTCCGTGGTCGTGAGGTAAGACTTTCGATTCACAATCCGAAGGTCGCGGATTCAAACCCAGCGCGTGCGCAAATAAATTTAATTTTGATTAATTTGTGATATTTCACAGTTAATTGATTAAAAATAATAATATATAATGTTGGAGCACGTTCCAAAGTGGAAGATACTCTTAGTATTCTCCTGGTGTAAGACCACCATTTAGAATTGAAATGTTTGCTTGAAATGGCTTTAGCCGTGTTTGGTGACCAGATTTGAATAGCCAGGTACTTCCCCATCTTCCTTTTCCCCGTCTCCTTTCCCTCCTCATTACCTTCAGCCTGACAACATACCCCAATTGGGGATGCTACAGTCTTAGTGGCTCCAGACGGTAGCATTTGGGGACTCTTGTGTGGTAATCATATAAAAAAATAAAAATAAAAAAGTTTAAAAAAGTTAGATTTTCCCAACGGTACAAGTGGAAATAAAAAAAAATAAAAAAAAATCATTTCGAATCGATTGTATAATATTACAATTATCATAAAGTATCTATTATCGGTCGCACAGACTCTCCAAATTTTACGACGTGAACATTATGTCTAAGATATTTTTTATGAATGCTAAAGAATAATTCGAATAGGAAGTCATAATGTACGTGTATAATAAATCACCGTGTCACACATCACACCTGCGTCGATATCTGACATTAAAACAGCGTTTCTACTAGGCAAGTTACCTGCATGCAAGTGTGACTTTACACCTGCATGTTGGTTACTTGCATTCAAGTGCCAGCATGACCAATGGAAACCGTAAATCAACTTGCTTGCAGGTTGTCACTATCATGGCGCTAAATAGACATTTTCCAGCTGCTTGTTCTGTTATGATCGAGATGATATTGTATTATAACCGTAATGGCGTAAAACGTTGTTGCAATTGACTAACGATTTTCGAAGAAATCATTGTGTTGGGTCGACCACTCTCCTAAATGAACTGGCAATTGACATGCGGGTTCAAACCTGCGCCTGGCGAAATAGCGCAGCACGCTGATCCCGCGAAGTCACAATTCGCTTGCAGATGAGGCGCCGTATCCCCGCTCAAAAAGAAGTAGATGGAGAGATATGTAATTATAAATGTTGGAGAGAGCGCGTTAATATTTAAACGATAAAATTGAAGCGAAAATTGTGAAAATGTTTCATAAAACACGACTTTTAAAATAGAGCTGAAATCTCTTGGGGGTTAACTAAAACAGCACTTAAAGAAACACTGATTTTTTTCATAAATAACTGAAACAAACTTGTTTGTTATTATTTTTAATTGTTAAAATAATGTTTTTTAGACAAGATTTTTATGCATAGCACAAAAGGTAACAATTATTATAAGCAATAATTATCAGCCTGAAACACTCATCCACATTGAAAAATCTTCCGAGAAAAAATACATGACGCCAACGGGACTTGAACCCGTGCCATTCTGATTGCTGGGTCAGCTGCTCTCCCAATTGAGCTATGGCGGCTTATCTTATACCCGCCAAATGATTCAATATATACTAGTGTTTCATTCAACAATTACTGCATATTATATTTTTTCCACCTGAAAACAACAATTAAAAATAATAATTAATTAGTTAGTTTAACAATTAAAAATAATAATTAATATTTGACAAGTTTAAGTATTTTCCCAATAAATGAAGACATAATTTGTCTCGACGCCACCTAGCGATGGATTTAACACTAAAAGTGTCTCTATCGCAAAAATAAAGTTGGTTGTTTTCAGGTGGAAAAAATCCTTAAAAATAATGAATCTTTTATCAATAAACAAAAAATATTATCTTATAGCCCAATAATGGATTTGTTTCCCTACCCACCCAATCTACATTAATAACTAGCAACGGCTCCACCCCTACTATAATAAAACATTGTTCGAAACTGTCAAATTAGTATAAGCTTTCCCTGAAGAAGGAACGTTTGTTCCGAAACCGGTTGGATTTACGCATTATATAAGTGGTTTATACAAAGTTGTATTGTTTCATTTTTCTATAATGGATAACCACAAAGTGATAGCTACATTCAAAAATATAAAGATATATTTATTTATATTTTTGTTGCTGTTAATTAATGATGATATTAAATGATTTATTTTAAACTTAAGTACATAATATACTAATTAACACTTGATAAATTACTACTAATAGGTACAATGTATTAAAAACTAATAAAAAACTAAACTAATCTTAGAAATTCATTCTCTGTAATTAAAACTTATAATTAGTGTTGGGTTGATCTAGTAGTAGGTAGTTTACTCAGCTGTAGGATAAATTAAAAATCCATTGAACTGAAATAATACTACGCGTTTCGCAGGAATATTTCACATACTTACTTACCCATGTACTAACAACCAAAATTATCATGTTTATTAAAATGGTTATCATTTTTAGTGCATTTCTACTATCTTTGCTGTGGGAAGAAATACACACCAACCTATAAATAGTTTAGAAGTAGGTATAATAAGCTCCAAAAATGCCGACCTGAACTTGAATTTGATCCATTCTCGCGGAGGTCACTTTACTCACTTTACAATGACCGTAAGCAAAGGAGAAAGATGTATATTAATATCTATTAATATGAATAATTTACTCTTATATATTTATATCATTGATATATTTACCGTGTTTTTTGTGGTTTTTCATAAGTTTTAGTCAAGTTATAAAACAAAAATCGTACTTTGAAAATTGAAGTGTCAAAAACTATTTTATATGATACATGAGAATTCAAATTTACATTTAAAGGTTTTATTTTACGATAATTTTATGAAAGTGGTGTTTTTTTTAAATAATAATATCTAATACATGTGTGCCTAAATGCATCAAAGAAATTAACGTCTTTAGATATGCAAGAAATCTGATATAAAAGACGGTATAATTTTTAGGTTAGTTTTTTAGCAATAAAAAAAAATTTGAAAATTTTTATTATTTTTTTTATTGTATGCACGAGGAAAAAGTGAGGTGATAGTTTCCTTCCAAATTTATTACATAAAAGGACTGTGTTTTTGAAATTTTTTGGTTTTTAATTTCTCTACATTTTAGTCAAAAAAATTTTGGTAAGAAATTTTTTTCCATTTATTTCCGAGTTTGAATCTTAAAATCTCTTCAGTGTTTGAAAACTAAACTGTATTTCAAATATACAAATCTAAAAGGTAATTTTATCTAGTTTTCATAAATGGTATTTGTTTTTACGACACCTTCAAAAATAAGAAATATATAGAACATTCAAAATACTATGGAAAAATTACAAATATCGTTTGGACATCAATGGTTAAAACAGAGATAAACTACCCTCTCTGGCCGTGGAAACCATGTGTATTTCTTTCAATGAACAAATTTTTAATTAGTAATGTTTTCACATCAGCGGCCGTTTGTCAATTGAATAAAATTTTCACTGGGTTTTTAGTAAGGCTGTAACTAATTAACCATCACGCCGTTCTGCAGGGGTAGGCAGAGAGTAAACAACTCGGTCTTGGCACACATCCCTTGCAAGGGCGGCTGGTTGCACAGTGTATTCGTGTGCAGCACTGGTAAATTATATCGCCTAAAATTACTTTATAATATCTTACCGAAAAATATAAAATCTATGAATCTCATTTAAAATATCACCTACCAATACAATGCCTAATATAATAGGAATCAGGGAGAGCAAATTCTCAAAGTTCCGCGCGAAGTTGCCTTGTCGGGTGTACAGGCCGATTGCAAGCGGAACGAATTATGTTTTTGTATCGAATACCCCAAACATCGCCAGCGCGCAACGCCAGCCATAATATGTTTGGAAAATTAAGCTATATTGGTGTGCCACCCGGCGGCCTTTATCATATAAACTTAAATTTGGATTTGAGGCAAAAATACTTAACCAAACTGAATAATTCTTTTTTTAATCAAAAGGTACAGCAAATACCTAAATTTTACATATATTTGCTTTTTTTATTGATTTGTGATTTAAATTATAAAACGCAGATCATTAAGGAATTCAATTTTTTTATAGGTAACATTAACAATTTTGCCCATGTGCTGTTTATACATTGTTTATAAAAACTGTTTGTATACTGTTTATAAATAAATATAAAACTAAGTGACTAACCATAACGCCATTTCCCCTCAAGGGTAGGCAGAGGGGACGGACAGCTAAACAACTCGGTATTGGCACACACTCTTTGCCTCACTCACATTCATACATCGTCTCATACATTCTCTTCTATTATTCCGACTTTTGACATGGCCCGATTCAAGTGTCTGATTCGCTTGATCGTGCCATGTCTTCCTCGGGCGTCCCCGACTTCTTCTACCATTCACATTTGCGTCGTATATTCTTCTTACACTATTTTCAAATTTATTTTATTTTATGAAATATAAAATAAAATAAATTAAACGTTGTAAAAAATAAGTTTTTTGGTTTGAAATTTATGATTTATTTACGAAAAATTAGTGTGGTGTTTTTATTTTCTTAGTAAGTACAAGAAAAAGCTCTGTACAAAAAAAAAATTCTCTCCAAATAAGATTAGTGGAATCATTTTTACCTAATGTTGCTTATTAATCGTTATCTCATAGGTACGGATTATCAGTGAACCATCACATTTTCGCAGCGGCCGCCACTGATCCCTTGTCTCGTTTACATTCATACATGCTCTTCTATTATTCTGACTCTTTATCGTGCCATGTCTTTCTTAGGCGTCCTCGACTTCTTCTACCGTTCACATTTGCGTCATATATTCTCCTTACACTCCTTTCCTCGTTCATTCGCTCTGCATGCCTAAACCATCTGAACGTCCCTTTCTTAATTTTACTCATTAAGTTTACATCAGCCTTGCACGTTTTTCACACGATCGTACATGGTTTTACCACACATTCCCCTCAGGGATCTCATTTCTAGCATTCAGTCTAATTTCATCCTTCCTCTGCCAGTTCCATGCCTCACTTTTATACATAAGGGTAGATACCAGTACTCCATTACGAACGGCTAGCTTCGCTTCTTTTGACAGTTTTTCGTTGGCGCCAACAGCGTTCAGCCCTTCATCAATGGAGTTACCTGCATTTACCCTTCTTTCAATATCTCTATCAGCCTTCTCATCTCTCGTATTCGTAAACATACTTACCAAATACACAAACTCATCCACCTGCTCCAAGTGTAAATCGTTCATAACCATATTGCACATTGTTTTCGTCTTCTCTCCTTCAAATACCATGACTTTAGACTTACTTTCATCATTAACTCGTTCATCCTAGATACGAGAGACTTTATACACGTTTAAATTAATTAATGTTAATGTTTTAATGATCAGGTAATGTGTTTTGAAATGGGTTATTCTAAGAAATTGTAAGTTCATTAATTAATGTAATTAACTTTAATAGAAAAGGGTCCATAGGGTCTACTAGGAAACGGTATTCTGTCGAAAACGAATAAACGGGTTGTATGTGGGGGAAGGGAAAGTACTTTGGTCACGAAGGGCATTATTATAATGAATTAATTTAATGATTGTAATTTAAGACATATTTACCTCGTTTTTACTTCTATGGGAAAATTTTTGATTTTCTCACTTATCGTATATTTTAAAGTACGTATCGACAGTTCCGAAGAACAATGTCGGCTGTACGATTCTGTAGTTTTGCAGTAGAGTTGTGTAAAGTTTAGTTTCTGCATTTACTGTTTTTCAAATAAAAAATATAGTGTCACGCCCAATATCGTGACCCGAGAGGGGATGTGAACTGTAAATCTAATTTGTGTTAAACAAGACAGTTGGCTGCGTTTATTAAACTCAATCACAGGATTTGGCAAATGGAAGGAGAAAGTCCCTACCTTTGATGGGTTCATCTGCTGTTCTGAACCGATCTTGATGCTGGCTGCTCTCCACAATAGCCGCACAATTACCGACACTTTTGGGATTAATTAATTCGTATTTTATGATTAATTAAATAGATGTAGAGAGCGAGATGTGAACGATATCACTGCGAATTTTCAACTCATTTGATGTAGGTAATTTTAGATTTGGTGCAATATTGTAGATGTGTTCCATGTAGATATGCAACATCTTCTTCTTTCTGTAGTAACTAAGTAGGGACTTTCAAGGAAATGAGAAAGACAACAGGAGAACATAACAATGAAGGACTTGGAATTCTCTCAACTCGATTCGCTTCTGTTCTCGATTTACTTTAATAATTCTTACCTACAAATCACCAGTCAAGTGTTCAGAATCGAATCACTCTCTCTCTCTCTGTAAATTTATTCACTGAATAAACAAAGTTTACAACAATATCCAGTACAAGTGTTTTTACTAACAAAAAGGATAACCTCAAACCAACACAGCTCTCTCAAACTGTACGCCAATCCTTGGCGTGGAAACAAAGGAAGTCATCAAAGGCAGCGCAGTTTACGCCTGACTGCAGACTTATAGAGAACACGACCCAGGACGCTACAGATGGTTGGGAACATGGGTTTAGTTAAAGCTGTTTCAGAACTAAACAGATAGCGTTCGTTTTATATTTGGCAATTCATCCCAAATTCTGAAAATATAGACTTTTAAATCAAGAAAATAAGCCAAGAAAACGATTTTCAATTTTTTATCCCACGTTGTTTTTCGGGACTGTCAGTATAAAGTACAAAAAATAATGATAAAAATTGTATATGAATTAATCAGTTAAATCAATTTGTAATATATAGATATAGATTCCTTCTTTAATACCTCCTTTCACAAGGTAATAGAGTCAATCACACAACGTGCTTCAAGATTATTATAAAATAAATATATTAATTTTAATTTTTTTACATAAGGTTTTAACAAAGAAATAAAAAAAAATTGGCTTTCCTCACCATAAAGAGACAATGCTCTTGTGTTTGGTGAGGGAGTTCTAGCTCAATTAGTAAATTAAAAGATCGTGTAAGTTAGTAATAACGGCTATTGTAAATAATAAGTAGGTTAAAAAATCATGTATAAATTTAAGAATAAAAATCAGGAAGAGTTTAAAAAATCATAATATAAATTTAAAAATCATTATAAATGAAAGAATCATGTAAGTTAGTAACAAAAATTATTGTAATAAGTAAGTAAAGGATATGTAAGAAAGAACGCAAGATTTATACAATAGAGAATACTTAAAGATATAGAAACCAAGAAATAAGAGAAAAAAAGGAATGAACGATTTATAAAATAGCAGATTTTAAGATGTAAAGTAAACATATTTGGGACTTTTATAGCAGTTTAAGGTAATTTTTTAATTTGGGCTTAAATTCCTGCATATTTTCGATGGTTTTTAATTTGAATGAGAGGTTATACATACAAAACATATACTTTAGTAGTTATTCAATAGTAACAATACAGTAAGAAAAAAATAAAAGGTTAAAATTCAACATGTATCTAATCTGTAACGGATTACCTTAGCGGTAACTGACCCTAAAAAAATTACAAATGTTATGTTTTATTATTTTCAAGTGAATACGCTTTCCACAATTGAATTCAGTTTTAATTTCTTAAAATTTTGCAAATTCACTTTGTGGCACCATTTTATTAAAGAAATAATTACCACGATAATCTTTATTTAAAAAATCAACATGTTTCAAGAACGATGTTCTCTTCATCAGGACATTATATGTAGTAAAACTAAATGATCAAATATAGAAAGACAGGCGTCGATAGAAATGGAAGTAGTGAGGGAGGAGAGATGTGGAAAGGGGAGGTGCTTAGAAGATCAGTTTTAATTTTTTATACTACAATGCACAAAATAATGTTTATTTTATGAACAAAGATTTTTACTTAATAAATACAAAAATGCATTTTTCATGTTTTTTATTTTTCTTTTACATTATACGATCAGGGTGCCAAGAGACGTTGTGACTTATTTTAACCTGATATCCCTGTCATCATTTGAGAAAAAAATGCAAACGAAATTTTGGTCTCCGGTTACATTTTTGTTGTTATTTTTTTCAACTTCAAACATTAAAAAAATCAGTAAGTTTTAGACAGTAAGGGTCAGGGTAAGCAGGATGTTTATCTAAATATGTATATACGTACATTATTAAATGTGTAAAAATAATGGAAAAAATGAAGAATTAAAAATTAAAATGAAAATGCAATCCTAAATAAGCTATTTCAATAGTAGATTTACAATCAATACATGTGGACGTTAGTATATCGATTCGCAAGTTTATAAATGCCTTTTGGGTACCTGCCTACCATTGGCGGTCCGTGATTTTCAGTGAGCTAGAGTGCTAAAATTGAAAAATACGACGCTATTGATGTTGTTACAGCTATAAATGATTTTTATTATTTTTTCAAAATATCAACTTTTTGTACGAAGCTATACTGAAATGTGGATGCGGCGCATCCCTTGACTTAAAGAATTCTTAAAATATTCATACACAGAGTTGAAATGTAAAAAAAAATATCATTTTCATGTACGAGAACATCAATAAGGTTGTATTTTTTAATCTTAGCGCTCTAGCTCACTGAAAACTCACCGACCGCCACTGGTACCTTCCGACTACTCCAGCGATTGGCAATTGGCGGCCCGCGGGCCAGATGTGGCCAGTGAAGTGCTCCCTTGTGGCCCGCAGTACCAGAATCGAGAGTCGAGAATCGTAACAATCGTATATTTATTTCATACCTAGTTTTTGTGAAGAAAGCACATGGCCGAGCGAGTTTTAATAACTATATACAACGCTACATTACACAACGATTGGTTGCGATATTTCAAAACTTGTAATGACGAATCTAAAAACAATTTCGCTTGCGGCGCTTTTCCGTATTTCCTATTATACATATATATACAAATAATCTCAGAAGGTTGAAAATCCACCCACTTTCATCAATATAAGTGGAAAATGTGGCTTTTGCAAATGATGGTGTATGGACGAGGTAGGGACCGATATCTAGCACGCTATAAACCGGTCACTCTCGATATTTTAGACGGGCAGTCACAAGCGCACTGATTGAGCAGGCTCGCACGCGCACGTGACGACGACGTTCGTGTGGCCCTCCAAAAAAAATGACATGTTATTCATATGGCCCGCCACCAAAACTATTTGCCCACCGCTGTACAACTCAATGAAAATTACACTCAACTGCGAGTGACAGCTAGATTGTGCTTTTGAGCAACATGAAGAGAGCTGCCACTTAATGTGATTATTGAAAGCGGCCGTCACGTTTTGACGATTGATTTCGACATTGTTACGTGTGTAGCTGTATTGAATGTAGTATAAACGTATACATATATTGTACACACATGCAGTACACATCTTATGTAGGTAGTATCTACGTAGATTTCTGTCAACTTGAAATAATCAATGACTTTGGTACTTGTTGGTTACTGGATATGATTAAAATGACCACTGACTAGATAAAGAGATAGAAGTTAGTTGTGGGTGCATTCTGTTTTTATTTATTTTTTTAAATTTTTCTTTATTCATGGTTTTGATGGTTACATAAATAGTGTTTTTTGACAGCCATGCTAGGCATATGTCCGTGTTTTGGTGGTCGATTTTACATAATATAGTGGGTTAACATTTGAAGTAAGGTAAAAGAATATAAGACATTGTTAATAAGAATATAAAACACCATAGTAGTAAAGAATATAAAGGAATGAAATTGACTATAAAATAATATAAAAAGAATATGAAAGAATGCACAAAGAATGTAAGAATATTAAAAAAAAGTAAGTTTATTTTTTTTAATTTCGTTAAAACATCGACCACCATAACACGAGCATGTGCCTGGTATGGTGGTCGAAAAATCCACAAATTGTTTTCATCAAAGCAATGAAAAAATAAAAAATTAAATTAAAAAATATCGAATATTAAAAAAAAAGATATTCTCTTTTCAAAAGAAAACTAAATTTATTAGCCCATTTGGGACAAAAAACTCGAAACAACTTGTGTACATTGTCAATTTTTTAAAATTAGTACCTGTATATCACACTTTCAGGAATTATGCGATTATTAATTTTCCTCATTTTTTTCTTCGTTTAAATAGCATGCTGAAAATTGTACCTTTATTTTGTACTAGCTGGTCCCGGCATTCGTTGCTGTGCTATTTAATAAAGAAATTGTTTCTCCCTGAGTGTCCTTTCCCCTTCTCCTCCTGCGTCTTCTTCCCTTCTCGCGTTAAAGATTTTCAAAAATAGAATCCTGATTTAAAATGTCATTCTCATACACGCGAACTGTCAAAGGTGCAATAGTCGTTAGGTTTTCTGAAATTATCCAATTTTCTGCGCAATTTTCTTAATTTTTCTCTCCTTAAGAACCATCCTCGTACTTCAAGGAATATTCTAAAAAAAGAATTAGCGAAATCGGTACAACTGCTCTCGAGATTAGCGCTTAGCAACACATTTAGCGATTCATTTTTATAAATAAGACTAGCTGGTCCCGGCATGCGTTGCTATGCCATTTAATAAAGAAATTGTTTCTCCCTGAGTGTCCTTTCCCATTCGTCCCGTTCCCCTTCCGCCTCCCCTTCTTCTCCTGCGACCTCTTCCCCTCTCTCGTTCCCACTCCATCACCTCCACCTTCCCTCTCCCCACTCCACTCCCCTCCCCCTCTTCCCCCGTCCCGCAAACCCTTCTCCCGAGTTCCCCTCCCCCTCCCAGTTTCCCCTCCCCCCTCTCGCCTTCCCTCTTCCCTTTACCGCTCTCTCGTCCCGCCAACCCTCCTCCCGCGTTCCATATATTCAATCCCAGTACATTCAGTTTTTAAACAGCCCGCGTGTCACCTTTTACAATTTTTATTCGAATTTCCATTTTTCATGTATATTAAATTTGGTACCTAACATAGGTACCTATTTAAACTATCTAAAATTCTTGATTCGATTGAAACTATTAGGGGAGTACCTACTTTAAATTAATTTATCAACTTAAAGATTTTCAAAAATAGAATTTTATTTAACAATCATTGTTTTGCAAAATGTCATTCTCAAACACGCGTACTGTCAAACGTGAGATAGTCGTTTAGGTTAGTAATAGGTTTTCTGAAATTATCCAATTTTCTGCGCAATTTTCTTAATTTTTCTCTCCGTAAAAACCATCCTCGTACTTCAAAGAATATTCTAAAAAAAGAATTAGCGAAATCGGTTCAGCTGATCTCGAGATTTGCGCTTACCAACACATTTAGCGATTCATTTTTATATTATAGATAAGGCTTTTTACCTGTTAAACCCTTCGGTTCTTGACAATATAACATCAAGTAAGTTACAAAATCTGTCAGATTTATTTGGAAATACGAGTATTCCCGCTTAACATTCAATTAAAAATATTTTAACATATATTAACCTTCTAAATCCAAAGTAAAAGACGGTGTTCTTTCTAGACTGTTCACATCATAATATGAATAATTATGCCCGATCATAATATAAAAGAAAACTGAAAGTGTTGAAGGGTGGTCAAGGGTTGAGGCTCTTGTCTCGCACACCGAAGGTCGCGGGATCGAATCCCGGCGTGGCAAATAAATTTTATTTGATTAATTTATGTTATTTCACAATTTATTCATTTTAAAATGATATGTAGTATATTAGCCGCACGTTCCAGAGTGGAAAATACTTTCAGTATCGCCCTGGTGTAAGACCACCATTCAGAATTGAAACGTTGCTTGAAATGGCTTTAGCCATGTTTGGTAACTAGATCTAAATAACTAGGTAATTCCCCACCTTCCTCTTCACATCTCCTTCCCCTCCCCACCACCTTCAGCCTCACAAAATACCCCACTTGGGGATGCCATAGTCTCCCTGGCTCCAGAAGAGAGCAGCTGGGTCTCTAAGGTATTAAAAAAAATTGTTTGTATATGTTTGAAAAAAATAATTATTTGATTGTTTCATGTATTGAGATAATAAAAAAGAAATTCACGTGTCGTTTGGTGACAGATATAGCACACACGCTTTTAATGTTTTGTCACAAATAAAGCACTACGTTTCCTAAGTGGCTAAAATATAAAATTATTAAGATAGTCAATATATTAAAAATAGATATAGAAAATAATTCAAATAATTTTTCAAATTGCGACTTCTTCAGCTCTTTACAAATTAACAAATTTCGACGAAGTCATTAAAACGTAATTTTCTTAAATTAGTTGTCCCGGATACCTTGAACAAAATAAATAATAAACAAGGTTGGTACGAAATTTCAACGGCAATTTGTTTAAAACTTCATTAATTCAAAGAAGTTGGAAAAAGCGTACACACTAAAGTCTGACCGAAGCCACGACGCCGACGCGCAATGGTTCCGCGACAAAATATCTCCGACAAAATATCCTACGGACAAAACATCCCCCAACAAAATATCTAATAAAATTTAACCTAACCTAACCTAACTTATCCTAACATAACCTAACCTCAATCTAACAAAAAAAAGAGTGCAGTTTACACGCGGTAGACGCGAAACTTTACCAAAAAAATCTCAACCAATACTTGAAAAGTAAGGTCATAATCAAAGCGACCAATGAGCGCAGACCTCGCCTAATTTCCGTTTCATAACTCAACCAATAGGAGCCTTTAAAAGTGAGATCATTATCAAAGCGGCCGATGATCGCAGTTACAGTAATCATCATTTCCGTTTCATCCAAAATCCAAATCACAGCGGTGCTATAGAAGTTTCATTTAAAAAATGTGACAAAAATAATACAGACATCCTGTAAAGACAATAAATTATTGTTTTAAAATAGTAACATGTAAGAAATGGTTAGTTTAGATTAGGTAAGGTTAGGTTAGGTTAGGTTTTAGTAGATATTTTGTTGGGGGATATTTTGTCGGGGATATTTTGTAAGGGATATTTTGTCGCCGGATGAAAACGCGCATTACCCTGACTGACTACTTTATCAAAGCAGAAAGACATCGTTAAACTTTAGTTAACTTCCGACAACTCATTTTTAATTTTTGTAATAATTTCCAATGTCAAAAGAACGCCGTCTATTTTTTTTTAAATTGAGAAAACAAGAAGATTTATTTTGGTTGAAATATATTTCTTGTAGGTAAATATTTTACCCTAAATTCTCAACCAAAATTTATTAATTCAATCCGTTATAGAAACTACGTATTTATCTTTTAATAATTTTATGAATAAACCATTTGATTATGTTAATATGGAATACTTCTCTGTAAAATTATTTAATTTACTCCCTCTTGCAATGAAAACCACAAAAAAAATAACCGCCTTCAAAAGAAGCATAAAAATATGGATTATGGACATGGGAAGGAAGAAAATAGATTCAATTTTGCAACCCAACAAAGAATAATGCTTTGTTTTGTACTTTCTTTTAGATATAACTTAATAATTTCCCTTGGCAATATTCTAACATAGATTAGGTATATACTTATAATTAAAATAATAAAACTTGTACAATGTGTCCTTAGAACGGGGTACCCCAGTTAGGACACATTTTCCTTAAAAAACTGTAAAAAAATATATATATAAATATAAATAAATAAATAAATAAATTCTGAAAGACTATTGGGTTAGGCTTTGTTAAATATCTGCCTGACTTGATTTAACCAGGTGTCAGTCAACAAATCTGGATTTTATGAAAACAATGGGATAATATTTTGGGAGGCTGGTATGAACACCACAGTCCCAGGAACCATTTATTGGATAACTAACACCCCTTCCATAGGTCATCCCAAGTGGTTCACCACGTTTGGTGACATTGAAAAGATGCTCAGGTTCATAGGGTGACTTTTTTCTACGTCTTGGCTAGAGCATGCAATACAATTATATCGTTACCGCAATTTCGCGCAGTTTTTCGGTACCGCAAAAGCGAGATTAGAAATGCGAATTTCGCGGTATTAAAAACGAACCGTGATTGGGAAATCCCTGCTACGAACAGTGCGTTGGGGAATTCCCAAATTCCCTACAGCAAACAAACGTTTGTTTGAAGTCTTACTCAGTCTCAGTTTCACTCGCAACTACTCGCAAGTCAGACAAGTGAGTGACTAATCTGTCCTATTTTATTTGCTTACTATGTGAAAGCGTGAAAAATAATTATTTTGACTAATATATTAATGTATTATACTTGTACCGTGAATCAAATTTTTTTTTGTAAAAAATGAATACTAAAATTAATGGAATTGAATTCAAAGACTCCAAAAATTCTAATTAAGTGTGGAAACATTTTTTCAATCTATAGATCGTCGATTAGCGAAGTGGAAACTGTCTCCAGTTATTATTAAAATTTGTGGACGATCAACAAGCGGACTACATACATTTTTTTTTTTACATTATTCCACAAGGGTGGCCTTGAGGAAAATAATTTCCCTCAGGGCCTATGTCATCTGGGATGCTGTGTGGAAGGTCTTTTTAAGGAGGGGAAGGAATGAACATTGATCTTAAAGAGACCCATGTTGTAGGAAAGAGGAAACACAGAGGCCGGCAAATCATTCCACAGCTGAGCTGTTGAACACAAGAACGAGTCGAAGGAGTGACCCGTTCTCATGTGACAATTGTCAACCATGTACAAATGTTGGGCACGCGTTTGGCGTGTTTCCCGACTATGCACCGGTGCCGAAGGGATTAATGATGCTAGTTCCTCGGAGCATCTTCCATTGTAATACCGGTAGAACAAGGATAGCATTCCCACCTGACGCCTGTGCTCTAAAGATTGCAATCTGTCTGTTAAGATGGGAGAATCTATCAAACGGACCGCCCGTTTCTGCACAGAGTCGGGGGTATTTGTCATGTATTTTGGAGCTCCACACCAGAGGTGGCTGCCAAATTCAACATTGGGGCGCACTTTTGATTTTTACAGGGTTAGCAGTTGTGTACTATTAAAGTATCTGCGGGCCCTGTGCGGGCCCTGCTACGCCCTAAGTACGGAATTGGAGCTAAAAACGTTAAATTTGACGAGATATCAGAAGAGGTTGATTGTCGTAACGCAACACCAACTACGAGCCGCAGCCAATCTACCGAGGTAGCAGCTACAACCTCAACCTTAATTGACAAAAATGACTACATCCAAAAACTACAAAAACCGGCGAAAACAGGAAGATGTCACACTTCGAGTATTTCGAAAAAACTGATTCTCTTTATATGAAAGTGTCCCGTGGCCGTATGGTGCCAAAAGATGGATTACCATTTAAAGTTTTGTAAGTCCAGAAGATATACGGTCTTTGTTCCTAATTTCGCAATATCGCAAATTTTGCGGTATTACATGTCCGATACCACAATATCACATTATTGAAAATATACTGCGGTATTGCATGCTCTAGTCTTGGCGCGACGAATGCGTTTGGCCATCTATTGCGTGGCGCGCCGGGGCGGGAGAGATTGGTTGCGGAAAACCTAACCTAGACCTTTCCAGCCAGACTCTCTCGATCCATCGCCTTGCATCGCAGTGGGAGGAATGTATTCAAACGTCCGTCACTGCTGGGAACATTGATCCTCAAACTCCTATCTACCCTCATACCCTTTTCCTTCTGAGAAATTCCTCTCCTTCCTTGCACTAAAAATACCCTCCACATAGCATCCCTAAAGACGACTTAGATCCTGAGTGATTTTCATTTATCGGAGTCTCCTACGTGGGGCTATATATATGTAAACGATGTATTTTTAATTACAGGTTCTGCATTTTTTCAGATTTTTTTCATTCTTCAACGGAAGCAATCTTCCAAACAGGACCTAAATTGATATGCTTGGTGTAACTCTAAGTGACCAGCTTAGGTATGGGGGCTACATTGAAGCCATAGTTATAGGCATACTGTACAGGGCCCGCAGATATTTTAATAGTACACAACTGCTAATCCTGTAAAAATCACAAGTATGCCCCACGGTTGAATTTGGCAGCCCCTCTGGTCTGGAGTCCCAAAACACCTTAAAAAAACCCTTGATTCTCTGCAGAATTGGGCGGTCCGTTTGATAGATTCTCCTAGCTTAACAAACGGATTGCAATATTTAGAGCACAGGCGTCAGGTGGGAATGCTGTCCTTGTTCTACCGGTGTTACAGTGGAAGATGTCCCGAGGAACTAGTATCATTGATCCCTTCGGCACCGGTGCATAGTCAGGAAACACGCCAAACATGCGCCCAACATTTGACATTAGTCACATGAGAACGGGTCATTTCTACGATTCGTTCTTGAGTTCCACAGCTCAGCTGTGGCTTCCGGCCTCCGTGTTTCCTCCCTCTTACAACATGGGCCTCTTCAAAACATGTTCACTCCTTTCTTTCCTCAAAAAGACCCCCCATACAGCATCTTCAAAGATGACATAGGCCCTAAGGGAAATTATTTTCCTCAGGGCCTCCTTTGTGGAGTTAATGTAAAAAAAATACAATAATTTTTTCGGAATGCCGGTCATTCGGCTTTTAGTTTTGGCCGAAATTAGCTTTCGGCATTTATGATTTTAACCGCTAATACCGATTTAGTTTACATTTTTAATAATCACTCAGGCTTCGAGTCTGTTTTGTCGCAAGGTCAAAATATTTCGGCTTTGCCCTAAAATCCAAATAAATTGAATATTTCTTATTATTAGAAACAACCATGTAATTTTTTTTAATATTAAAATCTTAAATGCCACTTTAAAATGGGTCACCTTAAGTCTTTTCTATCATGACAAAAAAAATAAAAACGCACACTTATTTTATTAGCCAAATGAAAAAATAAACATTATCGTCAACTAATTTTTTGTCATTTCATGTAAAAATAATTTCTTAAGTTTCATTATTTTTTTTCAAATATTTAAGTTTTACACTTGAATTATTTTGTAGTTAATTTTAATATTTAAATATAAAGCGTGGTGTTTTTTCTTTCTAACACCGTTTAGATCGTATT
The DNA here is from genome assembly GCA_929108145.2 of Limnephilus rhombicus. Taxonomy (NCBI): domain Eukaryota; kingdom Metazoa; phylum Arthropoda; class Insecta; order Trichoptera; family Limnephilidae; genus Limnephilus; species Limnephilus rhombicus. Next base: position 8,050,783 of record OV815293.1, read on the forward strand.
TGTAACCATTGTAATAAGGGAGACACAACGATTTCTATGGTACCTTTGTTAGTTGTTCCGAAAACCGAAAAAAATAGGCTGAGTGATTAACGACATTTGTTTGGGAATATTTCTATCCTGATCCCTTTCCTACATATTTCCTACATACGCACCTACCTACTTACATACTTCCTCCTACCTACGAATGACATTGAAAATCAGTGCTGTAACAACTTTCAAACAAGCAAGCCATGATTAAGTGTCTTAAGTGTATTATTAGAATTTTAAATGCTAAATTACAAACTAATTAAAAGTCTTAGAATTCTAATTCTTGGTGACCGAACAATGCGTACACAGTTTATGAAATTTATGTGGAATGTGACTTCTTATACGGATACCAACGATCCAGCCTGCCAAGTCATCTACAGTAAGTTTACGTTTCCTTAATTTCCCGCCTTCTAAGAAAGTTTCCTAACAACATTTTACTTACAAAAATAACAATAAAAGCATTTTCGTTATTAATTTTTGGGGTGTTATGCTGTTGGTAGCGCAACACGGCATAACACCCCAAAAACAAATAACGAAAATGCTTTTGGCCGTGAAAATCTTAAAACTTATCTAACAATAAAAGCAGTTTACTAAAAATAAATTATAACTTTTGTCAATTTGAACATGTCTTTATTGATTTTGTATTGTGGATAATTTAAATAAGAACGATTTTGTAGCAATTTATTATGACAATAAATAATTGTTTATTGGACTTGGCCCGACTCCAAGTGAGCAACAAAGACAAGTAGAAATGGCTCAGACGATGACATAGACTAAACAACACATAGACAGTAATAGACAATCATACCGGCCATTGAAACCAACCGTTCAATGCCCTGTAAAGTGATGTATGCACATACATAAGGTTTATTAAAAAAATATATTGCAAACGCGTTAGGTGCATGCGCTAAGGTGAAGGTATCTTTATTCATTTATTTATATCAATTCATATATTTATATTTATTTTTGGAATAACTTAACGTTTTAATATGATAACGCTACATTAGGCGACTCTGCAGGGGTGCACGTGTTCATGAAGTAAGTTTTGTCCGGTCCTTGGCAGTGTATGCATCTGCCCACCAGCTGCATGGCAGGCCGGACCGGGAGGGACTGGTTGAGGGAAATCTTTTGATCTCCCCAGCATGATTGGCTTGCACCGCAGTGGGGGGATAGATTCATACGTCCGTCACTCCTGGAGATACTGATACCCAGATTCCTACTTACCCCTCAAATCTTTTTCATTCCCAGAAATTTTTCTCCATCTTTTTCTCAAAAGACTCTCCACACAGCATCCCCAAAGATGACGTATGCCCTGAGGGGAATTATTTTTTTCCGGGTCTTCTATAAAGATCTAATGTAAATCAATGGGTAAAATCTCTCAAAGGAAGATAGCAGCCAATAAAAATTTAAAATTTGGTGATGGTATGCGGAGGATATTTTTAGGGAAAGAACGGAAAGGAATTTCTCAGAAGGAAAAGGGTATGAGGGATGGGTAGGAATCTGGTAGTCAATGTGCCCAGGAGTGACGGAGATTTGAATCCATGCCGCCTACTGCGATGCAAGGCGATGCGTCGAGAGAGTAGCTGGAAAGGTCTGGGTTAGGTCTCCAGTAACCAATCTCTCCCGATCTGGCTGCCAGGCAATAGATGAGCAAATTAATTCGCCGCCAAGACGTTGACAAAAGTTACCCCATGAACACGGGCACCTTTGCTAAGTCACTAAACGCAGCGAACCACTTGAGATAACCTATGGCAGGGGTGTTGGTTATCCAATGAATGATTCAAGTAGTGCGGGACCCGTACCAACCTCCCAAATTATTATCCCAATGTTTTCATGAAATTAGAATTTGTAATGTTCTCAAATCATATCGGGCAGATATTTTACAAAGCCTAACCCAATAGTCCTTCAGAATTAACATAATCAAATGGTTTATTCATCACTAAATTATTCAAAGGTAAAGACATAGTTTCTATAACGGATAAAATCATTAAATTCTGGTTGAGAATTTAGGATAAATTATTTACCTACAAGAAATGTATTTCACCCAAAATAATTCTTCCCGTTTTCCCAATTTAAAAAATATACAACGTTCCTTTGATTTTGGAAATCATTACTAAAATTAAAAATGAGTCGACGGATGTCAACTAAGGTTTAATTATGTCTTTATGCTTTGATAAAGTCAGTCAGGGTAATGCGCATTTTCGTCCTACGACAAAATATCCGCCGACAAAATATCCCCCGACAAAATATCCCCCGACAAAATATCCCCCGACAAAATATCCCCGGACAAAATATCCCCCGACAAAATATCCCCCGACAAAATATCCCCGGACAAAATATCCCCCGACAAAATATCCCCCTACAAAATATCCCCCGACAAAATATCCCCCGACAAAATATCCCCCGACAAAATATCCCCCGACAAAATATCCCCCGACAAAATATCCCCCGACAAAATATCCCCCGACAAAATATCCCCCGACAAAATATCCACCGACAAAATATCTTGCGGACAAAACATTCCAACAAAATATCTACTAAAACCTAAATAAAAATAACCACAAAATAACTACCAATGATAATTAAAAATAATAACGTTTTTAATAATTATTATAAGCAATAATTATCAGCCTGAAACACTCATCCACATTGAAAAATCTTCCGAGAAAAAGTACATGACGCCAACGGGACTTGAACCCGTGCCCTTCTGATTGCCGGTCAGCTGCTCTCCCAATTGAGCTATGGCGGCTTATCTTATACCCGCCAAATGATTCAATAAATACTAGTGTTTCATTCAACAATTACTGCTTATTATATTTTTTCCACCTGAAAACGACCAACTTTATTTTTGCGAGAGAGACACTGTTAGTGTTAAATCCCTCGCTAGGTGGCGTCGAAACAAATTATGTCTTCATTTATTGTCTTAAACGTTAGTTTAACAATAAAAAATAATAATTAATAACGTTTATACTGCTGCAGTCAAATATAACCAAAAAAACTAGCTTACTGACCATCACGCCATTTTCCCAAAAGGGTAGGCAAAGAGGACGGACCGCCAAACAACTCGATCATGGCACACCCTCCTTGCCTCGTTCACATTCATACATCATCTCATACATGCTCTTCTATTATTCCGACTTTTCACATAGCCCGACTCAAGCATCTGATTCACTTGGTCGTGCCATGTCTTCCTCGGGCGTCCCCAACCTCTTCTACCATTCACATTTGCGTCATATATTCTCCTTACACTCCTTTCCTCATTCATTCGCTCTACATGCCCAAACCATCTGAGCGTCGCTTTTTTAATCTTACTCATTACGCTTACATCAGCCTTGCATTCTTTGAGGATCTCTACATCAAAAGTTTAAAACAAAGTTTAAAACCCTTTTTACAATAGAGAAAATATAAGGCATATCGAAATGTATAGCGCAATTCTGATTTTGTCCGGTGTATTAATAATATATATGTACATGTATAAATTGATCAAACCAGAAAAACTGATTTAAAATAAATATTATATTTTCTGGGAAAATACGTTATATTGGTGGATCCTAAATCGTCCCTTTAACAAAATTGTTTATTTTAAATTTTTAAAAAAGTCCAGTTAGAATCTGGTAGATTAGATTCTGATTGGACATCGTTTTGAATCAACTATTGCAACAAGTATTAATTTTTAAAATTCTACACCTGTTTGACTATCTGATAAACGTTTTTTTTCATTTATTTACGCCTATTTAGGCTTTTACATACATATATTGATGTGTGTTTGGAGTGGATGCGAATGTCGAAGGACCTTGAATGTGTTTCGAGATATAGGTGTGTGAAAGACCACTGTACAAGTAGAAAGAATGCACATAAACGAAAAGGAAGGAAGGAACTTACTGCGGAACCTTGTGGCACTTCTCTTCTCTCATGGCTGGGTTTTGTTCATACACTTGTATAAATTTTAATCGCGGTATTTACTGTGATATGCGGGATTAAGTTAGAGAATGCGGGGAGCGGAAAATTGTATGCTTACACGGCGAGTTTCGATTGACGATACTGATTTGTTATGGTAATGAAATAACAGACACAGATGGGTAAAAGGAGCATGGTAGGGATGGATCGGAAGGAATATGTGACAATCAAGCTACAAGCACAGAGTCTATGATATATGTAAATGTATGTAGCTATGAATTGTGTAAACCCCCAACCATATATATAACAATATTTACGAAATTATACTAGTAAATAGCGCAGGAAACGACTGTTCAAAACACTTGCATAAACATAGATATTGGAGGGGACCCACCACTTTCCCAACGGCGTTATAAGGAAACATATGGTTTCCTCCTTCACCGCACACGTCAAGACTCTACTTTTTTTGAAAGAAGCTACATTTATTTGAACGACTCTAGACCCTCCATTGTCCATGCATACGGGGTTAGTAAGCAGTATGCAAGTACTTACATTAACATTATACAAAAGATAAATAGAATTAGCAGCCCGTGGAATAATTCTTCTGAAATAGGTAACATCAAAAAGAGATAATAGTGTTAGTAAAAGAAAAAGAAAAATAAAAATAACGGCTATGACCAGTCGAAGAAACCTTCTGTGAATAAAATAAGTAATGAGGAAAAAACAGTTAAATGATTATGTTATAATGTAAGTAATTACTATAGTAGCGGAAATAAAATAAAACATATTAAAAAAAGCCAGAGAAAGTAATCCATAGACCACCAGGCAGTCCCAATGAGAATGCGTATAGCTATAGGCCCAACCGCAGACGATGCTCGAAGTCTGCGTCCTTTAGCCGGTTCCCCGATTTTGCCTCGAAGAAATGTACTTGGGAGAGAAGGGGAAGTTTTTGAAGACCTTGAGGAAAGATGAGCGTCGGGTTACCGGAGGGGGGACGGAAGGACATCGAGACCGCACGGTTACGCCTCAGGCCAACGCATGTCGATGGGGGAGGCGCGGGCGGATCGCAGGAAGACCGCTCTGTTGTACGTTCGCCTGGCAATGTGCATGGACAGGGTCTATCCCACCCCCTTTCTATGGGGGAATGACGATACATAACATGCACAGTTCAGTTGCGCCACCAAAGAATGGAAACCAAAACTAATCAAGAAAAATAGAAAATAATAAGAGCATTTATACATGTAAAACATAATTTCAGAATCAGTACAGAGTGATAATGTATCAAGCGATACTGTCATCACTACCATAGATATGAAGTAAAAATATTATTGGATTTGGTCCACACAGTATGTATGTACAAAATATAAAAAAAACCAAAATAGCTTTTTTTTCTTTCAGCCGACAAAATACTGTTAATGTGTTACTCAATTTAAACAGCTTTATCAAAATATTCCCCCACTTGATGAAAGAACTTCAATAAGGTATGCTTATATAATATTAAAATTGATGTACTAAATATATCAACAACATGGGAGAATTTATTACTAAATACATCAACAATTTTGGAAATTGTACGGCACGAAACATATCATTTTATTATTATTTTTTATTATACTCTTTCAATCTTTTTCACTTTAGTTTCAGTAAAATTTCAGACGTAAAACGGCGAAGTATTTTGTTTACTGTTATAACATTTTTTACTTATTTATTCTTAGCAAAAAATGTTATTACATTAAACAAAATACTTCGCCGAAATCTGTGGTACGGAATTAACAGAAATTTTGAAATGTTCACAAAGTAACACAAAACAGACACAAGATGTATGCAGGAAAATCCATAAAAAATATGTTCAGATACCGAATATTTTGCATTAAATTAAGTTGATTGGCTTACTATTTTTCCATTAGCTCCACACTGAAAAAAACCGGCCCTGAGAAAAATAATTTCCCCCAGGGCCAATCTCATCTTTGGGGATGGTGTGTGGAGGGTCATTTTAAATAAAAGAAGTTCTGGAAAGAAAAAAAATTAAAGTGGTGGATAAGAATCTAGGATTCAGTGTGTCCAGGTCATCCGCCGCCAGATCTGGGCAAATATCACCCCCTGAACCCGGTCACCCCTGCTAAGTCACCAAACGTGGCGAACTACTTGGGGTGACCAATGGCAGAGGTGTTGGTTATCCAATAAATGGTTCCCGGGGCGGTGGTACCCATTCCCGCCTTGCGTTTTATTGTTTGTTAGTTCTGTAAAAATATTAACTAAATTAATAAGCAAATAATTATGTTGATGATTTTCTTTAAAGGGAGAAAAAGAAATTAGTTTTTGTTGTAGTAATAATTTATTATATGCTGATAATACAAGTAGGTACATAAAATAAATTGCTTCGTGGGCGTCACAACGCAAAGATAACCGTGTCATAAAGACAGAGATAAAATAATAATGCGTTGATTGAAATGTACGATAGCATTGCAACCTATTATTTTTATTTTCTTCATATTATTATTTGTAGGATAAACCTGTATTTTATTACAAATATTGGGCTTTATAAAAAAAAACAAATATTCCCGACTTATGTTTTACTTTAAAAGTGAACAATACATATGTCTGGACAAAAAAAATTTCTTGTACAATTATGGAGGACTTAGGCGGTAGAAGATTGAACCCGCGATGTCCCGATGGGAACGTGACGTTTTTAATCGTTCAGTCAACTAATTGGACTTTAATTTTATTTACTCTTATCTTCTTATATCCAATTATCACCTATTTTGTTTTTTTTTTTTATAATTTAACCATATTTATTTTTAACCATCTTGATACATTGTTTAGTGCATAATTTAAAGTATTTTTTAATTCTTAATAATAATTGCATGATTTGTAGAGCGCCATTTTTGTGATAAATCACAGCCCAATTATGTATATTAGTATATCATTGTAAAATAGTAGTATTTTGCATTTTGAAAATAATTTTACCATGTCATTAATATAGCGTATGAACAATAGAGGTCCTAGGAATGATCCTTGTGGTACTCCTAATTTATTCTCCATTGGTTATTTACTTTTTTGTTCTATGGTCTTTTAAATACTCTTCTATTGGTTGAATGTTTGAATGTTGTTTAGCTGAAAAATCATTGCCAATTGGGGATGCCATAGTCTCTGGCTTGAAGCGGTCGGGAGCAGTTGGGGTTCTTGCGTGGTTTTCACGTAAAAAAAAACAGACATTTAAAAAAAAAAAATTAAACCATGGGATAAGGAAAAAACTCTTTCCAGCAAAGTAATTAAAAAGTAATTGGCAAGTAGATAGATAATAGTCTAGTTGCAACAAATTCAACAAACACTGTTTCACGTGACAGAATTATTTCACGAATAACCGTACTCCAAAGTTTCACGGATGTGTTTGATACGTGAGGAAAACAAAGTATAAATACAGGGTGGGGCAGAGAGGAGTTACTGATTTCAAAAAATCACTGAAGGCCCCCCAGCCCTAGCAAAGGGGTAAGGCGGGTGCCGTTAGGTTGAGAAAATGATGCCGTTTATTGAAGTGCCCATGCCGTGGTCAGGTAAGTACCGGAGTTTTGTTGTGGAGACATTCTTTAAAAACGGGAAAAGCATTGTGGCTACGCATGGGGCTTTCCGGGTCCGGTTCGAGTTAAATCGTAAAGAGAGTGTTCCTGATCCTAAAACCATTCGGAAATGGATCAGTAATGTAAAGTGGACAAGAACTGCAGGTTTTTAAATACCAGTTGGGCGACCTAAAAGTGTGCAAAAACCTGAAAACATCGCGGTAGTAAGAGCGTGAATTGAAGAGTCTCCAACGCGAGCTGCACGGAAACATGCCGCTGCGCTTGGAATACCGTCCAGAATTATAGGGCAAATCTTACACTCAGACCTTCATCTGTACCCCTACAAGATGATGCATACATGGGAATTGAGCCAACAAGATTTTGTGAAATGTAGAGATGCTTGCATTGCAATCGTGACTGCTGTATCCCTCGGCGCTGTTTCGTGCACTAGCGACAAAGGATTAATCATTACCGGTATTGAGTTATTCATCTCACTATTGTGAGATATTGGAGAACCTTAGGCGTCGAAAATGAAAGAGTATCGCGAGGAATACGACACAGAAGCCTTCTGGTTTCAACAAGATTAAGCCACGACCCATGCTGTCCATCGTTCAGGCGAAATTTTGCAAATGCTCTTTCCAGGTCACCTGATCTCTTTGCGGGGGGATGTTCCATGGCCCCCTCGCTCTCCCGATTTGTCCCCAGTGACTTTTTTATGTGAGGATACGTCAAAGCTGAGGTAAACAAACTTTGACCTTGAACCCTTGAAGCTCTGAACGAGGATTTCATCGTTGGAATTCCGCAAGATATGCTGCGAAGAGTGGCCGAAAACTTCTTTGAAAGGCTCAATATGTGTATTGCTCTCCAAGGCCGCCACGCCAGACGATATTATTTTCAAAATATCATGAAAAAAAACGGCATCATTTCCCCGACCTAACGGCACCCGCCCCGCCCCTTTGCTTGGTCTTGGTCTTGGCCTTCAATGATTTTTTTAAACTAGTAACTCCTCTCTGCCCCACCCTGTATAAGAGCAGAAGAGAATATCTACATTGAATATATTATTTTGAAATGTAGAAAACCTTATGCTGCACACGGTACATAATGCTCCCGATACCTTGCTCATATTATTAGCAATACAATACGTGACGAACCCGGATCCCTGCTGAATGATATCTTATCATAACATGCAGGTACTGGTTATGCCGAGATACTGAGATATATCGGCATAGCCTGAACCAAAGAAACTGTTTAAGTGGAAGTTATTTATCAATTTTGTGCATCCTTAAGCAGTGCCAGAGTAAATTTAGCCTCCCAAAAACTGGGCGCACTGTACAGGGCCCGCAGATACTTTAATAGTACATAACTGCTAACCCTGTACAAATCACAAGTACGCCCCACGGTTGAATTTGGCAGCCACCTCTGATCTGTAGCTTCAAAATACCTGAAAAATAACCTCGACTCGGTGCAGAAACGGGTGGTCCGTTTAATAGATTCTCCCATCCTAACAGGCGGATTGCAATCTTTAGAGCATAGGCGTCGGGTGAGAATGCTATCCTAGTTCTACCGGTATTTACAATGGAAGATGCTCCGAGGAACTAGCGTTATTGATCCCTTCGGCACCGGTGCATAGTCGGGACACACGCCAAACGCGTACCCAACATTTGTACACGGTTGACATCTGTCACATGAGAACGGGTAGTTTATTCGACTCGTTCTTGTGTTCAACAGCTCGACTGTGGAATGATTTGCCGGCCTCTGTGTTTCCTCCTTCCTACAACATGGGTCTCTTCAAGACCAATGTTCATTCCTTCCTCTCCTCAAAAAGACCCTCCACACAGCATCCTAGGTGACATAGGCCCTGAGGGAAATTACTTTCCTCAGGGCCTCCTGTGTGGATTTAATGTAAAAAAAGTGGAATACACAGAATTTTTAGTCAGAGTAATCTGTAAAAAAAAATGAATAGCTTGATTTATTTATTGTTATCAAGTTTAATTTGTAGAACTCCATTTTATTTTTTTATTATATAATCAATAATATTATTATTAAATTAATAAAAACAGTTTATTTTCCAACAAGTTCTGCTGTGTAATTATTATAACGCGTGACAGCTGTTTCGCCTTCTGAAGGCATTATCAAACTGTGGACATGCCACATACAGACGATATATTTATACTATTTCTAGAGAGGTATTTATTATGACTCATTTCTAATTTCTGATTAAAAATGACTGAGACTACTAATGGTTATTATTTTCCCAATTACTGTAATTTCCCCCTTCAATGACTCACAATATTAGATGCATAGCGACCTTCAGTCGAAGTGGGAAATTACAGTAATTGGGAAAATAATAACCATTAGCAGTCTCAGTCATTTTTAATCAGAAATTAGAAATGAGTCATAATAAATACCTCTCTAGAAATAGTATAAATATATCGTCTGTATGTGGCATGTCCACAGTTTGATAATGCCTTCAGAAGGCGAAACAGCTGTCACGCGTAATAATAATTACACAGCAGAGCTTGTTTGAAAATAAACTGTTTTTAATAATAATATTATTGATTGTATAATAAAAAAAAGTGAATAGCTTGATATTAAAAAAAAAACTTACCACATACTGAATTGGTAAGTTTTGTCTAACAATAGCCATACTGTTGGCTTTTTGGCTGACGGTTATTAATTGGGATTAAAGCCACATCAATTAATCGAATATGGCTTCATGTATCCGTATTAAGAGTTAATTACTAGATAACATGTAAAATTTATATATTTCGATGAAAGCCAACATAACAATGTGATAATTATTTGGCTGGTACAGTTAACATTATATTACGTAATATATGTATGTACCAATGGATGGCACTGATTGCTACGTTTGTGATTTGTACTAAAAGGCACGTCCTTTTTCGACACTAATACAAACGAGTCTTCTCTCTATTTTGTGTAGAATACTGCCCACATTTGAACATGACGTGTCTCATTTTGCGTACTATTACGCAGAGCAGTCAATGGGGCCGCTGGAACTTCGAGCGTATTTTAAGATGTCTTGCAATAATTTTAAGAATTTCGATATTTTTATGTGAGCGAGTAGGGTAGGCAGTGCTCACGTGTCTATTTTAAATACACGCAATTTTTTTATTAAAAAATTCATAATGCCAGAGCTCGTATGTGTTATTCTGATGTATGTGCTATATTATTGTAAAGTTTCATTATAATCCATTCAGTAGTTTTTGCGTGAAAGAGTAACAAAAATACATCCATACAAACTTTCGCCTTTATAATATTAGTAAGATAAGATAGTCACTTAAATAAATAAAAAATAAATAAACTTTCAACAAGCCACAGGCCGTATCTAATTAGGTAACTTCCTTGTCAACAGCCTCTTTCTATTCACTGAAGGTGTCTGCACCCCACCAGGTTGAAGCAATATTTATAAGAAAAAAAATACCTGAACATATTTTAAAAATGAAAAGTTTACAAACCATTAGTTAGGTGGGTTCATCAAAAGAAAATATACGTTGATGTCATCGCGACCTCAACTTAGGATATTTTTACGACATTCAACACCGAATTTTATTAATCCCCTTTAATTTTTGACATGTTTAATTACGCGAGTACAAAAACACAGTCACATAACAAAATAAACCATTATAATGAATATGAAGTCAACATAACCACACCATGCAAATAATAATTGTGCTAATGATCAATTGTAGCAATTACCCAACGCACTAATAATAAATACGATGACACACTTATAATATCTACTTGTAAATAAAGTATAATTCTTTCCTTAATTGACGGCCTCTGTGGTAGAGGAATAAGGCTCTTGACTCGCAGTCCGAAGGTCGCAGGATCGAATCCCAGCGTGCGCAAATCAATTTTATTTGATTATTTTGTGTTATTTTTTCACAATTAATTCATTTAAAATAATATTTAGTAAATTTGCGGCACGTTCTAGAGTAGACGATACACTCAGTGGAGGTAATCCACCTCTTTCCCGCCCTGGTATAAGTAACTGATGGTTACTCCTTCAAGGCTCTCGCAAGATTCCATTTTTTTTTTGTTAAACGAAGCTACATTTATTTATTTTGAACGAATCTAGACCTCCAATGTCCTTGCATACGTTGTTAGTAAGCAGTATGCAAGTGCTTAGCAGGAAAAACAAAATGCAAAAAATAGGTTAGTAAGACATAGATAAATTTAACAGGGCAAAAGAAAAACTCATTCACGAGGCTCCATGAGGCGGCATTGCATCTGTAAAAACCCGCAAGCACCTGCATAAAATAGAGAACATAGGTAATGCAATAAATCTCAAATCAATACACTATATACATTCAGTATCGCCCTGGTGTAAAATTCAGAATTGAAACCTTGCTTGAAATGACTTTAAACGTATTTGGTGATCAGATCTGAATAGCCAGTTTCTTCTTCACCTTCCTCTTCCCAATCTCCTTCCCTCTCCAATCCCTTCAGCCTCACAATATACCCCAATTGGGGATGCGATAGACTCACTGGCTCCTGACGGCAGCTGCTGGGACTTTTGTGAGGTATTCGCATAAAACACACGCGGTAGAAGTCAAACTAGACAGTTGCTGGATGTCGCTTTCTTTTATTTTGCTTGTTTTTTTAAATTGGTTTTTTTTTTTTTTTTATTTCGTACAATTTTTGAAAATACACTTTTATGTTTTTTTTCTTGATTACCATACTAGGCTAATGCCCGTGTTAAGGCCCGTTTGAAGATTAGATATTGATTTCACAAAATAGAAATGTTTTTTTGGGTTTCGTACGCTATTGAAGTAACGCGCCGAGTTGCGAATTTACTGCATTATATTAGAACCGAGTATTTGTGTAGAACTGAGTTGTGACGCATTTCCTTTTCACCCGAATTTAAGTAACTAACTGCGGTTAAGAAGTTTCACTTTACAAATTATTATCGATAAATTTGAATCGTGCCGTTTCGTAAAAAAATATTAACCGATTTTTCATGCTACACGAATAATATTGGAAAACGAAAATAAATGTTTGGATTTCATTAAATTAAAGAAATAGATCAGGCTTCACGAAAATAATAGGAATAGGCAGATAAATAAACCACCAAAGTTATTCAATTTTATCGAAGAAAACAAATAATTTGTGGCTTTACAGTATACAAATTAAAAAAAGTTCTTTGTTTAAAACCACTTTATTTTATTTATTATCCACTTTGACCGATTTCGGTTGATCTCATTAGGATAATAAAAATAAAAACTAAAATACAGTACGTAGGAAGATTATAAGATTAAAAAAAGAGAAAAGAAAACATTTAAGAAAGGGAGAGACCATCAGATACTGGTTGGTGGAGGGGTGGGAGAAGGGTGGGTAGTACGTAGGGTGAAGGAAACAACTTTAAAATCTGACGTTTTTTTACATGAGCTCCACATAGGAGGCCCTGAGGAAAATAATTTCCCTCGGGGAATATGTCATCATCTTTTGATGTGTGGAGGGTGTTTTTTAAGGAAAGGAAGGAGGAGAGTTTTGGAAAGGAAGAGGGTTTAAGGCGTGGATAGGAATCTGGGGTTCAGTGTGTCCTGATCATCCGCCTCCAAGACCTAGACAAACCTCACCCCATGAACCCGGGCACCCTGCTAAATCACCACTAATTCTTACTGTGTGTTTAAAATTTGGCTATTATCTTTAATGGATTTTGGTGTTTCTAATGCTTCTAAAATATTAAGGCGTATTCCTATTTTGTTTGTATGTGTTACTCGGACTCACTCTGTTGTTATGTTAAACCTATGGTCAGTTTTAATTAAATTTTCGGCGAATTCCGAAAAACCTCTGCTTGTTAAGCACGTGCCGTGTTCTTTTACTCTTAATATTTTCATTACGCGCGGTTTTACCTATATAAGTTCCTGGGCAATCGTTGCAATTAAGTTTTTAGATGCCTGAATGGCTTAATTTATCTATTTTGTCTTTGCAATTGCAGTTGAAAGTTTGCCTTAGTTATTATTAATTTAGAAGTTTAGATGTATGTACACAATTCTGTATCATATCTGTCGTTGTTAGCTTTTCATTATTATGTCGTTATTTATTGCTTTCATAATTTTTATTGTCTTACCCGGAAATAATGTATTAATATAACTTTGTTGTGAATCGTAGCTGTGATAATGTCGCAGCTTATAATTCAAATGAAAAGCTAACCAATTCCCCCAGCATTTCAATAACTGACTTCCTCGTGGACATCCTGTCTATAGGTTTATGACAAGCTTTATCAGTGACGATAATAAAGTGCAACACCAGGTGAAATGAGTCCCTCTTTATCTGCTGTTTAAGTCATTTATATGTTAATAATTTCTGCAATCAATTGATAGGTACACATACGGATGATTGATCGGTTTGTATCGATGAATAAATAAGTCGGAGACCATATTATTACTAACTGCACACTACATGGCAATCCTAGTTTATGATATTTGTTGAACGGACCTCCAGACTCATGTAAATGAATATTCGCAAAAATTCAGAAACACAATAATTATATTTTTGAATGTAGCTTGTGATGTATCTCTTTTTCTACTCTCGTATATTTGTCTGTATTTTATTTACTCCTGGGCACTTGGCACCAGTCGTAATATTTCGTCTTTTCTCTTGGCTCTGATCGATATTTAAATTCTTAAGGCTTTGCATATGTGTGGTAGGGATGGAAAATTCCTCCCCTACGTCACACAAGCCTTTATAAATTTGGACCCTTATTTCCTCTGATAACTACAGAAAGCTACTTAAAGCTCCCTTGTACTACATACCTTTAGCGATATATGTACTTAACTAATAAATACGTTATTTACGACTTTGAACGTAAATATTTTCGTATTTAGGTTGTAATTAAACTCCATCAAACGTTGTGTAATTTTTTGATTTATGATATAGGACTTTAATTACTTTAAATTTTGTGGTAACCCTCTTGATTCTAAACAGAGTGTTGAATTTCAAACTGTATTGGTCTCTCTCTTGCAAATTTAACCTTAAGTAATTTCTCTAAATGAACTAACTTCCCTTTGACGTTTATTATGATTCCCTACATCCTAATGAATTCATGAATAAGCAATACTAATCGAAACTACACATGACTAATTGAACAGATAATTAAATATAACTCAAATGGTTAAATGTTAGTAAATTTGATTATGATTGTATCTCGTATCTGCTGGGCGCCCCTCCGTTTAGATTCAGCTGCTATAAGGTACATATAAAGATGGATTTAGTAGGTTAATGTAATCAGTTAATTGCATATTTGACGAACTCAGAATAACCCTTTTTCTGGCAAAATTTGGCTCCTGCCTCCATCAAGTAAGCAGGGTGATCAGGAGTCCTCCCAAAATTCGCACAGTCTTTTGGCACGGTTCAATTGATTGATACCTAAGTTATCGCGTCCCAAATGAACCTTCCTTCGCCATCATGCACTGCCTTCAGGTCTTCCCCCGAGCCCAGATACCTCCAAATTCCTACTCCTCCAAAGTTTACTATTTACTTAGGGCGAACCGGTTTCGTCCTATATGCAATCATATACTCACGGGTTTGTGTGGAGTTACGGGTCGTGAATCCTCCCTCCACGTTCAAGAAATGAGACGAGAGTGACCCGACAGGCCTAAAGCACTAATTGTAAGTGAGTTCGTTTCATTCAATGAACAGTACATAAAAAGATATATATGTAAACATACGTTTTGGGAAGGTTTATAACTCGCAATACGAAACTACTTGCAACGCATCCCGAGCTCGGATCTCGCCCATCAAATTCTGCGAAATTTTCAGATTGATACCGAATACATACGTAAGAATAGTGGGTGATATAAATACATATTCGTACATTAAGATCTTATCTGGCGATGTGTTCTGGAGATTCGCCATAACTCCAAGCTTTTGTTTGGTTTTGTTGACGGTTTTGTTTGAGAGATCCGCCATCTCTATGGTTTGATTAATGGTCCTTGTTACAGAAGCGACCACTGCCTTCTGTTGGTTGAACTGTATTTTTTTTTCTTTCCCTCCCCTCCAATGTTCAACTTTTGATAAATTCTTGCTATCCCGTGATTCTCAATTGAAGCATGTAAATCCTCATTACCCCTTATTAAGTTATCCCGTGATTTTCAACTGTTTCATGTAAGTCTTCAATACACCCTATTGAACTATCCCGTGATTTATCAACTGTTTCATGTAAATCTTCAACACACCCTTTTGAACTGCTATAATAAATCTGTTAATTTTCAATTGCTTAGGTCTGTAGATACCTCTTTACGTTCAAATTAAAAATAGTGTTTAAATTTTTTTTTTTTTCTTTTTGTTCCTAATAATTGCGCAATATAATAATTTTATCCCGTTCCTAGAAGTTAATACCTAAGTACGATATCCACTAATCAAGGTCATTTTTTTTTCTTTTTACTGTATTCGAACTAGTGTCCCAGTGACCGAATTATTTTGTAAACAATTTGAGCTTTGTAAACATTCTCTACGGCCTCGTGACCTAGATTCAAGCGTATGAGGTATGTTTACTTTAGACATTCCGGAGACGTGTGAGATGACTCTAAAATTTTCTTTGTTTGATAATGATGTACTTAGCGCAATTGTCTAGTCTGATACCCGATTACGTATACATATTTATTCATTTATATATACTTTGTCTCAATAAATAATTTATAATATGGATATGTACATACATAAATTTTATGATTGAAATAATTTCTAATATCATAACTTATTTCAAATGCTCTGGATTTTCTGAAATTACATTAATACATACATAACATTAAATATAAAATATTGATTTGTAAATTTATCACACATAACTACTTTTAATAGTTATTGATGAATTCAGAGGTAGGAATCGATACCCTTTTCCTCTTTTTATATAAGTGTTTTTCTTTTTGATTAAAATTTTTCTTGGGAACAAAATTACATATATATATGTATATATACATACATTTATAAATATATAAAATATATTTATTATACTTATAATATTTTAATATAGTTACATATCACATATTAAGAGAGTAATATCTTGGTCAAATAATTAATCCAAATACCAATGTTTGCTGCATTCCGCCTTCTCCTTGGAATTCTGTAAAATTTTATAACGGAAAAGACTTACCCCTACCAAGGTTTTTCCGACCGGGAAATACACAGTAAACCTTGCTGCAATTTTCCTAAATTAATTTTTATTTTCCTAAATCTAATTAAATCTTTTTGACTTCAATTTTTTTTTTTTTCATTTAATCTAATTAATTAAAATGATGCATGAACTCTATCGTTCTAAACTGTATTTTATCTCAAAACTCGTTGGTTAGCTAACACTTTAAATGATAGTTACTTCACGATTAATTTAGAGATGGTAAATTGTTGTTAAATTAAATTTTTATCCCCCCGAAATTTTATGTATTAATAAAATATTATTTTGTTTTATTATTATTATTTAAGATAATTAATTTAAATATTTATTATTTGTTAGAACACTTTCACTTAGATTGAACACACGTATTTAATTATAACTTCTTCACGCTAAATTATCACATCACTTCAGTTATTTATTGCACTAATATTAAACGCGAAATTTCTAAGTTTAAAAATACGATATTAAGTGATTATAAAATCCGAATTTTCCACTAAAACAAATTGTATTTATCACGAGCACTTTTATTTTTCACAAGTAATTAATGCGTTGGCTTTATTTTTATTTTTCACTGACTCTAACTGCAAAGTATTTTTTTTTGTAGATCACTGACTAGAATGTGAAATTTTTCTAAGTATCAAAATAATTATCACTTAGAATTTTTCAAATTTAAATCACCCACCGTTTCGTCACGTTCCGCGAAGTTACAAACTTTTCGACCACGACCGTAGACTGTCCTCAACTGGCATTTGTCTAGACTTTTATACCCCTCTCAGGTCCAAAAGATCGTATCTAAATCTCCTATAATAAACCAATCTAATTACTATCAACTCGTAATTTCTTGAAACCTCTCCATTATTGTCGAATGCGGTCTCTTAGTACCTTCCGTATTTGATACTTTAAATTCTGTCTCGTACTTCCATACTTACAAGATCCGGATTTAGTAAGATCCATGTTTAATGGCCCAACTTCCTTTGTCCTGTTGTTCATACAAAATTAGCTTGAATTTAATAATTTTAAAGTTCTATTTTCATCTATTCCGTAACATGTCCGTGCGTACGGCATCTACCATATGTTCCAAATCTGTCCCCAAATTCGCCTATCAGAGATATCTTCATGTCGAAGTCTTTCTCGCAAATTGTTCATTTTTATTTTATTATTTTTCCTCGAGTTTTTCTGTATTCTATATGAACCTTTCCATTTGAAACCGAATTTTCTCTATTTACGTGGTATATTTGAATTTTCCATTTTTTCTCGAATTTTCTTTTATTCACGACACTCTTTCCATGAATTTCCTTATTTATTCTTACGCTATTGTTCATATCTCTATAGATTTTTATATTTCAAGCCGTATTTATTTTATTCACTGTTAATCTAAGATTTCCTTTGTTTTCCTCTGTCGTATCTCCTTTCCCCTCACTTCCCTGTACTTCCCTGATATAACCATATCGTTTTTTGATGTTTGCTGCCTCTTGGAAAATTTCATTTTCTATTTGTTATTAATAAATATATCATTTCTTAACATCTTTATAGGAGATACCCCCACTTCGGCCCTTAAATTCCTGTCATTTTTATTGCTTCATAGAGATCGTCCCCCAAATTTTGTCCCGTTCTTACGCAAAATCCCATAAACCATATGCCTTGACAGTTGTATACATTAACTCCTGTACCCACCTGGCAATAAATCCTTTTTTATTTCAGTGTCGTTAACTTTTATGAGAATTCTTTAACGTAAATATTTCATAAGACCCATGATAATTTTTATTACCTTTTTAACGGCTAATCGTCCTTATCTAAACAATTTTCATGTTCGAATATTCCTTGTTTATCACAACAAAATACATCTGAAATCGGCAACCATTGTAATGCCTCATCTTTATCTGCAATCGCGTACTATGTTACTCTATAAACTCCATTTTAATTACGTAAAATGACTCCTTTTCCTGAGTTTTTCTATCGCAATGTTTTCAGCATTTTCCACTCCCCTCCGTACTGCACTCTATTTTCTTCTCTAACACTTGTTACTGCTCTAGACATCTGAAATATACCCTCGCCTATTCTTTAAAACTTTCATTTTTTTTGACGTTTCCTCCCTAAATCTTTCATCGTAATATTCTAGCTCCGCCTAGAATTGATAACAATAATTTTCCATTGTTTTTTCAACATTTCCATTTCCTTTAGCACGTTTTCCCTCGAATCGATCATCTCCGGTCGTCACAAACAATCGTATTATAGATGGAAATCTCCCTAACACCTTACAACACGTTTTCGTCACTTGCTATGCAATTTTTCACTTAAACTTTTCCATCGTGTTTACGTGTATCCTTTTTTCCGCACCTAATATGCTTTAATGCGTTCGAGAACTAGGGTTTCTGATCCCTGGAATGTACCGGTTAACCAAAACATTTCTTGGGGTCATCGTTCTTTTGTCCCTGAACAGATTATTTCTTCCCATGGAGTTTATTCACCTCTCGGTTTGGTGGGAACGTCAAACTCATTAATTACATTCTTAATTGCTAAGTCCAAAGGTCGTTCCTTTGTTCTAAAAATGGGCTCGGCCCTCTTCCCGTTGATAGGCTGAATTGGTTTTTAATCGCTTTTGCTGCAATTCAATTGGCTGTCAATATATCACGGCCTAAAGCATACTGGGGAGTCCCTGTCTTTGATTATTTGTTGATACCATCTGTGATTTTTTTATCAATACTCGTCTCACTTTGTCTAATTATAGATCCCTACCGTAAATATGAATTCACTTTACTCTAATCCGATAGATGTCGTAGACGTGTCCGTTTTATAAGTAATTGATATTTTCTTTTTAAATTAAAGTGGGAAGCTACGATATTTCCTAATTTTCACTGTTGATCAATGCAATTCATCACAAGCTATTACTTTCTTAATAATAATAATTTTTCTGAGTTCGCTAACCATATCATTGAAAATAACCACAGTTTTGAAAAAAACACAGGGATAAATATTCTTCATATTAATCATAAAGGAAAACGTTTAGATAACTTAGAAGCTTTGGAAATTAAAAAATCCCTTAAAAATAATGAATCTATTATCAACAAACAAAAAATATTGTCATATAGCCCAATCATGGATTTGTTCCCCTACCCACCCACTCTACACTAATACCTACCCACCCAATCTACATTATTAACTAACAATGGCTCCATCCCTACCACAATAAAACATTGTTCTAAACTGTCAAATTAGTATAAGCTTTCCCTGACGAAGGAACGTTTGTTCCGAAACCGGTCGGATTTGCACATCATATAAGTGGTTTATACAAAGTTATATTGTTTCATTTTTCACAATAATTATCCTTAGAAACAAACAATACCACCTAGTTAGCATGTAGATCCGACTAAACAGAGATGTTGATTATGAGGTACATCAGTCACTAGAGTTGACTAGAGCGTTTCGCTTTATAATCAACTAGCTGACCCGAGGAACTTTGTACCGCCTCAAAATTAATAAGTATTGTGTTAACTTATTAGCTGAATTAAATTCAGTTTTTTTATTATCAGAGATTGCGTTGTGTACGGATTTACATTTTTTTGTAATTCTCTAAATTTTCCACTTACTTACGGGAATTGCGTTTCATTTTCTTAATACGTGTGAGGGAGATTTATTATAATTATTGTATTTTTCCTTCGGAGCGGTGCAGACATACGTTCACCGTTTGTCCCATTTTTGACTATTGGCATTTAGTGTTTGATGTAACCCTAAGTAACCAGTTCAGAAATAGGGGCTCCATCGAAGCCAGAGTAAAGTTAGCCTCTCAAAAATTGGACGAACTGTACAGGGCCCGCAGATAATTTAATAGTACACAACTGCTAACCCTTTAAAAATCACAAGTGCAGTCCACGGTTGAATTTGGTAGCCGCCTCTGGTCTGGGGCTCCAAAATACCTGAAAAATACCCTCGACTCTGTGCAGAAAAGGGCGGTACATTTGATAGATTCTCCCATCGAACAAACGGATTGCAATATTTAGAGCACAGGCGTCGGGTGGGAATGCAATCTTTGTTCTACCGGTACTACAATGGAAGATGCTCCGAGGAACTAGCGTCATTGATCCCTTCGGAACCGGTGCATAGTCGGGAAACACGCCAAACGCGTGCCCAACATTTGTATACGGTTGACATTTGTCACATGATAACGGGTCGTTTCTTCGACTCGTTCTTGTGTTCAACAGCTCGGCTGTGGAATAATTTGCCGGCCTCTCTGCTTCTTCCTTCCTACAACATTAGCGGGAGAGGGGAGTGGGGAGAGGGAAGGCGGAGAAGGCGGAGTGGAAAGCGTGAGGGGAAGGGAGGCGGAAGGGAAACTGGACGAATAGGAAAGGACATGAGGGAGAAACAATTTCTTCATGTGGCATAGCAACGCATGCCGGGATCTTGCTTGTATGCTATATAACAAAACTTATCTGATAAGAGTGCCATACCGCCGAGATTTATGAGCAGGGTGAATTTTTACCTTCCCTTTTTACAGTAACCCCTGATAGAATAAACAAAATATACAACCGGAAGAAGAGGAGCTCCAAAGTTTTTGTAAAATTATATCGCAGTGAGAATTATTATCCTACATGGATTCTTCCGCAATGAAACTTGTGATATCTTTCATCTAATCCCACACAATTTTATTATTCATAAAATATTTTGTTTATACAAAGTTGTATTGTTTCATTTTTCTATAATGGATAACCAAGAAGTTATAGCTACATTCAAAAATATAAAATATTTTTCAGTTTACCATCTCCCTGGTTAAGAATTCCACGCTTTTTTAATAAAACGTCGCCTTCGACAGCTAACTAAGTAAGACGAAAATTATTCCCCTAAATACTTTCAGAAGTATGCAATTCTTGTGCCTTATAATATAGGTACTCGTATTTAATTTACCATAATTCAATATCAATTTATTCCCTAGACGACGCAATCGTTCGACAATGGGGGTAAGAGAGAATTCAATTCAATTTGGACCGGGTAAAATAATAGCTTTTATCGAGTTTGACGCGAAGGAACGCGAAAATTGATGAGTCACATTAATTCAGAGCAATCGAATTCAAAATTTGTAATCTCATATAATATAAACAATGATGTATATAAATTGATTCTTAAACATTTTTTGTATGTTTTCAAAGTGCTCTTTGCGTGATTCTTAACAATTTAAAGTAAATAATTTTTTTGAGCAAAAGATTTTTTTTTACATTAGCTCCACACAGGAGGCCCTGAAGAAAATAGTTTGGGGATGCTGTGTGGAGGGTCTTTTTAGGAAAGGAAGTAGTGGAAGTTCTGGGAAGTAAAAGAGTATTAGGTGGGTAAGAATTGTGAGGTCAGTGTGTCCAGAAGAAGCGGACTTATGAATTCATCCCTTCCATTGCGGTGAAAGGCGATATTCCGAGAAACTACGACTGGAGAAGTCAAAGGGACTCCCTCAACCATTTTCTCCCGATCTGGCCTGCCATGCAACTTGGGATGACCTATAGCAGTGACTTCTACCCACTTGAGCGATAGCTATATAAATTTATGTAGGAGATTTTATATTAAATTAATTTTAATAAATAATTTTTTTTTTGTAAAATTTAATAATATGGGATAAACGGTAATATCCACGTGGATTTCATACTCATAAATGCTAGCAGTTTATAATATGTTTCCGAATTAATATTTAGCTGTATGAGAACACAATTTTGCCGGCGAATATTGGTACCGCCGCCCCGGGAACAATTTATTGAATAAACAACACCCACGGTGTTCGCTATGTATGGTGAGGTGCCCGGATTTATGGGGTGAGGTTTGTGTCTAGGTCTTGGCTGCAAATGAGTTTACCCACCTATTGCGTGACGGGCCGGATGGGGATAGACTGTTTGAGGGACTTTGGTGGGATAGATTCATACTCTGTGTATATGCTTTGTTCTCCATATTCTCTAGGTGTATATACTTTGTCTTACTAACCAATTTTTTTGCATTTTGTTTTCTTGCTAAGCATTTGCATACTGCTTACTAACAACGTATGCACGGACACTGGAGGTCTAGATTCGATCAACATAAATAAATATAACTTCGTTTAACAAAAGAAAATTAGAATCATGCGAGAGCCTTGAAGGAGTAACCATCTGTTACTTATACCAGGGCGGGTAAGTGGTGGATAAACTCCAATGTCACTCGAGGTCACATTGACCCTCAGTTTCCTTCCCACCCCTCGTTTATCTTTCCTTCCCAGAAATACTTTCTCACTTCTTCTTTGCCCCTTCACACATCATCCTCAAGGATGACATAGCCTCTGAGGGCGTTTTTTTTCCTCAGGGCCTCCTGCGCGAAGCTAATGTAATTTAAAAAAAAATTATTTATTTTAGATGAAGCCATACTAAATAATGCAAAATCATACAAAATCATATGTTTTTATTTTGAAAATTTGATCGCTTAGAAGTATTATAGATGCTTTAATAAAATACTGCGTGTAGAACATACCTTGGCCCTTAAAAATATCGGTGATATTTTTAATAAGTCTTTTAATGAGCTTAGAAAAAAATAAAGTATTAGGTCTCTAAAAAACACTTTCAAGTGCAAACTCTCCTACTTATTAACCCCTTTTCGGATATGATTTTATTTTTAATATGGAACATTCAGTTTCTTTTATAATAATTGCAAAAAAATGATATTTACGCCCTAACTTCACAAAATAAAATAAAATATGCATTTTCTCGTTGTTATTTTTGACATCAATCAATACGGGCAGCACTCTACGAATTTGGATTCTTGAAGTGACCCTTATGGCATGGGCACAAGAACCATGCACTGGGCATACCTATTTCGTATCAGTCACGCCCCGGCCGGAGCGGGAAATAGACGTGTGACTCCGCGTCGCTTAGTTTTATGAAATCAATTTTAAATTTCCGTTTTATTACAATAAACAATGCGCAAAAAAGGAATTTATGTTTTTTACAGGCCTTTCCAAAAGCTTTTTCTCAAATGTTTTTAAACTCCTTCCATAAAGGGCGTGAATTCCGATTCCGATTTTTTCCTGGACTGTTGTATCACCTTAACTTGAAATAGTACGGTGGTTAAATGTTGTGTGCTAATATTAAAAAAATATATATTACTTATAATATAATATCGCAATAAGGATTCAAACTAACAAATGATCTCCGGTGTAAATAATTTGTCACGTAGAAATTGAATAAAAAAATAAAAATATTCACAAATTTATGGAAAAAATACACCCTGATCAAAATCTTTTAATCCAATTTTTTTCTAAGAATTGAGACAGCTTTTCAGTCTTTGTGCTATTCATGCCAGGCTGATATTTCTGCGATTGGCGTAAGATTTATGGCTAAGATCGTCAATTGAATATAAGATTTAATAATACATTGGCAAAATTTTGGTCGCTGGTTGGAAGGGCTAAATTGAGGAGAGAAATAGAACAAATTAATATACCTTTCGTCGTATTTTGATGTGAGGCTAGTCAGGTAAGTGAAACCGTATGTTTTTTTTTGTTACAGGTGTTTCGGCTTACAAGGCCATTTTCAATGTGGTTAAACCACTTTGAGACGACTTATTTACACGATTTTAAATTTAAATTTTTGAAGGTGTCTAAATCGATTTATTATTAATATTATTTTTAACTCATTTGCTGAGACACTAATTGAGACAGTAGACAGTGAAAGTCAGTATCTCAGCAAATTGGTTTAACCGGTAATAAATCAATTTAGACACCTTCAAAATTGACATTCAAAATAAGTACAAATAAGTCGTCGCAAAGTGATTTAACTGTTTGAAAAAGGCCGTGTAAGCCGAAACAGCTGTAACAAAAATAAATACTTGCAAAACTTGATAAAAGCATTGTTAAACTTAATTTAAATTAAATTTTTTTAAATTAAATGGAGTTCTACGGATTAAACACAAAAACGATGAAACCGTATGTGTTATGCTAAAGTGAGACCGGTGTATTGAAAGTTTTACATACTTGGTGTTGTTTGGGAATATCCTGTTCCTTTTCCTACATACTTTCTACATACACAACTACCCACCTACATACTTCCTTCTACCTACGTAATGATATTGCACATCAGTGCGGTGATAACTTCCTACAAGCAAGCAGTGTATTACCATGATCAAGTCTTACAGCCTTCCTAAAAAACCCAGTGAAAATTTTATTCAATTGACAAACGGCCGCGGATGTGAAAACATTATTAATTAAAAAATTGTTCATAGAAAAAAATACACGTGGTTTACACAGCCTGAGAGAGTAGTTTATCTCTGTTTTATTAATGATGTCTGAACGAAATTTGCAATTTTTCCAAAGTATTTTGAATGTCCTATATATTTATTATTTTTTGAGGTGTCGTAAAAACAAATACCATTTATGAAAACGAGATAAAATTACCTTTTAGATTTGTGTATTTGAAATACACTGTAGTTTTCAAAAACTGCCATATTTTAAGATTAAAACTCGGAAAAAAATGGAAAAAAATTTCCTCCCACAACATTTTTGACCAAAATGTAGAGAAATATAAAAAAAAACAAAATTAAAAAAACACAGTCCTTTAATGTAATAAATTTGGAAGCAAACCATTACCTCACTTTTTCGTCGTGCATACAATAAAAAAATAATACAAAATATCAAAGTTTTTTTTATTGCCAAAAAAATAACTTAGAAATAAAACCGAAATTTAAAATAGATTTCTTGCATCTCTAAAGACGTTAATTTCTTTGATATGTTTACGAACACATGTAATAGATATTAATATTATAAAAAAATACCACTTTTAAGAAATTTTCATAAAATAAAGATCTTAAAATGTAAATTTTATCTTTTAAGTAGCCTATAAAACAATATTCCGACACGTCAACTTTGAAAGTACGGCGTTTGTACAATAACTTAATTAAACTGATGTAAACCACACAAATAACATGGTGAATATATCAATTATGTTGACAGAAGAGTAAATTTGTCACTACAATAGAAATTATAAAGTAAAATCACAACATTTAGGTACTAACAAAATTTACGATATCCCGCCATAAATACACCGAGCTGTTTTGTCATCGCGGGCTGTCGCTGGCCGTTGAGAACTAAGGCACAGGCGCGCCAATAATGCCACTTGCGGAGAAGAATTACAACAACATTGTGTCCTAGTAAATTAAAACCATATACAACGTTGTCAGATCTTCAATGCATTTTAACAGCGTGATCACGTGAGAAAGGTTATTGGTAATAAACCGTGTTTTAGTGTACACGGAGTTTATTTATGTTATTGCAATAACACAGGTTATCGGCAGTGAAAAGTTTTTTTGGTAAGGCTGTTAGTGTCTATGTGTATTCTATTTGTATCAAATGCTAAATTACGAGTTTATTAAAAATCTTCAAATTATAACTGTTGGTGATCATAAAAGCTTGGAACATTTTATGTAGAATTTGAATTTATATGGACTTCATCAAGTGAGTTATGTTTTCTTAATTTCCGATCTTCTAAGAAAGTTTCTATCACGTGTAGAGGTAATTTGCGTTCATTTTGTTTTCATAATTAGGTTCCTGTTTTATATAAACAGCTAACATCATCACGAACATATTTCACAAAACACAGCCAGCTTTTCAAAACTCTTTGCGGAATCTTAAGACCGCTAATGAACCATATAGAGTTATGACCATTGAAAAGTAAAGTTTTTTTTATTGCTTTTAATGCTTCTCATCAAAAAATTTTTCGCGCTCTAGAAACTCGTGTAAAATAATGACCTCTGTATAGAATAATATGTTATTTTATGTCTGATATATAAAACCCCACGTGATTCTCTTCGAGCCAGCTTTATCTGTTATTATAAAAAAGCTCCCATAAAAACGTTATTGGATATGTGAATTCTTCCTTTTTGCTGGAAGTTTAATGGTTATCATACATACAGGATGTTAAGGACGTACTTGACTTACTTTAACCGGTGATTCCTGACAATTATTTGGAGTAAATAATGTTCGGTTACTCGGAAGAGTGACCAGTGACAACATGCGAAAGAAAAATTTAAAAAAAAAATCAAAAATGTCAAAGCAGGTCAAAATTTTGTTTTCATTATTTATTATAAATACTGGCTGAAATTTTTGGTTAAATAAGTCAATTATATCCCTTAATACCCTTCCCAAATATTTATGTACAGATGACAGTTGTCACTTGAGAACGGGTCATTTCTCCGACTTGGTAATGAGTTCAATAGCTAGACTGTAGTTTGATTTTCTGGTCTCTGTATTTGTTCCCACTCAGAATAGGTTTACTACTTCCCAAAGATGACAACTTATGTCGCCTTAGTTCTTAATTGTCCAAACGACCATTAGAAAGTTTTACAGGAGGAGAAGGTTTTCTTTCATTATTTCAATGAAACATTATGATAGGTGTTTAAGATAAACCTATTTTCGGAAAGGTAAAGGTCTCATTAGCTTAAATAATTCTTAGTTAAGAGATAAACCTATTTTTTTATACATTATTTTATTGGCAGCCAAAGGCCTTGCCCCGAAAGTCTATTTATGGCCGAAGCAAAATTGTTCGGCAAAAGGTACTAGGTAGGTACTATTTATCTTGCTCGTTTACCATAAGCTTAAAACATTCAAAATGTCGCGAAATCAGGTATGTAGGTAGGTACCTATTTATTTATCATGTTACGTTAATATTTCCCCTTTCTTATCACTTACCAACCAAATGTAGGTAGCATTTCATTTAGGTATGATTCGTATCGAATTTATTTTCCCGGTATTTACAGCGGGTGCCTTTTATTAGATTAAGTTATTTAGTCACTCAGTAAAATGCGGTTTCTCCCGCGAGGGGATTCTCGCTGTGGGGAAGCCGAATAAGCGAGAAAACGCCTCCAATTCTCAGAATATAATGGAGACATTGCTTCGTTATAGATACGGAATAATGTATTTTACTAATTGTCTTCCACCGGTGTGGGATTCAATTAGCTGCATACATATTACATAACGAATACTTAAATTATACGGGTTCATAAAGTTGAATACCTGTACGAAAATTGTTATCCATTCGAGCGATGGCAACATGCAAGCATTTGTAGGTGTGTTATTAATTAAATCGAATGGCAGAATTGGAAACCGTACACTCGGAAATCTCATGTGCTCGAATGGGAGACGCAAACGTGATATTTGGAGAGGCGTTTGTGAATATTTTCATAATAACAATCATGTTCTACTTAAAAACAACAAGCCTAAACTGTTACACATGGATAGAAGGGTCTTAGATTAAATCTGCTTCAACAATTAGAAATCAATAACCGAACAAATGATCCCAATGTTAATATAATTAATAAATTGAGGAAACTTATTTATTCAGCATTTCTTAGTATGTTAACAAAACCTAAACAATATAACGCACTTAAAAAAGTCAAAGCAGTAAATTCATTATCAACCTATAACTACTGACGTGGGGCCGCTCAGGCAAAACAATGATAGTAATATCGAAATCCTCCCGCATACGCCGCTTCCAGTAGCTTCGAATTTAGTGATGCCAGGGCCGTAAGTTTTAAATTTTAAATTTTTAAAGTTAAATTTCTGTAAGTTAATTCATTTCATTTTTTTTGCGGGCCTCTCTGACCTAGTACTTACTTGACTGTTTTAACCCGTTTAATCACAGGAGACCAGATTTGTCCCAACGCACATAGGTCTCACATAAGACGCCGTAACTCCCTTACTATCATAGTTAGAAATATGTTCTAATCGGTGTTAGAAAGGAAAAACATCATGCTTTATATTCCAATCTAAAAAATAGCCACCAAAAAAATAAAATGTACACTTTTATGTACACAAAGTTTTGAATCGCAAATTGAAAAAAGAATTTGAAACTTCGGGAATTTAAAAAAAAAAAATTTCATAGAGCGACAAAAAATTGAGGTTAAAATAATATGTTTGTTATACATTTGTCTAATAAAATGTGCATCTGTTTTTATTTTTTTTTTATTATCAGTAACTTTAGTTAGAAAAAACATAAGGTGACCCATTTTGAAAACTTTTTTATGTTTGTATGCAAAAATTTTATAATTTAAAAAAAATATATATTTTTCGAATTCTATAATTTGAAAGCGTATTTTATCATCATTCTAAAACAGTTTTTGGTTTTTGAATGTGTTCAGAAATATTCCAAATATTTGCATTTTATTGTAAAGCGAAAATATTTTGACCATCCGAAAAAAAAGCCAAATTTTTGAAGGGTTAAGTTGATTTTCACTTTACAAAAATAAACACAAACACCTTTATTAAAGTTTTGTATATATAGTTTATTCGAGACACTATTGAAATATTATAATAAAAATGAGTTCATTGTTTTTACTTAGTTTAATAGATAATACAGACTGATTTCAGATCTCAATTGATTTTTGCCAAAAATTATTACTTAATATCCAAATTGTCAAATATAAGTTCCTTGACACTAAAAAAGGATTTTGTTTTGTTTGAATATAATATTTAAATTGTCCAATAAACAATAATTTGGACAACAAAATTTTCATGGCTCTCTAATAAATGTATAAACATTTAAAGTAAAGGGCCGCCCAGGCCCCACGTCAAAAATACGTTAAAAAAACACGTCAGCAGTTAAAGGTTAAATAATTAAGAAAACATTAACGTTTAGTACGGGTTCAACAGATTTCAAAGTACCTACGCCAGATAATAGAGTACCTGCTGTCTCAATTATTTTCTCAGCAAATTTGTTTAACCGGTAATAAATCAATTACGATACCTTAAAAAATTGAAATTTAGAATCATATGTGTAAGTCGTCTCAAAATGGTTTAACCACAGTATGAAAATGGCCCAGTAAGCCGAAATAGCTGTCACAAAAATAAAAAACTAAAATACTTTGCAGAACTTAATGATCACATTATTTATTTATTTATTTATTTATTTATTTAAACGCCCATAGGGCTTTTACATAGAATGCAGTACATTTTTTTAATTACAGTGAAAAGAATGGGTTTACAAAATACAATACACAATACAAGTAACATAATATTTGTTAAAAACAAAATATAGGTTACATAAAATATAAGGGTTAAAAAAAAATAAAATAAAAAATTTAGGTTACATAAAATATAAGCGTTAACAAAATACAGGTAACATAAAATATAAGAAACAAAATATAGTCCATAAAATATAGTAGTTGACATAAAGTAGGTAATTTTTAAAATTGTTGTTCTCATTAGTTTACGGGATAGGTAGAAATAAATAGTTGGCACATATGGCGTTTGAAGTTTGCTAAGTTCAAATTATTGTCAAATACATCCAGATTGTTTAAGTATTTGTTACCAAGACTATGCAAACGTTGTATTGGAGAATGTAAATCATAGTTCGAATGAGATGTACGTATATAAAATGTCAATGTTTGTCTAGTTGTTCGTGTAGGTACATGTAGATTTATTAATTGCAGAAGTTCACAACTGTCGAATTTAGAGTTTAATAATTTTAATAAAAAAGTTAGGTCGTTTATTTTTCGTCGGTTTTCTAATGTTGGAATATTTAAAGTATTCATTAACGACGGATAATTTATGTGCTCTAAAGGGATGTTAAGTTTAAAATTTACAAAACGTAGAAATTTTCTTTGAATTTTTTCAATAGTATGAATATGAATTTTATAGAAGGGCGACCAGACTATGGAGTTATATTCTATTAGGCTTCTAACAAGGGATGTATACAGTAGTTTAATGATTTGTAGCGATTCAATAAAGTAAAGTAAATTTGTAGCCATAACACAAAAATAATTGGATGAAATAATAAACGTTATCTTGATCCGCACCTAATTAAAATTACCTATTTTGTTTGTGATTACATTTTTCTATCTGTAATCACGATTCAATGAACTCTAGAATTTTGGCTTTAAATTTAAGTTTCATTTTTGGAATTGGCAGCGCGTGTTTGGAGAATTAAGCGTTCACACCTGAATAAAATATATTTTCACAGAATATTATTTTATTCGCTATTTTCAAATTTTTAACTAATTTGTCGGAATTAAAATTATCGGCGCGACCGGAATCGAAAAATTGAATCCACCACTTTTTATCGCCAATTAGTCCTATGGGATCTATAGCGCTTCTATGACTATTCCGTGATTTTCCACAAGAGCCCTGAGTAAAAAAAAATCTCCTCAGGGCCTTTGTCATCTTTAAGGATGCTCTGTGGTGGGTCTTTTTTAGGAAAGTAAGGTGATGAAGTTAAGGTGAGGAAAAAGGTATGATGGGTGTGTAGGAATCTGGGGGGCAAATTGTTAAGGGGTGATGAGCTTATAAATCCACTCCTCCCACAGCGGTGCAAGGGGATGGGTCGAGAGAGTCCAGCTGGACAGGTCAAAAGGTATACCTCAACAAGTTTCTCCCGATCCGACCCGTCACGCAATAGGTGGGCAAAAGCATCCGCCACCAAGATCTAGACAAACCTCACCCATAAATCAGGGCACTTCTGCTAAGTCACCAAACGTAGTGAACTCTTGGAGTCTTTTTTTTACATTAACTCCACACAGGAGGCCCTGAGGAAAATATGTGCTATAGGATACTGTGTGGAGGGTCTTTTTGAGGAGAGGGAGGAATGAACATTGGTCTTGAAGAGACCCATGTTGTAGGAAGGAGGAAACACAGAGGTCTGCAAATCATTCCACAGCCGAGCTGTGTTGCTGGGCCTTTTTTTACATGAATACCGCACAAGAGTCCCAACTGCTCCCGTCTGGAGCTAGTGGGATTATGGCATCCCCAATTGGGGTATGTCGTGAGGCTGAAGGCAATGGGGAGGGGAAGGAGATAGGGAAGAGGAAGGTGGGGAATTGCCTCGCTATTCAGATCTGGTCACCAAACACGGCAGAAGTCATTTCAAGCAACGTTTCAATTCTGAATGGTGGTCTTACACCAGGGCGATACTGAGAGTATCTTCCACTCTGGAACATGCCACAAATATACCATATATTATTTTAAATGAATACATTGTGAAATACACAAATTAAGAGCCTAGCAGGACAATAAGTTTTGTCGAAATTTGCTAAAATAGTTAAATTTTTTGTCGCTTGTGACGCCCTCGTCGCTTTTTAAGTCAATTCTGCCAAAATTTATTGTAAATGGTTACTAATAATGGATTTGATAGTAGTATCCGCTCGTAAAAATCTGAAGTTACACGATCATTCCCGATCACAAATTAAATATTGGCATATATCTTGGCCGCTATCGTGGTCATTTTAGTTGAACGCCGGATTTCTATTTTTCCCCTCGTGGGGAAATTTCCCTTGAGATTCCCTATTTTGATGAAAATTAATTAAAAAAATATTATTTGAACAAATTTTTAAAAACTGACGGAAATTCACGATTCAATTTATGATTTTAAAAGCAAATCGTGAGTTGTTAATGGGGTTTAACATTACAATCTATGTATATTTTTTAAATTTAAAAATATATACGACAAAAAGTTAACCAAGTTCTATAAAAATCTATATCTTCTCAATATGAAAAATATTAGAGACATTTTCATTTATTTTACATGTGAATCGATATTCCCACATTTTACAAGTAAACTAATTTTACATAAATACGGGATTTTTTTCGGCTAACTGTCAACCCAAAGAACACCTGCATGGTGTAACACGTCTTTCGATGAATGTCTCTCCGCCAGTTGAATAGTTCCCAGGGCGTCACAACATAGAAATATAAAACACCATTGAAAAATATTTTCGTTTATTTTAAATTTAAGTTTTTACAATAAGTAATCGTATGTATTTTTATTAACATTGTTATTGTTTCCTATAAAATAAAGGTATTATGCTGTGTAAGCTGTATAATAATGATATATTATATCACACTATCATCATCACTATGTCATTTTAAGGAATGCTGTGTGGAGGTTATTTTAACCATTTCTCATCCAAATTAATTCCTACAGATATAAAAAAATAAATAACCTGATGATTTGTTTAAAGTTTTTTTTTAACTGATAGTTTAGGAAATATTCAACGTCATTTTAAAACGACAGTGGTTCTGAGAGGTAAATGATGTATTACTATAAAAATGGACCATTTTCTACGAAGAATATTTAAAAAAACATCAATTAAAGACGATATCATGTCTATTTATCACTTGAAAATATTATTGATGTGTTCTTCCCATCAAAATACATATAACACATAATAAATATATATCAGATTAATTAGTCATACAAAATTGTCAAATAGTATACCCTCATACGACCAGTGTCGTTTTGAAATGACACGATACTTTAGGATGCGAAAAATAAATATTATATCAATGTTTTTGTTATATTTTCATTATAATATGAAAGAAAGTATATTTTACTGTAAATAAAAACGGAAAAATATATTAAAAAAACATAGATACCTTGTCCGTTATAATACTGCAAATACCTCGGATCATAGCTTTTCAAAAGGTGTTTCAACGATTCTTGTTTACGATATGAAGTGTGTACGCAATGCAGCCAACGAAATTTTAAAAAAAAATCAATGTTGCTAGAAAGGATTCACTTAATTATTTGTAAAAAACTGCAAATAAATTGGTTTAGTAGTTACTTAGTAAAAAATATTCAAATTTCACGTCATTTTAAAATGAATCTGGTTGAGAAAGGGTTAAGAAAAAGAAGGAGAGGAATTTCTGGGAAGGAAATAGATATTAGGGATGGGTAAAAATCTGGGGATCATGTATCCAGGCGTAACGATCCATCTCTTCAACCACGGTGCAAGGCGATAGGTCGAGAGATTCACAGTATGGAAGGTCTACAGTCGCTCGTATCTAGGATGAAAGATGTATGTATGAAGAATGAGTTAATGATGAATGTAAGTAAGTCTAAAGTCATATGTTTGAAAGAGAGAATACGAAAACAATGTGCAACATAGTTGTGAATGATGAATACTTGGAGCAGGTGGATGAGTTTGTGTATTTGGGAAGTACGTTTACGAGAGATGAGAAGGCTGATAGAGATATTGAAAGAGGGGTGAATGCAGGTAACTCTATTAATGGAGAACTGGTACCTACCCTGGTGTATGGCAGTGAGTCGTGGAACTGGCAGAGAAGGGATGAAAGTAGACTGAATGCTGTAGAATGAGATCCCTGAGGTGTATGGCGTATGTGTGGTAAAACCATGTACGATCGTGTGAGAAACATGAAGATCCGCATGTATGTAAGTGTAATGAGTAAGATGAAGAATGGAACTCTCCGATGGTTTGGGCATGTAGAGCAAATGAACGAGGAAAAGAGTGTAAGGAGAATATATAACGCAAATGTGAATGGTAGAAGAAGTCGTGGACGTCCAAGAAAGACATGGCAAGACTAAATGAATCAGATTCTTTAGTCAGACCATGTCAAGAGTCAGAATAATAGAAAAGCATGTATGAGACGATGTATGAATGTGAACGAGGCAAGGAATGTGTGCCAAGACCGAGTTGTTTGGCGGTTCGTCCTCTCTGCCTACCCCTGCGGAGAAACGGCGTGATGGTTTGTTAGTTAAATTATGAATAATAATAATTAACCATTTATTTGGACAGCCCTATTTCGTGTGTAACTTGACACTCGCTTTTGAAAAATAAAATAATATTATGACGGATAATATAAATGCCTTCTTCGAAAAAGTAAGGCAACACGGAAATTTATATATTGTAAAAGCACTGATGGGCTTTTACAAAATGTTTAATTTTTAGATGGTTTAACTGCCAGATACAGAGATATCGAAAAATATTATACAGTTAGGTACAGTTCTGAATCTCAACTATTTAATAATAATAATTGGATGATTTGTATAATGCCGTATTAGTGAAAAATCACCCCTAGGGCGCTGGTTCACTTGATCATGCCATTCTCCCCCCGACTTCTTCTACCATACACATTCACCTCGTTCCTTCTCCTTATACTCTTTTCTTCATTCATCTGCTCCATAATGCATTCATAATTAAATAAACTAAGTAAAAGTGGTCAAAAGGAATAAAACTTCCGAATAATAAAAGCTAATTGAAAACAATTAAAGTTTCATTTATTATTGTTTAAAAGTAATGGGAGTTTTGCCTACCAAATTCATCGCCAACTCAACAATTGTTGCCGGTACGCATATAATTAAAATCATAAAAAATATCTAGCAGAACTTAATAAACAGTAATTGATTTCAATGATAACATTAAAAATATTTTTCGAAAGCCCACGTATAAAAATAAACATAAAAGCAGTTAAAAATTGATTCGTAAAACTGAGTGATCACTGTATTCATATTTGGGTCTACGGATATTATTAATGATTTTAATTATATGTGTCCGTGTCCTGGACACTATCATTTTAAAATATATCTTTTTGACAAGCTTTATTCACTTTCCCCGTCCAAATTCAGTGGTCGAATTTCTTCCCTCCAGAGTATACGTATTCTATACAAAAACCAACAAATGCATATATTCTTAATACTACTTTACAGAACAGAGTGTCACGAACGAACCTCTTGTGGCGACTGACTTTCGCGTAATGAAGAGCAGTTGGAAATGGAATCGCTTTTATCTGTTTTGGGTACAGATAAAAATGAAATATTACACAATAAATCACAAAATTATTTTTATTTAATTATCAGTTTGTATAGTTTAAATATTGTTTTATTACACATTATTTTTATTTTTTTCAAATACTTGTTTTTTAATACATAAAATCGATTTCAAAGTACATCGATTTATGTAGTTCTTAAAAATAATTTTACCCCATTATTTGCACATTTTATAAAAAAATATAAATGCAGGGATGTAGGTTGATATGTGTCCTATAATAAAATATTTTTTAATATTTTTTTTCTTTTCGTGTATGACGACAAATGGAAAACAATCAGTGGTTCACTGACGATTTTTTGAAAACTGATCTTTTATAAACAGTTATAAAGTAAGAAAAAATATATTTTTTAATATTTAATTTTAACTTGGGGCATTGACAAAGCATGCATCTAAAAAAATGTAGTGACAAACTTTTTTTTGAGGTGCTATTATCGACACAGATGACTTCGAATATACGCAAAAATCTGCAAAAATACGAAAAAAACATTAAGTATTGAAAAATCCCTCGCGGGCTCTTAATCAAATAAAATTTATTTGCCACGCCGGGATTCGATCCCGCGACCTTCGGAATGCGAGTCAAGCGCCTTACTGCTGCACTACGCCGGCCGTCGGCCAGGTCTGCGCCAGTGATTAAATAAAATAAAAATTGGAGAGGGTCTCTGCACCACTGTTACTTTTTTTTGCATACAAATGTCGTTCGTACGCTACGGTGCATAATTTATGTTTTTCTGCTCAGCTTTATTATTAGAACTCTTCAAGATCTGTACGACAATGTTTGAATAACGCATGTAACCCTTTCCACTGCGGAGTTATGACTGATTCTTTGGTCGCGCAGAGTGAATCTCAAGGCTTTTATCTGACCCTCTCCTCAATCGATAACGAAAGCACACTAACAAACAACGGACAATGGTATATTTTTCAAAACACGTGCACCACAACTGGCCCTGAGATATATTTAAATATTTGGCGATAACAATTTGTTTTTTTCGCAAATCTTTGGCGAAACCCTTGGTATGGGAGCATTTTGATTACTTATTATTAAATTATTAAATCATTATTAAATCTATTCCCCTTTTAAATTTTTTATTGTTCTATATTGCCCCTTGTCTCCTACACATTATTTTCTTTCAAATTTTATTATTGTTTATGTCTATTATTTTTCTCTATTACCTATGTATGTCTATTTTTAAAATTAGTTCTGTCATAAACCT
Source organism: Limnephilus rhombicus (assembly GCA_929108145.2). Taxonomy (NCBI): domain Eukaryota; kingdom Metazoa; phylum Arthropoda; class Insecta; order Trichoptera; family Limnephilidae; genus Limnephilus; species Limnephilus rhombicus. Next base: position 8,087,160 of record OV815293.1, read on the forward strand.
GAAGAAGTCAGCTTTGCTGACGAAACATGTCGGTTTTTGTAAATAATTAAGTGGTAAATACAAAGTTATCTATGAATTTGATTTTTGATGACTCTTAAATGAGCCTTGTGGTAGAATAAATTACAACCAACCAATAAAAAATTACAAACATACTAAACATACCACTATAAAAATTCATCATCAGAAAGATGTTTTGTAGAATTTGTAGATTTTACAAATTTGTTTTTATTCAAAATATCACCCTGCTGCATATTGTTGCCGAATAAAAAACAAAAAGAGAAAAAAAAAACTGAACATGAAAATGACTATTTTTTTATTTTTATAATGTACACTCAATAATACTACACTAATATTTTTAAATTATTTTATTTTATTTTCGTAATTTGTCGAATGTCACAATTTTAAATATTTTCTTGAAAAAAGAGTTGTTCGTTATTTATTAAATTACTAGCTGACCCGGAGAACTTCGTACCTCAGAATCAATAACTGTTATTTTAACTTATTAGCTGAATTAAATTCAGTTTTTTTATCAAGCTAAAAATTACACAATGTTTTGTTTTGTTTTTGTCATTATGAGAGATGGCGTTGTGTACTTACGGATTTATATTTTTTTCGATTTTCTTACTTTTCCACTTACGGGAAATGTGTTTCATTTTCTTTATACGAGTGAGGGAGATTTTTTATAATTATTGTATTTTTCCTTTGGAGGGGTGCAGACATACGTTCACCGTTTGTCTCATGTTCGACTGTTGACATTTAGTGTGTAAGAAAGAGGTGTAGCCATTATATATGTTTAGGAACAAAAGCAAAACAATCAGCGCATTGATATTTGACGTTTTTGAATTTTTGGAATTCACTCACTATTCAATTTTATACTTATCATAATATTGGTGCAGATCTTTCAAAAGATGGGAATTCGTTCCATAAAAAATAACAGAGGAAAAGATTTTTATTTATATATTTTTTTGTGAATATTTTTGTTGTTTTAATAGTATTCGGGGCGGAGACAAATCCAAAAAATCAAAAATCACAAAAATCAGACCAGCCGTTCTTGAGTTATAAATGGTGTAACTAACCAGTTTTGTTTTTTAAGAATACAATTTCACGAAAAACATGATTTTTGTGAAAATTGGATGTCTCGCCGAATAATGGCGACTTAAATCTACAATATAAAAATAACCCATGGGTATCTTAGTGGGTTGGTTCTTTTATTTATTGTATCTCTTATTAACAATCTTAAACCTCTTATTGTCAATCTTGAATCTTATTTGTCAAAATTAAATATTCTTAATCTAAGTTATCATGTGTAACTAGTGGTCTACCGCGAGGGAGTCATCTCAGACCCATCCCTTTCCTTATGTTCATAAATGATATCATAAGTTGTTTCGACGATGTAAAAGTTCTGCCTTATTTTGCCGATGACATCAAATTATATAAATAAATAACCAACAAAGGCATGAAGACACTAGGATTTATAATTAGAACTATCAAAGACTTTGATTCGTTAGATGTTATAAAAATTGTATATTTGTCACTAGTACGCAGCTTGCTGGAATACAATTCCATATTTTGGTCCCCATATTATCAAATTCATTTAAAAAATATCGAACGAGTGCAGCACAAATTTTTAATATTTATTAACTTCAAGTAACATATACCTATTCAACACATTTACTATACATTCTTACTAAATACACTTAAATTGCATTCCCTAGAAAACAGAAGAAAAATAAATGACCTAACTTTTTTTTTTAAAATTATTCACTCCGAGTTAGACTGTTTAAACTCCTGCATCTCATCGACTTTAAGGTACCAACTCGAGCGACAAGGCAAAACATAGTATACGGCAACAATAATTCTGAAACCAACTACCTCATACATGCACCTTTTCCTCGATTTCACACACTTGCAAACAAATTAACCTCAAGTATCGATGTATTTAATACAAATTTACCATTATTTAAGAAATACTTGAATGATGTTTTTATGTAGTATATTTTGATATTTAGGGAGAATCACATAGCACATTGCATATATTTGTGTATTTTTATATTTATTTACAATATAAAAACCTGTTGCCGTTTTCTTTGACATTTGCTTTGATTTGTCAAGAATTGTTTTTATGTAAATTTTGTAAATACACTATGTATACACTTTTTTATGCACTCTGCAACTTTAAAAACTTTCTCTTGTATTGTAATGCATTATTTTCACTAAAATTTATCTTTATACCTTCAATTCATGCGATGTTTACTTTTTCAAGTTCATCTTTTTTTATTTAAAACTATGTCTCTGTATTATAAACTTATCGTGTAAAAGCCCATCAGGGGGTTGAAATATTAATAAATAAATAAAAATAATAATCTCGAATCTAAAAGTTTCTGACTGTTTTATAGTAGACTTAGTTTACAGTTTGAATTTATGTACATGACCAGGTACGATGTGATAGGTAGATACTTTGAAAGCCATTTTAAAGGGTTTTTTATGCTTAATCAAAAACAATAAAAATGTGCATCTCACTGTACTTTTTTCACACGTTTCAATAATTTATTGTGCAAAGCGTTATCGACTTTAAATAAAGGCAATTGAATGACTTTCCACTTACAACAATAGATCTATAATACTTCTAACAAAATTTATTTAATTAGTATTTTCGTTAAATCGCCTTCCTTTTTCTACGCTCTTTGAATCGAAATCTAACAGCGACTTAGATGGACAAACTGCAAATATGTAACGGTAATTTTATATTATTTTTTATTTTATTTATTTTTTACAGTGAATACCGCACAAGAATCTCAACTGCTCCCGTCTGGAGCCAGTGAGACTATGGCATCACCAATTGGGGTATATTGTGAGGCTGAAGGTAGTGGGAAGGGGAAGGAGGTGGGGAAGAGGAAGGTTGGGAAGTACCTGGCTATTCAGATCTGGTCACCAAACACGGCTAAAGCCATTTTCAAGCAACGTTTCAATTCTGAATGGTGGTTTTACACCAGGGGGATACTAATAGTATCTTCCACTCTGGAACATGCCGCAAATATACTATATATTATTTTAAATGAATTAAAAATTTATTAACAGAAACAAACAGTATATTAGATACATTGGTTAAAAAAAATTTACAATTATTAAGTACATTACATGGTGGGTACCTATTATGTGTTTCTTTCTTGTGTTTTATTTATGGTATGCGTATTAAGTAATTACCGGGTGATGTATGTAGTGGGAAAGGGTGAGGGTGTGTGAGAGGGTGTGTTTGTGTGTGTGAGGGTGTGTGTGTGTGTGTGTTATTGTTGAATTTGAAGGTAAGAGTAAGAAAATTGGCGAAGCATATTCTAGTGTACTTCTAACTAATGCAAAATATAACATTATTACTGTACGAGGGTTACTGAAAACTTCACTTATGCGAAGAACAAAACCAAGCATTTTATATGACCTGTGAACGATTGAGTTGTGCTTATTAAATATTAGTTATAAATATGAATAAACCTTTATGACAGAGCAGTTATTTTTAATCACCTGAAACAAGAATTTCGGCAATCCTAGATGGTTTATTGGATAATTCGTTGTGACGCGTCGCGACGCCGAACGTCTTCGGTGACGAGTTAAATTTGGACAAAACCGATATTTTTAGTTTTTTATTTCAATGGATTTTTCGCAAAAGTTGTACGGCCGCCTTTTGCAGTATTGCAAATAGTAATTGTGCTTTTATCAGGAGAAAATGATATTTATTACGGAACTTCGTTTTTAGTACCTACTTAGATGAAGTCAACGAAATTTAAATTTCTCGAGGTTAGAAGCCACAAAGGTGTTTTCTTCCACGCAATAAAAAAGATGAAAATTGACGCTCAATTTTATCTCCGCTTTTACGAAATATTCATACAGACAAGTTAAAAAGAGATTTTTATTTTTATTAAATTATCTTGAAATTATATTACATTTATGTTTTACCTGCTATTACGCATTTCAAAGTGTTTTTTTTTTTTTAATTAGATCCACACATGAGGCTTTGACGAAAAAAATCTCTCAGGGCGGATCTCTCGTGTGGAGGGTCAATTCGTGGAAAGAAAGGAGAGGAAGTTCAGGGAAGGAAAAGGGTATGAGGGGTGGGTAGGAATCTGATTATAAGTGTGTCCAAGAGTGATGGATGTATGAACCTATTACTTACACTACGGCGTAAGGCGATGGGTTGAGAGTCCTGCTGTAGAGGTCAAAAGGTCTCCATCGAAGAGTCTCTCCCGATTGGGCCCAGTAGGTGGGCAAACGCATCCGCCTTCAAGACCTTGCATCCCCTTTGCACCCCTGTTACGTCAACAAACGTAGCCAACAAACTTGGGCGATCTATGGCTGGGGGTTGTTTATCCAATAACAGGATCCGAGGGCGGTGGTACCCATACCCGCCTCCAAAAGTTAAAGATGAAATTTTGATGCTCACGAACCTACTTCTTGAAAGGAGTGATATTTGATTAATTTGGTCTTATGTATTATCCTATATTAAGGCGCCGCATCCGCGCTTAAAAAAGAAGATGAAGAGATATGTAATTACGAATGTTAGAGGAGCGCGTTAATATTTAAAGCGATAAAATCGATGCGAAAATTGTAAAAGTGTTTAATAATGTTCAATTTGGGAGGCGGGAATGGGTACCGCCGCCCCTGGAACCTTTATTGGATAACCAACACCAGTCACCCCAAGTGGTGCGTTACGTTTGGTGATTTAGCAGGGGTGCCCGGGTCGATGGGGTGAGGTTTGTCTAGGTCTTGGAGGCGGATGACCAGGACACACTGAACCCAAAATTCCTACCCACACCTAAAACCCTTTTCCTTCCCAGAAGTCTCCTCTCCTTCCTTTCCTTAAAAAAACCCTCCACGCAGCATCCCCAAAGATGACATAGGCCCTGAGGGAAATTATTTTCCTCAGGGCCTCCTGTGTGGAGCTCATGTAAAAAAAAATATTAAAAATTAATAAAACACGACTCATTTAAAATACAGCAAAAATCTCATGGAAGTCGTCTTAAGTATCAATTAAAGAAACATTGTGAATTGTGAATTATTTCACAACTATAACTTATAAAATAACTGAAACAAACGTGTTTATAATAATTTTCGGAGCATACTTTTACAATTTTTTTTCTATCGAGGGAATTTTATATAATTTGCGTTTCGGCGTGGAACGCGTCTAGATATTATCTTCAAAAATTACATATATTTTTTTATGAACTTAAAAACTTCAAATGTTTAAGGGAGACATGTAAGAAATCGGTAGAAATTCGGGTAGTGGCAGTTTAAGGGATCGTTTGCAGACTCACTATTGAATTTAACAGCTCGCAGGGAGATTTACCGGCCTTTGCTTTTCCCTCCTACACGATGGGTCTCTTGACTCATCCCTCTCATCACTCCCCATACCATGGCGGGTCCATCGTCACTGTCTCCTCCCCTCAAAAGTACCCTTCACACATCATTCCCAAAGATGACATAGGCTCTGAGGGCAATTATGTTCATCAGGGCCACCTGTGTGGAGTCAATATAAAAATTTATATATGTAAATACATATACCGCTACTCCTATTTGCCGGAGCTAGTCGAGATAGGACTTCTTTAATTTGAGAAATGGTTTGAGGGTAGGTACCTACCTACCAAGAATAGAAAAATATTGCGAATTCGAAGGCTGAGAAGGGTATGGCGAATATAATTTGATATTTTCGTGAAGCCATAGCCTTTTCAAACAAAATTCCCGTTTAGCACAGAGTAGAGGGTTTTTTCAAGGATTAATACGTTCGTCACTCTTGGACAACCAGATTCCATCACCATCAACCCCTCATACCTTTTTCCTTCCACAGAACTTCTTTTTCTTTCTTTTTCTAAAAATACTCTCCACACAGTATCCCCAAAGATGACATTATAAAAAAATGAAAACTAAGGTTAAACGAAAATTTCTTTTATTTTTGAAGTAAAACTTATATACGCACGCTTGACTTGGAGAGTAAGCTGGCGAATGCGTAACGAGAGCTTTACAAAAAGCGAGGCGAATGGTAATTGAGAGGGAGTACGCTTCGTATAATATTACTGTAGGGGCAAGAGAGAAAGGTGCGCGCGCACATTTTCTTTCTCTCTTCCTATCATACAGATGGAGCAGATGTTTTACTTCAGTTGAGTGGTCTAAAGAACACTCGTTTTTTTAAGTCATCTTTTGGGATGCTGTGTGGAGAGATTTTTAAAGAAAAGACGAAGAGGAAGTTCTGGGAAGGAAAAAGGTATCAGGGGTTGATGGGAATCTGGGTGTCCAAAAGTGACGAACGTATTAATCCATGAAAAAAACCCTCGAACTTGTGCGAAACGGGCGGTCCGTCTGATAGATTCTCATAATTTAACAAAAGGATTGCAATCTTTAGAGCACAGGCATCGGATAGGAATGCTATCCTTGTTCTACAGGTATTTGAATGGAAGATGCTCCGAGGAACTAGCGTCATTAAACTCTTCGGTACCGGTGCACAGTCTGGAAACACGCGAAACGCGTGCCCAACGTATGTACACGGTTGACATTTGTCACATGAGAACGGGTCGCTTCTTTGACTCGTTCTTGTGTTTCACTACTCGGCTTTGGTACTATTTGCCGGTCTTTGTGTTTCCTCCTTCCTACAACATGGGTCTCTTTAAGACCATTGGAGGGGACCCACCACTTTCCCACGGCTGTGTGAGGAAACTGATTGTTTAAAAAAATTATATATGGAAACAAAACTATTAACATTAAGAAAACTATATGAATACAATACATGTCTCCTTATATACAAAATACAAAATAATCTCGTAAACACAAACACAGAATTCATTAAAACATCCCAAATACACAAACACTTTACACGACAAAGCGATAACATACATTTAAATACCATCCACACTAACTATGGTAAACAATCCATTGGTTACGAGGGGGGCAACTTATATAATTGCCTCCCAAATAACATTAAAAACGAAAAAAAGCTGGGTAAATTTAAAAAACAATTATTTATATTTATTCTTGATAAACAAAATAATGAAATAGAATAGCGCTGTTTTGAAATATTTATTTTATCTTAATGTGTATAATTATTTCTAGTTAAATGAGTGAAAATGTAATTTTCTTTTAACTGAAATAAAAAAAAATAAAAAAAAAAAAAAAAAAAAAAACCTCCTTAGCCGCACACGTCAGGACTCTAATTTTTTGTAAAAAGGAAGCTACATTTATTTTTGAAACGAATCTAGACCCTCCAATGTCCCTGCATGCATGATTGTTAGTAAAAAAGAAAAATGTATGCATACTTACATTTACAGTAATTAACAAGATAAAGACACATCATAGATGTGTTCGCCTGTTGGTTCAGCATCTAGTTGAGTGAAATTATAAATATAAAGAAAAATATTTACAGGTGTAAGTATGATTAAAACCAAAGAAAATATATAAAACGAAAGATATCGGGGGCAGTTTGTCCCACTATCAGGGGGCAGTCCCGGCGAGAATGAGCGGGCGACCGGCCTGGCCGCAACGTACCCAAACGCCCGCGTCCCTTAGCCGGTTTCCCAAAAGTACCCTTGAAGAAGTGTTTGTAGAGGGGGGGGGGGGGGAGATATTCCCAAAGACCCTGGGGAATGAAGTAAGCCTCGGATCACCGGAGGCAGGACGGAAGGGAACCAGACTCGCGCAAACATTCCTCCAGCTCGCTCATGACGCCGGGGAAGGCACGGGCGTTAGTGGGACGGCCCTACCAGAATTCTGCCACCTGACTGGATGCAGGGACCGGGTTTATCCGCCCCTTTGGTGGGGAGTTGGACAATACAGTACAATGGAGTTCAGTACAGCAACCTTGTCACAATTAAAGATGTTAGTAACATAATAAAACCAAATGAGACAGGTAAAAAGGCAGGTGTTTAGATTACACAGCAGTAAAAAGCAAAAAATAATAATGTATACAGTAGTTATAAATAAAAACAGAATAATAAATACAGTGTAGTCATACCACCAAACAAGAAACGTAAAAAAAGAGTATAACAGAAATATAAAGCAATCGAGCAATAATAAAATTGAGATGGAGGAGTAACCATGGAGAGACAAGAGCAATACGTTTGGCACCTGAAACAAAGATGATTTTAATATATGTCAGCAACTCTAAGCACAGGCCATCTCTCCACCCACGGCTTTACAAACATTTTAAAGCATTCAAAATTTTCTCTGTTCGACACCAGTTGTAATCCCTCTCAAACCATCCAAAATTTCCTCTCTGGCATCCTTCATCAACTCGCAGTGCCACAGAATGTGCTCAGCTGTCTGTTTAGTGTCACCACATGCGCAGTTCGGATGAGGAGACAGTGCCAGACTATGTAGTCGTCCTCTGAACTCCCCATGACCCGACACCAATTGCGTCATGTAGTGATCCAGTTTTATGTGCGCCCCTTCCATTCTGCTTTTAACTGAGGGGAAGAAATAGAAAGTCAATCTACCCTTCGTCGACCTATCCCATCGCTCTTGCCATAAACTCAGCGTTCTATCTCGCATAGCTTTCAATAAGCCAGGGAGGGATACCGCTCCGCCTGGTGCCAGTTCGACTCCCAGGTGGACAGCAACCCTACCTCTCGTCAATGCCTTTTTTGTCAAAACTTCCCTAATTTCCAAGTCAATCGGCAGTGTACCGGCCAGAACCGGCAATGCATCGTTAGCCACAGTTCTATATGCGCCCGAGAGCGCCAACAGGGGAGTCCGTTGGCCCCGCTTGAGGGCCAATGTCCATCCCTTTCTCTCCTCAAAAAGACCCTCCACACAATATTTCAGATGACATAGGTCCTGAGTGAAATTATTTTCCTCCGGGCCTCCTGTGTAAAGTTAATGTAAAAAAAGCCAATTCGCCGTGAGAGTCCGGCTGGAGAGGTGAAGAGGTGCTGGCTCTCAGCCAGTATCTCCCGATCCGGTCCACCACACAGGAGGTGGGCAAACGCACATGCTACCAAGACAAAGACATGCCTCAACCATGCACCCAAATAAATGGTTCCCGGGGCGGCAGTACACGTTCCCGCTTTCCAATTTGGGAGGCGGGAATGGGTACCGCCGCCCCGGGAACCTTTATTGGATAACCAACACCTCTGCCATAGGTCACCCCAAGTGGTTCGCTACGTTTGGTGATTTAGCAGAGGTGCCCGGGTTCATGGGATGAGGTGTGTTTAGGTCTGATGACCAGGACACACTGAACCCCAGATTCCTACCCACCCCTTAAACCCTTTTCCTTCCCAGAACCCTCCTCTCCTTCCTTTCCCTAAAAGACCCTCCACACAGCATCCCTAAAGATGACATAGGCCCTCAGGGAAATTATTTGCCTCAGGGCCTCCTGTGTGGAGCTTATTTAAAAAAAAAAAAAAAAAATTCCTTCCATTCTAGAAATCAAATTCTATATATGAATAATTACCACCCACATCAACTACCGGAAAATCTGTACAGATCTACATATTTTACTATACTACAGGTCTGCTATAAAATTGTCTGAAAGATTTAGGGCCCAATTATTTATTTATTTATTTATTTATTTTTATTTATTTATTTACTTATGCATACATATTACAATACATTACAATGTGATATTTTGTCTGTCCAACTGGGTAGAATACCCGTTTCAGGGCAGCCAAATTGTATATTTAGTTCATAATCATCACCACCTACTTTCTTCTGGACATTTTCCAACCCGTTGGAAATCTAGTTATATTACCCCGATTTTCAAAAAAGGTGACGACACAGACATTAAAAACTACCGTCCTATATGCATACAATCAGCACTCCCGAAAATCTTTGAATCCCTTGTTCTCGATTTAATTTATCCATCAATATTAAAAGTAATTGATAAAAACCAACACGGATTCGTTTCTGGTAGGTCAACTGCTACTAACCTGTTACTTTACCATAACTATATTACAGAATCTTTTACAAAAAAAAAACAAGTTGACAGTATCTACACAGATTTTTCAAAAGCTTTCGACAAAGTGTCACATAAATTATTACTTAGTAAACTGTATGCCTTAGGACTGAGAGGCAAGTTGTTAAACTGGTTCTCAAGTTATTTGTCTAACAGAATCTTATTTGTTAAAATTAAACATTCTAAATCTAAGTTGTTATATGCAACTAGTGGTCTACCACAAGGGAGTCATCTAGGCCCCATCCTTTTCTTAATATTCATAAATGATATCATAAGTTGTTTCGACGATGTAGAAGTTCTGCTTTTTGCCGATGACATCAAATTATACAAAGAAATATCTAATATAGGTGACTGCCTAATCCTACAGTCAAACATCGTCAAATTACAAAATTGGTGTGTCGCAAACAACTTATTCCTCAATATCGATAAATGTAAGACACTAACATTTTGTCGAACAAAGACCCCACTATCTTTCAAATACACAATAGATAATAAAATCTTAGAAAAAGTCAAAGAAATTAGGGATCTTGGAGTTGTGTTTGATTCGCAATTAAATTTTATAAATCACATACAACAAATAACTAACAAAGGCATGAAAACACTAGGATTTATAATCAGAACAATCAAAGACTTCGATTCGTTGGAAGTTATAAAAATCGTATATTTGTCACTCGTACGCAGCTTGCTGGAATACAATTCCACAGTTTGGTCCCCATATTATCAAATTCATATAAAAAATATCGAAAGAGTGCAGCACAAATTTTTAAGATTTATTAACTTCAAGTTACACATACCTATTCAACACATTAACTACACATCTTTACTAAATACACTTAAATTGCATTCCTTAGAAAACAGAAGAAAAATAAACGACCTAACTTTTTTGTTTAAAATTATTCACTCCGAATTAGATTGTTGCGAACTCCTGCATCTCATTGACTTTAAGGTACCAACTCGAGCGACAAGGCAAAACACATTATTCTGCAACAATAATTCTCTAACCAACTACCACACACACGCATCAATTTCTCGACTACACACACTAGGGAACAAATATACCTCAAATATCGATGTATTTAATACAAGTTTACCGTTATTCAAGAAATATCTGAACAATATTTTTATGTAGAATATGTTGATATCTAAGGAGCATCACGTAGGATCTATTGCGTATATTTGTGTATTTCTATCTCTCTGTAAAAACTTGTTAACGTTTTCTTTTTATGTATCTTGCATTTTGTCATGTATTATTTATGACATTTAATCAGTCACCTGTAAATTTTGTATTTACTAACATACCAACTAATTTATTTTCTATGCCATTCACAACTAAGGTACTTTCTCTTTTATTGTAATGCACTATCTTTCCTTAAATTTATCTGTATACCTACCTTTCATATGATGTTTACTTGTTATGTTTTTATAGTTTATCTTTTTTATTAAAAAAAAAAACTGTCTCTGTATCATAAACTTGTCATGTAAAAGCCCATCAGGGCGTTGAAAATTAATAAATAAAAATAAAATAAAAATAATATTCTTAAAAAAGGAATGGTTTCGTTCAAGATATCACGGGAATTTGTTTCTGTCAAGACAACTTTTGAGAAAATTAAGAATTGTATATAATTAAGGGATGGTTTCTTTATGTCTAAAGAATCGCAAAGATGTGAATTTTTTCAAGGTCAATTTGTAGAACATAAATAAATGCATTCAGAGTGAATAATAAATGCATTCAGAGTGAATGCATTTATTAATGTTCTATGAGTGTTTTTTTTAGTGAGATCACAAGTAGGAGATTCTTTCCAGGCCATTTTAGAGAACATTTACAATTGCATAGTTAGAATTTACACATTTATAAACCAATATTTGACATTTGCATTCCCAATGTATTTATAACTTTTCAATTTTAATAAAGTACTACAATTTTTAGAATTTCTTAAATAGTAGAAATTACGCAATTATAATCCAACTATGAAAAATGATTTTTCAAGTTCGATTTGGAGAACATTAATTTATTTAGTTGTTTATTTATTAATTTATTTTACGCCCAGAGGGCTATTATATAAATAATAAGGCAGTACCTCCATCTTTAACATGAGAAAACAAATAGTTTAGATAAAGTTACGATGGGAATAAAAAGTATATAAATTAAATAAAAATATAAGCAACAAAAATTTTGTATCTACAGTGAGTTATATACTATCAATATGTTACGATTAAAAAAAATACGTACATAATATAAGAATCCAACCAGCAAATTTAAAATTAAGTGATCCAAGGTTTGCAAAATTGCAACTATAACCGTGTCTTTTACACCTATAAGTATGTTTCGCTGTGTCAAGCCGATGCGATGTATCGATGGTACCGACCTCCTGTACCTCTCTATGGAGTTGCAGGAGTTCGAAACCATCGGACCTATCCAATTTCGAATTCAATATTTTAAGTAAAAAGGTTAACCCATTTTTTTCAAAGAAATTACGAAGGCATTACATTTAATTACATTAATAATTGCATTCCGAATAAGTGAATGGTTTCTTTCGGGAGATCACAATTATGAGATTTTTTCTGAGTTATTTTGGAGAACATTTGCAGTTGCATAATTATAATTTACACATTTATACACCAATATTTGACATATGAATTTCCAATGCATTAATAACCATTTAATTTTAAAAAATGTACTATTATTTTTAGATTTTCCTAAGTAAAAGAAATTACCAATTTATAAACTCGACTATATGAATATGCATTTTCAATGTTATAGAAATTTTCAAAAATTATTTATTGAAATGTCTAGTCGTTATTTTACAAGAATCAAAGACCAGTCGTTATTTAACACGAATCAAAAAATAGAGCAAAAGTTTTATTTTTTATGCATTAACATAAACTTTTTAGTACATATTAGGTATGTGAGATTGTGTTAGCATATGTTCGCTCTCGACTCTCCCCATATCCAGAAGCCAATTGCTAACCATTTTCAGTTTCCAAGCATCGGGTATGAAGTTGAACAATTTAGGCTCTAAGTAGGAGTATTGTCTTTGGGCATGTGATGTATTTGTAGTAGGCGGAATTACTGGATTCCTCCCTGCATGACGGGTGCTGTGGAGATGAACGATGGATGGATAGTGGTGTCGGTGTTTTTGTGTATGTAAAATAATTTTTCTTCTGTATAGTTGCCGTACATCAAGAACTCGTATCTCTTTAAATAATAGCTCACTGGGATACCTAAATGGTTTCTTAAGGATGACCCTTAGAAGTGATTTTTGTGCTTTTGCTAGGGGATCAATTATTGTTTTGGAACAGCCGCCCCATCCCAAGGATGCATATTCTAGCAGTGAGTTACACAAGGCATGATACATTTGTTTCAGATCTTTTACGCAAAGAATATTTCTAATAGACATGAATAGATGAGTAAGTTTTCTAATCTTTGTGGAAGTTGAGACAATATGTTCGTCCCATCTCAGAGACTTATGATAATTCCTAAATATTTTATACTATCGACACATTCTAAGTTTAAGCATTGACATGTGGTCCGGTCAATACAATGGTGAATAATGATGTTGTGTATTTCTTTTGGTTCTCCTGCTTGTGTTGCTCTGAAACGGATGAATTTGGTTTTATCTAGGTTAAGTGTTAGGAGATTATTATCTAACCATTGTTTGACCTTATTTAACCCTACTTCTGCTTTACTGTGAACAACATTCCAGCTTTTGTCTTCAAATAGTAAGACTGTATCATCAGCAAAGGTGATAATGTGGTCGGCAAGGGAACTGTTACATAGATCATTTTTATATATATTGAATAGAAGTGGTCCTAAAGTACTTCCTTGGGGTACACCGAATTTAATATTAGCTGAATCGCTTATAGTGTCGTTGATGAGCACTCTTTGGCTCCTGTTATCTAGATAGCTACACAACCAATTGAAGAGCTGACCTTGTATACCGATGCGTTGTAGTTTATTCTTCAGAATTTTGTGAGAGATAGTGTCGAATGCTTTTGCTAGACCCAAGAAGAGCGCAATGCATTTTGTACCTCTATCTATGTTATTAGAGATAATTTTAGTCAATTTAGCAATGGCATTTTCAGTGCCTAAATCTAGACGGAAACCGAATTGGCTATTGGAAAGGATGTTATTGTTTTCTAGGTACAGGCTGAGCCGATTCTTAACAATCTTCTCAATAATTTTAGACACACAGTTGATCAAAGAAACTGGTCCGTAATTATTAATCTGTGATTTATCCCCATTTTTGTGAAGTAGAATAACAATTGATTGTTTTAAATGATTGGGGAATTTACCAGAGTTAAAGCTTAGATTACAAATGAACGATATCGGTGATGCTATGGCGGATTTTGTATTTTTTAATAGATTTGAAGAGATCTTATCTGGGCCACACGCATTGGATGACTTAAGCTCGTCAATTATTTTCATAACTTCTTGTGATGTAGTTCGAATGTTATCTATTTTATGACTGAGATTACAGCCAGTTATCTTAGCAAGATCAGTTTGCCAGTACTGTTGGTCGCCGCGGCAGTCGCGTTTCAGTTTTTTTTGTAGTTTTGTAGTATGTAGTCCACACAGGAGACCCTGAGGAAAATAATTTCCCTCAGGGCCTTTGTCATATTTGGGGATGCTGTGTGGAGGGTTTTTTAAGGAAAGAAAGGAGAGGAGAGTTCTGGGAAGGAAAAGGGTTTAAGGGGTGGGTAGGAATCTGGGGTTTAGTGTGTCTTGGTCATCCGCCTCCAAGACCTAGAGAAACCCCATGAACCCGGGCATCCCTGCTAAATCACCAAAGTAGCAAGCCACCTAGGTTGTCCTATGGTGTTGGTTATCCATAATGGTTCCCGGGGCGGCGGTAACCATTCCCGCCTCCCAAATTGAAATCCATGTTGCCTTGTTCACATGTTGCCACGGTAGCGGTTCACGAACTGTCAAGTTTTAGAGTAATCTGCGATATGTCAGATCATATCGATTTTGTTCAGTAGGTCGATTGCTATTGCGTTGACAACTGTTTTTTTTCAGTTTCTCCATGAGCGAAGGCATTACATTAGCTCCACACAGGAGAACTTGATAAAAATAAATTCCCATGTCACCTTTGTTTTTTTTTTCAGTTTCTCCATGAGCGAAGGCATTACATTAGCTCCACACAGGAGAACTTGATAAAAATAAATTCTTATGTCACCTTTGGGGCTGCTGTGTGGAGGGTCTTTTTAAGGAAAGGAAAATGTTAAGTTATGTATTTGATATTGAAAACACTGTTATTATTTTATTATAGACTCTTTATTGAAGAGGTGTGTACACCATTGACATTAATTGACATTAGTTCTCAATAGACCACAGATGACAATAATTATAAGAAGTAGTTCATCACTAGTGATGTGCAACATACAACAATAGTGATGTGACATCCCCTTTCTTTATTTATGCAATACAATAAAATTTTAATTAAATTAAAATTACACATTATACCTATCCGGTGGTTTGACAACTCTTCCATATCTGGTAATGTAAGGGTTATTAATGTTATTTTCTCCCACCTGTCTCTCATCTCCAGCTTTTGCCTCTTCAAGTGCCGGATTAGATTGCATGGACAGATGATCATTATTAACGTTTGCATTATATCTCAGTTTTAAGTAAATTCTATTTCGTCTGTACGTGTTACCATAATAATCTTGAATAATATAGGACCTTTTACATTTTAATTTTTCTTTGACCATAGCTGGTAACCAAGTACTTTTGGGATTTTTCTTAAAGTATACATTGTCTCCTGTTTGTAATATAGACATGGGTTGTGCATTCACATTATAATATTTGGAATTTTTTGCATTATTTTTTTCAATACACTTTCTGTAATCAGAAAATCTTACAACCTTTGGTTTTAATTTCATTTTAGCTAAGGGAATATTCATTCTCAAAGTTTTGGACATTAATAATTGAGCAGGTGACGGCAAATTAGCTTTGGGTGTGTTTCTATAATGTAATAAAGCTATATAAGGATCTGTATTTTTTTCTTTAGATTTTTTAAGAGTGTTTTTTATAATTCTAACAGAACTCTCTGCCTGACATTAGACTGTGAATGATATGGACTAGTAACTACATGTTCTATGTCCCAATCGTATAAAAATGATTTAAATTCAATCGATTGAAAAGGAGGACCTCCATCAGACACTAAAGACATTGGTATTCCATGACGTGCAAAAACAGACTTTAAGTGAATTATTACATTTTTTGCAGTGGAATTATTATTGAGAAAAGCAGTTTCTATATACTTTGAATAATAATCTGTTACAATAAGATATGTTTGATTATCAAAATACATTAAATCAATACCTACTTGTTGCCATGGAAACTTATTCATTTCATAAGTTATCAGTGGTTCCTTCTGATTCGAAACATTAATTTATTGCATATTTGACATTGCTCAATTAAATTTTTTATATCTACAGAAATACTAGGCCAAAATAAAGAATCTCTTGCTAATCTTAGACATTTGTTTATTCCTTGATGTCCTTCATGAATTTTATTCAACATTTCTTTTCTCATAGACTGAGGTACTAATAATTTATTACCCTTAAATATTAACTCATTAATATCATGAATCTCGTCTTGAATATTATAATAACATTTTAAGGTGCAATGGACTTTATCTTTACTATTTGGCCAACCTTCGAAATAATATTTTTTTAATATTTGCATAGTTTCATCCAAAGCAGTAGCATTACTCAATTTTTTACGATATTCTTCACGAAGACTGTTTTGTAAGGCAAATGGGACTTTTCTCGGAGGATCGACGCACGGTACAGCATCATGGCGAAGCCTGAGATGAACGACAGGTGGTAGACATCCGAGACCCTGAAATATGTCATTATATTCAGTTAATATGGTGTTACGATTACATTGGACATTAAATACTCTTTTTACAATCCCAAGTTTTTCAATAGTGGGAAGACCTAAGACAGATTGACAATCTAAACTTGTTACAAAAAATATTATGTTACTTATATTTCCATGAATTTCACACATAAGATCACAATGACCAATAATGGGTATTTTATTTCCACCAAAACCTGACACTTTGGTAGAAACTTTTTGTAAAATAGTATTGCATAAATTTAACTTTTTAAAGTCTGATATTGAAATTACGTTAATGTCTGCTCCTGTATCCAAAATACACTCTAATATTATTTTATTAATAATTATATCTAAATGCCATGCTTGACTTGAAAACTTACTGTTGTTAATATTTCTTATTGTTGCAATAAAATGTCCCTCAGGGCAATTAGCACTGTCATCATTGAGTATTAAATCTACTGACTTTAAATTTCTGATTTTCTTGTAACAATTATTTTTAAAGCAGAATTTTGCGAAATGACCAAAAGAATTGCATGACCTGCATTTGATGTTTATAGCTGGGCATCTGAAGCGGTGATGTTGTCCACATCTTCCACATGGATTGTTGTGACCACTTGATCTTGACGATGGTGACGGTGACCCTTGACGATTGGTAAACCCATGCTGACTTGACGTTGAATTACGATGTGATGATGACGGTGATCCATGACGATTGGAAAATCCATACTGACTTGACGTTGAGTGAAAATGACGGTGTGATGATGGTGACGGAGATTTTGACTGTCTTGATGTACTTTTGTGATTTATTTGAAGAATGTTTTCTGTGTGTATTTGTTGATTTATTTTTTCAGCGTTGTTTTGTGACATTAATATGGTTTTTGCGATTTCTATCGTTTTTTGCAATGACAATGCAGAATCTTGTAGTAGGCGTTGACGAATATGGTTCAAATTTGTACTCATGTTTGCAATAAATATATCTCTTACCAGAGATTCTCTTAGTTCTCCGAATTCACATTCCAAACTTTTGTTTTCTAGGTCCAGTAGAAAATTGTTGATGTCTTCAGAATTATTTTGTTTTCGTGTAAAAAATGAATTCCTTAACATTGTTAAGTTTTTATGTGGTGCAAAATAATTGTCAAACTTTTCCTTGACTTGTTTTAGCGTGATAGATTCCATATTCATGTTACATGACTTGAAAATTTCCATACCTTTGGAGCCAATGGAATGAAGTAGAATTGCTATTTTTCTTTTTTCTGGGGCTTCTTCCAAACCTGATGCCACCAAGTATATTTCATAACTTTGCCACCAATTTTTCCATATTCCATCGTTATTTACGCTATTTGATGATACGTGTAGATTTGACAACGCATTAAAATCATGTTGTACGTACTTTGGCGAATCCTTCAACATCTTGTTTTTTCACCACTAATTTTTAATATATTATTAATATTAACATCCGACTTCTGACACCATGTTAAGTTATGTATTTGATATTGAAAACACTGTTATTATTTTATTATAGACTCTTTATTGAAGAGGTGTTTACACCATTGACATTAATTGACATTAGTTCTCAATAGACCACAGATGACAATAATTATAAGAAGTAGTTCATCACTAGTGATGTGCAACATACAACAATAGTGATGTGACAGAAAAAAAGGGTGGGAAGGAATATGGTATGAGGAGTGGGTAGGAATCTGGGCGTTAGTGTATCCAGGAGGGGCGGATGCGTGAATCCATACCTCGCACTGCGTTGTAAGGCAATGGTTCGATAGAGTCCGGCTGAAGAGATCAAAAGATCTCACTCAACCGGTCTTTTCCGATCGGCCCCCGACGCAGTAGAAGGGCAGACGCATCCGCCACCAAGTCCTAGACAAACCTCATCCCCATGAACTCGGGAAATCTTGCTAAGTCACCAAACGTAGCGAACCACTTGGGGTGACCCACGGCAGAGGTGTTGGTTATCCAATAAATACTTCCCGGGGCGGCGGTACCCATTCCCGCCTCCTAAACTCCCTTAGTCAAGATAAAAAAAAACGCAAAATTATTGATACGACAAATTCTTAAAATTGATATACTTGTAAAATGAACTTGGAAACCTTACATAACTTACGAGTAAGTCAAAAATTCTATCAATTTCATTCAGAAAATTAAGTTATGAAGTAACATATTTTACGCTCAAACTTTAATTAATTATAATAAAACGATTTAAAACAATCAACACTTTTGTAACGTGGATTTATTATTCTGCAGTAAATTAATTACGAGTGTGTTGACAAATTAGTCCAAAAGCTCAGGAAGTCGTGTCAATGTTTCAACTTGTGTTTTCATTCCGTTTAATTTTTTCCTTAATTTTTGTGAATGGTAGTTTGTTTCCTGGGTGTTGGATTAAAATTGTACCACACAATATAACTACGGAGTATAACGAAACTATGTAACGCAAATGTAAATAGTAGAAGAAGTCGGGGATGCCTGAGGAAGACGTGGCCATGTTAAGAGTCGGAATAATAGAAGATTATGTATGAGACGATGTATGTGTGAATGAGGAAAAGAGTGTGTTCGCGCATTATTATATGGGATTGGTTGGGTATTGCATTTGCAGACTTGGTGGGTAGCATATAGACTGGGAGGCGCGATATGTAAACCCTACGTCATCGAGTCAACGGATGAAACTACTTTGTAGTGATAATGGATATTTAGAAAACCTTAAAAAAGCTGGTCTGCCGGTGCGCCTTTCGGCAGAAGCCGCGCAGTCATGGAAATAGTGAGCGATTTTTTTCGAAAAAATTACGTCATCGAGTACACGAACAAGAATGGTCTCATATGATAAAGGTCAATTAGAAAATGAGAAAAAAGCAGGTCTGCTAACCGGCAGCTTGGCACGTTTGCAGGCAGCCGGCGTTAAAGTGGGGTAAAAAATAGTAAATTTTACGTCATCGAGTACACGAATGAAACCAACGAATAACTATAGTCCAGATCATTCCATTCAAGAATTTCTTGGTCTGCCGAAGATTTTTTTTTAAATTTTTCGTTTATATTTATTATTTTTTTTATTTCACTATATTTTTAAAAACTTTGAATGCCATATTTTAAAAAAATAGCGAAAATTATAAAAAAAAATAATTTGAGAGTTTCGAGTTCTTTCGACGTCATGAATTTCGAACTTCCAACCACTATGGACTATTAGGTTATCTTAAAAAGACTATTATTATTATAAATTTGTTTTATAATATATGAGCACGCGTTGTCGGCGAAGGGCTCTGCGGCCAGTTTCCAGTAAGTTGTTTCGCGTCGAAAGGCTCTCCCGTCCGATGGGTACAATCGGAAAACTCAAAAATTTTTTTTTTATGATTACAACTTATTTTATTTAAAATCTGGCATCTTAAAACCATATTGAAATAAAAATAATAATAAAGATATTGAAAATATTTTTTATTAAATTAAAAAAAATTTTAAACTTTAAAAGATCGTACACAAAAAATTGCCAGGCTGCCAGTCGGCAAACTAACGAAGTCATAAATGGGACGATCTAGACTACAGGTTTTCATTAGTTTCGATCTTGTATTTGATGTAATCGATGCAGCAGGGCAAGCGAAACCGATATGAAACGGACGGGGTTCGGAAATTTCCGTCGTTTTTCGGTCGAACGCAGCTCTTACGGCGATGGTGGGTTGGTTGTTGGTTGAACTTCTAACTACTATGGACTATTAGGCAATCTTAAAAGGATTATTATTATTATAAATTTGTCCAAAATTATGGACACGCGACAGCGGTGAGGGGCACCGCGGCAGGTTTCATAAGTGGTTTGGCGTCGAAAGGCACGCCTGACGGATGGGTACTCTCGGAACTCTCAAATATTTTTTTTTTCATTTTAGCTTATTTTTTTAAAATATGGCGTTAAAAGTTTTAAAAAATAAAGTTAATTAAAAATAATAATAAAGATAAACGAAAAATTAAAAAAAAAAAAAAAAACTTTAAAAAATCGTACACAAAAAGCTGCCAGGCTGCTGGTCGGCAGACCAAGAAATTCTTAAATGAAATGATCTGGACTATAGTTATTCGTTGGTTTCATTCGTGTACTCGATGACGTAAAATTTACTATTTTTTACCCCATTTTGACGCCGGCTGCCTGCGAACGTGCCAGGCTGCTGGTTGGCAGACCTGCTTTTTTCTCATTTTCTAATTGACTTTTATCATATGAGACCATTCCCGTTCGTGTACTCGATGACGTAATTTTTTCGAAAAAAATCGCTCACTATTTCCATATCAATATCGAGGCAGTAGATGGCAGTATGTGCCGCCAATACCTAGACAAACCACTTCCCTTGAACCCTGGCACACCTGCTAAGTCACCAAACCTAGTGGAGTGTCCTAAGGCAGCCTTTGTTATTTAATAAATTGTTTATTATTAAGATTTTATTGCCTTTAATAAGTACGAATTATATTATGCTATTCACCCCGGAATTATTCAAATCCCCTAATAGCGTTGAGAAGAATAAACAATGCAGAGTACCTACTTAGTATAAAATTAGAATTTAAAGTCATAGAATTTTAGGTGAAAATATTTGATGCTAATAAAATCTCATCCCACGGCGTCGAGTGGTTTGTGAAAAGGGTTTTATACTTAGATGAAAATAAATTACACTCTGGAAATTTACGAGACGAATACATTGGTTAAGTCGTTAGAAAATAATTCTTAAGTACCTACAATATTTTAAGCAATGTGTGTTATATGTAGAAAAGATTTTGTTATAAAACTATTTTTGTCTTGTACTCGTGTTCCATTGTACAGCTTTCTGAGGGCTATGTGCTATAAACTTAAATCGAGACAATGAGCGCTTTTGTTATTACCGTGGTGTTACACGTTTACGGTGCCGTGACGGCGAAAATGGTAATAAACGTATGTTTCTTTTCGCTACAATGCTGCGGCTCTTTCTTACACATTAAATAATGGTGCGACAAAATATGAGATACACAAAATGCGTGTGACTGTTTCCTCCAAAGTACTACTTTTTTCCTATGGAAAAACAGGCATATCTTATTACCGCTCAGCCACCGTAACGAGAATTGCGTTTCATTTTCTTTATACGTTTGAGGGAGATGTATGATAATGGTGGTATGTTTCCTTTAGGGGTTTCCTAATGGGGTATTTCCACAAACGAGGGATTCTGTTGAAAATGTACGGAATATTCAAAGATCATTTTTCTGATTTTAATCATCCTACTAAAAATGTGTGTTTTATATGTTTTCATTCAATATTATTGATTTTAAAAACGGTCTTAAACTGACAAAATCAAAACGGGCCCATGGTTTGAAAATCGGAATGTGACGTCGCACGGGTCGCTCAGCTGGGCCAGCATAAATTAACACTGTCAGTGAGCGTCCACGATAATGACGTCACACAATAGCCCCGCCCCAAATTATCGTTTCGGAATAAATCAAAAATGGGAAACTTTGACTCGCTGTAGAAAATTTATTCGTCAAAATAAAAATAAAATAAAAATGCTGTAATCATCGTAATTTTTTTCTTCATTTTTAAAGCAAAAAACGTGGAAAATACCTCATTATTATTCAGTGTATAAGAAATAGCTGCAGCATTATATGTTTAAGAACAAATTTTCTACCCATTGAAAAAATTCAATAATGTTGTAGGTAATACATAGTCTAATGACCTCAGAAGGCGCAACAGCTATTACGTGTTATAATAATTAGGCTGCAGAACTTTTTTATAAATTAACTTTTTTTTATAAACTAAATAATAACATTATTTAACAAATAAAGAAAAAAATTATAACTAAAATGGAATTCTTAGAATTTAACTTAATGAAAATAAGAAAAACTACTCGGTCGAATTACGACCTAGTCAATTTTTTTTTCTAACTAGGCAATGCCTGTTCTAAGAAACTAATCTACCAATGATTTCACTTTTCATTGTTTGGTGTAACATCAAATTTGTGAAGATCTTTAATCATATTATTATATCAATTTATTTTAATTTTGGGTAATTTTTCGGGATTAGTGTCCATGGCTATTACGAATAATTTTTAGAAAAAAACTTTAGATTCGCCTTAATTACTATAAAAGGAAACTTTTTGAATCACGGCTGGCGGAAAATAATGCATTTTAATTTTAAATTTCGTTAAATAAAATTTCTCTTCGCGAACCGATACTACGACAGCCCGCCCGCCATTTTGTCACTGTAAACCATTCAAATCCTGGGATGTTTTTTAAAATAAAGATAATATACACAAGCCCGCTATACAAACCTTGCGTAGCTAAACAAACCATTCAAAAACGTAGGCTGTTTTTTAAAGTAAAGATAACATACACAAGCCCGCTACACAAACCCTGCGTAGCCAAACAAACCATTCAAAAACGTAGGCTGTTTTTTAAGGTAAAGATAACATACACAAGCCCGCTAGAAAAATTTCATAATTACGCGCTTTATCATAGGTATATCCCACGAAGTCGGCTATAATCGTTTGTTGTTTGACATAACAGTGACAAAATGGCAGGCGGTCTGTCGTAGTATCGGTTCGCGAAGTGAAATTTTATGTTACGACATTGAAAATTAAAATGCATTATTTTCCGCCGGCCGTGATGCAAAAAGTTTCATTTTATAGTGATTAAGGCGAATCTAAAGTTTTTTTCTAAAAATTATTCGTAATAACCATGGACACTAATCCCGAAAATTTACCGAATTTTGTAAGCGAATGGAAGAAAAATATGGGTAAACTTCTAAGAGAAAAGTAATGAAATAGAACATTCAACCAGAAGCTCGCATTAGATTATCAGATTAATTCAGTAACATTTTTTAATAACATTTCCGAATGTTTACCTAAATCTAATAACCATTTTGCTATTTTTGGACGGAATGATAAGATTTATGTGTGTTTTTCTCAGACGTCAAAACAGAGAACAGATCATGGTTTGAGCTAATGTGAGCTTTTATAATTTCACGGCGTTTCACGTTTACGGTACCGCGAAGGCAAATAAGGCAATTCACATACGTTTCTTAACACAATAACAGCTCTTTCCAAAGATGATATATTTTACATTGTACGCAATGAAGTTTTATAAATAGACTTGCCATTGTCTTACAAACTCAAGATATAATATGGAAAGTAAACAACACTCTTTTCTTTTCTGCAGTTTTCAGTAATTTCTTAATTCAAAAGTTATTAATGCGTTAAAAATATATGCCGAAGCCAATCTTCCAACTCGAACTTCCAACGCACGAACTACCCCTCTACACAATCGTCCGAACCTTTGAAGATGTAAGTTGGCGTCAGTGTGGCCGTACCGTAAGAAAATCAAAGAATGTGTGTATTTTCTCTAAAGTGCCAAAAAACGTCAGGCAGGAAATATGAAAATTAATTGTATTGTTTATAATAATCATCATCATCATTATCATTACATAGTATAAAATGAAGTCGCTCAAAATGTACGTGCGCGTAGATCTTTTGAACTACGCGCGGTTTTCACTAAAAGATAGAGTGATTTTAGAGAAAGGTTTATATGCATAATACATATTATAAATTTTAGTAGAGAAAAGCCGAGAAATTCAAATATTCAATTGGCAGCTGCAAGCGGGTGGTGTGGATTTTATAAAGGTTAGGTAATGGCTTTGTGTTTCGTTAGCCACAGCAACGTGTGGCCGGGTCTGCTAGTCGATAATAATAAGTAATTTGCGCGTACTTATAAATGAAATGTTATTTCTTTGCTTTTACTACTGTTTTCCGTGTTATGGAAATATTTTTTCATCACACACGATAGCATTTTGGCACTCTCTAAATGCAATTTACCTACTGGTAAGACACAATCTTTCTCGACGAGTAGCAGTTTAGTACTAAAGTACTAGAAATCGAGATTAGTGCAATAGCCTTACTTTTGGCTTCCCAGTTATGAGATTTCTACCACGCTTCTACAGTATACAACATCATTGATTGTAAGTAGGTCTGTTTCCCAAAATTTTCTTGCATCTCTCTCATACACCGCACCGCATGTCTTCGTAGACCCCTACCAATTCTCCTAGCTGTGACGATAATCTTTAAAGTTTTGAAAACATTCAAAGGATAACATTGAAGTTTGAGTGAATTCTAAAAATTCAAAAACGTCTAATGTCATTTCGCTGATGGTTTTTCTTTTGTTCTTAAGCAAGTAATGCTGCGCCTCTGTTTAACACACTAAATAACAACGAAAACGAGATAAACGGTGAACGTATGTCTGCACCCCCCCAAAGAAAACATAGGTAATTTGTAGGAAAAAGTCATACATGTTTTGTGTGTCTCACCATTATTTAATGAATAAAAAAGAGCAGCAGCACTATAGCGATATGGAACGTTTGTCTATTGCCTTTTTGCCGTGACGGTACCGCACCTAACTGTGAAACATCAGGGTAATTATAAAATCGCTCAATGACAGAATACACGGCGTTAGAACGACAATTTCCACCGAATGATTCGATTATTGTTTTGTTATTTCGTCAAGTAAAAATTACCAGTTATTTTATATCAATACCCATGAAACGCCTATCTATGTACATATGTTATCCAATCACCATTATTAGATTTCTTAATCAAAATGCCAGAGAAATTGTTCGAAATTTTCTCGACCTGTCATCTGGCATTGTTTCCACATGGCCATCCCATCGGAGCCCACAGAAACTAACGACGGTTTTACGCTCAATTAGTTTCTCGAGTTCATGGTTGACTGCTGACAGTAGACAAAAGGTTAAGAAACAAACAGAAAGGGAATAAACTTATTTCAAATAAAGGACTGATAAAAGTTCACGTAAATCAATAGGGATAAATAATAATGTATTTACGATCCCGTATCACGCTACGTAACTCGTGAATACATTAAGAAACTTTTTCTCCAGATTAAATCACATCTGGGTTTTCACAAAAGCCGGGCAAGTGTGGTGTAATTTGATTTTCACAGATTACAACTCCGTAACTTAGTACTCCCATAAAAACATAAGTTGGGTCGGCCCGCTTCTAAGAAGTTCAACTTCTAGGAAAAGAACTTACAAAATAACTTGATAGGAGTCAGCAGTCAAGAAACTTCACGTAAACGGTTAAGTTTTCGGTTTTTAAATATTTTACGGTCTTATAATATGTTATGTTACATATTTTTGTTTGTAGGCAGTGTTAGGTAACTCAGTTTTTAGATTTAGTACTTTACAGTATCGTACCTAGCAATGTTAAGACAGAAAATAGTCATAGAACAGAATAATATGTACATTTTTCAAGGGTTGAAGGTGTAACATGTGTAACAGTAGTTATTAATGTAATATGCCTACATAATTATTAAAATAACTGTAGTAATGATAGTTATAAGCAGAGTTAATATAGTAATACATAACCCGTAAGGTGACTTTTCACAAAAACGGCGGTCTAAAATTATCTACTACCAAATGTACAACAGATATATGCCAAAAATATATTATTGAAGCTCTTCAAAAATGATGAATCTTCTACTAGACCGTGTATGCATAACACTAGATCGAATAAAAATGATATAAAAAATATTCCAAGTTACAAAACCACATTTGGACAAAGAAACTATACATACTTTGCAACAAAACTTCATAACATCTTTCCCCAAGACATAAAACTAATAAAAAATCCAATTGAATACAAATCAAGAATAAAAATATGGCTTAAAGAGGTCAATGAGAAAACCCTAGCGAAGACGCTAAAAACGACATTGAATACAAATGAACTATATTTAAATAATTTTAGTCCGCCTCGGCACAGGACCCCCTAGTGAGGAGGACTAAGAAATACAATATTTTATACTTAATTTCACATTACATTTTGTTTGTAAAGTTTTTTCTATAAAGTCGCTATAGTAAAAAAAAATATTAAAAAATCCAATTTTTATTATTATTATTATTATTATTAGTAAGCGTAGTATTATGTCAGTTTTAAATAGAGTTAATACAGTAATCATAGTAGCATGTTAGTTACAAACAGAATAAATACATCGTGTCAGTTATAAACAGAGTAAATACAGTAATCATTACTGTATTAACTCCATTTATAAATGTTATGATGCTATGATTACTGTATTAAGTTTCATATCAATTATAAACAAAGTTAATACAGTAATCATAGTATCATGTCAGTTATAAACAGAGTTAGTACAGTAATCATAGCATCGTGTTAGTTATAAACAGAGTTAATACAGTAATCATAGTATCATGTCAGTTATAAATAAAGTTAATACAGTTGTACTAGACGTTTGTACAAAAACTATATAAACAAGTAGGGAGCTGGGCATAATGGTACGCAAATGGATTTTGGTATGCCAATGGTCTTTGGGTGAATTTACTACTTTGATAAATGCTTCCAGGTAAAATGTCAAAAACTGAATTTAGACCTTGAATTAAAAAATATATTTTTCACTTCGGAGAATGTTGGAGACTGGGGATTTTGGGGTTCAGGCGACTGAGATACTGGGAGAGGTAAACTGAATTTAAGACTTATTAAAACACTTGAAAAGAGGTTTGAACTTGGATTTTGAGGATTGGGTTTTGAGGATTGTTTTTTCTTGGCTGGTAGTTTTGAACTGACTTTCTACCGGTTTGCCGTCTATATTTATAGGGAAAAACCGGGTCGGAATTTTGGGGCACACGATCTCCCTATTTTTTCTAAGGTGTCTGTTTTAGGTGTTTTTCCTGGTCGCTACGATTGGTAGTCAGATATGTTAAAATAGTATGTGATATTTCTTGCCAAGACAGTCCCATTTCCCAAAACCAAAGTCTCAGATCATTTTTATTGTTTTTACATGAAAAGTATAAGTTTAGGAAAGGGATTCAAAGTAGAATTTTGAGGAATAAACATTTTTCTTAAAGTGTAATAATCACTGGTAGACGTCACTTTTCAAGTTGTAATTCTTGCTTATATGTTCATTTTTCGGTGATGATATTTTCGAAGTTTAGCTACAAGTTTTCTGAAAGATGAATTCGTTGCGTAAATATTTACGATTTAGAGATTTCCTTTGTTCAGCATTGACCAATGGTGGCTCGGCTGGCCATAGGGTGGGGATGACGTAAATAATCGACCATTTTCTTGGTGGTGATCATTGCTGACTGCAGTCTCTGTTGAGAGTTTCACGTGGTTATTTAGATGTGTTTTCGAGTCCAATGATGCTGCTGTATGTATTTATTATCAATTACGTTTATGATTTGAATTGATAAGTTAATTGAAGAATGTAATAGCGTTTGAGACATCGTTTGGAATATGCGCCAAATGCACAGTGTTTCATTAGCCAATAGCAGCACTCCCATTGTTTATCGGAGCACGGGGGGCGGCAACGCGCTGGCGGCATGGTACTGTGTGGGAGCGTAAATTTCATTGATGAAATCCCAGAATTGTCATTTGCTTTCTTTGACACGTTCGATACAACAGTAATCATTGTATTGTATCAGTTATATACATAGTTAATACAGTAATCATTTTAATTATAAACAGAGTAAATGCGGTAATCATATAGAATTTCTGTTATAAACACTTAGATCGGTCAGTGGCTGAATTGGCATCGCGTTTGGGTCCCACCCAAGTGTCGCGTGTTCAATTCTACGTCTGGCTGAGTCCTCCAATCACGACGCAAGCATCTTTTTTCGCTTACTGTGGTAGTAGTAGGAGATTTTGAAATATTATCAGGTTATTCGTAATCCCGTAAGGGAGTGTTTGCCTTTTTTTAAATACAAAAAACATCCCTTCCTCCATCCAACCTATTACCCATGTACCTATCCTCTGGCAAGGTGCGTGGTCCACGTTAACGGTATTTGACGGTAATATTTTGACTAATACTTTGACATTTGGAACAATAACTCAAAGAACAAGCTGCCTATTAAAGTAACAGTGAAATGATAAACTCCTAAATTGATCTCTCAGTTCTTTAATATCGATTATGCTAAAGAAACTTCTGTGCAATGATCACCAATCTAGTGATCTCTCAGTGTATTCAATTGGAGTCTGTTGAAGTAACATTGCAATGATCAACTCCTATATTGATCTCTCAGTTCTTTAATATCGATTATGCTAAAGAAGCCTCTGTGTAATGATCACCAATCTAGTGATCGATTAGTGTATTTAATACTTAGTCTATTGAAATAAACAATGCAATGATCAACACCTACATTAATATCTCAGTGCTTTAATACCAACGACTTGTTCGCATCCAATACAGAAACTTGTGCAGTGATTGCAACCCAATGATCCATCGGTGCCATAATATTGAATAAAGCACACAGCTTTAACCATTTTGAATATTAGCGGCAATTGTTTAAATTATTTTCAAAAATATTAATTTCGGTTTAGAGCTTGTGCGCACTAGCGGCTAGCCGCGTAGGTGGTCAACCGCATGGCCTGCCGCATTTTTATTTTAGTATGCAACCGCTCATATTCGTACGCACTACACCACCTAAAAAATTGAACCGCGGCGGTTGAACGGAGGGCAGCGGCCCGCTTCGCGGCAGACCGCCGTATTGGCTCGCACTAGGCGGTTGGGGTTTAGTTCGCTCGAGTTCGCTCGAGTTCGCTCGAGTTCGCTGCTAGCCGCTGCTGAGTTGTCCCCCCAGCCATGAATTTCGACAAAAAAAAAATATCGTTGAAATTTAAAAACGAGAAGCTAGTAGGAATTGTGAAGGAGCAGAACAGTGAATTGAAACTCGAACAATGGGAAGAGCTAGTGGATATTTTTGGAAATGAAGATATGTCGATAATGAAAAAAATAATCTTGGTATGTATTCATTTCAATTTGGGAGGTGGGTATGGGTACCACCGCCCCGGGAACCATTTATTGAATAACCAACATCTCTGCTATAGATTACCCCAATTGATTCGTTACGTTTGATGACTTAGCAGGTGTGTCCGGGTTCATGGGTCCGGGTCTTGGTGGCGGGTGTGTCTGCCCACCAGCTGCTTGGCAGGGCGGATCGGAGAGGTTGGTTGAGGGAGACCCTGTAACCTCTCAAGCTGAACTATTTTGGAACATGTCATTGCACCGCTCTGGGAGGGATGGATTCATACGTTCGTCACTCCTGGACCCAATTACTCCCAGATTCCTACCCACCCCTACTACCTTATACTTCATAGAACTTCCTTTCCCTCTTTTTCCTGAAAAGGCCCTCCACGCAGCATCCCCAAAGATGATATAGGCCCTGAAGCAAAACATTTTTCTCAGGGCCTCCTTTGTGGAGCTATTGTAAAAAATATATATATTTTAAAATTAGTAAAATAAAATTTAATTTATTTAACAGCGTTCATTTTATTAATGATGAGACAACGCAGTTTTTTGTTACCGCGGTTGAGCCGCGGCAGGCGGTTCGATAGCGGCTCGCCGCCATGCGACAACCGAGACAACCGCGGCAACCGCGACAGGCGGCTAGCGCTTAGCCGAACAGCAACCGCGATAGGCGGCTAGCCGCTTAGCCGAACCGCGGACGCGGCTGGCCGCTAGTGCGCACAAGCCCTTTGAGTCTGTCCTTGACTCGGGGCCAATAAGCTTTAGAACCCAGTTTTTTTTTGAATTTATTTTGTAATAAAGTGATAAAATAAGTAGTAATATAAAATACCTAAAATATTTACCTGATTTATTTTGCATAAAACTCTTTAGAAATAATTTAGTGTAAACTTGAAATACCTAACCGTAAAAATATTTTAATTATCAATATAACTCTAGAGTAACTATCGGTTTTCGGAAAAAAAGCAGAAGTTAAAAGTGACGTAAAACAGGTGGTTAAATTGATTGAAAAACATTTTAACTGTAGCAATTTCTTAACTTTTACTTTTACTCTAGCACCGTTGAAATATGTGGCTCTAAGTGTATTTTAAAAGCATTGTAAGTTTAGCTTTATGTAGTTCAGCTTTTTTATATTTTAGTTTCAATTAATTTAGTACTTAGTTTTATATTTCAAAAACCTATCTATTCTAATGATTTGTTTTTATTTCATCCTATTTTGTATATTATATTATTAAGATTTTTTGCACTCCGAAAATAAATTAATAACCTAGCCTGCGCTAGAAGGTACATACTTAAACTTGCAGAGTTACATATCACCGACTTGATTGCAATTTATTTTTATTCGGTCAAACAAAACATACAAAATAGCTATTGAATTAAATTTATTAAACGAATGTGGGATGCAATCACCGAATTCTAGCTAAGATTAAATACATCAGTTTTTTATCATTTAACCGTGAAAATGGCGCGTCTTTGAAGCAAATGCTAAGTTTTTTTATTTGATGTCAGATTCACCAGATCAAAAACAACAAAAAACAAAGATATTTCTCATTTTTTATGACGCCTACTAAATACCGCAGCTGTTTTGCCTGCATTCTGTTTTATAGCATATTACAAGTAAATGTCTAATGAATCAATTGCCGTGTACATTTTCTACGATGGGATGCATGGTTCATTTACCAACTATGTTTGTTTGTAGTATAACAAGGTGTTCCTCAGATACTTATCAAACAAATCAAAAATAAACTCCTCAAACAATACGCAATATCCTCAATAAAAGAAACTTATACATATAATATAAAAAAATATATTTTGCACACAACACATACATTATACATATATGTAATACCTATAAAACAATAAATTTTGCACTTCGTCAATGAATAATAGAATACGGAATAACTGCTTGGGGAAACTCAGCTATCGATCATATATAAATCGCAAAGCAAACCATTTTAAAGGTAATAATTAAAAAATCATAGACTGACTGATACGGACCAAATATTCTACATGTTTGATGTACTAAATATATGCCAATAACACATTAAAAAACTACTACATTAAAAAAAAAAAAAACTATTTTCAACAAACGCAAGCTATCACTAACCAGTTAGACAAGCGTACAAAACAAACATGAAAACTCCGACAGTAAAAATAAGTTTTGAACAATCAGACCATAGATACCATGCAATAAAAGCAAACATCAATCTTTATTTTGGTATAAAAAATGAGGAAAACAATAAATGCAGATACAAAATGAAAAATGGATTAAAGAAAAAAAAAATGTTTACTATTTTTTAACAAAAAATAATAAAACATATACATTTAACACAATTGTACACAATGCCATTATAAAACACACACCATTCACATACAGACGACTCATAATATATGCCAATTAATTTTTTTTTTCATTACCGACTTCATATATTTAATTAAAATTTATTTTGTAGTTCATCTTATTCAATTTTTTTTAAATGGCAGCCACTCACTCAAATTTGATTAATAAATGTAATTATGGTACCAACATAAATAAATTACTATAATCAAATTTTGAAATAAAAAAAAAAAATGTTTCAGCTGTTTTGAACTGTAATATTTGACAGCAGTTACAACGGGCCGAGATTTGGCGTTTTACGTTCGAATGTTAAAAATATAATGATCATCAATAATGTAAAATAATTAATGTTATTGGAAGAAAAAGCCAAGGAAAAATTCCTACCCAATTGAAGCTAGCGATGTTTTTTCTTGAAGTGCTTTCTTTGATTTGAGCTTTCGTGAAACGAGGTTTTTCAAAGATCACAATTGCTAGAACGTCCTTTTTTCAGTCGAAATTTCTAAAGAGGTCATCCGTTGAAATACATTGTCATAAAACATAATTAACTGAGAGCAGTTTTCAAAGGAAAATTTTAAGAAATACTTTCTTTAAACGGGTTTTCTGTAATAGAAAATTCTTCAATCCACATTTTTCGCAACAATGTGCGGTTTTGGTTCAGGAAGCATGACTTCATTGAGTAAAAATAATAATAAACAAGGAAAGTAAACACATGCTTTCAATTCTATGAATGTTTTACTTTCGTTTCGTCGGCACAAAATAAATATCTAATTGAAACAATACGTGTTAACCATCCGGTACCATACGTACCAATGAGCGCTTTTATTGATATCGTGACGATTCACGGTTATGGTGCCGTGATGGCATAAAAAAGGCAATAAACATACGTTCCTTAACACAATAGAGAACTCCAGTCCAATTTTTAATTTTTTTAATGAATAATGACCTTCTAACTTAAATAACTTCATTTTTATTTTTATTTTCAGAGTTATTTTTTTATAATTGTCAAAGTTTTAATTTTTCAAGACCCACCGAAAACCATTGTATGTATGGTGAATCGTGTGACGTCATCAATCCTGAAAAAATACTATAGGATCGGGCAATCAGCTGATCTACTGCCGCCATTTTGAATTCCGTTGTTCGAAGTATTCTCCCTAGAAATAGCATTACGTCACCTTGACGGCGTGTTTTTACGACCCGATTAAAAAAGGACTTTTTAAATTTTTTTTAAAAACTCTGCGTTTAATATTATTAAATAAAACTTATATATTCTGAATCAGCGTTTATTGGTCTATATGAGCATATTTTTTTAAAGCCATAATATTTTTCACTGCAGTTCCTTTTTGTGCAGCAACTCTTTCTTTAGGTATGTTTCCTCCAAAGGAAAAAGTGATCATTTTATTATATCTCTCTCCCACACCATATACCGTGACGTCTCCGTAGAACCCTACCAATACCACTTGCCGTGACGATAATTTTGAAAGTATGGAATATAGTTACAAGGGCGTACGTTAACAACTGCTAACCCTGTACAAATCACAAGTGCGCCCCACGGTTGAATTTGGCAGCCACCTCTGGTCTGGAGCTCCAAAATACCTGAAAAATACCCTCGACTCTGTGCAGAAACGGGCGGTCCGCTTAATAGATTCTCCCATTTTTTTTTTTTTTTACATGATCTCCACACAGTTTTCAATTTGGTAGGCGGGTATGGGTACCGCCGCCCTGGGAACCATTTATTGGATGACCAACACCTCTGCCACAGGTCACCCCAAGTGGTTCGCTACGTTTGGTGACTTAGCAGGGGTGCCCGGGTTCTTGGGGTAATGTTTGTTCAAGTCTTGATGGCGGGTGCGTCGGCCCACCTTCTGCGTGGCGGGCCGGATTGGGAGATGCTGGTTGAGGGAGACCCTTTACAACCGGTTACCGCTGTCCGGGCCGCTCGGTAGTACAGGGGCCCGACCCTCAGGCTCACGACTGAGGGTGGGCTGCCCCATCAACGAGTGTAAAAACCCCGCCGCTGCTGTTGTGCCGGTTCGTGACCGGAGGGGACCCAGCAGTAGCGTTTGGGGCGCATTGGGTGACCTCTCCAGCCGGACTCTCCCTATCCATAGCCTTGCACCGCAGTGGGTGGATTGGATTCATTCGTTCGTCACTCTTGGACACTCTGATCCCCAGCTTCCTACCCACCCCTCATACCTTTTCCTTCCCAGACCTCCCTCCCTCCACACCCCATCATAAAAACATTTAAAATCATGACAAAACAAACAACAAAAATTAACATCATTACAGCGGCGAGTAGTAGGCGACCCCAGCGCAGGCCAAAAATGTTGGTGAATTACACCAACATTCGCGGCCTGCATACCAATTTAAACTCCGTCCACCACCACCTTTTTTCTCAACGCCCCAACCTACTATTCCTGTCTGAAACGCAGATAGCCGAGCCTGTAGACGCCTCCTATCTGGACTGCCCGGGCTTCACCCTCGCAAGCAAGTTCAGACCTAAAGGAGGTGTCTGTCTCTATAGTCGAGCTGACGTCAGCTGTGTGCGACTGTTGAATCTGGAAAACTCCAGATTCGACGTAATGTGGGTACGCGTCAATCTTGCCAGTACGGTAAGATTCTACGCGTGTTTATACCGCTCACCGAACCTTAGCGAATCAGACACGTCCGAGCTCTTCAAACATTTAAGCGTCACTATTGATGACCTCTTGCCCCGCTACCCTATGGCAGAGTTTGTGGTCCTGGGGGACTTCAATGTTCATAACGAACCTTGGTTGAAGTTCTCAGGATTAACAGACTCGGCTGGACGCCAAGCGGAATCCTTTGCCCTTTGCTACGGATTGGAGCAAATGGTTCAGGAGCCTACAAGGGTTCCTGATGTCCAGACTCACCGTTCCAATCTGTTAGACCTTTTTTTAACTACTGTACCACACGGTTACAGTATTGAAGTCACAGCGCCTTTAGGATCGTCCGACCACTGCCTGGTGACGACATCAATCCCTGTAAACTTCAGACCACCAAACGAGAGGCTGAAGAGAAAAGTGTGGCACTATAGGTCAGCAGATTGGTTCGGTCTGCGGGCACATTTTAATGCTTTCCCATGGTCAGCTGTCTGTTTTCGGACTTCGGATCCCTCAAGATGTGCCCAGGAAATTGGTGAGGTCATCACATCCGCGATGGATGGCTTCATCCAATCTACTGTTAAGGAAACTGGTGTAGGCTCAAAGCCGTGGTTCAGTCGACAATGCGCTGAAGCAGTGCGACGAAAAAACGCAGCTTACCGAGCCTACAACACATCTAGAACATCCGAAGACAGAACAGCTTACAACAAAATGGCAAAGGAAACCAAGAGAATCATAAATAGGTCAAAATTCGAGCACGACCAGCAGATCAGCAGAAAGCTGACTGCATGCCCGCATGGCAGCAGGCAATTCTGGTCGCTTGCGGGCTCAATAGGTCGCAATTTCTGCAAATCCAGTCTGCCACCTCTTACCAGACCTGACGGCTCACTAGCAAACACCGCCACCGAAAAGGCTAACTTACTAGGTAAAATGTTTGCGGATAACTCAACCCTCGATGACCAAGGTGCTGTCCCGACGTCGGTTCCTCACTGCGGTTTTCGTATGAAAAAGCTGAGGATCCGGCATCGGGAAGTACTCCATGTTTTACGAGGGCTTGATGTTAATAAAGCTAGTGGGCCTGACGGAATACCTGCCCTGGTACTGCAAAGGTGCGCTGCAGAAATAGCTCCAATTTTGACGAAGCTTTTTAAACTGTCCCTGAAGACTGGCTCTGTGCCCTCTGGTTGGAAAAAAGCGGTTATCCATCCTATTCCAAAGAAGGGTGACCGCTCCAACCCGGCCAACTACCGCCCCATAGCGATCACATCAGTTCTGTCTAAGGTGATGGAACGTGTGATCAACGACAAACTGCTCACATACCTCGAGAAGAACAAAATTATTAACGACCGTCAATACGGATTCCGGCGGAACCGCTCGTGCGGTGATCTTCTCGCGTATGTGACGCATGTTTGGGGGCGATGCCTGGAACGTTTCGGTGAGACCCAAACGGTTGCACTGGACATATCCAAGGCCTTTGACCGGGTTTGGCACCGAGGACTTGTCAACAAACTGCATTCTTACGGACTTCCCGCATCCTTGTGTACGTGGATTGCCGACTTCTTGAGGGAGAGGTCGATTCAGACGGTAGTCGATGGTTTCACCTCTTCCTCTCACTCGATAAATGCTGGCGTCCCGCAGGGATCGGTTCTGTCTCCAACTCTGTTTTTGTTGCACATCAACGACCTTTTGTCATGTGCACCAATTCACTGCTACGCGGATGACAGTACAGTTCATGATAGCTTTTTGTTTGACAAGCCCCCAAAGGGCTCACAAACTCCAACAGCTCGTAAGGCTTTGAAGCAAAGAATGGACGGTTACCTCGAGAGTGTTTTCTCTTGGGGTAAAAATAATCTCGTTGAATTTAATGTTTCAAAGACCCAATCTTGTCTGATTACGTCTAAAAGGGATCGCAATGAAAATCTAGTCTCTTTCAACGGAAGAAATCTTCCCAACAGGCCCTCCATTGATTTGCTTGGTGTAACCCTAAGTGACCAGCTCAGGTATGGGGGCTCCATCGAAGCCAGAGTAAAGTTAGCCTCCCAAAAACTGGGCGTACTGTACAGGGCCCGCAGATACTTTAAAAGTACACAACTGCTAACCCTGTACAAATCGCAAGTGCGCCCCACGGTTGAATTTGGCAGCCACCTCTGGTCTGGAGCTCCAAAATACCTGAAAAATACCCTCGACTCTGTGCAGAAACGGGCGGTCCGTTTGATAGATTCTCCCATCTTAACAGACGGATTGCAATCTTTAGAGCACAGGCGTCGGGTGGGAATGCTATCCTTGTTCTATCGGTATTACAATGGAAGATGCTCCGAGGAACTAGCATCATTGATCCCTTCGGCACCGGTGCATAGTCGGGAAACACGCCAAACGCGTGCCCAACATTTGTACACAGTTGACATTAGTCACATGAGAACGGGTCGTTTCTTCGACTCGTTCTTATGTTCAACAGCTCGGCTGTGGAATGATTTGCCGGCCTCTGTGTTTCCTCCTTCCTACAACATGGGTCTCTTCAAGACCAATGTTCATTCCTTCCTCTCCTCAAAAAGACCCTCCACACAGCATCCCAGATGACATAGGCCCTGAGGGAAATTATTTTCCTCAGGGCCTCCTGTGTGGAGTTAATGTAAAAAAAAAAAAAAAAAAAACACAGGAGGCCCTGAGGAAAATAATTTCTCTCAGGGCCTATGTCATCTTTGAGGATGCTGTGTGGAGGGTTTTTTAAGGAAAGGAAGGAGAGGAGAGTTCTGGGAAGGAAAAGGGTTTAAGGGGTGGGTAGGAATCTGGGGTTCAGTGTGTCCTGGTCATCCGCCTCCAAGATCTGGACAAACGTATACCCCATGAACCCGGGCACCCCTGCTAAATCACCAAACGTAGCGAACCACTTGGGGTGATCTATGGCAGAGGTGTTGGTTATCCAATAAAGGTTCCCGGGGCGGCGGTACCCATTCCCGCCTCCCAAATTGTAAATTACACACGAATTGCATTCTTTAGAGCGCAGTAGGAATGCTATTCTTGTTCTGCCGGTATTACAATGGAAGATGCTCCGTTCAACAGCTTTCTTTAAAAAACCCTCCACACAGCATCCCCAAAGATGATATAGACTGATGGAAATTACTTTTCTCAGGGCCTCCTGTGTGGAGCTCATGAAAAAAAGATAATATTGAAGTGTAAGTGATTTCCAAAAATTCAAAAAACGTCAAGTGTCAATGCGCTTATGGTTTTGCTTTTGTTCTTAAACATATAATGCTACAGCTCTTTCTTAGACACTAACAGCTTTACCAAAAAACCCAGTGAAAATTTTATTCAATTGACAAACGGCCGCGGATGTGAAAACATTACTAATTAAAAATTTGTTCTTTGAAAGAAATACACATGGTTTCCACGGCCTGAGAGGGTAGTTTATCTCTGTTTTAACCATTGATGTCCGAACGATATTTGTAATTTTTCCATAGTATTTTGAATGTTCTATATATTTCTTATTTTTGAAGGTGTCGTAAAAACAAATACCATTTATGAAAACTAGATAAAACTACCTTTTAGATTTGAGTATTTGAAATACACTTTAGCTTTCAAAAACTGCATATTCAAACTCGGAAAAAAATGGAAAAAAATTTCCTCCCACAACATTTTTGACCAAAATGTAGAGAAATTTAAATAAAATCAAAATTTAAAAAACACAGTCCTTTTATGTAATAAATTTGAAAGGAAACTATCACCTCACTTTTTCATCGTGTATACAATAAAAAAATAATAAAAAATTTCAAATTTTTTTTATTGCCAAAAAATAACTTAGAAATAATACCGAAATTTAAAACAGATTTCTTGCATCTCTAAAGACGTTAATTTTTTTGATACGTTTACGAACACATGTATTAGATTTTAATATTATAAAAAATTTTCACTTTTAAGAAATTCTCTTAAAATAAAGATCTTAAAATGAAAATTTTATCTTTTAAATAACCTATAAAAAACAATATTCTTACAGTTCAACTTTGAAAGTACAGCGTTTGTACAATAACTTGATTAAACTGATGTAAACCACACAAATAACATGGTAAATATATCAATTATGTGAACAGAAGAGTAAATTCGTCACTACAATAGAAATTATTAAGTAAAATCACAAAATTTTCGATATCCCCCCATAAAACACACCGAGCTGTTTTGTCATCGCGGGCTGTCGCGTGCCGAAGAACTAATGCATAGGCGCGCCAATATTGCCCCTTGCGGAGAAAAATAAAAACAACATTGTTTCCTAGTAAATTAAAACCATATACAACGTTGTCACATCTTCAATGCGTTTTAACAGCGTGACCACGTAAGAAACGTTATTGGTAATAAAACGTGTTTTAGTGTATACGAGCTTTATTTATGTTATTGCAATAACACAGTTAATCGGTCGCGCTGTGGTTTTTTTTAGTAAGGCTGTAAATAACAACGGTCGAAAATGAGGCCAACGGTAAACATATGTCTGCACCCCCCCAAAGGAATCATACAACCATTATCTTACATCTCCCTCACACGTATAAAGAAAATGAAACGCAATTCCAGTCACAAAAAAGAAGTTCTTTGAAGGAAACAGTCACACATATTTTGTGTGTCTCACCATTATTCAATGTGTAAAAAAGAGCTGCAGCATTATAACGATAAGGAACTTAGTTTATTGTTTTTTTTACCGTCACGGTACCGTAACCGTGAATTGTCACGGTAACTGTAAAAGCATTCATTGGGTGCATTCATAATTCACACGATTGTGGCACGGCGATCGCTTACAACATGGCAATAAACACACGTTTCTCATCACAATAATGCAGCAGCTCTTTCTTACACCCTAAATAGTAGTGAGACAAACGATGAGACACAGAATGTACTTATCTCTGCTTCCTCCTAAGGAAAGGAATAATCATTTTCTTGCGTACCATTCACCGTATGAACCCCTCAGGCCTCGAGCATATTTTGTCATAAGGTCAAAATATTTCCGCTTTGCAATAAAATCCAAATAAATGGAATATTTCTGAACGTCATAAGGTGCGGTATACTCGCTCAAAAAGAAGAAGACGGAGAAATATGTAAATACTGATGTTAGAGAGAGCGCGCTAATGTTAAAATCGATGATATTAATAAAACACGACTCGTTCAAAATAGAGTAAAAACCTCGCGGGGTTGCCTAAAACAGCATTTAAAGTAAATTTTTAAAGTAAAAGCTGGCGAATGCTTGACGAGAGCGTTACGAAAAGCCAGGCGAACGGTATGAGAGACTCCCTCTCAAATTGAGAGGGAGATATAAGTTAGTGAAGATAGAAAAAGAGAGAGTTACGTTTCGTATATTACTGTAGGGGCATGAGAGAGAGGTGCTAGCACATATTTTTTTTCTCTCTTTCTCTCATAGCCAGTTAAGTTATACAGTGCAGGCCTATTGTCTGTGTCACACTGGAGGAGCAAGAGAGAGCAGTGCGCGCGCACATTTTCTTTCTCTCTTCTTATCATATAGATAGAGCTAAAGAAGTTTTACTTCAGTTGTGTGGTCTAAAGCACACTCGTTTTTTTTTATACATAGGTATACTTGTAAAATAATTGAAACAAATGAGTTTATAATAATTTTTGGTGCATACTTTTCCATTATTTCGATCGAGAGAATTTCATATAATTTGCGTTTCGGCGCGGGAATGTATAGATATAATCTTCAAGAGTAACACTTTTTTTAAGAGTTTTAAAACTTAAACAGCCTTACTTATAACAAAACGCCTTAACGAGCGGTCAACTGCATATTTGTTGCTTGCGCGGTGCACTGTGTTTTTACGGCTTTACTAATAACACAATCACGTATTTTATGATTTTTATGTTGGTCCCCTTGAATCTCATATAGATCTGCGCAGGCGCCGAAAGCGCCGCGGCCATCTTGTTTTATAAACTTCGCGGTAAAACAATGTTTGACAATGTTCAGTTGTATTTGCAGTTAATTTTTATGTTTTTGAAGATAATTTTCGTTTAAATGATCAATTCACTGTGATATTAGTGTAATTCAACATAATTACCAATGCTGGCGTTACTTTTTTCAGTTTTAGTTCTTTAAATATTGTTTTATTGATGATTTAGTTTCGTTAACGATAGGTTTTAGGTTATTTCTGAAATTTTATTTTTTTAACGACTTTTCTGCGTGAATTTAATAAAACTTCCATAAAAGTAATATTATTTAATAATGTAAAAGCCTCATGCATGTGTAAACATAAACAAATTCAAGAAATCGACGTATTAATTGCGTAAAACTGAATCCAAGATGTCAGATTTTTTTCGGAATAATTATTATATTTTTTTATCCTTTTTGAATTGAATAAACGAGATAAAAAGTGAAGTGACCGTTTTCCTCCAAATTCATAAAGTAAGAGGTGTGTATTTTTTAAATTTTGAATTTTCCAAGATTTTTCGACCATTTAATAAAATATGTTTACAGTCAG
This sequence comes from Limnephilus rhombicus, assembly GCA_929108145.2. Taxonomy (NCBI): domain Eukaryota; kingdom Metazoa; phylum Arthropoda; class Insecta; order Trichoptera; family Limnephilidae; genus Limnephilus; species Limnephilus rhombicus. The sequence continues at coordinate 8,128,108 of OV815293.1, forward strand.
CGGTTTTTTTTGAAATTTTTTCATGTTGAAACTTAAAATACTGCAATTTTCAAAAACGATCGTATATTTCAGATACAAAAATCGAAAAGGCAATTCTATCTAGTTTCTATAAAGGTATTTGCTTTTACGACATCTTCAAAAATAAGAAATATACAAGACATTTAAAATACGTTGAAAAAATTCCAAATTTCTTTCGGACATCAATCGTTAAAATAGAGATAAACTACCCTCTCAGGCCGTGTAAACAATGTGTATTTCTTTCAATTAACAATTTTTTAATTTGTAATGTTTTCACATCCGCGGCCGTTTGTCAATTGAATAAAATTTTCACGGGGTTTTTTAGTAAGGCTGAAAGTGTTTAAGGTACCTATATAATAAATCGGTAGAAATGGGGTAACCGCGGCTCAAGGAACGTACTTTTTTGCTGTCGTACGGCCGCGCGCCGTGTCGTAACCGTAGGAATTATAAATACGCTCATTGGGTAAAAATACTCGCTATAAAATGGTACAATTCCTCGCCAAACTGTAAATAAGACATTTTAGTGTCTCACATCAACCTCGAATGCCATCTTGCGTTGGAGTCAGAAGGAGTGATATATGTTTATTAGAAACAAGATATAAATTTCACTAGGTTACACCTTCATGAATAAGCAATTTCGTTACATTGATTTATCTAATAATACCATACCTTATCTGAATATATTAGGTCCGTACATATGAAATTGGCGTTTTGTATGGGAGGAACATAAAGTCGATTTTTTTAAAATATAATATATTTATTTAATCAAAGTATGTACCATTGCTATCTATGCACTTTTGCCATCTCATAGGTAGTTCATCGATCCCTTTACTAAAAAAACCATTCGGATGGGAATCAATAAAATCTTTGAAGGCGGTTTGGACTGCCCCATCGGAGTTGAATTTTTTCCCTTGCAAGAAGTTATCCAAATTTTGAAAAAAATGGTAATCTGTTGGGGCAAGGTCCGGAGAGTATGGTGGATGTCTTTGACATTCCAATTGAAGCTCCTCTAATTTGAAAGCCGTCTGTTGGGCAATGTGTGGTCTAGCGTTCTAACGCGCATTTGTTGATTTGCTTCACTCAATTCGTGAGGTACCCACCTTTCAAGCTTTTTCACCTTCCCAATTTGCTTCAAGTGGATTAAAACAGTTTTATCACTAACACCGCAGCCTACAGCTAACTCGGACGTGGTTTGCGATGGATCCGCTTCCACAATAGCCTTCAATTCTTCATTATCAACTTTGGTCTCCGGCCGTCCACGGGGCTTGTTCTGCAGGTCAAAATTTCCAGAACGAAAACGTTGGAACCAAAAACGCAATGTGTTTTCTTTTGCGGCACGGTCGCCATACACATCATTAATCCTTCGAGCTGTTTCTGCAGCACTGGTGCCACGGTGGAACTCGTACTCGTAAATTTTCCATTTTGTAAACTAAGTGACGCAAAGAAAAGAAAACAATATAGGAAAAACAAATGAATTATAATTTTCGAAACACAAATACTTGCGTAAATAGCTGTATAAATTTGAATTTGGAATTCCTAACCAAAGAGAAAATATTTGAGATCAAATTTGCCAGTACGGCCAAAAGCCAACTTCATATATAAGGACCTAATATAAAAATGTATGTTTCTTCGTTTGTCCCTAACCCAAACCATTCAAACGGATTGCGATGAAAATTTGGTGATTTATTGTGCACATGCCTCTGCAGTTTCTGTATATAAGTGCGCTGGCATTATTAAATTATTTCCTATACCTACCATTCATGAATATACCGTTTCTTATCCATACCATATGAAATTCACATAAAAAATAAAATAGATGGCGTGCGAGCTGTTTGAAAAATATGTGTATTTCATATAGTTTAGCGGCAGGGAAAGAAGGAGGGAGGGGGAGAGGAATCCTGAAGGGAGGAAAGATGGGAAAGGTAGAAGAGAAACGCGGGAGGGAAAGGGGAAGTGGGAGGGGTAAGAGGGCGGGAACGGGGCGCTTGGGAAACGATACAGTGGAGAGGGGTGACGGAGGGTGGGTAAGACGAGGGAGAGTCAGAGGTAAGGATTGCAATGAATACAGAGTAGCGGTAGGGGAAAGCAAGGGGTAATTTTGGAAACTCCATATTTCCCACACGGACAGCTAAATGTGGTATGCTTACGGTTCGGATAGCCTTCTGAATTATTGTGTACGCATCAGACGGAACAACAAAAAATAAAAATATGTGTAAGTATCCAAAAGTCCTCCAATATAGAGAATTAAAACCAAAATACTTTACTTCTTTGAGTGGCATTAACGAGTGGTTGCCACCAATGTTAATGGAATGCATTGTCGTCGACAATGAGACTATCTGAGACAACTAAGAGTTTCAGCTTGATCGGATGTCGGAACGTGGGTTAATTTCAACTTCCAATATTGCGCGGCATTCATTCATTCATCAAGAAAACAAAAGTAAAAGTCCAATAGAATTTAAATAAAACTTGCGTATTTTATATCAATGAAATGCTTTCAATATAGAAAGAAGAGATCAAATAATGCTAAAAACAACTCTCAACGCTGTATTTACAAATGCGGCCGCCACTAGTTTATTTATTTATTCGAAATAATTGCCCAGCGCTGGTTTGGCATTCTAGAAGACTGCAAAAAATATTAGGTGAGTCCAATAAAAACCGTGTTTTAAGAGGGTATAACCGAATATAGAAAACCGAAAATATGATATTTTTAAATCAAATTTTACACGTATTGACTCTTTTCCACAAAAAATTATTAATTGATTTAAAAAGATTGTTCTTTTATCTTTTGTGTTCATGTTTTTAATTTTGAGAATTTAAATTTTTTTTTTGTATAATAAGGTTGTACCGCAGGTCGTTGGCAGATTTGTTAAATTTTCAAATGAAAAATCTTATTTTACAAGACATATTTCCATGTAATCATACACTTATTGAAAATTTATACGTAATCTAGTAAACGCATGTTTCAAAATTTTAATTTTAATTCTAGTAAAATCATTAAATATGTATAAAAAATATATTATACATGAGGAAAATTTCTCTATTTTGTCTATCTATTTACGGTCTTACAAATTAATATATTCAAGATTTTTTTACCATTCCTTTATTGCTTGGACATTATTAAAAAATGATAAATAGTTATGATAAAAAAATAATTACAAAAAGTACATAATTTGAATAGTTTTATCATTACGCCTTTCAGCATTTTTCATGTGTGTAGGTATAAATGGAAGCAAATTTGGAATGAAATAAAATCGAAATTGAGTTATAATTTTAAAAAGCTGGTACGGAGAATAATTAATCTTTATCATTGAAACTGCCCTGTAGGATCGTGTAGGATCTTTCGACGAAATGCGGATTTTGGAATGAAAATGAAAATTTGAAAAATGAAAATTTTAAAATGTGGAAATGTGGATTTCTGGCTGGTTAAAGGCCCTTACATTAAAGGACTATGAAAATAATAAAAAAATGAACTCTGTTTTACGGGGGTCATCCCTCGTGAAAGCTCTTTATTATTATTATTTTTATTTAATAAACTAACGTTTAAGACAAGATTTTTATGCATAGCACGAAGGAAGATTTTTTCAATGTAGATGAGTGTTTCAAGCTGATAATTATTGCTTATAATAATTGTTACCCTTTGTGCTATGCATAAAAATCTTGTCTTAAACGTTAGTTTATCAAATAAAAATAATACTTAATATTTGGCAAGTTAAAGTATTTCCCCAAAAAATGTAGACATAATTTGTCTCGACGCCACCTAGCGAGAGATTTAACACTAACAATGTCTTTCTCACAAAAATAAAGTTGGTTGTTTTCAGGGGGAAAAAATGTAATAAACAGTAATTGGTCAATGAAACACCAGTATATAAACAATAGTTTTGAATTATTTGGCGGGTATTAGATAAGCCGCCATAGCTCAGTGGCCAAGAGCAGCTGACCGGCAATCAGAAGGACACGGGTTCAAGTCCCGTTGGCGGCAAGTAGAAAATTTTCTCAATGTAGATGAGTGTTTCAAACTTTTAATTTTTGCTTATAATATAATTGTTACTCTTTTTATACTTTTTGGGGTTTTTTTGACGAACTAAATAAACTTACAAATTCAAACTTTTCACGATACATTTATTCACATTTTCAAAATATTTTACATATTTTTTGTTGAAGTACACGGCTACTTAGCCACTCATCTTAAAAAAATGTGTTCTGCGGTGACCACGATTGGAGGCGTTCTGCTTATTTGAAACAAAAAATCAAACAATCTTTTGATCTGAGAATTATGAACTAGTTTGTTCATACTAGGATTATAAAAAATATTGAAAGATTTTAACTTTTGGCAGTTTGTTGAAATTTTTTTCGTGAATTTTGGTATTTCGTTCCTTCGTGTTTATTTCAGACTGAACAAAATGTAAAGTGTGCTCAAATTACGAATAAATATGTGATGAAAAGTTTGCAGTTGAATGTATATTTAGATCACCAAAAAAAAATTCCCCAAAAAATCAAAAGCAAAATAGCATTCAAACGGGATCATACCCTTAATAAAAAACATTCTAAAGTTATAAAATACACATTATTATTCAGAGCACAGCGTTGCTTACCTGCCACAAAATTTTGTAAAAAAATATACGTGAGGGAATCGCGGGCAGTCATGTTTTCGACGGTACTTGGTGTTATCGTGAAACACACAAATGATAATAAACTTATTTTTTTAAATTTAATAAAAGTATCACATCTTCAGAAAGATGATAAACAAGTTTTTACTATTTAACATTCTAAGGAAGTCGTTGAAAAACATGTCTTAGAAAATAACCTGTTAAAAGTTTTTTTTTATTTGACATCACGTAAAAGTTTCGTCGTTCGGAGCCTGTGGAGGGAAAGAAATGAAAGAGATTCCAAATTTCCCAGTTGAATTTTCACGTTTGATTAATTAATAAATACTTGAAATGTATATAATAATCGATGTAAATTACAGTTGGAAGCTTGATTTGCTAAAATAAATTCAACGGCCTCCGTGGTTGATTAGTTACAATCCTTGGCTACGAATTCTGGGGTCACGGGTTCAAATTCCGGTGTGCGAAATTAAGTCTCAATTTATTAATTTGTATTATTTCGCAATTTTATCATCTAAAGTCTGGTATATTTGCGGCACTTTCCACATCAGAAGATACTTTCAGTATCACCGCAGTGAAAGACAACCATCACAATCGAAATTTTGCTGGATTTGTCTTTATCCGTGTTTTTTATGTGAATACCTTACAAGAGTCCCAGCTGCTCCCATCTGGGGTAGTTTAGACTATGGCATCCCCAATTGGGGTATGTTGTGAGGCTGAAAGTAGTAGGGAAGTGAAAGAGATGAGAGAGAGGAGGGTGAGGAAGTTTCTGGCTATTCAGATCTGGTCAACAAACACGGCTAAAGCCAACATTTCAATAACAAGCTGGATTTAGACGCGGGCGATCAGCCACTACAAATTTAATGGTATTTACAGATTACGTGCCAAGAGCACTCGATAACATGAGCAAGTTGACACAACATGCCATGACTTTGTGAAAGCTTTCGATAAGGTTGATCACTTAGTGCTCCTGAATAAGCTCTGAAGATTTATTGAAACTATTTGGTAACTATTTGAACGAAAGGGAACAATACGTATCCTTCGTTGAGTTAATCTCCAGCGCACACCATATAAACTCTGGTGTGTCTCAAGGATCCAATATAATCCAATTAAATTTTATAAATAAATTTCGAAAATATATCAAATTCATCCGGTTTTTTTACTTATCACTGAAGTCCTTAAACTCATCTTAAAAATAAGGTCATTAGAGTACTGCAAAAAGCTCCAGAAATAATTATTAACTGGAGTATTGGTAACTTCTCTTATTGAAAAGATCTGTAGGTAAATCAGCCACAAGGATGTTGGATTTTGTCATACACAATTCAAATAAATTGACTAACCTTTCAGTTATAAGTGTGCTTTAATTTAATTTAGTGCGCAGCATTCTCTTGAGTGAATCTCAGGTAAGGGGGCCTGAGAACGCTGTCTACGTACTAATGGTTGAGAAAATTCAAAATAAGTTTTTACCTTACCTCTAATCCGTGGTGCTCAAACGGTCGATCGCGAGAGCTTTTTGAGTCGATCTCGAGAAAAATTTGCCGATGTAAATAGATCTATTCACAGTTTTTGTTTTAGTTGATCCTCAACCAGGCCTCAATAAGACCTTTTTGTATATTATTTATTTGCAGTTTATATTTTCAATGCGCAGTTGCGCATTTTTATTACTTGTTTACTCTATCCTCATCCATGGTATATGATGTCACAAGTCCACATAGAAAAAAAAATCGTCTAATTATTGCACATTCCTTGCCCCCTTTATTGCACATTCCTTGCCCTCTTTAATAGCCCGAAGTTTTCGATCTAGCTTCTAGTGTGTGGTTCGGTTTAATTATGAGTCAGTCAGTCCGAGTTGTAACTTGAAGGCGATACGAAGTTTATTGATAAATAATACAAAATGAGTGCGGTGAATAGAAGTAAAACATATCATTTTAATAACGATTATTAGGAAGAATTCTTATTTTGTATGGTTAAGGATAAGTGCATTTGTCTCATTTGCCGTGCGTCAGTTGCAATACCTAAGCATGGGAACTTAGAGAGACATTATAAAACCATTCATAAAAACTATAAAAAGGATCTCCCACCACAGAGCGAATTAAGGAAACGAAAAGTATGTGATTGATAATTTGTTTTAAAAAAGATCAAACCTTGTTCACAAGACCAGCCAAACAATCAAAAACTGCAACGATTACATCATTTAAAATATCTCATATATTGGCGAAACATAAAAAACTATTTGAAGATGGAATGGTTTTTAAGGAAGCATTTATTGAAGCGGGTGCAACTTTATTTGGAAATTTCCAAGTGTCAAACCATCCATGAGTTCCAAATACAAAAATAGCAGGAAAACCATTTTCGTGTTTTAAGTGTAATATCAATTAAATATCAATTAATATCAATTTAATACGGTGTAATATAAATTAAAGCCGAGGACTCGCGTGCAGATTAAATATTACGTTAAAACAAGTTTCATGTTCCGAATGATCTGTAAAATTCCAGTAATGGATTAATCTGAATCGTTATAATATTAAGAGTAAAATTTTATTTCAAACCATTTTTCAAAATTAGTAATTCGTTGGAAAACCATACACGTATCATGAGAGTAATAGTAAGATACACCGCACACAGATTTAATTTAAACCAGTTTTGTGTTCAGAATGTAAATTTTCAGTCGTGAATTCATCTGCTGACACATTTCGAAAGAAAATCATTCTCTTATTTGTTGCAGACTATACATGTACTGCCAGAATCAAAGAAAAACCATTTTCATGTTCTGAGTGTAGTTTTAACTCACCGCATACAGATTTAATTTAAACCAGTTTTTTGCTTACAAAATAGCGATACATTAAATAACAAGTGGCCGATTTTTCGTGTATCGAGTGAAGCTTTGCATTTATTTGAGTTGCATTTCATGTGCTGCAAAATTTTGAGAAATTGACTGATCCGTGTGTAAATATTATTTTGGGACTCTTACGTAGAAGCAATCTTAAAAGTTAAAACTTGCTTAGTGTCATGAAGATGCGAAATCCTATTACACGGATACCATTCTCGATTTCCGATAGCAGTTGTAAGTTTGTAGTAGAATATAAACCTCGTCACATGTGATATAAAAATCGGCAAAAATGAGGTCGCAAAAAAAAATAGGATTTCTACCCTCCCCTCTTCCCCGGAGATTGAAAATCTGCGGGGAGTTGACCGATCGGAGTCTAATAATATTGAGGTAGATCGCCAGCAGTTAAAGTTTGAGCACCCCTTCTCTAAATGTTTCGAGGGAGTTCGGTTTTTAACAGTTTCCTACAGAATTTATCTCGAGAATGCTGAGTATCTTCAGCCTGAGTTCAAGTTGGTATGTCGCAATACTGCTGGTGGCTTATAACCTTCCGAACAATTTAGTTTTTATCAATACTAGACATACTGGCAAAAAATATGATTCCATGTATTCCATGTACGATTCCACGTACGAGGATGATCCGATAAGTACTTAGCCTGCAAAAGAAAAACGAAAGTTTTTGAATTTTTATTTTTGTTTCTCAACGTAATCTCCTTTCAGCTCGATACACTTGACCCAGCGATGCTCCAATTTCTTTAACCCGTCTGCAAAGAAGGCCTTCGTGGCAGCGATGACCTCTTCATTCGACTCAAATTTCTGCTCGGCGAGTGACTTTTTCAAGTTTGGAAACAAAAAGATATCGCACAGGGCCAAATCTGGAGGAGACGGTGGATGTGGCAGCAGTTCGTAGCCCAATTCGAACAATTTGTCCGTGGCGAGGTTGGAGGTGTGAGCCGGGGCGTTGTCATGGTGGTAGCACTTTTTTCATCGCCAAATGTTGCCGTTTTTTCTGCAATTCGGCGTCGAATCGGCCCAATAATTCGGCACAGTACAGCCTTGTAATCGTTTTGTCCTTCTCCAGACAGTCGATGAAGATCACACCTTGCGAATCCCAGAAAACGGTGGCCATCAACTTTCCGGCCGATAGGACCGTCTTCGCCTTCTTCGGAGCATGTTCCTCGGCTTCTGGTGTGTACCAGTGGATCTATGTTTCGTCGACGGTCACGAAGAGAAGCAGAAGCTCCTTCAGAGCAGAGTAATATACTTCCATGAAGAAGCTACGGCTGTAGCGAAACCCGGTCGGTATAAAGTATATGAAATTTGAAGAGGTATTTACTTAGGCATTGTTTTATTTTAAATTATAATGTCATATCACACAGTAACTGCTTCGTACAAACAAAAAATATATTTTTTTAACTTTATGAGTAAACCCTCTAATTGTATTTTTTTTTTAAATGACGACATTATTAGCGAAACTCAATCTACCAGTAGCGCATTTGCCCGGACAGCGAAATGGCCTGGGTTCGAGTCCCAGAGGTGCAAATATCTTTTTCCAATTTTTCTCTTTTCAGATTTTCGATCGAGCTTCGCTAATATTGTCTTCATTTATTAAAAATTAAATATATTAAAGTACTGTTTTTATAAATCTAAAATATAAATAACTTACATACCGTGGGTATTCGCCTGAAAAAATATATTATATGGATTCTTTGGAATTAATTAAAATATGAGCCTCGAGCGAACCCCGTTATTTATTTATTTATTGTTCTTATACGCCCGTAGGGGCTTTTACATAGATTATAAAATAATATTTAAGATATCGAGGATTACACATACATAGAATTTATATCAAACGTTATAAAAGTGAAAAAACTTTTAAGAATATACAAGTAGTTTTAAAAGAAAAAACCACTTGTATATTCTTGCTTAAAACTGTGAAATATTTTAAACAATGTAATATTTAACAATACCATAGAACAAAATATAATATAAAACATTACAATAACACATCAAATCGTTAAATATATTATACCCACGTTACAATAATTTGTAGGATTCCACAAAGTGTTGGTTTAAATTGCATTTTAGAATGTAAAGGGAATCAGCGAATATATCTACAATACCACCAAACTTGTTGCCTTAATCATGCATCCTATTGGTAAGTGAGTGTGATTGATAGTTGGTTGTGTATGTGTTGCAAAAGAATGTTATATTTTGTCTAGTATTCCTTGTCGGTACATGGAGTTTAATACTAGAAACGATGGCAGGGCTGTCAATTAGGTTGTTCATAACTCTGTACAATAAAATTAGGTCTGAAATAATTCTTCTGTCAGACAGCGTAATTAAATTTAGTCGATTCATTAAACTTAAATAATTAATGTTTTCTATTGGAATTTTGAGTTTGAAATTTAAGTACCTAAGAAATTTGTGTTGAACACGTTCTATTTTGTTAGAGTGTACTTTATAGAAAGGGGACCAAATAGGTGAATTATATTCTACTTGACATCTAACTAATGAAATGTAGAGTGTTTTCATGCAATCCATGGACTTAAAATCAGTTAGGGTTCTACAAAGGAAGCCAAGAATCTTTAAAGCCTTATTAGTTATATCATCTATATGTGCTGTGAATGTTAAGTTTGAATCGAATATAACTCCCAAGTCGCGAATTTGTAATACTGGTGTTAATTTAACATTATTTAAATTATATTCATGTAAAATATGAGAATGAGTTCTGGAAAATCGTATTACTTGACATTTCTCAATATTCAAAAATAACATATTTTGTTCGCACCATTTAAAAAATTCATCTAAATTAGTTTGCAAAATTAGGCAATCATATATATTTCGTATTCTTTTAAACAATTTTAGATCATCTGCAAAAAGGAGGACTTGTACATCTTTAAATATGTTTACAATGTCATTAATGAATATTAAGAAGAATATTGGGCCGAGGTGGGACCCTTGCGGGACACCACTTGTGGCCTCGAATACATAGGATTCTATAAAATTAATCCTGACACTAAGCACTCTATTACTGAGGTAACTGATAATCCATGTCAATAAACTTCCTTTGATGCCTAACAGTCGGAGTTTGGATATAAGAATGTGATGTCGAACCTTATCAAATGCTTTACTGAAATCGGTGTATATAGAATCCACTTGTTGTTTCAGACTAAGGGATTCGGATATGTAATTATTATAGATAGTTAAATTACTTAAGGTAGATCGACCTCTGATAAAGCCATGTTGGTTAGGAACAATAATATTGTTGATAGGTTTTACAATGGTATCTAATACTAATGACTCGAAAAGTTTGGGTAAAGCAGACATAATACAAATAGGTCTATAGTTTGATATATCGCTTTTGTCACCTTTTTTATGAATAGGCGTTAAATAACTCTTTTTCCACAGAGCCGGAAAACAGCCAGATGCTAAGGATTTGTTAAAAAGTTTGTGTAAGGGATATATCAAACTATCAATGCAAGTTATTAAAAATATGGGAGGAATACCATCCGGTCCAGCAGATTTATTAATATCTAATGCGTTTATGCCCCTTTCTATAGATTCTAATTTTATGAAACATTGACTTAGGTTTAATGACTCTTCCACTGAAGCACTGGAGACTGCATTGACGGGAATATCTTTGTCGTAAACACTTTTAAATGAGTCAGCAAAGAGATTAACTATACCCTCCATGCTGTCGGCACATTTTCCTTTAAAATACATGCTATTAGGATATCCACAGTTGTCGTTTCGCTGAGATTTAGTAAAATTCCAGAATTTTTTCACATTGTGACGACGTACCTCATTTTCTATTACGTAAACATAGTTATTATAGCATTTTATTGATAATTCTTTACATTGTTTTCGTAGTTTAGTAAATGTTATATAATCGTTAGGATTTCTTGTATGTTTATATTTTCTGTGGATACATTTTTTTTTATTAATTAAATTAGTTAATTCCCTTGAAAACCATTTTGGATAATAAAGTTATTGGATTCTTGTAAAATTAAAAATTATGAAATAGCAACTACACAGTCAAATATCCTATTATCCTAAAGGCGAAAGTTTGTATGGATGTATGTATGTTTGTTACTGGCTGAATGGACTTTAAAAATTCTTTAACTAATGAATAGAAAGCTACATTATTTGCGAGTAATAAAGGCTGTATATATTGGTAAGCTCTGGCGTTATGAAGAGGCTCTGAGGTTATGAAATGATTTATTTTACGTTTATTATCCAGACGAAAAGCAAAGCGTTGCTTGGTAATTATTTATTTGACGTGGGCTGTCATTTTTTTATTTGTTTAGGTTACTATGAAGATCCCTTTGATAAATAAAATTATACTAATATTAAATATTATAAATACGAAACTGCGTGTGTTTGATTGTTACGCTTTAATAGGTGGCACGCGAGCTGTTTGAAAAGCGAATGTAATGGGTATGATAATAATAATAATAATAATAATATGTTTTTATTAATTTATTACACATTACAAATTTAGTTTTAATACATATAAGAAATTACGTTGTACATATAAATAGTATACAAAAAAAATAAATTTTTATAAATATTTATACATAAAAAAGAAACATCAAGAAATAAATCAATTTCAAAAAAATTTCAGGCAGTGGTGAAATATCTCGTCAATGAGGAGAGACTCTTTCAAGAATCAAAAGAATTTCACTTTTGAACCTCTCCTCACTGACGCCAAACATATCAATCTCGGAGGAGATTTGGTTCAGGAGCAATATACTCCTTCCTACCGGGAGAACCATTGGCAGGTTAGTTCTACAGGCAGGAAGATAGAATAATCTATGCTGGCGTTGTCTAAGATAGTCATCCGGAACATAGAGACTCACGCGCTCCAGAATGATGGGGGGGTGAGGGGGGGAGAGGGTTTTTATTTTTATTTTTTATTATTATTAAGTTAAAAGAAAAATAATATTTCGCTTTCTTAACTTAAATACAGAGCATATATAGTACAGTAGTAAGAAGTAATATTTTTAATTTTGTTCCAACATTTTGAGTTTAAATAGTTTTTTTTAAAGGTTTTTATTTTATTTTCCGTTTTTAGGCTATCTGGAAGGAGATTATACATATGAACTCCCTCATGACCAATACTTCTCTTGCCACTTTCAGTCTTGACAGTATTTGTGTACAATTTATTGTCTAGTATAACGTTCGTGTACTTGTGATGTTTTTATAAATGTTGTGTTTGTGTGTATAAGTCCATTTTGTATTTTGTAGATTAAAAGACATATGTAATATTCGTACAATGTTCTTATTTTCAAAAGGTTCATTTCCTGGTATAGTTTTTTTGTGGGAGTGTCTGGGTTATAGTTGAAGAGTTTTTTAATAACTTTGTTCTGTGTTATTTGTAAGTCGTTTAAGTACGTAATGTATGTGTTTCCCCATATTTCTATTAAATAATTTAGGTGGGACTGGATTAAGCTAAAGTATAAGCTCCTCTTTACCTCTGTTGGTAGAAGATGAGCAATTCTACCAAATACACCAATTAATGGGATGATTTTTGTTTTTAGTTTTTCAACGTGTTGTTTAAATGTTAAATGTTTATCAATATATATAAGCCCAGGTATTTTTCGCTATCTAGGATATGTAGGTCTCTTTCTTCTATTTGTAATGTTTTATGCGATGGTATTATTCTTTTAGGTGAGCTTAAGATCATGTAACCGGTTTTATTAATATTTATTGCTAATATATTTTGTATTAGCCAATCGTTTAGTACATAAAGATCCGGGTAATGGGGGAGAAGTGAGAGTAGAGGGGGGGGGGGGAGAGTAGAGTGGGGATAGGAAAGGTGGAGGAGGCAGAGTCGGAACCCCCCTAATACTATGCAAGCGAAGCCGGGGGCAAAGGCTAGTAATATGTATGTACATGTAAGTATATTTTTACATTAGCTCCACAAAGGAAGCCCTGAGTAAAATTATTTCACTGAGGGCTTATGTTATCTTTGGGGATGCTGTGTGAAGGGGCTTTTTAAGAAAAGAAAAAAGGAGAGGAAATTCTGGGAAGGAAAAGAGTATGAAGGGTAGGTGGGAATCTAGGAGTCAGTGGGTCCTGGAATGACGGACGTATGGGGATATTCCTCCATCTGAGCAAGGCGATGGGTCGAGAGAGTCCCTCAGGAAAGGTCAAATGGACTCCCTTAACCAGTCTCTCTCCTGGCCCGCATTCAGTAAAAAGTTAACAAGCGCACTCTCTGCCAAGACCTGGACAAACATCACCTCGTAAACCCGGGCTCCACTGCTACGTCACCGAACCTAACGAACCACTTGGGATGACCTATGCCTGTAATAATCCAACATTTTATTATTCCCATTTTTAATGAAAATTAAGCGGCCTAATTGCAGTTTAACAGGATAATAATTTAGAAAAACAATAAAAAATACGGAGTGTGTAATTCAAATGCGGTAAAAAGTAAAACCTTCAGAAACCTAAAGTAGGAAAGAACGGAGTAGCTATGAAGCAATGAACAAAGAGGAGACCGATAGGCTGCGAAGCACCACACAAAGAGAAGACAGATTATACTATCTCTTTCTCTCGCAGGCTAATTAATATAGAATATGTGTTTGTCTGTTTTTAGTGTCGCTATTTTTTGTTTCATCGAGTTTCAATTACAATGGTGTTAAAAAAGTTTTCACTTCAGAAACAGAGTGTGCATTTCACACGTGGTAGAAGTGAAACGTACAAAAAAATTTAAGTAGACAAGAGTGGGGATACTACAAACACCGCACAAAGAGAAAACCGATAAGCAACGAAGCACCGCACAACGAGAAGACCGATTATACTATATCATTCTCTAACTAACTAACTAACTAACTAACCATCACGCCGTTTCCCCGCAGGGATGGGCAGAGAGGACGGACCGCCAAACATCCCGGTCTTGGCACACATTGCCTCGTTTACATTCATACAACGAGAAAATATCATTTGCCTCGTTTACATTCATACAATGAGAAAATATCATTCTCTCGCAGGTTAAATCCTGTATATGTTAGTATTTGTCTCTTTTTAGTGTCGCTATTTTTAGTTTCATCGAGTTTCAAACACAACGTTGCTAAAGAAGTTGTCCCTTTTAAAAAAATATTTTCCTTATAGAAATGCAATGTTGAATGAACATGTGATATTTTGATTAAAAAAAACATGCAAAAAGGCTACCCATGTCAATAACAAAGTTATAAGTATGGTTAAAAGACGAGTAATGTATTTATTTCACAGGTTTTTCCACCGATTTAATAATAATAATATAATAATTATTATTCATCAATAGATTTTTACAATATACATTTTTTTCTTTTATCATTGATTCTATTGATGAAAAGGTCACTGCTCAGCTACAATTCAGGATTTCTCCTGGAAAGCAGCTGGTTTTCAGCAGTGCCTCCATATACAGCAGAAAATGAAATAAAATAAAAATTTATTAAAAAATTAAATTAAATTCCATAAAAAATAATTAAATCAAATCTCTAATTCAACGCACACAATTATAATACAATATGAATAATAGAAATTAAAAAATAAAAATGAAATATTTAATCAAAAAATAAAAAAAATAAAAAAATTAGGCATATTAGATTTGTCAAAGAATTTGTATATGAAAATGCAAAAATCAGTAATTTTTTATAGGTCAAATTAGGAATTCCACAGAGCCGAACCCTCTGATATGAAAATATCTGGAGTCGGTGAATTATTTTCCCATTTGGTCTCTGGTAGGTTGACATGTTGTTCTTGTATTATTTTGTATTTATAATACTTATATAGTGCAATTGCATAGCGTGGTTTGACTAGATGATCATTTGGGGAAGTGTGTGAAAGGGTTTAGTTTTTCCTGTGGGGAAAATTTAACCCGGACATTTAAATCTGGTGCGTAAATTAATTATGTAAATCGGAATTCAAATTAGCCAATAATCTTTATATGAAAACTCAAATAAAATAAAATATAATCAATTTAAATCAAATCAACTTCAAAATAAAATCAAATCATGTATAAAATATAATCTAAATAAATGATGTAATCAATTCATAAATAAATTAAAAATAATAAAAAACGTTATCAAATCTAATAAAATCAAATCGATCGAAATTTTGATGAATTATTATTCATCGAAATCGGTGGAAGCACATGTGAAAAAAATTTTGCCACAGAAATAACAATCCAGTTTGGGTAAAGATATGAGATTATTTCCTCATATTTGTTTTACCTTGAATTATTTCTACAAGACTTGATTGAAAGTTCTATTATTGTACCGGTATTGATGTTTGATATACAGTATTATTTTGATTACATCATAGCAAATCTGTATTTGATCCAGGTAGGCATGGTACGAAAATGATTTTCTCTTTGATTTTCCTTTACCCAGCAGATGGCTCAAAGAAAATAAATAGTCCAACGAATTTATTGCACGAATAAAATATGGTAATCTGCTCTACTTGTGATTTTAGGAAACAGCAAGCGATGTGTATTAGCGGAAATAAACAAAACAACTTGGCTTACCTTTATGAAACATACATTTTTTCATGCTTTTTGTGTATATCAACGAGCACTGAGAAGCAACGACGCACAGTGTTTCGTTTCATACAAGTTAGACGGAAACAACTCTTAGATAATAATAAATTATTTAGAACCCTCTTGTGGGGAGTATATCCGAAATTATTGAAAATTTGGGTTGAAAGTGATTAATTTTTTTTTTTTGGCACTCACAAAATATAACAATAAATCTTTCGAGAATCCGAGAGGCTGCGATCCACTTTTTGCTTATATTCAAAGATATTAAATGTATTTGGCTTTTCAAATTTTTTTCACTGCTTGCACTGAGATTTTTAAGGTCAAATTTACTTAAAATATGGTTAAAGATTCTCTAGAACTCCTCCATGTGTCGTACAATTCCTGCCTGGAAATCTGGTATGTGGTGCCTGTGAAA
Source organism: Limnephilus rhombicus (assembly GCA_929108145.2). NCBI lineage: Eukaryota > Metazoa > Arthropoda > Insecta > Trichoptera > Limnephilidae > Limnephilus > Limnephilus rhombicus. The sequence goes on from OV815293.1 coordinate 8,144,502, forward strand.
TGACAAAATATAATCGGTGAGCAAAAATATCGAAACTGATTTGAATAGAAAAATAATTGTTCGATCTACAAAAAAAAAATTACACTGCCCTTTTGATACCTTATCCGAAATAAATTCTGGAGTAGTTAGCAATAAAATATTTTTAAACCGTATAAAAACACTCAAGTTAAACATTAAAAAATAAAATAATGTTTTATATTAAAATTTTACAAAAAAAACATCCTAAATATCTTTCAAAGTGGCCTCCATTTTTTTAGAACCAAAACAAAACACTTTAAACACATAAATAACCTTACAGCTCGCGTGACAAGATGCGAATGAAATCAACTGAAAATTCATCAACTAATTTACCTAACTTTGAGGCTCTGGTATGAGTCAACCCATGCATTAATTACCCCAATTAAAAATGTATTTGTCATACTAACTACCTATCCCATGATATCATTTAAAAAAAATTCCAAAGTTACTTTTTTCCGTCTAGCTATATGAAACGAAACACTGTGCGACGTTACAATATAGAATAGACGCGTGGTAGAAATATCTTCTTTTTCGTAGTTCTAGTATTTAACTTAACAAACTAACATTTCTTGAGATTTCAGCACCTTGGAGACCTTATTTTAGGGACAGCCCTCGTACTAAGCACTCCTTGAATAGAGTTAGTTTTCTGATGGTTTGCAAGACTGGATAACTGGCGAATTCTTGTATCGAGGTCTAAGGGGAACAATTTACGTTGTTACGATTGTGTCAAAGTTATCTTGTTTTTTTTTAATCCTTTATTGATGAAACACGTCATTGTGCCGAGATCGAGTGATACTGCATGATTGGCAATTAATCCAATTGGATTTTTTAAGAACATACCAATGCTCTACCGCATGACCATCTGATTAAATCCAGCACTAATCGCTTACCGACGCATTAACCGACTTCGGAATGTTATTGGCATTTATATTCATTTCCCAAGTGTGGTGAGCTCACACGTTACTTCCACACGAGAAAACCGTAAGTTGTTATGCGATTAATTTTATAAACTTGTTGACGACCTATAAACGTACTTGGTTAAGTTCTTACTACGTACGAGCTAGGACGACTGACTAGATATTCAACGCAGCAGGAGTTTTCTGCTTTTTAAACATTTTTAAGCATTTGCTTAAGGATTGTATTCGAGATACAAAATACAATACATTAGTATGGGTCACAAAACAAATGTTATCTTAGTATTTATTATTTATTTATTTGATGCAATATATTTACATTTTATACACAATTCAATGATGTTGGCCTCACTGGGTGGTTTACCCGTGCTGAGGCCTCCATTTCATAAACAAAATTATACACAATACATATAAATATATGTATATATATAATATTGGTGAAAAAAAGAAAAGAAAGTAAATAAAAAACATACGATTAAGATAAAATAAACTTAAAAATTAGAGATTTAAAATTAACGTAAAATTAAAAATAAATAATATTATATAAGGTTAAAAACGATATTTTTAATAAGTGTTGTGTGTTTGTGGGTGATTGTGTTTTATATTGGTTTTGTTGTTACTTGTATGTTTTATTATTTTATGCTATGATATTTTGGTAGTATTGTCTATTTTGGTCTTTAATCCATTTTGTAATTTTGTGTCGGAATTTATTTTTGTTTTCCTCAATTTTATTTTCAAGTGTTGTTGAATGCTTTTATAGCGTGATATTGGTAATGTCTTTGTCCAAAGCTTGTATTTACCGTCAGAGTTTTTAAGTTTTCCTTGTATGCTTATCTAACTGGCTTGTAATATTTTGTGTTTGTTGAAGATTGTTTTTTTGGTCAAAAATGTAATTTAGTAGTGATTTAACGTATAATTGTCGTATATCTAGTATGTCACAACGGTTGAATATTTGGTCTGTATCAGTAAGTCTATGTTTTTTAAGTATTACCTGTAAGATCGTTTTCTGCACAATTTCGCGTAAGTGGCGGAATAATTAACCGATGTAGGTAGATATGTACCGGCAGTACCTTACTCCTACTGCGCTGCGAAGCGATGGGTCAAGAGAGTTCAGCTGGAGAGGTCTAGCTTAGGTCTCCCTCAACTAATATCTCCCGATCCGGCCTGCCACGGAGTTGGTGGGCGGTTGCATTCGCCGCTAAAAGCCGGACAAATCTCACCCCATGATCCCGGGCATGCCTGCTTAGTCACCAAAGGTAGCGAACTACTTGGATTGACCTACGGCAAGGGTGCTGGGTATCCAAATAAAAGGTTCTTGGGGCGGCGGTACCCCTAACCGTCTCCCATATTGGCCGAAACCTCAGGTGTATATCTCAAATACGTCTCTTATCTACAAACGTTACTTAAAAATAAACCACGAATCTCGCTCGTCTAGTAGTTGGTCGGCCTAAAAATTAAAAGCGCTCATGCAGTGATATCTAATAATCGTATAAGAGAGAGTCACAACCGGAAATAGATCATTTTTAATTCAAATTCTAGACGAATCGACTTTTTTCTACAAAAATAAATAGGTAATTTTTCCGAAAGATCGTTATTTTGTAACAGTTTGCAATTACAATGCGAAGTAAGCACCCAGTAATTAAGTTAGTGACTGCACTATCATTTCAAATTGATTTTTAATTCAAAATAAAACAAATGGAATACTGCATTCTTCTGTTGATAAAGATACTACGGTTAAGCTTTTTTTGGAAGAGTTCCAAATAGGAAGTCAGGGGGTCTGGACGTTTGTTTCGACGAGAGAAGACACATAGGTACTACGGTGTAATCGTCATTACCTGTGAACTAATACTTCGGTTAGTTTTGGGTTCATTGATTTACCATTTAATATGCTGTTCAATTTGAACTCACGCACCCTCCCCGCTTGTAGTAATTTTAAAATTTGATTTTGTTTTTAAAACACGACAAGCTGTCGATTTATACATGAGTTTTAAAATATTATTTTGTTTATGAATTAGAGTCTCATGTTCTGGTTTCGTTATTATTAAATAATATAATTAGATTGTTGCCACAATTTTTTTATTTTAAATATTAATGTCTATTAAATATTGTTTTATTATTAAGCATAATTTTGACGAACAAGTGTTGTATTCATTTTGTCAGCGTTAAAATTTTATCTAGTAAATTGATATGATTTTAGATTTTCACGGCCAAAAGTATTTTGGTTGTTTGTTTTTGGGGTGTTATGCCGTGTTACCCTACCTCTTCCTTATTTAGCCAACGTTTCGGACAGCGTTACAGTGTCCGTCATCAGGGCAGATGTGTAAATGTTAGTGGTAAAATGTGTGCTTAAGTACTTCGAAGCAATACCGTGTTGCCAGCTCCACTCCACTGCGAGCTGGAATTACAGTAAACTTGAAGATGGTTTTCTGTTACCGGATCAATTACCGGATACCAAGAACTATTGAGCTTAACTCCGTCGTCTCTATCAATGTTAATAGGATTTTTATGAATTTCAATTGCCTCTGTAATTAGGCGTGCTCTATAAGTTTTGGGTCTTCCCAGGACTTCAGGAATAAATCCAAAGTAATGGCCGGTTTCAATTAAATGCTCGGCGATTGCCGATTTGTCAGGGTGGCCAAGTTTACACGCTCGAAAGTGTTCCGATATCCTTTTAGAGATCGTCCGCTCTGTTTGGCCCACATGGACCTTATCACATCCGGAACAGCTGAGTTTATGTACTCCATCTGTTTCTAGAGGAAACTTGGTCTTTGCAGGCCTCAAAAAGTCTCGTATTTTTGTCGTGGTTCCGAAGACAGTCTTGATGCTTTCTTTTTTCAATAGTCTGGCAATTCTGTCTGTCACATTGTGAACGTAAGGCAGGAAAGCGCAGCCCTTTGACTCTTGTTCAATTCTGTCTTCGTTTGGTGCAGATTTGGCTCTTATGATTTGCCTTGTCTGCCTTGCTGGGTAACCATTACGTTGGCTAAAGAAGTTGAAAGAAAACGAAACAAAGAAACGTTGGCTAAAGAAGGAGGAGATAGCGTAACACAGAATAACACCCCAAAAACAAACAACCAAAAAAAAACTAGTAAATTGATGTTTAAAATTTTGAAAAAAAATTATTAATTTTTATTATCATTAAGTTAGATTAACAAAATGTTGTATTATACAACATAGGTACATTTAAAGACATGTTATTATGCGGTAAAATAAATCCATAAATTGTCGTGGAAAGTTACTTTTCAGAATTTTAATTTAAGTACAAACAAATTCCACAATTTTCGACGAAAATACTTTTTTTTTGGTAACTATATATTTTTTTTACATTTTTATATGAAACACGTTAGGTGTATTTTTATATAAAAGAAATTATTTTCTCGTAGTCCTCCTCAATAGGAGATCCTGTGCTGAAAGGGACTATATTTTGGATATTTTTTCAGAGACTTCTATGGTTTAACTTCATTGTTTGGGTAAGGTTTTACATTAACTTCTACGACGATGTTTTAAGTATATTAGTAAGTTAATTTTCCGATAATTCCAGCCAACATTTAGTGTCCTTAATGTAACCATTTTTGCTTTAACTTGATTGATACTAAGTGGGAGTTTGTTATATAACTTTACTACTAAAAATTCAGAGCTTCTTTGTCCACTTCAGTTTTTCCATTTATTTACGTTCTTACAAACTAATGTATTTCAGATTTTTTTACACACTTATCACGCTTAGACTTTGTTAAAAAAAATAATGAATACTTTTGATCAAATAACAAATTAAAGTAAATAATTTTATCTTCACGCTTTTGAGCATTTTCCTGAATATAGGTTCCTATACATTAAAGTAAATTTTTAATGAAATGAAATTGACTTTGAGGATTAGAATGTAATATGAGAAAAATCAAAACCAAAACAGTAAAACCATGTATGATCGTTGTTAAAAATGTTAGGATCCTTTTAATAAATAACATTTTTTACAAATAATTTCACTTTTTATTTCAATCACGGGATAACATGTTTTAATGTTTAAAATAACGGTGTGAATACTAAATTACACCGTGGCCGACTGGTATTGTTTATTATTTAAACTTTGCGTAGTAAAAGAACACTGAAAACCAGAAGCGAGCCTTTTTATAAGGTAAAAATCTACCACCAACTGACATTTTTCAAGTGTTAGTAAACATGACCCGTAGTTAAAACAATTTCCTAAACTACCGACTTGAACTCTTAGCAAAGGCTCACACCATTTTGTTGGTATGCTAATTAAATTGGAGTTTACTCAAGCAACCCACAGATGTCGGAAGCCTGTCAATTTATCTGTCAGTAAGATCCAAAAATAATGCAAAGCTGATGTAAGCATAAAGAGTAAAATCGAGAAAGGGGCGCTTAGATGATATGGTGGTGCGAATTAATGAAAAAAGGAGTGTAAAAAAATATATGACGTAAAATTAAACGGTAGAAGAAGTCAGGGACGCCCAAGGAAGACATGGCACAATCAAGTGAATCAGATACTTGAGTCAGTCCATGACAAGAGTCAAAATAATAGAAGAGTATTTATGAGAGTCCGTCAGTACTTCTTTTCCAATGCTTCAAATAAATATGACATAAAATGCTGTAATTTTTTTTGAAGTGAAACTTTTTTACCCCCGTTAGCAATTTGAAATTAGGATGAAAGGGAAATGCGTCACAAAAATTTATTATTTTATACCGGTTCTAATATAATGCGGTTAATTCGCGCGTTAGCGCGGGCTTTCGGTAGCGCAGTGGGCAATGTGCTCGACCAGTCTCAGAGGTCAGAGAGACAGACATCAAGCGAACTGACGTTCAAAAACGAAAACCAAAAAATTAACAATTCAATTTTTGTTAAATCAATATCAAATCTTCAAACCACTTTACAATAAACAGGCAAACGAAAAGAAAGCGAATTCTAGCGACTTTCTAGTTTCACTTCTGCTGCGTGTGAATTGCACACTCTGATTTTTTGATAATTGTATTTTATTTACTTCTTAAAAATCTCTAAAAACGAGATATTATTTCTGTTCTAAAGTTTCGTCTAAAACAATTTCCTCTGGAAATATCGAGTCAAATTTCGTTTTTTATTATTACACCATTATAATGTACGGACCGTAATAACAATATGTAAGGGCGAAGAACAAAAAATTTATTTAATAGTGTTCAATAATACATTACATCGATTTCCATTGAAAATTTTCTACTTCCTTTTACATATCACGCCCGCTAGTAAATGTCAAACACACCCACGATATTTTTGTGAGATGATAAACCTTTACCCCTAAAAATGTCAGATGTGGGATTTTGAGGTGAAATGTCTCATTTTTTTATGGTCCGTAAATAGCCAGCAGATTTCCATCTCTGACGGTGGAAAAAATTATGTACAGATACCAACATAAAATTTCGCAAAAATTATTGTTTATTATTTATTCTCATAGTCATACGTTTGATGGCCGGCGTAGTCCAGCGGTAAAACTCTTGACTCGCACACCGAAGGTCGCGGGATCCCGGCGTGGCAAATAAATTTTATTTGATTAATTTGTGTTATTTCACAATTTATTAATTTAAAATAATATATATAGTATATTTGCGGCACTTTCCAGTGTGGAAGATACACTCAGCATCGCCCTGGTGTAAGACCACCAATCAGAATTGAAACGTTGCTTGAAATGGCACTAGCCGTGTTTGGTGACCAGATCTAAATAGCTAGGTACTTTTCCACCTTCCTCTTCCCTATCTCCTTCCCCTCCCCACTACCTTCAGCCTCACAAAACACCCCGATTGGGGATGCCATAGTCTCACTGGCTTCAGACGGGAGCAGTTGAAATTATTGTGCGGTATTCATATAAAAAAATAATTATGTCTAGTAGGGTGGGTGAGAATTTTTTTTAATCTTATTTTGATTTGTCTAATAGTGATAAAAGAGTGTTAAGTGAATATTTAAAATCACGTTTTTTTTTCAATAATACTTGGATGTCATCTTCTTCCTCCGGATTGACTTTGAAATTCCACATAATATAGAACACTCACCCTTGTTAAATCTTAAAAAAATGTTAGATTTACCATTAAAAATGTACTGTTTTCAATAAAACACATAATAAAGGGAATATTTTGATTTATTTATTTAAAAAATATATTAATAAGGCAGTACATACAAATACCATTAAAATCCTTCTTGCTCACAAATTTCGATTGCGAGACTCAATCTTGGGACTTTTTGTAAATAATTTCGTAAATGTATATATACTACTGTTATGGGTTGCCCATATACCTATCTATCGTGCGAACATCACGAAGCCAGATCGTGTCAGGTAGCCTATCACGCGTGTCTTGCAGCCAATTAACAGGCCCTAAACATTTTTAATACCATATAAGGTCATGTATTTAGGACATTTGCACGTGTCAACGTCATGCAAATCATCACCCGTTCCCTCCGGACCAATAGGAGAGGCATTGCCTATATATGGGGTTAGCCGTCTCCCTCTACGGGGAGACGCAAGGGAAAGAGAAAACAAGCTACAGTTCAACGCAGGCACCCGAAGCGAGCGGTTCTCCCCGACCGAGACGTGTTGAGCGACGGTAGTTCCCGCTCGTAACAATGTGAGCGTCGGCCAGGATTGCTGAACCACAGGAAGCCCCTAACGCCCCTGCTACGCACCAGCTCAGTGCAATGGCCCTGCCGCCCGCTGCGTCGCCTCCCGCTCGTAACAATGTGAGCGTCGGCCAGGATTGCTGAACCACAGGAAGCCCCTGACGCCCCTGCTACGCCCCCGCCCAGTGCGCTGGCCCGACTCCTGCCCCTGCCGCCCGCTGCTTTGCCGCTGTTCACACGTGAGCCTTCATAATACCCCCCCCCTCCTCTAGTTATTCGTGAGCCATTTAGATTCTCAGCCCAAATCACCTCTTCCTTGGCACCCGCCAGTCAGGACTTAAACTGAGCTATTGTCTTGCATTACCTTGCTTATTGTCAATAAACCTGTCTATACCAACTACCTGTTTCACTGGATATTGCCTGTAGAGAGACCGTACCCCCCCGAGACGAAGTTAACATACTCAGAAGCTGCCGTCGGTACCCCCTGTATCACTGACATAAATAGGTAATACGTAACACTGGCGTCCAACGTGTAATACGTAACACTACATTTGCTTTGCAAGATAACCAAAATATGGTTTAAAGGATTCGTAGTAACTTTTGTATACACTAGAAATAACCCCTTTATATGAAAATTTTCAAAACTTTGAAGTGAATCCGGAGGAAGAAGATTTTATGAGCAATTTGAAAAATGTTGAACCCGTCATTTTGAACAAATTTAGCACCCTTTTATTGCTCTTAGAATTTAAAAATAATATTTTTTTGAATGACCCACCTTAATGTCTAGTAATGTTACATTGTCTTGTAAATAAACTTATGGGTCCGTGTGATTAAATTTTGATGTCGTTCTTATTCCCACAAGATCGTACATTAGTTGGTAGTTTTGTTAATGTTACATTTATTAATTGTTATTGTGTTTAATTTGTAGAACTCCATTTGGTTCTTAAAAATATAAATTTAATAATTTATTAATTTCTTTCTTTATTAATTCTCTTAGTGAACAATCACGTTCGAACAACAAGCCTAAGCATATGGTTGTTCACATACAGAAATAAAGAGTCTTAGATTGAATTTACTCGAACAATTAGAAATCAATAAACGAACGAATGACCCTAATATAAAATTAATAATCATCTAAGTAGGAAAAATAATTCATCCCCCTCTTTCCAATATATTTACAAGATCTAAACAATACACCACATTTAAATTAGTCATTATTAAACGATTAAGAACATATCAAAATTTAACGTGAGGAAAACAGATCAAAGTACCCCACAAAATAGATAATCCATTGTCACAATTATTTTCTCAGTAAATCGGTAATAAATCAGTTTAGGCCCTTTAAAAACTGAAACAGAGAACTCCAGACCAATTTTTTAAAATTATTTTTAACTAGCTTTTTCCCGCGGCTTCGCTCTCATGGTATAAGGGGTTGCCCACTCCGCATCCTCCACCTTCCCTCTCCCCACTCCAGTCCCCCCATCAACCTCCTCCCCCACCACTAACCCCTCCCCCCACTCCTCCCCCCTCCACCTTCCCTCTCCCCACTCCACTCATCCATCAACCCTCCTCTCCCTCCCCCTCCCCATACCCCTCCCCACTCCACCTCCCCCCACCTTCCTCGACCCATCCCCTTTCCCCTTCCTTCTCTCCCACCTCTCCCAACCCACTCCGCCTCCTCCACCTTCCCTCTGTCCACTCCACTCCCCCATCAACCCCCTCCGCCTATCTCTCCACCCACCCCTCCCCTCACCCCCTACACCTCCACATTCCCTCTCCCCACACCACTCGCCCATCAACACCCCCTACCCCTCCCTACATCCTCCTCCATCCTTCCCCTTTCCCCTTCCTTCCCTCCCCCCTCTGCTTCCTTAACCCCCTCCCCCACCCTCTTCAAACTCCCCTTTCCCTCTCCACCAACACCCTCCCAACACCTCCTCCCACTCCCCCCTCTCTCCTCACGCATTCCACACATTCATTCCCGATACATTCAGTTTTCAAACTGCTCGCGAGCGACCTATTATAATTTTTTGTACAAATTTCATAATGCCAGAACTCCACGGTAGTTTTATTCAAAATTAACGAACAAAAAAAAAAGAATTATCCAATTCGGGTCTATGCGCATACAAACACTTCGGTGATTCACTTTTAGAGATAGTTATTAAGTACGACGCCAATAAAGCACTCTTTTTAGGGTGAATTGCCTTATTTAAAAAAAAACATCGTTTCCAAGGCGACAATTGGTTTACTTTTTTTTCTGACGTTTGTAATAAATCGATTTTGTTAGGGACAGAAAACGTATGATAAATAATTTCATAACGCTAGAGAATATTCATAACTCCAGAGCTTACCAATTATAAATTGTTAAATATATAGCTTATAGATCTCGCAAATAATGTAGCTTTCTATTAGTGAAAGAATTTTTAAAATCCATTTAGTAGTTTTTGTGTGAAAGAGTAACAAACATACATCCATACAAACTTTCGCCTTTATAAAATTATAAGTAGGATGAATAATGACAATGACCTTCTAACTTCAATAACTGCATTTTTATTTTTTGAGTTAGTTTTAATAGTTAAAATGATTGTCAAAGTTTTAATTTTTCAAGACCCCCCGAAAACCACCGTATGTATGGTGAATCGTGTGACGTCACCACTCCTGAAAAATTAGTATAGGATCGGGCAATCAGCTGATTTACTGCCGCCATTTTGAATTCCGTTGATCGAAGTATTCTCCCTAGAAATAGCATTACTATTTTTTTTTGTGCAGTAGTTTTTGAATATTTTCAATAATAGAGATAAACTAATAAGAGATACATTTATTTTCAAAACATTATTTAGACCTAAATAATATTTCAATAAACACAACAACTAAATCTCTATTAACAGTATGTAAATAAACGAATAAATTAATACAATAATAATAATAATAATTGGATAATTTATAATGCGCCGTTTTTCTGAATGGCTTGTGTCATATCATACATTTTCATACAATGACTTTGCGGTGACTTCACGACACGTGGAACAGTGACGTCACCTTGACGGGGTGTTTTTACGACCCGATTAAAAATGGACTTTTTATTAATTTCTTAAAACTTTGCGTAACATTACTAAATAAAACTTATATATTCAGAATCAGCGCCAGCGTTTATCGGTCTATATGAACATATATTTTTAAAGCCAGAATATTTGTCACTGGAGTTCCTTATTAGGCGGGGCTAAATAGAATCACAGTGGGATAAGTTTGAAGATTTTCACGGCCAAAAGCATTTTCGTTATTTGTTTTGGGGGTGTTATGCCGTGATGTCTACCGCATCTGCCGGATCTGCCCTGATGATGGACACTGCAACAACGTCCGAAACGTTGGCTAAAGTAGGAGGTAGCGCAACACGGCATAACACCCCCAAAACAAATAACGAAAAAGAATCCCAGTGGTCTAACCATATTTTGAAAATAGCCTTGTAGGCCGAAACAGCTGTCACAATAATAAATTTAAAAAATATGTTGATATGTATGTATGTGGGGGTGTATAATATATGTGTACAGTGTACATGTATTTGCACATGTATGCATGCACGCACAGTTAATTTTAATAAAGAAGAATTATGTATTTGAATATGATCTGATGATCTTGTGAATAATTTTTCTCTTTTCTTTTCTATTTTCTAGTTTCTAAAAAAATATATATATATAATTCTCATTATAAACTTTCTACAATAATTTTTCTAATTTGCAACATGTTTATATATTTAATCCATTTGTTCAGACACCACAAAGTAACTACGTTCCATTGGTCACCATGAAACAGGCAGCCGCCCAGTATGGTGATGTAATGTATCATATTATATATATGAAAATGTGTTAATGTGTTATCATGTAATTTATAAATAAAATAAAATATTTCGTTAGTTATTTTTATTAAATATTAGCGCAGACCCGAATTTATTCACATACAGTGACCAGCTCAGGTACGGGGGCTCCATCGAAACGAGAGTTAAGTTAGCCTCTCAGAAACTGGGCGTACTGTACAGGGCCCGCAGATACTTTAATAGTACCCAACTGCTAACCCTGTACAAATCGCAAGTGTGCCCCACGGTTGAATTTGGCAGCCACCTCTGGTCTGGAGCTCCAAAATACCTAAAAAAAACCCTTGACTGTGCAGAAACGGGCGGTCCGTTTGATAATTATCCCATCTTAACAGACGGACTGCAATCTTTAGAGCAGGGGTGGGGAACCTGCGGCCCGCGAGGCCTTTTGTTGCGGCCCGCGGGCACTTTTGGTGCGGCCTGCTGAAAGAACCACAAACAATTACACAGAACAGGATGGGTTTTTCACGGTGTTTCAGATGCATTTTTAAGACGTTATTACAAAATTGTTACTAGCAAGATGTTAAGATTCCACTGAAAACATGATAAAACCTCCCATTTTACTTTTATTTTAATTTTTTATTGTGAAACGATAGTGAAATTCCATTGGAACTTTTAATTTTGTTGAACGGGACAGTCTCGATATTTCAGGATTGATGGAAACTCTATTCGGAGGGGAATCTTAGGCAGACTGTCATAAAAAATATTTTTTAGTCGACGTTGCGGAAGTAAAGTGGATAATAATTCAATAAAATCCTATTAATGACAACTGTGAAGAAAGGGAAAGTTGAAGCTGAGAGAAACGTGAAATCATTTGAAACTAAATTAAGGCTGTGGAAAGTAACTCGAAATGAATAACACAACGCATTTTCCAACACTGCAAGGACAAAAGCCTTCTATATCGTTTGAATACGCTGGTAATTGCGCGAAATTAAGTGAGGCATTTAATGAACGATTTAAGGATGTAAAAAGAGAGCAAACGGATGTGAACATATTTGCTACACCGTTCAACGTCAAACCATCGAATGTGCCTGATAATCTGCAGAACGAAATTATTCAATTACAAAGCGATGATGTACTAAAAGCTAGATATAACAATCTTCCCAAATAAAGTCAGGAATCATTGGTTATATTAAGTCAAGCACGTCCCTTAACATTTTGTATATAATACAAACATTAATGCCATAATTGCCACACTTCTGACATAAAAAAAAATACTACGTGTAATAAATTGTAATTAGTTAAATAAATATAAAATTATATTGCGGACAATAAACATGCTACAAAATGTAGAAAACCCATTCACGTAATCAGAGTACAACTTAATTTAAGCTGGTTGACTAGTGGACTCCTATGCAGATTCATTCTAAAGGTATAACCAATCTTGTGTTCACAATGCAAATTCCTGTTGTGCATTCATCTGCTTACCGTAACGCATTTCGAAGGTAAAACCAATTTGTTGTTCTAGGTGCAGTATTAATTAAAACTGGGGACTCAACAATCCAATTCGCTCTGACGGAAAAAAAAAACAGTTTTGTGTGCAAATGCAATGAAAAATTCCGCGAATAAATTCAATAAAAAAAATCCATGTGTGCTTTCGTCTGCTCACGCATTTTGGAGAAACTCGTTCTCGTTTTTGAAGTGCACTTTTAAAATTCTAGTTGCTTTTTTGCTTCCAGTATTAGAGAAAAAACCATTTTTATAAACTCAGCAAAATGGCTATACTCAGTAATTTTAAGTCACCGCGTATGGATTCACCCTATAAATAAAACCAGTTCTGTGTTTAGAATGCAACAAAAAAAATTCCAGGTGGGATTTAATTTTTTGACGCATTCCTCGTGTTAGAAGTGCATTTATAAAATTCTAGTAGCGTTCTTTGTGCTGCCAGAATTAGAGGAAAGGCTTTTCATGTTCTGAGTGGAGTTTTAATTCCCCGCGTACAAACTCGCTTTATAATTTAAACCAGTTCTGTGTTTAGAATGCAACGAAAATTATCAGGTGGGGTTTTATCTCGCTAACCTAAGAACCTAATCTAACATAAAATTTATACTACAGACAAATTGTAGTGTCTTGATATTTCATGTTCATAGTTGCAGCTTCTTCCAGTACATGTCCAAAGCATGGTTCTTAATATGAAATTCTGAAGGAGAAAAAAAGGACTTACTGCGCAGGCATTTTCTTCTTTCTTGGCTGGGTTTATTCATGCACTGATATGACTACATTAGTCGCGGTTACTTGCGGTGTGCGGATTTGGTTTGCGTCATGTTCATGCGGCGAGGGTAGGTTAAAGACTGATGTAAGTAATATAAAATGACAGGTTTATAGAGATGCATTCAATCCACCATACCGAAACTATTTGAAAGCCTAATACTTGACAAACTTTTTGCCCAAATAAAACCTGTAATATCACCTTACCATTTTGGATTTATACCAGGTAGAAGTACACTTTCCAACTTGATTATTTATGAAAATTTTATAACCAACGCTTTTAAAGAAAAAAAACAAGTAGACTCTGTCTACACTGATTTTAGTAAAGCCATTGATTAAGTTTCCCATAAAATTCTCATTTGGAAATTAGAAAAGTTTGGTATACGTGGCAGTATATTAGCCTGGTTTGAAAGCTTTCTTACTGGAAGACAACAAATTGTTAGAATAAAATCCTCCTTGTCAGAAAAAAATTATGCAACAAGTGGAGTTCCACTGGGTTCACACCTTTGCCCAATATTATTTATCTTGTTTATAAATGATCTTACAAAAATATTTCACGATGTATTTATCTTACTTTTTGCTGATGACCTCAAAATTTTTAGAATAATTCAAAATATTTAGCATTGCAACATTCTTCAATATTTGTCCCGTTGGCGTCATGTATCGTTTCTCGGAAGATTTTTCAAGGTGGATGAGTGTTTCAGGCTGATAATTATTGCTTATAATAATTATTACCCTTTATGCTATGCATAAAAATATTGTCTTAAACGTTAGTTTAACAATTAAAAATAATTATTATTCTTCAATATAATATCAACAAATTGTTAATTTGGTGTAATGAAAATAGACTTTTTTTATTTTTTATTTTTAACTTAATGAGTAAAACCTTAAATTGAAATATTTAAAGAAATGAAGACAATATAAGCGAAACTCAATCGAAAATCTGGAAACAGAAAAATCAGAAAAACATATTTGGGTTTGAATCTTGCAATCGTACATAAAGATAGTTGCCAATAATATATGCGTTAAAGAAAATGAAGATAATGTAGGTGGTTCTTAGTCGAAGTATGGTACAGTTAAACATGACCGAATTTCATATCGACACCGTGGCGCAGTGGTTAGCGCGTTTGCCCGGAAAGCAAGAGGTCCTGGGTTCGTGTCCCAGAGGTGTCAATATGTTTTTCTGATTTTTCTGTTTCCAGATTTTCGATTGAGTTTCGCTTATATTGTCTTCATTTCCTTAAATATTACAAAATAGACTTTACTTAAATATCTCAAAATGTCATATAGTTAAATTTTCTCGAATAAAGAATCCATTGATCTTTAATTACAACATTGATAACAATACTCTGGAGACATTAGCACGAATTAAAGACTTGGGCATCACTTTTCAACCAAATCTTTCATTTGTTAACCACATAACAGAAATCTTTAATAAGGCCTTAAGAATGTTGGGATTTATAACTAGGCTAACTAGAAATTTTAACAATATAAAGTGTATTAAACTGTTATATTTTGCATATGTTAGAAGTCAACTTGAATACAATTCTCCCGTCTGGAATCCACATTAAAATATACATGTATAATGTACAAGCTGTTGAAACAATACAAAACAATTTCTAACGTTTTCTTAATTTTAAAATGGGTATTCCAGCAATTATGTTGAACTACAATACTATTTTGAATGATATGAATTTGCTCAAATTATCAGACAGAAGAACTGTCACTGACTTGGTATTTCTGTATAAAATTCTAAATGATTTAGTTGACAGTCCGGTATTGCTCGAATTGATAAGCTTCCGGATTCCACTACGTAATACTAGAAGTCAGGATTTATTTCAGTGCAGTAATTCTGGAACTAACTACCATATGTATTCCTCTTTGCCCAGAATACTAATGGAGGGAAACAATTATACCAAGTCAGTGGGCATCTTCAATTTATTTTTAAACAAATATAAAATATTGTTACGAAGGCAGTTCAGTTATGTACAATAAATACTGTATATTTCTTACTATTCATATGTCAAAGCCCTAAAAAAGAGCGTTAGTAAATAAATAAATAAATAAATGGGTAGGAAGGAATATGTGACAATACTAACCACAAGTACAGAGTCTATGGTGTATAGATGAATGTAAGTAAGTGTAGCTGTGTATTGTGTAAATGCCCAACCAAGTTGTCTTATAATAAGAAATTAAGAAACTTAACACACGATTTCTTTAATAATCCATCACAAAGCATCGTAATATTTATAAAATTATTTAAGTTTATATTCCAAAAGCATCGAAACAGTGGATCAGTAGATCAACAAATGGGATTTCGTTGTGTTTCTGCACATCTACTTCCGTTCGTCGGAGAGACCGGGGACATTTGAATAATTTAACTTTGGTGGTAGAAATTTCGATAAACCCTCTGCAATAAATATTTTATTCGGTCCTGGATTGTTTTTTATATCAGTTTTTCGTTCTGTTCAGGTGAAAGGAAAAGCAAACGAATCTATAGCTTTGAACACAGTTTTTGGGTGGATTAAAAATGAATGAAAAATTCGCCGTTATCTCCAGAAGGGTAGCTTTGTGATAAAATATTTTCTCCCCAGCAGTGTAGAAACCTTGCGGGATGTACGTGGTTCCACTTCTATTCAAGGAAGCCTTTTATTTCGGTATCTCGATACAAAAAAACTTATTACATTCAATTCATGAGACAATATAAATTGTAAGGTCACGTGATGTAACAAGTTCATCAACTTCCGCTAGGAAATATTTCATTCCTCATCATTTTGAAATTAAGGAAACTGGATTCATTAAAAAGAGTTTTTTTAACGCATGTTCAAAAATAACTCCAAACTATCCATTTTATCATATAATTTTGATAGTCTAAACTTCATCAAGATATTGTGAAGTTTATGTTGAATTTAAGAGCTCACTAAATTGCCTTTAAGTTGGCTGGCAAACAACTTTGTTCCATTAGAAAAATCGTGGTTTATCTTTACATAGTATAAAATGAAGTCACTCCCGCTGTCTGTGCGCTTAGATCTTTTAAGCTACGCAACGGATTTTCATGCGGTTTTCACCAGTAGATAGAGTGATTCATGAGGAAAGTTTTTTATATAATTTGTCAAGGTTTGTGCGAAAGCGAACGGTGTGGATTTGTTTTAACAGAAGGCGTTGGTTATAAGGGTTAGGTAATGGCGTGGCGTTGTATTTCGTTACCCACAGCAATGTGTGGCCGAGTATGCTAGTTTATTTATATAGAAACAAATAGTACGTTGTTTACAATGATGAGAAAATTTACAGTCACATTCAATTGAAAGAATCCAAAATTAATTTTTAAGATATGTAAATTTTAAAATGGGCATTCCTAGTGAATGCCTAAATTACAATATCCTACTTCGTTCATTAAATTTAATAAAATTATCTGATCGAACAATCATTTTCTCTTTATTCTTTATTTCTTAGCTTACTTTTAATTGTTATATCTTTATTTTTATCTGTTTTTAGTTTTATTTATCCCTAAATATGTTATTTTTTCTCTCCTCTTCTCATATTTTTTTATCTGTTTATATAAAATAATATGTCATGTATGACTACCACAACACGGGCAATAGCCTAGTGTGGTAGTCAAAAAATACCAACAATGTATCATGTAAACATTTATTAAATAAAAAAAATAAAAAAAATAAAAATTAAAACAATAAGGCTTAGCTTCACTGGAGCAAACACGTGAAATAAATAAATTTACCTCGATTGCTTGACATTTCCCAGAAGGTAATTTTTTTTAATTTTTCGCCAACATTAAAAAAAATCATACCTCCAAATTTTAACATGAAAAAATAATAATTTATTATAACGCTATATAGCCAATGAATTAACCTGTATTTCAACGTTTATTTCATATTTGTAGGATTTATAAAAAAAATATATTAAAAAAATCGTAAAGTTTATAATCGCCTGAGCCCTGTGTGTTTTTTACTTGAAACTGCCAAGTGATAATTATTCGGGTCAACATAGAATATTTTCAATTTCTCTATGTTGTCTGTGGTATACTTGATAATGAAAGGTGCATGTCTATGGAAAGAGGACTTAATTTTATCGGTAAACAGCTGTTAAAAAATTCGGCGGGAAAAGATATTTAAAAATATATATTTTTAACAATAACAATAATTCTAAAATAGTCTACGAAGTTCAGATTTGCAACAATGGTTATACCTAATTTATAAAGCATTTCCAATAGCTTTGTGTTAAATTAAACGGCTGGCTATGGAAATTTTTTGAATTTTTACAATAAATGTTTTACGAATGGTAGGAAAATATGGTCCATTTTTGGACCGAAATCAATGGCAGACAAATAAAAGTGGGCCATTTTTCGAACGAAATCGCTCCATGGCTAGCCCTTGCCATTTTTGAGATCAATTTTTTATTAAATTCATCACAGGATGTAAATGAATACGTTTTTAATCAATGGTTAGATTAGGTGACACTGAGGTGAAAGCACTTTTAGCTGTCCTGAAAAAAGCCTTTTAATGTAAGTGGCATATGATTTAGTTACCGCTGAAGCTCAAAGGATTGGCAATAATTTTAAACCTTTTATTTTCCCTTTATTCTTCCCCGTTATGAATTGCGGTGTCAGAAAATGTTTTTTCCAATTTCCGTAACTTTTTAGGACAAAAAGGAAGTTGAAAATTTATTTTGTAATTTGAAATTTTTTTATTTTTTAAATTCAATAATTCACATGGAAAAATCTATTCTCGATGGCTTTTTAGGTTGGAGATTAATATTATTTTATTCCGTACAAAAATTGGAAATCTAAATTTTTATCTTTTTGTCTTACGACCTATGTGAAACATCGACCAATAAAGTGTAAACTAGCAGCTAAAAATCCGCTCCACAGGTTTCTTCTGCCAGGACCGGCTATGAGTTCGGCTTCGCCTAGTTTTTGAGTTTAACAGTGTGTGGAACAATTGGCGGGCCTCTGTTTTTTTCCTTTGTACAGCATGGGGCTCCATTTTCACTAATTCCTCTTCTCAAAAAGACCCTCCACACAGCATCCTCAAATTGTATAGGGTCTCCTGTATGGAGTTAATGTTAAAAAATATATCATTAACGCTATCGATTATTCACACGATCGTGCCGTAACCTCGGGCGTCCCCAAATTCTATTTACATTAACTTGCGCATCGTGTATTCTCTAGGCAGTCATAAATATATTATCATCCCACAAACTACCCAATGGAATAAAATTAAATTGTTACATGTAGGTACCCAATTTAAACAACCTTTCTACCTTGTGCGAACGTCCCTAGTTCAAATGAAAATGTATTACCACCAGCAAAATAATACCGTTTAACGTCGACAGAAAGGCTAATTGACGTAACCAGCAAATCCTCTACTTTCGGGAAAGTCGAAAAAACAAAAACAAAAAAATTAGAAAATAGTAGTGGTAACCCCTATCTCGTTGATTTTTACAATGAACAACAGAATAATGTATGTGTTTCTACCAATATAATTAGATCAATGTAATTATTTTTAAAAATGATGATTTTGGTGGTTACTTCCATTATTTTTTGTGAAAAATTTATGATTGCTTGGCTATAACCAACAATATTATGAAAAGCTCTGTGTGCGACTAATTTACGGAAAGGCAAAAGGGTGTAACCTCTTTTGTGTTATTTGTAGCTCCTAAAAACATGGTGTAAGCCTCTTCGAAGGGAATCAGACTAACAATTAGTTGATGTAACCAAATTTAAATAAAAAAAATATTTTTGTAATGGGAGATACGGCGAAATATTCTTTAAACAACCGTTTTTTTTTCATATTGAAGGCAATAAGTTGACAGCTCGCAACTGACATTTTTTCAGAAATAGAGTTATGCACATCATTTTTTTTTTGTTTTTTTAAGCTCTATTTAAATGGCGTCATCATTATATCATTACTATTTTTTATATGCATCACTTATTTTTTTTTTAAATAAGGCAACCGAAGTTTTTAAAAACAGGATTAAATAAAAAATATAAAGGAAAATTTAAAAAAATATGTATTGAGAAAATTTAAAAATTATACACCAAAAACGTCGAGGCTGGTGGTCGGCCGATCAAAGAACTCTTCTATTGGGTGATCTAGACTACAGTAATTCATTGATTTCATTAATGCATTTGATTTAGTCGTTGCTAGCGAGGCACGCAAAGTAACTGTGGAACGGACGGGATTCGGCAGATTCCGTCGTTTTCCAGGCTGTCGGTCGGCAGACCTGCTTTTTTCTCATTTACTAATTGACCCCTATCGTATGAGACCATTTACAATGACCATGAGCACAAATATTCACCCACGAATTTACGTCTGAACGCCGAAGCAGGATGCAATAACACGATGTTTGAGCGTGACGCATTTTCGATTAAAATAGTGTAACGTTTTCCACAAAATAAAAGTCTTCAAATCTGTAGTAGTATTAAACTTTTAATAAAGTTTTTAAACTTACAAAACGATGTTACTAAAAACTTTCGATGCGGCACAACTTATAGGATTAATGTAACCAAATAAAACTTGAAACTTTATTCAGCCGTTTGCCGAAAGCGAAAATGTTTCCTAAAACACGGAAAGGCTATTTGACGTAACCATATACTTTTTTATAGTAAATAAAAACTAAAACATTGGATACGCCCGGGTTCAAGGGATTAACCCGCATTTTATTAAAAAAAACGTCGGATTTTCCATCACTTACGTCAATTTTTGGTCGGACTTCCGCAAAAAACAGTGGGTATTTTAGGGGGTGAACTTTCAAATTTTCATAATATATAAACTTCGAGTACACAGATCGACGCAGTTTTTTTTTCAAGTAAAATGGCATCAAAAAGTGAAAATCGACAAAATTTTGGTTACGTCAATTAGCCTTTCTGCCGTCGTTAATATATCCCCTGACCACAAAGTGTGGGGACTACGTGATACCTACCTACTACCTTTGAAGGGTGTGATTGATGACTTATTTATAACGTGAGGATTTTATTACGCGGCGATCAAAGTGAAGTGTTCCGCGGTAACGTCTACCGTTCAAAAGTCATGATTCGAGTGCTTGCCATTCTCCATGTGTTTTATTTGTTTCATGGGCCTGGTTCACATGGCTTTTGATTTACAGCTTTTTAGATGAAAAATTTTGTGTTGTTTTATTGATTTTAGTCATTTTTCGATTCAATCCTTTCTCAATTTGGGAGGCGGGAATGGGTAGCGCCGCCCCGGGAACCTTTATTTGATAAACTACACCTCTGCCATAGATCACCCCAAGTGGTTCGCTACGTTTGGTGATTTAGCAGGGGTGCCCGGGTTCATGGGTTGAGTTTTTCAGCATTGATATACGTTACAACATGGTAAGACTGCCCCCATGCACTTTTTTTAATCCATCTATCTATCTTCTATCTTCTAGGGAAAGGACACGCAGGGAGAAACAATTTTTTTATTAAATAGCGTAGCAACCCTTGCCGGGAACCAGCCAGTTAGTATTTATAATTTATGAAAATGGCAAGCAAAAATCAAACCACGTAAAGCGAACTTTAAGGAAGGGTTGTAGGTGGTAGGTGTAGTCCTCTATCTTGAATAAACTTACTTTCTCATATCACAAGACAATGATTGAACGATATTCCAGCTACTAAAGTTTCATTTCGTGGTACTTCTGCTTTGGACTAAATTTCTTGAGTAACCCATATAGTACTACCTATAGCAGTGATGAAAAACGTGCGGTCCGCGATCCCTTTCGAATGGCCCGTGAGCCTTTTCGTATTGCTCACTTGGCTAAATAAATTATGTCAAAAAATGCAGTCAAGAATATTCAACGGTTCTGTCTAGTTTTGCAAAAGGGTTTAGTGGAAAACTTCAGTTCTAGTTCAAAATTTTGAATCGGCCGCTCAAAATAATTTGATTTTTCCTACATATTCTTAAAAATACTATGGAATCCGTTTTATGAAATATCGGAAGTTTTCAATAACTAATTTTTTTTAGTTAATGAAAATATGTTAATGTGTCAATATGTTAATTAGAGTGTTAAGGAGTGACGACGGGTGAAACCATCGAACCCCTGCGGTGCAAGGCGATGGGTCGTAAGAGTCCGGCTGGAAAATTCAAAATCTCCCTCAACCAGCCTCTCTACATCCGGCCCACCACGCAGTAGGTGGGCAAATGCATTCGCTGCCAAGACTATACTACTGATAGGATAGGGATACTGGAGGTCTAGATTCGTTCAAAATAAATAAATGTAGCTTCGTTTAACAAAAAAATTAGAATCTTGAAGGAGTAACCATCTGTTACTTATACCATGGTTATCCACCACATACCTGTATGTGGTGGATAACCTCCACTATACAAACCCGAGCACCTTTGCTTAGTAACCAAACGTAGCCAACCACTTGGGATGACCTATGGCAGGGGTGTTGGTAATCCAATGCTTGATTCCCGGGGTGGCGGTATCCACTTCCCGCCTCCAAAATTGTAATATTTATCTTTATCTTTCCGAACGATAAAGATAGCATTTTTTTGTTAGCATTGGAGACATAAACTCATCAACTGCGGCGCTTGGTTTTAGTATTCCATAATATTGGTTTTATTAATTAAATACCATTTTATAATCGCAAATAGGTTTGCGACACCACTGACGGCAAGTTTGACAATTTCAATGTGTAGGTACCTCGTTAGGCCTGTAAACAAATTGTAATAAAAAGCTTGTTCATCACTAACCTGGTAACTGATAAAGAATTTTAAAATTAAAACACCTACTAGCTTTGAATTATTTTATTTTCGTAATTTTGTTTCGCTTAATACAAGCATCATCAACGTATAAAATTAAACTTTTTTTTCTTTTTTATTTATTAATTTTTATTTTAGTAATTTGTACATTTAAGTTAATAATATAGAACTCGACTACAATTTTTTTCATTTTTTTTTTTATGAATAATGAATGATCTTCTAACTTAAATAACTGCATTTTTATTTTTTATTTTTAGAATTAGTTTTAATAGTTGAAATAATTTTCAAAGTTTTAATTTTTCAAGTTCCCCCAAAAACCACCGTATGTATGGTGAATCGTGTGACGTCATCACTCCTGAAAAATTAGTATAGGATCGGGCAATCAGCTGATCAACTACCGCCATTTTGAAATCCGTTTTTCGAAGTATTCTCCCTAGAAGCAGCATTTTTTTTTTGTCCAGTAGTTTTTGAATATTTTCAATAATAGAGATAAACTAAAAAGAGATACCTTTATTTTTTAAACATTATTTAAAATAAACACAACAACCACATCTCTGTAAACAGAAAGTAAATAAACGAATAAATTAATACGATGGCTTGTGTCATATCATACATTACCATACAATGACTTTACGGTGACGTCACGACACATCGAACAGTGACGTCACCACTAAAATTTCAATAATGCCAACTTGACGGCGTATTATTACGACCGCATTAAAAATAGACTTTTTAATAATTTATTAAAAACTCTGCACTTAATATTATTTAATAAAACTTATATATTCAGAATCAGCGTTTATTGGTCTATAATCTACATTAACATATTTTTTTAAAGCCATTATATTTTTCACTGGAATGCCTTATTGCTAATTAATCACAATATTTCATATTGCAAACTATATTTCATCTAATTTTATGTAGCTCCTACAATACATCTTGAATTTTCCAATTGGTGCGGACGGAAGTTTCTGGTAGCGTGTTATATAACTTCATACCTTTGTACAATAAACTGTTTTGCGTATTCGCTTTGTCCTTTTTTTAAGCCTGATTTCCTTGCATGTCCTTGTGTTATCCTTGTGATCAACAATACATTGTTTGAGCTTTTATACACAAACAGAAAAAGATATAACATAAAGGAACAGTGAGAAAGTATGAAAGTACATAAAAATAGATTGAAAAGACAGATAAGTACTTAAAGGGTACATAATGCTAATCATATATCTATAGGGACAAAATTTCACAAAACAAACACAAACTAAAAGCTCATAAAATTATGCTTTAAAATTTTATTATTTAAACTTTATAATAATAATATTTTTTAAATAACTCACTTTACGTTTTTTCTTACAACAAATAAAAACTATAATTAAATGAAGATAATATAAGCTAAACTCACTCGAAAATCTGGAGACAGAAAAATCAGAAAAGATATTGACTCCGCTGGGACACTCCACTGGGATGGTTCGTGTCCCAGGGGAGCCAATATCTTTTCTGATTTTTCTGTCTCTAGATTTTCGATTGAGTTTCGCTAATATTGTCTTCATTTAATTAAATATTATAAATTGAGATTTTACTCATGAAGTTTAAAAATTAAAATAAATTCAAATAAAAACAACCACATTTTGTGATACAAATGTATTACAAAAGTTATCTTCCCTTCTTTTTTGTAGTTTCATGTAAAAACAATTAGGTACGAAAAAAATCCTAAATATTCTTTTTTTTCAAATTGCTGGCAGAAAGTTTGTTTTCATAAAAGTGTATCTTTCATAAAAATATATTATTTTTTAGTTTTGACTAGCTGGTTCCATATGTTCAGTCCCAGTACATTCAGTTTTATAATTACATTTTTTTATTTAATTCAAATTTTCATTTATCTTATATTACAAATATTTATTTTTGTATATTATGAGAACAATCAATCAAATTTGGTACCTGGTAAAGGTACCTATTTAAAATATCTATAATTTCAAAAATCCATAGACAAGTCTTTTAATACAAAATAAACTGCATGCTAAATTTAATTTTATCAATCGCGCGAACTGTCAAACGTGCGAAGTTAAAACAGTCGTTAAGTTTTCTGAAATTATTCAATTTTCTTAATTTTTATTTCCGTAAGAACCTTCTACAAAATATTAGAAAATTTTGAAAAAAGGTGAATGAAATATGTAAAGTCGTTCTGAAGTTACGGCGTGACCAAAGGAAACAGGGATTCATTTTTAAATATTATATTGATTATAGGGCCTCGTGTTTTCTCTTTCTAACACATTAAGATCATATTTATTACTATGATAGTATGTATATACAACCTATATGAGTTGTTCCCAAAAGCGAAAAAAATGCCTTAAAAATCTCAAATTGTTTCAGCTAAGGTTGTACCCATTGTAAAGTAAACAGTCCCTATCGTAGTGTATTTCCTCTCATATTAGGATGCGTTCCATACGAAAGCGTTCCAATTTACAAACTTTTCTTATTTGGAAACCAAAAAAAAAATCACTTTTCAATAACTATTTGGATATCTCCAAGTACAATTTGGGAGGCAGGTATGGGTACCGCCGCCCCGGGAACCATTTATTGGATAACCGACATCTCTGCCTTAAGTGGTTCGCTACGTTTGGTGACTAAGCAGGGGTGCCCGGGTTCACTGGGTTTGTTCGGGTCTTGGCGGCGGATGTGTCTGCCCACAGACTGCATGGCAGGCCGGATCGGGATAAAATGGTTGACGGAGTACCTTTGATTTCTCCAGCCGTACTCCCTTTGCACCTCAGTGGGAGGGATGGATTCATCCGTCCGTCATTCGTGGACACACTGACCCCAGATTCCTACCCACCCCTCAGGCCCTTTTCCTTCTCAGAACTTCCTCTCCTTCCTTTCCTAAAAATGCCCTCCACACAGCATCCCTAAAGATGACATAGGCCCTGAGGGAATTATTTTCACCGCAATGGAAGGGATGGATTCATCCGTACGTCAATCTTGGACACACTGACCCCCAGATTCCTCCCCACCCCTCATAACCTTTTCCTTCCCAAAACTATCTCTCCTCCCTTTCCTAAAAAGACCCTCCACACAGCATCCCCAAAGATGACATAGGTACTGAGGGGAATTATTTTCCTCAGGGCCTCCTGTGTGGAGTTAATGTAAAAAAAAATATTATATTAGATAAGTAAACAAAAGGGAAGGGCAGAATGTATCTACGAATAGGGGGAAAGCCATTTTCGGTATGGTATAGTGAGTGTGTTGATGTAATGTTTATTTAAGTGTGTGTATGTACGTATGTGAGCATATGTATGTGTGTTTGGGTACATGTACATTATATACATAATTTTCTAAACTTACAGTATTGAGATTGTATCTTGTTGGGTATAATATACTCTACAGAATGTTTTCTTAGTATTGTGAAGCCTATTCGCTCCATTATATATTTTATCAAAGTTGTGTTTGTCTTTAATTAGTGATATGATCAACCATTTTCAATGTGATTGCTTTGATGTATATCACTGTTGACAAACCTTTTAAAAAAATAAAAGAGTTGATTTTAAATAAAAGCGGTCGCATCGTATTTTTTTAAGCGAACTGAAACCCGTGCAACATCTATTTGTGAATTCTTCAAAGGATATTCCATAAATATTCATGTCATACGCTTCAAGTTTCTTCAAAGAAATACAGCTGAATTTACATCCAGAATTTTTATGCGTTTTTATTTCGAAACAAGAGAGAGAAACACTTGGTTTTAAAAGATGAGCTTTTGAGAGGACGAATGCTTGATTGACTTAACGTGTGTAATGTAAAGTGAAGAGTTATGGTTCACTTGGCGTTTGAGCTTTAGAACACGTCAACAAAACTAACTTCGGCGTTAAACAAACACGAATAACGAATTTTAAAGCTCTTGGTTTCACGATATTTTGAGGAAATAATATTTGAAAAAATCTGACGAAAATCGAATTGATTTATTGTACAGGTGCTATGGAAAGTTACCATTGCTTTTAAGTACAGTTTACAAAGAGGAAAATATCACCATTTGGTTACGCCCAATCCCATAAACCTACACATACACACACTTACATAGCACGCATACATACTGTCACTGTTTGGAATTGGTATTAATATTGTTGCAAGTTCCTTTTCCTACCCATCCCTTTTTGCCAATCCGCCAATATTATTCAGTCTGCAATATACTCCCGCCGCATATAGCTATTTTTGTGCTTCCGCTCTCGGTTAATCCGCTATAAGTAACTCCGCTGTGTACTATAAAAATAACGAACATTCACTCCTATTGTGATTGTACCTCTTGGATGAGAAAGAAATCATACAAGTGCATTGCCAGCCTACAAGTTTTATCCTTTTCCGGTGAGTCCTCTCCTTTCTATGCAACATATGTTTTATCATTTTTAAGCAGTGATAGTAACACAAAATCAAGGTCCTTCGCCAGTCATTCTTTGACACAAATACATAAATCCACTCTCACAAAATAAAATACCATTCACCATTCAAATAAATATTACTTTGACTCTCAAGGTTTAACATCTTCAACGTTATTATTTTCTTTATTCATTACTTAGTGTATTGAATGTGCTTCTATCGGATGCCGACATCAGCTTCCATGCCAGCGTGGAAGGGACGTATATCGGTACAGTTTATAAAGAGAAAAATATCACCATTAAATAATTCTTTGATTCTCAAGGAATTACGTCTTCAACGTTATGTAGTGTATTGAAAGAGCTTCTGTCGGTTGCCAACAGATGCCAATGTGGGTTACAAGGTTAGTTTACAATTTGGGAGGCGGGTATGAGTACCGTCGCCCAGGGAACCATCTATTGGATAAACAACACACCTGTCACAGGTCACCCCAAGAATTTCGCTACGTTTGGTGACTTAGCAGGGGTGCCCAGCTTCATGGGGTAAGGTTTGCTAGATTTGGCGGACAATGCGCTTGTTCACCTACTGCGTGGCATGCCGGATCGGGAGAGAATGGTTGAGGAGTCCCTTTGACTTCTCCAGCCGTACTCTCTCGGAACATGGCCTTGCACCGCAGTGGTAGGGATGGATTCATACGTCTGTCACTCTTGGACACACTGACCAGAACCCAGAACTTCCCAGAACTTCCACTCATTCCTTTTCTAAAAACACCCTCCACACAGCATCCCCAAGAATGACGTAGTCAAACAAAAGTGACCCCCTGTATGGAGCTAATGTAAAAAAAACAGCAGATTCAATTAGCAGCCAGTATAGATAGTTCGTGTTACCAGTATTATAATCATTGTAAATACGTAAACTCATAAAAAAACCAGTTCGTATCAAGGACCTATTATTATTAGTACCCCCACAGAACAAACAGTGCTTGATCGTAAATGACACAAACACCACAAATGCTTTTATTTTTAATTTCCTTAAGCTGTGTTATACAATATTTTTGCATCACTCCCTCTTTTGTAAAAAAGTTAGCTCGCTGGCTCTGAGCCCAGCGGTCGCAAGATAAAATACGCAGTGGGAAAAACGTCGCACGTTAAAATGGAAGTTTGTCGGTACCCGCTACGAGTATGAGCACCGAACTTGATTGGAACCGTTTAATAAATAATTTTAAATTAGAACAGTCTGCGATACAAATTTGAATGGAAACAAATGTTCCATTTAGCCCAACCCCCAACGTTTCATCTCACTTACGCTTGTCTGAAATCGTAATCTCCATCCCATTTGAATTTCGAAAGCACAGTTTTATGGATTTATAGGCCCAAATTGAGCCTATAAATGGAGCAAAATACACGCTTTATGGTAATTCTTGTGTTATTATTTATCCTTATTTTGGAACTATGAAACATATTCCATTATTTAAGGACTGCAAGTGAAGTAAAATATCACATAAAATAAACACTTTGTGACTTGACATAATACAAAATGAAATAAGTTCGTAGTTAAAAAACCACTATATTTTAATTAATATTCGTCGAGCGGTTTCGGTTGTACTCCAACTTCTCCAGGAAAATAAACTAAATTATAGTACAGAGAAAGTTAATTAATTTTTGAGGTAAACATTATAGAAAGAAAGAGGGAGATAACAAATTGTGTTTTTACGCCTGGCAAAAAAACTGCGAAAAAAACGCTAGGTAGATTGAAGATTTAATAAAAAAATGTCTAAAATGTGTATGCCAGTGTCAAATATTAAAATATAAAAAAAATGCTGTTACATTTGGTACGAAGTCACTGAGAGATAATATTTTTGTATCGTGACTTAAAAATCGTCCCTAATAGCCTGTTGAACCCTGTCCTAGTGGGGTCGTGTTAATGAATATAGAAGATGATGATAATGGAAAAGCAGAACCAGAAGGGAAAAGCCGAATAATGGCAGTGATAAAAGGTTGTATAACACACAGGAGGGGTGGTAGTGCATGGTAAAAAGTAATGTGATTTTCGTTTTTCCAATACGTATAAAGCTCATAACCTCGTATTCAAAGTGCTGTTTTTACACCAAAATACGGTTCTTGAATAGAAATCCGGATGTTGTGGGTTCAAATCTTGGCACGCACAACAAAATTTCTAATTGATTTATTTTTTGTTCCACAATTAATTCATTAAAAATAATAACAGTATATTTGCGGCATAGTCCATGGTGGTAGATACTTTCATAAATATTCTTATAGAAAGACCACCAATCAAAATTTAACACCAATTATTTGAAATTGTTTTATACATGTTCAGTGACCAAATTAGCTGCTGAAAACCAGCTGCTTTCCAGGAGAAATCCTGAATTGTAGCTGAGCAGTGACCTTTTCATCAATAGAATCAATGATAGAAGAAAAATGTATATTGTAACAAAAAAATATATCTATTGATGAATAAACGTAAAAAGAATAATGTAATAATCTGAATAGCCAGATACTTTCCGACCTTCCCTTTCCCTATATCCATCGCCTCCCTACTAACAGTCTCACGAAATTCCCCAATTTGAGTTGCCATAATAACACTGGCTTAAGACAGTTGGGTGCAATTTGCACTGTTGGGGACACAAAGAGATACCCGCGAAGCGAAAAAATGGGGAGAATCAAGGATTGCCGACTTAGCGTCCGCAACCCGAATTTGTACCGATTTCTTACATATCTCCCTTAAACACGTTAAGTTTTAAAGCTCTTAAAAAATATGTGTTATTCTTGAAGATAATATCTAGACATTGCCCGCGCCGAAACGCAAAATATATAAAATTCCCTCGATAGAAAAAAATCGTAAAGTAAGCTCCAAAAATTATTATAAACACGTTTGTTTCAGTTATTTTACAAGTTATATGTATGAAAAAATTCACAGTGTTTCTTTAAGTGTTGTTTCAGATAATGCCCGCAAGACTTTTGCTCTATTTTAAACGAGTCGTGTTTCATTAAACATTTTCGCAATTTTCGCATCGATTTTGTCACTGTAAATGTTAGCGCTCTGCTCTAACATTCGTAATTTCATATCTCTCCATCTTCTTCTTATCGGGCCCGGTTGCGGAGCTTTTACCTGTTTTCTTACTTCGCTAAATTTCGTTTGAATTTCGTTCGACCTCATGATGGTTTTTTATCTGTTTTCACGCGGTTGAACGTAATCACGTAAACACGGCTCCGTAATCAATACTTACAATATGTGTTGACAGGACAATTATTACTTTTCAACTGAACACTGTGACACATGATTGTAGGTAGACCGCATAAGGTAGTATAGGTAGGAAAACAGAATATTTGTAGGTAGTAATAACAATTTTGGAGAAGGTACAAGGATGAATGCTAGGTACTAACACTTCCGCCCACCTAATTTGACCAATAATAATCTGGTGCAAAATTATTTTATTTTTTAAATCTCATTTTGAGATGTATATAATGCTATTTTTAAGTGTGCAAAATTTCATCATTCCACGTTGAGCTCGGCTATTCTAAAAAATACTTTATTGTTCAATCAATAAAAAAATAAAAAAATTAGGTACCTGCTTACTACTATTTTAAACTTTTTTCACGGTGTTTAGTTCTGAAACAGCTTAACAACTGAAACCCATTTTCGCAAGTCCTTGCATTGTTATAGTCTCCCTTTGTTCCTCTCCTTCCTTGAGGGCCCCTACTTACTCACTACAAGAAGAGGAACGTGTTGCATACAAAGATATCTTTTTTTGGAAAAATTCGGCCAAAAATTTCTAGAAAAACTGCAATCACCATATACAATTCAATTATTGCTCCACACTTCAACTACTGCTCAAGTATACTTTTCCTATGTAACGAAAGAGAACAAAATAAGTTACAAATTCTCCAAAACAGGGCAATTAGAATAATTCTTCGACGAAACAGATTTTCAAAAATAATTAAAATGTGAAAGGAACTAAATTGGTTGACCGTGAAACAGATGCTGACCTTGAACACGATGGTATTTATCCACAAAATATTGAACAATACGTTAGCAAAATACTCCTCAAATAAAATTGTATACAATAAAGACATTCACAGATATAACACAAGGACGTGCAAGGAAATTAGGCTACAAAAAAAGGACAAAGTGAATACGCAGAACAGTCTACTGTACAAGGGAATGAAATTGTATAATACACTACCAGAAACTTTAAAGTCCACACCAATTGGAAAGTTCAAGATGTATTGTAGGAGCTACGTAAAACTTGAAAAAATATAGTGAATATGAAATATTATAATCAATTAGAAATTTGTAAACTTAAATGTACAAATTACTAAAATAAAAATTATTATTATTATACCTACTTGGTACACATACACAATATCGCACAAAAATCGAAATTTACCCACGTTAATCAGTTACACACCTTATTATTGAAATTTCGCTTGAAAGTTCAAGTAAAATACTAATTAATTTATTAAAAAGTGACGGTAAACTATGACCACCTTTGTGCCATCATCGTGGAAGTGCAACCAGCACCAAGATTGGCCCATGACAACATATTATTACAAGATTGGCCCATTACCAGAGTTAAGTTAGCCTCTCAGAAACTGGGCGTACTGTACACTGTACTGTACAGGGCCCGCAGATATTTTAATAGTACACAATTCCTAACCCTGTACAAATTGCAAGTGCGCCCCACGGTTGAATTTGGCAGCCACCTCTGGTCTGGAGCTCCAAAATACTTAAAAAAACCTTGACTCTGTGCAGAAACGGGCGGTCCATTTAATAGATTCTCCCATCTTAACAGACGGACTGAAATCTTTAGAGCACAGGCGTCAGGTGGGATTGCTGTCCTTGTTCTACCGGTATTACAATGGAAGATGCTCCGAGGAACTAGTGTCATTGATCCCTTCGGCACCGGTGCATAGTCAGGAAATACGCCAAACACGCGCCCAACATTTGTACACGGTTGAAATTAGTCACATGAGAACGGGTCGTTTCTATGACTCGCTCTTGAGTTCAACGGCTCGGCTGTGGAACCTCCCTCCTACAACATGGGTCACTTCAAGGCCCATGTTCACTCCTTCCTTTCCTCAAAAAGACCCTCCACACAGCATCTTCAAAGATGACATAGGCCCTGTGGGAAGTTATTTTCCTCAGGGCCTCCTGTGTGGAATGTAAAAAAAAAAAAACTCAGCAAGGTAGGGACTTAACCCATGACAAGATTGGCCCATAACCCAGCAAGGTAGGGACTTATTCCTTTCCAATTGCCATTTCCTGTGAATTGACTTTAGAAAAACGCTGTCAATTCGTTCTCATGTGACTAATGTCAACCGTATACAAATGTTGGGCGCGTGTTTGGCGTGTTTCCCGACTGTGCACCGGTGCCGAGGGGATCAAAGACGCTAGTTCCTCGGAGCATCTTCCATTGTAATACCGGTAGAACAAGGACAGCATTCCCACCTGACGCCTGTGCTCTAAAGATTGCAGTCCGTCTGTTAAGATGGGAGAATCTATCAAACGGACCTCCCGTTTCTGCACAGAGTCAAGGGTTTTTTTTAAGTATTTTGGAGCTCCAGAACAGAGGTGGCTGCCAAATTCAACCGTGGGGCGCACTTATTATAATATAATGAAAATCAAATAACTTTGCTTAAACCACTATAATATAATTAATTTAAATTGACATCTGATGAAGATAACATTGTTATGGAAACATGTTGATATTGTTAATTATATAGTGTTTTAAATAAAGTTATTTTATTTTAATTATATTAATAATGATACCACAAAGTTATTTTGCTAAGTTTGCAGGAGTGAATAAATAATATTTTAGCTATGTTTAAAGTAACTACTTTAAATAACATAACTTGTTTCCACCTATCATCCTATGATCATGAACTCGGTGGACATTATCGATGGACCAATTTTTATCAATTCAATTAACTTCAGCGAAAACCTTTTAAAACCTTTTGGAATAAAGTGAGACGAGCGTACCAAATTAAATAAAAACCTCAAAAGGCGAGCCATCTGTAATAATACGGGAGCTTTTTGTGTAATAACTCGGGTTTTATGGTTTTTTTTATGGAAAATCTAAATCTTTTCGGTCAATCTTACTCAAGATGATTAGAAATGTATTCTTTGAATTTTATTGAAGATGATGACTTCTTTTGTAATACTTTAGATATAATATAATAAAAATGATCGTTTTCTTCATGATGATAAATTGAGACAAAAGATACTTTGACTTTACGAGGCACAGTTTTGGAATTTCGTAGAAAAGTGGCTAGGGCTATACTAACCAACATATGTCATAAGGGCTTGAAAAATTTATAGCTAAGGGTTGGAAATGTCCTGATGAGATTCAGATTTTCGTCAGATTTCGGTTAATTTATTTTTATTTATTTATTTGTTTTTTACGCCTTGATGGCTTTTACATGTGAGGTAAATTGTACAGGAGCATTATAACAAGTATGTAGCATCATAAGTATAAAGTAAATAAAATTAAGACCTACCTCCAAAATTTGACACTTGCTTTATTCACGCTCCGCAAATAAATAGAATTCAAACAGTTAAGAGTGAACCGCACTCCTTTACAAGTGATATAATCACAACAGTGACTTTCATTTAACTAAATTAAATAACTAATTGTGTGTACAAGTGCTTTTAAATATAAAAATAAAAATAGTACAAAAATAAGTTGGAAGTTATTGGAAGTGATAAACGCAAACGTCAAACAAGTGCAACAATACAATTGTTCATAAATTCATAAAATCAGAAGTATATAAAAGTGAATTTCTTCACTTCGCATAACAGATCAGTAGTAGCGTGGGTTAATTCGCCGCCATCTCGTGAATTCACCGGCCGCTAGTTCCGGCCCGAGTTCGATCCTCACACCGGGGAATAGAATTATCGAAATTCTTTTTTATTAATTTTTTTTATCAAAACGGGAGAAAAGAAAATCATTTCTTAGCCCTTTCCACTCCAAGCCTTTTTTTATATTTATTTTTTTTTATTCTTTGTTTCTTGGTTTTATTTCACCAGCTCCACGACGAAATTGTGTATTCAAGTTTTGTTACTTTTTATAAATAAAATTGATAATTGATTATATACCACCAATAAAAGTTTTTTGTCTGTAAAGAACTATATGTAATTACTATAATATAATTAGCTGAAAGTTTAAAATACTTTTAAACTATTTACTTAAAACTGTTTGGCACCACTGTGTATCGAATCCGACGAAGTCCCATATGTACTTCCCGGCAATAAACCATGGTAACAATAATTATAATTTAGTATTCGCTGGACTGAAACATGAACAACTTTACAATATACTACATACTTAATGCACAGCTGTACAATGTAATTCGCCGGACTTGAAGAATAACGCCCAACATTTAATTGTACAAAAATTGGTGTTAAATAATGTAGATTTTCAACATAAAAATCCTTACTCATGTGCTTACCATATAGTACTCACTTGGATTTTATACTCGTAACTCTTTTAAATTAAATTCTTTTATACTATTTTGTATTCTATAATATTCTTTAATATTATATTATTTTATGTATATATTTTCTTAATACTCTCACACATTCTTTATATTGCATATTATGTTAATTTACTGTATAAAAAATCGACCACCACAACACGGGCATGAGCCTAGCATGGTGGTCGAAAAATCCCCAACTTTTGTAAAAAAAATTTCAATGAATAAATAAACTTTAAAAAAAAATAATAATAAACAGAGCATGGAAGACATAAGTAGGTATCAGTATTCGATAAGTACATTGTTAACAAAGGAGTTCAACCAGCAGATTCGTATTTGGGCTCAGGCTAAAGTAGATTCAATAATTATTGTCATAATGAAATATCAAAATGACGCGACCGCGACGCTTCTCGTGAATGTCTTGTGCATATGTTGATGAAAGTTCAATGAGGCGGACGTGGCGCCATCCGTCATTCAATAGCATAAATAATTTTGTTCTGTTTGAAATACGAAAGACGTTTAAATTTGTTCAAAGAAAGATACTAAAATCGCGATTAAAAAATGAGAGGGTGGGAGTAGGAAGGTAAACATTTGGGGTTGTAGGTATTATTTGAAGCCAAATAAATAAAAAGAAGAAAAAAAAATTGTCAAAAAAATAGATTTTTTTTTCTGGATAGGGAAACCCTATTCACCTAGCGGTATGAAATATACTTTAAATCCTATTCTCATACCTACCAAATTTACGTTGAAAAAATCATAAAAATCGGTCAAGCCGTTTCGGAGGAGTTCGACCACAAACACCGTGACATGAGATTTTTGTATATGTAAAGTGGAAAATGTGAGCAACAAATTAAAAAAACTAACCTATTTTTTCAAAACAATAAGAAACATTTTAAATAAAGAACAACTAATTAAAAGCTACTATGCCTTAGCCCAATCTCAACTACAATATAGTCTTATCGGATGGGGAAGCTCATGCGATTCCACTATAAAACCAGTCCTCATTGCACAAAGGGCAATCTAAAAATTTTACTCAGAGTCCCCATCAGAACTTGTGAACAGAATTAATGTCACTGAAACAATTATATACAAAAGATATTCTAATGTGCGCATTCAAAAATCAGGATAACTTTACACAGACAAACTCGGACCGATTCACAAGATCTACATTACATAATACATTCTACCAACCTACAACTAAAACGACTTTTGGACAAAGAAATATGGAATACTTCTCTATAAAATTATTTAATTTACTCCCTCTTGCAATGAAAACCATAAAAAAAATAACCGCCTTCAAAAGAAGAATAAAAATATGGATTATGGACATGGGAAGGAAGAAGATAGATTCAATTTTGCAACCTAACAAAGAATAATGCTTGTTTTGTACTTTCTTTTAGATCTAACTTCGTAATTTTTTTTGGTAATATTCTAACATAGGTATTTACTTGTAATTCAAATAATAAAACTTGTACAATGTGTCCTTAGAACGGGGTACCCCAGTAAGGACACATTTTCTCTAAAAAACTGTAAAATAAATAAATGTATAAGATTATTTCAAAAGTTCAAAAGCGTAGGCCAAGCGCTTTACATTAATGGAAGTGCGGCCTATCCAATAATCTCACAATCACATTTTGATGTGTTGAAATCGACAAATTTAACCATTGCTCTTTCTAAACAATTAAAGCATTAAGCAGGTGTGCAGGGTCCCAGGGTCTGGTCTCCAGACAGTCTTCTGTCTGTTGTTAGTTGAGCAGGTATAGTAGACTTCTTCGTTTTCCAAACCCAAGGGGTTCCGTACAGAGAGGTTATGATTTGTTTTGAAGTTAGCCTTTTTGTAAGTAAAAACCCTTAAGATTTGCTTGGATATTGTGGTAACTTTTAATCAGATGAATAGCAAGTTTACAGAGTTTAATTCTAATCTGGGCACTGGGGTTTCAATTTGTAGAATGAGTTGCAAAAAATTAAATTAAGAATTTATAACCGAAAGAGAAAGCTGTCAGATGACCACAGACACAAGAGCGCGTAGACAAAAATGCGTAATTAATAAAAAGTGACACACACGTCAAAATTATGTGTAAAAGAGGGTATACATGAAAGTAAAGAAAAATGATAAAATGGTGCTAAATGATTTTATATATTGGACATAGCACAACATAACACACAACAACAGGCACTTCTAACATTTACCTCCATGTGTATAAGCAGGTATATAATAAACATTTTTTTTTATAAAAATGTAAATACGTTTTTCAAAAAAAAGGAGGCCAAAAATTAGGAAACCATGATGTTTACTTTAAAATCGTCTTCTTCCTAGCTAGCTTTATAAATTCTAGCCTTTATATTATTCTGATTTATGAGCTGTATTATTGTAAAGTTTCATTAAAATCCATTCAGTAGTTTTTGCGTGAAAGAGTAAAAATCACATACATCCATACATAATATAGCGTTTATAATATACTAGCAGACCCGGCCACACGTTGCTGTGGCTAACGAAACACAACGCCATTACCCAACCTTCATAAAATCCACACCACCCGCTTGCCAGCTGCCCGCTGCCTGAATTGAATATTTTAATTTCTCGACTTTTCTCTACCACAATAAGCATGTTTTTATACATATAAACCTTCCTCTTGAATCACTATATATATTGGTGAAAACCGCATGAACATCCGTTGCGTAGTTTAAAAAATCTATACGCACATACATTTTGAGCGACTTCATCAAATAAAATAATTCAAATCAAATACCTACTTACTCTAGGACATCTATTTTCCAATTTCTTCCGTAGAACGAATTTCAAAAGTGACTATAGTACGGCCCGCCAGCCGTTTTAAATCGCACAAAAATATGTTTTCTTTGAATTTCTCGGCTTTTCTCTAATAAAATTTACATGTATTATACATATAAACATTCCTCTTCAATCACTCTATCTATTGGTGAAAACCGCATGAAAATTCGTTGCGTAGTTTAAAAGATTAACGCGCATATACATTTTGAGCGACTTCATTTTATACTATGTAATGAAATAAGATTAAGTTTGACTCCCGAATTCACGATGTATCTACAGATAAATCTTCATAGATAATAAAAACATTTATCGTAATATAAAACAAAAATTAGTCGTACATAATATACCAGTATGTGAATAATATTTCAACTGATCTCATTAATCTCACTAATTTAATAATAACAAAATTATTGGTAATATTTTACTCTCCTTAAATATTTCAATATTACTACTTACACGTTAAAAAGGGTAATTAGTGATATTTTGTGAAAATTGTACGACAGGCAAATCGGTGATATTGATTTTGGTCATATTCAAACATATAACCCATTTTATTGACTATCCACATTCAACACACACGAAAATCGACCAGAAAATAGCAAAAAATAAAAATAAAAATTTAACACATTATTTTATTTTTTTCTCCAGACAAGTCGCAAAATTTCACTTACATCCTATTTATTGACTTAAAACCCCCTTCAAGACGCATAAGTTGAGATAACTGTCTTCTTTACGTAAGTAATTCTGATATAAGGAATTTATAACAGGACGTTAAGGGTACATTTTAATGGGTACTTTATGAGATTACAAACTTACAATTACTTACAAGTGTAAAGGAAGGAGTTAAAGTGTGATATTTTTTACCTGATAACAAGTCTCAAATGACTTAGTTAGGGGAACACTGCAGTAATAAATCTAAAAAATATATGACATTACAACCTTTTAAACAAATTAACATCAAGAGTCTGAAGATTACAAAAGTTCTTTTTAAATTCTCATTAATAGTTCTCACGTCTTGGAAGTTTATTAAAAAGAATATTTGAAAGTTTCGTCATTTAAATTCTAAATATCTGCTCTCTCTTGTGGAATGGTAAAGAAATAAAGTTTTTCATACCATTTCGCAAGCATTTAAGTACTAAGAAAAAGTTTTACACCGTCTTCACAAAAACTATTGAAAAGGGTTGACAATTCCCGTATTAAATTGAACACAGAAGTTTATTCTGACTTACTACTTTATGTGAATACCACACGAGAGTCCCAACTGCTCCCAACTAGACGGACTTGTAATCAGAAGGTTGCATGTTCAAATTACGTCGGGGTCACCAATTTGGGTATATTGACCTTACCAGATATCAGTACTTCCATAAGTATTAGGATTCCATAGGATTAAGATTAGAGCGAGGCAATTACTTGTGTGCTGAAATTGAACACACTCTAAACCTTTCTCTTTTAGAAGACCGTCGGAAAAAATTTGATCTCATTTGTTTCTTCAAAATTATTATCTGTTTAATTGATTCATCTACATTACTACAACTCATCACATTCAATATACCTTCTCGTAGACTCAGAAATAAAGACCTGCTTTTCCTCAATCAGCACTTGACTAATTATGGTTATAACTCACCACTGTCCAGAATGTGTAGAATGGTCAATTCACGTCAAGACCTTAATTTTTTGGTATTAGCTTAAATGATTTCTGTCGCTCTTTAATCAATTGAAGATATTTTATATTTACCCTAATTTTTACAAGTCTTGACGTGACTTGACACTTCTATTTTCTCTGTTTGTCTTTGCTGTCGTGTACCATTCTCATCCTTACAATGTTTATTTCTAAATTTCGTGATACTCTGTTGTAAAATGGACGTAAGTCCGTTAATCAATAAATAATAATAATAATAATTTTTATTTTAGTAATTTGTACATTTAAGTTTACAAATTTCTAATTGATTATAATATTTCATATTCACTATATTTTTTTCAAGTTTTATGTAGCTCCTACAATACATCTTGAACTTTCCAATTGGTGTGGACTTTAAAGTTTCTGGTAGTGTGTTATACAACTTCATTCCCTTGTACAGTAGACTGTTCTGCGTATTCGCTTTGTCCTTTTTTTGTAGCCTAATTTCCTTGCACGTCCTGGTGTTATATCTGTGAATGTCTTTATTGTATACAATTTTATTTGAGAAGTATTTTGGTAACGTGTTGTTCAATATTTTGTGGATAAATACCATCGTGTTCAAGGTCAGCATCTGTTTCACGGTCAACCAATTTAGTTCCTTTAACATTTTAATAATTTTTGAAAATCTGTTTCGTCGAAGAATTATTCTCATTGCCCTGTTTTGGAGAATTTGTAACTTATTTTGTTCTCTTTCGTTACATAGGAAAAGTATACTTGAGCAGTAGTTGAAGTGTAGAGCAATAATTGAATTGTATATGGTGATTGCAATTTTTGTAGAAATTTTTGGCCAAATTCTTCCAAAAAAAAGATATCTTTTTGCCAATTTTCTTTTGGGTGTATTCAGCATGTCTATTGAAGTTTAGTTTGGAATCAAATATAACTCCTAAGTATTTCATTTCAGTAACATTTTCAATAATTTCACCATCAATTTTAATTTTGCTTTCACTGGATGTCTTCTTGTATCCAATCACCATACATTTTGTTTTTTTTTTGTATTTAATTTAAGCTTATATATTTTTAGCCATCTTGATACATCATTTAGTTCATTATTTAAAATGTGTATTAGTTCTTCATAGTTATCTCCAATCAAGTATATTAGTGTATCATCGGCAAATAGTCGTACTTTGCATTTTGAAAATATTTTCACCACGTCATTTATATAGAGTATGAACAATAGAGGTCCAAGGACCGATCCCTGTGGTACTCCTAACTTATTTTCCATTGGTTTTGAAAATTGATTATTTATTTTTGTTATAATAAATGTTATAATAAATAAATAAGTGTGTCACGCGAATTTGATAAATGGTAAGAATGCATTAATTTAACAGATCCACTTTTTATTTTAATAGTCAAACACAATTAACGCGACACAACATTAAATCTCAGAAGGTTGCGAGGCTAAATTTGACAGCTGGACATGCAAGGACACTTCGGACGGGAATGATTTTGCAGTAGTAATTGGGAATACAACACGTCTGTCCGGTGTGACCAGCGTACACATTGCCAATATTAAACAGTACCTTGGCACAAGACTATCGATAGGGCTCTCAGAGTATATTGTTACTCTGAGATAGGGCTCCATCGAAGTACAGGGGTCGTAGATACTTTAATAGTATCTATACGACCATTGAAACTGTACAAAGCGGAAGTAAATTCTCCCCGCTGTTGAATTTGGGCCCGAAATAATGAAAAAAAAACAATTATTATCTTCTTCTAATAGTGCAAAGTTATTTTGTGGTAACATTTTAAATTCAAATTAATAGATAACTTTGTATTAATCACTTAATTATATTGCCCCTTATCTCCTACACATTATTTTCTTTAAAATTTAATTATTGTTTATATCTATTATTTTTCTCTATTACCTTTGTATGTCTATTTTTGAAATTAGTTCTGTTCTGACGAAACATGTCGGTTTTTGTAAATAATTAAGTGGTTAATACAAAGTTATCTATTAATTTGAATTATTATCTTTTTTTTTACAGGAGAGAGGCCCTGAGGAAAATAATTTCCCTCAAGGCCTATGTCATCTATGGGGATGCTGTGTGAAGGTGGCTAAGGAAAGGAAGGCGAGGAAGTCCTCGAAATGAAAAGGGCATGAGGGGTGGGTAGGAATCTAGGGATCAGTATGTTCAGGAGTGACGGATCCACGAATCCATTCCTCCCGCTGCAGTGTAAAACCAGCTACTTGAACACACCTCACCCGATGAGCCCGGGCACCCCTACTAAGTCACCAAACGTAGCAAACCACTTGAAGTGACCTATGGCAGAGGTGTTGGTTTTCCAATAAATGGTATCCGGGCGGCGGTGCCCATATCTGCCTCCCAAGTTGAAAATATCTACCCCAGTTCAAGTATATCACGCTTCACAGTTAGCTGAGAAGTTATAATCATTATTTTAGTAAGCTTTTATTTAATTTGGGATGCGGAAATGGGTACCGCCGCCCCGGAAACCATTTATTGGATAACTTACACCTCTGCCATAGGTCATCCTAAGTGGTTCGCTCCGTTTGGTGACTTAGCAGAGAGACCCTCTGTGTGGCGGGCCAGATCAAGAGAGATCAAGGTTTAGGGAGGATCTTTGACCTCTCCAGCCGTACTCTCTCAACCCATCACCTTGCACCGCAGTTGAAGGGATAGATTCATATATCCGTCACTCCTGGACACACTGACCCCCAGATTCCTACCCACGCCTCACACCTCTTTTTTTCTAAGAAATGTATTAATAAAAGAATACCGAATATACTATGATGTCAATAAGTTCCCTTAGATACGACGTGAATTAAATTCTCTCGGCTCGCCGAGTCCTCCATCGTTTCGCGATTATCACGAACACCATTTTTCGCTAATGGTGTCAGTAAGAGATCTTCAAGTATTGTCAGGTTATTTAACCTTATCCCTGAAAACTTAAAAACGTTGAGTCAACCCCATTCCTTTAAAAAACAAATAACGAAATGAATCCTTACACATGGAATACATTACAATTTTAACACCCATTCACTTTACACTCTATCAATTTAATCACCTTTCAGACAAAACATAATATATCTCTATTTTCTAAATTAGCGGCATTGTATGTACAAGATTAATTAGTGTGATCTATATCTAACAACTCCTCAAATTTCTCATTTTATAATAATTCTCTAACTTCTCCATCTTCTTCTTGTAACGCAATCTAACCATAAGTTTATCATTTTCTTATTATAGAAGATCTGTGTGCATAGTATTAAGAGCAGGCATAACATAATATATCTTTATTTACTATCTAAGCAGCATTATATGTATAAGACTGATTACTGTGAACTATATATCAATAATTCCTTAATATACTTATAATATGTTGATAGGTTTAATTCCTTTTTATTAATTTCTAAATAAAACACTTGTGTTGCAAAGTTTTTTTTAACTTAGAAACGACATTTATGTTTATTAATATCACTTTGAATGGTTTTTTTCTAACAATCAAATAATAGAATAACAAAACAAATGACAATCGATGATTGCATTCTAATTGACATTATAGGATTCAAATTTAAAGGGAATATATTTCCTTTACATCTCCCCCCCCCCGCGGGAAAGAAAATTATTGCAAAAATTTTCATTCATCTTCGATATCCTCTTCATGGTTCATCAATGCAGGTGCTGGAATTAATTTCGAGATGTGGAAAAAATTTGATTCTAATTTTTTTCGACCAGTATTTATCTTGTAAATTGAGTTTGATAATTTTTCTATTATTTTGTAGGGTCCGATTCTCAATTCGTCGAGCTTCTTCCTGTTAAGTTTGTTTCCATTCTCCACAAAAACAGTATCACCAACTTTGAAGTTAATATGTCTCCTGGTTTTATCGTAAATCATCTTGTTGTAATTATGTGACTTTATAGTATTTTCCAGAGCTTTTTTTCTGTCTTGAATCAAATCGATGTCAGTCTTCTTAAGTTTTAACTCATTTGGCAAAATCGTAACATCTGTGCCGTTAAGTAGGTACTGAGGCGCATAACCAGTGACAGTGTGCTCCGTTTCATTATAGTTTTTTACACAATTACGGGCTATAGTTGTCCAAGCCACTTTTAAGTCATTTTCGTTGATTTTGCATCTAATTTTATTGACTAGCGTTTGATTTAATCTTTCATTTAATCCATTTGAGAAAGGCGAGTTTACTGCAGTAAAAATGATTGGAATATTTTTTTCATCCAAAAATTTTTTGAATTCTCTAGAATTAAGACCCGGATATTGGTCTGATAGTATCATGCCAATGTCATTAGTTTCTGTGGAGTTTAAGAGTTTGATGAAATCGTTGGTATTTTGAGTTTTTGACGTCAAAATATATGCAAACCTCGTGAAATGATCTGATAGCAGGTGCAAGTATCTCTTTGTTGACCGTGAACCCCCAAAACCACCTATCGTATCAATAGAACATATTTCAAAAGGTTTTGTTGCGGGACCCAAGTAGGACATCAATCCATATTTATTTTGACCTCTTGATTTGTTCTTTAAACATACTGCACAACTTTCGCAAGTTCTCTTTATATTGTTTGTCATGTTTTCTGATGTGTACCATGAGCTTATCATTTTTTGCATTTGATTAATTCCTATGTGACCTAGGTCTGTGTGAACATTTTTGATAAAATCTATGCTGAATTTTTCTGATAGAATTATTTTTTCTTTTTTTTTACTTTCTTGTAATAAACATTATTCTTCGATATCAATTTATCTTTTCTGCACTGTATCTTCTCATTTTTGACCTGATCTTTTAAGATATCTTCTAATTTTATTAAGTTGACAACTTTTAATTGCTCATCTTGGTTCTCATCTGGTTCTAAGACTGGGTTTCTGCTTAGACAATCAGCTTCAATATTGTACTTTCCTGGAGAATATTTAATTTGAAAATCATATTGGGATAAGTAATATGTTAAGTCACCAAGCTCTTCATCGGTTCTAGATTTGATATTCATATTTTCCAGCGGTTTGTGATCTGAATAAACTGTAAATGGTTTTCCTATCAACCAGTATTGCCAGTATCTCACTGCCTCTTTTATAGCTAAGCATTCTAAGTAAATTGCTTTTTTCTTTTTCTGTGCGCTGTTTAATTTTTTCGAAAAGTAAGCAACAGGTTTTTCTTTTCCATCAGATTGTGTCTGTTTTAAAATAGCTCCAACACCCTCTAGAGAAGCATCTGTATATATATTAATTGGTAAATCTTGATCAAAAATTTCCAAGATCGGTTGTGAGCATATTAGGTTTTTCATCGTTTCAAAAGCATTTTGGCATTTATCAGTCCAAATAAACTTTTGATTTTTCCTTAATAAATTATGCAAAGGATCTAGTATTATTGCACTCTTCGGAATGTACTCATGATAAAAGTTGATTTTTCCTAGAAATTGTCGCACATTCTTTTGTGTTTTTGGAATAGGAAAATTCTTTATTGAAATCAAATTATCCTTTACTGGCTTGACTGAATTATTCTGAATTATATGACCCAGATATTTTACCATATCTGA
This sequence comes from Limnephilus rhombicus, assembly GCA_929108145.2. NCBI lineage: Eukaryota > Metazoa > Arthropoda > Insecta > Trichoptera > Limnephilidae > Limnephilus > Limnephilus rhombicus. The sequence goes on from OV815293.1 coordinate 8,188,641, forward strand.
TGCAAATGTGCATTTTGTAAATTTTAATCTAAAACCTTCTGTTTTGATTGCATTCAGCAGCTTTGTCAGATGATCAATGTGTTCAGCAAAAGTTTTTGAAAAAATAAGAATGTCATCTATGTAATTGACAGCAAATTCGTTTAGTTTATATTTTCTCAATATATTGCTTAATATCCTCTGAAAAATTGCCGGAGAAGTCTTCAATCCAAAAGGCAGGCAGGTCCATTGATAATGTCCCTCCTGTGTTACAAATCCTGTTTTTTTTTTGTCTTCAATCCGCAATGGAATAGACCAAAAGGCTGAGTTTATATCCAGCGTTGAAAAAAATTTGCAATTTCTGGTCTTTGTCATTAGGTCTTCAATCAATGGAAATGGTTGAGCTTGAGGTATTACTATTTTATTTAAGTCTCTGAAGTCTATGCATAATCTGGATCTTTTGTTTTCTTCTTTTTTAAATGCTAGAGTGACCGGTGCAGCAAATGGACTGTACGACTCTTCTATCAGTTTATTGTCTAATAATTTTGCTATTTGCTCTTCTATTTCCTTTTTATCTTCTACACTGCATCTGTAAGGCCTCTTACTACAATATTTATCCACTAATAAGTCTATCTTCGCTTCATATCCATTGACAGTGCCAACATCATATTTACTCTTCGCGAACACTGATGTGTATTTGTCTATTAGTTCATTTATTTCTGTTTTTTGATCATTATTTAAATGATTCATTGTTATTTTAAAATCTTCTTCTTTAACATGTTCGTTAAAATTAATTCTGTGTTTTTCTATATGATTAAATTTAGTATTCGTTTTCATATCTGTAGAATATTTTTCTTTTTTATTTGTATTATTTAGGCAGAGTTTCTGTGATATTTGTAAGTCTTCACTTTGGATAAGTTTGAAGTCTTTTATCATGTCTAATCCAATCAAAAAATCATACTTGAAATTGTGTTCATCAATAATGTACACATCAACTTTATTCTCCAATTCAAAAATTTTTATGTTTAACGTTGTCAAACCACTCGTCTTTTTAACACCATTAATCGTTACTAAATTTGCTTCATTCAAATTGTTTCCTTTTCCTTTTAGTTTCAATAATTTAGAATTAATTAGAGAAACATTTGAACCTGAATCATAAATTCCGTATATTTTTAATTTATCATTTAGTAATAGTTTGACTTTTATTAATGGTGTTACTATTAGTTTTTTTGATCATTTTCATTTAATTCAGTTTCTATCACTGAATTGTTTACATGTTTAATGGCATTTCTCTTAAATTTTTCATCCTCTTTTGTTTTGAACCAGCATGTAGCTTCAGGGTGGTAACGAATGCCCTTATTCAATTTTTCACAAATTTTACATGGATTTTTACCCCCATTTTTATTATGTTCTGCATTTCCAAATGTTTTCTTATTCATAAATCTTTTTTTGTTGACCATATGTTCATAATTGTTTACTTCATTAAACAAATCTACAGTATCTTGTAATCCTTCTCTATCGATCTTGTTAAGTATGAATTCTGGTAGTCCGGAAGCAACAAGATCTATCAAAGTACCGGTGTCAATTGATCTTCTCACATCCAATAGAAGTTTTTCTTTTCTCATAGCATAATCCAACAGAGAACCATCTTTGTATCTAAATGATAGTGCGTATGTGACAGGGTTCCATCCTTTGTTTGCAAATGATTCACAGAATTTGTTTTTCCATGTTGACCACTCTGAGTTAATTGTTAGTTTTATAATCATGGAACTGTACCAGTCTATACAAGATTTATCCATGAACAATCTGAGTATTTCTATTTTTTTTCCATCCATGGTCACATCAAACCGCAAACATTCTTTTTCAAACACTTCCATCCACTGGCTTGCATTTGTATTTTTAGTGCAGAATTTTTCTATAACAAACTTCTCAGCAATGTTTTTTAAGCTCTGTTGCTTATCTTCCATTAACTTTTCAATTAATTTTCCTAATGCATCTTCTTTTTGATGTACTTGTAAACTTTTTTCGTCCAATTCTTCGAGGTATTGGTCTCCAAACTGTAGGTTTCCATCTTCGTCTACATATGTTTTTTTTAGTTCTTCTGTCATGGTTAACCAGACTCTTCTAACCTGGTATCTTTTTTTCAAACTATTTTTTATTTTTCCAAAAGCACTAGTTTTCATTATCTCCTCGTGATAGCTGGCGGATCGTAGCATTTCTGGTATTGTAAACACTTTTCCATCACTTGTGACTATTTTTGTAATGCTAATAATATTTGATCTGCCATCGCATCCAGGTAATAGCGTAAATTCGAATTGAATTTTCTCCATTTTTGGTTTAAAACGAAATGTCGTTTTATAATATGTTGAAAGGTTTAATTCCTTTTTATTGATTTCTAAATAAAACACTTGTGTTGCAAAGTTTTTTTTAACTAAGAAACGACATTTATGTTTATTAATATCACTTTGAATGGTTTTTTTCTAACAATCAAATAATAGAATAACAAAACAAATGACAATCGATGATTGCATTCTAATTGACATTATAGGATTCAAATTTAAAGGGAATATATTTCCTTTACATACTAATAATAACTTATATTATCCAATAATTTTTTAACTTCTTCACCTTATTCTTGTAATCCAATATAACTACATAAAATCTCTTATTGTAGGAGAATTTGTGTGCGTAGTATCAATTAGTGAAAAATTTCAACCTTATGAATGTATATCCGCAAACTGTAAACTTCACCCGCCATAACACAGGGTCATCCCTAGCATGGAGGGTTAAATATCATAAAAAACTATATTTACATTCGATAATTCATGTATTAAATAAATAAAATAAATAAATAAATTTGTAACCAAGAAACGTTTGTCTTTCTTTTGAAGTGACACTTCTATAGCCCCGTGATTGAAAGCGTAGTGTAACTTCTCTAGCCCCATTTGGAATTCAAATGAAACGGAAATGACGCATAACAGCACCTGCGAAGCATCAAACTCCTATCAGGGCTCCTATCGGTCTACGCTCATTGGCTGCTTTGATTACGACCTCACTTTTCAAGGCTCCGTGGTTCTTCATTGTTTGAGATTGTTTTGGTAAAGTTTCGCTCCTACCGCATGTGAAGTGCACTCGAATTTTTTTAAACTATCTGTTTGAAGCCAATTTGAGAAGGTGTTCTTGACCAAGCTGCGATTGGAAATGTTAACCAATATTAGTGAAATGAATTAGAAAATGTTAAGCGTGCTTTTGTGGTTTGGATTTCGGTGTATAACTTATGACCAATTTATACGAAGGATGATGGTAAAAAGAATTACGTAACGTTGGAAGTACACGTTGCAAAGTGAACCAATTCTACATCGTAAACCATATCACTTGTGGAAATGTAATACCATGATTGCGCATGAAACTAGGAATTTATGTATTACGGTAACCGGAACAAACAACACGAGAAAACAGAACAATGATAAAAATGAACAACGGTAAAAAAGAACGGATAAGAGATATGAACAGTGCTAAAACAGACGTTGAAAACGAAAACATTTTTTTGTTTTTGAAGTTTTTTTATATGAATACTTCAAGAGAGTCCCAGCTGCTCCGGTCTGGAGCCAGTGAGACTATTGCATCCCCAATTGGGGTATGAAAATAGTGGGGAGGGAAGGAGATGGAGATGGAGAAGAGGAAGAGAGTCGTTTTTTTTTACATGAATACGGCACAAGAGTCCCAACTGCTCCCGTCTGGAGCCAGTGGGACTATGGCATCCCCAATCGGGGTATGTTGCGAGGCTGAAGTTAGTAGGGAGGGGAAGGTGATAGGGAAGAAGAAGGTGGGGAAGTGGCTATTCAGATCTGGTCACCAAACACGGCAGAAGCCATTTCAAGCAACGTTTCAATTCTGAATGGTGGTCTTATACCGGGGCGATACTGAGAGCATCTTCCACTCAAGTGCCGCAAATATACTATACAGGGTGTTAAGGGACGTACTTGACTTACTTTAACCAGTGATTCCTGACATTATTTGGAGTAAAAAATGTAAATGAAATTTTGGTCTCTGGTGAAATTTTTGATGTTTTTTTTTTTTATTTTTTCTACAAAAACATAAAAAAATTGTAGTTGTTGAACAGTTGGAGGTGGCGTAAGGAGTTCGTCAGACACCCGGCTGAGTGACCAGTGACGACGTGCGGAAGAATTTTTTTTGTTGTTTGATTTTGAAGAAAAAAATTTTGAAAAAAAAAAAAGTCGTCAAAAAAAGTCACCGGAGACCAAAATTTCATTTACATTTTTTACTCCAAATAATATCAGGAATCACTGGTTAAAGTAAGTCAAGTACGTCCCTTAACACCCTGTATATTATTTAACACGAACTAATTGTGAAATAACACAAAAAGTAAAATAAAATTTATTTGCTCACAATGGTATTCAATCCCGCGACCTTCAGATTGCGAGTCAAGAGCCTTACCCATCGACCACGGAGACCGTCACGGAGTAATTGATATAAACTAAATAATAATAAAGGGAACAGTAGGCCCCCGCTTCCAAAAGTATTTTTGTAAGTAGATACTTAGATACAAGTACGTACATGCTTAATTATGTTCCATTGATTTATGTAGCATTTTGATTTTCAAATAAATAATTATGCAATATTTATCCAGGGCTTATTTATGTCTTCTTTGTGGATGTTGTAGGGAGGGTCTCTTACACGAAAGGGAGGAGTGAACCTTTTTTTCTGAAGAGACCCATATTGTATGAGGGAGGAAACACAGAGGCCATCAAATCGTTCTACAGCCGAGCCGTTGAACTCATGAACGTGTCGTAAAAATGACCCGTTCTCATGTGACAAATGTAAACCGTGTACATATGTTGTAAGCGCGTTTGGCGTATTTCCTGTGCACCGGTGCCGACGAAATCAGAGTCAGAATTCAGGTTCCTCTTTAAATTAGTGAAAATGTAAATATATTTTTTCTGCAATAAAAACTTTAAAAAAGTTAAACGGTTTTGAGTAAAATTTTCTCCAAACACACATTTTTCTTCTGTTTTTTGGTTGTCCGAATTCATCATATTTTTATTTCTCTAGTTGATTTTACCGTGATCTATTAAATATATATATATATATATATATATATTTTTTTTTTTTTTTTTATTATTTTAGCTTAGCGTTTTCAGTTTAATCGTGAAAATTAATGTATGTGGCATTATTAATGGATGTGGTATTATTTATGGATGTGGCATTATTAATGGATGTGGCATTATTAATGGATGTGGCATTCCGTTTCCACGAACTTTCTTTTGTTTTATAACGGTATTAAAATTAGTTTATTATACCATAAATGTATGTATGTGCATAAGAATATACATACCTACACATCTGAATAGATAACATAATTTTCTGTAAACAAATTTTCTTTGACATCCGTATTTTTTTTTAATATGAATACCGCACAAGAGTCCCAACTGCTCCCGTCTGGAGCCAGTGAGACTATGGTATCCCCAATAAGGAACTCCAGTGAAAAATATTCTGGCTTTAAAAAAATATGTTCATATAGACCAAGAAACGCTGATTCTGAATATATAAGTTTTATTTAATAATATTAAACGCAGAGTTTTTAAAAAATTATTAAAAAGTCCATTTTTAATCAGGTCGTAAAAACACGCCGTCAAGGTGACGTCACTATTCGACGTGTCGTGACGTCACCGTTAAGTCATCGTAAGGGAATGTATGATATGACACAAGCCATTATATTTATTTATTCGTTTATAAACATACTGTTTATATAGATTTAGTTGTTGTGTTTATTGAAACATTATTTAAGCCTAAATAATGTTTAAAAATAAAGTTATCTCTTATTAGTTTATCTCTCTTATTGAATATATTCAAAAACTACTGCTCAAAAAAATAGTAATGCTGCTTCTAGGGAGAATACTTCGAACAACGGAATTCAAAATGGCGGTAGTTGATCAGCTGATTGCCCGATTCTATACTAATTTTTCAGAAGTGATGACGTCACACGATTCACCATACATACGGTGGTTTTCGGGGGAACTTGAAAAATTAAAACTTTGACAATTATTTTAACTATTAAAACTAACTCTAAAAATAAAATTAAAAATGCAGTTATTTAAGTTAGAAGGTCATTCATTATTCATAAAAAAATAAAAAAAATGGACTGGAGTTCTCTATTGGGGTATGTTGTCAGGCTGAAGGTAGTGGGGAGGCTGAAGGTAGTAGGGAAGAGGAAAGTGAGGAAATGTAAAGGCAGGTTCTATTTTTAACAAATAATATCTGAAAGCATAGTCTAAAAAAACAGCAGGTGTTTCTCAGTGTTCTTTTTTGTATGTCTTGGAAGAAATATGAAAAATACTAAACCTAAATCTAAGGGGAATAGCTTCATATTAAATTGAGTCTCCGAGCAAAAGTTGATTTGAATGCCTTCAAACAAATGTATTTTCTGCTTTGATATTAAAATGTGGTTTGAAAATACGGCAGATGTGCAGTTGAATATACTCGTATTATTTACCATCTGAATCTTGTTTCTACCAGACAATATATCGTGGTTACATTATTTGTACTTTCCGTAAGGATTCCGCACCGGATCTGTTTTATTTATCTTTTTTGTACCCATTTATTTGTAATAATTTTAAAGACGTTAACGCACTTATTTTTGCAGATGGTCGTATGACTGTTATTCTCTCCTAGCAAATATGCGTAACTATGAGATTTTTCAAATTTAAAAAATCTGTTTTCATTCCATTACACGATTAAAATACATCAATCTCGAATCCATTTCAGATATTATTGTCTTTAGTGTAACTTTTGACATCAAATTTAGCTACCTACATATCACTCATTGAATATATTTTAAAGAATAACTTAAATATTTGGTTTTGTATTGAGAGTGGCCAAACTTTAAAACTTCTGTTCATATCATTAGTGATTAGTGAGGGGTCATGTTGAATATAACTTAACTATGTGGTCTCCTGAGTATTATTTTTCAGTGTTTTGTTTTGTTTCATGTTTGGTTTAGATTTATTATGAAGGGTTGTTTCACAGAATTTTAACAATTCATCAAATTTTGAAGTAAATATTAAAATTCTGTAAAAGTTCTATTCAAGTTCTATTATTATTATGCAAGTCCTGTGAAACTACTGGCCCATGATGAAATAATAACAGAACTTGAATAGAACTTTCACAGAACTTGAATTTTTAACTTTAAAATGAAATTTCATACAATTTTTTTAGAAAAAACCGTCCTTTATACTATTATCTTCCTCCACGATGATTAAGGAATAGTACTTTATTACTTACACGTGCCTAATTCAATCATCATTTTACATGACCATTTTTTATTTTATTTTTTATTAAGTTAAAAGAAATATAATATTTCGCTTTCTTAACTTAAGTACAGAGTATAGTAGTATACATATTATATAAAGTAGTGTATGGCAAAGTAGTAATATTTTTTATTTTGTTCTAACAATTTAAGTTTGAATGGTTTTTTTTAAAAGGTCTTTAGTCTTTATATTCTTCTCCATTTTTAGATTATCTGGAAGGAGATTAAATATGTGTACGCCCTCGTGGCCAATGCTTCTCCTGCCACTTTCAGTCTTGACAGTATTTGTGTACAATTTATATAATTTATATTTATACTTAAATCTGTATGACTATAATAATATGTGCCCATAAGAAAAAACCCAAAAAACACTAGTTCGAGTAAAGTTAGTAATATTTAAAAAAAATAAAAACCGTGGTACGAAACAGCTTTTATTTGTCTTCGTAGACTTTCCCCTTAATCACAAGTTCTATAAGGCTGTTCATTCGATGAAGTCAAGTAAATATATATCCCAAAGTTTTGTGTATTATTCAGTGCTCCTGAAAGATCTTTCTTTATGATGCTTTCAAAAAAAATTGAAAAATACGGTTTTTCGAATTATTCAGGCGTGAATTTCAAGCATAATGAAGCAATTACAAATCGCTGTATTCTGAAACAATTCTTTCATTCAAATGTTGATCAGTGGCCTGTTTTCATCAAAGTTTTTATAATGGTTGAGAAAATACATATTTTATGCTCCTTCAACACCATGCCTGGAAGCTTCTCAGGGTGTTTATGATTACGAATTTTGATATTATTTTTGCAATATTGGGTATTATTTATATAAAAACACTATTAGTTCTGTAGGGGACTTCTCAATGACTCTAGGTTCTTGATAACAAACTGGTTTATTATGAGTTTACGTATTTACAATGATAATGCTGCAAGTCGCACGACATGTCTATACTAGTGGCTAATTGAATCTGTTCGGTAGGCTGGCCAAAGCCAGTCTCGGCGGCAACCAACTACTCGGGCACCCCTGTCGGCCATCGATTGAAGCACTTTCCCTGCTGGCATCTGACGGCATCACTTAGAAGCTTTTTCAATACATTATAGTTTTTAAGCCCAAAATTAAAGATGAACGTTAAAGAACAAAATAAAAAATAAAAATAAAAAAAAATTACGACATTAAAAACGTTAGGTGCCAAGTTCAAAGTTTTTGTGAGAAAATGTTTCATTACTCTTAGGGCCGGTTTTATAAATGAACTACCAAATTTCAGTTGCGTAACAAACCGTTTTTCGTTAACGGATCGCTATCCGTTTGTTATCTTATTTTACGTATTATAAACAAATGTGCATTACTAGCGGTCATCAGTTACATTTAGTCCGAAAGTTTTATTACTTGGGTCAGTGCGTCGACTTGGAAAGTCTTCTAAAATCGCCAACTGCTTGTAGCATTGATCTCAGAGCTTAGAAACGTAGTGCTAAAAGTAACTTATTTACTGTTATTAAGGTTAATGAGTAGAACCCCATTTTAATATTTATTTCTCTTATTAATTAAGTATTATTAATTAATTAGTTTCTAATATTGTTATTGAATTTGTAAATAATATAATTATTCAATTTAAAAATATAATTTATTTATAAACAAGTTATTCTACGTAATTGACGACCTCCGTAGTCCAGTGGGTAAGACTCTTGACTCACAATCTGGAGGTCGCGGGTTCGAACCCGGTATGCGCAAATAAATTTTATTTGATTAATTTGTGTTATTACAAAATTAATTCATTAAAAATAATATATAGTATATTTGCGGCATGATCCAGAGTGGAAATTGAAACGTTGCTTGAAAATGGCTTTAGCCGTGTTTAGTGACCAGATCTGAATATCCAGGTACTTCCCAACCTTCCTCTTCCCCACCTCCTTCCCCTCCCCACTACCTTCAGCCTCACAACATACCCCAATTGGGGATGCCATAGTCTCACTGGCTCCAGACGGGAGCAGTTGAGATTCTTGTGCGGTATTCACTGTAAAAAAATAAATTTTTAATTATTATTACGCATGACAGTTTGCTAATACCTTCAGAAGATAAAACAGCTAGCACGCGCAATAATAATTACATAGCAGAACTGTTTTAATAAATATAATAATAATATTATTGAATATATAAGATAAATAAAGCTGGGCTGGCGTTACTGGCTAATTTCGATAATAACAGGGAGTCCATTGCAATCAGGTAGCGTGGCAGAGGGGCCGGTCAACTCGGGCCTCACGGAACATGGCGGACGGGAGCGTCTCACATTCGGCTCCGTGAATTCTGTGGAATGTTCCGGAACCGTAGTGCTGTCGCAGCGGCGGGCACGGGTTACGGCTGCAGGGGTCCGGGCGAGAGTGGCCGCGTTGCCGGGTCGCGAGAGCATGGGGCGTTTGGGCGAGGTGAGAAGGGGTACGAGTGCCCGGGGGAGACGGGCGGTATGCAACTCACTGGCGTAGGGTGGTGTCTGAGCGCTACGTAACACTATAATGATAAATTCAAAAACTATTTTCAAGATTAAAAAAAAAAACATGGGAGGAGTGTAATAAAATTTTAGGAACTAAATGTAAAAATGACTGTGATGAAAATGCTTCTAAATATCTGATGAAAGATCGAACAAAAGAAGTTTTAATAAATGATTTTGTTGATTATTTCTCTGAAAGTGTTTACAATATGTTACATAAGTGCAATCATAAGACAACTGAATTTGAACCAGAGGCGATGCCTCAAAGCATGTACCTACCGAGGGCAAAAGCGGCGGATATAGAAGATTTCTTCCCCAGGAATTGATAATATCATGATGAAAGATATTAAAAAACATATTTTAATCCTAGGTCCAATTATAACCCATTTTATAAACAGAATCTTATTTCAAGCAAAAATACCCGATGATTTAAAATGTAGTATTATAAGACCAATATATAAGGGAGGTGACCACACTGTATTGGGTAACTACAGACCAATTAGTATCTTGCCATCTCTAGAAAAAAATCTTGAAAAATATATTCAAATAAAATTAATAAAATATTTAGAAGATTTTTCTATAATAGATACTAATCAATACGGTTTCCAAAAAAAAGAGTACCGAATTGCTGCTTCAAAAAATGCCAACATGATAAATAATGAATTAAACTGTAAAAAACATACATAAGTCTTATTTATAGATTATTCGAAAGCTTTTAGTACTATTGATCATGGTAAATTACTTAAAATACTAGAAATTATAGGAATAAGAGGAAAACTACTAAAAGTTTTTGAAAATTACTTAAATAACCGATGCATGAAATTAAAACTCTTAAAATCTTTAAGTAAAAAAAAAGAGTTTTTTGCTGGCGTTCCTCAAGGTTCCATATTAGGTCCAATCCTGTATATTATATATGTATCTTTTATTAAATTCATTTTTAGACATGTAAGGTACTTTGTGTACGCGGATGATACTGCTTTAGTTATTTCTAGCAGTGATTTGCAAACTTGTATAGATATTTAACAAAAAGACTACATTGAACTCTTAAAATGGTATCATGACTCAATGACTCAACATGGTTTAATTATAAATGCCAAAAAAACTAAATTGTTACACATAAGATCCCCTAATGTTAAGGTATGTATTACACCTGAAATAAAGACACATACATCAGATTGAGAGATATGATTTTAGATTTTCACGGCCAAAAGTATTTTGGTTGTTTGTTTTTGGGGTGTTATGCCGTGTTACGCTACCTCTTCCTTCTTTAACCAACGTTTCGGACAGCGTTACAGTGTCCATCATCAGGGCAGATGTTAGTGGTAAAATGCGTGCTTAATTACTTCGAAGCAATACCGTGTTGCCAGCTCCACTCCACTGCGAGCTGGAATTACAGTAAACTTGAAGATGGTTTTCTGCATTTAGCTTTGGTGTAGCCGTCAATTACCGGATACCAAGAACTATTGAGCTTAGCTCCGTCGTCTCTATTAATGTTAATAAGATATTTATGAATTTCAATTGCCTCTGTAATTAGGCGTGCTCTATAAGTTTTGGGTCTTCCCAGGACTTCAGGAACAAATCCAAAGTAATGGCCGGTTTCAATAAAATGCTCGGCGATTGCCGATTTGTCAGGGTGGCCAAGTTTACACGCTTGAAAGTATTCCGATATCCTTTTAGAGATCGTCCGCTCTGTTTGGCCCACATAGACCTTATCACATCCGGAACAGCTGAGTTTATATACTCCATCTGTTTCTAGAGGAAACTTGGTCTTTGCAGGCCTCAAAAAGTTTCGTATTTTTATCGTGGTTCTGAAGACAGTCTTGATGCTTTCTTTTTTCAAAAGCCTGGCAATTCTGTCTGTCACATTGTGAACGTAAGGCAGGAAAGCTCAGCCCTTTGACTCTTGTTCAATTCTGTCTTCGTTTGGTGCAGATTTGGCTCTTATGATTTTTGCCTTGTCTGCCTTGCCGGGTAACCATTACGCTCCAGTGCATCGGTGAGTTTTGTAAATTCCGCTCCCATTTTCGTTTCTTCACATATTCTGGTCGCTCGGGTTATCAACGTGTGGATAAGTCCTCTCTTCTGCGCTGGGTGGAGATGCGAATCGGCATGTAGATACCGATTTGAATGAGTTGGTTTCCTATACACTGTGTGTCTAGGCTACCATCTTCTTTTCGCATCACTTCCACATCTAGAAAAGGCAGGATTTTGTGGTTATTTTCCAGCTCCATTGTGAACTTAATTTTACTGTGAAGTGAATTAAGATGGTCTAAGAATTCATTCAGTTTTCCTGTTCCATGAGACCAAATGGCGAAGACATCACCGACATAACGCCACCATACCTTTGAAACAACCGAAGCTGTGTCGAGTGCCACTTCTTCAAACTTCTCCATAAAGAAGTGAGCTAGAACTGGCGATAACGGACTGCCCATGGCAACTCCTTCCACTTGCTCAAAAAGTTCACCCTGAAATGCTAAATATCCTGTTTTGAGACAGTGTTCAAAAAGTTTGCAAATGTCTTCCTCATATATCTCCCTGAGCATTGTCATGGAGTCTTCTAGAGGCACATTCGTAAAAAGAGAAACTACGTCAAAACTGACAAGAATATCCCTTTCGTCAGTATTAACCTTCTTAAGTTTACTGACCAGATCTGAGGAATCCTTAATCCAAGTTTCAGTTTTTCCATTTAGCATCTGCAGTAGTCTAGAGAGATATTGGGACAGTTTGTAAGTAGGTGCGCCAATAGCACTGGCAATTGGTCTCATTGGGATATCCTTTTTGTGTAATTTAGGAAGACCGTATAGGGCAAGAGTTCTGGAGGCTTTTACAAAAAGCCCAGATCGATCCTCTTTCCTAATACTGGAAGCTTTAACTAGCTCTCTTTTCTTCAGATCAATTTTATTGGTGGGGTTATTTTTAATTTTCTTGTAAGTACCGGCATCGCACAGGAGGTCTTCCATTCTTGATATAGTCTACCGTATTAATCACCACAGTGGCATTACCTTTGTCGGCAGGCAGAACTAAGATTTCCTCATTGGTCCGCAATTCTTTTAAGGCCGCAAACTCTCCTTTTGTGATGTTTGGGTGGGGTATTTTGGCCCTTTTCAATATATGGCAAGTCTCTTGTCGTATATCCTCTGCTTGGGTCTCTGACATTTTATGGACTTTCATCATTGAATGTAGTGCTTCTCTACCCACATACGATAGATTCCACAGGCATCTTTTTGGGAGTAACTGCGTAGTTCATCCCCTTGGCAAGCACAGAAGTCGCCTGTGGGCTCAACGCAAGGGTTGAAATGTTAATAACAACTTTGTTATGATCAAGTTGTTTTCGATCACCTTTTTTGTCTTGGTAGAACCTCTCGAACTTTTGTTTCTGTCTCACATCTGTTGACTGCTTACATCTCTGTGCTTGTTGGTAAGTCATGTTGTCAACTTTCTTCCAATCGTCATCGATCAGTTTTACACTCAGGTGCAGATGTAAATGGAAAAGGTCCCGAGATATTCCATCCAGTTCGCTGCGCATATTGTGGATTCTTTCCCTTAGAAGCGCTGCTTCTGCTCTTTGGAATACCCTATCGGCTTTCCGGGATGTGATATGTCTTTGTATGCGAATGTGTACTGGTACAATCGATTCCTCCTTACATCTCTTGAGGAAAGCCAGGCTGCCCAGTAAAAGGTTCCTTCGCTTCCTCAGAGTCTCCAATCGTCGTACCATTCTGTGAACTTCCTCCCCATAGAGGTTTGTCAGATATGATTTTAGATTTTCACGGCCAAAAGTATTTTGGTTGTTTGTTTTTGGGGTGTTGTGCTGTGTTACTCTACCTCCTCCTCATTCTTTAGCCAACGTTTCGGATAGCGTTACAGTGTCCATCATCAGGGCAGATGTGTAAATGTTAGTGGTAAAATGTGTGCTTAAGTACTTCGAAGCAATACCGTGTTGCCAGCTCCACTCCACTGCGAGCTGGAATTAAAGTAAACTTGAAGATGGTTTTCTGCATTTAGCTTTGGTGTAGCCGTCAATTACCGGATAGCAAGAACTATTGAGCTTAGCTCCATCGACTCTATTAATGTTAATAGGATTTTTATGAATTTCAATTGCCTCTGTAATTAGGCATGCTCTATAAGTTTTGGGTCTTCCCAGGACTTCAGGAACAAATCCAAAGTAATGGCCGGTTTCAATCAAATGCTCGGCGATTGCCGATTTGTCAGGGTGGCCAAGTTTACACGCTTGAAAGTGTTCCGATATCCTTTTAGAGATCGTCCGCTCTGTTTGGCCCACATAGACCTTATCACATCCGGAACAGCTGAGTTTATATACTCCATCTGTTTCTAGAGGAAACTTGGTCTTTGCAGGCCTCAAAAAGTCTCGTATTTTTGTTGTGGTTATCAGATTGCTTACACAATGGTATTCCAGCAACGTGTACATGTGAAAATATGGAACTTGTTAAAGAATATGTTTATTTAGGTTTTATTATTGATTGCTTTTTCAAGTGGGATATACAAATAAACAAAGTTTGTGCACGATTAAGATCAATTGTAAGCAGATTGAATAAACAAAATTTTTTTTTCTTCCTATCTGCACACTTCGAATAATTTATTTATCTCTAGCTGAATCTGTTATAAGGTATGGAATAACAGCTTGGGGATTTTCTTGAAAAAAAAATATAGACCATGTTCAATCAGTGCAAAATTCATTGGTTAAATTATTAGCTGAAAAAAATTTATACAAAGAAAGGCATAATATTCCATTCTTTTATCAAAGTCTCAAAATTCTTTCAGTGAGAGCAATTATGTAGTACAAAATTATATTTCAGCACATAAATAACCCTTTATATATAAACAGGCTGGAACACAACCACAATACTCGCTTTAACTTTAATGAAGGACTAATTGTACCTAAACATACAAATAAATATGGACAAAGAACGTTAAATTACATGATTCCCAGTTGTTTAAATATGCTCCCAGCTGAAATTAAAAACTGTGCCCAAAATAAACAATTGGTGAACTTACTGAAGACTTGGCTTATGGAAAAAATTAATTTGTATTAGCTTACAATAACATATTATTTATTCTAAAGACTTTAAAATTGTTATTCATGTTTTCATAATTTTTCTTGTATCCAAGTATATTTCTGTAAAAAAATTCATTTTATTTTATATCTATAATTGTAAAAATGTATCTAAGTATATTTCTGTAAAAAATTAAATTAAATTTTATATCTTTAATTGTAAAAATGTAACTATTAAATTAATTAAATCGCTATAATAAGATCTTTAATGTAAAGAACCCGTTAGACAAACTGCTAAAAAGTAGTTTATCGGGACTTTTTGTCTTATATTTGTAAAATGTATAAAAAATTAAAAAAAATTTTTTGCAAAAATACCCTGGGCTAAAATTTGTTAGGCAACCCATATGCAATATATTTATTGGCATATTAAATTAAATATAAAATACGTTTCATCAAATAAACATCTCGGTGAAGGTCGTTTTATATCGGGATCTTATTTTTTTTTTTTTCAGTTGCCCCACGAGCGGATGGACTTATTGTGACTTCGTCATCTGGGTTAAAATCTACATAACTCGTTATATTTTATATCGGTCCAGTTAACACAAGGCAAAATGGAGACATGCTTTTGCATTATTTAATTACTTTTGTTTTGGTGAAAATAGGTGACCAGAGTTCTCGTAGCGAGCATTTCTGGAGGCTTGACAATAATTCATTTAGTTTCTAGATGTTTAAAAGGGTTTCGCGACTTTTCATCCCGCGACAAAATATCCCCGACAAAATATCCCCGACAAAATATACCCGACAAAATATCCCCGACGTAATATCCCACGGACAAAACATCGAACAACAAAATATCTACTAAAAACTAATCTAATCTAACTAATTAAAACTAATTAACGAGGACGGACCGCCAAACAACTCGGTCTTACCAAATTACGAAAACGCGAATTACCGTTTAAAAGTCTTCAATCATTTAATAAGAAAAGTACCTACTTAAGTGTTAAGGAAAAAATTGCCTAAATATATAACTAGTTTAATATAATAAAACACATATATAAAACTTATTTCCACTTAATTTATTTTTTTACCGTAACCGGTTTTAGTTTGCTAAAGCAATCTTTAGACTGGTACAAATCATTCTTAATCTAGAGTTTATATACATAACATATGGGGGAAAGGGAAGGCGGTAGTCTAGAAAATTTTATTCAATTTATATGTTTTTTTTTTCATATTTGTTGCCATGTCGACATGCCATATTTGTTGCCAACAACCTTATAAGAGTGCTGATAGCCTTCATTCAAAGCTCTGGAAAAACCGTAATTCTTATTTGAATTCCTGGACATGTTGGCATAGTGGGTAACGATATTGCGGATTCCTTGGTAAAACAAGGAGCGTTCAACCCTATTGTTACCCTCGTAAATCATATTCCCCTATCTGATATTTTTTTTATCATCAAAGATAGATCCCGCAATAGGACAGAGTATTGGAACATTGTTAGTCAATCCAAGGGTGCCCGCTACGCCTTAATACAAAGGACTATCCCTTCAAAACAGTAGTTTAAAAAATTCCCCCATTTTTCCAAAAAATAAATTTCCTCACTTATTTGAATTACTTCTCACCTGTTTAAAATTCACATCCTTGACTCCCCAGATTGTTCATTCTGTGATCTAGATGTGGGAACATTAGATCACATATTTTTTGGTTGTCCCTCTCTAAATAAATATCCTCTCTTCCACCAAGCGTTATCTAAAATTGCCTCCCATCCATTCAACATTTCATCTCTTCTAAGTCTGAACTCGATTTCAATCTTCCATATAATTCTAAACTTTAATCATTTAAATAAAATTAATATATAATTTCACCTTTCCTTTCTCTGTAATTTTAAATGATGGCCTAGAACACCCTTGAAGGGTGAAAGCCAGAAATAATTTGAAAAAATAAATTGCGGAAAAACCATATAAATTGAATAAAATACTTGCGGACTACACCCTCCCTCTCCCTCATATGTTACGCATATAAACTGTAGATTAAGAAAAAAAATTACCAGTCGGAAGACTGCTTTTGCAAACTGAAACCAGTTACGGTAAAAAATAAATTAAGTGGAAATAAGCTTTACACGCGTTTTTTTTTAAAGTTTTTTTATTCATTGAATTGTTTGTTACATGAATTGAGAATTTTTCGACCACTACATGCATACACACATGCCCGTGATATGGTTGTCAATTTTCTGTACATTACATTAACATATGCAATGTAAGGAATGTGAGAGAATATAAAAACATATAATATTAAAGAATATAAAAGAATGTAAATTACTATAGAGACTTTATAGAGCAATATAAAAGAGAATTTTTTTACATGAGCTCCACACAGGAGGCCCTGAGGAAAATAATTTTCCTCAGGGCCTATGTCACTTTTGGGGATGCTGTGTGAAGGGTTTTTTAAGGAAAGGAAGGAGAGGAGAGTTCTGGGAAGGAAATGGGTTTAACGGGTGGGTAGGAATCTTGGGTTCAGTGTGTCCTGGTCGCGTATTTACAAAACCTGTACCGATTACATTGACACTTTACATTTTAAATATATCTCTATATTGGTTATTTTTTATCACATTGCAAAAAAAATTGTTCTAAAATATAGATAAAATAATCTTTCTGATGTGTATATTAGAAATTAATAATTTTATTTCTAAATATTTAAATTTTAATATTATTCCCATATATTGTAAATACACCTCTATATTGATAATTTTTTTACCACTTTGCAAAAAAAAATTGTTCTTAAATCTAAATAAAATAATCTTTCCAATGTGTATATTAGAAATTAATAATTTTATTTCTAAATATTAAAATTTTGATATTGAAAATTTAAAGCGATTGAAACGCGGTAGGGATTGTAAATACGCGTCCTGGTCATCCACCTCCAGGACCTAGACAAACCTCAACCCAAGAACCCGGGCACCCCTGCTAAATCACCAAACGTAGCGAAACATTTGGGGTGACCGATGGCAGAGGTGTTGGTTATCCAATAAAGGTTCCCGGGGCGGCGGTACCCATTACCGCCTCCCAAATTGGAATGAATGGAAGATGGCAATATGGAAGAAAATAGTAGAACATAAAATACTATGAAATGAATAGAACATACTAAAGCAAATATGAAAGAATGTTAAAAGTATGTAGGTAGTTATAAAATATATAAAATCAAAGTAAGTTCTCACTACAGAGCAAGCAAAAATAGTAAATAGTAAAATAGCAAATAATGTTAGAATTCATGTTTCAAGTCCGGCGAATTACACTGGACACTGGAGAGAATTATTATATTAATATAATGGAATTCCACCCCGAATTGCCAGTATCAAAAACAGAAATATTAATAATTAGTTTACTGAGCGTTAGCAATTGTACAGATGGTGTTGCTTTGTATTGGTAGATTAATAAATAAAAAAATTATCTCATGAAGCACAACGGCAGGATAAAAATAATCGTAGAGGTCGTAGCGGGCAACGTGCGTATATTATCTGAACATGTACGGCTTCATATCCCCTAAGCCCAAAAGTTGCTTTGAATTTTTAATTAAAAATAAATTGTTCCCAAAGGCGAGGTAAATTTTTCATCAACTAGTTAGGTTCTGCTACAATCGCAAGTCCGTGTTAGACTGCGGCACATAGTTTAAAAACCTCCTCTTTATTACGATTATTAAAATAATTGCCACCGTCTTCTAAAATTCCGTTTCCACAAAACATATTCCTTTTTTTTTTTTTTGTGTTTTTGAATAACATTTATTAACAAGTCAGAGTTTTTATAACAATAATACCATTTAAAAATGACAGTTTCCCATGGTAAATGACCTAACCATTAAAAAAAGTTTCTTTGGTAAAGGACCTCGTCGGGCAAAAGAAGTTTTTATGATAAATTATCTTTCCGTATGAAAAAGATAGTTTCCCATAAATGTCCGAATTAAATGAAAACACATATTCATAGTAAACGACCTTGCCGTGTAAAAAAGTTTTTAGAGTAAATAATAATATAATTTAAAAATTACAGTTTACCATGGTGAATGACCTTATATTAAAAAAAAAATTTCTATAGTTAAGGACACGCTCATTTTCTTCTTCAGAATCGAATTCCTGATATTTATTATATTTACAAAGAGCGCATTGAAGCCATCCAATTGGTTACCATTATAAAAAATAGAAGAATCTTCGCCGATATAATATAACTCCATAAAATTATCAATGGTTTTATTGATTGTCCATATTTCTACTTCATGAAAAATGTTCTACTAAACTCAGACAAAACGCTTTTATATTCAGAGCATGAAAACTCTGAAGAATTTTCATGCTATTGTCACATTTTTGTGTAATTTAATAACACTTACAAAATAAATCTTAGATAACCTTGAATAATTCTGAATGTCTGAATTAATTTGATAAACATGTGTTCAGTTTAATAGTAAGGATATATTGGTGATTATTGCTGTTGTGAGTGTATTAAGTAAGAAATGTGGATATCCGCAAATAATGTAAGGCTGATGTAAGCATAATGAGTAAGATTATGAAAGGAACCCTCAGATGGTTTGGGCATGTAGAGCGAATGAAAGAAGAAAATAGTGTGAGAAGAATATATGACGCAAATGTGAATGGAAGAAGAAGTCGGGGACGCCCGAGGAAGACATGGCACGATACAGTGAATCAGATACTTGAGTCGGGTCATGTCAGAAGTCAGAATAATAGAAGAGTATGTATGAGATGATTTATGAATTTGAGTGAGGCAAAGACTGTGTGCCAAGACCGAGTTGTTTAACGGTCCGTCCTCTCTGCTTACCCCTGCGGGGAAACGGCGTGATGATTAGGTTAGTTACTCGGTTAGTTGGTCTAGTAAGGATCAATAAGATATGTTTTGAAATTTATTTCAGTATTTTAATTTATTTAATATTCACAACATTATATAATGTCATTTATTTTGGTTCTTGTATCTTATTTTATGGTTTCTTTTTAATACTAGATTTTGCCCCCGGCTTCTCTCGCATAGTATTAGGGTGGTTCCCACTCCGCCTCCTATACGATTCCTATCCCCACTTCACTCCCCCCTCCCGCCTCTTCCTCCCCGCACCCCACCATCCACAACCCTTTCCCCCACCTTCCCCCTCTCCCTCTTCTCGCTCCCTCAACACCCTCTCCATACGCGTTACATAAATTTTTCGAACACTCGCGTGCCACCTATTAAAGCGTAACAATCGAACACACACAGTTTCGCATTTATAATATTAGTATAAATTTAAATAACAAAGGGATCTCCATAGTAACCTAAACAAATAACAAAATGACAGCCCACGTTAAATAATTATTTATAGTTACCAAACAATGCTTTGCTATTTGTCTGGACAATAAATGTATAATAAATAATTTCATAACGCCAGAGGTTATTCATAACGGCAGAGCTTACCAATATATGCAGCCTATGTTACTCGCAAATAATGTAGCTTTCTATTAGTGAAAGAATTTTTAAAGTCCATTCAGTATTTTATGCGTGAAAGAGCAACAAACATACATCCATTCATCCGTATATCCATACATCCATACATACTTTCGCCTTTATAATATTAATAGGATTTATATTTTTTGTATTTTTTTTTGTAAATATTTCAGCCTTCGGGTTGACTGACTCTCAGTTTTTTTGTTATAATTTTATGTTTTACATGGAAATATGTCATTCGATTATATAATTTATTAGATACCT
Organism: Limnephilus rhombicus; assembly: GCA_929108145.2. Classification (NCBI taxonomy): domain Eukaryota; kingdom Metazoa; phylum Arthropoda; class Insecta; order Trichoptera; family Limnephilidae; genus Limnephilus; species Limnephilus rhombicus. The sequence continues at coordinate 8,209,167 of OV815293.1, forward strand.
GAAAAATACCCTCAACTCGGGGTCCGGGGCGGGCGGTCCGTTTAATAGATTCTCCCATCCTTATTGCAATCTTTAGAGCACAGGCGTCGGGTGGGAATGTTATTCATGTTCTTCCGGTATTACAATGGAAGATGCTCCGAGGAACCAGCGTCATTGATCCCTTCGGCACCAGTGCATAGTCGGGAAATATGCCAAACGCCTGCCCAACATTTGTACACGGTTGACATTTGTCACATGAAAACGAGTCGTTTCTTCGACTCGATCTTGAGTTCAACAGCTCGGCTGTGGAATGATTTGCCGGCCTCTGTATTTTATCCTTCCTACAACATTGGTTACAACAAGACCAATGTTCATTCCTTCCTCTCCTCAAAAAGACCTCCCACACAGCATCCCAGATGACATAGGCCCTGAGGGAAATTATTTTCCTCAGGGCTTCCTGTGTGGAGTTAATGTAAAAAAAGATACGTTTTTAGATTTTCACGGCCAAAAGTATTTTCATTATTTGTTTTTGGGGTATTGTTGCGGTTGATGTGCACAGTGCACATCTACCGAATCTGTCCTGATGATGGACACTGCAACGCTGTCCGAAACGTTGGCTAAAAAAGGAGGTAGCGCAACACGGCATAACACCCAAAAACAATTAACGAAAATATAATTTATTGTTTATAAGTTTATTCTATGATGTAATTTTTTTTAATTTGATGTAAAAAAAATCTGTTGTTTTTCCAAAATAAATATCTAAACTTTTATCTCACTAAATTGTCAAGAAAAATCAGAAAAAAAATTCAATTTTTATACCAATACAATAACGTGAATGTTTCTAAGAGTACTAAAAATAAGTTGGTGTTTGTAGCTGGTTGTGAGATTCACAAGTACAAACATAATTAATTGAATAGATTAACCAAGAATTGAATTTCCATTGATTAAATTCCTGCGATAAGAACCACATTAAATTAATTGCAATCTTCTTCACAATTTGGCTTTGAAAACTGGTGGATAAAAGTAATAAGAAATGAAAAAAAATATTTTTTTTTTCACTTTAGATTTTTTGAGTTGTAATAATTTTAATAACTCAAAAAATTCAGCAAAATCAAAATTAATTGACCTTAATAATTTTTTTTTTTTTTTTTTTTTTTTTTTTTTTTTTTTTTTTTTTTTTTTTATTGAAATAATAGATAATACATAATATAATCAACAAACAAGTCCTGCTAAGCCAATTGAATCGGCTTGTCAACAGGTGCTTATATTTTAGTTACATATTTATACATTTTTAAAATTTAAAATTTACATCTTATATCTACAGATACAACATTTTTTCATACATATCAAAATCAATATAAATCTTTTTTTCCGATAGCCAATTTTTCACCATATATTTAACCTTATTCATAGAATTACATTGCTTTATAGTGTCAGGTAATAAATTAAATATCTTCGGTATGATATATTCAAACGTTCTCTGTCCGTACTTATTGTAAAATTTCGGAACTATTAACCCGTCGTTACGCGTGAATCTAGTGCTGTATTTATGTTCTAATTTTTCTTTATGCTGCGGGGTAAATATATGTTGAATTATAATTTTGTGCCAAAGTATTGCCTTAACAGGTAAAATTTTGGCACTCTGAAACAGCAACGGTTTATTTTGTCTCTGTTTGAAAATATTAGGGACGACCAATAATTTTACAATTGCGTTTTGTACAACTTGCACGTGTTTCAGATTGGTTATAGAAGTATTTCCCCATATTGTTAATCCATATCTTATAATAGATTCTGCTAGTGACATATAAATTATTTTAAGTGTTTCAATTGATAGGAAAAAATTTAATGTGTACATTCTGCCAGCAATCGATCTGAGTCTTTTACAGGTTTTTTTATATGTTTGTCCCATTTAAAAAAACAATCTACAGTAACACCAAGATACACGTATTCCGAAACTAATTCTAAGCTTTCACATTTACAATTAGTTGGAATATTTTTATGAATGCAATTAAAATTATGAGATATAATATTAGGATTAAATTGAAATTTGGCATTAGGTGATCTTATATGCATTACTTTGGTTTTTTTAGCATTTATTAATAGTCCTGCATCATGTGACCATTTACAGAGTTGATTAAAGTCAATTTGCATGAGTTCAATTGCAATTTTTAGATCTTTATGTGATATGACCAATGCCGTATCATCTGCGAATACAAAATGTTTCACAAAAGAGAAAAGTTTTTTCATTATGGTTACATAAATTATATATAGTGTAGGTCCTAATATGGAACCTTGTGGAACTCCTGCAGATACATTTTTTGTTTTACTAAAAGTATTATTTATTTTGATACATATTTTTCTATCTGTAAGATAATCTTTAAATAAATTTAACACATTTCCTCTTATTCCAATTTTTTCTAGTGTTTTAAGCAGTTTTTTTGAGTTAATTGTGTCAAAAGCTTTAGAGTTATCAATAAATAAAACAATAACATGTAATTTATTATTCAATTGGTTATTTACGTAATTGGAAAAATCTTGCAGTAGTTTTTCAGTATTTTTTTTTCTTTGGAAACCATATTGACTTGGATCAATGATAGAGAATTTTTCAATATAATTATTTAATTTATTTGATAAAAATTTTTCAAGAATTTTTTCTAATGCTGGTAGAATACTAATAGGCCTATAATTTCCCAGTTCAATGTGTTTTCCACCTTTAAATATTGGTCTAGTAATGCTACATTTAAATTCTTGTGGAATTTTTGATTGATTTATTATCAAATTTATTAAATGAGTAATTATTGGCCCAAGAGTTTTTATAATTCTTTTTAAATCAAACATTCTTATATTGTCAATACCTATGCTTTTAGAGTTTTTCATTTTTTTAACAATGTTTTCAATATCGGTTATAGTAGCTCTTGGTATATATAAACTGTGAGGTAGTTCTTCCAGTACTATATTAGTAGCTTTGTGATTGCATTTATGTAACATGTTGCTGATGCTATCCGAGAAGTAATTCACAAAATCATTTGACACAGAATCCTCAGTTCTATCTTTTAACATATATCGTGTTATAGTTTGATCACAATCGTTTTTGGGTTTACGTCCTAAAATATTATTTATCTCGTCCCAGGTTTTTTTTGTATCATTAAAACAGTTTTTAAATTTATTATTATAGTAGTTCGTTTTATCTTTATTTATGAGTTTATTGACAAGGTTTCGTGTTTTTTTTATATTCTGTTTCATATGTTTTGTTTGTTGGTGTACTTTTCCATTTTTTATAAAGTTTATCCCTTTTATTTATATGACATAATAATTCACTGCTTACCCATTCATTTATTGCATAAGGTCGTGTATTCGGTTTTTGCACTATCGTTTTAGAACTACTCTTGTAAAAATTGTTAAATAAAGATTTTATTTTTTCATATAATGAAATACAATCCCTCTCCTTTATAAGTTTACTCCAGTTATAATCTTTGATATACCGATCAATAACCTTTTGTGAGATGATTTGAATATACTTATTTGAAAAGTCTACCTGACGTTTATGAGATTTTATATTAATAGCAGTGATATAATGATCGGCAATATTATTTTCACAGACGCAAGCTGTTATTTTTTTGCCTCTAAATTTGGCAAATATATGGTCAATACACGTGCGACTAATTTGTCCATTTAATACAGCTTCTCTGGTTACTACATTAATGCATTTAGTTAAATAATGATTAGTAAGTAAGTTTTCATATGAAGTTATGATATAATCTTGGTCATTAAGCAAATTTAAATTTATGTCTCCAAGTAAGATCATATTTTCCTTACTATTAATTGTATCAAGATACGATGATAATTCCGTTAAAAAAGAAGATTTACTCAAATTAGGAGGTCTATAGATAGCTACTATATTAATTTTAGTTTTGTCCTGGAGTATGAGCTTTCCCGTTATATTTTCAAAATGAAGTGATTGGAACGATGTTGGTCTAAATTCAAATTTATTTCTTATATATAATATAATCCCTCCTCCTGACTTATCAGTCCTGCAGTAGTTATATGCATTATATCCGGGAATATTGTATAAACACGTACTTTCAGTTTGAATAGATGTTTCACATAGCATTATAATGTCAATATGCTTCAAACAATTAAGTAAATATATATGCAATATATTCCAATATTTTTGTATAGATCTTATATTTAATTGAATACAAACAAGATTGTCAGACGCATTTATGTTTTGTTTTTTTATCCAATCTTCTAAATTATTTACTGTACTACATTCTATTTTGTTATCATTATCTATATACGAGAAATTATTCTGAGCCATTTAATTCATATTTAAATTTGATGCAACACAATAAGATTGTGATACGAAGTTTGGTTGATTTTATATATTGAAATATTTCTATAAGAAATAACTCTATATCATAATTAAGTGTAAGCTTCAATTTAATAGTTGATATAATTACATACATATTTTTTCTGATATCCGTGTTTATACTTAGCGTAATACAGCAATGATTAATATAAAATATGATAAAGCATTTATTTTTATCAAAGATACCACAATTCTTTTTCAAGTAAAAGCCCTTAGTAATAATATTATTAGTTGTTGTTAGAAGATCAGAAAAAACTTATGTATAATTTATGTCCTTCTCATTCTTATCAGTCTTTTATTTTAGCAACTAGCGACAATTTTTTTATAAAAAATTTGTTTAAGGTGATCCAATAATCTAGGAAAAAAATCGGAATCGGAATCCACGCCTCTTTTCTGGAGGAGCTTAAAAATACTTAAGAAAAAGCCTTTGTAAAGGTTGGAAAAGCTATTTGAGAATTGTTTTTGAAGGTTGATTTTGTAAACGCCTGTAAAAAACATTAATTCCTTTTTTACGCATTGCTTACTGTAATAACAAAAAATAATAACAAAGAACTGAATATAAATAAGACAAAATACATGCTCATAAGCAAAAATTACGCATTGGATAAAAATCTTTATATTGCTGGAACAAAACTAGAGAAGGTACAGAGTATTGTATACTTGTGCTGCAATGAAAATGATAGATGGGATACTTTAGTTGAAATCAAATGCCGCATTGAGCAAGCTCGTGCAACCTTTATCCGCATGAAAAAAATGTTCTGCAGTCATCATCTCAACCTTGGATTACGAATTCGAATGGTCAGATGCTACGTGTTTTCGATATTATTTTATGAAATGGAAGCACGGACGCTTACTGAAGAACTAATTAGGCGACTTGGGGCATTCGAGATGTGGATCTACAGAAGAATACTTAAAATAAGCTGGATGGACAGGGTTACAAATAAAGATGTTATGGTTCGGATGAATAAAGAAAAGGAGTAATTAAAACTATAAAAATCCGAAAACTTCAATATCTTGGACATGTGATGAGACATCCAGAGAAGTATGAGATCTTGCATCTCATAATGCAGGGAAAGATTGTCGGAAGACGGGGCCCTGGAAGAAGGAGAACCTCATGGCTGAAAAACCTAAGACAAAGTCCGTATAGCCAACATGATAGCCAACGTCCGTTTAACGGAGAGGGCACAAGAAGAAGAAGAAAAAAAAATTAAAATTGATTTCACGTAACCATGCAACGCAGAGTCTAGAGACGTCTATTCCCCAACGTAGGCGGGGAGGCACTGATACGAAATGGGTGTGCCAAGTGCATGGTTCTTATGCCGATGGCATACGGTTCACTTTAAAAATCCAAATTCGTCAAATACTGGCCGTATTGATTGTTGTAAAAAATAACAACGAGAAAATGCACATTTTATTTTATTGTGTGAAGATCGGGCGTAAATATCTGAAGAAACTGAATTTGCCACATTAAACAATAAAATCTTACTCGAAAAGGGATTTATAAGTAGGAGAGTTTGCACTTGAAAGTGTTTTTTTATAGACCTAATACTTTATTTTTTCTAGGCTTATTAAAATACTTATAAAAATATGACTGATGTTTTCAAATACCAAAATAACACGAGGTATTTAATTGATTTATCATTCGGGTGTAGAAACATATCAAAGAACGTTTTTATTTTCATTTTTCTGTTTCATGAAGAACTTGACTGTGAATCTGATGATTATGTTGATGTAATTCATTTGGTATTAAGTTCTATAAATGACAGCACGTCCCTAACTAACTAACAAACTAACCAGCGCGCCGTTTACCCGCATTGGTAGGCAGAGAGGACGGACCGCTAAACAACTCGGTCTTGGCACACACTCTTTGCCTCACTCACATTCGAACATCGTCTCATTTAATTTCCTGACTTTTGACTTATTATTCTTACTTTTGACATGGCCCGACTCAAGTATCTGATTCACTTGATCGTGCCACGTCTTCCTCGACTTCTTCTGCTATTCACATTTGCGTCATATATTCTTCATACACTACTCTCTTCTTTCATTTTCTCTATGTGCCCAAACCATCTGAGGGTCCCTTTCATAATCTTACTCATTATGCTTACATCAGCCTTACATTTTTTGCGGATATCCATATTTTTCACACGATTATACATGGTTTCAGCATACAGCACTTACTTAATATGAACTACACCAGGAAATTTTTCTGTCCTAAAACGGAAAACCTTCCTTATAATGTATTTGTATTTTTTTGTATCAAATAAATTGAATATGCTATAAAATAATACCGGGAGGCACAACGTCTGAACACTATTACGACGTTTTGAAATATTCTACTAGTTATTCAGAATATATCAAATTTTGTTTAAATTCACAAAACAAATTTCTGCATTATATATAACTAGCTGAAGTCCCCGGCGATGCCCGGGCTTTACACCGAGTTTTCGAAATCAAATGTAGGCAGTGACCTTACTCATGTTTTGACCTCGGCACAAAACTATAGATTTATATACAAAACAAATCCACACTGCCCGCTTTCCAGCCCGCTCGTCCACCATATACAGACATTCTCCTTTATATTTCAACCAATTTAAACAAAACCTTGACAAATTATATACCCCAGTCTTCCTCATGAATCCTCTACCTATTGGTGAAAACCGCATAAAAATCGGTTCAGTATTTATCGCGAGTTTATCGCGAACAGACAGACGCGACGGAGAACTTTCATTTATAATATGTAGAGATTGATTTGGTGGTGTTAATGAATAATCAGAGTTTTTTACGACATAGAGGATACGTTTTACCGTATAACTGCATACTCAACTCAAATTTCGATTTTTAGGAGATGTCTGTCTAATCTACCGGATGATCAAAATTCGTCTCAACATCACGCTTCAATGTATTGTGAATAACCTAACAAACCCCTATTCAGAGTTCATATTTATTACTCCTCCTTACAAAATTATCCAAATTAAATTATTAACACGGTGAAGATGTTGTAGTTAACCTACGCTACGAAAACGTAAAACAAAGTCTTTCATAAGTTGTTAGTATGTATTTAATTCGGTACTCACTAACAATCTTCACTTGTAAGTAATGATTTATACTGTGTCGTAATGTATTCATCTTTAATGAATTTCAAATTGTTCATAACTATCAATTTTACAGCAATACTAAAAAAAACGGCATTACCAGAGAAAACCAGAAATATGTCATTTTCAAATCAGATTTAAGACGTATTGACTCTTTTTTACCAAAAATTATAAATGGATTTCGAAAGTTTGTTCTTTTATCTAGCATTCGCAAGTAATAAATTTGGAGAAATTTTTTTAATTTTTAGTATGATAAGGTTATTCCATAGGTCGTTGGCAGATTTGTTAAATTTTCAAAAAAGATTTTGTATTATACCATACCCATTTCACGTAATATAATCATGCAGTAAAATAAATCAATACATTATCTAGCAAACGCGTGTTTTAGAATTTTAATTTTAGTTTCAATAAAATCATTAAAAAATTCATTTCTTGACGAAAATTGGTTCATTTGTGTAATTATTTGCGCACTTACAAACTAATATATTTCAGATTTTTTTAACATTCTTATTAAATTTAGACATTATTGAAAAATGATAAAAACTTATATTCAAAAACTAATTACAAAAAGTACATTATTTTAATAGTTTTATCATCACGCCTTTCAGCATTTTTGGATGAAGGTATAAATAAAAGCTAATTTGGACTGAAATAAATTCGATATTGAGTTATAATTTTTAAAAGCTGGTACGGAGAATAATTAATCTTTCTCATTGTAACCGCTCTGCACGATCGTAAGTACAACTTTCGACAAAATATGGATTTTCGTCCGCTGGCTGGTTAAACGCTCTTAATAAATAAATTGCACGTTTTACGATGGGGTGATTTCATGATTTTGAAAATTACGTGACTGAATGAATTTTCATTTTATTTTATGTGAATAAAGCTGCTCCCGTCTGCTGCTCCTATCTCTGGAGCCAGTAAGACTATAACATCCCCAATTAAGGTAGTGGGGAGAGGAAGGAGACGGGGAAGACGATGGTGGTGAAGTGCTGATTAACTCCGCTGAGACGTTCCAAAGAATCGATACAATTTAAGACTACTGTATTTTGACTAGATGTTAGGAGTCAGGTAATTTCCAATCTTCATCTTCATCATCTCCTTTTTCTCCCACCCCCTACAGCCTCAACACACTACTCCAATTAGGAAAGCGGAAGTTAGGAAGCTGGCACCGGGCAGTTTTTTTTACATTAGCACCACACAAGAAGCCCTGAAGAAAATGATTCCCATCAGGGCCTATATCATCTTTGAGGACGCTACGTGGAGGCTCTTTTTTATTAGAGCTGGGTAGGAATTTGGGGGTCAGTTTATCCAGGATTAAGGTATTCAACCCTCCCACAAGGCAGTTATTGGAGAGAGATCCAAAGGTCTCCCTCAACCAGTCTATTTCGATCCGGCCTTTCACGCCCTGAAAAGCCTCACCCCGTGAAACCGAGCACCCCTGCCAAGTCACCAAATGTAGCGGACCACTTGGAATGATCTAGGCGGGGGTATTGGTTATCAAATAAATAGTTCCCTAACTGGTGGTACCCAAACCCCTTCCAAAATTGAAGAGTTCGGACTCTTGTGCAGTATACTTTCAACTCTATTCAGCCTTTAAGCAATTGTAAAATGGAATACGTTAATTCCAGTGGTTCCGGCATTGAACTTTTTACAGAATAACTTTAGAAGTTGTTGAAGGGTTGAAGAAATCGAAAGACAGGTTTCCGGTTTCAACTTTCTCAGTCAGACAGATGACGAAAAATTATTCCACGTCCGAAGGTTTGTTTGCTAAATAACATAGCACGAAGAGGAACTAGATGGGTTGTTTGTTATTCTTGCTGAGGGGGTTGCTTTTTGTTTTAAATTATAACTTTCAATTTAAATTCACGTTTAATTTAATTTTTGTCATATTAAAATATTATTATTATATTATATATTTGCGGCACGTTCCAGAGTGGAAGATACTCTCGGTATCACACTGGTGTTAGACCACAATTGAATCGTTGAGTTCCAAAACCCGCCCTTATTGATTTTCTTACGTTCGAGTAAATCAAAAAAATGTGTAGTGTAATAAATCAACAAAAGCATATTAGGCTGATGAGTTTTCATGATTCCACTTAAGTATTTTATTTTTTTACACGTTGGAACGATCTTGTAATACCTCGATTCAAATTGTTATTTTAATCTATCTATCTATCTATCTATATAAATAAAAATAAATCGGCGAAATGTATGTGCGCGCATAACTTCCGAACTACTGCACCAAATTGGATAATTCTTTTTTTGTGTGCGTTATTGTCAGAACAAGGTTTGTATAAAACTACTGGTGAGCTCTGACATTATGAAATTTGTATAAAAATTGCAATAGGTAGCACGCGAGCTGTTTGAAAACTGAATGTACCGGGATTGAATGTATGCAATACGGGAGGGGGGAGAGGGAAGGTGGAGGAGGTGGAGTTGGAACGCGACAGGGGATGGGGACGTGGGAGAGTAAGGGGAGGCGGAAATGGAACGGGACGAATGGGAAAGGACATGCAGGGAGAAACAATTTCTTTATTAAATGGCATAGCAACGCATGAACGGAGCCAGCTATGTTTAATATATATTTAAAAGCGTGCTTTAATTATTGTTGGCCCATATTTAAACACAAAGAATATATAAAGAAACAAGTAGACTTTTGGAAATAAAAATAACGGCATCGCATTCCTTGTGAGAAATCACATCAGATGGCATTCACACCTAATTTGTGAATAAAATTCATTGGAGTGGATTTTGGAACTTGACGATTCAGTTCTGAATTGAAACGTTGATTGAAATGGCTTTAACCGTGTTTGCTGACCAAATCTGATTAGCCAAGAACTTCACTATCTTCCTCTTCTCCACCTCCTTCTCCTTCCCGCTACCTTTTGCCCAAGAACATATCCCAATTGGGGATGCCATAGTCTCGCTGGCTTCAGACGGTTGGGAGCAGTCCTTGAGTGGTCTCTACATAAAAAAAATATTATAGCAATAAACAAACAAAAAATACTGCGAACATGTTTCAGAACCGAGGAAGCATCAGTTCTGAAACATGTTGTAATAAATTAGTGGTAAGAACTTGGTTTATTTTTTGTTGAGTGAGTGTGCACACATATATTTTTATATATAATATTAAATTTTGACAGAACAATTTAAATAATTTATTTTTTAATTTACATTCGACAAACAATGGCTTGTAAAACCATCATTTATCATGAATTTTTTTTATTTATTTATTTTATTTTATTTACACGAAATCCACATTGGAGGCCCTGAGGAAAATAATTTCCCTCAGAACCTATGTCATCTTTGGGGATGCTGTGTGGAGGGTTTTTTTTAAGGAAAGGAAGGAGAGGAAAGTTCTGGGAAGGAAAAGGGTTTAAGGGGTGGGTAGGAATCTGGGGTTCAGTATGTCCTGGTCATCCGCCTCCAAGACCTAGACAAACCTCACCCCATGGACCCGGGCACCCCTGCTAAATCACCAAACGTAGCGAACCACTTGGGGTGACCTATGGCAGAGGTGTTGGTTATCCAATAAAGGTTCCCGGGGCGGCGGTACCCGTTCCCGCCTCCCAAATTTTATCTTTTGTTATATTGTAAAATTGAAAAAGAAAACACTAAAATCGTACATAAATAATTAAATAAAGAAAATGAAGCTCTTCAAATTAAACATGAAAATAATATCATTTAAATCGAAGTGAGATTTCGTATATACGAGTATAATACCTTCAACAGAAAATTCAGTTTTTAGCGCCCCTGAACTTTTACAAACGAGATCTGGATTTAAGCTACTATCTCGTAATCCAAATTTGTTCTCTATAAATTGAATGCAGGATTGTCTTTTATTTTTACTTTGTTCCCTGGGTTTGCTTGACTTAAAAGCAATCAATTCGAAACTATTCGATTCATCCCAGATTGTACCAGGAGTTACGAGAGATCGTGATTTCAATTTTAGAGATTTAGGAAAGTGTCTAAAAAAGGACTCGGATTTTATCCAAAATTGTCGTTTTCATTGAAAATCATTGAACCTAGAGCTTACTGACTTTCACTAGTAGGTATTCCGATTCAGAGCAGTACAGAAAATTCACCAATTCAATTCGAAGTAACTCTCGATGGGGAATTTCCAAAGCTGGTTGTAGAGAGGTAACTGGAAAATCTTCTGCTACTATCTTCATCCCTTACAGCAGGAATTTACCTAGGATACTAATAAATCTATTTAACGGTAATAAATTATTCAGGGGCGATTCCATTCACCGTGATTTTTTTGCAATTTCAGTTCACCTTGTTATATAACATTTTGTTTTTTTTTTTACTTTTTGGTTCTTACTAATAAACGTGGTTTGAGTTTTAACATAAAATTAATTGTAAGCGATTTACCAATACCTCCAAACACTGCTGTGTACTTCCACTATGCACTGAGTTTACATCACCGGGAAGGTAACCACTGGCACTGGAGCGATTATGGTTGAAAAATGGACCACTTTTATTTTTCTGAGATTGAAATCGGTCCAAAATTCACCACATTTACCTAACATTATATTTTTTTCCCGTCGAATTTTCGATCAGCTATTTACGGTTAAAATTAACTCCTTTTTCCCAAGATATGCCCCTTCATTATCGTGTATACTACAGACAACATACAGAAATCTAAAATATTCCATGTTGACTCAAATAAGTACCCTCACAGCGGTTTCAAAGTAAAAAACACGCAGGATTCACGCGTAAACGCATAAACTTTAAGTCGGTTTTTTTAAATATTTATATTTTTATAAATACTGTATAGGTGTGTATATGAGATAAACGGTAAAATACAGAGTAATTCATTGGCTATAAAGCATTGAAATAAGTTTTTAATATCTCCATGTTAAAATTCGAAGGTTTGATTTTTTTAGTGTTGGCGAAAAATTTTAAAAATTATCTTGGAAATCTCGAGCAATCAAAGCAAATTTATTTATTTCGCGTGGTCGCTCCACTGGTAAATTGTTAGTTTGGAATGTTTGGGCGTGATCAAATTTGCTTTACGTTAGTGAAAATGGCGTACGAGGAGTGGTAATAAGGAACTCCAGTGAAAAATATTATGGATTTAAAAAATATAGACCAATAAACACTGATTCTGGATATATAAGTTTTATTTATTAATATTAAACGCAGAGTTTTTAAAAAAATATATTAAAAAGTCCATTTTTAGTCAAGTTAGCATTGTTGAAATTTTATTGGTGACGTCACTGTTCGACGTGTCGTGACGTCACCGTAAAGTCATTGTATGGGAATGTATGATATGACACAAGCCATCATATTAATTTCTTTGTTTGTTTACGTACTGTTTATAGAGATTTAATTGTTGTGTTTATTGAAACATTTTTTAGGCCTAAATAATGTTTCAAAAATAAAGGTATCTCTTATTATTTTATCTCTATTATTGAAAATATTGAAAACTTACGGCACAAAAAAAATAGTAATGCTATTTCTAGGAAGAATACTTCGAACAACGGAATTCAAAATGACGGCAGTAGATCAGCTGATTGCCCGATCCTATAGAATTTTTCAGGAGTGATGACTTCACACGATTCACCATACATACGGTGGTTTTCGGGGGGTCTTGAAAAATTAAAACTTTGACAATTATTTTAACTATTAAAACTAATTCTAAAAGTAAAAATAAAAATGCAGTTATTTAAGTTAGAAGGTCATCAATCATAAAAAAAATTAAAAAATGGACTGGAGTTCTCTATTATAAAATTACTTATTAATGTTTTAAAAAAGGCATGCTGAGTTGCTGAGTTATTTTGTCAAATAAAAAAAAGTTACAATGGAATGTAACAAAAAAGTTACAAAAATTAACTCTTATTATTAGAAGGTCTTGTACTTTTGTCCGAATTTTTGGTCCACAGGCAAGAAGACACAGACTCACGACAAGAAAACAACACCGCAAAAATCAAGTTTCCTTCTTAGACATGTAGTAAATAAAATCAGCGGAATCATACCATTTAAGTATTGGTAATCTCATCCGGAACACCGAATTTAATAAGGATTATGTAGGTCTGACAGCGCAACACGGCATAATACCCCAAACATGAATCACGATAATACCTATTAATATTGATTGATTACATCATGATACATTATCCCAATTTGAGTACCATCATCCTTTCCTGTGAATTACATGGCTCGGGGTATGACACGTGTCATTATCTAGTTGATTTCCCTCACAAGTCTCTGGTTTTCCTCCGGCTCTATTAAGGATCTATTACTAGTGTGGCGGCTACGTCACGGTCAACCCCCACCTCAACATTGTCTCATATATTGTACTGCTTGTACTAACAAACGCTCAGTCAATAAACGCACTAGCTCTGAAGCACACGTGTCATTCTTATTACTCCCGTGGTGTTTCCTCCCACACACACAACTAACATGACGTATACATAACGTACACCTCCAAAGTGGTGACACCGACGTGATTTAGAAGTGTGTGTGGGAAAAATGGAGTGATAAAGAAGTGCATCAAGTAAGTAATGTGTAATAACAAGCGTCTACGCAACTCCAGTGCGATACCGGGAAGCAGGGAGCTACGGCATCATCTTCGGACTCTCTGTTCCACCTTCGAGGCCCTCATTACATCATCTCGCAGTTCTGGTCCATCGCACCACATAACTTTAGAGATGCTAAGCGTCCGTGACCACAGGCCTGCCATCCTTTCTGTCCAGGGCAGTTTCCTGGAGGATGACTTCTCAGCTCAAGAGAACAGCTATATCCCACGACTTACAAGGTTCGACGCCACCTTTAGCCCAGGGATCAGCTCATCATTTCACGGCTATCGAAGCCCACCACGCTCCGCCTCGCGAGGACAACCTGCTGATGGTTCAACTCACCGAGCCACCGACCATTCACCTCCGCAACCCACCACGTGGAGCAACGGCCTGGATGATCAGGTCATTCTTAAAAAAAAAGGAGAACCACTGTTGTTAAGTTACCTACTTAATGACATAAATTTGATTAAATTGTGTTTTACAAAGTGATTGGCTTTCATTTAATTTAACAAGAATTTGAATTTAACAGTTGATTGAAAGGAAGAATCATTCGAGTGAGTTTAATTAAACTACTTTTACATCTGAATGAGTAAAATATATCCAGATCTAAAATTAGAGACATGATCTAAAGTAAAGCCTAGACAACGCTATTAGGTACTTAAGCTAATCATCATCATAACATAGTATAAAGTGAAGTCGCTCAAAATGTATGTGCGCATAGATCTTTTAAAAAACGCAACGGCTTTTCAAGCGGTTTTCACCAATAGATAGAGTGATTCAAGAGAAAGGTTTATATGTATAATACATGCTCATTATAGTAAAAAAGCCGAAAAATTCAAATATTCAATTCAGGCAGCGGGCAGCGGACAGCAGGCAGATGGCAAGCGGGCAAGGGCGGCTGGTTGTACAGTGGGTTGTATATCGCCTAAAATTACTTTATAATATCTTACCGAAAAATATAAAATCTATGAATCTCATTAAAAATATCACCTACCAATATAATGCATAATATAATATGAATCAGGGAGAGCAAATTCTCAAAGTTCCGCGCGAAGTTGCCCTGTCCCCGTGTGCAGGCCGATTGCAAGCGGAACGAATTATGTTTTTGTATCGAATATCCCAAACATCGCCAGCGCGCAACGCCAGCCATATGTATGAAAAATTATAATGATTAACTGAATAATTATTTCTTTAATCAAAAGGTACAGCAAATACCTAAATTTTACAAATATATGCTTTTTTATTGATTTGTGATTTAAATTATAAAACGCAGATCATTAAGGAATTCAATTTTTCAATGTGCTGTTTATACATTGTTTATAAATACTGTTTGTATACTATTTATAAAGAAATATAAAACTAAGTAACTAAGCATCACGCCATTTCTCCTCGAGGGTAGGCAAAGAGGACGGACAGCTAAACAATTCAGTCTTGGCACACACTCTTTGCCTCACTCACATTCATACATCGTCTCATACATTCTCTTCTATTATTCCGACTTTTGACATGGCCCGACTCAAGTATCTGATTCACTTGATCATGCCATGTCTTCCTCGGGCATCCCCAACTTCTTCTACCATTCACATTTTCGTCGTATATTCTTCTTACACTATTTTCAAATTTATTTTATTTTATGAAATATAAAATAAAATAAATTAAACGTTGTAAAAAAAGAGTTCTTTGGGTTGAAATTTAAGATTTATTTACGAAAAATAAGTGTGTTGTTTTTATTTTCTTAGTACAGAAAAAAGATCTGTACAACTTTTTTTAAAAATTTTAATTAAAAAGCGATATGTAGAAGTTTTCGCCCTTCTAAAACAGCTTAGAATAGACCTTCTTTCCAAATAAGATTAGTGGAATCATTTTTACCTAATGTTGCTTAGTAATCGTTTTCTCATAGGTACGGATTATCAGTGAACCACCACATTTTCAGAGCAGCGGCCGCCACTGCAAGCGGGTGGTGTAGATTTTATAAAGGTTGGATAATGGCGTTGTGTTTCGTTAGCCACAACAACGTGTCCCCGGTCTGCTAGTATTAAATAAATGTGAGCAATTTCTAAAGTCTGCTTTATATTTTATTACAATATCGTCATTCTAGATAATGTTAACACAAAATTGCAAAGATATAATAATAATATAACTATATGCAATTCTAATTTTGAGATCAGTGGAATGAAAAAATATTTTTTTCACTTTTATGCCTTTTTACACCCTTTTATGTTTTCTACTCTTATTTGACAAACTGTAGTCTCATCAACACTTCAATTTGCTGAAGTACTTTGCGATAACCATAAACTCTACATAATTCTTGCAAATCTCTTACCAAAAACTTCTAGGAAACAATCAATAGAGATCTAAGCTGTACATCGCAAAATAAATCTGTAATCTCTCAAGCCTCGGGCACAGTTGTCGGAAGATCGAAATATTTCCGCTCTACAATAAAATCCAAGTTAATGGAATATTTCCAAACTGTTTTTGAAAGGTGATAAAATATATTTTTCAAATTGTATTTTTAGATTTAAATTTGGAAATATATTTTTTAATGCTAACGTAAAAATTTAAAAAATGGCTCTCCTCAAGTTTTCCTTAAATAAAATTAAAACGAAAACAAATGAAAACCAAAAAAATAGTGCGATACACACGCGGTAAGAGTGAAACCTTCAGAAAACTAAAGTTGATTAGAGTGGGAAGACTACGAAGCACCGCACAAAGAAGAGATAGATAGGCTACAAAATACCGCACAAAGAGGAGACCGATTATACTATGTTGTTCTCTCGCAGGCTAAATCCTCTAGATGTACGTGTTTATCTGATTTTAGTTGCTATTATTGGTTTCATAGAGTTTCCAATCAAGACGGTGCTAAAGAAATGTTCACTTCAAAAATATAAACACAAACATGTTTTATTAGAAACTGTGTTTTAAACGTTATCGTCACCTCACTTTTTATCGTTTCATTTTAAAATAAGAGAATTTTTTTTTTCAAATTACTGTCGGAAACTTTGCTTTCATAAAGGTGTACATTTTTTTGTGGTTAACTTTTAGATTTAAATATAAAGCGTGGTGTTTCCTATTTCTAACACCATTTTGATCATATTTCACACCATGATGATTTCTATGTGAGTTGCGGCCAAAAGCGAACAGATTAGCCTGCTGGATTAATGAAGCTCTGTTCTACCTAAACGTTAAGGCGCCACAAACGGGCTCAAAAAGAAGAAGATGGAAAGATATGAAATTACGAATGTTAGAGGAGCGCGCTAGTATTTAAAGCGACAAAATCGATGCGAAGATTGTGAAAATGTTTAATAAAACACGACTCGTTTAAAATAGAGCAAAAATCTTACGGGGGTTTTCAAACAGCATTTAATGAAACACTGTGAATTTTTTTCAAACATATAACTCGTAAAATATCTGAAACAAATGTGTTTATACTCATTTTTGGAGCATACTTTGTGATTTTTTCAATCGAGGGAATTTTATATAATTAGCGTTTCGGCGCGGGAAATGTCTATATATTATATTCAAAAATTACATATATTTTTTAAGACCTTTAAAACTCAACCAGCCTTACTAAAAAAAAACCACAGCGCGACCGATTAACTGTGTTATTGCAATAACATAAATAGAGCTCGTATACACTAAAAGACGTTTTATTACCAATAACGTTTCTTACGTTGTCACGCTGTTAAAACGCATTGAAGATGTGACAACGTTGTATATGGTTTTAATTTACTAGGAAACAATGTTGTTTTAATTTTTCTCCGCAAAAGGCATTATTGGCGCGCCTATGCATTAGTTCGTCGGCCCGAGACATGACAAAACAGCTCGGTGTGTTTTATGGCGGGATATCGAAAATTTTGTGATTTTACTTAATAATTTCTATTGTAGTGACGAATTTACTCTTCTGTTCACATAATTGATATTTACCATGTTATTTGTGTGGTTTACATCAGTTTAATCAAGTTATTGTACAAACGCCGTACTTTCAAAGTTGAACTGTCAGAATATTGTTTTTTATAGGTTACTTAAAAGATAAAATTTTCATTTTAAGATCTTTATTTTAAGAGAATTTCTTAAAAGTGATAATTTTTATAATATTAAAATCTAATACATGTGTTCGTAAACATATCAAAAAAATTAACGTCTTTAGAGATGCAAGAAATCTGTTTTAAATTTCAGTATTATTTCTAAGTTATTTTTTTGGCAATAAAAAAAACTTTGAAATTTTTTATTATTTTTTTATTTTATACACGATAAAAAAGTGAGGTGATAGTTTCCTTCCAAATTTATTACATAAAAGGACTGTGTTTTTTATATTTTGATTTTATTTCAATTTCTCTACATTTTGGTCAAAAATGTTGTGGAAGGAAATTTTTTTCCATGTTTTTCCGAGTTTGAATCATAAAATATGGCAGTTTTTGAAAGCTAAAGTGTATTTCAAATACTCAAATCTAAAAGGTAATTTTATCTAGTTTTCATAAATGGTATTTGTTTTTACGACACCTTCAAAAATAAGAAATATATAGAACATTCAAAATACTATGGAAAAATTACAAATATCGTTTGGACATCAATGGTTAAAACAGAGATAAACTACCCTCTCAGGCCGCGGAAACCATGTGTATTTCTTTCAAAGAACAAATTTTTAATTAGTAATGTTTTCACATCCGCAGCCGTTTGTCAATTGAATAAAATTTTCACTGGGTTTTTTAGTAAGGCTGAACGTGTTTAAGAGAGATATGTAAGAAATGGGTAGAAATTCGGGTAGCGGAGTCTTAATTCAGTTTCCTATTGATTTCCTATTACGTTTGATAAATACATTTTTTCCGATTCAGCAAATACCGTACTGAAGTCGAAACTGACCGGAGTCAGTTGGATCACCTATTTAGGGTATGTAATGAGGCAGAAGATAGAAGGAACGAGGGTGGAGGAAGATGGGGAAGATGAAGTATGGGACGTATATTATATGGGGAGACTATTAAATCACGTCACTAAACTGGCTAACACCATTTCAAGCAACGAATAGATTCCAATTGGTGGTCAGTCACCAAAGAGTTATCGTGATATTTTTTTTGTGTTGAAATGTGTTGTGTGGCACAATAACTCAAAAATTAATCATGATAATATTTTTGGAATTGAAAATCTGAAATCAAAAAGCATTGTGCTTATTTTCAATCACAAACAATTATTGTTTGCTCATCGGGTTTCGAAACTTTTGAAATAACGAACTTTGGGATCGGAGCCAAGAAACTTAATTCTCTGCGATGAAGGACTTCTAAAAATATTATTTTATAATGTTTTCAACAAGATAATTAAGATCATTTAGGTGTGATGTTTAATGATATGTTATTGGCAACTTATACGATCAGTATTTTAAAGGATGATTACATAAAAAATTTTTAGGTAACTGTGTGTAATGTACTGCATTTCTTGGTGTTAGAAGATAAACCCGAAATAAAGTATTTTAATATATAACAGAGATGATTTGATATTAAACATGTTCATGATGTACGACTGGAATCTAATGGAATATCAGCCACCATGCACGCAAAACGGTTGGAAAATCATCTGGTAATAATGACATTTCGTCATTTTGGTTGGGCATTGTTCTAGATTTACTTTATCTTGTTTTGAGTTATGAGGAGTCAAAGTTTGCAAATATTTATAAATAGTTTTCTCCTGACTCCTTTCCGCCTTCAAACATTTCAATTTGGCGAGGCGGGAATGGGTACCGCCGCGCTGGGAACCTTTATTGGATAACCAACACCTCTGCCATAGGTCACCCCAAGTGGTTCGCTGCGTTTGGTGATTTAGCAGGGGTGCCCAGTTTCATAGGGCGAGGTTTGTCTAGGTCTTGGAGGCGGATGACCAGGACACACTAAACCCCAGATTCCTACCCACCCTTTAAACCCTTTTCCTTCCCAGAACTCTCCTCACGTTCCTTTCCTTAAAAAATCCTCCACACAGCATCCCCAAAGATGACACAGGCCCTGAGGGATTTTTTTTTCCTCAGGGCCTCCTGTGTGGAGCTCATTAAAAAAAATAAATCATTATTGGGGCTGCCAGAGTTCTACTTGCCCGGGCGGTTGGGACGCTGGTGCGGTTTCATATAAAAAAAGACAAAATCCAAAAATGTTCAAATATTTTGACAAATGAATGAATGATAAAAAATGTAAACTCTTTGGATCTCCTATTGGTCGCCTATAAAGTTAACAATATCAAGCAAGGTGACCCGACTCCAGATCCTCCATCAGTTGACCCCCATCAGTTGAATCCCCGATATTTGACCCCTGGATAGTTAGTCTCCAGGGTCTCTATTCTCCAAGCGTCGTCGCTCGTAATCGCCGTCGAAAGTACGTCCGTTGGTCGACTTGGTTATTCTTGAGCTTGGTCGAAGGAACATTCTTAGACGCAAAACGTCAAAAGTCATTCCACACAACAACGAGTGGGGTATACCAGTCGAAACGAGCAGCGAGTGGTAGGTTGTTAGCGTATCTACGCAATTAGCTGTCAAAATCTGGCATTATTGTTTTCCCGCGCGAACTTTCGCACCCGCAGAGACATCGTCTATTTTTGTAAAGTCATTTTGCAATTTAAGAATGGCTGATTTACCGGTGATGTTGGCTTGATTAACCATGTCGACTGTCAAGAAACAACTGTTTCGAGACTGACAAGAATGTTTCGTCAGATCAATTCGATTATTTATCAATGCATGGTTTGGTGCTTCACAAAATGTGTGTAAAAGATAAATTTGATCTTCCAGAATACCTGACCGATCATAATCTAGATTTAGGGCTGATTGCTGGAGGAATGGCTCCACTTGAGCCCGAGGCTGTTTAGAAACCCAGATTTAGTGGCTGGTAGAAGATTTAGTGGCTGGTAGAGCTGTTCGAAATAGGATAGTTCAAAATTATTTCTGTGTTTATACCTAGTCTTTTTATCCTTTTGTTGTTCTGTTCACTGTACATCATTTGTAAAGTGTCTAGATCATATTATTAAATGATATTAGCCACACACAAATAATGAGGGGTGAGGCTACATGAAGCTGCGTTATAACAAACACTTCAAATACAAATCGTTACAACAAATACTTCAATACCCATGATTTTTTTTTTACATTAACTCTACACAGGAGGCCCTGAGGAAAATAATTTCCCTCAGGGCCTATGTCATCTGGGATGCTGTGTGGAGGGTTTTTTGAGGAGAGGAAGGAATGAACATTGGTCTTTCGTTCCACAGCCAAGCTGTTAAACACAAGAACGAGTCGAAGAAGCGACCCGCTCTCATGTGACAAGTGTCAACCGTGTACATTATGTTGGGCACGCGTTTGGCATGTTTCCCGACTATGCACCGGTGCCGAAGGGATCATCATCCTCGGAGCATCTTCCATTGTAATACCGGTAGAACAAGGATAGCATTCCCACCCGACGCCTGTACTCTAAAGGTTGCAATCCATCTGTTAAGATGGGAGAACCTATTAAGCCGACCGCCCGTTTTTGCACAGAGTCGAGGGTATTTTGGAGCTCCAGACCAGAGGTGGCTGCCAAATTCAACCGTGGGGCGCACTTGTGATTTGTGCAGGGTTAGCAGTTGTGTACTATTAAGTATCTGCGGGCTCTGTACAGTACGCCCAGTTTTTTTTATTATTATAAGTAATTTTGAAAGCATCACCTTATTTTGGTTGCAAGCCAACTGATTTATTTAAGGCCAACAAAATACCATCTAAGTTGTTGCTGTACAAAATAATAAGCCCCATCACCAACG
This sequence comes from Limnephilus rhombicus, assembly GCA_929108145.2. NCBI lineage: Eukaryota > Metazoa > Arthropoda > Insecta > Trichoptera > Limnephilidae > Limnephilus > Limnephilus rhombicus. Next base: position 8,230,898 of record OV815293.1, read on the forward strand.
GTAGACGCCAGACTCTTGTGGGTGGGTCTCGCCCCATGTGCAGTATATTTGTGTAATTTGAAAAGTGAATTTCAACAAGGTTTTATATATTTTGTGATAATATAGTGATGTAAAATGTAAGAAAACAATGGTGTGATCATAAAAAATGTATTTAATATTAAGTATATTATAATTATTATCAAGTAATATAGAAACAAGACAGTTTTCAATGTACAATGTCAATATATTTTGTAAAACAAGCTAAAAATAAAGAATTAGTACACTGATGAAATAATCAAGTATGATATTTTCTAGTAAATTAAAAAACAACTCTGGTGTTAAGTAGTAAAACATTATATTTATCCATGATAGAAATAAAACACTCTCATTCATTACGCTGATACGATGATAATGAAAACATTATATTTATCCACGATAAAATTAAAATGCTACTAATAATAGCATCACAATTTTTATCACATGGCGCAGAAAACATTTCAGTTTCAGTTGTTCAATTACAATTATTATTTCAACATATTTTGTGTTATAAGCTAAAGAATGATAAACAAGTCTGATATTGTCTATTAAATATCTTCATTGTTAAATTTAAATTAAAACATTATATTTATCCACGATAAAACTAAAAATCTTCTAAATATTTTAGTTATTAGTTTTGGGGTGTTATGCCGTGTTGCGCTACCTCCTTCTTTAGCCAACGTTTCGGACAGCGTTGCATTATCAGGGCAGATTTGTCTAATCTGCCGGCTCTGCCCTGATGATGGACACTGCAACGCTGTCCGAAACGTTGGCTAAAGGAGGTAGCGCAAAGCGTAACACCCCAAAAACTAATAATGAAAATACTTTTGCCCGTGAAAATCTAAAAACGTATCTGCTTCTAGATAGTATCCCAATTTTTATCGTATAACACAGAAAACATTACAGTTTCAGTTGTTTAATAACAATTGTAATTATTTCAACATATTTTGTATTATAAGCTAAAGAATAAGAAACAAGTCTGATATTGCCTATTAAATATTATCTTCAATGTTAAATTTAAAGAAAAATATTATATTTATCCACGATAAAACTAAAACTAACAACTGTTTTGAAATTATTTCATATTTCATTTGAAATTATTTCAACATATTTTGTATTATAAGCTAAAGAATAAGAAACAAGTCTGATATTGCCTATTAAATTATTACCATTTCAACAACTATGCTAAACAATCCACGACTATTTTATGTTTTAATTGGTTATTTCATTTTTATTTTATTCTTTCTCATCTCTTTTTTTTCTTTTGCTATGCTAAACAAATAACAGTTAGGTACTATGTTTTAAACTTTTTTTTTTATTATTTTATTTTATATTCTTTCTCTTCCTTTTTATTTCCTCTTTTTATCCACATGTTCATACCCATAATTATTTGACTGTCCTAAAACGGGATAATACTCCTAGTTGGGCAGTCAAAATTTAATAAATTATGTATATAAATGTATATTGCTGTGCTAAATAAACAAATAAATAAACAAATAAACAAATATTATCTTCAATGTTAAATTTAAAGAAAAATATTATATTTATCCACGATAAAACTAAAACTAACAACTGTAATTACAATTGAAATTATTTCAACATACTTTGTATTATAAGCTAAAGAATAAGAAACAAGTCTGATATTGCCTATTAAATATTATCTTCAATGTTAAATTTAAAGAAAAATATTATATTTATCCACGATAAAACTAACAACTGTAATTACAATTGAAATTATTTCAACATATTTTGTATTATAAGCTGAAGAAGAATACATGTACTGACAATAAAGTATGATTTTGGTTTTAATTAAATTTAAAATGAGGGTATTGAAGAGATTCAGTACACCTCGGAGTCTGTACGGGTGGAGGATCAATGGTAGGGGGTTCCACAAGGGGAGGTGTGGCCTTCAAGAGCACCTCCAGGGCTCCTTGGCAGACTGTCAGCTGCTGCAGCCAGCAACAGGCTGGGGTCTTCCGAGAAAGGAAAAGTCCAAGTTGATCTCCGTACAGCCCACACTGTAATCACACTGGGTTGACTGCTTGTAGTATCAGCCCATCACATCTGCTGCTGGCACCGCGTGCCGGTGGCGGTGGTCCGCCTCTAGTCTCGGCCGCAAGCCGCCTCAAGGAGGCATTCTTTATTTCGGCCCTTGAGCGTAAATCTTGCCATGCCTGAAAATATTTTTGAATCATATTAATTATTTACACTAAATATTAGTGAAAAGAGACTTTCTTATATCGTAGAGTATTCAAAAAGAAGGACAACGTCGAGATCACACAATTTTACTTGAATTTTGAAACGATTAGCTTTGAAGTAACGTAGCCCCATTATAATTCTTTTCAATATTGTAATATTTAACATACAAATTAAGACTTAAAACGAACATCATGTGAGCAATGAAGTCATAAGTGATGATACAAAAATATAAAAAATAGGTTAAGGGCTATTTCAAAATAATTTGTTTCATAGCTTTTAATGACTTCTTAAAGAGATGTAGTTGACTTCATTCTGAGTGAGCATCTTGTTCGTTTTGTTGAATAGAAATTTGTCATAGGCGGAGCTTCATCTGAACGAAGCGTTAGGATAACAAGTAGACATTTTAAATGTACTTTACACAAATTAATGGACATGAATAAATACTGACCTTTCTCCAGTGTTTGAATTCCGTCGAGATTCGCCGAAGGTGAGTGAAGACAAAAACTTTCCTCTCATTAAATCCATATCCGAACTTACTAATTCGATTATTAGCAGTTGCTTTTGACAGTTTGTAATTCATAAATAAACCAATCATTTGTATCCTGCAAACCTGTAACATACAAATTAAGACTTAGAATGAACACCATGTGAGCGATGAAGTCATAAGTGATGATACAAAAATATAGGTTAAGGGCTATTTCAAAATGATTTGTTTCATAGCTTTTAATGACTTCAAAGAGATGTAGTTGACTTCATTCTGAGTGAGCATCTTGTTCGTTTTGTTGAATAGAAATTCGTCAAAGGCGGAGCTTCATCCGAACGAAGCTTTAGGATAACAAGTAGACATTTTAAATGTACTTTACACACAAATTAATGGACATGAATAAATACTAACCTTTCTCCAGTGTTTGAATTCCGTCGAGATTCGCCGAAGGTGAGTGACGACAAAAACTTTCCAAACTTACTAATTCGATTATTAGAAATTGCTTTTGGCTGTTTGTAATGCATAAATAAACCAATCATTTGTATCCTGCAGCCATTTCAAATATTATCAGCATATCAATTCATAAATATGCTAAACCCGACTGATATCAACTGTTTGACGTTTGACATTCACACCATAGAAATCTCAAAAACATCAAGAACATAGACAATATTCACAGGGCTGCCAATATAATCATCTCTTCGATCGTTCGACGTTCAAGAATACGTAAAATTGAAGGATTCGACAAAGTTGGTCGCGACGACGAGTAATTTTTGGTCGCTGCGAGGCGCATAACGAGTAACGTTTGATCGTTTGCTCGGGAATAGAGACCCAGGACAATTGATCGATCAACTTGTGACGGCTATGTATCTAAAAAGGAAAAAAGGAAACAGCGTTCGCGCCAATGTAAGGTCTTCACTTGGATTGTACCTATGTAAGGACTTGTTTTATTAAGAGTGTGTGTTTAATATTTAATGCATTGCTAGCTTATGAAATCTGAAATATAAAGCATGAATTATGATATAAAGTATAAGCAAATAAAAGTCTGATGCAATCGAATGTATAAAAGATTTATTGATTCTAAATTTCAAATGAAAATATGATGTTTTTAATTATTAGACTCTTTGGATAATTACGTGATCTCAAAGGGGTGTTTGAATTCCTCGAAGAGGGTATTACAACAGTCAAAATAATGAAATTATGTTATGTGGAAGACAATGAACATGGTTGAGCGCCAGAGTTTTTAAACTACAAACCCAAGAAAAATTATGTATAACAAATGGTAACCTTGAATATACTAAGATGAATAATATGTTACGAGACAAAACTACATTACGAAATCGGGACGCCATGGTGTGCAGGTTTTTGTCCGTCGCAGATAACGTCCTCCCCTTGGGCTGTCTATTCCAAACTGACGGCAGGCGCAGATCGTTTCAGCAACATCTATGCTCCAGTGATGAGGCCAATGCTTTCCGATATTCGTGCTGCATTATCACATTCGGGGTTGGAAGGTGACGATGAAAACAATCGGTTACAAACTAGAGGGACGAGGGATCAAATGTTGGGGGATCAATTATAAGGGTGATCGAATTTCTGGAGGATCATCTGTCGGGGGGGGGAGGTCAAATATCGCGGGATAAGTCATTAAATTCGTGTTTTAAAGTATTACGGTTTACATTGAAAAACCGTAGAATTTCTTGTTTATTATTTTTGGTGAAAGAGCGATGTTTTTCATAGCCGTTGAAAGCTTTTATGCGGCAAACAGCAGTTTAATTTGTGTTTTTCTGTTGTGAATTCTAACAATGCAAATTAGTATGCGGTCTTGAAATGTTTGGTTTAAGAAGGAAAGCTTATAACCAATTTCCATAAAACATTTTAAGTAAATTTATGCACATAATAGAATTAATTATAGTTTGTTTTTCTTGCTTGTTGCAGGTTTGTGATAATTTGATTTTACTTGGCCCAACTTCGTTAACATCGCAATTCATAATCATAATTTCACCTTGTGACCTTCAATGATGAACAGAAAATGGATTGCCGAAATGTAAAATGAATGTAGGTAAGTGTAATTTTTAAATGATTACTATTTTCTGACGTATTTATGTAAAACATTAACAGCCTTACTAACAAACCCAGTGAAAATTTTATTCAATGGACAAACGGCCGCGGATGTTAAAACATTACTTATTAAAAAATTGTTCATGGAAAAAAATACACTTGGTTTACACGGCCTGAGAGGGTAGTTTATCTCTGTTTTAGTAATGATGTTTGAACGAAATTTGGAATTTTTCCAAAGTATTTTGAATGTTCTATATATTTATTATTTTTGAAGGTGTTGTAAAAACAACTAACAATTATGAAAACTAGATAAAATTACGTTGTAGATTTTTGTAATTGAAGTACACTTTAGTTTTTAAAAACTGCCATATATTAGGATTAAGATTTTTTTTTACCAAAACATATTTGATGAAAGTGTACAGAAATTTATAAAAAAACCAAATTAAAAAAATACAAACCTTTTATATAATGAATTTGAAACGAAACTTTCACCTCACTTTTTCCTCGTGCATACAATAAAAGAATAATAAAAAATTTCAAAGTTTTTTTATTGCCAAAAAACTAACCTAAAAAATGATACCGACGTTTATAACAGATTTCTTGCATCTCTAAAGACGTTAATTTCTTTGATACGTTTAGGAACACATGTATTAGATATAAATATTTAAAAAAAACACCACTTTTATGAAATTCTCATAAAATAAAATCTTTTAAATGTAAATTTGAATTTTAAAAATAAAATAAAAATGAAAATATATCAATTATATCAAATAGGAGTGAACTAGTCATATTTATTGAAATTACCAGCACGTATAAGTAATATTTCACACACATCAGCGTTTCAGCGCGAAAGTTCATTTACATAAATATACGAAACCACCCACATGAGCGCGAACGACAAATGCGCAGGCGCCGCCACCTAGCGGTTATGAAGGAAAACAAACAATTTAGTACTTACACTATAAAACATTACATTGTTGCCAGATTTGAAATACATTTTAAGAACAAATGTTATTGGTAATATTTCGAGTTTTAGTGTATTTTTGTTTTATTCATGTTGCAGTTTTGCTTTTTTTAGTAAGGCTGTAAGAGTATTAACTCGGAGCAGAGCTTGTCAGAAATATTTTATAATTAGGTACGCACGGATTATGCCTATATTATAAATATATTTTCTTGATATAGCATAATGTAGTGTTTATGAAAATATCTTGTAAACAAATTAGTATTATGCTGATGAGCGATAAATATTCTATTTTTTATAAGAAAAACTCTCTTTTTATAACTTTTGAAGGTTATTCCCATCAAATTAATATATCATTGAAGAAGAAGATAACAATAATAATCTAAATATGAAAGAGAAAAAGACACAGAAAACAGAAAAAAGATAATGGTCGCAACTGGGACTCGAACCCAGACCTCTCGTCTAACCGGGACGTGGGCGTTAAGAAGGTATTACAAGAGAAAACCAGAAATATGTAATTTTTAAAGCAGATTTTAGACGTATTGACTCTTTTCCACAAAAAAATTATAAATGGATTTCAAAAGGTTGTTCTTTTATCTAGCATTCGCATGTTTAAATTTTGAGAAAAATGTTTATTTTTAGTATAATAAGGTTATACCATAATTTTCAAAAAAGATTTTGTATTATACCACACCCATTTCAAATCATATAATTATGCAGTAAAATAAATCAATACGTTTTCTGGGTATCGCATGTTTTAGAATTTTAATTTTTGTTTTAAAAAAATCATTAAGAAATATAAAATAAATCAATAATACATTTAGAATAAATCAATACATTTTCTGGGTATCGCATATTTTAGAATTTTAATTTTAGTTTTAAAAAAACCATTAAGAAATATATACGTACATGTGTTTCTTGACAAAAATTGGTCCGTTTGTGTATTTATTGGCGCACTTACACACTAATATACTTCAGATTTTTTTAACATTCTTATTTAACTTAGACATTATTGAAAAACGATAAATACTTAAAATCAAAAAATAATTACAAAAAGTACAGTACTTTAATAGTTTTATCATCACGCCTTTCAGAATTTTGGATGTAGGTATAAATTAAAGCAAATTTGGAATGAAATAAAATCGATATTGAGTTATAATTTTAAAAAGCTTGTACGGAGAATAATTAATCTTTTTCATTGTAACCACCCTGCATGATCGTAAGAACAACTTTCGACGAAATATGGATTTTCGGCCGCTGGCTGGTTAAACGCTCTTAACCAATTTCGCTATTGCTCCCTTCTGTCAAGCCGTCATAATAGTCAATCTCATATTTCAAATTTATCCGAGATGCTATCCAGGATTCAAACCAATTCTTAGACTGATAATATTATTAATTCTACAGATAATATTATTAATTCTAAAATTTTAAATATGAGATTGACTATTATGCCGGCTTGACAGAAGAGAGCAATAGCGAAATTGGTTAACGCACACGTCCCGGTTAGACGAGAGGTCTGGGTTCGAGTCCCAGTTGCGACCATTGTCTTTTTTTCTGTTTTCTGTGTCTTGTTCTCTTTAACATTTTCTTTTATATTATTATTGTTATCTTCTTCTTCAATGATAGATATTCTTTTTTCATTTTATTTATTTCGTTTTTATTGTGCAGTTATCTATACTAACGAGTAATTGCTCAAAATTATATATTGCAAAAATTTGGTGGAACATGATATCAATATGCAACAAATACTATCCCATTAAAAGAAAAAAAAAATAACACTTAAATAATATTTTTTTACTATAATGTATCTATGTACAAATGTTTTTTTTTTTAAATTATACAAAATGTTTTAACTGAAGTTTGAACCTTCCTTCTCAGTAATAGGAATCAACCGCGCTATAAACTTTGCTAAATTCCAATTTTTAAAACCGACATTCATAATGTATTTTAATTTATTTTAATTTGTGATTGAATGCAAAGTATATAAAATGCATTGTCATCGACAAAGAGTTTCAGCTTGATCGAATTTCAGAAAGTCGGTTAACTTTTATTTCCAATTTTACCCCAGCATTTATTCATAGAATCAAGAAAACAATATTGAAATTCAAACAGATATTTTTTAAAAATATGTGGTAAACTGAATAGCACTCATTAACACAAGGAGCAGAAAATAGGTAGGTACTTAAAAAACCCATATTAAAATGTTCGAAGGCACCTACTTCTGTTAATTTGAGGTTTTGTTCAGCTAGCTGCTAGAAGGATGTTTTAATGATTTTAGAAAAGGATAGAAAAAAACGTTTAATGTTTTCAGGTTGAGTGCACTTTAACTACCATAATAATGACTATCTTTTAGAAATAGGTATTCTTATTTCATTCCAAGAATTGCAGAGATTAACTTAAAGAAGTGTACAGTGGGAGTGCTGTATATCCGAAGTTAGCTAAACGTTTCCTTACTATAGACAAAATTAATAATTTTAAAATAGAATATCTTTCTTGTACAGAAAATTAATTTCACTGGCCTTTCTGACTGGAGTCAATAAATCTTAGTAAATTGCCAAAATTAATTTTATTTATAATGCATAAAGATCGTTCTTTAGGCGTTCTGTGATTTTTAAGTGAAACTTCTTTAGCCTCGTTGTGATTTGGCATTCGGATGAAACGGAAATGACGCATCACAGCACCTGCGAAGCATCAAACTGCCGCTTTGCTGTATTGGTTGAGATATGAAACGGAAATGACGCTAGGTCTCATTGGCCGCTTGATTATGACCACACTTTTCAATTGGTTGAGATTGTTTTTGGTAAAGGTTCGTTTCTACATACCGCGTGTGAACCGCACTCGATTTTTTTTAACATTTAATCCACCCAGGAGGCTCTCAGGGCATATTTCATCTTAGGGGATGCTGTGTGGAGAATTTTTCAAGGAAAGGAAGAAGAGGAAGTTCTGTGAAGGAAATATGTATGAGGGATGGAATCTGGGGGTCAGTGGGTCCAGGAGTGATGGATTCGAGTGATGGATCGAGGGATTCTGGTTGGAGAGGTCAAAATACTTCCTCAACCACTCTCTCTTGATCTGGCCTCCAGGGTATCTAGCATGGACGATCGATATAGGTTTTATCGAAAATGTCGGTAACTTATCATCGCTCCCGAGCATGACCGCAGGCAGCTAACGAACAAATAGCCGTTCCTAATTTATTTGACGTGAACTGTTAGTTCTTCGTTAGCGGCCTGCAGTCGTGCTCGGGAGCGATGACAAGTTACCGACATTTTCGATAAAACCTATATCGATCGACCATCCTAGGTACCCTGGTGGGCGGACAGACACGTCGGCCGCCTTGACAAACAAAAACCTTGACAAACCTCACCCCTCGAACACGGGCACCCCTGCTAGGTAGGGTAGCGAACCACTTGGGTGACCTATGGAAGAAATGTTGGTTATCCAACAAATGGTTCTCGGGGTGGCGGTAACCTCCCAAAATGAAGGTGATAGAAATAAAAGTGATAGAATTTTATCAAAAGATTATTCGATCATTTTGTTTTTGTCAGTGACATCCATCTGTCTACTACAGCCCTGAATGTTTAACAAAATAGCTCAAAAGCAAATAAAAGACATAACTGGTGACATGTTTTTGGTCTTTTGCTAGTATCAAATTCAAAAATTCTGTTATTTTCCTTATTTTGTTCAGCTTGACGACATTCTTATCATAATGGAGTGCTCTAGTTCTACTCCACTGGGATATTTCCTGAGTTGTGACAAGTGTGAAGTATGTATACAGATATATTATGAGGAGTATCGTGTCTTTGGTTTTACCCCAAGGACGCGTTTGGAATTTTTATTGTTATGTCGATACTTTTCAAGAACAAAAGCATTGGATCAGAAATATAATCATCCATACAACGATCATCCAGTTGATTATGCCACTCTCGACTGGAATATGGAGTAATAGGATGGGGCGCAGCAGCATCTAATCACATAAAACAACTCAAGGTAACTCAGAATTGCATCATAAAGACTATACTGAAGGTCCCCATAAGGACGTCAACAACAGAAATTTTTAAGCAGTTTGATGTTCCAAGCATACAGAAAATCTACGCCAAAAACATTCTAATACATCACCACAAAAATTATTCAGAGGCAGACACCTCACATGCTCATAAAACCAGAGCCAAACAAACAGACATACTTAATATACCAAAGTGTAACTCTTCATTTGAACAAAGAAGTTCAGAATTTTTAGCAGTAAAGTTATATAATAAACTCCCACTTAGTACCAAACACATTAAAACAAAAAATAGCTACATTAAGGACATTAAATGTTGGCTGAAGGAACTATCGGAAAATGAACTTAGGTACTTGTATACTTAAAACAACGTCTTAGAAGTTTCTGGAAAACCTTATCCAAACAATGAAGTTAAACCATAGAAGTCGCTGAAAACTTATCCAAAGCATAGTCCCCCTCAGCACAGGATCTCCTAGTGAGGAGGACTACGAATATATTTACTATTTTATATATGTTTCATATAAAAATGTAAAAAAAATAAATGTATAGTTACTAAATACAAAAAAATAAAATAAAAAAAAGTTAGACATTTTCGAAAAATCGAAATTTGAGTGGAGTATGCAGTTATACGTAAAAGTGTACCCTCTATCTGGTATATATTTATAAACACCGTAATGTAATGCAGAAAAACTTGTAGTGAAATATTCAAAAAAAATATGTTTTCTGCGTACCGGGATTATTTTTAAAGCATATTTTATGTGTAAAACAAAAACACGTAAAACCAATATTTGATTTTTGCTGAGCTTTCGAATTTTGTTATCCTCAATTAATTGGACGATCGATATTCAAGGGTGAGTCGAAAAACTTTTTTTTAATATAAATGAAACAATGTTACTTTGTTTGAACAACTTGTATATTTGTTTAAAGCCGACCGGTTTTAAAACGACCGTTCCTTCATTATGGCAAACGTATACTGATTTGACAGTTACAAAATAGTGGATGGGAATAATGTATTATTACTAAGGATTGTGGTAGGGGTGGAGGCGTTGCTAGGGATTAATGAAGAGTGGGTGGGTAGGGGAACATATCCATGATTGGGCTGTAAGATAATATATTTTTTTTGTTGATAATGTTTCATTATTTTTAAGGATTTTTTTATTTCCAAGGCTTATAAGTTATTCATTTATCTATAATGGATAACCACAAAGTTATAGCTACATTCAAAAGTATGACTTTTTTAATCTTGGAAATTCCAAAAATAGATTTAAAGTTGAACCTACATAAATGGCCCTATTGAAAAATTGTTAGGTCTTCCACAAGAAGCCTTTTTTCACATTGACTCCACACAGGAGACCCTGAGGAAAATAATTTCCCCCAGGGCCTATGCCATCTGCGATGCAGTGTGGAGGGTCTTTTTGAGGAGAGGAAGGAATGAATATTTGTCTTGAAGAGACAAACCGCTCCACAGCCGAGCTGTTGAACACAAGAATGAGTCGACGAAGCAACCCGTTCTCATGTGACAAATGTCAACCGTGTACATATGTTGGGCACGCGTTTGGCGTGTTTCCCGACTATGCACCGGTGCCGAAGGGATCAATGACGCTAATTCCTCGGAGCATCTTCCATTGTAATACCAGTAGAACAAGGGTAGCATTCCCACCCGACGACTGTGCTCTAAAGATTGCAATCCGTATGTTAAGACGGGAGAATCTATTGAGCGGACCGCCCGTTTCTGCACAGAGTCGATGGTATTTTTCAGGTATTTTGGAGCTCCAGACCAGAGGTGGCTGCCTAAATTTAATAAACCAGTTGTTTGGTGAATTATTTTTGATGAAGTAATTTTTTGAAGATTAAAAATTTTAGCGATTGAATGTGAAATAAAATTATAGAAAGTTATTAACCATCTGCAACATTTAGGTATAATTAAAATTATTTTGCCAAAATTTTATTTAAAATAAGGATTTTTAGAAAAAAATATAGTTTTAAAAAATATATCTTTTTAAAAGTTGATAAAAATTTGATGTTTCCGTTTAAATATTTTATTGGATAAGTGCCATTTAGTCCTTTTTTTAATATGAACTGTTTGCACTATTTTTTAGAATTATTATAAATCTAATTGTAAATCATAGCATAAAATATTGTTTTTTTTTTAAATTTAGACACATTTCATTGGGGTGGCAGGAATGAAGGGAAGGATCAGCAGCTCTGGGAATATCCTCACCATGGAAGCCCGCCTCAGTCCATCCTCCAGCATTGAGGCACTCTGGAAATAAATAAGACAAAATACATGCTCATAAGCAAAAACAACGCATTGGATAAAAATCTTTATATTACTGGAAAAAAACTATAGAAGGTACAGAGTTTTGTATACTTGGGCTGCAATGTAAATGGTAGATGGGATCCTTCAGTTGAAATCAAATGCCGCATTGAGCAAGCTCGTGCAACCTTTATCCGCATGAAAAAAATGTTCTGCAGTCATGATCTCAACCTTGGATTACGAATGCGAATGGTCAGATGCTACGTGTTTTCGATATTATTTTATGGAATGGAAGCATGGACGCTTACTGAAGAACTAATTAGGCGACTTGAGGCATTCGAGATGTGGATCTACAGAAGAATACTTGAAATAAGCTGGATGAACAGGGTTACAAATGAAGATGTTATGGTTCGGATGAATAAAGAAAAGGAAGTAATTAAAACTATAAAAATCCGAAAACTTCAATATCTTGGACATGTGATGAGACATCCAGAGAAGTATGAGATCCTGCATCTCATAATGCAGGGAAAGATTGCCGGAAGACGGGGCCCTGGAAGAAGGAGAACCTAATGGCTGAAAAACCTTAGACAGTTGTTTGGCCAGTCTACCGTGGAGCTGTTCCGGGCCAAAGTAAACAAAGTCCGCATAGCCAACATGATAGCCAACATGATAGCCAACGTCCGTTGAACGGACAGGGCCCGAGAAGAAGAAGAAGGAAAAACATACTAGCTCCTAACGTAGTCACAGTACCCTAAAGGCGTATTATTGATATTTTATTTTTAACTATTACCTACTACTACCTAATTATCCTTTTTTCATGTTTATTTTGTGTATGTATATATTTATGAAATGTGTGGGACTGCACTTACCTCTCCAGATACCGGAACAAAAATTATTATTATTATACTTTTGAATGTAGCTATAACAATTGTGGTTATCCATTATAAATACATGAAACAATATAATATTAAACCAGCTTTTTATACAAGAAATAATATCTGTAATTTTTTGAGAAATTCTAAAGATAAAGTCCATAAATTGACTAATTCCGGAATATATAAACTCAAATGTAACGATTGTCCCTCATTTTATATTGGAAAAACAACTCGTAATTTTGAAATAAGAATCAAAGAACGTTTAAGGTGTCTTATTGATAATAATTTTTCTGAGTTCGCTAACCATATAATTGAAAATAACCATAGTTTTGAAAAAAAAAATACGGGGATAAATAATATTCTTCATATTAATCATAAAGAAAAACATTTAGATAACTTAGAAGCCTTGGAAATAAATAAAAAATCCCTTAAAAATAATGAATTTATTATCAACAAACAATAAATATTGTCTTATAGCCCAATCATGGATATGTTCCCCTACACACCCACTCTTAATTAATACCTAGCAACGGCTCCACCCCTACCATAATAATACATTGTTCCCATCCATATTTCAAAACTGTCAAATCAGTATACATTTGCCCTGAAGAAGGAACGGTCGTTCTGAAACCGGTCGAGTTTGTTCAAATATAAAAGTGGTTCAAACAAAGTTAAATTGTTTCATTTATCTATTATTATTATTATTGATTCAATAAGCCCTTTTTTGTGTAAATCACTAAAAATTTTTAATTTAAAATACAATTCAGCTAATCATCTCATTAAATGTAAATGTAACCGAGACGTTATTCTCAAGTCGCACCCAGTTTCTTAAATTTCCTTTGTTCCATTTGGGAGAATCTTCAAACAGTGGAGCGTTTCCTGATACAAAACTCGCCTGAAAGAAGATATCCTCTAAAAGCTCACTTTAAGGCTCCGAAGCCAAACAAGGTCTTTTCATTTATTTCAGCGGTTTAAACCCAACTTAAGTAAGAACTTGGCGACGGTTTAGAACAAAATGTGTTAATTACAATGTTCTAAGAAATGGTGGTGAGATACTTATGAACTTGGGTCGCACACAAAGTGAATTATTTAGCGAAGTAAAAGAAATGATTTAATATTTCTCCGATTTTGGACCACGGTGGGAATGAATTCAAGTTTGAAGTGTTTGAAGCATTTCAGCAATGGCTTAACAGAGGTATGAATTAATAAATTGTGGCATTAATTGTTGAAAGCATACTTCCAACAAAGACCAAACAGTCAAACATCTGAGAATTGAATGAATTTACGTCGAGTAAAAAGCAGAATTTCCAAGAATTGTGGTCGAATGGAGCGTAGTTTATTTGATGTTGGACTCATTCATTACGATTCCACAATCATAGCGCTATTTCAGCGGTAAATATCTTTTGGCGAGAAGTTTATGTGTATAGAAGTTCTTTGGTGTCCTCAAAATATAAATAAATAAATTATAATTACCATAAGGATTAGCGGTTACGGTATCGTCACGGCATAAAAAAGGCAATAAAAATACGTCCTTAACACAATAATTGTCACGGCCGATACCGCGACACGAGAATGTGTGAACTGTAAATCCTTTTTTTTATGAATATTTGACCAATAATTGTGTTTTGAAATTTGATCGTAGGAAATAAGAAATGAGAGAAGGAACCTTTGACGGCTTCTTGTGGCGTTTCAGGATCGATCTTGGCTTCCCAATATCGGCACAACACCAGGTTTTAAGCCACGACACTTTGATTCGATAAAAAATGAAATATTGCGATACTTTGCGATATTTAGACGAGCGAACTGTGACCCATGTCACTACGAAATTCCAACTGCCCAAGTAGGTAATGTAAACTTGGGCGGAAATATTGTTAATTTTTTCCACATGTAGGTATTCCTGTATTCTTTTCCTGGTAGAGACTTTGAGGAAAGGAGGAAAAGAAAGGAATACATGATTGATGAAGGACTTGGGGAATATGGATTAAGTTTTTTTTAAAACTAGAATTTACAGTCACATTCTCGTGTCGCGATATCGGCCGTGAAACTTTCAGCTATTTCAACAGACGAGATACTCGATTTACGTAGGTATCCTCTATAGGAAAAAGTCATCATTTTATTGCATCTCTCTCACACACCGCACCGTGGTGTCTCCGTACACTCTTACAATACTACTTGCCGTGACGATAATTTAGCAAATATTGAAGTGTGAGTGAATTCCAAAAATTCAAAAACCTCAAAATGTCAATGCGCCGATGGTTTTGCTTTTGTTCTTAAACTTAATGCCACAGTTCTTTCTTACATACTATCCAAAAATGAGATAAACGGTGAACGATTGTCTGCACTTCCCCAAAGGAAACGTACAATAAATATCATAAATCTTCCTTACACCGTACAAAGAAAATGAAACGCAAGGAAAAAGTACTACTTTGGAGGAAACAGTCACACGTGTGTTTGGTGTCTGATCGTTTGTATCACCAATATTTAACCCTTGATTTACCCGATGACTTCATACATACACAATTTACCTGGTGGAGTCCCCAGGACTCCCGGAAATAAAATTGTAAATTGTACATGAAATAAACACTTTTTTAAATGAAATGCTAGTTATATTAAGTTTTACAATGGCATAGGTTCTAACTTAAAATTATAAAATCACAGTCTTTTATTAAGGAACGTCCAGAATATGGCACTTTTTGTAGGAAAATGATGAACCTAACTTATAGTCTCAACATTTTAAAACTAAACAATTTTTCAAAGTAATTCTTAAAGAAATATTTATTATTTAAATATTATTTATTCTTGTTATTATAATTTTTTTTTCTATTTATATTCTTTTTTCTTTATTGTGTAAATATATAAATATGTATAACAGTATGGGATTGCACTATCCCCTCCACATCCCGGAATAAAGATTATTATTATCAATTCTTATAAAAAGTCAAAAAAGAACATGGTTCGAACAACAACAAAAAAATACGTATAAGTTACCAATCGGAGCCGCGCACATCGACGTCCGCTCTCCCTCGCGTTTGGCGCGTCACTGCGTGAAGGTACTGGAACGCACGGTTAATAATTTATGGTTTTATGAGCGCTGAAAGTTTTCAATGGAGTCCCAGGGACCTACCGGGTAAATTAAGGGTTAAAGTGCTAAAGCATTACAGCGATAAGGAACGTATTATGTTTATTTTGCCGTCACTGTACCGTAACCGTGAAAAGTCACGGTAACTATAAAAGCGCCCATTCTCAGTGCTATTTCAATTAATGTTTTAAGCCGACAAATTTATGTATATGGAAGTTCTTTGGTGTTGCTCATATATAAATGATTGGTTATCAGATTTTTAAAACAGTTTGTAGGACATTTCAAAGTCAACCTGGGTTTATAGTCACACTAGATCAGGGATGGCGAACCAATGGCACGCGACACAATATTTTGGGCACGTCACTGATCAGTTATTATGCGCTTTGAACTAAATACACAATTTATTATGCGCTTCGAACTAAATAAGTTAACATGAAGCTTCAAAGCAAAAGTAAAACAATTATCGTCATGATAGATCTCATTCGCGCTTTTGGGGCTAAACTGCAAGTTATCAGGAACGATATTATCACAAAAAAGGTTTTTTCCAAATTTAAAAAATATATCAACGATTTAGAAATACATCAGAAACCAGACGAAGACCAAGTTACTGAAGAATTAATTTCCGTGATTGATTCTTCAATTAAGGAATTTTCTGGGAGATTTTCTCAGTTCAAAGAATTATCGGAAATTCTCAAGTTTATTATTTACCCTGACGTGACGTCATTTGATAAGCTGAATTTGTCCCCATTCGATCGGTTTGAAATTGATTAATTTGAAATGCAGCTGATTGATTTCCAGTTTAGTCCAATATGGATTAAAAAAATTGTTGAAACAAGAAGAGAGTTTATTATTATTATTTTCCCAATAATCACAAAGTCAAAATTATTTGATGGCACGTCTGTGACCTCACTAAACATTTCTTTAGAAAAATGGCATGATGATACGTAAAGCTTCGCCATCCCTGCACTTGATGGTTGAATTTACGTTTTTGAAATGCTTCTGTGGTCAACTGTACATAATATTCAAAGAAACAAGATAAACTACTGTAACGTCTGAATGTCAAATAACGACTTCTGAATCATGTAAAGACATCCGACCTTTACAGTTGTCCCAACTTCGTTGCGGGCTGAGGGAGAATAATCATCTTTATACCTTTGAGAAAATATCTGTTATCAAAAAGATCTTTTATACTGAGCGTAGCTAAGTACTGTTTTAATCAGATCTTTTGTAGTTACCTGTGTGTAAAATTGTTTCTTATATTCCTGTTCCGGTTCAAGATGGTGACCGTGTTGATAACTACCTTTTTCTACTACGAGCTGTCAAATTGAAATTGTATAATCAATATTATGTTATGGTACTTACCGTCCTGAAGAAATTTTGAAAAAATAATTATTATTTTTGGTGACATTAATTTGAACAAAATGAATAATTCCTTTTTTGAAATTTAAAAAAATCTTATCCGCCCTCGTTATAACAAAAGATGCTTGAAGGGTAAGTTAATCTCAGAACGTCGTCTGCCGTTATTTGCCGTTGGTCATATGTGATAAGCCAGTACAACCCCGGCCGTTGGTTTTTAATAAAGAGGTTTTTTGAAGTGAAACTACTTCAGCCCCGTTTTGATTTGGAATTCGGACGAAACGGATATGACGCATTACACCACCTACCACTTTCAAGGCTCCTATTGGTTGAGATATGAAATGGGAATGACGCTAGGTCCACTAAGATTATGACATCACTTTTCAAGGCTTCTATTAGTTGAGATTGTTTTGGTAAAATTTTGCTTATACCGCGTGTGAACTGCACTCGATTTTTTTTAAATGAAATTAATTGCATTGTTATAATTATACCACAAAAACATATTAAACGTGTGATAAAAAAAAAAAAACTGGCAATAAAATGTTAAAACGCTTGGGGTATCTGAGTCACCCCTCATCGCAACCAATAATCGACTTCACATTTATGTTTTTTTAAAACTCCGTAGCTCGTGAGAGATGTGATGCTCCGTAGCTCATGAACTGAAAACAATAATAGCATTGACCAGAAAAAATTATTATGGTGAAAGTATGCAAGTTTTATAACGTCAGATTTCTCGCTGTTAGCATTTTTATAGCAAAGGCAGAGCAGGCAAGACTAAAAAAAGGCATGAATTCTTGTCTCCAATTTAGAAATTTATTCTTAAATTCAAAGCAAATTTTAATTCATTGAATCAGAGGTCGGCCGGACGCACAGGCAACCGAAATTTGTATTTTTGGTGTGCCTAAAATTACAATGTCACGAAGGAATTTGTCAGATTTTTTAAAAATATTTCCCTTACACTGGTAGAATAGCCCGACACCGTGAAATTTAAAAAAAACTTTAAATATCAGTTTTTAGTGTTCGTGCCCAGATGTGATTTTGTTATTTACTTTTCAAGAAAGTCGTGTGACTTCCTCTCGTGTTCTCTCAAGGCACCCGACGTATTTTATGGTTCCGGGATTCAAAAATGAACCTTCTCCCCGAGTGTGAAGCACGTAGGAAAGTGGATCATTATCGCGGTCCCATTCCTTACGGCCACCCTGTGCCTGTTTATACTACATACTTACACACGTATGTACGGAATTTGCCTAAGGCCTACAGGTTGGTCTGAAAGCTTATCAAAAAAGAGAATGAAACTTAGTTTTTCTATTATAATAAAAAAAAATATTACAAAAATGTCCATACTGATTCAATAAAGGCCGTCGTTCCACGGATCGGAAAATAATCGAAAAAACCGAGTGCTGTAAAGAAGCAGTACACCAAGAACCCACTCGGAGTCTAGCACGGTCCATCGATAAAATGCTGTATCATTGTATAACTCTACCAAATATATTCACCAAATCCGTCATCTGTGGTCAATCTACGATTGTTACCAGATATGGATAAATTTTAGTACGGCCTCCGTAGTATCAGATAAGTTTCGGTTAACTATCAATATACACATATTTTTTTAAATTATGTCGTTTGTTATGGAAAATTACTGGCTTATTTAATGAACGTATTGAACTAACGAAGCTCTTTGAAATGAAAGAAGTCATGTACGCGATCTGCAAACTTAAATAATGCACCTCAGATGCAATCAATTTATATTGTTCATCTCCGAGAAACGAAAATGGTTGAAATATGAATAAAGGCTTCATTAACTAATTAGATAAACTTCCGTTTAGTCTCAAAAAGTAAAATGCAGATTTTTGTGTAATTGCTTGGCGTTTGATATTTCGTAGTGTCAAATACCTTCACTGATTTCTTATTTTATTTCCTATCATTATCGGTTCGGCTGTCATCGATCTAATTACTCACCATGACAGTAAGGGTGATACAACAATTTATATGAGACCTGTGTGAGCTGTGACAAATTTGTTCTCCCGTGATTATACAGGTTTTAAAATGGTATCAAGCGTAATGAACGGATGGTTATAAAACCGACCATAAGCCTCGATGACATTGATATAAGCTACTATCTGGTAAATTCACTATCTGTTAGTAAACTCGCTCAGTGTAATCGTATTACTTGCTAACTAGCAGATTGTTGACTACATACGAAAAAAGTTGAAAGGTCGTCAACTTTACTTGCTACTCGCTAACTCATGATTGGTTTATATATGTTTTCAATATGGCGGCCAATAAACAGCCGATTCCGACTGTGTAACATCTGATAGAATTAGTTCACGCAGGCGTCGTTAGGTAGTTCGCTACTGAGCGAGTGGACAGTTTTGTGTTTCATCATGTCAATCTCACTCGCCGATTCACCCGCTTTTAAACTTAGTAGATAGTAGCTTGTAAACTCGCTCATTGTAATTGAGGCTTTCTCAAAAATGATTCTACATCATGTATAATAGATACTAAATGCAAGTTCGAATACTTGTTCGAATACTTCCGAGGCGAAAACCTTATACTATGCACTGTAATTTTCTTCAGTAACACCGTGCTGCCTGGGAACCTTCGGATGTGAAGCTTATATACCCCAGGGAATGAATGTTGCGGAGCATTACGGACACAAATCGACGTGTCAATACGCTCTTACCGAGCCATATTTTACAAAAAAGCTCCAAACTGAAGTGAGGTTTTGAAGCAATGAGCCCCTCAAAGACAGCAATTAAAATGCGTAAAGAGATGCTTCAAAAAACTCTGGCGAAAATTTTATTTTTCGATAAAAATCATTCGCTTTTTCGCTTTTTTTTCAAATGTGGTTCTGTGGTTCAAGAGAAAGTACAAGCTTGGAATATGTAAGTGGGAACACATGTTACGTGATAACATTTTGAGGAACAAACTGTGAGGTTTTTATACTTTGTGACTTTATTTGATTCTATGTATTTTAATGCATTTGATTCTAGATTGGAAATATTCAACTGCTTTCGAAAACCATCACCACGATCAAACACATTTCCATAAACATTGCTTCGCAATCTTCCATTGACACATACAAATTAATTGTGACACGATTTTCTAGGTCTAGGTCAGGGGTCACCAAATGGCGGACTGCGGTCCGAATCCAGACCGTCGACCTATTTTTTGCGGACCTTGTGTTAACAATACAAAATATTTTTTCATTATGGATCTTAAATGGGAATTTGAAAACAGATTCACAGATTTTCAGAAAATTGAGAATGTCATCGACATCCTCAGAAACATTTACTCTCTCCATCCTGGTAATGAACGGGGCAATGAAGTTGAAAATATTTTTGGGAATAATAAACCTACTCTTCAGATGGAAACGATCGATTTCCAAGAAAATACAGTTTTAGAACACTAAAAACAGGAAGTTTCTTGTCAAGAGTTTCGGATAAAATTTGTTTGTGCTAATAAATACCCAGAATTAAAAGAATTATCCTTGAAACATCTCATTTTGTGTGGGTCAACATATGTTTGTGAAGCAGCATTTTCCAAGATGAACACATTAAATAAATCCCGGAGCAGACTTACCAATGAACATCTCCAAGATTTAATGACAATAGCCTGCATAAACTTTAGTCCAAACTTCGGACGGATAGTCCAAGGAAAAAAATGTAAATTTTCTCATCAATATTGTAAAAAACCCTTGGTATTTCTTTTTATTCATAACATTTGTTTATTATTTAATAAAATAATGTTCCGGAACCCATTCATTTAATTTGTTTATTGATATTGTATCTTCACATATTTATTTTAATTTTATTTATTTATTAAAGTTTTTATTCCAGCAGGGCTGGGAGGGTAGTGCAATACCAGTCTGCCATATTACATAAACAACTATAAACTATAAAAGAAAAAAAAAGTATGCATTGTTGTAGCACACCCTCAGTTTGTCCTATTGCGCTGCTGGGTATTGTGTCCACAGTTCAGATGTGTACAGGGCAGTGCAGTATGTCTTGATGTTAATTGCTCTTCTTTGTCGTTCCATATCTTCTATATCCTTCATGTCTTCGGTTAGGATATGTCCTAGATACTTAACCTGTGAGGCCACAAGCAGTTCATTTCTTTCTAGATATATTGGAGGAATATTTGATGACTCCTTATTGTGTTTGAAAGCGACGATGACTGACTTTTTAGAATTGTACAACAAGTTATGAGAGTTTGCGTACTCTTCGCATATTTGCACAAGTCGTCTCATCGCTTTAATCGAAGGTGCAAGCAGCACCACGTCATCGGCGTAATTAATGTTGTTACTTCCTTTTCCACAGATATGACAACCGATTCGTGTATCGTTCAACTCTTGTAATAGGTCGTTAATGTACACATTAAATAGAGTTGGAGACGTTTGTGATGAATTGCATTGATCAACAGTGAGAATTAGAAAATATCGTAGCTTCCCACTTTAATTTAAAAAAGAAAATATCAATTACTTATAAAACGGACACGTCTACGACATCTATCGGATTAGAGTAAAGTGAATTCATATTTACGGTAGGGATCTATAATTAGACAAGGTGAGACGAGTATTGATAAAAAAATCACAGATGGTATCAACAAATAATCAAAGACAGGGACTCCCCAGTATGCTTTAGGCCGTGATATATTGACAGCCAATTGAATTACAGCAAAAACGATTAAAAACCGAGTTAGCCTATCAACAAGAAGAGGGCCGAGCCCATTTTTAGAACAAAGGAACGACCTTTGGACTTGGCAATTAGTAATGTGATTAATGAGTTTGACGTTCCCACCAAACCGAGAGGTGAATAAACTCCATGGGAAGAAATAATCTGTTCAGGGACAAAAGAACGATGACCCCAAGAAATGTTATGATTAACCGGTACGTTCCAGGGATCAGAAACCCTAGTTCCCGAACGCATTAAAGCATATCAGGTGCGGAAAAAAGGATACACGTAAACAACGTTTGAAAATTTTAAGTGAAAAATTGCATAGCAAGTGACGAAAACGTGTTGTAAGGTGTTAGGGAGATTTCATCTATAATACGATTGTTTGTGACGACCGGAGATGATCGATTCGAGGGAAAACGTGCTAAAGGAAATGGAAATGTTGAAAAAACAATGGAAAATTATTGTTATCAATTCTAGACGGAGCTAGGATATTACGATGAAAGATTTAGGGAGGAAACGTCAAAAAAAATGAGAGTTTAAAGGATAGGCGAGAGTATATTTCAGATGTCTAGAGCAGTAACAAGTGTTAGAGAAGAAATAGAGTGCAGTACGGAGGGGAGTGGAAAATGCTGAAAACATTGCGATAGAAAAACTCAGGAAAAGGAGTCATTTTACGTAATTAAAATGGAGTTTATAGAGTAACATAGTACGCGATTGCAGAAAAAAATGAGGCATTACAATGGTTGTCGATCCCAGATGTATTTTGTTGTGATAAACAAGGAATATTCGAACATGAAAATTGTTTATATAAGGGCTTGTGTGACGTAGGGGAGGAATTTTCCATCCCCACCACACATATGCAAAGCCTTAAGAATTTAAATATCGATCAGAGCCAAGAGAAAAGAAGAATATTACGACTGGTGCCAAGTGCCCAGGAGTAAATAAAATACAGACAAATATAAGAGAGTAGAAAAGAGATACATCACAACTGGTGCCGTGACCAGGAGATCAGAGTTTTACAAGTTGTTTTAGAAAACAAAAAAAAAAACTTTTATTGGTCAATCTATTGCAAAAAAAAAAAAAAAAAGTGAAAAAAAAATAATAATAATAATAAGTAGGACGTTATGTTAAATGAAGTGATAATAAAAATAAAATAAAAATCAGAACAGTGCGCCGTTAAATAAACACGGAAAAAATATATAAATAAATAAATAAACAATACATTTAAATATTAAAAAAAAGTGTTAACGAATAAACTCTACATGTTTTAAAATAATTTATAAAAGTGTCGATATAAAGTTAAATCAAGTGACCATGAATTTGTTGATTGCTTATGAGATTATAAATATCATAACAAAGAATGTAGGTCAGATACAAGCGTAAACAGTTTATTCAAGGCAGGCCATAAATTGACAGAATAATGGTATTGACATTCCTGAATCCAGAATGTTAATGATCGTAATGTAAACAATCTGATACGAGATACCGCGGTGTTTGTAAGCATCGAAAGATTGATAACCTAAGCATCGAAAGTGATAACAAAGCATCGAAAAATTTTGAAGTAGGCGACATCGGGGGTAACGCGCATCGCTTTAAGAGATTGTAGAATAAACAAACTCGAAAATGATATCAACACTCGGTTACGGAAAAAATAAACAGACTTTACAGATAAAAACGGGGGAACTTACCTACATAAAGTGACCCTTTGTTTATAGTTAATGTTGTGGGTTTGTATGTGAGGATTATCACATAAAAGGTCATAACATAAAAGATAAGGAACATAAAATAAAAATAACATAAAATATTTGATTGGGGATAGTGTCGAGTTGAGAACTTTAATATCACAGGCGAATGTTTTATAGGTATATACCTATTTAAGGGAACATTTGATCATTCGGACCAAAAAAGGAGGGGATTTGACGAAATAACATCAAGATAGGTATTGCGAACTCTAAATAGATTTTGCGAAAATATCGTAGGTATTGCGGAACTTGAAGGAATGGTTGGCATTCTAAACAATGAGTAATTATTGGTTGAACGAAAATCACGGGATATTCATTAACATTGGAGTAACAATATTCATTCCGTTTTTTTTGCAATTACCTACATTCATTTGAAATGAAGAGTGATGGTAGAGTTGATCTAATTTGGGTTACAATCATCATGCAAACAAATATAAATAATTGAAAATATTCTGTTTTATAGGGGGACAGGTTCCAAAAAAAAAAAAAAATAAAAATAAAAATAAAAATAAAAATAAAAATAAAAATAAAAATAAAATAAATTATAAATATATATAGGTATATTTATAATAAATAGTTGGTATTGAGTTAAATTCATTAAAAATTTTAAACAAAAAATGGCGGAAAAAAGGAAAGTGGATGCGACGGAATTAGAAGCTAAAGAAATACCGTTGGGAGATGAATTACGGGAGATATTTAGACGTTCAAAGAGGTCTAAGTTACGAGTCGAGGATATGATAGAAGTCGTTCAGCCAGAGGGGGAGACCGACACAAAATCGGAGGAACAGGGCGAAAATAAGCGAGAGTGTGAAGAGAGACTCACACATGGTATGTTACAGGAAAAACCCGAGGAAAAGGAACAAGAAAAGTTAACGAAGTAAAAGGAAAAATAAAAAAATAAAATAAAAAAATATAGAAAAACGAGAAAATTGAAAAAAAAAAAAAAATAAGTAAATAAATAGAATAAGGAAGGCAACATAATTTACATAAGGTAATTTAGGAAACTAAAATAGAGATCATAAGGTTGTCGCTTAATAAGATAAAATATAAACATTAACCGGGCGACACTCGGAAAATAAAGAAAATGGTTGGGAAACGTGGAACAAGTAGGCGAGCCCAGGCTTTAGTGACAGCAATCGGGGAAAATGTCACAACCGAGACTTCAACAATAAACATAGGAGATATAACTACAATAATTCAGGCAGCTTTGGCACCGCTCGTCAATAAGATGCAAGAACTCGAGAAACAATTGGAAAGCCCAGCAACAGGGGCGGTGATAGGAGAGGATAGTGCGCCGAAAAGCGTTCTCCAAGTAGTGGAAATGTTACCACAGCAGGAACGACCATCATTCTCCGGTGGAAATCAAAATCCCATTAGTTTCCTGGAAGATTTAAAAGAATACACTAGAAAAGTGAAACGAACGGATCCATTAGTCGTCGTACGGGAAAATTTGAAAGGGGAAGCTAAATCGTGGGCAAAATTGTACAATAAACGATGGGAGACTATGTTAGATTTCGAACGAGATTTTTTAGCTACCTATTGGGGAGACATAAAGAAAAATGAAGTTCGCCGTCGTCTTGCAGAAGGGGTATATGATGCCAAGAAAAATATATCCATGCTCACTCATTTCGCAAACTATTGGGAGCTAGCGAAGGCTTTAAAGATTACTGACACACCGTTGGGCATAGTTGACGAGATTATGAGACATTATCCGAAGGAAATTCAATCGCTATGGTTTTCGGGGCAATCAGGAGATGAGATTGTCGCCGCTGAGTTTCTACGAAAACTAGATACAATGGTATGTACACCAGAAGAACGGAACATGAAGAAGAGGAGTGGGGAGGAATCCAGCAAGAAGGACAAATACCGTGACCGTTACCGCGCCATAAAAAGGAGGATACACGCAATTGAAAGTGTGGGCGAAAACGCTAGTTGCAGCAAGTGCACCGAAGTTAACAGTTCACCAAAAGAAAATTCTACAATAACTACAGCCGGGAAGGAGCTAGTGGTCGCAGCCAACTCGGGAGATAAAAGGAGATTATAGCGCTTTACATTTAGCTAGATATTACACAAGTAATAAGAAACAAAAATCAGGTTTACAGTTAGTGGAAATCAACGGATAGAGTGCGAAGTTTACAAATATTTGTAAATGTTAATAAATAAATAAACGATTGAGAAATACAAATAAAATTATGTTAGGGTACATTATAATTGGGGAGGGGGAAGAAAGAAAATTACTAAAATATTAGATTATCAGATTGCTTGCGAGGGGCGGATCGTCGTTAAGTCTTTGAGGGTGAGTGGACAAGTTCTTAATAAGCGACAATCATATTCAATTATTGAAATAGGGTAAGGCAAATAAAGTCGTTAATTTTGATTTTCTAGTTGAAAAAAAAAAAAATTGACTTTTTTTTTTTTATGTGTTAGTGAGAAAAAAAAAAAAATGTTAGATAAGTAAGAACACTCAAAAGGAGAGAATTAGAGATATTATATGGCACACAAAAGGGACATTTTGAAAAAAAAATAAACAATGCTTAGGGATTTTTTTTTTTGAAATATTGAAATAAGGAAGTTTATCTATAGAGATATAGGGTAGACATTAAGTATAGAGATAAAAAGGTAACATTTGAATTAAGGTATAAATATTTTAGATTTCGAAAAAAAAAAAGGAAAAAAGGAACGCTGAACCAATTTGAGGATAATAAAGAACATTTATAAAAATTTAAATATTAGAGTGGACAACACTTAGGCTAGAACAACTTTGGATGAATTAAGAAATTACAATTAGAAATTAAGAATTATAAAATAAAGTTTAAATAAATAAAGAAAAAAAAAAAAATGCTGGAAAATTTATATGAAACATGTATACCACTGATTGTCGGGTTGGGTGAGGTCGTGCGAAAACACACATTTTTCAAAAAATATTCATACTTACAAAACAAAAAAACAATTAATTGCACACCAAGAGACCACCCGCTTTTCAGTTGTTCGAAAGGCCGCGAGATTGTAAACAATCTTTACTTAAATCATTGTAAGGGAGGTCTTAGTCCAATTTGGTTGGGGACCACCAAAACACGCGAGTCGAGGGGCGTGTTCCAGCAAAAAGAAATTAATTTTGAATCTATCAAAATTAAAGAAAATTTCATAAAGTAAAATCTACGCGAAAAGAAAATAAAGAATACAATGAGATTCAAATTCAAGATTGTTAACAATCCGAACAGAATGAGGAGGGGGAGATAGGAAGTAATAGGATACGGAAAAGAGATAGGGGATAACAGAATGAGGAGGGGGAGATAGGAAGTAATAGGATACGGAAAAGAGATAGGGGATAACAGAATGAGGAGGGGGAGATAGGAAGTAATAGGATACGGAAAAAAGATAGGGGATAACAAAATGAGGAGGGGGAGATAGGAAGTAATATGACACGGAGTAGAGATAGGGGATAACCAAATGAGGAGGGGAAGATAGCTAGTCTAAATTTGAACACAATTTCGGTGTCTAACGAAAAAAAAAAAAAAAAAAAAAAAAAAAAAAAAAAAAAAAAAAAAAAAAAAAAAAAAAAAAAAAAAAGAATAGGACATTAAAATAAAATACAACGTTAGCCACAGCAAATTGAGTTCAGAGGAGGGAACTGTGATGAATTGCATTGATCAACAGTGAGAATTAGAAAATATCGTAGCTTCCCACTTTAATTTAAAAAAGAAAATATCAATTACTTATAAAACGGACACGTCTACGACATCTATCGGATTAGAGTAAAGTGAATTCATATTTACGGTAGGGATCTATAATTAGACAAGGTGAGACGAGTATTGATAAAAAAATCACAGATGGTATCAACAAATAATCAAAGACAGGGACTCCCCAGTATGCTTTAGGCCGTGATATATTGACAGCCAATTGAATTACAGCAAAAACGATTAAAAACCGAGTTAGCCTATCAACAAGAAGAGGGCCGAGCCCATTTTTAGAACAAAGGAACGACCTTTGGACTTGGCAATTAGTAATGTGATTAATGAGTTTGACGTTCCCACCAAACCGAGAGGTGAATAAACTCCATGGGAAGAAATAATCTGTTCAGGGACAAAAGAACGATGACCCCAAGAAATGTTATGATTAACCGGTACGTTCCAGGGATCAGAAACCCTAGTTCCCGAACGCATTAAAGCATATCAGGTGCGGAAAAAAGGATACACGTAAACAACGTTTGAAAATTTTAAGTGAAAAATTGCATAGCAAGTGACGAAAACGTGTTGTAAGGTGTTAGGGAGATTTCATCTATAATACGATTGTTTGTGACGACCGGAGATGATCGATTCGAGGGAAAACGTGCTAAAGGAAATGGAAATGTTGAAAAAACAATGGAAAATTATTGTTATCAATTCTAGACGGAGCTAGGATATTACGATGAAAGATTTAGGGAGGAAACGTCAAAAAAAATGAGAGTTTAAAGGATAGGCGAGAGTATATTTCAGATGTCTAGAGCAGTAACAAGTGTTAGAGAAGAAATAGAGTGCAGTACGGAGGGGAGTGGAAAATGCTGAAAACATTGCGATAGAAAAACTCAGGAAAAGGAGTCATTTTACGTAATTAAAATGGAGTTTATAGAGTAACATAGTACGCGATTGCAGAAAAAAATGAGGCATTACAATGGTTGTCGATCCCAGATGTATTTTGTTGTGATAAACAAGGAATATTCGAACATGAAAATTGTTTATATAAGGGCTTGTGTGACGTAGGGGAGGAATTTTCCATCCCCACCACACATATGCAAAGCCTTAAGAATTTAAATATCGATCAGAGCCAAGAGAAAAGAAGAATATTACGACTGGTGCCAAGTGCCCAGGAGTAAATAAAATACAGACAAATATAAGAGAGTAGAAAAGAGATACATCACACGTTTCCCCCTTGCCTTACTCTGCTCTTAAGAAATAAAGGTCTGGTATTCGCTTAGACAGTATAGGGATACGTCAGGTATATACCACTTTTGAGTTTGTCGGCTGCAAGGCTTCCGCTAATGGCGCATCCCTCGTGATAATTTCCATCTACCGTCCCGGGTCATGTGCAGCCACCGCAATTTTTTTCAATGAATTTAGATCTCTCCTAGAGTGCACCTCTAACTATAATTGCGACGTTATTATTCTGGGAGACGTAAATATTCACTTGGAAAAGAAAACCAATCCCTTGGCCCTAAAATTCAACAAAATTCTACGTGACTTCGGCTGCGACCAGTGGGTGAACTCACCTACTCATGACGCGGGGGGGGTACACTTGATGTAATTATTTCCCGGGTAGGGTTTCCCCCAAATAACATAAATGTTACTGACATTGGACTATCGGATCATCGTCTCGTCACATCCGAGTTTGCCTTCGATCCTCCAAAATTACAGTTCAAATCCGTTGTCTCCAGAAATTGGAGAGAATTCGACTTCGAGGCATTTTGTAGTGATTTGAAAGCGTCGCCTCTCTGTGATAAGGAAAAGTATAACGAGAGCCAATCAGAAGAGTTAGTAACTCTATATAATTCTACGCTACGGGCATTACTCGATAAAAATGCTCCTTTCACAGAGAAGGTCTGCCGCATTAGGAATTGCAGCAAATGGTTCGATGATGAATGTCTTCAAAAGAAGAGGGAAATGCGGAAATTTGAGAGGATTTACAGACAAAACCCGACTTTCAGCAATCGGCAGCTTTGGATTACCAAGCAAAAAGTTTACAAGGAAGAAGTCACACAGAAGAAATCTAACTTTTGGTGTGAGCAAATTGAGACAGAAAAGGACCCTCGAAAACTTTGGCAAAACATAAGGACTCTGTCTGGAGAGAGCAACAATAAGGTTGATTCCTCTCTTGAAGCAAACAGCCTCGCAACATACTTCAGAAGTAAGGTTGAACAAATTCAGGCCCTCAGTGTGGTAGGATCGTCTTCTATCGCAGCATCAAGTCCGCTCTCCGGTGACTTCTCTACTTTTGCAGCAGTAACGGAAGAAGATGTCACGCGTGCTATAAAGTCTTGCCCTAACAAGCAATGTACTCAAGACCCCATACCTACCTGGCTCTTAAAACAATGTCTTCCGGATATAGCGCCTGTAATTACCGCAATTATCCAGAAGTCATTAGTAAATTCACTTGTACCGGGAACACTCAAGAAATCAATAATAACTCCGATTCTAAAAAAACAAAATCTTGATAGTGACAATACGGATAATTACAGGCCAATATCCAATCTACCATTCCTTTCTAAACTGCTTGAGAAAATCGTTGCCAAACAATTGGTGGGGTACTTGAACTCCGCCGGTCTATTTGCCAAAAATCAATCCGCTTATCGACAGTTTCATTCAACGGAAACTGTTCTTCTGCGGTTAATTTCAGACTGTATCATCGGGATGGAAGCAGGTAAGTTGGGTTTGGTATCTGTTCTTGACATGAGTGCGGCATTTGACACGGTAGATCATAGTATTTTATTAAATGTGCTTGAAACCGAATTTGGCGTTCGAGGTGATGTTCTCCAATGGATGAAATCATACCTGTCTGGACGAGTAGCCTCAGTAATTTTCAATAATTGTACTTCACCTGAAACTCCCATAGAATGTGGAGTTCCCCAGGGTTCTGTCTTGGGTCCCATTCTTTTCATTCTCTATACGAATCGCCTCGAGAAACTAATTCAATCAGCTGGCTTTGAATCACAAGGCTATGCAGACGATCGTTTCATTTTCAAGTTTTGTTCCCCGGATGAAAAAGACGTCCTTAAAAACGAGGTGGTTAGTTTCATTAACACAGTCTCAAGTTGGATGTCTGTCAATAAACTCAAACTTAATCCGACCAAGACGGAATTTATTTGGATAGCTTCTCCTGGAAGGCAAGCCCTCATCGACTCTAATCCAATCCATATTCAGGGCACAGATATAATTCCTTCTACAGAAATAAAGTTTCTAGGTTTCACTATAGACAATAGTCTTTCTCTAGAATCACAAATTTCAAAATCTGTAAGTTCAGGCTTTTTCCATCTAAGGCAGATAAAATCAATCAGGCGTTGCCTTCCCTCTGATGGAGCAAAGTCATTCATAAATTCGTTTGTTGTCTCACGTATGGACTATTGTAATAGTGCGTATGCTGGCTTGCCTAAAAAATAATTCAATAGAATCCAGTCCGTTTTTAATGCTGCGGCGAGAATGATTTTTGGTGAATCTAAGTATTGCCGTATAACCCAGCTTCTAAAGGATCTTCATTGGCTTCGATGCCCTGAAAGAATAGAGTTCAAGATCTGCTTAATGACCTTCAAAGCATTGCAAGGAATGGCGCCAGCCTACATATCGGAACTATGTGTCCGACAAAACTTAAGCGATAGGCAGCTTACTCTAAGGTCAGCAGATCGAGATGTTACTAATCGTTTAATCGAACTTTCTAGGTCAAATCGAGCCGTTTACTATGATCGATCTTTTCGTGTAGCTGGCCCGCTCATTTGGAACAAACTTCCCTCAGCTCTTACTAATATCCAGAACTTGGCTGAATTCAAAAGAGCTTTAAAAACAAACTTATTTAAAAAATCATACCTTTCATGAATTTTAACTCCTTTTCAATATACTTTAATAAGCCATGTTCCTCAAGTTTCTGGTAATTGTTTGGTTTTGATTACCTCCTTACTATAGTTTTATGTGCACTCTGAATTTGTATTATTTCTAAATGTTAACTGCCTCCTGTTCTATATAATTTAGTTTAAATGATTCTTGTTGAATGGCACCGTGATGGTTTATCATTATATATTGTCCTGTGCCAAAACAGCACTCACTATTGTTGTTAATATTGTTCTTTAGGAATTGCTTTCTATATTTTTGTATATTCGTTATTTCACATTATTTAATTAATTTTTTAAGGACTCGTAAGGAACACTGTAGGTTAATTTTAAGTTTATTATAATTAAGCGCACTTGAAGTGAAACATCACAAAACTGCGCTATATAAATACTACGTTATTATTATTATTATATTAAAGAAGCTCCTGCCCATTGAATGTGATTTTCTTGTTGTCCGTACCAAATAGCCAGCATATTGACCACTGCTACTGGAACATCACGCTTTATGAGTTTTTCCCATAATAATAGATGGGAAACACGATCAAACGCCTTGCTTACATCAAGAAAACACCCATAGACGATGGTTTTTCTTTTTTTGTAGTAGGCTATTGTTTATTTTACTCCATAAATGGCCATATCGGTTGATGAGGAGCTCTTAAAGCCGAATTGGTTGTCAAGGGTAAATTAGTTTTTCTTTGACTAGCGCGAATAAGATTTTTTCAAATAGTCTCGAAAGCATTGTCGCCAAGAAAATCGGTCGGTACTTTCCTAATACCGATGCATCCAGCTGATTGGATTTCAGGATTGGTACGATAATAGTTTTGCTCATATCCATCGGCACATGTGTGTGTCTTAGGAGGCTTGAGTACAGGGCGGCTAGAATAGTATGAAGTTGATCTCCTGCGTATTTTATGTGCTCAATATCAATGGCGTCGTATCCTGGACTTTTGCCGTGGGCGGTTTGCTTAGTTGCGCTTTCAATCATTTCAGGAGTAACGTTCATGACCAGGTTATCATTGGCCGCAGGTGGACATGTAATTATCGAAGGTTTCGTGGTATCTCCTTGATCCTCGCTTAAAGAAAAAATGTCTCTAAATTTGTTGGCTATGTTTTCATCGCCCATCGAACTTTGCTCTTGGCTTTCAGCACAGTTGAAGGTTTTGCCAAAACTTTCTGAAATCTTTGTAATGCATAGACGAAGCTATGCTATCCATTCGTGCTTTGTTTTCCGAGTGTTGACATTTTCGGAGAGCAATTTTAAAAGATTTCTTACTAGTTTTCCTTTCGTCTGCGAAACGGCCTTCCGTAGGCCTTCCGGCTTGAACCCAGCAGAGGAATGCATATCTTGAATGGCGATACAAAGACTTCATTATTCCACCCAGGAACAAGGTCATACATTTTTTTGGGTCCTTTCCTTCTGAATGCCTTTATGGCGCAGTTTCTTAGTATATGGACAATATTACCGTAGAGAGAATCTAGTTTAAGTTTATGGGTTTCGTTATCACAGTTAAGTCTTTGACATCTTACGGCATCTGGGGGTTTCATTTTTAACAGTAGATTATTGGCCATTTAAATAGTACAGTTTATTATTTAAATTTTTAAGCTGGTGGGAGGGATGGGGGGGTTAGGCTTTTTCCCTTCCGGACCGCGACGGTCATGTTATTTTAGAAAACGGACCCCTAATGAAAGTAATTGGTGACGCCTGGTCTAGGTCATCACCAACATTTTTGAAGTAAAACTTCTTTAGCGCCGTTAGTGATTTGAAATCCATGTGAAAAGAAAATGCGTCACAGCTCAGTTCTACACAAACACTCGATTCTAATATAATGCGGTAAATTAGCACCTCTGCGCGGGCCTCCCATAGCGCAGTGGGCAAGACGACTGACAAGTCCCAGCGGCCAGAGAAACAGACATCAAGCGAACGGAGGTTCGAATCCTACGAAGTCCAAAACAAAAACATTTTTATATTTGTGAAATCATTATCCAATCTGCAAACCACTGTAAAATAAACAGGCAAAATAAAAGATAGCGACATCTAGCGACATCTAGCGATTTCATAGTTTCACTAGCTTGAGTGGCAATCAGCCAACGTCAAAAACGCCCATCTCGTGCAAGACCCCACTGAGAGACAGCCTGGGTTCTCATTGCCTCGCAAACTCTGGACTGCCATCAATAGGATAAGGTGCTCCCATAGCCGTTGTGCTCACATGTTGCATAGATGGGGCCTTAAAGAGTCGGCGACGTATGAATGCGGTGCGGTGCAGACCACCGAACATGTGGTCAACGAATGCCCTCTCGATTCATTCCCCGGCGGGATTGATGAGGTCCACAGGGCAACGCCTGAGGCCCTAGACTGGCTCGCAGACCTAGATGTCCCCCTCTGACCCCCCACCATACGAAAGAAGAAGAAGAATAGTTTCACTTCGACCGCATGTAAATTACACACTCTGATTTTTTCTTTAATTCACACCATAAATTCTCCATCTACTTTATACAGTTAAACATGTATGAACGCAGATTATATTTACAAGGCGGCTGCACAGTATTATTAAAAAAAAATCGTTTGAATTTGAAGCCAAAATACTACAAGCTTAAGAAAAATCTCTTTTATAACTTTTGAAGGTTATTCACAACAATGTAATATATCATTGAAGAAAAAGATAATAATAATAATCTAAATAGAAATATGAAAGACAACAAGATACAGAAAAACAATAAAAGACAATCGTTTTTATTATATTATTAGACAATTTATTCGAGACGCTATCCAGGTTACAAACCAATTCTTCGTATGATTGTTTCCAGTAAAAAGGGTAATTGCCCGTAATACGAAAAACAATAAAAGACAATCGTTTTTATTATATTATTAGACAATTTATTCGAGACGCTATCCAGGTTACAAACCAATTCTTCGTATGATTGTTTCCAATAAAAAGGGTAATTGCCCGTAATATGATAAACAATAAAAGACAATCGTTTTTATTATATTATTAGACAATTTATTCGAGACGCTATCCAGGTTACAAACCAATTCTTCGTATGATTGTTTCCAATAAAAAGGGTAATTGCCCGTAATATGAAAAACAATAAAAGACAATCGTTTTTATTATATTATTAGACAATTTATTCGAGACGCTATCCAGGTTACAAACCAATTCTTCGTATGATTGTTTCCAATAAAAAGGGTAATTGCCCGTAATATGAAAAACAATAAAAAAAAATCGCTTTTATTATGTTATTAGACAATTTATTTGAGACGCTATCCAGGTTACAAACCAATTCTTCGTATGATTGTTTACAATAAAAAGGGTAATTGCCAGTAATATGAAAAACAATAAAAGACAATCGTTTTTATTATATTATTAGACAGTTTATTCTAGACGCTATCTAGGTTACAAACCAATTCTTCGTATGATTGTTTCCAATAAAAGGGGTGATTGCCCGTAATATGAAAAACAATAAAAGGCAATCGTTTTTATTATATTATTAGACAATTTATTCGAGACGCTATCCAGGTTACAAACCAATTCTTCGTATGATTGTTTCCAATAAAAAGGGTAATTGCCCGTAATATGAAAAACAATAAAAAAAAATCGCTTTTATTATGTTATTAGACAATTTATTTGAGACGCTATCCAGGTTACAAACCAATTCTTCGTATGATTGTTTACAATAAAAAGGGTAATTGCCCGTAATATGAAAAATAATAAAAGACAATCGTTTTTATTATGTTATTAGACAATTTATTCGAGACGCTATCCAGGTTACAAACCAATTCTTCGTATGATTGTTTCCAACAAAAAGGGTAATTGCTCGTTATATGAAAAACAATAAAAGACAATCGTTTTTATAATATTATTAGACAATT
Source organism: Limnephilus rhombicus (assembly GCA_929108145.2). NCBI lineage: Eukaryota > Metazoa > Arthropoda > Insecta > Trichoptera > Limnephilidae > Limnephilus > Limnephilus rhombicus. The sequence goes on from OV815293.1 coordinate 8,266,038, forward strand.
TATTCGAGACGCTATCCAGGTTACAAACCAATTCTTCGTATGATTGTTTCCAATAAAAAGGGTAATTGCCCGTTATATGAAAAACAATAAAAGACAATCGTTTTTATTATATTATTAGACAATTTATTCGAGACGCTATCCAGGTTACAAACCAATTCTTCGTATGATTGTTTCCAATAAAAAGGGTAATTGCCCGTAATATGAAAAACAATAAAAAAAATCGCTTTTATTATGTTATTAGACAATTTATTTGAGACGCTATTCAGATTACAAACCAATTCTTCGTATGATTGTTTCCATAAAAAGGGTAATTGCCCGTAATATGAAAAACAAAAATAGACAATCGTTTTTATTATATTATTAGACAGTTTATTCGAGATGCTATCTAGGTTACAAACCAATTCTTCGTATGATTGTTTCCAATAAAAGGGGTAATTGCCCGTAATATGAAAAACAATAAAAGGCAATCGTTTTTATTATATTATTAGACAATTTATTCGAGACGCTATCCAGGTTACAACCAATTCTACGTATGATTGTTTCCAATATAAAGGGTAATTGCCCGTAATATGAAAAACAATAAAAGGCAATCGTTTTTATTATATTATTAGACAATTTATTCGAGACGCTATCCAGGTTACAAACCAATTCTTCGTATGATTGTTTCCAATAAAAAGGGTAATTGCCCGTAATATGAAAAACAATAAAAGACAATCGCTTTTATTATATTATTAGACAATTTATTCGAGACGCTATCCAGATTACAAACCAATTCTTTGTATGATTGTTTCCAATAACAAGGGTAATTGCCCGTAATATGAAAAACAATAAAAGACAATTGTTTTTATTATATTATTAGACAATTTATTCGAGACGCTATCCAGGTTACAAACCAATTCTTCGTATGATTGTTTCCAATAAAAAGGGTAATTGCCCGTAATATGAAAAAAAAATAGTTGAAAATAAAACTGTTGATTCAAAAATTTAAAATATGAGATTGACAAATGTGACGGTTTGACGGAAGATGGCAATAGCGAAATTGGTTAACGCGCACGTCCCGTTTAGACGAGAACTCTGGGTTCAAGTCCCAGTTGCGACCATTGTCTTTTTCTGTGTTTCTGTGTCTTGTTCTCTTTCATATTTCCGTTTAGATTATTATTGTTATCTTCTTCTTCAATGATATATTTTGGTGATTTATACAGCGCCGTTTTTGTGAAAAATCACCTCAAGGACGCTGTGTATGCAAATATAATGCATTCAGCACGCGAAACAGCTGTCACGCGTAAAAGTAATTGTAATAATAGAGTTTATTTATAAAAAAACAGTTCATTAATTAAATAATAATATTATTAAATACATAAAGAAGTACGTTGGTGTTCAAGAGAATGGTTCCATGTCAGCTCAGAAACACCTCTTTGAAAAGTCATTAAATGCTTTGTAAAAATAAAATTGAAAAATAACCCATAACCTAACCTAACAAAACCTATTTAACCAACTTTTTATTACCTTTTTTACGACTTCTCGTAAAAAAAGTCTGAGTTGTTCGGTCACCCAAAAGGACAGTGTTTTTAATAACTCTTTCATTATTGTTTATTACACCATCTCTTGATAAAATGGCGAAAATGGTTTACTTGGTGAAAATATCACCAATTCGCAACTTAACAATATTTAAGAAGTGTATTTCAAACAAATTACATAAGTATCAGAGGGTTGAAAAGTTTCAGAGCTTTTTTCTAAAACAAACTTTGAGAAACAATCGTAAATCATGAATGAAAAAGTTGAAAGGGTTTGAAAGTCAAACATGTCACGGGGCAAAATTAAATAAATTATCTTTTAATACTTTCGCGGAAGTGTTCATTTTTTCAACACAATAAAGTTTTCTTAAAGAATTTCGAAGTTAGAAGTATGGAGGAAGTTTATCCTGTTTGTAGTGATTCACCAAACCATATTTGTCGAAAATCACTTATATATTTGTATGGAATTTAATTAAATATATATTTTTTTTATTTATTTATACTTACCGCCATCAACCAGTGTCCAAACCAAAATACAATCGATTAGAATGTTTGTAACAATATTTTTTTTTTCATGTGCACCTTTTAGAAAGCACTAGCTACTAGCTCCGGCCACACTCTGCGCCAGACCATAATTTGAGAAGACGCCATTCAAAACACACTATATAATACCATTTATATTATTGCGGGGTATACCGGTACCCCCCTTCGGTACATGCGTCATTATTGGATGGATATAGGGAAGTTTAATTTAAGTCCTGTAAAACATTCAATCGGGCGTAATAAAGTTTGCTAATAGTAAACTGTTCTTGCTCAATTATATTATTCTAGTAAGCGCCAAACTATAATGCCGGCCTGAGTTTGTTACAGAAATCGTCGCAATAGGCGAGTCTGGAAAGCCACTTGCCTCCCCGCACACGCCTACCTGTATCGCACGTACGTTTTACACATTGTTCTCTTTCGCTTACGGTCATCTTAAAGTCAGTAAAAGCCATAAGGTGTTTTTAATTGTTTGTCTAGCTTGTAGTTTTTTTAGATTTTAGAAATGTATTATAAATCTTGATATGTAGCAAACACTTTGTGGGAATACATAATTATAATAAACACAATTAAATAACTTTATTTCAATTCCACTTTATTATTTTTTAATCCAACCGGTTTCGGTACGTACTGAACCTTCCTCAGGAAGATAAAAATCATACCTAATAGATAAAAATCACTCATTTAATAAAGCTTCCGGGATAGATGTATTGCATAGAAATGGGATAGGTCTACGCCTTAATAATCTTGAAGCCCTTGAAATAAAAAAGTCATTAAAAATAAATAAAACCAATTTACTTAATAAACAATTAGATTTGTCTAACACCCCGATTTTTAAAATATTTCCATTACCCCCACCCACGTTCACCCCTCCCTCTTAGACACCTCCCTCATCGCCCCCACCTAAGTTGATATTCTGTCTCCCTCTTCTAATTTTGCTTATAAATACCATGTTTTTCTGTATTATGTTCAATATATTTTTATTCACGCCTGAGGAAGGTTCAGTACGAACCGAAACCGGTTGGATTAAAAAATAATAAAGTGGAATTGAAACAAAGTTATTTAATTGTGTTTATTATAATGTATTATAAGTTTTGATTGATTTTTGATTGATTGAAGATAATATGTGATTTTTCACAAAAACGGCGCTATATAAATCATCCAAGTATTATTATTATAAAGTTCAGGTCGGAAATTAAGTTTGACGCATACTGTATATACATCTTGAATCTCATAAACATCTTCCAGCATCTCTGTATTACTAATAAGTACCAATAAAAAAATTAGGTTTAGAAAATTTTATTTAAATAATAAAAAATAACCTAGAACCTACTTCATAGATAAACTTTCGTAATTACGGCCTTTTGTTTCATTAAAATAAACGCAAAAATACCTGAACAATATTTCTCGAAAATTAGATATAAATGGTGTTCTGGGACAGTTTTATGGGTGATTAATTTGTAACTTTTGAGAAAAATTTAATATTTTTTTGGGTTTTGCGAGAAATATTTGGATATTGGATTTTTATTTCATTACTTTTTAATCAACGTTATTATTTCTATTAGAACTTTATGATGGTTAAAAAAGGTCTGAAAAATATATTTACATAAATGATTAATAATCCATTCATTTGAAAAATATTGAATGAGATTTTGTTTAATTTTGCCTCTGGTAATGAAGGTTTCTACATTTTTGTTAAATTGCTTGAATATTCTTTCGCTTTATGAAAATCTCGCATTTTGTTTATTTCAGCAGCTAATAATTTCATGTTTTTCATTAATCCCATTGATTAAAAGGTGCTTTTCAAAGATAAAACCGATTTTGTATGGAGTGTATTAATCGGAAAATAATGCCAATTTGAAATCTTTAATAGTCTATATTTTATAATTTAAAACACAAACTAATAAACCAGCAAACACCCTTACTAGATATTTGCTATAACTTTTGATAAAAAAGCAGTTTAGTTGCATATTTAATTGTATTTTGGCCTCAAATTAAGAAAAAAAACATCTCTTGAGGAAAGCCAGACTGCCCAGTAAAAGGTTCCTTCGCTTCCTCAGAGTCTCCAATCGTCGTACCATTCTGTGAACTTCCTCCCCACATCTGCCCTGATTATGGACACTGTAACGCTATCCGAAACGTTGGCTAAAGGAGGAGGTAGCGTAACACGGCATAACACCCCAAAAACAAACAACAAATATACTTTTGGCGGTGAAAATCTAAAATCATATCTCAAAAGATTTTTATGAAAAAAGGCTGTGCAGTTGTTTTTCTAATGACCGATTTTAGTAAAAGCATAACTCAGTTAATTTATACTATTTAAGTTGCCACGCATTACCTACCACAGAAAATCGGCATATTTTCTTGAACAGTTTATTTATTTTGTAATGATAATTTTTTTTCGACTTCACATTTTATAGAACGTGCAAAACATAAAACGTACTTATTTTGTTATCAAAATAAGTTCCAGGCCTCTTATTTTTAAGTCTTTTTTGTCAATATCATACAATATTATCGTGAACTATGTTTTCCCATATTTTTGTAAGCTACTTTCAATCGATTCAAATGTTCGAAGAACTGGTTCGTAATCTGATAAACACACCTGATTTTATTTATATGAGACACCTATTAATAGCTGCCAAAAATATGGGAAAAAATTAGTCGTTTATTTTTAATCTGTATTATGTTTTCTAACTTTTATTTAAGAGTTAGAAAAATGATATGATATTTATAAATGATATAATATTTATATTTTTGAATGTAGCTATTACTTTGTGGTTATCCATTATAGAAAAATGAAACAATATTTATCATGTAATTTATCTTTTCCAATTCTTCGTATTACTGTTTGACTTGCGTGTAACTAAGCATTCAATGCGCTAATTAACTGTATAATTAACATAGTTTTAAAGATGTTTGGCTTCCTTTGCAGGAAAAGTGGAGTAAAATATAAATTCACCCATTTAGTCCTCTTTGCATAAAGTATATCGAATCTAACCACTGGAGCGCTTTTTGCCACATAATGGCACTATTTAAAATACCTCGGATTGATTTGCTGCCAATTTTGGCAAATTTTTCCTTATTTGTTTAATAAATAAGTAGAAGTTTACGATTTTATTTTATTTTTTTTATAAATCTTACAAATATGTAATAATCGAAAAAATATAGGCGATTTCATTGGCTATATAGAACTTTACTCAGTTTTTATGCCACCATATTAAAATTCGGAGGTATTTAACAATGTAGAACGGATTGAGCAGAGTTCTTAGATAAATAATTTTTAAGCTCAAAATTCCAAATAAACATTAATTTAAGTTCCATGAATCAATTACATCTTACAGTGCTCTCTGACAGAATAATTATTTCCGTCTATATTACAAGGAATAATTTATAAATAACAACAGTACAATGATCGCAACTATTGAATTCCATATACTACAGAGGAACGCAAGGCATTATGTATTTCTGCAACACGTACATAATCACCGCTAGCCAATAGAATGCCTGATCGCGATAAGAAGTTTGGGAGTGTTTTTTTTATATGTGCTCACTCCATTTATACAAATTTATACATATTATTTCATACAAATGAGCAACCTTGTTTAAAATCGCCACCATCGATAACACTTCACGACACTTCTCCATAGATGAACATGTGATCGATTCGCAGTCTAGAACCTTCTCAATATTTTGATAGAACCAATTTTACATCGCTATATTACTTATAACCTTCTCAAGTTAGAAATTTTGTTATTTATCCCCAAGGTTATTTATTAGGCAAAGTAATAACATCACCTTCAATCAGATCGGCCTCTTTATATTTCTTTACTTTAAATTACTTCGTGCAACGGTGTTTTGTTTTATTTTATTTATTTTAGGGAAAGTTGACAGCAAATCTGAGATTACACAATAAAACAATAGGAAGGTAGTTTATTATGCAAATTATGAACTTTCCACTTATGATAGTAAATGAATAATAAAGGGTTTTTTCTTAAATTAAATTATTTTTTTACAACATGTGAAAGGGGAGGGGGGAGGAAGATCATAGAATTAGGATGGGATCATATAGGGATTAAACTTTCTAGTTTGAGTCATTTTGCTTAGTGAGTTTTCGTTTTATGTCATGTAAAGACTCGTTAAAAATGTCAATGTGATAATAATTTAAGTTAAATGAGTGTGTGGATCTATAGATAAATGAGTTCTGTTTGGAGTTGTTCTTGCAAAGAGGGAGATTAAAAGTAAGTGACTGGCTGCTGTTGCGATTTGGAACATGGAATGATAGGCGTTGAAGAAGATCAGGACTATCAATTAGGTTATGTGTAATTTTAAATAACATAACCGACTCTGCTATACTTTTTCGGCAAGTTAACGTCTGCATATTGAAGAACTTCGCAGAGTCTTCATTACTAACGTGAGATCGAAAAAAACGAAAGTTAAGGTACCTTAAGAATCTATTTTGAACACTTTCGATTCTATTTTTGTGTATTGCATAGCCTGGGTTTCACACTTGAGATGCGTATTCAAGGATACTACGAACGTATGAGAAGTATAGTATTTTGAAAGTATTAAGATATTTGAATTGTTTACAGGAACGGATTATGAAACCAAGCACAGAAGATGCATTAATGACTATGTGATAGATATGTTTATTGAAATTCAGTTTACTATCAAGTATAATCCCAAGGTCCTTAATTTCTGATTTTATGTTCTACTTTATGAAGTGAATATGACTTATTTTGCGAATAGTTAGAAATATCTCACTATGTAGCGTGATATTCTCAAGGTGGATATCAGGGTGAAGTAATTAATAAGTCCCGCATCACTTTACAATATATTTATAACAGATCACGTTTCACAGTGTAAGGCGCTGAACTTAATATACGACACACACCTGACCTGTCACTCGTAACTCCAGAATGGCAATAAGGTACGATCCACTATTTACCCTTTCACATAGACGTACATCCACTTCACTAAGTTTACTAACTACCTAAAAATGGTTTGTCAGTATCAATTCTTGTTTAAACTCATATGTTTTACACTTCAAAGAGAAATTTTGTTTGTCGAATGAATACATGAAGTTATTGTGAAATAACACAAAATAATCAAATAAAATTCATTTGAACAATACTCGTATGTGTTATTTCACAAATAATTCATTAAACCATATATATATATATATATATATATATATATATATATATATATATATATATATATATATATATATATATATATATATATATATATATATATATATATATATATTTATAGTCACTTCTTCAATATATATATATATTTATAGTCACTTTTTCAAGCATAGCAAACTTATTTTGTGACACCATTTTAATTCAGAATGAATAGAATATTTAGTTTTTACCACTTTTATTGTTTATAAAAACTGACAAGTTTCATGAGTAACGCTCACTTCTTCAGGGTTTACTTAAAATTAATTATAAATAATATAAACAGACAATGTTGTCAATGGAAAGGTGACTATAGGTCCTCTTCCCTCTACTCATTCTCACCATTCCATTGACACCATTGTCTATGCTCATTTTTTTGAGTTCCATTGTTAATTTCCTTGGGCATAGCCAATCTTAAGTGTAAACAAGCCATGTTGTTAGACTTGGCAACACTGCATTTTGTTTATGGTGTGAACCAATGTTATATTTGATAGGTGAAAGACTCTTATTGTATTTCATGCGTTTGTAGTAGGATTTTTAAAGAGGAAATGTATATTTCTGGTCGTTAATGCTAGAATTGCCAATGTCAATTTTGGTAATTTGATTTACGTACCAGAAAGTACTCTTATTTGAATGTTCTGAATACCTTTGCTAGGTGCTCTGAATATAGAGTAATGGAATTGTGGCCTATCTAAAGTACAAGTCAAAATATTGATTCAGCGTATTTTGTGCCAAGAAATTGATAAACAATCATCTTCAACCTCATTCAGAAATTGGACATCGGCACTCTTAGCATTACAATTTGATATTTATTAATTGCAATGGAAGAAATCAATTGTCTTTTAAAAGAGCAAAGTTATTGAATGAATTGGGTAACAGTTAAAAAAATTACCTGCATATTATAATGTTAGATGTTATCACTTAAAACCTTTATTTATTTTATACAAATGCCAAAAGGATAACTGTGTGTGAAAATTTAGAAATAACTGTCGTCAATAAAAAGATAGTTCCATATTCATTAAAAAAGAATAGGCAATATTGAGGATTCTCAAATTTGTTTGTGATTATATTGTACATGGTAATATTCTCTGCCACCTTGCATTTTTAAGCTTAGACTCTGCTCTGGAGGTTTTTACATTCATAGAACTTGACGAAGATTGTCTCTGTGGGCATGGGGAAACCCAAAAAAAAACATTTGAACTATTTGTAGTATTTGAGTATAAGAATTATGTGAGTATTAGTCAAAAATGTACATTATTAAATAACTTTTCAAAACACATAAAAAACTGATTACGATAAAATGAATAATTTTGATTATGAACATAATCACAATATGTTTTAATCATGAACCACGAGTATTCTGTAAAGAAGGAATCGGAAAAAAACAACATTGTAGGTTATGTGTTGACACTTGAAACGTGTAAAAGGACATTGTGCATCATATTAAATGTTATATTTACTGCAAAAAATGTGTATCAACGTTACCTTGATGCTTCATTTAGCAATGATTACAAACTGAGAACATAATCGCAATATTTTTAATAAAAACCACCAACGCAACATAAAAAATGCTCACATTTGTATGGGAATGTGAACGAATGACTGAGAATTGTAAGACTACACGCAACGTTGCAAGACTTCCAACAGCGCGGCTAGTAGTAGCCCAGGCTGTGCCTTGGGCAATAGAATCAGTGAGAAATAAATGAGTAACTTATGTTTTTTTTTTGTTATGCAAGAATTTTTTTAAAAGGAAAGTACATGAAACAGGTACCCCTATCCATTTTGAGTTTTTTTTTATGAGTAAGACTTTTATATACGCATCATAAATCACAGAGCATAAAGAAGTTTACATTGTTTTAATGTTTTCAAATTTAATGTGTGGAATTCCATTTTGATTTTAAGTTTTTTCTTTCATATATTTATAAAAATATTTTCATTATTACATAATATAAAATGATGTCGCTCAAAATGTATGTGTGCATAGATCTTTTGAACTACGCAACTGCTTTTCATGCGGTTTTCACCAACAGATAAAGTGATTCAAGAGGATGGTTAATATGTATAATACATGCTTATTATAGCCGAGAAATTCAAATATTCAATTCAGGCAGCGGGCAGCTGGCAAGCGGGTGGTGTGGATATTATAAAGGTTGGGTAATGGCGTTGTGTTTCTTTAGCCACAGCAACGTGTGGCCGGGTCTGCTAGTTCTATTTATAAAAAAAAGTTTATTCATGAACAAGTTCACACCTCTGCCGTAGGTCACCCCAAGTGGTTCGCTACGTTGGGTGATTAAGCAGGGATGCCCAGGTTCATGGGGTGAGATTTGTCTAGGTCTTGGAGGCGGGTGACACATTGAACCGCAGATTCCTACCCACCCCTTAAACCCTTTTCCTTCCCAGAACTCTCCTCTCCTTTCTTTCCTTAAAACCCCCCCTCCACACAGCATCCCCAAAGATGGCATAGGCCCTAAGGGAAATTAATTTCCTCAAGGCCTCCTGTGTGGAGCTCACGTAAAAAAAAAGTTCTGCTGTTAATTATCATTACGCATGACATATTGATTGACAGTTTGATAACGCCTTCAATTTGGGAGGCGGGTATGGGTACCGCAGACCCGTGAACCATTTATTGGATAATCTACACCTCTGCCATAGGTCATTCTAAGTAGTTAGCTACGTTTCGTGACTTAACAGGGGTGCCCAGTCCCGGACAAACCTCACCCTGTGATGAGGTTTGTCCGGGACTTCTCGGCAGGTGTGACTGCCCACAAGCTGCGTGGCAGGCCGGATCGCGAGAGACTGGTTGAGGGAGACCTTGTAACCTTTCAAATAGAACACTTTTGGAACATCGCCTTTCACCGCACTGGGAGGGATGGATTCATACGTCCGTCACTCCTCGAACCCATGATACCCAGATTCACACTCACCTCTCATACCGTATTCTTTACAGACCTTGCTTGGGGATTTGATGTACGCATGTCCGCGATGGTTTCTGTGTACAATAGTGAGCTCTGGCATCATGAAATTATGCATTGCTAAACCGTTCATCAGAAAAAAAAAATTGCAATAGGTGGCACGCGAGCTGTTTAAAAACTGAATGTACCGAGACTGAATGTCTGGAATGTGGGAGGGGGAAGAAGAACTTGGAAGGGGGGAGAAGAACTCGAGAGGGATGTTCGCGGGGCGGGAGAAGCGGGATAGGGTAGTGGGGAGAGGGAAAGCGGAAAGGAAACGCGTGAGGGAAGGGGGATGTGGGAGAGGAAGTGGAAGCTTAATGGAAATGGGACGAATGGGAAAGGACACGCAGGGAGAACCATCGCGGGCATACGGAAAATATATATACAAACCCAGAAGCAAGCATATACCATATGAGCGAAGCCGCGAGTAAAAGCTAGTAGTATAAATCTATTCTTGAATATACATTTTTTAACTGGTTTATTATTTATTTGGTTTATTTAGTAGAAAAAAGATATGTCAATATTCATTTTGTAAAAAGATCAGTTATAGCCATTTGTGAACACGTCACTGGGAGAACCTGTGCTGATGTTTTCGCATGGTTCTTTCTGTTGAAATAAGTAAAAACACAGTATCCTTCTTGATATTATCAAGAAGGGCACCGTGGGTTGACCCATGGCGACTGTATCGTATACATAAATTTAAGATTAATAACAGTCAAAGCAGTTAAAGTCAGATAAATAATTATCTACGATACGATACGATACAATTGTACCACCCCAGCCAGGAGCACTCCTGTCCCGGTGAGACCGGTACACCAGGGGGCACTGATTTGTTAGGACTGGAACACGTGCTTTGAGGATGGGAAGGAGGTTGGAATTTAATCGACCGGTATACATGGCAACCTAATAAGCCAATATTGGAATTGGTTGTGAGCTTTTTTTTTCGTTTCTTGCATTTCGCTTATTTTGTTTCCCGTTTCTTCCGCTTCCAGCTTCTTTCTTTCCGCGTCCAGTTTCCTTCCCTGCTTCTTTTGTTGTTGCTTCTCCCTGCTTCTTGATTCTCGTTTCCAGCTTCCCGTTATTTGATGCTTCCGCTGCACGCTTTCAGCTTGCCCCTGCTTCTTGCTTCCTGTTTCTTATGGCTTGATGCTTTCCGCTTTTATTGCTTCTTCCTACCACTGTATTTTTTTTTGCTTCCCGCTTCACGCTGCTTCTTACTTCCGACTAATTGTTACATGCTTTCCATATAGCATTTCCAGCTTCCCACTGCATCTCACTTCTCGTTTCTCGCTGCTTCTTGCTTCCCGCTTCCGTTGTTTCTGGTTTTCTGCTAATTGCTTCGCGGTATTCGATTCCCGCCATATCTCGACTGGGACCATGTGTCCAAATATTTGATCTTCATATTAGTTCATATGTGTTCCTTTACTTAATTTCCTCGTTGAGGCGGTTTTATGTGTTTCGATAGCTGGTAAGCTATTTCCTTCACAAAAAGCAAAGTTTCTTATTGCAGTATTTTGTCAACCATCATAGCGCTTTTTTGAATTATCTACATAAATAAAAATAAATTAAAAACCTAACCTAAGGTATACTTAAAACGTATTATGTAACCGTGAGATTATTGTGTACTCGTTCAGATAGACAATAATCTCACGGTGAATTCAAAATGTCTCTCGGTAAATTCAAAATGTTTGTCAGAGTTCACTGTTCCACAACCTTTCCTAAAATAGTAAAAATCAATCAACTACAACCTGCCTCAATGAATGCAATAAATAATTCTACCTTCGGCAATACCGTGGGCCACCGTTTTAATTATCTTTATGAAGTTCGTTTTGAAAACAAAGCTGAAAGAAATAAACATTAATTTAGTTGACAAGTGAAAAGTATAAATGAAATATGGAACTTATTTGCTTCGTATGAAGTGGCTTTATCCTTCGGCGCCAAAAACTATTAACCATTAATTACAAGTAGATTCACCCCTCAGTATCCCCGTAAGTCACAGTCATTTTGGTGGCACTAAAAACTGTTATGTTAACTTCGATACGTGATTAAAATATTATTATATTATTAGCCATTACAAGTTAATTACACAAACAACAATAATTTCAAGATTGCAAACTGAATTTTTTAAATAAAATACGTATTCTTGCATATTTTTAACACGATTGAACGTAATTTAACACATTTATTCACAAAAAACCTAAAGAGCTCCACCAACGCGGAAAATAATTATGTTAGATAATAAATTATCTTGGCTTTACAATCCCTGTTAACCATAGTTAAAGGAATAATTGTATTAGTATAAAGATGGCCTTAATAGGCTGAAACCGGTATTAAAAATAAAATAACTAGAAAAAAGTTTAAAACTGTTTCAACATAAATAATATTAAAATTTTCGTAAAGAAGTGTTCGCAAACATAGTTTTTTGTCGGAAATAGCTCTTCTTCTAGCCATTTTGAACATTTCGAGATCTTCGAGATTAGGGGTAATCAAACGGGTTCGTTATCTGAAATTCCGTGTTTTGTTTAAACGTTTCTTTTAGCCTTTCTTTCAAAATAGTTAAGAGGGGCGCTATTTTCCAAGCATTTCCGTGGGCAAGTATTTACACATAAAAAGCTTTATTACTTCTTAACGCCTTAAGCCTGTGTAAGCTTCTCTTCTCGCCTAATCCTCTCCAAGCTTTACATTGAATGATATATTATATCAAGACTAGAATTAAAATTACCAGTTTCTAAAGTGAAATGCCACGTATCTTTCGAATTTAAATAAAATCACTTCCTGAAAGATATTATTGATATCCAAAATTTTAATGTAAACCTTTGAGAAATTTCACTAAATACTTTTTGTAGATTTATGTAAGAAGATGCACTTCTTTATCAGAATTGTTTATGTATTGTTGTGTATTTTTGTATTATGGTTCTAAATTTCAATTTGTAGTTATTCTATTTTTTGGTCGTTTTTCATGGGAATACATACTCCAATAAATGGTTCCCGGGGCGGCGGTACCCATACCTACCTAATATGGTTTTTCGGAATAATAAAAAAATCCAAAAACAACACAACACCGGAAACCTAAATGCAATCTACATATTTTTTTCTACAAAGTTTTTCTAGTTTCTTTAAAATCTATTTATTTACGCCTTTAGTGCTTTTATGTAATACATGTAATCTGAACTACGTTCTGTACCCTAAAGAAAAAACCACGTAAGTCCATAGCAAACAAAGTCCACAGCTATTCAATAAACGAACGAATGACCCCAACATAACGCTAATTAATAAAGTAAGGAAAATTATTTATTCCCCACTACTTAGTATGTTTACCAAACCTAAAAAATATAATGCACTTAAATGAGTCATAGCAATAACGTCATTCTAAATCAATTAAGAAAACCCTTACACTTAGTGCAAGGCAAACCAAAGGGAAATACTCCGAATCCCACATTAGCACTCTCTCAATTAGTGTCTCTACAAATTGGTTTAACCGGTAATAAATCAACTTGGACACCTTCAAAAATTGTCATTTAAAATCTTATAAATAAGTCGTCAGTACGTGGCTTCACCACAGTTTGAAAATGACCTTACAAGTCGAAACAGCTGTAACTAAAACACTAACCAAAAAACTTGCAGAACTCGTTAATAACATTATCAAATTTAATTTTAATTAAATTTCTAAAAAATAAAAAAAATAAAATAAAAAAAGGTGTGTGTAGTTTATGCTTTAAGGTACAGCATTGTTGTATTAAAATAATACCGTAATGTAATTCAATTCACCATAATACTAGTTTAACAACCAGCTACATTACTAGAATATTCAATACAATTTACCACGTCAGCACCATAATAAAAACTATAGAATATAAAAAAATAGCATGGGAACAAAATAATTCACGAAATGAATTAAGACGGCAAGCACAAGAAAAGCCTTGTATAATAGATACCACCCTGTATAATATTTATCTGGGTTATTTGAACAATTAAGTTTATCTTTTTCAATAAGATAATTCAATCTGATTAGAAGAAGGCTAAATGGCTGACGTGTCGTCCCCAGATGTGGGCATCTATCGAGCGCCTGAGCGCTGCCGAAATATCTCGAACTATGTAGTATGCATCCTGGATATGTTCGGTGAGTAAATTTGTACGACGTTATTTGTTATCGGAGTAGGTAAGCTTGCTACTCATACATTTATGTGCTAAAAATACGCGAAATTGCGCTTAGAAACAGAAAAAAGCCAATATAATTTTATAAGAAATGGTATTGTTTCAAACATAATTATGCGATGGATGGATATTACAAAAAAAAATACAAAAAACCTCTCTTAATCAAATATGTGTTTAAATAAAGCAGCTATTTTTTTTAATGAAAGGGAGCAGGAAATAACCACGTCATACGAAAATGAAAATTTTTTGTAGGAATGAAAAATCCTTTTTTTTTGTAACACGTAAGATGTTTATTTCATATCTTCCAGATCAGAAAACTAATTTCCTAGATTGTGTTTTTGACTTGATAGATGATAGTGTCCCGACGTTACAAAATAAAAATTTTATAATTTTTAGCTAGAACTTTACGGATGAACGGAGACAGGAAAGCGTGGAGAATATATGACGCGAAACTAAATTGTCCAAGTTGGAAAAGCCCCGGGGAAGACACTACACGATGAAGTGAATCAAACACCTGAATCGGAACATACCAAGTGAATAATTGAACAGTATGCATGAATGTGAATAAAACGAGGAGTATGTTCCAAGAAAGAGTTTTTCGCGGTCTGCGCTGTCTAAATCGGTTATTACTTCGCTATATTCAAAATACCACTGGAGAATAAAAACAATTAATTAAACCGTTTCTATGAAAAAAAAAATCAAAACACTATCTAAGACACGAACGGAGATAGACGGTACTCTTCTGATATTTTACTCAACTGATATAGCAGAATTTCGTATTAAAAACTAAGCCATCGACATCTATTGAAAGAAGCTGAAACTACGCGAAAATCAATACGCTACAGTTCCCACTTACTATAAAGATTCTTATCAATGACAGTCTGTATAAACAAAAACGACCCTTTTCTATGAAATAAATAAAGTACTTCATTAACACGCAGAATAAATGTTTATTGATTCATTACTTAAATGAAGTACTTTGTTTACGATTGATCCTTGAGATACAATTTCATTCAATTATTTCATCGGGCAATGGAATCAACAATCATTTTATCAACTAATTGCGATCCTTTTGAGTAACCTATCATAATGAATCGTTCAAAGGTAGGAGTGTAAGTATCCAAAGCATAATGTTTAGGTGCCTAATTTGTTCTTGAGTCCAATTAAGATTATTTCGCAGTAAATGTAATTCCTACTTTTACTATGATGAATAAAAAGCCTTAATTTCAAATTACCATTGAAATAGATTACACTTGATGAAACTTCTCATTATTCACTGGTTTTTCAAAATATGTATTTTAATTGATTTTCCAGTATGGATTCACGTTTTTATCTCCATTCTTATCTGCTAACATCACTATCATCAATTTATTCTAGCTGGGTCGGGGTCCCTTTGGCAGGGGATCTAGAACGGTCAAACCGATAACTTAACCCCGAGGTTACCACGAGAGAGTTTCAAGAGAAATGGCAATCTAGTCTCTTTTAACCGATGCAAACTTAGCAACATGGCTTCGATTGATATTGGTGTAACTCTATTGATATTGGTGTGGCTCCATCGAAGCCAGAGTCAAGTTAGCCTCTCAGAAGCTGGGCGTTCTGTACAGGGTCCGCAGATACTTTAATATTACACAACTGCTGATCCTGTACAAAATCGCAAGTCCACCGCACTGTTGAATTTGGCAGCTATCTCTGATCTGGAGCCACTAAATACCTAAAAAAATTCTCGACTCTGTGCAGAAACGGTTAGTCCGTTTGATAGATTCCCCTTTATTAACAAACGGATTGCAATCTTCAGAGCATAGGCATCAGGTAGGTACGCTGACCTTGTTCTTCGGGAAGATGCTCCGAGGAGCTAGCGTCATTGATCCCTTCGGCACTGGTGAAGAGTCGGGAAACGCGCTAAACGCGCACCCAAATTATGTACACAGTTGACATTTGTCACATGAGAACGGGTCGCTTCTTCGACTCGTTCTTGTGTTCAATAACTCGGCCATCAACCTTGACCAGGTTTTTTAATGACTTTTCAAAGGAGCGATGAAGTTGTACATTGTTAAGTTGCCCGGTCACCGTTGATTCGTGATCATATTTATTTCAGCATTCTCAATACAGGCAACGTCACTGATATACGTACCACTAAGTAGGCTTGTTGAAAAAGTATCGATATTTTTAATTCGATACATCAATATTTTTAGATATATTTTAATCCGATATATTGATATATCGATACAAAATATCCAATATCGAAAATTGTATCAAATACGATATTTTTATTTATTTATGTAACTAAAGTCACTAGAATTCAAAACCGTACAGGAACGAACGGAAAAAAGTAACTGTATTGTTTCATGACATATGGCGGTTGAAATTTTAACTATTAATAGCTTACAAATCTAATATCGTTGCATTAGTATTTGTGATCACTAATACTATCTCATATGTGTAGAAATGTATGCTATTTTTGCCATTTTTTTCTAAGCCACTCCTATGTGTTGGTTCCCAATTGTCTATGATTATTGACTACCTATGCCTTGTTCCAAACACGAAGTCCTTTTTGACAGATTAATACGTCAATAGAATGTTACTGAGACGCATACAAACTTTGTATACGTCTCAGTTTACATATAAGTTAGAAGACAGCTTTTTAGTTTTTGACATTTTTGTAATTATTACCTAATAAAAATGAAAACTGATAAAAATTCCTTCATTTTTATTGAGACATTTGTACATTTCAATAATGCACATTGTGAATAAAAATTACTATTGATAATATTGAGCCGAACTCACTATTATTTTAAAAATGCAAAATCTTTTGAAAATTTGACCGATATATCGATACTTCGATATTTTTTCCTCGATATATCGACGTCGATATTGATAATTTAATATATATCAATACATCGATATATCGATATTTTTTTCACTTTCGATATCCCTACCACTAAGTAGCATTTGCTCATTAGTAGCATGCTCTTATGATACTAATGAGCATGTTTGTCAGTACCATTAATGTTCCCGCAATTATATACTTGGCTTAGGGGTTAATTGCCTGCGCGAAAAACACCACTTTGGAAAGATGATTCCAAAACATATGTTAGTAAAACACGTTAGCTTCCGTCCGAAAACAAGTAGCCCTTGAGTTAGTATCTATATTTATATCACCAAACTGGCAATTAATGTCATAATGTATTTATTACGTCAGAAGATAAGTCAAGATTATCTGATGATTTATATAATTGGGATGCCTCGTAATCACCAATTATTTACTAGTCTCCCCAAATCCATGAGGGAACACCCTGTAATTGATCGGCGGGTCCTGACAGAACTGAGACTGCTCTCACAGGGGAAGATTAGCCGCGTGCATAGAGGGAGAGCAATTTTGCGCAATGCCACCCCGCGTGGAGTCGCACGTGGGTCACCAACGGAGTTAATTTTGGGATTTGTTGATTTCATTCAATTACGTCTTGGAAAAGCCAATATCTTATATATATAAAAATCTTGTGTCACGGTGTTTGTGGTCGCACTCCTCCGAAACGGCTTAACGGTAGGTATGAAAATAGGTTTTAATTTTTTATACCGCAAGGTGATTTGGGTGTCTGTTATCTAGAAAAAAAAATATTTTTCACGAAATTTTATTTTTGTATTTTTTTTATTATTTTGCATTAAAAAATACCTATATCCCCAAATTTTAACCCTCCCATTTTTTAATAGCGATTTTAGTATTTTTGTGTGTACAAATTTAACCGTCTTTCGTATTTCAAAAAGAATGAAATGATTTATGTTGTTGAATGATAGATGGCGCTACGTCCGCCTTATGGAACTTTCATTCTCAAATGCCCAAGACATTCACGAGAAGTGTCGCGTCATTTTGATATTTCATTCGGCATTATGTTCTCGCGTGGGCAAACCATCGAGCTTATTTGTATTGGCTAAAGACGGACTGAAAAAAAATATCGTACACTCGATTGCTCTTCGAAATTCATATTGATTTTTATTATTTCATTTTCCTACTTTAGTTTTTGAGATTGCCTATTTTTCTTTTTGAATTAAAATTACTCGAATAAAATTACACATCAATCTGTCTCTTAACGAATCTCACTTAGGAAGATCAAATCCTTGTACTGCTATACCACACACCATAAAATGTTGCTTTTGCTTTCCAAAACACACTCATTAAAGAATATATTAATATTGAAATATATTTCAGGATTAAATAACATGTGTTCACCATTATGTCCTCTGCGTGCGAACTCTATCTAAATTTCTTTAAATAGATAATAAACAGTGTTAATTTTAAGCGACCTCCCAGGTAAGTACGTCCTGTATACATTATTAGGCACTAGGCAGCATTGCGTTCATTGGTCGAGACATTGTACATATTTTCGTATTAGTGATCAATGAACCGGTGGATGTAATTTTTAGCAATAAGTTGTATTTTATTATTTGTCTAGTCACTAGTGTGTAGTTTTTCTAGATTTTAGAAATATATTGTAATTTTGTACAGCGCCCTTGAGATGATTTTTAATAAAAACGGCTCTATATAAATTATTCAAATATTATTATTATTAATATTTCTCTAAGTTCGAGTCCTCGGTTTGTTTTTTCAAGTGTGTTCTTAATGAAACTGTTTCTGCTGGTGCAATAATACAATGAAAACAATTCTACACATAAACGCGCCAACCTATGACCAATAAACAGTTAATAAACAAATTCTTTCCCGGACAAAAATGTTGTCATTTTGTTTTCCTCGGGTCACTGATGGGGCTGCCGGCCATCTAACGCTGACTCAGCACATTCTTCACACCTTACTAAAGTATTCGGCCCGTTAGCTCAGTAGGTTAGAGCACCAAATAATCAAGAGATTTCTAAAATACTTTACAAGAATTTCGTCCCTGGTGTGGGAAGCTGTTTAACAGTAATGCTACGTATTCTCTTCTGCATTTTTTGTCGGCAATCAGGTAATTTATTAACAGCTTGATTTTGCTACATCATTTATCAACAGTCTTCGCAATTTATCTGTAGCCTGTTCAAATATCAATATTGCAGAAATTAGCACATCAAAAAATCTGACAGCGGCTGTCAAACTAAATAGTCTGTGGGTTGGTTTTCTTCGCTTCAGAACGATTATTTGAGAATAAACAACCGAGACATTGGAAAATATGAAAAATTATTTCGTAAATATTTACGAACAGCTCTTAATATCATAATTTGTTTTCCTCTTTATGGGCGATTTGGTAATTATTATTGGGAGTGGTAAGAAAATTGATGGGTTATGTAATTTATTTATTTTTGTGAATGATTTCTACCGCAGTGCGGGTAATTCTTACTTTCAGTATTTTAATTGATTTTAATGCACTTTTTTCAATTTGGGAGGCGCTTATTGGTACCGCCGTCTCGGGAAACATTTATTGGATAACCAAAACATCTGCCATAGTTCACCTCAAGTGGTTCGCTACGTTTGGTGCCCAGGTTCATGGGGTGAGGTTTGTCTAGGTCTTGGCGGTGAATGCGCTTGCCCACCTACTTGGTTGAAGGCTGGATCGGGAGAGACTATTTGAAGGAGACCTTACCTAGATATCTCCATCCGGACTCTCTTGACCCATCGCATTGCACTGATGTGGAAGGAATGGATTCATACGTCCGACACTTCTAGACACATTGGCACCCAGATTCCAACCCACTCCTCATCTTTTAATTGCCTTTCCCTTAAGGGGGTATTCTAGTATAGAAAACAAAAAATATATTTCGATAGTTTAGATTTTAGATAATCAAAAATACTCATAATAAAGATTTTTCGAAATTAGAATTATTTTAAAAGATATAACCATTTTAGTGTCGCGGTTTGGACGGAATCTAATAGAATCTAAATAAAAGAAAACTTTAAACACGTTTTTCTCGAAACTACTTTTGTCGAGATGGTTGACATGATACCTCAAGTTCTACTGAAGCAATTTACTTGAAATTTGGTGTGAGTCTTCTCTACACATTACTATAACTAAAACTAAAACTAAATTTCCATTTTTTTTAAATTCGGATAAGTCAAAAAACTGTGTAAAGAACTGGTCTTTTATTTCAGACGGCCGCTATTTTGCGATATTTTTTTTTTACTTTTCCCTAGTTCGGGCGATTGCAGCATTTGTTTGGATTAAGAAATTTTTTTTTTCAGATTACTAGGAGAGTTGCAATCGTGTCAACCAATTTTTAATTATTTTTTTTACGTTCTTCAAAAATTATTTAATATTTGGTAAAATAATGGCTAGTAAAAATATTATTGGTTTTTTTTTATTGCACCTGAAAAAATACATACAATTTATTCATGCCTGTATACTAGAATACCCTCTTAAAAGACCCTCCAAACAGTATCCTCAAAGATGACATAGGACTTAAGGGATATTTTACTCATGGCATCCTGTATGAAGCTAATGTAACAAAAAACTATACACTCCTTTTCCAAACACAAGCTAACGATTCCATGGAAGAATAGTGTAGAACTCGAGATTGAGGTTGCGTGTTAGAAGCCTTTATTGAGTTCTAACAAGATTATAATTTTACAAATCAAATCTGAACTGGACAGCAGAACAGATTAAATACACTACTGGTACTAGGTAAACAAACGAACGTGGATTTTTACTGGGTCAAGGTTAACTGCGGTTGCGTAAGGCGAGAATACTGAACGCTATGTAAACACTGGAAACACTGTACTATGTGCGTTGCTGAGCGCCTTAACATAGTCGGTAAGGTGGGTCACGATTGTATGGGGGAAAAAAAAACTTGTTTTGGCTTGTCTGTTAGTGATAAAAGGGTGTAAAATGAAGATGTAAAATCACGTAATTTTTTTAATAATATTTGGATATCATCTTCTTCCTCCGGATTGAGTTTGAAATTTCACAAAATAGAGAAAAACCCACCCTTGTTAAATCTCTAAAAAATATTAGATAAACAAATAAAAATGAACTTTTTTTCAATAAAACACAAATAAGAGAGAATATTCTGACTTATTTATTAAAAAAATATATAATTATAATTAACATTATCTCAAGACAGTGTATTCAAATACCAGCAAAATCCTTCTTACTCTCAAATTTCCACATTATTTTGCGAGACTCAATCTTTGCCTTAATAAGACCTTCTCTTGCAGACTTCGTACATAAAGTAGTCGAGGCTTCAGTAACAGTCTTTACAGCTCTTTCAACTGCTTGAGTATGACATGGCAGACGCAGAAGAGGCAATTTACCTTCTCCCCCCTGTACTACAAATAATTGAAGATCTTCCGATCCGATATATTCTTCAGTATTGGGGGTTCGGTTACATTTTGCTGCCAATTAATAAGGTCGTAGTAATATGATGCATCGAGGTTTATGTTTGGAAGTTGGAACAGCCTTGTTTTACTTAGTTTCTTACTGCGTGCTTTTAGAACACGACGCGAAGCTAATTCCCGGATATGCTTGTGAGGATCAGTTAACATTGCAAGTAGTAAATGTTCGGGGTGTGCGAAGTAACTGTTTCTTTCTATGACTGGATCAATTATAGTTTTTAGTTCAGGGGATAAGTATCTAGACGCTGAAATTAGCTGCCATAGGTGACGTGCTCCATCTTTACAGGTGGGATGAGTTTTAATACTGAACCAAGTCGGAGCATAAACTTTAACAACGTACGTTGCTAAAATAATAAGATTCTCTGTAGGAGCTTCCGTTGCAACATAAAGACGAAGAATTCGGTTAGCACGCGTAAGCCATCTGGCATGAGACATTTTTCCAGGAGATTTGTGGCCTAAATCTTCAGGTAATTCCCCCACCGTAACTGCAGATACGATTTTATACAAATATAACTGATCTGTACTTAGGTCTTTAGTTAATAATTCAGGCAACTCTCCGTCAATTTTCTGAAAATGAACAATAGGCTTTTTTCACAGTTTTCTAAAGCTAGTCCTATTGTCCCTGAATATGTTTGAGGTCCAGATGTCTAACCGTCAAGATGTGTGAATAAATGACGAAATGGTAACTCGTTCATGTGAAGCAAGCAAATTATCCATTGCAATGGTTTATCCAAACGTTTTTCAAGCAAACGTATTATACCTCCATGTTTTCCAACGTTCACGTTTGTTCCGTCACATCCAATAGCCATTAATGGTTCAAATGGTATTTCTTCCTTTAAAAAATAATCGACAATTGTTCTTTCTATAACTTTCGACGTGCCAGAGTTTGGTGCAATATAACCCAAATATATTGAGTCTGGCTCTTTTATCATTGAAATATGCTCTTCAATGATTACTTCTCTGTAATGCCTTCCCCCTTTTTCCCTGATAATTAATGTTTTATCTTTCCGGCCATCAAAATATAATGCGGGTATTTGTAAAACTATGTGTTGTGCCTTAATATTTTCCCTTGTTTTTTTTCGTTCTCTGCGAAGTTTACTTTTGTCAATAACTGGAATATTAGACTTGATGTCATACAGAACTGCTGAGACAATGGCTGCCGCTGCTCTATCCGAAACTCCATATCTATCACAAGTTTTCGACAGTGTAGAATAATCAATAGTGACCGCAGCCTGCTTCTGAGGCATTTGAGATACAACATTTGGTTTGAAAACATCATTGCAATCGGATTCATTTGATGAAGAAGACGTGGAAATATCGATTAGAGAGGTAGTTGGCTTACCTGTGCTTTCCTTTTTAGACGTACGCAAGGATTTTTGCTTAAGAAGTTTTCTTTTCAACGCAGTTTTCATTCGTTTTGTTGTAGCGGTATCCACATTTCCTATTATCATTTTTCGTATAGTACGTTGGTCACTAATGAAACTCTGTTCATTTACAGGTATTTTTTTATTTTTAGGACAGTCACATTTACTGAAATCTTTACATTTGCAAGACGAAATATCAAACAGCACTTTACTTCTGCGACGGAATTCCTCCATTTTTTTCTCCGGTATTTTAGGATGTGACTTAAGAAGGTTTTTGCATTTAAAATGATATGACCTCAACATGCGTGCTACTCGCGAGTGTGTAACGATGGGAATAGAAGCCTTTCTCCATATTTCTTCAATTCGTGCTGTCACAGTACACTCTATTTGCTGAAATTTGGGTTCTAGTTTGGTCTCTTGATTTAATTTTATTTGATGCCTGGTCCACTCAAAAAACTTCATAACAATAAGTTGCTAAAACATTGTCTTTAACGTCGCAAATTTCACCAAATATGGGACTTTTTAACGCATTCCGAGTACGTTCCATTGCGAAAACTTGTGCAACGCGACCTACCGCTTAAAGAGCCGTAGCGATACTGACTCCAAACTCCGACGTCGGTTGCGCAGAGTCACTGCGCTTAGTGCAATCGGTGCTTCCCCCACCCTCACCTCGAGCCACTAATAATCAAAACTCGGATTTTTTGTAAATGAATTCGTAAATACGTACCATATTTGCCATAGAATATTACAAAAAATATAGTATAAAGGATTCGTAGTAACTTTCATACACACTAGAAAATACCTCTAAAAATGAAAATTTTCAAAACTTTGAAGTAAATCCGGAGGAAGAAGATCGTATCAGAAATTTAAAAAATTTTAAACACGTCGGTTTGAACCCATTTGGCACCCTTTTATCGCTAACAGAATCTAAAATTATAATTTTTTTTTAAATGACCCACCTTAATAGTCGGCAAGTCGGAGTATTGCTTTGCCTGGTAGTAATTCTTCACTCGGCGACTTTCTCGAAAGCGCCCGAACTGTGCATTTCAGGCGCGCAATGGTTTGTAGGTAGGTAGGTCTGCAGCTCATTATCGGTGCGATAGGTACCTACACATCCAGCCATCGTAATGCCGGCGCTAGGTGTATTTAACGAGAGGTGGCCGGAACGTTCTCGTTAATTCGGTATTCGAACACTTTAACGTGTGCGTCGCTTCTGGAAAGATCCATATATTTTGGAAACAATCCAGAGCATGTGGTAGCAGAGGCTGGCTGCCACAGTAGTATTAAAATCTAAAATATAAAAACCTAATATACTTAAATCATATTTTTTAATATATGTGTAGGTACCTATTTACCTTATTTCACACATTACAATGTTACAGTTAATCGCTTGCGTCGTTACACCGGCAGTAATTTTCTTGAAATGTTTTCAGTAGCTACCAACATTAAATTCTTGGTGGGGAATTTATCAACTTTTTACGATTTAACGATTATTGTTCGACTACAAAAGAATTCAATTTTAATATTAGGGCAATGGAAAAAATCGAGTACGTCCGACCTCCGCAATAAAAATCTACCCATAGGTCAAGGTTTCGAAAAGAATTTAATTAAATTTGTACGTGGTATTTCTCGTATTAGGTTGGTTATGTGGTTCGGCTTTGCCTACTACGAAAGTTACGAATAACCTTAATTAGAACCTTGCGAACTGAATGAGCTCAAACGTTGAAAACTTTGTAAATTATTTTATTTGGAGGGGTGGCGGGTATGTGTAACGCAGCTCCGGTAATAATTTTTTTAAAATTAGTAATAAAAGATACATAACTTACAAATAAATTTTATACAGTAATTAATTACTTAAAATGATGTATTTGATCTACCCCATAAATAAGCAGGGCTTGTATGTATGGGGAGATGTTATTACATTATTAATATCGTAAATAAATCACACGTAAATACATTTCTTAAACTACTCGGCTTCATTCATAGAATTACCTCTGACTTCAAACATATAAGTATGTACAGTTAAAACTCTTTACTCTTCGCTGGTTCGCCCTAACCTTGAATATGCTAGTGTCATTTGGTCTCCTTTCTATGCTTTCCACATTTGTCACATTGAATCCGTACAACATCGTTTCTTAAGTGAAATTGCTTGGAGGTTGAATCTTGAAAGAGGCGAGTACTCATATAATGAAATTGAACACATTTTAAACATTTCTTCTTTAGAAAAAACGTAGAAAGGACTCTGATATAATTTACATATTTAAAATTATCAACAGTATTACTGATACACCTGCTTTGTTTCAGTTCAACATCCCTTCCCGTAGACTCCGAAATAATGAATTGTTGTTCCTCAATCAACATTCTACTAATTATGGATACCATTCTCCTTTATCCAGAATGTCAAGACTTGTCAACGCAAATCAAAGCATTGATTTTTTTTGTGTAAAACTAAATGACTTTCGACAGTCGATACGCAATATTTAAATGCTTCTTCATGCTTTGACTTGTAGTGTCTTCTATATGTACTTTTTACATTTTATATTGTCATTGCTATTATATATTATAGCTGAAACGAGCTGAAACCGGTTACGGTCGAATAAAATTAAGTGGAATACAGTTTTATATTAGTTTTATTATAATATATATTATAACGGAATTCCACCATGAATCATCACTCTCAAAAATAGAAATGTCATTGCTATTAATTTATATGTGCGCTCCCTTCACTGTCATCTCTGTTTTTATTTTTTTATTCGTGTTATTATTATGTTTTTAATGGACTATTGTCCGTAAATTAATAAATAAATAAATATTGGTTTTATTTTTTTATTCAGTTTAAGTTTTGAGTATAATTTTTAAGGTGAGTTTTAAATTCTTTTATATAAGTATTCATGTTTTCTGAAAATGGATTCAAAAATTTAACTCTGATATATTTGTGATTTAACTGACCAATTGTTTTTTTAACATTTTGGAGTAGGAAGTATTGACGTTTGTCTTTGATTTCTGTTATTTTTAAAGGGTGCACCTTTATTTTGAATATTATCTCTATTAATTTGTAATTTTGCAAGGTAGAAGTATAATGCACTTAAATTTCTGACCTTCAGCTGTTTGAATAAAAGTTCTGACGAATACGAATAGGTTATTAGGTTTTGTGATATGTAAATTGTTTGTGTTTGATTTGAATATGTACCGCCCCATCCTATAATGCCGTATTGTATAATTGGTTGACAGAACGCGAAGCATGTGGATCTAAGTAATTTTTTGTTTAAAATATCTCACATCTAAACATATATGTTATTTTCCTTATTCTGTTGTTCAGAATATTTATACGTGGGGACCATTTAAACGCTGATCCATTGTTATGTCCAGGTACTTAAAATCGGATATTTATTGGATAACCAACACCCCTGTCATAGGTCATCCTAATTGGTTCGTTTGGTGACTTAGCAGGGGTACCCGAGTTCATGGGGTAAGGTTTGTCAAGATATTGGTGGCGAATACGTTTGATCACCTACTGCGTGGCGGGCAGGATCACCGCAGGAGAGAGTCACTGAAGGAGACCTTACCTTGACCTCTCTAAACCCATCGCCTTCCATCGCAGTAGGAGGGATATATTAATTCGTCCGTCACTCATGGACACGTTGACCCCCGGTTAACTTCACACCCCTCGTACCTTTTTCCTTCCCAGAACTTCCTCTCCATCATTTCCCAAAAAAACCTCCATACAGCATCGCCAAAAGATGACATAAGACCTGAGGGAATTTCCTCAGGACCTCCTGTGTGGAGCTATCGCAAAAAAATTGAGTGCAGTTTACACGCGGTAGAAGCGAAACTTTACCAAAAAAATCAAAACCAATTTTTTTTTTTTTTTTTTTACATGAAAACCGCACAAGAGTCCCAACTGCTCCCGTCTGGAGCCAGTGGGACTATGGCATCCCCAATTGGGGTATGTTGTGAGGCTGAAGGTAGTGGGGAGGGGAAGGAGATAGGGAAGAGGAAGGTGGGGAAGTACCTGGCTATTCAGATCTGGTCACCAAACACGGCAGAAGCCATTTCAAGCAACGTTTCAATTCTGAATGGTGGTCTTACACCAGGGCGATACTGAGAGTATCTTCCACTCTGGAACGTGCCGCAAATATACTATATATTATTTTAAAAGAATAAATTGTGAAATGCACAAATTAATCAAATAAAATTTATTTGCCACGCCGGGATTCGATCCCGCGACCTTCGGAATGCTAGTCAAGCGCCTTACCGCTGCGCTACGTCGGCCGTCAAAAAAGAAGAAAAGTGACGTCGTAATCAAAGTGACCAATGAGTTTCATCCGAAATCCAAGTCACAACGTGGCCAAAGAAGTTTTACCTAAAAAAAAAATTTCACTGGATAACTAACGGCCACACTGAAGTAGTAAATAAATATACATATCTTCCGAACAGGACCTCCATCGATATGCTGGTGTAACTCTAAGTGACCAGCTCGGGTACGGGGGCTCCATCGAAACCAGAGTTAAGTTAGCCTCTCAGAAACTGGGCGTACTGTACAGGGCCCGCAGATACTTTAATAGTACACAACTGCTAACCCTGTACAAATCGCAAGTGCGCCCCACGGTTGAATTTGGCAGCCACCTCTGGTCTGGAGCTCCAAAATACCTAAAAAAAATCTTGACTCTGTGCAGAAACGGGTGGTCCGTTTGATAGATTCTCCCATATTAACAGACTGCAATTTTTAGAGCACAGGCGTCAGGTGGGAATGCTACCCTTGTTCTACCGGTATTACAATGGAAGATGCTCCGAGGAACTAGCGTCATTGATCCCCTCGGCACCGGTGTATAGTCGGGAAACACGCCAAACACGCGCCCAACATTTGTACACGGTTGACATTTTAGTCACATGAGAACGGGTCGTTTCTAGGACTCGTTCTTGAGTTCAACGGCTCGGCTGTAAACATTCAAATATAGTGTTGTTAGTTGATACATTCAAATATGACCGAATCTGATACGGACACATTAGCTCAGTTGTTAGAGGGTTCCTTGGTTCGAGTCCTCGATGTGACCTTATCTTTTTCTGATTTTTGATAATGATGTTGTTAATAATATGGTTGTGTAAACAAAATTATTTGGTTTTCATTATAATCAATAATGACGCCACAGGGTATATTTGCAAAGTTTGAAGAAGTAATTAAATTTTATTGTAGAAAGCAATCACTTTGTGGTTTGACATATTTTATTTTATTTTACTAATAAATTTTTTTATCGTTGTCTTAAAAAAAATTAAATATGTAGAAGCCCAGATGGTAGAAAAAAAAATTTAAAAAAATTGTGAGGTAGCGCATCGTAACAACTTTTGAGTGCCACCGTGACTTAGTGAGCTTTCATAATACCGAATCTTTCTATATTTTGATATCAATAATTGTTGAACGTCACACTCGGGTGGGATGGACTTCACACGTCATCCCTTTAAATATGCAGTGTGGAATAGAGAACTCCAGTCCATTTTTTTAATGAATAATGACCTTCTAACTTAAATAACTGCCTTTTTATTTTTATTTTTAGAGTTAGTTTAAATAGTTAAAATAATTGTCAAAGTTTTAATTTTTCAAGATACCCGTATGTATGGTGAATCGTGTAACGTCATCACTCCTGAAAAATTACTATAGGATCGGGCAATCAGCTGATCTACTGCCGCCATTTTGAATTCCGTTGTTCGAAGTATTCTCCCTGCAAATAGCATAACTATTTTTTTTGTGCAATAGTTTTTGAACATTTTCAATAATAGAGATAAACTAATAAGAGCTATCTTTATTTTTTAAACATATTTAGGCCTAAATAATGTTTAAATAAATACAACAACTAAATCTCTATAAACAGTATGTAAATAAACGAATAAATTAATACGATGGCTTGTGTCATATCATACATTCCCATACAATGACTTTACGGTGAGGTCACGATACGTCGAACAGTGACGTCACCACTAAAATTTCAATAATGCCAAACTGGACGGCGTGTTTTTACGAACCGATTAAAAATGGACTTTTTAATAATTTTTTAAAAACTCTGCGTTTAACATTATTAAATAAAACTTATATATTCAGAATCAGCGTTTGTTGGTCTATATAAATATATTTTTTAAAAGCCAGTATATTTTTCACTGGAGTTCCTTACTGTAATATCCTGTCATCACTTTTTTTTATCACAGACATGTTTTAATAAGGGTGCAAAGACAGAAAAAGCTGG
This sequence comes from Limnephilus rhombicus, assembly GCA_929108145.2. Classification (NCBI taxonomy): domain Eukaryota; kingdom Metazoa; phylum Arthropoda; class Insecta; order Trichoptera; family Limnephilidae; genus Limnephilus; species Limnephilus rhombicus. The sequence goes on from OV815293.1 coordinate 8,295,299, forward strand.
ATACAACGTACAATTAATATTATAATCGATATGTTTGAGAGCATTCATGATAATTATTTTCCGATACTTCGATTTTGAATAATCGAGTATTACATAGGTGGGTAAGGTTAGAATTTACATAATTCTAGAGAATTAGCAGCGAATGATAGAGAGATCTTAGTAAGTAGGTATAACACAGAGAGGTCTTAGTAAGTACAACATAGAGAGGACTTATAAGCAAGTATAACAGAGAGGTCTTAAGTATTAGTTATTAATCTTAAAATCTGATATTGATTCGAGGGGTGTCTTCAAGTTGATAGTGATTAAATACTTATTTTTATTATCATTTTTTTAACAATTGTTATAAGCAGTAATTATCAGCCTGAAACATTAATCTGTATTGAAAAAATCTTCCGACAAAAGATCCATGACGCCAACGGGACTTGAACCCGTGTCTTTCTGATTGCCGGTCAGGTGCTCTACCACTGAGTTATGTCGTCTTATCTAATACCCGCCAAATAATTCAATATATGTATACTAGAATTTTCATTCAACAATTACTGCTTATTACATTTCAATGTAGATGAGTGTTTCAGGCTATTATTGCTTATAATTGTTACCCTTTGTGCTAAGCATAAAAGTCTCGTCTTAAGCGTTAGTTTATCAATTAAAAATAATAATCATTTTTTATTGGCTCATTTTAAATTAATGATTCGTAAAATATGTATTGAAAATGAAATAATTTCCCGCAGGGCCAATGTCAACAAAGGGGATGCCGTATGGAGTTTAAAAAAAAAAGAAATGAAGAAAGTTCTGTGAAGGAAATAGGGATGACGGGTGGGTAGGAATCAGAGGGTCACTGTGTCCAGGAGTATGAATCCATCCGTCCAACTGCAGTGCAAGACGATGGGTCGAGAGATTCTGGCTGAAAAGGTCAAAAGACCTCCCTCAACCGGTTTCTCGATACGGCCTGCCACGCAGCACGTGACCAAGACTTAGACTAACCTCACCGGGCAAATCCGGGCACCCCTGCTCAAGTCACCGAAGCTAACCACTTGGGTTGACCTACGGCAGGGGTATTGTACCTATAGCCACCTCCAAATTTGAATGGCAGTATAATATTATTTTCATCAATAAAACCGCATGCTACCCTGGTGAAGTTTCAGAATGAAACTGTTCACTTGCATTAAATGTTATTGATATTTGTTGGCAGTTTCAAAAATCACAATGTCACAGTCTATTAAATAATTACAGCTGAAGTTGTTGAACATTTCCAAGAGGGTTAATAACATGCTCATCTGGCTATTAAATGTTTTGGTTACAACACAAAGCATATCATTAAACTTTTGACGGTGTTTGTTTATCGAGATTTTGAATTTTAAACCGTCATTTATTGTATCGTAGTTTATGATATTTGAGAGAATAGTATGGGTACCGCCACCCCGGGAACTATTTATTGGGGTGACCGGACAACTCAAGAGAGAAATCAACTCAGAACCTCTTTTGAGAAATCATTAAAAGCGATGAAAAAAATATTTTAAATCAATAGTTTAAACGTTTAACGTTAGGTTAGAGTTATGGACTATTTTAATTATTTTTTTTTCATAGGTTTTAATGACTTTTCAACACAACTAACCAACACAAATTGTTCGCTACTTTTGGTGACTATGCAGGGACACCCGAGTTCATGGAGAAAGGTTTACCTAAGTCTTGAGACCTTTTTAACTCACCAGCCGGAATATCTTGACCCATCGTCCTGTACCGTAGTGGGAGGGATGAACTCAAACGTCTGTCACTCGTGAACCCCAGATTTCAACACACCCTTCGTACCTTTTTCCTTCCCAGAACTTCCTTTTTATTCCTTTCCCTAAAAAATTACTCCACGCAGCATCCCCAAAGATGACGCAGGCCTCGGGGGTATTTGTTTTTCTCAGTGTCTCCTGTGCGGAGTTAATTAATGTAAAAAAAAATACTCGAGAGACAAATCGCTAGGAGAATAATGTTAGCGTTTCCGGTCCGTATGCCCGAAGCAAGTTTGTCACTTTTTTTTTGCGTTTTCACTCTTTGCTTCGTCAATTTATTTCGTCATATTATAACTTATCTGAACTAATTTTTAGTTTGGGGGAAAGGAGTTTTTTCATGTGAATACACAAGAGTCCTAACTGCTCCCGTCTGGAGCCAGTGAGACTATGACCTCCCCAGTTGGGATATGTTGTGAGGCTGAAGGTAAGTGGAGAGGGGAAAGGGGAAAGAGATGGAGAAGAGATAGGTGGGAACTGGCTATTCAGATCTAGTCACCAAACTCAGCTAAAGCAATTTCAAGCAAAGATTCAATTCTTAATTACACCAGGGCGATTCTTAGAGTATCTTGCACAAATAAATCAATTTTTTTTTTTCTGCGCACGCAGGTATTTGAACCCACGACCTCCGGATCGCAATTCGAAAGCCTTGTCCTTTGACCACGGAGACCGTTGACAGTAAGAGCAATGAAAAGAAGTAGGCTCAAATTGTCTATTTTTCTTGTAAAACTTTTCTAATATTTTTTAATTATCAACAATTTTCGTGACATAAAAAAAATTCAAAACGGTCTCTTGTACTTGTAAATTCGTGTAGTTTTTTTTTTATTTTAGCTTAACTTACTTTAACTTTACCGAAACTCGTATATTATTATAACTTTAATATTAACAACCTAAATAATAAACTTTTAAATTATTTTAATTCTACACAGCTGTTAAACATTTTTTCAGCCTTACTAAAAAACCCAGTGAAAATTTTATTCAATTGACAAACGGCCGCGGATGTGAAAACATTACTAATTAAAAATTTGTTCTTTGAAAGAAATACACATGGTTTCCACGGCCTGAGAGGGTAGTTTATCTCTGTTTTAACCATTGATGTCCGAACGATATTTGTAATTTTTCCATAGTATTTTGAATGTTCTATATATTTCTTATTTTTTAAGGTGTCGTAAAAACAAATACCATTTATGAAAACTAAATAAAATTACATTTTAGATTTGAGTATTTGAAATACATTTTAGCTTTCAAAAACTGCCATATTTTAAGATTCAAACTCGGAAAAAAATGGAAAAAAATTTCCTGCCACAACATTTTTGACCAAAATGTAGAGAAATTTAAATAAAATCAAAATATAAAAAACACAGTCCTTTTATGTAATAAATTTGGAAGGAAACTATGACCTCACTTTTTCATCGTGTTTACAAAAAAAAAAAAAAATTTCAAATTTTTTTTATTGCCAAAAAAAAAAAACTTTGAAATATTACCGAAATTTAAAAAAGATTTCTTGCATCTTTAAAGACATGAATTTTTTTTATACGTTTACGAACACATGTATAAGATTTTAATATTATAGAAAATTATCACTTTTAAGAAATTCTCTTTAAATAAAGATCTTAAAATGAACATTTTATCTTTTAAGTATCCTATAAAAAACAATATTCTGACAGTTCAACTTTGAAAGTACGGCGTTTTACAATAACTTGATTAAACTGATGTAAAACACACAAATAACATGGTAAATATATCAATTATGTGAACAGAAGAGTAAATTTTTCACTACAATAGAAATTATTAAGTAAAATCACAAAATTTTCGATATCCCGCCATAAAACACACCGAGCTGTTTTGTCATCGCGGGCTGTCGCGGGCCGAAGAACTAATGCATAGGCGCGCCAATAATGCCCCTTCCGGAGAAAAATTAAAACAACATTGTTTCCTAGTAAATTAAAACCATATACAACGTTGTCACACCTTCAATGCGTTTTAACAGTGTGACCACGTAAGAAACGTTATTGGTAATAAAACGTGTTTTAGTGTATACGAGCTTTATTTATGTTATTGCAATAACACAGTTAATCGGTCGCGCTGTGGTTTTTTTTTTAGTAAGGCTGTTTATGGTAAATGGTTGTATAACGATTGTGTAACATTTTATAAGGTTTATTAGTAAGGGTGCTAATAATTACACAGAATGGTTGCTAACTTTTGGTTATACATTAGACACCATTTACTCGTTCTCACCAGGCATGAAACTGCTATATTTGAGGGTAGTTTCAGCGGTTTCGAGAGAAAATACCCCCTGACAGAATATCCCCAACCATCGATCCTACGGATAAAACATCCTCCGACAAAATATCTTAGGGACAAAACATCTCCCAACAAATTATCTACTAAAACATAACCTATCCTAACCTAACCTAACTTAACCTAACCTAACCCAACTTAACCTATCATAACCAAACCCAACCTAACCTAATCTAACCTAGCCTAACCTAACACAATCTAACCTAACCTAACCTAACCTAACCGAATCTAACCTAACCTAACCCAACCTAAACAAACTTAACCTAACAAAAAAGGGCAAAAATAATACAGACAACCTGTAAAGAAATAAACTATTTTTGAAAAATAGTAAAATGACATCCTCTAAAGACAATAAATTACTATTCAAAAATAGTCAAATGTTAAATAAGGTTAGGTTCGGTTAGGTTAGGTTAGGTTAGGTTTTAGTAGGTATTTTGTTGGAGGATGTTTTGTCCTTGGGATATTATGTCGAGGGATATTTGTCGGGGTATATTGTATCGGGGATATTTTAACACGTGATACCAGTTTCACCTACTCATCAAAAAAACTGAAATACAAGAGTAGATATTCGAATAGATAGCGGTACTCCATTCCACGTGTAGAGATATTCGAATAGACAGTGGTATTTCATTCCACCGTCTACTCGAATATCAACACCTACGCCGCCATTGCAGTGCTGTGCACTTGTGCAGTCAACCGCACAACAAAATAATTGTTAGAATGTATAATTTGTGATTATATTATTTAGTGACCGCAGCGTTCCAGCACCAAACACCTCTCCTGAGTGAGCGCTGGATACGGGATCCGAGCTCACCCCAGACCACGCTTTATGCACAATTGATTATTTATATATTTTGTTTTTTTTTTTTTTTGTTAATTTGTTTTTTTTTCATATTCTAAGTACTTGATTATTTTTATAAAAAATCTGTTGTGTAAATATGTATAATTATATGGGACGTGTGGGATTGCGCTATTCTACCCATTTCCTGCAATAAATACATATTTTAATATTATTTGCTTTACGTTTATTTATAGGATTTAATTGTTATTATTATAATTATATTTTGTATATAAGCTATAGATAATATTAGAGGCAGTGCTGAAAACCAGCTGCATTCCGAGAGAAATCCTGAATGTAAAGCTTAGCAGTGGGGATGTCGAAAGTGAAAAAAAAAAATCGATATATCGATGTATCGATATTTATTAAAGTATCAATATCGACGTCGATATATCGAGAAAAAGTATCGATGTATCGACATATCGGTGAAATTTTCAAAAGATTTTGCGTTTTTAAAATAATAGTGAATTCGGCTCAATATTATCAATAGTAATTTTTATTCACAATGTGCATTATTTAAATGTACAAAAGTTTCAATAAAAATTAAGGATTTTTTATCAGTATTCATTTTTATTAGGTTATAATTACAAAAATATCAAAAACTAAAAAGCTGTCTTCTAACTAATATGTAAACTGAGACGTATACAAATTTGTTTGCGTCTCAGTAACATTCTATTGGCTTATTAATCTGTCAAAAAGGACTTCGTGTTTTGAACAACGCATAATCAATAATCATAGACAATTGGGAACCAACACATAGGAGTGGCTTAGAAAAAAAATGGCGAAAAATAGCATACATTTCAACACATATGAGATAGTTTAGTGACCACAAATACTAATGCAACGACAATAGATTTGAAAGCTATTAATAGTTAAAATTTAAACCGCCATAATATGTCATGAACCAATACAGTTACTTTTTTTTCATTCCCGTACGGTTTTGAATTCTAGTGACTTTAGTTACATAAATAAATAAAAATATCGTATTTGATACAATTTTTTTTAATCAAAATATATCGGCTAAAAATATCGATGTATCGAATTAAAAATATCGATATATCGATACTTTTTCAACAAGCCTACTCAGCAGTGACCCATTTGTCAACAGTGTGTGCAATTGACACGCGGTAGATTAGTATTAACATTCACAAAATAAAATAGACAATAGTGGGGAGACTACAAAGCATTTTTTTATCAATGTGAAGGATGATTTTTTCCATATTTATGCAGTTATAAACATGGTTATTTTAATCGAAATCGCGCGGGGTCGCTTAGGACCCCAAAAATAAATATGATTTAATTGTTTTTATAGCATACATTTTGTGTGTTATTTTAACTGATTATAGTCAGGAGATAATGACTGAATTGAAAAAAAAGATATATATTAAATTAGATAATTATTTTCAATGCAAAAGCTTAAAAATCAGCAAGGAACATTTTTTATAATTTTGAATCATACTTTTTTAATAGTAAAGTTTAAACAAAATCTAACCAATTTCTATCAAACTTATAACTATTTGAGTTTGATGCAGCCTTATTATACCTAATTACAACATAAAAATCAACAAAATACAATGAAATATAAACTTGATTTTTCATGGTATTTTGTTGAATTTTTTGAGCCTCACGCCGAAACACAAGTCTGTATCTCACATCGCACATGCACAGACTGAATGTTCGCGGTGCTAGCGTCAAGTATAGTCCCTTTTAGGAAGCTACCTAAAGTTAAAAATCAGTGGGAACATTTAAAATTTACATAATTAGCATTTCTGTAAAACCTGGGCTTTTAAAAACCCCATGCGATAGGTCGAGGGTTAATAGGAATCGATCCTTGGTCCTCTGAATGTCTGGCCGCTTACATTCGTTAGGCGCTTTATATACTATTGGACTAAAAGGACTTAGGATCGTGGATTTATCGTATTTTTAATTTATTTTATCTTTATTTTTATTTTAGTTTATTTAGGAAACAAACAGATATACATATTTTAATAAGAAAGTAACATATTACATGATTGCATTAACCAGCGAAGTTTCCGCTATAATTTATAATATATATATATATATATAAACATGGATTAAAACATTAAAGAAAACATAAAGTGGTAGAAAAAAAAGAAAAAAAAATATATATACAACAGAAATGAAAGAAAAAACACACACACAAATTAAAGCATATGGGATATATAAATCATCAAAATATTATTATTATAATAAAAAGAAGGAAAACCAACATAATGAGAATGAAAAAAATAACATGCAGCAGGGGTGGAGAGTTCGTAATTTACAATTTGTTTTAATTTTTTCTATTATGGATTTAATAAATTGGCCTGAGGACAAATGGAAAGTATCAGCGTCGTAAAAGATATCATTGTATTTTGTGCACGTCCTTCGGAGAAATGAATGTTGTGTGTAATTTGTTTTTGAGTGTGGGATGTGGAATAGTTGGTTTGATCTTGTGTTTCTTATTGGACAATGGAAATGAATGTGTTCTAGAAGATAGTTGTTGTCAACAACGTTGTTAATGATTTTGAATAAAAATTTTTGGTCGGATATATTTCTTCTACCTTCTAATGTTGACAAATTATGGAATGTTAATGAGTCTTTAAGGTTTTCTGAAGTTCGAAAGGATTTAAAATCTAGGTGTTTCAATATCATTTTTTGAATTCTTTCTAACCTTTCAATATTTACTTTGTATTGGGGATTCCATATGACTGATCCGAATTCTAATATACAGTATTTTGATTACGAGTGGTGACCTAAATGGTTTGGTCACTCTTATGATGTATCCTAGAAGTTTGTACGCCCTGTCACAGATGGAACTTATATGTGTTCGGAAAGACATTCCGGAGTCCATTATTATTCCTAAGTCCCTCACTTTACTATTTTATTGCTATCTCATTCCCTCGCAGGCTAAATCCTATAGATGTATATGTTTTTCTCTTTTTATTGTTGCTCGCTTCCATTTTACCGAGTTTCAAATCACAGCGGTGCTAAAAAAGTTTTCATTTCCAAAAGATTTTTAAAATTGTAAAAATCTGGTCGCAAATGATGTTTCTTATTATTTTTATTGTATTTTACTCACAAACAAACAGCGCCTTAGTGGATTCCTAGTAATTGATTATATTCTATTTGTATGGTATGTATTATGATATGTTTGTAGGTACCTATGCAAAATACAATGTGTAGGTGGGTTCTTATTTATGTGAAGATAATAGGAATAATAAAGATAACAAATAACGACAAAAAGATGACGATATAATATGCCCATGCCTAGAGCAAGTAAACATTATCAAATATTTAGGAATTATTATTTTTTAATTTATAAACTAACGTTTAGACAAGATTTTTATGCATAGCACAAAGGGTAACAATTATTACAAGCAATAATTGTCAGCCTGAAACACTCATTTACATTGAAAAATCTTCCGAGAAAAGATACTTGCCGCCAACGGGACTTGAACCCGTGTCCTTCCGATTGCCGGTCGAATGCTCTGACCACTGAGCTATGGGGGCCACCCTATTACCCGTCAGAGCATTCGACCGGCAATCGGAAGGACACGGGTTCAAGTCCCGTTGGCGGCAAGTATCTTTTCTCGGAAGATTTTTCAATGTAAATGAGTGTTTCAGGCTGACAATTATTGTCTGTAATAATTGTTAAATATTTAGGAGTAACCTTCGATACACACCTGAATTGGAAGCAACATATACATAATACTACAAACAAAATCCGAAAATCTATATACTTTTTCAAACAAACACGCAATTTCCTTAACCTAAAACTTTTAAAAACAGTATATTACTCATTGTGCCAATCTCACATCGAATACGGAATTCTAGCCTGGGGTAATGCATATTCCAATGCCCTTGATCCCATCATGAAAACACAAAAACTAATCATAAAAATAATTCTTAAAATGCCGCTTACTACCAGCACTGATACTATCTTCAATTCCTTCAACGTTATGGACATAAAACAGTTCTACTCAAGATCAATATTACTTAATTTACACAAAAACAACAAAACACCATACAAAGCTACACAAACAATACACAATACCCGAGCCAAAAACAACGAACTTCTCCAAACTCCTTTTTTCAAAACCACCTTCGGGCAAAGACACTCTAAATACATAGCTTGCAAACTATACAATACACTACCAACTCCGATCAGACAAAGTGACTCCTTTACAAAATTCAAACAATATATTAAAAAAATAGATTATAAGTATTGGACGCCACACTATCACAAATATCTGTAAAATAAATCACACATAGACAGAAATAACTATTCACATACAACCTAACCCATATAAAACAAATGAAAATAATGGAATCCTGTCAAATTTAACCTATAAATAGACTAGGCAGAATTTATTTCATTACTCCATCTCCAACATTTATAAAATAACTCTCTTTAAAAGATTTACCAACCTTCCAATCACCCTTCTGTTCTAATTCTATTCATAATATGTATTTTACTTGAAATATCTTTGTAACTACTATATTCATTTATATACCTGTACGCCTGTCTCGACACAGGTATACCCTAGTGAGACAGGCATACAAATAAAACCATTGTAAATATATTTTATTATAGATAAATAAATAAAAAAAAATAAAAATATATTGATTTACAAGAGTGCAGGTATTTATTAATAATAATAATAATAAATATGATTATAGAACATATTATTTCGGGATGTTATATATTAACGCCGTCCGAGTATACATTTAGGCATAATCAGGTTTTAAAAATAATTCACCAAAGTTTGGTGATTAAACATAACTTTATTGACTGCCGTAATATAGGACCATATTATGAATACGAACCAAATTCAGTTTTAGAAATCGAATTTTGTAAAATATATTATGATAAAACTATACTAACAGACAAAACAATTAGTCATAATAGAACTGATATGGTTTTACATGACAAAATTAAAAAAAAAAAACTTATATCATTAATGTAGCTATTCCAAATTCCTGTAATATTAAAAAATCTGTTCCTGAAAAAATAAGAAAATACACAGATTTAGAAAATGAGATTAAAAGAATTTGGCATTCTCAGACTACAAAAATATGACGATTTGTTATTTCGGCTACCTGGCATTATACCTAGCTCTGTCATACAAAATTTAGGCAAATTAGATTTGTCAAAGAATTTATGTATTAAAATGCGAAAATCAGTCATTTTAAATACATGTAGGATTACAAAAGATTTTTTAATATTTATATTGAAGTATCCGTAGGATTTATAGGTCCAATTAGGAGTTCTACCGTGCGGAACCCTCTGATTTGAAAATATCTGGAGTCGGTGAATTATATTCCCTCTTGGTCTCTGGTAGGTTGATATGTTGTTCTTGTATTGTTTTGTATTTATTATACTTATATAGTGCAATTGCATAGCGTGAATTGACTAGATGATAATTTGTGGAAAAGTGTGTGAAATTGTTTCGTTTTTCCTGTAGGGAAGATTTAACCCGATTTTCCAGAATTACTTACGCGTATATTTTTTTCCCCTCAAATCGCTACTGAGGTCTGATAAAAAAAATATTCCAGGTATTATCTGTTGGCAAACAAACATATTTGAATTCCCTTAACTTTCAGCTCCTTCGCAGAGGTAGATATTTTTTTCATTGCCTAATACGGCTTAAATGGTTGGGAAAGCGTGAAATGCCCCAATCCACTCTTACCTTCTGAGAACGTAACGGATATTCAAAGCTGGCGAATAACAAATCTACTAAAGATCTTCTCAATTTCTCCCCTTTGCGCCTAAGGAAGTTTATACTGGATACTGGATATGATATTAAAAGTAAGTAATTCACGGTACAGAACGTAATATAAAGGAACAGTAAAGTAGATATGCTAAAAAATATACATGAACAACTAGTAGATGTAAATACTTACTGTGATGACCGTGGCCGGTTATCTACATTACTTTCTGGACTCCGTTGTATGAATCCAGATTCCTCAGATATGATGGTGATCTCAGTACAGGGTGAGGTTGACAATAATAAGTCGTGGGTAGACTATTTTGGTTTATTCCGAGATTGGTACAGTAGTGCTTCGTAGGAAGTCTGATGCAAAGAGAACGAATGGACAACATTCACAACCTTTTATACGTTACTCATGCTGTCTCACTCATACACGCATGTCTCTTTTATACCGCAAGACATACGTTCACCACACTTACATAACATTCACTCTATTTTATTCTTTTAGTAATTTTTTGATATTCTATAGTTTAAAGATTTCACCTTAAACTGTTTTTATTCTTTCATTTTTACTTTATATTTTTAAAATTATTAGTCGTCCCTAATATTTTCAAACAGAGACATAATACACCGTTGCTGTTTCTTCTTCTTCTTCTTTGCGTGCCGTATAAGGTCCCCCCGATGTTGGCGATCACTCTTGAGAGTGTCTCTTTGTCTTGCGCTGCCCGGAATAGCCCCTCCACACTTCTAATGCCGGTCCACTCTCGTATATTACGCAGCCAAGACATTTGTCTCCTACCAGGCCCTTTGCAACCCTCTATCTTGTCTTTCAATATCAAATGGAGCAAGTGATACTTCTCCCCTCGAAGTATTTGCTGTTTCAGAGTTCCAAAATTTTATCTGTTAAGGCAATACCATTGCACAAAATTATAATTCATTCAATAAAGAGAAATTAGAACATAAATACAGCACTAGATTCACGCGCAACGACGGGTTAATAGTTTCGAAATTTAACAATAAGTACGGACAGAGAACGTTTGAATACATCATTCCGAAGATAATTTAATTTATTACCTGACAACATAAAGCAATGTAATTCTATGAATAAGGTTAAATATATGGTGAAAAATTGGCTTTCGGAATTTTTTTATTTACATTGATAGATATTGATAAATATGCATGAAAAAATGTTGAATCTGTAGATATAAGATGTAAATTTTAAATTTTAAAAATGTATATGTAACTAAAATATAAGCACCTGTTGACAAGCCAATTCAATTGGCTTAGCAGGTTTTGTTTGTTGATTTTATGTAATATCTATTCTTTCAATAAATAAAAAAATAAATAAATAAAACTTTCAAACAACGTGGACCCCACACCAAAATGACGTGTGTTTCTAATTTTCTCTTATTTGATATCATTAACAAATTTTCCTCAATACATATATGTAAGATTTTAAATAGGTTTTAGCAGGTTGCTGCTTGTTTCAAGAGTTCCTACCCGGAATATGGTATAGATTTCCAGGCTCGTGGTGAGATTGGCTGATTAGTTCGGAGATTTGCCACTTACGTCAGTTGCTTGTGGGAGCCAGTTCGTTGGAAGGCTGTTTGTATGGGGATCCGGGTCGGCGAGGCTTCGATTGATTACGCTTGAGACATCACCCTTAATTCGAGTTTATTTAACCATACAGGATTACCGTATTTTAAATTGTTGTTCAGTTTAAATCACTGAGCTGGCGCCCCTTTTAGTATGTTGCTTCAATTTTCTAGAATTCTTACTATCATAGTTATGACAGACATGTGCTTAAGAATCATTTTAGTGACCATAAAAATGGCGCCTTCCGCGTCATTTCTACACCCCAGATTTAGCATAATAATTATATTAGAGTCTCTTGCTAGAATTAATATTCACGAAACGACCATCATTGTAGCTAAATAAAATAAAAGCATTGTTGTTTTAAACTTATTGTATTTTCATTTCAGTTATTTCTAGCTGATTCATTGCAATCACAAAAATTCATTTACACGCAGTACTTAATGCAATTTAAGATAAAATACATACTACTACTGCTAAATAAGTAAGTACTTAAATACCTTGATTGGCTTGATGTTTTGACGGAATAAATGCCCTGGTATTGCGGAGGTGCTCTGATTTTATAGGTCCAATTTTGACGAAACTCTTCAAAATGTCACCGAAGACTGGCTCTGCAGTACCTACCATATGGTTGGAAAAAAGCAGTTTTCTACCCTATTTCTAAACTGCTCATATTACCTCGAAAAGATGAAAATTATCAACAACAGATAATACGGGTTCCGATGGAACCGTTCGTGCGGTGATCTTCTCACGTATGTGACGCATCGGTGACCCGGAACGTTTTGGTGAGACCCAAACGTTTACACTAGACATTTCCAGGCCTTTGGCCGGGTTTGGCACCAAGGACTTGTCAACAACTGCATTGCTGCCTTTTTGAGGGAGAGGTCGATTCTGACAGTTGCTGATGGTTTCACCTCTTCCTCGTACTCGATAAATGCTGGCGTCACACAAGATTGGTTCTGTCTCCGACTTTGTTTTTGTTGCACCTTTTGTCGTATACACCAATTCATTGATAGTTTTTTTGTTTGACCGCAGGCTGGTCAAAAAGGGCACACGAACTCCAATGGCTCGGAGGTCTTTGAAGCAAAGGATGGACGGTTATCTCGAGAGAGTTTTCTCTTGGTGTAGGAATAATTTCATCGATTTTAATGTTTCCAAGACCCAGTCACGTCTGATTACGTTGAAGGGATCGAAATGAAAATCTTGTCTCCTTCAACGGAAGCAATCTTTCGAACGGACCCTCCATTGATATGCTTGGATTAACTATGCATAAGATACCAGCTCTGGTACGATGGTTCCATCGAAGCTCAAGACAAAAGTAAAAAAAAAAATATATATATATAAATATATATATATATAACACTTTTTTTTATTTCAAATAAGAAATTATACAATTTGTACAAAGAAACATCACTATCTCACAGACAGTTCATTTGCCAAACTTTCTTCTGGCAGTAAAATCTAAATTCATTCGAAGTGTGATGTTCACAATGTTAAGAATAGTTTTTCTCAACTTGTTTGTTTTTCACGTATTTAAAGTTTTTTTGGTGTACTTATTAAGGTCATAACGCCATTTATTTTACATTTTATTGTCTCCCATTTGAACAGGACACGAATGAAATAACACTTTTCTGAACGATTTTTCAGCTTTTCTTTTAAAACATTGACAAAAATAAGACGAGGTAATCCCAACAAAAAGAGTTTTATCACTGTATAATTTTAAAACAATATTTACTCTAATGTTTTTATTCATCTCATAACTTTTACTGTCAAACAAAATCAATTAACCCCTCAAGCCTCGGGCATATTTTGTCAAAAGGTCAAAATATTTCCGCTTTGCAATAAAATTTAAACAAATGGAATATTTCTACACGATCCCGAACACTAAAAACTGTATGAAACGGAATGAAATTCGTTTTCAAATTTAATAGTCGAAATAAAATACTTAGCATGTTCAGAAAGTAAGTGTACTGTGACCATAACGGGCAGTGGTTTTTAATTTTTTGAGGGTGGGCAATACTGAACGTTAGAAGGGGATCTCCTGACCAGAGCGAGCATCGCAGGAATATTGTAGTACGTAAACTAACGTTTCGGTGCCCAGTTGCATGAAAGCTGTTGGCAAAAAAATCCAGCCAAGTGATGTTATTCGCTTTTTACTCACGGAAGGAATAACTCCTACAAAGAAAAAGGTGAAGATTTCTGAGCTCTATTCGGACTGGAGATGATGGTGGGTGACTCATTACATACCCGGGAAAAAAATCGTCAAAGTAGGGCGTCAAATATGCCGAAAAATTGAAAACCTTAATTTCAAAATAATAATGGCCTCAGTATTTTGGGACCGAAAAGGCATCATTTTGGTCGAATTTCTGCCTCAGGTTGAGACCATCACATCAATGTTCAACAATATTGTGATACCCTAAAAAAACTCAAAAAGAGCATTCAAAACAAAAAGAGGGGAATGCTGACCGGAGAAGTGTGCTTGTTTCACGAAAACTTCCGTCCTCACACAGCCTTAGCCACCAATACTACCAACGCTCTTGGACTCATTTAGTTGGGATGTTTTGAACCACCCTCCGTATTTCCCTGACCTGGCATCTTCAGATTATCATATTTTCACCTTCTTGAAGTCATATATGGATGAAAATAAATTTTCAACGGACGAGCAGGTGCAGAAAGTGGTTCTGAAGTTGGGAAAGGAGCTAAAGTGAGAATTCTTTGAAAAGGGCATAAAGAAACTTGTTCCACGGCTCACCACATGCATTGAACGGAATGGCGATTATTTGGAAAATTAGACAACAAATCTATCAACAATATACTATAATTTTTTTCTAATACATTTATCAAAAAAAAAAAAATCAGTAGGTACACTTACTTTCTGAACACATAATTTGTATATTATAAACATATATAATTTGTGAAAATAAAAATAGCTCTCCTTACATTTTTCGTTCTCAAATTAGTGAAAACGAAAAAAACAAACAGTTATATAATTTGACACATTTGTTGTAAATATTTTCGTCACCTTACTTTTTTATCATTTAATGAAAAAAATAATTAATAAAAAATTCTCAAAGTTCCATAACTTTTTTTTCAAATTGTGATTAAACTTTGGTTCATAAATGTATACGTTTTATTAACTTTTTGGTTTTCTTTTAGAATTGAATATAAAGCGTGTACTTTTTTCCTTTCAAATAGAGTTGAGGTAATATTTCGCACCATGGTACTAAGGGAGACACAACAATTTCTATGAAACCTATTTGAGTTGTTCCCAAATGCGAATAAATTAGCCTGAAGGGTTATTATCACTAAAAAGCTCTGTTATTGACAGAATAAGGGGTTTTCTCTCATAGAAAACACAATTTTTGAAGATATTTCTTCATCAAATCAAATTAATACTACCGTTTCTGAATTAAGATATCTTACGTAAATATTTTACAGACTTAAAGAAGTACTGAATATTGACAAATTGAAAATGATTTATTTTTCTCTAGTGCAGTCTTCACTCACGTACGGAATAATAGGATGGGGTGGTGCTCTTGATGCTTTTATAAAACCTTTACAAACAACTCAAAATTATATTACCAAAGTTATGTATAATAGAAATAAAACATTTTCGACAGATGCTTTATACAAAGAATCTAAACTATTCAGTCTCCGTAAACTATTTATACTGCAAAATATGAAATATATCTTTAAAAACATAAACAAATTCGAAAAAATTAAAACAGAATCAACATTAGAAATAATAACGTATTCTATACCCATCAAACACACACAAAACAAATGCAAACTCACAGCAGCTTTATTGGACCTCGTACCTTCAATAGTTTACCAAAAAATATTCAGGTTGCAACTAAACTTCCGCATTACATAAAAGAGTTAAAATTATGGATAAACCATACAGATGTAAAAACTCTATTTATTTAATCTTATATCACTTTATGTTTCTCACAAACTTTACACTTATTATTACACTAAACATCTATTATTACACAATACACGTATTTACCCGTACACTATTGTATACACTTTTTGTA
This sequence comes from Limnephilus rhombicus, assembly GCA_929108145.2. Classification (NCBI taxonomy): domain Eukaryota; kingdom Metazoa; phylum Arthropoda; class Insecta; order Trichoptera; family Limnephilidae; genus Limnephilus; species Limnephilus rhombicus. The sequence goes on from OV815293.1 coordinate 8,311,560, forward strand.
CAAACTGTTTAAACAAATTTTAATCATGTTTTTACTTTATATACGAGAGTGTTTTCTCTTGGGGTAAAAATAATCTCGTTGAATTTAATGTTTCAAAGACCCAATCTTGTCTGATTACGTCTAAAAGGGATCGAAATGAAAATCTAGTCTCTTTCAACGGAAGCAATCTTCGGAACAGGCCCTCCATTGATATGCTTGGTGTAACCCTAAGTGACCAGCTCAGGTATGGGGGCTCCATCGAAGCCAGAGTAAAGTTAGCCTACCAAAAGCTGGGCGTACTGTACAGGGCCCGCAGATACTTTAATAGTACACAACTGCTAACCTTGTACAAATCACAAGTACGCCCCACGGTTGAATTTGGCAGCCATCTCTGGTCTGGAGCTCCAAAATACCTGAAAAATACCCTCGACTCTGTGCAGAAACGGGCGGTCCGTTTGATAGATTCTCCCATCTTAACAGACGGATTGCAATCTTTAGAGCACAGGCATCGGGTGGGAATGCTATCCTTGTTCTACCGGTATTACAATGGAAGATGCTCCGATGAACTAGCATCATTGATCCCTTCGGCACCGGTGCATAGTCGGGAAACACGCCAAACGCGTGCCCAACATTTGTACACGGTTGACATTTGTCGCATGAGAACGGGTTGTTTCTTCGACTCGTTCTTGTGTTCAACAGCTCGGCTGTGGAATGATTTGCCGGCCTCTGTGTTTCCTCCTTCCTACAACATGGGTCTCTTCAAGACCTCCTTCCTCTCCTCAAAAAGACCCTCCACACAGCATCCTAGATGACATAGGCCCTGAGGGAAATTATTTTCCTCAGGGCCTCCTGTGTGGAGTTAATGTAAAAAAAAAAATATATATATATACCACTGTTTGTTTTTTGTTTTTTCTAGGTACTAAAATAAAATTTATTTAACTACATTACCCACGCACAGGCTGCGCCTTAGTGGGTTCCCACATTGTTATGATTTTCAAAATATGTAAATATAAAGTTTAAAATATGGGAAAAATAAAGGAATAACAAAAAAAAACAGGCGGCTGGTGTTGCGGGAATTTTTATCTTATCTCTTGGGAGCATTGACGTATAATAGGTCAATGATAGGGAGTGTTACTGTTAGCGGCCCGATTTCAAATGTTATAACAGACCACGCTAAGTGGTGATCGGACAACTAGGAACGATTTCAACTCAACACCTTTGAAAAAGTCATTAAAACTGACGAAAAAAATTGGTTAATTAGGTTACGCTAGATTAGATTATGGGCTATTTTTAATTTTGTTTCAAAGCTTCTAATGACTTTTCAAAGAGGTATTCAGTTGAATTGATTCTGAGTTGTCATAGAACCAGTTCAAGTAAGCCTATAATGCGACATATTTACAAAAAGTGTTTTCCTTTTACCTTTGAATTCCAGTCTAGTGAAGCGACTCAATATTTGGCGAACCGAGTATTTTTACAATGGTAGGTATTATTATTTATGTAATGAAAATAAAATCACTCAGCCTTACTCATCATGAAACCGTACCATGGCTCTGTAGCGTCGCGGTAGCTACACAGTGGAGTAAGCCTACACTGCTCAGGGTAAAAATCTTTACTCATCATCATAATGTTTCTCGACAGCTGTTATGATTTTTTTTACGGTAGCAACACTGCTCCAAATCTGAAAAACGCGGCCAATTTAGCATTTCGCGGCGTGTTGCCAACTTCACGTTTATTCATACGTCAACATCAGTTAACACAACGTTGACTTTGGTAAATCTATATTTAGACCTAAAATCTCCTTCCGTAAGTGTCGTAAATGGATCGTACCTTTTTTTTAACCTATTCCGTAGCCGTGGTGCAAGAATGCCGCGAATACGTAAGATTCTCATAAAAGTTCGCCATTTCGTCAGTTACAACGCCGTAGGTACTGAGTTAACCCTGGTGATCGGGTGGTTTAAATTCTGACAGCTACTACATCTCACCATGATGAGAAACAATTAATGATTAACCCACCATGTTGAGTAACAATATCACCTAACCCGGTCTTGCTCCGAGGTTGTATCTTATTTTGCGATGATGAGTAAGGCTGACTTAACCACTATCAGGACGAGATGTTAATTTTAAAATTAACGTCTCGTCCTGATGAAGACAACGTTGTTATTGAAACATGTTGACATTGATAATTATATAGTGATTTAAACAAAGTGATTTGATTTTCATTGTATTATAATGATGCCACAAAGTATGTTTTGAAGAAGTATTATTATTTCTTTACATGCTGGCAAGACCAGTAGTTCGAGAAGATTCGAGAATCTCACAACGGCGCCATTGTGAAATCTTTACTCGGTTCGATAACACGTGTATCTTTTTAACATAAAATCTTCTGATTATTGTCGCGGTTGTTTAAATTCTAAACTTGTACAGATATGTAAAGCTGATTCCAGACTTCTCGCGAGAACAAGCACTTATCCACACTCTCATTTTTCTCACTCGTCATCTGTTTCCCATCCGGTATGGACGACATTACAGACGATATTCAAAATGCAGCAGGTTTGGCTCTGTGCGCCATGGCATATTATAATTTTGTGAACGTTGTAACTAAAAATAATTCCGGTAACTAGCAAAAAGGGAATATTTTTTCTATTTGAGTTCAGGTACTTGCATCTCCATTAAGTCTGTTCCACGCATCGTGGTTCAAACTTTTGTCTTTATAATTCCGATGTTTTGCATCCCATAACACCGTTTCTGATTGAAAATCATCATCATCATTACATAGTATGAAAATCATCATCATTACATCTAATATTAATAGCTTTTATGATTGGTGTCTTATCAACAAATTAACTCTTAATGTAAAAAAATGTCAACTTATGAGATTCCACAGAAAAAAAAAACCCATTGTTGTTCACCTACTTTCTCAATAATCACATATTATTATCTGTTGATGAAATAAGAGACCTTGGTATAACCTTTGACACTAAATTAACATTCGTTAAACATATTAATAATATAACCAGTAAAGCATTGCAAATGTTAGGATTTGTCTTACGGATTTCAAAGGATTTTAAAAATTTAAAAACTGTCAAATTACTTTACACTTCACTTGTTAGAAGCCAATTAGAATTTAACTCCACCGTTTGGAATCCTTACTACAGTGTACATGAGAATTCTCTTGAGCGAGTCCAACATAAATTTTTACGTTATATTAATTTTAAATTGGGAATATTCATCGAAAACATTAATTATCCATCTCTGTTACAATTATTGGGACTCGATACATTAAAAGAAAGAAGAATTTGTTCAGATCTATTTTATTTATTTAAAATCGTTACCAACCTGTTGAACTCCCCTGAACTTCTTTCGCTAATAAGTTTCCATGTACCTAGTCGATCAGTTCGTTTCAAATTACCTTATCATTGCAACAATACAGGATCTAACGCTGAACTCAATTCCATAATGAATCGCCTGCATGTACTTGGAAATAAATATGTTTTGGATGAATCTATAAACATTGCTAGTCTAACCTCATACAAACACTACTTAATTAAAACTGTCTGTCAGCGCTTCTCAGTTTGACTATAATCAAATACAGATTAAAAGTATTAATTTCCTAATACATTATATCCGGGATATAAAATATGTGGTTTTGTATTTATAATAACCTACTCTTTGTACTTTTTTATGTGATACTACAATTTTTATTGTTCTCCTTTATGAATTTTATATTTATATTTTTCTTTTTCTTTATCTATGTATATTCTGTATTCATATGTAAAATATTTGTAATTCTTTTGTAAAAGCCGCTATAATCGGCGTTAATAAATAAATAAATAAATAGTATAAAATGCAATCGCTCAAAATGTATGTGCGCATAGATCTTTTAAACTACGCAACGGATTTTCATGCGGTATTCACCAATATATAGAGTGATATGAGGAAGGTTTATATGTATAATACATGCTCATTATAGTAGAGAAAAGCCAAGAAATTCAAATATTCAATTCAGGCAGCGGGCATCGGGCAGCTGGCAAGCGGGTGGTGTGGATTTTATAAAGGTTGGGTAATGGCGTCTTGTTTCGTTAGCCACAACAATGTGTGGCCGGGTCTGCTAGTATTCTATAAATTTCAACTCTCGTTGATTGTTCCACATTTTAAAGTAAACAAAATTTTCGATACAAAAACAAAAATATAACGCACGTCTACTCTCAACAGCTCACTAAACAACACTGAGACAAAACGTGAGTGTAGTAGTAGCCTTCTCGCTTCTCGCCCGAGAAATCCTTTGAAGCGGTCAAATTTACCGACAGCTATCCGAGAAGAGGCGAGCCCGAGAAAGAGAATGCGAGAAACACCTCACATTCTCGCTTCTTGGGTGTTCTCGGGGCTTCTCGCCGTGAGTCTGGATGGGCTTTAAAAGTTACAAATAAAAATCCAATCACACTAACCAAGTGTTATGATTAATAAATTCCCGCGACCTTATAAAATATAAGTTAGTATATTCCTTGTAAGTTATACTATATTTTGACATCTTATACTAGTTTAATTCAATGGAGAACGTGTACCAACTTGTTCCCAGCGGTAAACCTTTTTCAGAATTTGAATATAAACTTGCTGATAAAACATTCACAGAAAGAAAGTAGCGCAACGATAAAAAACACAAATAGTTTTACAAGTAAACCATGACACGAATAAACTGACGAAGCGAGTGGATCAAAGCACACACTATAATATTTTTTGTAACATTTTTTTATGCCAGTGATGCTAAAACAGACTGAAATACAAGGAATTTCTTGCACGTATCCAAGTTCTATTTGTGCCCTCTTCTGTCGGTGGTTCTCCAATCTTCACTCTGCAGACTCGAGATATCGATGAACTCAGCTGAACTTACTCCCAGTCACGAAAACTTTTCTCTGCCACGGATTCATAACATTTTCATTTAAATTTGGTTTTCTTTGTACTCGTTGTTCCTCATGACATAATAAACCAGTACAGTATCCGAGTGGATAAATCCATCCAGTCCCTACCCTACACAATTAATCTGTTTGTTCAATGCATAACGATGGGATGAATTCACATAATGACATGTTAATTTAATGTTTGTACTATCTCCAACGTTCTCTCTGAGACTTTTATTAATAATTAATTTGTTATAATAATGCCGAGCTCTATAATTATAATGACTCTGTACATCTACCTTCGGCACAACTCGGAAACGAAACCATGTGACCCGAAGAAACCGTAGACAACTATTGTAATCTGAGAACTAATCACAGATTAATATGATGCTTTATAATTGTGATCTGTCTTAAAAACAAAAACCACAACAGTAGTTTTCTCACTTTTTTACTATTATCAAGTTCAATTTGTAGAACTCAATTTTAAATAAACGTTTTTTTAATGAATATTTAACGGATCGGATCCCAGACGGACCAGGCCCCCTAGCATGGTCGATCGATATAGGTTTTATCGAAAATGTCGGTAACTTGCGATCGCTCCCGAGCACGACTGCAGGCCGCTAACGAATAAACAACAGTTTACGTCAAATATATTAGGAACCCCTAGTCATTGTGAACTTTTGTTTGTTCGTTAGCGGTCTGCATTCGTGCTCGGGGCGGTGGCAAGTTACCGACATTTTCGATAAACTCTATATCGATCGACCATGCTAGGAACCCAGGAAACTAATCGATATGGACAGAAACTCACTGAGGGAACTGGTAAGACTACTAACGGGACACTACCATCTCAGGAGACACATGCAGCTATTGGGAGTGGAAAGCACCAATAGATGTAGAAAATGTGAAGAGAATGAAGAGACTCCAATTCACTCGAGGTGCCAATGTCCTGCCCTGGTGGGAACTAGGCTCAGATACTTAGGTAGAACCAGAAGTCTTAGCCACATATCCAATTACAACTCTAGTGAAATTTATTAAAGGAACTGGGTTATTGTTAAAGAATTGAGGTAAAATGGGAGATAGCACAATGGGCCTATGGCCTAAGTGCTCACGGGACCTAATCGTAAACCGTCTCCGCAAATAAAAAAAAAATATATATGCGTAACATTGTAAGTCAATTTACGAAAAACAGTTTAGGTATTTATGCACAAGTTCTACACCAATAACTCTTAACAGGCTGGATTAAATATACTGGAATTCTAAATCGTAACCATTTTCGGCAATCCGCGCTCGTCCCATGGCCGTAAGCCGCCGCCAAGAACGGTATTCGTATTTTAAATCGGTCTTGACCCTTACTTTCACAATCGATATCGCACCGTGTCTACCTTACCGACCACGTGTGGAGATCGGCTTTCTCCTTGGCTGGCGCCTGCCGGATTCCCTCCAGCCCGGTGCAGTAACCATTCAGACTCGGAACTAAACGAGTGACGGCATCATCCTGTTGGGTTGGCCGCCCGTGATGCGGTTCTAACCAGACGACATACTGGATCCTTTGACGGAGCTTCTGAACCGGTCACGGCGAAATGAAGTAGTTAGTCAGGTTTTAGAATTATTTATACGGTCTGATTCGGTGGGGTGAGACTTATCACGTGCTTTATATAATCATATTCCATGCCAAAAGTATAATAGAGTTTGTTTTTATGATTGTAAATCTAGTTCTTTCATTTACTCATCCCTGAGTCTCCCAAAGAAGTCGTAAATGATTCCTGCCCACACCTTGTGGAAGTTTCAAGCTCAGAAGGAAGGTTTCTCCATGATTCTGGTATAACCTACCTACAGGTTTTGGCGCGTGTGCCCCCTACAAAGCTGGAATCATGTAGGAATCTTCAACTTCCTAATCTCAACTCAATATATAAATCATAACTCCTGGGTTTAACCATGACATTACATTTGTCAATATATTGTCTAAACGTAAGTATGTAGATGGTGCATAACAAATAATATTGTATTTTTGAATGTAGCTATTACTTTGTGGTTATCCATTATAGAAAAATGAAACAATACAACTTTGTATAAACCACTTATATAATGTGCAAATCCGACCGGTTTCGGAACAAACGTTCCTTCGTCAGGGAAAGCTTATACTAATTTGACAGTTTAGAACAATGTTTTATTATGGTAGGGGTGGAGCCGTTGCTAGTTAATAATGTAGATTGGGTGGGTAAGTATTAGTGTAGAGTGGGTGGGTAGGGGAACAAATCCATTATCAAATAATATTGTGTTTACAACAAATAATATTGTAACATTCATCGTAACAAATGACGCCCTCCAGTTATTTACTTAACAAAACCTCCGATATAATTCCCGATTGTTCAAAAATAAATTGTGATGATAATTTCAGATTACTGCAGCTATCAATGTTGTATTTTTTATACAAAAGAATGGAACTCATCTCAAAAGAACACTTAAAATCGCGAACAATTCGCTTCCTCTTGACATTTATTTCTTCCTTCGTCCTTTTCTCAGAATTTCTTTCGCATTCTAACCCCTCTTTGTGTTTTATCGTCGTGTCTTTCTTTACGTAATGCTGTGTTCTTTGTTTGGTTGAAAATAAAATGTTTGTTTTACTTAATGATTTATTCTTTGTTTTTAATCAAGCAAAAAGAGACATTTAATTGAAATGAAAATTAATAAAAATGGATGTATTTGTGTTAATACATATTACCCACACATATATATTTAGTTTCTTTGTTAAAATTAGCACGTGACAGGTAACGTAATTATGTGCAAGTATAAAGAATAATATCACGGATTTCACAGTTTCACTAGGGTTTCCTGTTAAATTATTTATATACATCGTCTTCACACTGTTTGCAAGTCAATTATCACTCTCATCACTTTGTCTTGTTTTAAAAAGCTTTATGCTTCGAGCTACGTAATTCAAGCTTTGTACGAGTTTTGCACTTTGAATATGTAGTAAGAGTTTGTAAATATTATAATATTAAAGGAAGGTAAAGATAATAATGCAAGTAGAAGTATTTCTTATCTTTAATACACAATATGTAGTCAATATTTTTTTTTTTTTTTATTAGTAATAAAAGGTACATAAATTACAAATAAATTTTATACAGTAATTAATTACATAGTAGATATATTTGATGTACCCCCATAATTAAGCAAGGCTTGTGTGTATGGGGGGGTGTCATTGTATTGCTTTTTTTATATGATTTAGTTTATTTATATCACATTTAACTTACCATTTAAACAGAGTTTTCAGTATAATTTTTAAGGTGAGTTTTAAAAATTTTTATATTGGTATTCATGTTTCTAATTTTTTCTGGTAATGAATTAAAAAATTTTGCTCCTAGATATTTATGACTCAATTGTCCAATTTTTTTTTTACATTTTGGAGTGGGAAGTATTGATGTTTGTCTAAGACTTCTGTTATTTTTAAATGGTGCAACTTGATTTTTAATGTATCGTAGTTAATCAATCATCAAAAATTGTATATGAATTCTCCTTATTTGTATTAATAAACCACTGGTAGAAAGTTCATTAAAATTTCGTCAACACTTAGTGAAAATGTCAACTAATTTATTCTCCATCACGCGTATTATTCAGCAAGCAATCAATGGGCCTTGCCGCCGAGTTTTCAGCGATGAATATTTTACCACACGGACTAAATAATTTATTTATAAATTAATTCCTTTTCCACAAGGTTTACCCTAGATTTCAACGCTCTTATCTAAAAACTTTTTTGATCGATAATTTTAAGAATATGGAACAAACCAAATAGCTTTTTTTCATTATTTGTTTTTGGGGTATTATGCCTTGTTGCGCTACCTCCTTCTGTCCATCATCAGGGCAGATCTGCCCTGATGATGAACACTCCAACGCTGTCCGAAACGTTGGCTAAAGAAGGAGGTAGCGCAACACGGCATAACACCCCAAAACAACGTGAAAATCTTAAAACGTAACCAAATGGCTTTTTTATTTTCTGGAAGTTATATGAATCAATTAGTTCAATGTATCGTAATGGTGTCGGTGTTGCTAGCTGAAAGCTGTTGGATTTATGTTGATATTCTAGCTGTACAAATTTCATTTTAAAAAGCTGTACAAATTTCGTGATACGAGAGCTAACCATTCAAATGTTTTCACTTGTTCATAAAAACATTTGTCCATCGAATATCGTAACCCACGAAAGATGTCTCAAACTAAGTTTGAGACATCTTTCGTGGGTTACGATACATTTTTTTGAATAACCGAAATGCAACAGAGTATATTGTTCCTACTCATCACAACATCCACAAAGATGGCAAAGAGGTAACGAAGGAAATTATTTCTCTCTGGTCATCCTGGTTAGAGATAATATAAAATTAATGCAAGAATTACAAATAACAAACGAGGGTTAACTGGATTTTTGTAATTAAAAACCAGTGGCAATTTCAAAAGAATACTTAAATTATTAGGCTTGGGAATAGTTAAGGGTTGTATCATGACACAACAAAGAATTTTCAATAAACTAATACTAATAAAATATCATAAAAAAATTATGAAATTACCAGAAAATCATAGAATTCATCGATAAAATTCTATCTTCTTCTTCTTGTGCCCTGTCCGTTCAACAGACGTTGGCTATCGTGTTGGCTGTGCGGATTTTGTTTACTGCGGCCCGGAACAGCTCCACAGTAGACTGGCCAAACCACTGTCTCAGGTTTTTCAGCCATAAAGTTCTCCTAATTCCAGGGCCCCGTCTTCCGGCAATCTTTCCCTGCATTATGAGATGTAAGATCTCATACTTCTCTAGATGTCTCATCACATGTCCAAGATATTGAAGTGTTCGGATTTTACAGTTTTACTAACTTATTTTTCTTTATTCATCTGAACCATAAAATCTTCATTCGAAACCCTGTCCATCCAGTTTATTTTAAGTATTCTTCTGTAGATCCACATCTCGAATGCATCAAGTCGCCTAATTAGTTCTTCAGTAAGCGTCCATGCTTCCATTCCATAAAATAATATCGAAAACACTTAGCTTCTGACCATTTGCATTCGCAATCCAAAGTTGAGATCATGACTGCAGAACATCTTTTTCATGCGGATAAAGGTTGCACGAGCTTGCTCAATGCGGGATTTGATTTCAACCGAAGGATCCCATCTATCATTTACATTGCAGCCCAAGTATACAATACTCTATACCTTTTCTAGTTCTGTTCTAGCAATATAAAGAATGTTTATTAAAAATTGTATATATTTTATAATAAACATTCCGATAAAAGTGAAAAAAAAACTTATCTTAAACGGTAAAAGCGGAAAGACTGGTTTTGATATGAAAGGAATTTTAATGCTCGCCACAACATGACTCCTGACTCCGCGAATAAAATAAACGAAGCCAAACGTGACTTCTTTCAAGGGGGATTTTACGTCATTCTCTTGTTCGAATGGAAGGGATTGTCTCCGCCTACGTTAAACGTTATAACTCTTTTCTATATTGTTATCTTTCCATGATCGAGAGGTAAGGCTATCAACTCGTAATCCAAAGGTCGCGGGATATAATGCCAGCGAGGGCAAATAATTTAAATTTAATTAATTTATTTTATTTCACAATTAATTATTTTAAAATAATACATAGTATTTTTGAATGTAGCTATTACTTTGTGGTTATCCATTATAATAAAATGAAACAATGCAACTTTGTATAAACCACTTATAAAATATGCAAATCCGACCGGTTTCGGAACAAACGTTCCTTCGTCAGGGAAAGCTTATACTAATTTGACAGTTTAGAACAATGTATATTTGAACATTGTACATAGTATATTTGCGACACGTTACCGAGTGGGAGACACTTTCATTATCGCCCTGGTGTAATACCACCATTCAGAATTGAAACGTCACTTGAAATGGCTTAAACCGTGTTTGGTGACTAGTTCTGAATAGCCCGGTAAATCCCTACCTTTCTCCTTCTCATCTCCTTCCCCTCCCCACATTCCTTTATTCTCACAACATATCTCAATCGGGGATGCCATAGTCTCACTGGCTCCAGACGGGATTAGATGGAACTCTTGTGAGGTGTTCACAAAAAAAAAATCAGAGTGTATAATACACACGCGGTAGAAGTGAAACTAGAAAGTAGCTAGATCTCGTTTTCTTTTCTTTTGCCTGTTTAGTTTAAATTAGTTTGAAAATTAAATATTGATTTACAAAAATAAAAATGTTTTTTTTTTTTGGATTTCGTAGGATTCGAACCTCTGTACCGTTGCGCCACCGGTAGCTCGAGCGGAGTTGTGCAATTTAACGCATTATAATTAGAACCGAGGACCCATCATATAATACATTTTTGTGAAGCATTTCCTTTAAACCAAATTTCAAATAACTAACGGGGATAAAGAAGTTTCACTTCGAAAAACAGTTATAAAGATGCAGTTCCGCACAGAGAGGAGACCGATTATTATACTACCTCAATCTATCGCAGCCTAAATCCTATAGATGCATATGTTTGTCTCTTTTTAGTGTCGCTATTTTTCGTTTAATCGAGTTTCAAATCACAACGGTGCTAAAGAAGTTTTCACTTAAAAAAACATCAAAATACGTTGTGCAGAATTAGTGCTCCCTTCTCGCGTTCCCTTGACCATCCAAAAGCTAGTTTATATTACTCGCCATCAAGGACCCAGAAAGGAAAACCGTACCTCATAGATTTATTGCTTTTACCAACGCGTTGCCAATCTTGCCGCTCCTCCTGCTACTATGCTAATCATATACACAATTATCTCATTCTTTCAAAAACAATTAAAACAAAATTACGCCTGGATTCTATCATTGTCCATCAAATCTCATACTAGCAAACCCCTTTCCGGTGGTATTCCTAAAGTGCAACTTTAAAAGAACAGCAGCATTGCTGGAGAAAAAAATTGTTTCCAATCCTGTATTGAAGTTTAAACAAAAGCATTTAATTTATACAGTCCCGCATCCGCCGCAACAATGATGAAAAGATTTTAACCATGACATGAAATTGCTGATTTGATCGCGTGTTTCGGACTGGTCAGCGAAATTAAAGGTTTCTAGAAGGTAGCCATTGTCAACAGCATTATTGATGATAATTATGGTAGTTTATGAAATGTTTTAGAGTCTTTTAGTTGTTTGAATGTTCGGTATTATTTTTATATGTTTGGCCGTATGAGTACTTACTTTAGAAATCCTTGAAATTATTTTCGTTGTTAAAGGCTTATTCCTTTCATGGCATAATATTCCACCAACACAGAAAAAAAATATTTGTTCAAATTTGAAATGATGAACCCTTTTCTCGCATTAAAATGGCTAAAAAATATCTTTCATTAAATTGGTTATTATCCTGAATTGATTAAACCCAAACAATTGGTAAGAGATATTCTGACCAACGATTAATATCTTTTAGCCCGACCTACACGGTATCAGATAACTTTTGGATAACTCTCAATAAACGCATTTATTTGCATATTGTCGTTCATTATGCAAAATTATTGACTAATTTAATGAAGTTGATTATTGACTAATTTAATGAAGTTCTAGAGTTTCAGTATTCCCACGCACTAACTAGCCTTGCCTGTGTAGGATTTTTTTAAAAATAATTTCTTATGTTTTCTTTGTTATCTACGTTTATTAATTATTTTTGTTAATTTATTTCCCACCATGGTATTTTATTTATTAAAATAAGCTGGATGGACAGGGTTCCAAACGAAGATGTTATGGTTCGGATAAATAAAGAAAAGGATGTAATTAAAACTATAAAAATCCGAAAACTTCAATACCTTGGACATGCGATGAGACATCCAGAGAAGTGTGAGATCTTGCATCTCATAATGCAGGGAAAGATTGCCGGAAGACGAGACCCTGGAAGAAGGAGAACCTCTTGGTTAAAAAACCTGAGACAGTTGTTTGACCAGTCTAACGTGGAGCTGTTCCTGGCCGCAGTAAACAAAGTCCGCATAGCCAACATGATAGCCAACGTCCGTTGAACGGACAGGGCACAAGAAGAAGAAGAAGGTATTTTATTTATTTTTGTTTCGTAGCTTAAAAGGTTTGTTTTTTATGATCCACAAATAAATGTACCTAAGCATATAATAAAAATATTATTGCATTTAAAAAAAATAATTAAATTAAAAATTAAATAACATCTTCGTCTTCCCACTTCCATCAGTCCAAGATGCCCAAATTAGTGGTGTTATAATCCCATGGAACTCAGAATTGGACTATTATACAAAAAATGACATAAAAAACCAAAAACAACTGGAATGAACCCGAGCAAACATATTTCAAAATAACTTTTTGGGAATGCTTTGTTTTCAAAGCTCTAGATTTGTAGGTGACAGCGCTACGTCTTAGTTTGTGAGTTTATCATACTTTTTTTTTGTTGCTGTTTTGTTGGGAACATTAAACTCTAAATTCAAGGAAGCGTACGAACGTAACATTAATTAACTTTTTAGGAAGCCTTGACTTAAACTTTTTATCACAAAATGAATAATAATTTTATGCTTTTCGTAATGGTGCGCTCATTTCCTTTTGGTGCGTAATTTGTCAAAATCAACCTAGAAAAAAAAATTTATGCTTAAGTGTGAATGATGAAAATGGAGCCTAATTTGGGGAGAGAAGGTTGAGGAAAAGATTCAAGTTCCAGGTAAAAAGCTTAGCAAATGAGAAATAAAATATAAATTAGCATAAATGAAACAATTTAACTTTGTTTGAACCACTTTATATATTTGAGTAAAACCGACGGGTTTCGGAACGACCATTCTTCTTCAGGGCAAGCGTATACTAATGCAACGGCTCCACCCCTACCATAATAATACATTGTTCCCATCCATATTTCGAAACTGTCAAATTAGTATAATGTCGGCTTTACTCAAATATATAAGTGGTTCAAACAAAGTTACATTGTTTCATTTATCTAAAATGGATAACCACAAAGTTATAGCTACATTCAAAAGTATAAATTAGCAATTTATCTATACGAGCTACGAAATAGGTTTCAATGACATAAATATATCAATCGGCTCGTAGATTAGTCAGAAAAATCGAGATTTAAGTTGAATATACAATATGCATACACATCGCTTGCTCAGGATTGGTTTGTTCCTTTGTTTCTTTTATCTGTGGTTTGTACTATGTCCACAAAAACCGTATTGAGAAACAAAAGTTTTGAACATTTTTGTTTTGAAAAGTTTTAATTTTCCATGTACATTTTTTACTTTAATTTTAATTTTTGCGACCGGTTTCGATACGTCTGTATCATTAACGAGCAAACTTAAAACTAACTTAAAAATACAAGTACAAAAATTAATTAGGCGGGGGTAGTGGGAGTGGGGGAATTTGGTGGAGGGGAGAACGGTGGGAGGAGTCAAAATTACATGGGAACATCGTAAGTAGAGGGGATTTACATGGTGCTATTAAAAACAAAAATGTCTAGAAATTGTCACATAGTTAATGCCGAAGAAATACAAAAAAAAAAAAGTTTTGAAGTTTAAAAAAGGTATATTTTTGTTTCCGTTATTTCAACCTAATTGTTATAAATATTTAAAAAAAATACAATGGCTAATCTATTTAGAGTTAAAATAACAAAATATTTGGATGAATTTTGAACGAAGTAACACATACTACGTTTACAGCTTAAAAAAACCCAAAATTACAGGAGCACAAACCACCAAATTGGGAGTCGGGAATGGGTACCACTGCCCCGGGAACCACTTATTGTATAACCAACACCTCTGCCATAGGTCTCCTGGGGGTGCCCGTGTTCATTGGGTGAGGTTTGTCCGAGTCTTGGCGGTAGATACGTCTGCCCACCAGCTGCATGGCAGGCTGGATCGGGAGAGAGTGGTTCAGGGACTCCCTTTAACTTCTCTAGCCGTTCTCTCTCGGAACATCGCATTCTTACGTTCATCACTCCTAGACACACTGTCCCCCAGATTCCTACCCACCCCTAATATCATTTTCCTTCCTAGAACTTTCACTCCTTCCTTTCCTAAAAAGACACTCCACACAGCATTCCCAAAGATGACATAGGCCTTGAGGAGAATTATTTTTCTCAGTGCCTCCCGTGTTGAGCTAATGTAAAAAAAATCAATTATAATGCAGAACTTGTAGTGAGATTAACAAAAAAAATATGTTTTCTGGGTTGAAAAGAGAAAATTTCAAAATGTCATAATAACGTAGCGGGCTGTTGTGCTTCCCGGTGTTATTTTATAGCATATTTAATATGTAAATAAAATTGGATTTATGGTGAGTATTCCAATATTGCTTTCAGCATTATCTCAAAACTTAGTATTTGGATATGTCTGACTTATCAACTGGAGGATCGAATTATTTCAAAGCTACAACGGGTTGAAGAAACGCTTTGCATAATTTTGACACATAATATAATATGACCGAATTTGATTATTCGAAGATTTGAAGTCAAACAATGTCATCTACAAAATATATTCACATATATAAATTTTAAGTTTTAAAGTCAAACAAAGTTGTAAAGTCAAACAGCCATTTATATATAATTTTCTTATTTTTTTATATTTGCATATATATTACAATACATTACGAAATTATACTTTGTCTATCCAACTGAGAAAGATACCCGTTTCAGGACAGCCAAATTGTACATTTAGTTCATAATAATATTCTTAACAAAGAAAGGAATGTTTTCGTTCAAGATATCACAGGAATTTGATTCTGTCAAGACAACTTTTGAGAACATTAAAAATTGTATTCTGAACGAAGGGATGGCTTCTTTATGTCTTTGAAAGAATCGCAAAGGTGTAATTTTTTTTTCAAGGTCATTTTGGAGAACATTAATCATTGCATTCAGAGTGAATGAGTGGTTTCTTATATAACCTTGTTTGTCCCTTAGCCCTCGTACTACCATGCAAATAATATATAATTTTCTCAACACTAAGTATTTAGAGATGTCTGACTAACTAGACGATCAACAAAGTGTAACGCAAATTGCTACAAATTACTTCAAAGCTTCGACGGGTTGAAGAAACGTTATGCACAATTTTGACACATAATATAAAACCATGTTTGACGTTGATGAACTATTGGAAGACAAGTCAAACAAAATAAATACAGAGATTTATTTATTTATTTTCGCCCTTTTACGGGGCTTTTACATAAGTATGAAATTTACAAATTACAGTATGATTAAATAATATATAAATACATATTTCTTTAACAAATAAATATAATAGGTATTTTGCAACGAAATATATAGTATTTATTGTACATGTAGCAGCCAGCCTCTGCTACCTCATGCTTTAGATTTTTTTTCAAAAAGTAGCTATCTTTCCAGAAGCATATTCAAATTATATTAAAGTATTTGAATTCAGAACCATTGACAGTTAAACGACGTTCGTTTGGTTTTTCTAGAGACGCCGCCGGTAGTTGTGTAAATCTGTAACGCTGTCCATACATAAATTCATTTTTGCAAATTATATTTTTAAAGTAGAACTCAATAAATATCTTACAACACGCAATCATATAGTTCCACATTGGTGACCCCGACGTGATATGGATACGCAGCATACAGCATCCGGTGTTTTACATTGGTAACCACCGACGGACAATTCTCCAACTCCACTTGTTGCATAATTTTTTTTCCGACAAGGAGAGTTTTATTCTAACAATTTCTTGTCTTCCAGTAAGATAGCTTTCAAACCAGTTTTATATCACCACGTATACCAAGTTTTTCCAATTTCCAAATGAGAATTCTATGGAAAACTGAATCAAAAGCTATACTTAAATCAGTATATAGACAGAGTCTACTTGTTTGTAGGGAAAGGAAGGAAAGGAAGTTATGGGAATGAAAAAGGTATGAGGAATGAATAGGAGTGACAGACGTATAAATCCATTCCTCTTACTGCGGTACAAAGCGATGGGTCGAGAGAGGTTAAATGTTTTCAGTCTCTATCCATGCAGGGTAAACGCATGTGCCGCCAAGATATAAATAAACTTCACCACATGAACACGGCCCTACTAAGTCACCAAAGGTAGCGAACTATCCGAGGTAATCTATGGCAGGAGTGTTAGTTAACCAATAAATAGTTTCCGGGGTAGCGGTACTCATAAATCGTAAATACTATAGTGGTAAACCCAAATTGTAAATACTATAGTGGTGTAAACAAGGTTCATTATTTTCAATAAAATTAAAATATAATTTACTCCCAACCTTATAATAATCTGTACGCACCGGAGAAGTCGAGTAGTTTTTTTTTAACATAGACCCTCTTTATAATTATATCACAATTTATAAAGTTTTACTGGTAGGCACTCAATTCAACGAATGGCTAATAAACTCCAACTTTCAACCCAATTATGATTACTTAGACAATTCTAAAATCGCAATGTGCTTATAAACTACCCTATTTGGTGCAAAAAATGCCTTCAGCACCAATCCATATTGATTCGCAATTGAAAAGTTCTACAGAATTTACCAATTTGCCTCATTTACCATCGTAAGTTTGAGTTTTACGACTTCGAACATCCATTGAAATAATGCTTACGTATTATGCCATTCCGAAATATCTCACACAAATATTACAGTAAAGGGTTCTAACATTAACGCGATTTCCAGCAATCCGATCCACACAATACTTTGCAAGTTCTTGCGAAAACCGCTATTGAGCTTTTGTGTAACATGATAATTATGACTTATGAAAATATTTTACTAGAAGCGTTTGATGTGGTTCCGTTTGTTGGCTGGCGTAAACGTAATAAATAACAGCATATTGGTATTATATAAATGGATAAGGCTTTGCTTATCGCACCTGAAGGCTCTGTGGAGGATTGAAATTATACATACCTAGTTATATTATATTATATTATATATACCTAGTTCTAAAGAAATAGCAAATGAATAAGCAATAAACGTAAATGACAGTAATTTGCCGAACCGGTTAACGAACCCTGTATATTATATTGATTTTTTTAAATTGTATTTTTTACATGCTCTAAAATAATTTTCATATTTAATTTTATGCAATTGTTTTTTTATAATATTTTCAAGTAATTAATCTACATTCACTGTAATATTTTTTGGCTAAAGTTCTTATTTTTCTAAACTTATTTGTATTTAGTTATTTTTATTAAAGTTAATCTTGTCCTGACGAATATAATAAGACGGAATTGTGTTTGGAACTTGGTTTTGTTTTACATAGTGCTTTCTTCTTCTTCTTGTGCCCTGTCCGTTAAACGGACGTTGGCTATCATATGGGCTATGCGGACTTTGTTTACTGCGGCCCGGAACAGCTTTACAGTAAACTGGCCAAACCACTGTCTCAGGTTTTTCAGCCATAAGGTTCTTCTTCTTCCAGGGCACTGTCTTCCGGCAATCTTTCCCTGCATTATGAGATGCAAGATCTCATACTTCTCTGGATGCCCCATCACATGTCCAAGATTTTGAAGTTTTCGGATTTTTATAGTTTTAATAACTTCTTTTTTTTTATTCATTCGAACCATAACATTTTCATTCGTAACCCTGTTCATCCAGCTTACTTTAAGTATTCTTCTGTAGATCCACATCATCCATGCTTCCATTCCATATAATAATATCGAAAACACATAGCCTCTGACCATTCGCATTCGTAATCCAAGGTTGAGATCATG
The DNA here is from genome assembly GCA_929108145.2 of Limnephilus rhombicus. Classification (NCBI taxonomy): domain Eukaryota; kingdom Metazoa; phylum Arthropoda; class Insecta; order Trichoptera; family Limnephilidae; genus Limnephilus; species Limnephilus rhombicus. The sequence goes on from OV815293.1 coordinate 8,330,060, forward strand.
ACTGCGGAACATCTTTTTCATGTGGATAAAGGTTGCACGAGCTTGCTCAATGCGGGATTTGATTTCAACCATTAATCTTTTCCATTGCATCTCAAGTATACAATACCTACTCTGTACCTTCTCTATCTATTCCTAAAGTGATTTTTTTTCGTTTAATTAAAAATGACGCCACACCGTGAAATTTCAAGGATTAAAAAAATGTTTAATACTACGTAAAAGTAGGTTTGCCGTCAAGATATTTTTACTTTTGAAGAAAATATGTCAATGAAGGTACCTGTACTGAAAACGGATTTTTAAAATCTTCTATATAAAGCAAAAAAATGTGTCGTTTATACTGAATGAGCAGCAATTAACGGTCTTCTGTAATAACGCTCATCGCTATTCACAACTTTTTGCCTCCAGAGTTATTATTGCAGAACTTCAAAAATTCCTTGCACTCTTGCAAAGTACCACACGGAAAGCATTTGGCGCAGTCTACACCAATCCAACAACACTGTGTAATATTCATTTTACAGATAGTGTTGGTGCAACTATGTATAAATGTACATATCCCTTCCTAAATCCAACCTACTGTCCATGTACCTATTATCTGACAAGGTATGTGGCCAATATTATCTAGATACGTGTGACATTTGGAACAATAACTCAAGGATCTATGAGTCTGTTGAAGTAACAAGTTCTATGGTCAACTCCTATGTTGATCTCTCAGTTCTTTAATATTGCCTACATTAAAGAAGCCTCTGTGCAATGATCACCAATCTGGTGATCTCTCAGTGTGTTAAATTGGTGTCTACAAAATTAACCCATGCAGTTCTTGTGGTGATATTTCGGTTACTTTAATATCGGTTCTTATGGAAACTTTTGCAGTGGTCGATTCGGTGATCCCTCGATTCTTAAGGTAATTTGTGCATTGATCAACCTTGACACATTAAAAAAAATATTTTGATTACAGTTCATTGTTTCAGTTGATATGTGAAGATTGAAATCATTCATACGAAAGTTATGAATGATTTCAATAGTAAATATTAGTTACAATTGTCACGATACGATTGTACCCCCCCCCCCCCCTGATAACCCCTAACTGATTTGTTAGGACTTGGAACATGGCCTCCTGCCTCTTCTTATTGTGAGTTACAACTTTTTGGTTCTTCCTGGTTCTTCTCGGCTATTGTCTTTTTTACACGAACGGGAATGGTCTCATATGATAAAGGTCGATTAGAAAATGAGAAAAAAGCATGTCTGCTAACCGGCAGCCTGGCACGTTCGCAGGCAGCCGGCGTCAAAGTGGGGTAAAAAATAGTAAATTTTACGTCATCGAGTACATGAATGAAACCAACGAATAACTATAGTCCAGATCATTCTATTTAAGAATTTCTTGGTCTGCCGACCAGCAGCCTGGCAGCTTTTTGTGTACGATGTTTTAAAGTTTTTTTTTTTTCTTAATATTTCGTTTATCTTTATTATTATTTTTATTTCACTATATTTTTAAAAACTTTGAATGCCATATTTTAAAAAAATAAGGGAAAATATTTAAAATAATAATTTGAGAGTTCCAAGTGTACCCATCCGTCAGGCGAGCCTTTTGACGCCAAACCACTTACGAAACCTGCCGCGGTGCCCCTCACCGCTGTCGCGTGTTAATATTTTTGTACAAATTTATAATAATAATAGTCCTTTTGAGATCGCCTAATAGTCCATAGTTGTTAGAAGTTCGAACAACCACCGCACCGTCGCCATAAGAGCTACTTTCGTCCGCAAAACGACGGAAATTTCCGAACCCCGTCCATTTCATATCGGTTTCGCTTGCCCTGCTGCATCTATTACGTCGAATACAAGATCGAAACTAACGAAAACCTGTAGTCTAGATCATCCCATTTGTGACTTCTTCACTTTGGCACCGCGGCAGGTTTCGTAAGTGGTTTGGCGTCGAAAGGCTCGCCTGACGGATGGGTTCACTCGGAACTCGCAAATTATTATTTTTTTAAATATTTTTCGCTTATTTTTTTAAAATATGGCATTCAAAGTTTTTAAAAATATAGTGAAATAAAAATAATAATAAAGATAAACGAAAAATTAAGAGAAAAAAAAACTTTAAAACATCGTACACAAAAAGCTGCCAGGCTGCTGGTCGGCAGACCAAGAAATTCTTAAATGAAATGATATGGAATATAGTTATTCGTTGGTTTTCATTCGTGTACTCGATGACGTAAAATTTACAATTTTTTACCCCACTTTGACGCCGGCTGCCTGCGAACGTGCCAGGCTGCCGGTTGGCAGACCTGCTTTTTTCTCATTTTCTAATCGACCTTTATCATATGAGACCATTCCCGTTCGTGTACTCGATGACGTAATTTTTTCGAAAAAAATCGCTGACTATTTCCATGACTGCGCGGCTCCTGCCAAGAGGCACACCGGCAGACCAGCTTTTTTTAAGGTTTTCTTAATGTCCATTATCACTACAAAGTAGTTTCATCCGTGTACTCGATGACGTAGGGTTTAGCTATCTCGCTTCCCAGTCTATAAACACTCTTCACCGTCAACTAAATTTAAATGGATCTTATCTTTTGAGTATTGATGTGATCTCATTGAAATCCTTTGTGAATTCACTTGCAAACTTTGTCATTTTTATCACTTTTCCTGTAATGCAAAAGCAAATTTCGTAATCAAATTATGAAATGATAACTATATCACGTATTTTGACACATTTTCAAAGATATTGGACACTGATATAAAACTTATGCCGCAGAGCTAAAAAAACACAACGTGTAGGGATGAATCGCGACAACGTCGCCTCAGTTCTTATTTGTCCAACATACCATTTTAGTTTTTGACCCATCTCCACTTTAAATTTAAAAATAAAGTATGAAAAATGATAGTTAATCACTTAAATAAAAATTATTTAAACCAATGAGAACTTTACTTTTACGGAAATAGTTTTATCTTAAACACCTTTCATAATGTTTAATTGAAATAATGAAAGAAAACCTTCCCCTCCTGTAAAATTTTCTAATGGTCTGTTGGACAAATACGAACTAAAGCGACGACAACTCAATCCTTTTAATAATAAATATTAGTTGAGGATAAAGGGCGTTTCACACCCAATCAGCAATTTGTCAACATGTTTGCAAGACCACGTTAATACAATATTATCACCATTCTGTATTTTCTAACCGTTTAAAAATAACAACTTACAGTCGTACTTAGCTTCCGAAAATAGATCGAAGACGTGTCTGTATTTGTCACATTGAATAAAGCACATCAAAATATCCTCAACAATCCAATATGTGGGACGTGGATAGGTAAATAACCCGAACCGGGTAACATAATAGACACGGCACGTGTGAAGATGTCCATAAAGATAAGAAACCTTCAAACGACCGACGCCGTTCAAACGTTTGGGTACCAAAATACTTTCAGGACGTTTGCAATTTGTATAAAAACGTTTTTAAAAACTGAACTCTAATAAGGCTCATTTTGTAATTAAATAATTAAAATACACTTTTTGACGCAAAAGAGAGAATTGTGAAATTTAATTATAATTTGATGAATTTCAATCTTGGTTTTTATAATATTATTTTCTGTATTCGGAATCTAAATAAGTATTTTTTTTTGGCAAGTCTCTATTATTTTTTATTAAATAAGAATCATTTGACGGCATGTTTTTGTCTTAGAATTTTAATCTAATGTTCTGTTTTAATAACAAAAATCTATTCAAGAATTTGTCTCAATACGAGATATAATTGTATATTTTAAATGAAGACAAAATTAGCGAAACTCAACCGAAAATCTGTAAACAGAAAAATCAGAAAAAGATATTGGCACTTCGGGGACTCGAACCCAGGACCTTCGGCTTTCCGGGCCGCGGCTCTACCAACTGAGCTAAGGTGTTTCTATCCGATTCGGTCATTTTTAACAATTTCGTACTTCGACTAAGAACCACCAACATTATCTTCATTTTCTTAACGCATATTTTATTGGCTCCTATCTTTACTGAATGCTGAATGCTGTAGAAATGAGATCGCTGAGGCGTATGTGTGGTAAAACAATGTACGATCGTATGAGAAATGTGGAGATCCGCGAAGAATGCAAGACAAGACGATGTGTTGTGTGTATTATGTGGAGAACCATATGCGGAACTGCTTACAGAGGACTGGGTACAGTGTCCAGAGTGTTGTGGTTGGACACGTGAACTATGTTCAGACATAGAAAACGGTCGTCTTTTTTGTGTTCTGTAAAATGTAAGGATATTCTATTCATTCCTTCTTGCCCTTATAAGCTTTCTTTTCTGCCCTCAGGGTTAGGGCAAGATGGAATTTTTCCTTTTTCTTCTTTTATGAGTCCTAACAGAGTTTATACTCAATTTTAATTATTTTTAATAACTAACTAAGAACTACCAACATTATTTTATTTTTTCAACGCACATATTATTGGCTGCTATCTTTATATATGATTGCAAGATTCAACTCAATTACTTTTCGAGTTTTGCGGACACAAATATACGGAGCCTAAATTAGGGACACCCTAATCACCTAGCGATATGAAACATACGAAATGACCTATTATTATACCTACCAAATATACACAATTTTTTTTATAAATATTGGTCGAGCCGTTTCGGAGGAGTGCGGCCACAAACACCGTGTCACGAAATTTTTATATATATGTATTGATAATTATTGTAGGTTATATGTCATCTGTCGTACATACTTCTGCATTTTTCAGAGTCTGAATGAAACGAGTTTAATTTTCTTGCTTACGCATCCACTTCAAATTACATATATTGCTATAAAAACGCTAAAAAATAAGCATATCTGCCAAAGAGCATTACTATCTAACTAGATTTTTCCACTTACAGTTTCTAATTGGTAAAATAACTAAGCCATTTTATGTTTGATTTCGTGGATGAAGCAAGGAGTGTTTATGTACATTTTTTAATAAATTTAATATTTGAAGAAAAAAAAAACTATGTTTGTATTGATTAACGATGTTAGCTTAATTACGGCCAATGAGAGTTACCGGCTCCATTTTGTACACCCATTACTGAGCCACTTCCGTCGTCCGGGTTAAGGCTTTCAGTATGGATATTTTCTCGGAGCTTACTTCTCAATTTTTAACTGAGCCATTTGGGTTGTGTAGCTTCTACCGGAAACTTACTCGTCGCCACTGATCACACTACTACACATCGCGACGGGATCATATTGTGATTTGCGTTCCGTCTCATATTTGTAATATTCGTAAGCATTCGACTTATTTCAATAAATTTGCAAACAAGATATGATTCTACGCGGACACGTGACAATGTGAATACCGTTTTTAACTCATTCATCTGGCTAGACTTTAATTTATAACATTATGCATTTTTTTATTGTTTTTATTTCTCGATGAGTTACAGAACTCATTTTAGGACAGGATGAACATACAATTCATAGGTGGGACAAAATAGTTAACAATTTAACATATAAACTTAGATATTAAAAATACAAGTTTCACATACAATATAGACGAAAAATAAAATATAGGTTTTTTTTTAAATGAGCTCCACACAGGAGGCCCTGAGGAAAATAATTTCCCTCAGGGCCTATGTCATCTTTGGGGATGTTGTGTAGAGGGTTTTTTTAAGGAAAGGAAGGAGGGGAGAGTTCTGGGAAGGAAAAGGGTTTAAGGGGTGGGTAGGAATCTGGGGTTCAGTATGTCCTGGTCATCCGCCTCCAAGACCTAGACAAACCTCACCCCATGAACCCGAGCACCCCTGCTAAATCACCAAACGTAGCGAACCACTTGGGGTGACCTATGGCAGAGGTGTTGGTTATCCAATAAAGGTTCTCGGGGCGGCGGTACCCATTCCCGCCTCCCAAATTTAGGTTGGGTAAAACAAACAACAATAGAAAACAATTAAAGAAAAAAGGAACAAGGTTATACAAATGTGGTTAATTACAACTAAAAGGAAAAGAAAAGAAGAGAAATGAAACAAGACAATTGAACATGACAAAAAAATTACATGGTTTCTTCCTAAACGTACTTAAAAAAATATTCTTTTAAAGCATTACTCTGAATTTTTTATTTTACTAGATTCCCTTATACATATCTGGAAGCGAATTATATAGTGTATAGGCAACATAGTTCAAAGATTTTATCCCATATTTTGAAGTGTGTGTTTGAGGTATGCTGCTTTTATTGCCAATTCAAGTATTGTGAGTGTGGATGTCTTGTATCTTGTATCTACAGTGGCTTGATGTTAGTGTGAGTTGATTGTTGAGTAATTTGTAGGATGGTGCTTGTGATTTTATGTTTAGGAAGGACTGTGATTGGAAGAATACCGGAAACTGAATAGATGTCTCTGACAAGGATGTCCCATGGAAGTAAAAAAAATAATCCATTAATTTTCATATTTGCTTATACATGCATAGTGCACATTTGAGCCTCTTTGGGAAAGTTTTGGAGAATTCTAACGGATGAAGTCTCAACAAACCTGGGAGATCGGGAATTTTGAGAAGTAAGAATTAATCCGGTAAAGAATAGGTGCCGGACAAGAAAGGCTTGGAGGGGTTTGGGATACCGAACAAAGTACTTACTGAGAAACTTTCAGGAATAGTTTTAACGAGAAAAGATCCCTCCGTTATCCCTGGATGAGTGGATTTATTATTTTTTTTTTTCATAAAATTTTATTGGTTATAGATTTTTTGTTTTTTTTTGGCTATCACACTAGGCTAATGCCCGTATTGTGGTAGTAATACATTTAATATTTTAAATAGGAATTAATAAATACTATTTTATTAACACAGATAATTAAACATACTATATAAAAATTAAGAAATACGTAAAAGTAAGTGAAAAATATAGAAAAAAATCATATTTTAAAGAAAAATAGAAAGAAAAAATGAAAATTTTGAAAAACATAAACTGAATGAGACTTTGATTGTGTAGAGTGGATTGATACGTTTGTGTAAAGAATAACTGGCGAAGGACCTTGATCTTGTGTTACTATCACTGCCTGAAATGGTAAAAAACACATGTTGCATAGAAAGCAAAGGACTCACCAAAAGGATGAAAGAACTTGTAGGCTGGCAACGCACTCGTCTGCTTTCTCTCCCATCCAACAGGCACAAAACAGCAATAGGCGTGAATTTCGTAATTTTGATAGTACACAGCAGAGTTATTTTAATAGCGGTTTTCCGATAGCGGAGCACAATGGCTATATGTTGCGGCGGGAGTTTATTACAGACTGAGTAAGAATTGACGGATAGGCAATAGGGATAGGTAGGAAAAGAATTTGCAACAATATTAATACCAATCCCAAGCAGTGACAGTATGTATGCGTGCTATGTAGGTATGTGTATGTGTGTATGTGTAGGTATGTGTATGTGCGTAACCATAAACTAATAATAATTATAAAGTGTTACGAACTCATGTGTTCTATACAAATATATAAATTAAAACATAAAGGTATATAGGTAAATTAAAACAAATAAAATTAAGTGAAAAACTAAGAGTAAAAATATATATTTTTAAGAAAAATTGAAATTAAAATGGAAATTAAAAATTTGATATGCAAAAATTAGTACCTAATTAAAATGTAGTGTTAAGAACTCGTGTATTTTTTGAAGTACGCTCGTCCCCTTTAGAAAATCCAATGTTGTAGACGTTCTATATAAAGATATTTATAATTACTTGACTTTATGTCAGTACTCGGAGATAGAGATCTTACTTGGAAGTCTAATTTATTTAGAACAGATGAAAAAAAAATTCTTTGTAAACTTAAAAAGAAGGGCTGAAATGCGCAAGACGAATTGCAAGGGAATTTTGATGTACTCGTAGTAGTTACCGATTTATTTTAACATCACTTAAAATAATAATAAAAAATCTTGAGTTTTTTTTTCATTGCCGGAAACCCGGGCGTCTAAATACTTTAAATGTTAAACATGTGCGTTTGAGAAAACATTTCGGTCATTTCACCAAACGATGTCTCTTCTGAGGGTATAAATGATAGCTTGGCATTCGGCATTAATCATATTTTTTAGAAACACCTAAAAAAATAATTTATTATTTAAAATAAATTTGAAATAAGGTTTATAAAAAATGCAAAAACAAACACAAAAATTACTACATAAAATTTCCCAATAGAAAATTAAAGAATAAATTAAATTATCTAAATTGCAATTCTTTTTTAAATATTTAATTTTCCGTTTTAAAACAAAAATAAACATGCATAAATTTAAAATAATAACCCTAAAACTGCGATTCATTGGGAGATTATGGAATCCTTGAAAATAAGTATTCATCCTTAACCTTAAAATTAACAATTTGTTCGCTGTATTTCCGAAGGACTGAGGCGATCCCGGTTCTGCACAAGGATAAAGAATTTTTCTTTACCTTACAGTTAACCATTTTTTCAATTTTGCGATTTCAGTTCTCCCAGATGACAACTTCCTTATATTTAAGTAGAACCGAAATCACCTATAGTTGATGAATGAAATATTCGTTCATTTTAAGGAAGAACATTTTTGCAGTCAGCCAAGAGATCTGGAATCGCTGTTAACGTAAAGGTCTTTAATAATTTGAAGGTTTTGGATAATTTCTGGTAAAACCAGAATAGCTTACAAATGACGATTTTTTTTTTAAATTTAATGGCTAAGGAAAGTTCCTTATCCTTAAGTAGAACTGGAATCAATCTACTGTTGTTTCAATGTTTTAAATATACAGGGTGTCCGGGGGGTAAAGTTCATTAACTTCGGGAGGTGATTCTACATGATAGTACAAGTAAAAAAGATAAATAACTTTTTTCGAAATACCAACTTTTAGGGGGTAGTTTTGAGGTAAAAAGATAAAATTAGTCCGGCGTGTGCGGCCAGATTTATTATTTTTCGCTGTTACGATACGGGTCAATCACAATCGAGTCGGGCGCCCGGCAGGCTCTCAGCAAGTAAAATCGTACCTCACACTAAGGATTTTTAGTAGGTACGTCTTTTTGTATGGGAAAGAAATGGAATTTCGGAAAAAAAGTTGTTAATCTTTTTTACTCCTACCATCAAGTAAAATCACCTCCCGAAGTTAATGCACTTTACCCCCGGATACCCTTGGAAGAGGAAGAGGGAATAAAAATGACAAAACACTTCCAAGAAAACATTAAACTGTTTTGGAAGGAGGTCAAAAGGTCCCGGAGTGGTTCAGAGAACGGAAGCCGGAAAGTCATAAAATCGAAAGATGGAAAAATGTTGACGAATGAGGAAGAAATAAAAGAGAGATGGATGAAATATTTTGAGGAGGTTTTTGAAAGCAATCCGGGTGATAGTGAGGCCAGCAGTGAATCGGGTATGAACGATGACGGGGTGAATTCAATCAAAATCAGCGTGGATGAAATAAAAAAATCGATAAAATGCATGAAGAATGGTAAGGCTGTTGGTTTCGACAATATTGCTGCCGAATACTTTAAAGGAGAAAGCCATATTATTCTCACATGGTTGTGCAAACTTTGTAACCAGTGTTTAGAGGAGGGTTACACGCCATTAGATTGGAGAAGGGCTGTAATCATGCCGTTATACAAAGGTAAAGGGTCACGTATGGAATGTGGAAATCATAGGGCTATTAGCCTGCTAAGTTCAGTCGGCAAGCTGTATGGAAGAATATTGATTGAAAGGGTAAGAATGGAAACAAATGATAAAATATGGGATGTGCAAGGTGCCTTTATGAGTGGAAAGGGATGCATGGACCAGATTTTCTCCTTGCGTATGCTTACTGAGAAATTTCTGGCGAAAAACCAGAAACTTTTCTGCGCCTTTGTAGATCTACAAAAAACATACGACCGAGTCGACAGGAAAAATCTATGGAAGGTTTTGTCCAAGTATGGAGTGAATACAAATCTCATACAGGCAATTGCGTCTCTGTACGAGGGAAGCGTTGCGTGTGTTAGGGTAAACGGTGGTTTTACGGGGTGGTTTGACATCACAAAAGGTGTCAAGCAAGGCTGCGTAATGTCACCATGGTTATTCAATCTATACATGGATAATTGTATGCAAGAATTGAAAGAGGTGGGATTGGGCGCGAAATTGAGTAATCTGAAAGTATGTTGCCTGTTGTATGCTGATGATGCGGTGCTGATTTCTAACACTATGGAAGATCTACAGTCTCTCGTATCTAGGATGAACGAAGTATGTATGAAGAATGAGCTAATGATGAATGTAAGTAAGTCTAAAGTCATGGTGTTTGAAAGGGAGAGTACGAAAACAGTATGCAACATAGTTGTGAATGATGAATATTTGGAGCAGGTGGAAGAGTTTGTGTATCTGGGTAGTATGTTTACGAGAGATGGGAAGGCTGAAAGAGATATTGAAAGAAGGGTGAATGCCGGTAACTCCATTAATGGTGGACTGAATGCCGTTGGCGCTAATAAAAAACTGTCAAAAAAAGCGAAGCTAGCAGTCCACAATGGAGTCCTGGTACCTACCCTGATGTATGGCAGTGAGGCATGGAACTGGCAGAGGAAGGATGAAAGTAAACTGAATGCAGTTGAAATGAGATCCCTGAGACGTATGTGTGGTAAAACAATGTATGATCGTGTGAGAAATGTGGATATCCGCAAAGAATGTAAGGCTGATGTAAGCATAATGAGTAAGATTAAGAAAGGGACCCTCAGATGGTTTGGGCATGTAGAGCGAATGAACGAAGGAAGTAGTGTAAGAAGAATATACGACGCGAATGTGAATGGTAGAAGAAGTCGGGGACGCCCGAGGAAGACATGGCACGATCAAGTGAATCAAATACTTGAGTCGGGTCATGTCAAAAGTCAGAATAATAGAAGAGAATGTATGAGACGATGTATGAATGTGAGTGAGGCAAAGAGTGTGTGCCAAGACCGAGTTGTTTGGCGGTCCGTCCTCTCTGCCTACCCCTGCGGGGAAACGGCGTGATGGTTAGTTAGTTAGTTAGTTAGTTACCCTGTATATTTAATGTGAATATCGCATAAGAGTGCTTCCTTCAGTGGGCGAGAGGTAAGGCTGTCTATCAGCAATCCGTAGGTCACGGGTTCGGGTTCAATGCGGCTTTGCGTTATTTCACAATTTATTCATTTAAAATAATACAGAGTATATTTGCGGCACGTTCCAGAATGGAAGAACTCTCAGTATCGCCTTGGTACAAATACCACCGTTCAAAATTGAAACATTGCTCAGATCAGAATACTATATTTCCCTACCTTCCTTTACCCATATCCTTCCCCACATCACTTCCTTCATCCTCACACCACACCCCAATCTGGGATGCCATGGTGTAACTGGCTCCAGACAGTTGAGTTTCTTGTGCGGTATCCACATAAAAACAAAACAAAAAACTGACGACGACGTAAACGACGGAAATAATAAATTTAATTATGTCACTGACAGGCACAAAAAATATTGCTTTGATATTTTATACAAACAGAAAACCGCTTGTCAATTTTCTTATTTCCCATTACGAAAGCAATTAATCTACCCTCATTCTTAATTACGAAATAATTCTTGAACCATTTTGAAGATTTTTGAAATTTATTTTCTTTTAAATTTACCTGGAATATTTTCCAGTTTATCAAAAATATATATTTAACAAACAATATTCCAGCGTTTTCGGTAAAAAAATTGATGAAATTTCACGAAAAAATTACGAATAAAAAAACATCCCCCCATATTTTGGTTATTTGTTTTTGGAGTGTTATTTAGCCAACGTTTCGAAGAGCGTTGCAGTGTCCATCATCAGGGCAGATCCGGCAGATCCGGTAGAAATAACGAAAATACTTTTGGCCGTGAAAATCTTATAACGAACCTCCCCCCATATTTTACATTTTTAAACTTTTGTTTTTTGGTAATATTTTTTACAGTGATACAATTAGCTCAATTTGACTGTAGTGACCTCTTAAATAATATTAGACTTAAACTGTATTTCTAGGAAAAAAAAATTTTTGTTCCCATTAAAATTAAAAAGTATGAAAATGTGCAGGAATTTAAGCCCAAATCATTTGTATAAATCTTGCGTTCTTTCTTACATATCCTTTACTTACTAATTACAATCATTTTTGTTACTAACTTACATGATTAATTTATTTATAATGATGTTTTAATTAAAATTATGATTTTTTTAAATTATTATGATTTTTATTTTTAAATGTATACATGATGTTCTAACCTTACTTATTTATTTACAATAGTCGTTATTACTAACTTACACGATCTTTTAATTTACTAATTGAGCTAGAATTCAATCACCAAACACAAGAGTTTTTCGGTGAGGAAAGGCAATTTTTGTTTCTTTGTTAAAACCTTATGTGACTTTGTAACCGATGTAACTTTATAACTATTTTTAATCCGGAAATATCGGACAAGATACCCAACTACTCCCGTCTGGAGTTAGTGAGACTGTGGTATCCCTAATCCGGTTACGTTGTGAGGTAAAAGGAATTGGGGATGGGAAGAAACTAAGAAAGAAGAAGGTGGGAACGTACCTGGCAATGCAGATCTGGTCGCGTTTCAATTCTGAATGGTGGCGGTGGTCTAATGCCTACAATACACGATATCTTTTTTTAGCTCGATTCCAATTAGATGCCAAAGTCAAAATTTTTCGCTTTACGCGATCGCTATTTTCATCTCTATTTTCATGTCTACGATTTCAGTTGGCATCAAAGTAAATAGCATGGTTACTGTGTTGTTTGCAGTGATGATAATTGAAATCGTCGATATGAAAATGAGATGAAAATAGCGATCGCGTAAAGCGAAAAATATCGGCTTTGGTCACTAGTTGGAATCGGGCAGAAAAAAGATGTCGTGTATTGTAGACATTAGGCCTATGCGCTACTGAGAGTATCTTTCACTCTGAAACGTGGCGCAATATCCTACTAAATATTATTTTTAATTAATTATTTGTAAAATAATATAAATTATCAAAAAATTTTTTGCACGCTGGGATTTGAACCCGCGACCTTCAGATTGTTAGTCATGAGTCTTACTCCTCGACCAGGGAGGCCATCATTAACAAATATTTCAGGCTGAAAATTCGTGAGAGTTATATTTACGTTGAACTATTTTTAAACCAGTAAAAAATATAATAATTACCAATTTTTATTATAAACTGAAACTTTATCACACGTTTAACGTTCAAACCTTTGGTTTAGTCTGTCCAGCGTAAACATGGATTTGCATTGAATTTAAGTGTAATTTTTGAAATTGGAACTGATCGTGTGACAAATTCAGACAAGCTGTAAATTACCAATATAAATATAATATTTTTAAAAGCATGTTATTTTCAACGTAATTTTCAAAATTTCAATTATAATATCCAATAATTTTCCACGGGTCTTCCCCAGCTTGTCATATCAAAGCGTCTAGCAGATCTTAAACAAAATTATAAATTAAATTCTTCAATGAAAGTTGAAAACATTTCTAAGGGTAACTATTTGCATATATTTTTCATTAAAAAAGTGAAATAAATATTGGAAGACTCTCGCAAAACACGCCTTGTTCCTAAACAAATACCGTCTTAAGAACAAATCATGGTCCACTTTTATACGGAGACAAGTGAAAAAATTTCGTTACATTTTCGTTATGAATTATTATGCTCTGTTCCTGTATCCATACAACAATAAAGAAAGATTTCTAAATATTTTCGTTATTTGTTTTTGGGGTGCAATGCCGTGTTCCGCTACCTCCTTCTCTAGCCAACCTTTCGGACAGCAATGCAGTGTCCATCATCAGGGCAGATGTGTAATTGTTAGTGGGGAAATGTGTGCTTATATACGTGGAAGTGATACCGTGTCGCCAGCAAATTTTTGAAATTTTCAACCATTTTAAAATCTACAACCATTTTGAAGAATACTGTAATACCAGCTTGTAGTGGAGTAGAGCTGGCAACACGGTATCGCTTCGAAGTAAATATGCATACATTTCACCACTAACAATTACACATCTACCGGATCAGCCCTGATGATGAACACTGCAACGCTGTCCGAAACGTTGGCTAAAGACGGAGGTAGCGCAACATGGCATAATACTTCAAAAACAAATAACGAAAATACTTTTGGCCGTGAAAATCTAAAAATGAACCATCTAAAAATATTGACTGGTTTGGCAGGGACCGCATATAACGTGCACCTACTAAAATTTCCGTTTTTTTTTCCATGTTGTAGGAAGGAGGAAACACAAAGGCTGACAAATCGTTCCACAACCATGCTCTTGAACACAAAAACGAATTATAGAAGCGACCTATTCTCATGTAGCAAACGTCAACCACATACAAACATTGTAATACCGGTAGAAAAAGGACAGCATATCTACCTGTCGCCTGTGGTCTAAAGATTGCAAACCGCTTGATAAGATATGGGAATCTATCAAACGGAGCGCCCGTTTCTGCACAGAATCAAGAGTTATTTCAGGTATTTTGCCAGCCAAACTCAAAAGTGGGTACATTTGTGTCGGCACATATCAAACTTGCCTAAGTCCCTTTAAAACATTTTTCGGATAATGACGATTTTCTCTAGTTTCAAATTATGGCTAGTAAAAATCTGTGAATATTACTTTATGTTATGAATATTGTACCTGGGAACACAGAAAAATCAAAATCAAAAGAAATTTCTTGTAAATATGCATTTTCGATGATTTTTGTATGGACTTTGGCGCATTTGATATAATACCTATGGACTTAGTCGATATTGATATAGAATTACTGGGTGTGTTTGAATTAAAGAGGTAGGACTTAGGTGAGTTTGAACATACACAAATGACGGCCATGACAGAGTGAAGACGACATGTGGTTGGCTGTAATGGACTTTGGCACATATGATTTGAAGCTGGTGTGGGACTTAGGTTGGATTGAAAAAATCCATCAACTTTCACCTTTAATTTCTTTGGGAAGCCGTGGACTTCAGTTGGATCGATCTACATAAAGCAAAAGATTTGGTTTTTTTGCTGAATCGAATACACATAAAAAATTTAAAAAAAAAAACAAAAATTTTAACAAACCATAAAAACGACTTATAAAATGCACTAAAAAGTAAAAAAATAATTTCGTATTCTTCTACAACTAATAATCAACTTACTTTTTTTACTCATCGTTATTTTCGAAGTCGGTGTCAGCCAAGGTAGGTTTGTAACTACATACATAGTTATAGGTGAGATGTGCTTGTGTCGCACGCGCGACTTGACGAGGTGAGAGACGAGAGCGGGCAGCGGCGGGAGGGGAGCTGTCAAGTGAACACGCCGGGCCAGGTACCTTGGCTGACACCGACTCCAAAAATAACAATCGTACCTACATATTGATGAGTAGAAAAAGTTAGTTGATTATCAAGTTGTAGAAGAATTCGAATTTTCTTAAAACTTTTTAGTGCATTTTTTTAAGTCGTTTTTTTTGTTTTGTTAAAATTTTTGTTTATTTTTATTTTTAGTGAATCTGAAGTACACTAAATAATTCGATTAAGATTCGGCCGAGTATCGTTAATTTGCTCTTAAGAATTGGAGAGGTCCGTTACTTTATCATGGATCTCATAATCAGAACCTAACCAAACTCCCATCAAACTAACCTTGAAAATAATCCTTTCCAATAAAAAAAGAATCATCGAAATAGGTTGGCGTGATATTGAGTTATTCGTCCATTTGTCGCGCACATACTTGATGCAAATTTAAGACTTATTTGATTTTCTCATGGATGCCATTGTCAGAACTGGACCAAATTAAAATGGGATCACACGGGAAACACCAGTTCTCAGATAAAAAAGAATCATCTATATCGGTTCACCCAGTCGAAAGTTCTGAGGTAACAAACATTAAAAAAAATACAGTCGAATTGAGAACGTCCTCCTTTTTGAAGTCGTTTAAAAAATGGTTGGTAGTGGACTTTGGCGAGTTTGATATGTATCGACACATTTGTCATTTGTACAAGGTCAGCAGTTGTGTAATATTAACGTATCTGCGGGCCCTGTACGGTAAGCCCAGCTTTTGAAAAATAAGTTGAAAAGATGTTAATTTTGTACTTTTATTGAAATACAAGAGAATCACAGGTGCACCATAATTACATAATATTCACTTTAATTATGAAATTTTGAAATATCGCTGGTAAATTTAGTTTGTTTACGCACTAGAGCCATTTGTAATAAGATACATTTTTAGTTAAATTCAAACACCATTTTCAGGAAACTGCGTTTTTGAGATGTCGCCCTACAGAAATAGACCATCGGATTGCTCCAGTAAGTTCAGAGATAGTCAACACCTTTATTTGCTTGGGCTCATCTACTCGTGCAAACTACAGAGAAACAGAGGCGGAACAAAGAAACTGCAGAATGGCGCGATCGTCATCATTTCTAATTGTTCTTTAAATCTTCAGATCATCAGCAAATAATAGGACTTTGGCATTTACTAAAAATATCGACTATATCATTTATGAATAAGCAAAACAATATCGGGCCCAAATGAGATCCCTTTGGTACCCCACTCGAAGCAGCAAATGTATAAGAAGTAAACGAATCAACTTTGACCGCTAAGTACCATCCCAATAGATAACTCTTAAACCATTCCAAAATACTCCCTCTCATTCCCAACAACTTCAGTTTTCGTAATAAGAGTCTGTGGTTAACCTTATCGAATGCCTTACTGAAATCAGTATATATGGAATCAGTTTGATGTGATGAAGTCAAGGCATTAACAATGTCATTCGTGTATAATATTAAATTGGACAGGGTTGATCTTCCTTTGATAAATCCACGTTGAAGCGGTGAGATGGTTTGCTTGATTTGGGATATCAATTTGTCTAGTATCAGGCTTTCAAAGAGTTTGGGTAATATAGACATGGTGCATATTGGCCTATAGTTTGTTACGTCGCTCTTATTTCCTTTTTTAAAAATAGGTGTCAAAATACTAAACTTCCAAAGGTCAGGGAACACACCTGATGAGAGTGACTTTGTTAATAACTTATGTATGGGATACGATAATGTATGCATACAATTAACTAAGAATCTGGGTGGAACTTTGTCAGGTCCTGCTGAATCGAGACTCTTCAGCTTGAATATAATATCATCTATGGTTAGAGTACAATCAGATATATCAAGAATCTCAACTAAATTAGAGAAAAAGATATTGCTATCTACATTTGCATTAACACATACACCGCTAAAGAAATCGGCGAACAGATTAACAGTTTCCTGAAGATTTTGGGATAGTTTAGAATCGAATGACATAATACTAGGTATACAAGTACCGTTTTCTTTTTGGGATTTAACATATTTCCAAAAGAAATTTGAGTCGTTCATGATAGAGCCTTCAACATCACGTATGAAAGTTTTATAACATTTTGCAGAGAGCTTATTGCAGTCTCCCCTCAATTTTTGGAACACGGAATAATCGATAGCCAGGCGACTTTGTTTGAATTTCTTGTGAGATATTTTTTGAGGTATATTAAGTCTATCAGTTCTTTTGAGAACCAGTTTGGGTATTGAGTTTCCCTGTAAGCCGTAAAAGGTACAAATTTTTCAATTGCAGAATTAATAATGGAGTAAAAAAAGTTAAGGTGTGCATTGATATCAGCCTCGCTATCCAAGAATGACCAGTCAATCTGGTTGAGATAGTTGAAAATTTGTACATAGTCTGCTTTTTTGAAATTTCTAGTTTTTACTACCCTTTTTTCAATAGGAATTGGTTTGAGGTTAGACATGCATATTTCTAGTGGTGGATGGTAAACATCAACAGGTAATAGTATTTCGGAACTTCTCGCAACACACATGTCAGACACATTTGACAATGCCAAGTCCAATGTACGACCACCAATATTATGAATACTATTACACTGAGTTAGTCCTAAGAAGAGAGCCATATCTCTAATTACACGAATATTAACATTAGAACAATAATTGTCAGAATTTATATTACACCAATCGTATTGAGGCAGGTTGTAGTCACCAACTAGAAGTAATTTAGTGTTAGGGTTTTTAGCACAGATTGATTCAACCTCGTCACAGTGATTGCTGTAGCTTTGGACGTCAGAATTTGGAGGTAAATATGCACATTCCAGTATTAATTTACCACTAGAAGTGTTCACTTTGACAAAAAGTTGCTCTATGGATGGGTACTTTGTGGATATTTTTAAGGAGCTGAAATTTTTTGAGATAGCTATGACCACTCCACCACCTCTTGATTTGGCACTTGTTTTTGAGTTTCTATCCATACGATAAATATTAAAATTTGGGAAGCCTAATTCAGCCGAATTAAGTCCTGAATCGAGCCATGAAGTTAATAATTTGGGAAGTTTTGTACGGACCCCTCTCTTTAATTTTGATAATAGCATTTTATTTTATTTTGCTTTAGTTTTTTGGCGTACAATCAATAATTTTGGGTATGGAGTTTATATATTTGATGGTGATATTGGTTTCACCATTGTTCTTTCTGGTCTCAAGTTGTTGGCGTAAGTCTAGAAGTTGGGTCCTCTGCAACAGCGTTTGATCACTTCTGGCCTTGACACCATTTTTCAGTTTAGCATTATTGGTCAAGAACTCACGAGCCGAGAGATAAATTATCCAATAAATGGTTCCTGGGGCGGCGGTATCCATAACCGCCTCGTCGTCGCCAATGATGTCGCTTTTAAAGGCTCCTATTGGTTGAGATATGAAACGGAAATTACGCTGGTCTGCACTCATTGGTCGCTTTGATTATGACCTCACCTTTCAAGTATTGGTTGAGATTGTTTTGGTAAAGTTTCGCTTCAACCGCGTGTAAACTGGACTTGATTTTTTTTTATTTATCTGCTTCCAGTTTTGACACAACATCCGTGTTAGTTAATTTAATTACTAAAATAATAGCACCCTGTAAATCACCATTAGTGACAACGTACCCTTATTGTGTTAGATCCTCCCACTATTCTCCTCCCAAAATCAACACTCCCACTACCCCAACCTAACAAAATTTTGAGAAAAATTGAAAGAGATATCATCTAGCGTTTTCTTTATCAGAGTACTGGTTATATTATTATACATAATTAACAGGTTAACCAAGGAGTAAACAAATTTATTATTTTATTTTCGAGACTGCCACTCTTCATTACAGAAACACAGTTTGAGGGTTTTTTTTAATTTAAGACGAAAAAAATTATTATTCATCACGAACTCTTAAAGCACTTTAGGTCGCTTACTGGAAAATATTCATGGCTTTCCCGAGTGAACCTTTATTAAATAATGTAAAATAATCAAGGTAAGATAATAAATAATTTTGTTTTCTGAAAAATTGTGCTTTAGATTTTCAATTTTTTTCTTTGTATATTATTCTATTAGTAAAAACAGTGAAGGTGTTAATGAACAAGTTCTGCTACATCATCGATAACTATCACTGCACGAGTTTTCCTAATAAAATCGATATTAAAGTCACCTTAGGAGGTGATAATTGCGCGGGTTATGTCAATAGTCTCCAATTAAATACACTGAGAGATCACTTTAGAGGTGGTCATTACACAGAGGCCTCTTTAACGCACGACAAAGCAATTAATATATGGGCCGGAATGCTCTCATGGCGGTTCTACCACTGTAGCGACGATGTCAGAAAATTACTCTTCAAGACATACTGCACTGCCCTTTACACTGTTTTGAACTGTTGACGCAATACCCAGCAGCGCAATGGGACAAACTGAGGGTGTGCTACAATAATACATCCAGGCAACTTATGCAACCACCGAGGTTCTGCACTGCCTCTACGATTTTCACTGAAGGGAGGGTGCACTCATTCCCAGCCTTACTTCGTCACCGATTAGCCAGCTTCTGGAGCAGGATGTTACGTAACGACGGGCTCGAACCACCTGATTACGAACTTATAACAAATTAATAATAAATAACACCACAATGTTCAAGACTCAACAACAATGGTTCAATTTAAATACTTACAAAAACCAAATTATAATACAAACCTTCGGTTAGCTCCTCTCAGGGATATTGTGTTCTCAATTCGATCGGATCTGATTCAAAACGATCGTCGCTTCATTTATTGAATAAAGATAGGGTTTAATAAATTAGAAGATCTCTTGTCGCTTTTAAATAATTTGTGAATTTATTAATGACTCGACGCTTCTAGGAAAAGCTTTTAATCTCTTTGTGAACTCGAGGTTAATGATTCTAAAATATAATAAAAGGGTTGAATGATAACACATAATTATATAAGTTGTACGTACGTTACCCCGTCTCGAGTTTCATCTGGGCAGAGAACCTCGTCCGGAAACACCACTGAGTTGATTTAGATATATAAAATTTAACTATATTTTAAATTACGTGTTCCAAAAAACGTTGGAACCAAAAGGATCTAGGCGGCCCCGGCCAAAATGCGAAAGACCGACCCATAGCGCAGTTAAAACCAGAAGAAGCTCGCCAGGGCTCTCGACGCAGTGCAAGGGTCCTCGGGCCTCTCCCCCACCAAAATTCGGGCCAATCAAAACGTCTAGACAATGTTGCCAATTTTTGACAACTAATATTAAATATTTAGTACCTGATGACGGAAATAATCATATAGGGGTGGGAAGTTAAAATTCAAGAAAGCACTTCATGACAGGGACACGGAAATCAACCAACATCATTGTCGTGGCTGCATCCGAGAGGCTCAGTTTTGCACTAAATGAGCGATGGCTGCTTGATGGACGATCATAAAATATATTTTTATTTTATTTTAATTTTTTTGCTTAATTTTTTGTAATTTGTGTAACGAATTTTATTTTCATTTTATGTTTGAATTAGGTGCATGCCTAATACGTAATCACATGCAATTTTTTTTTTCTTTTAGATTTTTTATGTTATATGGCAGACTGGGATTACACTACCCTCCCAGTCCTGCTGGAATAAAAACAATTCTGAATGGTGGTCTTACACCAGGGCGATACTGAGAGTGTCTTCCACTCTGTAATATTGGAACATATAATCATATGGGATAGGTATAGAAGGTAGGTTGGATGAAGGAAGGTAAATGTACCTGCATTTTTTTTAAAGAAAGACAAACATTCCCAGGTTACGAATAACCCAACAATATTTGAAAATCTCCTACCACCACCACAGAAAGCCGAAAATGTTGCTTGTGTTGTGATGGAGGACTTAGCCAGCTGAGGGAATCGAACACGGGACGCCCGGGTGGAACCCATACGCGATGCCCACTCAACCACTGACCGGTCAAAAAATCCTACATAGTTGTGTGTTGCCTACATACATAGTTGTATGTTGTACCTAAATTTTGATAAGAATTTTCCGGTCATTATTAAACATTATAAATTTTACAAAATATGATTTATTGAACGTTTTCTGATTTTTTGAAACCGTCACGTTCATTGGTTTACCTGTTATAATACCTTGTTGAATACATAATAATATAATATAAAACGTTACCATTATATATAGATAATCGCTTGAAATGGAGTTGGATTATGGTAGACCACAAAATTAGAATATCACAGCACGTTTTTGCTACCTAGGATATTAAATATTTAAACTGGAAATTAAGTTAAATAAAATGAAAAATATCACCGTGTAAAACACCACTATTTAATCAAAGTTATCTACGTGTTTTAAAACCAAAGGTTTCTTTGTTAGGTAAAGATTAACATTAATGAAAAAATAAAATCAGGCATAAAAGGCTACAAAGCACCGCATAAAAAGGAGACCGATTATACTATTTCATTCTATCGCAGGCTAAATTTTATAGATGTGTATGTGTGTCTGTCGCTAGTGTCGCTATTTTTCGTTTCATCGAGTTTCAAATTACAACGGTGCTAAATAAGTTTTCACTTCAATTACAAAAGACAAACAATTTTTAAAAAAATTACGAGAACCCGTCTTCTTGTTTAGGAATAAATACATCCCAAAACATGTAATCGCGTTATATTTTCATAATACCAAAAACGTCCCGAGTGACCTTACATTTTAAAAACTATAGGTATATCTCTCTTCCTCTCATGCAAACATATGTATTTTACCAGAAAGAGAACGAAATAATGCTTCTTATTGTTTTTGAAATATGGAAGCTATCTTGCATAGATATTTTACAATCTTAATCCAAAGCGAGAGTTTCAGAATTTACCCGCGAAGCTAAGAAGGCTTCTCGATTGTGTACTTACTGATAAAAAAAATTGACTGACGAAGAAAGGTAAAATCAATTCGATTTTATTGTTATTACGTTTTCGTGTAATTTGTCAATACTGATTTTTGTTATCTCAGCGTATTTATGTGATGAAGACATTAAAGTTTTATAGATTTTCAGAACGAAATCCAAACTACAACAATACTAAAATATGGTATTACTTGCACGCATGCAATACGCGTTTCTAATGAATTTGTGGATATACTTGATTTCCTTCCATTTGAAATATGAGTTTCGTGTTAACTCTGCTTTATTTTTTATAACCTTTTTAAAACGAAAAGTTTCAAAATATGTCGAATGAAATATTGAACAAACAAAGACAAAATTGAAAAACAGGCAAAAGGCTGCGCTTTCTTGCCTTATATTCACAGAATTGCCAGGATACTGAGAAAAGAAAAGATCAATATGTCTCTGGGCATTTTTGAGCGTGCAAATTTGGCCATCTGGCAAATTACCAATTACCCCGCATTTAAGTGAAATCGGCCATTACTTTGGATTTGTTCCTGAGAAGATCCCAAACGCATCAATCACCAATAATTACGGAGGCTATTGACATCCACAAAAACACAATTAATATTAATATAGAGATGATGTGGTTGAGCTTAATAATTTTCGGTATCCTTTTTTAAATTAACTAGTTATATTGAAATACCAGCCCTTAGAAGATTAAAGTGCGCAAAACTGTACCGCATCTACGATCTACGTATATATGCATACAAACCGGGACAAGAGTTACATTAGTTAGAATTACAGTTTTGAATTACATCAGAGGATACCAATACTGAAGGAAGACAACCCCATGAGAAATTTTCGGTTTAACCTAGAAAAAATTGAGTTTAAACAGATTGATGGAACGTATCTTTTATAGAATCTTAAATTAACAGCACCAAACCAAAATAGAGTCCAGATGTAATAAGTGTTACAGTTTTGAGAAATGCAACGCTAGTGATATAACTCAACTACTGAACATAATAACTGAATCATTAAGAAGTGGAAAATTTCCAAACATTTATAAAATATCTATTGTGATTCAGATGCCGAAAATTGTTAATATCAGAAAATTGTTAATATCAGGTACTATAAATTGTAATAAAAAACAACTCGTAAGTATTTGGAAAAACAACATTGTGTTACGAGTGATCAGGATTCCGGAAAAATAAAACTTGCGGTGCCGCGATAAATATAGTGATTGATACATGGAAGAAAGAAACAGACAAAAATCACCATTGCAGCATTTACAGATTTTAAAGGAGCGTAGAAAGGAAAAAATATTAGAAACATTGGGAGTCATGGGTTTTTCTGACGTAGCCTTATACCTATTCATAGAATATCTCCAGGAAAGAAAATAAGTAATAAAAGTTAAAGCACAGAATAAAAACCGTTATAAACAAGAAATAAAACCGATAGAAAAACTGGGTGTTTCACAGGGATCGGTATTGGGCCCAATTCTATTCATAATTTACGTAAATGGTGTTATAATCAAAACGAATGCGAAATTAGACTGTTTGCAGACAATTCGTTAATGTATATTTCGGGGGGAAGAGTACATAGAAGCAACAAGCTAAATAAATGAAGACCTGCAAAATATAGCAAAAATGGCTCAAATTAAATAAGCTGAAATAAAATATATGGAAATAGGCAATAAAACGTAAAATAATAAACAAAATAAAACAGGAATATATTTGATAATTAATGGTTAAAAAATTGAAAAACTTTATGAAATCAAATACTTGGGTGTATTACTGGATTAAAACCTAACTTTAACAGCAAATTTTGAATACGTGTAAAAGAAGGTATAAAAAGGTATGTTTTCTTGGAAGACTAAGAAATCAACTAAATGGAAATACCTACTACATTTTTTAAACAACAGTTAGCCCATATTTAAATTTCTCCTCTACGAAGTTATATATGGCCAATGAATAAATTTGAACAAGCTAGAAGCTAAACAGAACAGAGCTACGAGTATGAAATGTATACTGGGGAAAGGCAAGTAAGCAAGGATTAATCAAATTAATGAGAGACGAGTTGAATTGGATTCCAATAAAAAAGAGGCTGAAAAAGATGTGTTACTGTTTGTGCATAAAGTTATGAAAAATGAAATGCCAAAATACTTTAAGAAGAAAAGTGTTTTTAATAGTGAAGAACAACATAATTACGTAACCGAAAATATAAATAGAATGGGATTGCTGCATATGAGAAAATCACAGTCGCAAAACTGTCTAATGTACAGAGTAATAAATATATATGATGAAATGCCTGAGAGTCTTAAAAATGAAAGAAGAATGAATGTATTTTATGCTTACAGTAAAAATATAATTTAATAAAATATTAGTTTACATACTCCTATGGGAGTTGAAAATAACTCTCATAATATCAAATTTAATGAGTAGGGTTCTGTTTAAATAAAATAGGTATGTACTCACTTGGGTTTATTGATAAATAACAATGACAAATAACAATTAACAGAGCTGTTGCTTGACGCACCTACTGTCACGCAGTGACGAGCCGTGTCGCGTCTCTCCCCACCTCTCGCCCCCTGGATGGTGGAAATGTCGACACTCCTCATGCCTCCCTTCCTAGAATGATGATCATCCTTCCTGAAGCTCTCTATGAACCCTCTGGCATGTGGATGAAATATTGGACTAAGTATAAACAAATTCAATAAAAAAAAATTAAAATTGAAAAAGAGTGCTGGGGTGGTATTTATTCGTTTAGTATCGTAATTGAATTTCGTAATCACATAAATGAAATCCTTTAAAAAGTTTCTCTATTTATTTTATAATCTAGTAGGTTCTAGATTGAAAATTTATTTTCTTGCAATTTTTTTCTGAATTGGAGTAAAAAAAGAAATGCTTGAAAGAAACCAAAGAACTTTTATAAATTTCTCTAAAAGGTTTTGGTCTATCTTCACAAGGTGCCCTTGCGATATTTCATAAACATATAAAATGTGTCACGAATTTTATCGAAATGACTTTTGTTTTCTAAAACTTTTGTAATTTGAAACTAGATTGTCATAAGTTAAGATAGTCTTAGAGTCAAAACTACTGTACCATTTGCCAAAGCCATCCGCGATGTATTCTAGGTAAATGAAATTAAACAGATTGCTTTAAAAAATAAATATGTATCATTCGCGTGTTAATACAGTCTCTACAGAATCAACAAATTTTGAATTTGAAACGCTTAAAAAAGAAACGCACGACCGTTAAGATCTCAAAAGGCGTCATTTTGAGATCTCAAAATACCAACCTTTTGGCGTCTCAAAAGGTTGGTATTTCGTGCTTTTTTTGTTAAGATCCATTCCGTTTTATGAAATACTAAAGTTTTCTTGAATAAATTTTGTTTATCTTTCCGAATGATAAAAATCAACAGATGCATAAAATTGCAAGCTGGCATGTTTTTATATATTATTAATTTGTCGGTTCGACTTTGAGAATACAAATGTTTTATTAAAAAAATTACGTTTTAAAAAATGCACGTAGGTTTGCAATACCACCGACTGCAAAATTTAACAATATCAATCTGTAGGTGCCCTGCCTTCTGCGATCCGCGAACAAATTGAAAATGGATAAATTTGCCATAAAAAAAGATAAAGAGGTAAGCCAAAACAGTTTCTTATGCTAATGTTGGTTATTATGATATAATATACAATTGTAATTGGTAATAACCATTAAATGAAAATGAAAATAACAACAACAACAAAAAAAAGTATATTAGAAGGAAGAAGGAATAGGAAAGGGCAAGAGGCAGAGGAAGGTGGGATGGGGACAGGAGATGCTCATGCTGTACCTTTTCTACAGTTGTGCATTAATTTAATTACCATTTGTGGTCGTACGTTTGACTTCGTTTCGGTATTTCACAAGAGTATTATTAAGAATATCGATATTTTTAAATTGCGTGTTATATTGCGCGCATATACGGGGGATTGGAGAATTGTTTCTAAGGTTGGTTCTGCACGCTGGCAAATGAAAAAAATGGTTTAGTCTGGTTGGCCTTGTAGGTGTGTGAATTCTTAAATAATTTACGAGTTCAGGAGAGTCCAGGCCGTTTTTCAGAATTTCGTATAAAAATATTTGATCAGATATTAATCTTCGTGTTTGAAATGGAGTAAAGTTGTGAAATTTTAAGGATTCGGTATTATTTACAAAGAGTAATTTGAATTTATAATTTATGTGTTTAAAAAATTTATTTTGTACACTTTCGATTCTGTCAATATGGCATTGGTAGAACGGTGCCCAAATTAGTGTGCAGTATTCTACGTGGGGGCGGATATACGTGGAGTAAAGGGAATACAGAGTTTTAATATTGCGAAAAGGTTTAGATATGCGAATTATAAATCCCAACATTTTATTGGCTTTGTTGATTACTTCGTTAATGTGTTTGATAAAATTTAGTCTTACATCCAGTACTACCCCAAGGTCACGGATTGATTCTATTTCATGGATTTGTGTATCCATGAAAAGGAAGTTATGAAGAAAAAAAATTTCATACATTTTGTATTGAACGAATTCTCATATTTTGAAAGAACTGCAGCAATATTGTAATAGGTATAATATTTAACTGTGCGTGAATTCCAACAATTCAAAAACGTCAAATAATGTCAATGCGGTGATTGTTTTGCTTTTGTTCTTCATATAATGCTGCCCCTCTTTCTTACACAATAAATGTCAATAGTCGAAAATGAGACAAACGGTGAACGTATGTCTCTGTACGAGGGGTACAAGGAAAAAATACAATAATAATAAATCTCTGAAATGAAACGATTTTTTTTAAATAAGCTCCACTCAGGACTTTTGTCATCTGTGGGGCTGCTGTGTGGAGGACTTTTTAAGAAAGTCAGCTAGTTAATAAATAATAATCAACATGGACAAAAGTTTTCCCAGTGCAAAATGGATGAAATTTTATTCGTTCAATGAAAAAAGTACTTAGTATAAGTAGGGTTGCATCTAAAATAATTGAAAGGTATGATTGAATTTATTATAATATTAAATTGCACAACACGAGGTCCATAGGCCATTGATACCAACGATAAGTCGTGTGCGCTGGGCGACTAATGGGAGCGGACAATCAATTACATGGAGAAATGATCAAATATTTACATCGTATTCAATAAATAATAATAATGAAATTTTATTAGTTCCATCCATCAAAGACCTTAGAGCTATTTTCGACAGGAAATTCATCTTTGATCTTCACTTTGATCAACAATGTGAGACAAATACCCGCGGTCTTTTGGGTTGCCATACAAATACATAGCATTGAGATATGTGTGATTAAATATACAAGTGATATGAGCGTATATATGTTTGCTTAGAAAGATTCTTAGCAAACAAACGAGGCGTACCACAATGATGAATCCTATGTTATTATTCATATTCGTACGTTATTTGGCGAGTTATTTTTGTTTGACAAATGTTAAAAAAACGAGTTTCTGATATAACGTTTAACTAATTAATCATGTACACAGGGTGTAACAGCACATACTTGAAGTATTTTAACCAGCAATTCCTGAGCATATTTTGGTGTCATTTTGCTGTACGATGATATATTTTTTTAATTAAAATTATTAGACGGGAGAGTAGCGCGTTTATAGCCTAGCGCATAACTTGATAAGCATTGCGTCTTGTTCTAGCAGTACGCTAACACATGACAGGGTGCGTGTATCTGTGTTAAATAACAACCTCCATACTCCATAGTTCACAAATAGAGAATTTTTATTGCCTTAATCTGTTAAGATGAATATATACGTGAAATCCTATTTCGATATAATCTTTACGACAAATCGGCTTACAGTATGAACATAAAAAAATATGTTACGGATAAATCGAAGCTTTTACTAGCTTTTCTATGTATTGGAATTACAATAAAATTATTATGTACGTAACAAAAAATATAAGCGTAAACCACGAAAAAATATTTTTTCATGACTTAACTATGAAGAATTACAAGAAACAATGTTAAAAAAGTACCCCTTTATGGCTAAGACTATTTTTGAGGTTTTCCACGTTCTAACTTTTTTTCGTTCTTATAAAATTATGTACAAAATAAATAAAAACCACTTTTTCGCTTACTAGCCTCGTGCAAAAAGACGCTCGATTTTATAATTATGCAGGCATGAGATTCGAAATATTTCTAGCGTTTATATTCCTCTGCGCCATTTTGGTTTCGTTATTTTATTTTTGATTTCCTAAAATAAATGCTTATGGACAGTGTATAATTAAAAATAATTGTAAATGTAAATAATATTTATTCACTGATACCTAAGATGGAGTCGGTTAAAGAGTAATATTTTCATGCTTTTTGTTTTTTGTTTTTATCTGAATACCTCACAAGAGTCCAAGCTGCTCCCGTCTAGAGCCAGTGAGTATATGGCATCCCAAATTGGGGTATGTTGTGTCATGAAGTGCTTTCTTGAATTTTAACTTCCCACCCCTATATGATTATTTCCGTCATCAGGTACTAAATATTTAATATTAGTTGTCAAAAATTGGCAACATTGTCTAGACGTTTTGATTGGCCCGAATTTTGGTGGGGGAGGGGCCCGAGGACCCTTGCACGGCGTCGAGAGCCCTGGCGAGCTTCTTCTGGTTTTAACTGCGCTATGGGTCGGTCTTTCGCATTTTGGCCGGGGCCGCCTAGATCCTTTTTGTTCCAACGTTTGTTGGAACCCGTAATTTAAAATAAAGTTAAATTTTATATATCTAAATCAACTCAGTGGTGTTTCCGGACGAGGTCCTCTGCCCAGATGAAACCCGAGACGGGGTAACGTACGTACAACCTATATTATTATGTGTTATCATTCAACCCGTTTATTATATTTTAGAATCATTAACCTCGAGTTCACAAAGAGATTAAAAGCTTTTCCTAGAAGCGTCGAGTCATTAATAAATTCACAAATTATTTAAAAGCGACAAGAGATCTTCTAATTTATTAAACCCTATCTTTATTCAATAAATGAAGCGACGATCGTTTTGAATCAAATCCGATCGAATTGAGAACACAATATCCCTGGGAGGAGCTAGCCGAGGTTTGTATTATAATTTGGTTTTGGTAAGTATTTAAATTGAACCATTGTTGTTGAGTCTTGAACATTGTGTTATTTAATTTCAAATTTGTTATAAGTTCGTAATCAGGCGGTTCGAGCCCGTCGATACGTAGCACTGACGCCTTTCAACGTGGAGCTAGATTTGGTTCATTATGGTCGTCGCTTTCTTTGATTTCATAACTTAACATTTCATAAACTCCATGCTGTTTTTCGTGATGTATGTATAAATATGTAAATAATAATAATTTTTTCCCCTTTAAATGTATAGCTAAATAAGTGATTGTGAATAGTTTTAAAAAGTTCAAGCGTGTTTTCAAACGCCGCCATTTTGATCCACGTGTTTTTTCAACCGCCGGTATATCAAGTGTTCGAGAAGTATTTAAAAAAGTTCACGCGTGTTTTAAGGATCTGCCATCTTGTCGGCCGCATCTCCGGATTAAAAAACCATCACGTGTTTTCGACTGTTTAAATCAAGTTTTTTTGTCGTTAACAACCACCATTTTGGAAGCATCTCAAATCGCCACGTGTTTTTGACCATTAGACCAAGTTTTTTGTCGTTAACAGCCACCATTTTGGAAGCATCTCAAATCACCACGTGTTTTTGACCGTTAAATATTTAGTCATGCCGTATTTTGAAAAGATTCGTTTTGTTTTAAGCGATTCTTGAAACAAAATGGTTACCGGAAATCTCAGAATTAGATACCTCAGATTAAAATCTGCTAGCGTAGGTAAATGCATTGAAGGTACGGTATACCCGCTCAAAAGGGAGATAGTGAAATTCGAGTAAAACCACAATTCGGAATTTAAGCCTTGCTTGAAATGGATTTAGTCATATTGGGTGACTGCATATTGTGATCTTCTGCTAAAAAACGGCGTTGTGGTTATTTGTTAGTTAGTTCTTTAACAAATTTTCCTTTAGTAAGTGCCGCTCGCATAGCACGCCAATTTAAATTGTGTGACCTCAAGTTAAGTTTGCTTGACATAGGTTTTAAATATATTTGAATAATTTTAAATCGACGTAATTTACTTGCAATGATAGAGTTTAAGAATTCTACAAAAAGCCTTCAACCGCGGTAAACGGTCGGAAGCAGGTACCTAAGGTCGACCCCGACGGATCCATTTTTACGACCGAGCACCGGATGAGATCTATTGTCTTCACAAATGCCCTGTTAGGCATAAACCTTTTTTCATAGGCAAAGAATTTATTTCAAATATCTGAAAGTACCTACCTAGTAGATGCGATTATTTTTAGAATAACGGCCATTAGTTTGAAACAGAAATTGACCAGTCTCAGAGTGTGTTGAGACCATATTTTAGCGTTATTTTCGTTGAAACGAGCTGATGATTTAGAGTGGTAAAATAGTATTTACCTATTTAAACATAGATTTTTAACAGTTAAAAAAAAACGAACGCAAAAAAAAAATTTAATCGAGTTCAATTCTCGTGATTTACCAGTGAGATATAATTTTTAGTGTTCAATGATACCGCCTTCCTTATGGGATATAAATACCTACCAGTTCGAATCTGGAATGATAATATTGCAACGCACTCCGACGTAATTACCTTACTTCAAAATTCAGTCGCGGGTTCGATTCCTTGCGAAATTATATATCTCCGTAACCATGCCGATCTCTCTATCGAAGAGTAGAAACCTATTAACGATTAGATAAATATGTTTGTGCCTATGATATTTTAGGGGATACTGTGTGGAGGGCCCTTTAAGGAAAGGAAGGAGAGGAAGGAAAGAGGGATGAGGGGCGGATATAAATTTAGTGGTCAGTGTCCAGGAGTGACAGACATAGGAATTCCTTTCTCCAAATTACGGTTCGACGGCAGGTAGTCTAGACACCCAGTCCGATTTTACCCCATATGGACTCAGGTACTCGTAGCGAATAAAGCAACATCCAAATGTAGCGAATCCCTTAAGAGGATTACATATAACTGAGGCGCTGGTTATACAATAGATAGTTTCGGGGCAGCGGTACCCATGCCCGCAACAACAAATTGATACGACAACGAAGTCTATGAAAACGGTAATGGAACGGATGTAACGGTCTATGTAACGGAAGTACGATAGCTATTTTTTTAAATAGATGGATATAATCGGTATCTGTTAATATTAATGTATAGGTATTACTATTAATTAATTATTTTACGGAAAAGTGATAGTGGGTTCGATTATTACTTTTGATTTTCGAGATTTTGCTCAGGATAGAATAAGTGTCTAGATTTATTCAACTAACGGTGTAGATTGATTGCATAGAAATCAATAGATGTTAATTGAAATTAAAGTTATTATTTGAAATAATAAAGATAAGAAACGAACTTATTTACAGATATTTAATAAGTTGATAGAAGAAGATCAAGACGGAATGCAACTATAATGTTGGCCCATACCAATTAGAAAATAGTTATTCAAAGAAAATCAAGATGGAATCCATCTTAGCCAAGTGGAAAATTATTTCTTCAAATAATTTTGAAATTTATTTGTTTGAGTAGAGTTTCGGCTAAGCGACGGACGTGAATCGTATTTTGACTGATTTATCACTCAAATGGTTTTGTAGGAACCGGAGAAATCAACGTATTGTGAAAATAAGATATGAAATTGACACCACACCCTTCCACACATACCTACACTCATCGTGCTGTTTTCGAAAGGACGCTTTTGGGATAGTGCATACACGTACATTACAATCGCTTCGGAGTAATTAACCGAATGTGATAACCACAAACATTCGCCACTCACACATACACTAACCTTGACACTGTTTTTGAAGGGGCCCATTCGAAAGCAGTGTGTACACACCCTACAATATGGCCACTTCGGAGTAATTAACCGGAGGTGGCTACATACACACTACACTTGTATTTTATAACTATTCATGTACATCATTCGACATTCGTATTGTATTTCATATATAACTAGCCTCTGCTTGCTATTATTTTCACCTCTCTTTCAAGCTCGAGAATTAATGTCGTTGGTGATTAATAATTGCGATTTGATGGTTTGCTCGTTCCGGGAAAAAACTAGCTGGCGCCCCGCGGCACAGCCCGCGTAAATGAAGTGGAAAAGTCCCTGACTTCTGAATTATTATTTCATTATTATTATTTTTGTCATCATTAAAAAAATACTCTAATGCGCTGACTAAAATAATAACTTTAAATTATTGTTGTCATCATTAAAAAAAATAATATAATGCGCTGACTACAATAATTTCAAATATTGCCTTAAAACGCGATATATCGACGACAATTATATTGCAGTGAATGTGATAAAACCTGAGGTATTATTAATGTGTGTCAAAGAAATCTTGGAGTCTACCCGTTTCTGCTGACAGTTTAATTTTAAGGGGGATCACTGCGGTGTTCCAATTAGCGCTAAGTTTTTTTCAGCTGTTGTCCTAAATTATACCTACGTCGGAATCTTGTAAGATTTCTGACACTATGTGGGTCACTAAAGGACTTTGAGTTTTGTTGTCTATTTTGTTATCTGTTTTGTTTTAATATGTCATTAACCAGTAATCCGTACTGTTAAAAAGTGGATACTGACTTAACTGAGCCATTACCCGTTCTTTAAAAGGGGGTTAAATGTGCTTTTTGTTCTACAATATGTCAATACATACATCACGACATCTAATGTGGAGTTACCTTACGCTTTGATCTCTTGTTGCTTATACATTACTGTTCAGATAATTTTGTTTACTCTATGTGCCTTGATGCCTAAGTGTTTGTACCTTTCTAATAATTTTGTTATTTTGTTCCATGTTGACATTTCTCTCCTGCTGAGGAACCTGACTATTCCTCTAGACGCCCCGATGGACATTACACACTGACTTGCGCTACCTAGGAAGTTGCGTGTAACAAAGTTCAGGCCACTTCGACGTGTTGATTTTGCTGTCTATTTGATATTTTATATAAATTGTAAACTATATAACTTATTGTAAACTGTACTACTTTTTGCCTAGGTTTTTAATGCTGAATCTCTATGTGAACGATTTTTTTTGTAAAGTTTATCGAGGGAATTCTATGAAGGGTTTAGATTCAAAAAACCTTCGTTACAACGGCGGTTTTTTCCTGGTGTTTTCGGGGATGTGTCATGAAGTGCTTTCTTGAATTTTAACTTCCCACCCCTATATGATTATTTCCGTCATCAGGTACTAAATATTTAATATTAGTTGTCAAAAATTGGCAACATTGTCTAGACGTTTTGATTGGCCCGAATTTTGGTGGGGGAGGGGCCCGAGGATCCTTGCACGGCGTCGAGAGCCCTGGCGAGCTTCTTCTGGTTTTAACTGCGCTATGGGTCGGTCTTTCGCATTTTGGCCGGGGCCGCCTAGATCCTTTTTGTTCCAACGTTTGTTGGAACCCGTAATTTAAAATAAAGTTAAATTTTATGTATCTAAATCAACTCAGTGGTGTTTCCGGACGAGGTCCTCTGCCCAGATGAAACCCGAGACGGGGTAACGTACGTACAACCTATATTATTATGTGTTATCATTCAACCCGTTTATTATATTTTAGAATCATTAACCTTGAGTTCACAAAGAGATTAAAAGCTTTTCCTAGAAGCGTCGAGTCATTAATAAATTCACAAATTATTTAAAAGCGACAAGAGATCTTCTAATTTATTAAACCCTATCTTTATTCAATAAATGAAGCGACGATCGTTTTGAATCAAATCCGATCGAATTGAGAACACAATATCCCTGGGAGGAGCTAGCCGAGGTTTGTATTATAATTTGGTTTTGGTAAGTATTTAAATTGAACCATTGTTGTTGAGTCTTGAACATTGTGTTATTTAATTTCAAATTTGTTATAAGTTCGTAATCAGGCGGTTCGAGCCCGTCGATACGTAGCAGTTGTGAGGCTGAAGGTAGAGGGGAAGGGAAGGAGATGGGGAAGAGGAAGGTGGGGAAGTACCTGGCTATTCAGATCTGGTCATCAAACACGGCTAACGCCATTTCAATTCTGAATGGTGGTCTTATACCAGGGCGATACTGAGAGTATCTTCCACTCTGGAACATGCCGCAAATATACTATACATTATTTTAAACGGATTAATTGTGAAACAACACAAATTATTCAAATATAATTTATTTGCCCACGCCGGGATTCGATCCCGCGACCTTCGGATTGCGAGTCAAGAGCCAAACCGCTAGACCACGCCGGCCGTGCTTCTCATGATTGTAACCCTTCGAGCTATCGACCTAAAACACAAAAAAACGAATTCGATCAACTTTTCTCATATTTTTCTTTTACCGGCTATTTCGAAATAATTAACAAAATTTGCATTCCTACAGAGTCTTATTTACTATCGAAAATATGTTTTTTAAAAACTTGTTATTAGTTTCTCTAACAGAGACAGCCATCTTCCCAGCTCATTTCGAAAAATAAGGAATGTTTTTTGCAGTGGTAAAGCATGTTTCGTTTTTGAAGTTGGATCGTAGGTACTGTAATTGATTTCCAAAACTAATACTTAACTTAGAAACTTTCAAAAGTTGATTATCTGTAGTAATAATATTCTAGAAATCCATTTTGGAGTTTTTGGAAGTAACCATCAGAATAATAAAGTAGATTTCTTTGATTATAAACGTTCGCGTTAATAATTGAATTACGCGACCAGCGTTTCCGATTTGGAAATTTTCCGCCCACATTAAAAAAAAATCATATCTCTGAATTTTAATATGGAGTAATATTAACCGACTGTTATAAATCCATTGAATGCACCTTTATTTAACCGCTTGTGCCACATTTTTATGCTAAATTATCAGCAAAAGTAATATTATGTACCATCAAAATGTTCACAATTATTCTACGAGAAGATGAAGAGTTTTTAGGTTTCCCAAAAATAGACTTTCGTGCACACAAAACAGCGCGTTTTATAAAGGGCAAAAACTTCATAATAACCTACTAAATGTCGTAAAGAAGCCTCAAGCCTTAGCACTTTTCGTAGGATATGTGCTTTATGGTGACCAGACAACTCAGAATGAAACCAACTCAGAAAGGTTTTTAAGAGTGATGATAAAAAAAATATAAAAAATTTGTTCATATGAAGCGGATACTTTGTGATGTGACATTATTAATTTAAAATAAAACAATAACTTTGTAAACACCACTTTTATTTTTATACTTTATGCCGACCGGGTTTCGCTACAACCGTAGCTTCATCAGGGCAGTATAATACTCTACCAACATTAGGTTACATTTGTTTTATAATATATATTTTAACAAAAAATGGGCTGGGCTGGACTCGTCAAGTGGAGGAGGAAGAGGGAGGCATAGATGGAGAATTGGGAAGGGAACGGACGTGTTCTTTATCAATAGGGAACAATCTTAGTATGGGACTTTTTTAGTTAGTAGAGTATTATACTGCCCTGATGAAGCTACGGTTGTAGCGAAACCCGGTCGGCATAAAGTATAAAAATAAAAGTGGTGTTTACAAAGTTATTGTTTTATTTTAAAAAAATATAAAAAATTGGTTAAATAGGTTAAGTTAGGTTAGGGTTACCGGCTATTTTTTTTTCATAGCTTTTAATGACCTTTCTGAGGTGTTTCTGAGTTGGTTTCATCCTGAGTTGGCATGGAACCGTGCTTTGTATGTAAAAAAATATTTTTTGATTTGAATACCAACATGCTCGCCAATATAATTTTAGTCACCTTCAACCAAGTTATCAATTTTTCTTAAAATGTATTTTTAAAACCTCCTTGTAAATGTAACTATTTTTTTTCAATTTTTCTTAATAGATGTATGAAAAAATGTGCTTACAAATTTGATTAAATAACAAAACATTTTTAGGATTCATAAAAAAATTCTTAAATTTATAAACTCACGAATTCTGCGTATTTTTTAATTAAAACATTATACGTACTGCCTATTTGGAGAATATTAAATATTATGACTTTTTTATGTTGTCTGTAGCCTTGTTAATAATCAAACACATAAAATTCTTCAGAACTTCCCACCTTGCCCTTCTTCATCTTCTTACCTTCCCGTTTACCTTCAGCCTCACAACATAATTATGTAGGTACCTCAACAACGGAGGTTTGCCAGAATCTCTGCCACTCTCTCACCGATGGTTGGGACTCTTGAACGGTATTCACATAAAAAAAAAGTTTAGTGGGTCTATTTTTCAATAAATAAATAAATTAATACATTCCCGTGAAAAGCAGAAAGGCCTTATTTCAGATTTAATAAAAAATATAATGGTGCTTAGCGCTTTTTCAGAAAGTCGAGTTGAATTTTGAACCACTTTACTGAAAAGAGAAAATGTGTTGTGAATTCAATACAAAATATTTGCTCATGAATCAGGTTTGGAATGGTTTTCAACAGGAATTTAACACATTACTATTTTAATTCTAGCCAGGCATCGATATAATAGACGCCTTAACTGCGCATTTCTCCGAACTCACGAGTCCCGGTGAAAGCCTTCATTCTTGTGCGTAAGTCGTAAGTATGTATTAGTGATGTGCCGGATCGTTAAAAATGTCTATCCGAGGATACGGATCCGAATACGGATATTTGGTGTCAAGATCCGCGGATACGGATCTTTATTTTCTTATTCAATCGGTGTCGTGACGCGAGGCCTAGAAACGATAGTTGACGTTACGCCCGCCTTAACGACGGTATGGTAACTTAATACGATAAAATATTTGATTTTAAGAAATAAAAAATACTCCGAATGGAATTAAATAGTTTTTTTTTTTAATTCTACCTAATCACCTATATATATAGCATTTCATCCTACCAGTTGAAAATTCATAAGGTAAAAGTTCCGAAAAAGATCCGCGAGAAAAGTAACGGATACGGATACGGATCTTTCTTCTCCCTCGGATATCCGCGGATATGGATACCGATTTCCGGAACATAACTAGTATGTATTACTTACATTGTATTTACATAGTTGTGTTCTTAAGCCACCCGATTAATTTAAGACGAATCCATATAATCACACAACAGGTAACCGTACACACACTTACACAATGAAACAACTCACGTTTTCCGACAACAAAATCTCTTAGATATCGAAAATAAAAAGAATTATGTACTCCGATATTCTTATACATGCAATACTTTTAACTGAAAACTGGGCGTCGTTTTCCTTGTTAATAAAATGTCTTCGATATACATTCATTGATACATGACCAAAGTACGGCCAATTCGGAGAGATTTTTTAACACATTTTTTTAAGCTCCCGCGTATTGCGATGTCAAAAAGCTAATTAATAATTTCACGGTTTAACAAGAGATGTATCGCAAATCTTGTTAAAAAATTGTTATTGAGAACCGAAATTATTGAAATTTGTTTTTCTTACAAATCACTAACCATTTCTTTAAATATTAAAAAATGCTTATTTGCCTTAAATTTAAGTCTGTGATTATTTTAATTTTAATTTTTTTAATTTAAGTATTTTTTTCTTATTTTTTATTTTTTTTATTTGGAAGACCAACAGTTTACATTTATAACAGATTATATAATAATTGAGTACAATAATTGAACCATTTACGGATTTCCACACGGGTATTGTATAGGTACAAGTAGTGTAGTGATTCCAGAGATATTTACTAATAAAAAATTACATTTCAAGAGACGAGTTATTTAGGTGGGAATAGGAAGGGATAGGATGGGGGGGGGATCGGTTAAGTTGAGGTATAGTAATAAAAATATGAGTGACAAAAAATTAAAAGAGAAAAAAAAAGGAAGTTCATAGAGTGGTGGTTGTATTAGAGGGTATCTATAGTTATTGTTATTGTAAGTATCGAGGGAGCGTCTGTGTGATTTTAAGGAGTGTGATGTAGAGTTAAAAATGTCAAATTGTGTATAGTGTGTGTTGAAAGTGTTGAATGCACGATAGATGAAAGATTTCTGCTTAGATTTATTATATGTATACTAGGCCATGGAAAATATACAAAAGTCATAATATTTCATATTATCCAAATAGATACCACGTACGGCAATTTTAAAATATCGTTTTCGCAGAATTCACTCGTTTATAAAGTATATTTTTTTATGATTTGTTTAACCCTTAACCACCTGACGTCGGTCTCAGAGATTCCGCCAATTTTGTTTTTCAAATTATTCCGTTACCAGGTACGTGACTAGAGTCGATGAACTTTTCTTTCGCCCCCGCCAGTACTCGCCGTGTGATCGGCAACTCCAGGCGTGTGCGCGATCATAAATTTTAGATAAGTATATTTTGCGTTCGGTCCCTGTGACGAACTGGTTGGTGCGAACGGAGGGTAGCGGCCCGCTTTGCGGCTGACCGCCATATTGACTGTACGCACTAGGCAGTCGGGGTTTAGTTCACTGCTAGCCGCCGCTGAGTTTTCCCCCATCCCAGAAAAATATATCGTTGAAATTTAAAAACGAGAAGCTAATTGGAATTTAAAAGGAGAAGCATATAAGAACAGTGAATTGAAACTCAAACAAAAGGTAGAGCTAGTGGATATTTTTGGAAACGAAGATATGTCGATAATGCAAAAAAAATCTTGGTATGTATTAATTTTAATGTGGGAGGTGGGTAGGGGTACCGCCGCCCCGGGAACCATATATTGGATAACCAACACCTCTGCCATAGGTTACCCCGAGTGGTTCGTTAGGTTTGATGACTTACTAGGTGTGCCCGGGTTTATGGGGTGAGGTTTTTCCGGGTCGTGGCAGCGGGTGTGTCTGCCCACCAGCTGCGTGGCAGGCCGGATCGGAAAGACTGATTGAGGGAGACCTTGTATCCTCTCATGCAGAACTCTTTTGGAACATCGCCTTGCACCGTACTGGGAGGGATGGATACATACGTTCGTCACTCCTGGACCCAATAACCCCCCAGATTCCTACCCACCCCTCATACTTTATCCTTCACAGAATTGCAAACCGAACGCTTAAAAAATTCCTAGCGTTCAAGGTTGAAAGAGATCATATTGCAGAACTCTTCCGTGGTTGTACACTGAAAATACATTTTTTCTCATTTCTCTGTGCTTTTAAAAATTATTTCTTATAGTACGACGTACTCGTACTTTCACGTTTCTCATAAAAAGCCCGAGTAAGAATATGAGTTTCATACAATTTTTAATTATTTCTTGTAGTGCGTCATACTTTCACATTACTCACAAAAAGCCCGGGAAAGAGTATCAGTTAGATATTATTATGTTCCTATTTTTCTACTAATGAGAGGAAATATTCTTTGCAGTGAAAGTAGGATAACA
The DNA here is from genome assembly GCA_929108145.2 of Limnephilus rhombicus. Classification (NCBI taxonomy): domain Eukaryota; kingdom Metazoa; phylum Arthropoda; class Insecta; order Trichoptera; family Limnephilidae; genus Limnephilus; species Limnephilus rhombicus. The sequence goes on from OV815293.1 coordinate 8,369,396, forward strand.
ATTGAAGGAGAAAAATAGTGCAATGAAATATTTCAAAATATTTCTTAAATATTTATAATTGGTTAAGAAATATTTTAAATTTGAAAATCATCAAAAATGTTTTCCTTGCCCTTGTTCACTCTGCTTATCTATGGAATCATAGGTTGGGGAGGATCTTACAAAAACAATTAAATCTAACTTCTCAACCATCATAAAAATCTAACTTCTCAACAGAATCACTTTTTAAATTTTTTCCAGTACCAAATGTTGATGACATATTTTAGCAAACCTCCATTATAAAAAAAGTGTTATGAAAAAAATAACAAAAAAAATAAAGAACTTTTCAAAATAATGAGGAATGGAAATCAATTTAATACACCTAATTTTAAAACAGCTCAAATGCAAAACCATTATATTTACCAAGCCAAAAAAAAACCTATAATAACCTTCCTTCTGAATTGCGCTGTATATCAACCAATCAGAATAAATAAAATTTTAAAACTTAAAAACTATTTATATTATTATACTAGCTGACACGGAGAACTTCGTACCGCCTCAGAATCAATAACTGTTATGAGTTTATTTATTGTTATGTTATACGTGGTGAGATTATATTGTAATAAAATTGAAATTAAAATACTTTTTAACTTATTTGTAAATAAATATTTAATAAATAAGTGGAAATAAGTTAAAAAGTGTTTTAATTTCAATTTTAATAACTGTTATGTTAACTTATTAGCTGAATTAAATTCTTTTTTTTTTAAGTTAAAATGAATACTCAAAATGAATTCAGAAATGGAATTCACATGGCAGCAAGGCATTTGCTTTATTAAAGCGAATCGAAATGATTAACGTGGCATTATTATACTACTTTCTGTTAAACTATTTTCTAGGTGGGTTGCACTTTTTTCATTGAGTGCTTCCAATGGTGCATTCATACCAAATGATGATTTTACTTGCTACCAAAACTTTGGCAATTGCTGAGTGTTTCGTAATGTTGCATATCCGTTTTTCGGTCGTTCGAATGCTTAACGGCAATTTCAATGCTGAATAAGACGTTCGATATTCTTCTAGCAACGTGGCCGCTATTCCTGACGAAGCTAGTGCTACAGCAATTTCGGATCTCGCACGAACGGTGGCCAAAATCAATGACATGAGGAATGTCTTTCCAGTTCCACCGGGCGCATCGAGAAAAAATAAGCCACCATTTCCATCATCAATTGCCTTGATTAACGTATCGTACACTTCCTTCTGTTGGGGGTTCAACAGTGGTAAATTCGTTCGAACTGATTAGTTCAATGCATTTTGATCATATTAACATTCCAATTCTTGATTGAAAGCGTCGTTAATTCCACGATCTGGCGTTGGTATTCCTAATTCGACTAATGAACTACCGCACATGAGGTAAAAACAAAGCCTGGTTATGTAAACCCTCATTCACCTCGAGATCAGGATTCACTAAACTGAAACGAATTCGATGTAAAATGTCTTCTGACATGTCATCTTTGTACTTGTTCCGTAGTTCACGTGGATTCAATGGGAAAAATTCCGAAATAATGATAACAAATAATGTGCGTATCAGACTTGGAGACGCAGAAACAATTGCTTCAACGATTGTCATGTCCCAATGAATATCGTTTTTAAACAAATTGACCTTCTGACATGCAACACGAAATGTTGGGCACACTACACCATTGACTTGTGATTCAAACAATGTCGGCCCACGAACATTCACCAGCAACAACCTAAAGTAGAATCATTCGTCACTTTTTAGATGAAATGTGTAAATGTGACCAAGAGCATCAGTAGAACGCATAACCGGATGATCGATAACAACATCGCCGTGCTTCCGACGTGGAAATCTCTTCGACGAAGCGTTCCAAATGTAATACCGTGGCATCTCAGAGTAGAGCAAGGTTCGGGAAAACAGATTGTATTGGCAAATCGAAAAGAAACTGGTCAATGTTGTTGCTGGAGGTGTTTCAGCACGTTTGGCAACATTCGATGTAATGAAATAAACTCGTTGACCATTCTCCAGATGCACCGCCAAATGTACAACAATGGAATGTCGTTCATGAATGGGGAATGAGAATATACGCAAAATCGCCTCATTGTATGTAGCTGAACAACTTGATAGCGTGTGATTTCATCGTTTTTTATTTGTAATTTGAACGCCAAAAACCGACATATCGCTGACTTTTGTGACAAATTTGCAGATGTATTTGATTGACTTCACCGAATTGCAATAGGTACCCCACGTAACAACGCGCCTTCAATGTTAAGAAAAGAAGTGGCTGTTTTCCTGGAGTTGTGCAGACATACGTTCACCGTTTGTCTCATTTTCGACTGTTGACATTTAGTGTGTAAGATAGAGAGGCAGCATTATATGTTTAAAAACAAAAGCAAAACAATCAGCGCATCGACATTATTTGACTTTTTTGAATTATATATCGCTGACTTTTGTGACAAATTTGCAGATGTATTTGATTGACTTCACCGAATTGCAATAGGTACCCCACGTCACAACGCGCCTTGAATGTTTTGAAAAGAAGTGGCTGTTTTCCTGGAGTTTTGCAGACATACGTTCACCGTTTGTCTCATTTTCGACTGTTGACATTTAGTGTGTAAGATAGAGAGGCAGCATTATATGTTTAAAAACACAAGCAAAACAATCAGCGCATCGACATTATTTGACTTTTTTGAATTATTGGAATTCACGCAAACTTCAATATTATACCTAACACAATATTGCTGCAGCTCTTTCAAAAGATGAAAATTCATTCCACACAAAATGTATGAGGAAATGAATTTTCTTCATTGCTTTCTTTTTCGTGAATTTTTGCAATGTTTTAATAGTTATTCTGTTATCCGGGGCGGAGACAAATCCAACAAATCAAAGATCATCAAAATCGGATAAGTTTTAAGATTTTCACGGCCAAAATCATTTTCGTTATTTGTTTTTGGGGTGTTATGCCGTGTTGCGCTACCTCCTTCTTTAGCCAACGTTTCGGACATCGTTGCAGTGTCCATCATCAGGACATCTACCGGATCTGCCCTGATGATGGACACTGCAACGATGTCCGAAACGTTGGCTAAAGAAGGAGGTAGCGCAACACGGCATAACACCCCAAAAACAAATAACGAAAATCATCAAAATCGGTTCAGCCGTTCTCGAGTTGAAAAAAAGTGTTACTAACCGGACTTTGTTTTATATATTATAAGAATAAGATAAGATAAGATTACAAGGTGTAATTTATACAAAACACATTATAACATACAACCTAAGTAAGAATCGTGGCTCCCTTATCAGGCACAATAGCTCTTTTCTGACGAGGTAAACCCGACTAAAGTTGACCTTTAATATAATATTTAGAAAAATGTATATGTGTAAGTAATTTATTTTATTTTCCTTATATTTCAATAAAACAAGTTTCCTTGGATGTAATAAGCCAGATGTGATGCACTTTATTTGTATGCACAAAGTATTTTTTTAACGTTTTTATATTTTTTTATATGACGGCCGGCGTAGCGCAGCGGTAAGGCGCTTGACTCGCATTCCGAATTTCGCGGGATCGAATCTCAGCATGGAAAATAAATTTTATTTGATTAATTTATGTATTTCACAATTAATTCATTTAAAATAATATACAGTATATTTGCGGCACGTTCCAGAGTGGAAGATACTCTCAGTATCGCCCTGGTGTAAGACCACCATTCAGAATTGCAACGTTGCTTGAAATGGCTTTAGCCATGTTTGGTGACCAGATCTGAATAGCCAAGTACTTCCCCACCTTCCTCTTCCCTATCTCCTTCCCTCCCCACTATCTTCAGCCTCACAAAATACCCTAATTGGAGATGCCATAGTCTCACTGGCTCCAGACGGGAGCGGTATTCATGTAAAAAAAAAAAAAATATATATATATATATATATATATATATATATATATATATATATATATATATATATATATATATATATGTATATATATTTTGTGTGCGGTGTTCATATATATATATATATATATATATATATATATATATATATATGAACACCGCACAAGAGTCCCATCTACTCCCATCCATCTGGAGCCAGTAAGAATGGCATCCCCAGTAAACGGGTATATTAAGAAGCTGAAGTAGTGGGGTAGGGTAGGAGATAAGGAAGATGGGAAGCATTTAACTATTTAGATCTAATCACCAAATAAGGCTTAAGCCATTTCAAATAAAATTTCAATTCTGAATAGTGGTCTAACTCGAGGACGATATTGAGAATATATACCACTCTGGAACGTGCCACAAATATGAATAGATACCAACTAAGAATTAATTTTAGATGAATGAATTGTTGAATAAACCTGCGTCCTCTGGATTGGTAGCTCATTTGCATTATAAATATATTATACTACCATTCCACAAATACTCATTTATTTATGTTTAAAATCAAAAACACCTTGTATACCCTGAAACCTGGAAAACTATCGTATAAATACAAGTTTTTTCAAACCAACGTAACGTCAAGAATGACTCAATTAAATAATAAATATTAGTTATTATTTTTTAATTTATAAACTAACGTTTAGACAAGATTTTTATGCATAGCACAAAGGGTAACAATTATTACAAGCAATAATTGTCAGCCTGAGACACTCATTGACATTGAAAAATCTTCCGAGAAAAGATACTTGCCGCCAACGGGACTTGAACCCGTGTCCTTCCGATTGCCGGTCGAATGCTCTGACCACTGAGCTATGGCGGCTTATCAAATACCCGCCAAATAATTCAATATATACTAGTGTTTCATTCAACAATTACTGCTTGTTATATTTTTTCCACCTGAAAACAACCAACTTTATTTTTGCGAGGAAGACATTGTTAGTGTTAAATCCCTCGCTAGGTGGCGTCGAGACAAATTATGTCTGCATTTATTGGGGAAATACTTAAACTTGTTAAATATTAATTATTATTTTTTAATTTATAAACTAACGTTTAGACAAGATTTTTATGCATAGCACAAAGGGTAACAATTATTACAAGCAATAATTGTCAGCCTGAAACACTCATTTACATTGAAAAATCTTCCGAGAAAAGATTTTTCAATGTAAATGAGTGTCTCAGGCTGACAATTATTGCTTGTAATAATTGTTACCCTTTGTGCTATGCATAAAAATCTTGTCTAAACGTTAGTTTATAAATTAAAAAATAATAATTAATATTTAACAAGTTTAAGTATTTCCCCAATAAATGCAGACATAATTTGTCTCGACGCCACCTAGCGAGGGATTTAACACTAACAATGTCTTCCTCGCAAAAATAAAGTTGGTTGTTTTCAGGTGGAAAAAATATAACAAGCAGTAATTGTTGAATGAAACACTAGTATATATTGAATTATTTGGCGGGTATTTGATAAGCCGCCATAGCTCAGTGGTCAGAGCATTCGACCGGCAATCGGAAGGACACGGGTTCAAGTCCCGTTGGCGGCAAGTATCTTTTCTCGGAAGATTTTTCAATGTAAATGAGTGTCTCAGGCTGACAATTATTGCTTGTAATAATAAATATTAGGATCGTCAAGACTTATATTTTCGAATTCAATCACTACCTGACGATCTCCTCACTTTGAGCCACTTTATAATTATTTTATCATTCACCTACGAATGCATTGCCTCTATAATATGTGTATGGATGTGTATGTTCTTGTGCGTGTGTGTGTGTACATATAAACACGTAAATACGTACAGTTTTTAAGCGCACTTGAAGTGAAATAACACTAAACACGTCATGTGCACATGTATGTTTATATATTTACCGTCGTGAAAAAACGTAAATTAAATAAAAATCACAAGGGTACAGGACCCACATCAAGTATCAAGGCGGCTCCCCTAAGAACGGCAATTTATGCCTCAAGATTTGACACAGAAACTAGTGCTGATGACTTAAAACTATTTATTTCTTCCAAAAATCAACCGTATATAGATGTAGAATGGATCAAACCTTTCAAACCGACCCCTTTCAAAACATTCAAAGTAACAATTCTCACGCAAAAAATCAGCTCATTCATGGAAAAAGATTTTTGGCCCGAAGGAATAGTGTACAGAATTTTCAAAGAGAGAAATTACAGCTCGGACAAAAGCTTAAACAATGTAAATAATGGATCTTCTTAAAATTATTACCATCAACTGCAGATCAGTAAGAAGGACGGTGAAATTTATTCACGATATTTGTGAAGAATATGATGTAATTTTACTACAAGAAACATGGCTTTAAACTACTGACATAAATTATCTTTCAGAAATACACCCCCAATTTTCAAGCTTAGGCACATCTGCAGTAGATACATCCACTAGCATACTAAGAGGGCGTCCACACGGCGGAACGGGCATATTGTGGCGCAGCACAATAAGGGCCAAGGCTATCGACTGCAACGATAGTAGGGTAGCGGGAATAGAAATAACCCTGGATAAAGGATTGTTGTGCATTCTCACAGTTTACATGCCAACCTTCTGTAATGACAACATACCCGAATTCTCAAGATGCCTAGCAAACTTACATTCACTTATTGAAGACAAGCAATATACGAACTGCCTTGTAATGGGTGACTTTAATTCCGACCCAAAAACATTATTTGGGAAAGATTTATTATCGTTTTGCAAAGAAAATAAATATCACTGTGTCGATAAAGAAAAACTGCCAGAAAATTCTTACACTTACGTTAGCGATGCACATAATACAACGAGCTGGTTAGATCACTGCATAGGAACGGCCACAATTAAAAAGATGACTAAAAATATTTCGATAAAATACGATGTTGACTGGACAGATCACCGGCCCATGTCTATTTGGTTAGAAACAACAGGAATAACCACTACGGAGGGAATTGCCCCGATTGCGTTGGATCCAGTAAAATGGAGAGCACATAATATATCCCAGATCATGTCCTATTCTGTAACAGCATCATTTTTAATAAACCGCATTAACTACAGCAGCAGTGTCGAACTCTGTAAAAAGTCAGGATGCAAAAATAACTTTCATAAAGATGCCATCAATGAACTGTATGCGAGAATTGTAGAGTCACTATGCACGGCCGCAAAAAACGTCTTCGAGAGTGGACGTAAACATAACAGCACCACAGCCAAACATATTCCTGGATGGAACGACAGTGTTTCGATTCATTATGAAGCATCACGAAATGCACTTATGAAATGGATTGAAAATGGAAAACCCCGGACGGGTCCTTTGGCAGAAAACCGAAAAATATTGAGAAGAAAATTCAAATCTGAGCTAAGAAAATGTCAAAAAACAGCGGAACAAATAAAACTGGACAAAATATCGGGTGCATTTGAGGATAGAGATTTTAAAGAATTTTGGCAAAAAACCAACAACATCTTAAAATCTAAAGCACAGATATCGACTCATATTGAAGGAGAATCAGACGCAGAAAAGATTGCTAATATTTTCATAACCTACTTTGCGAAAACATCGGAAAGAAAAGAACCCACCTTCTTAGAAAAACCATGCGAAGATGAGGACGAAAGCATAATCGTTACGTAAGATATGGTTTAAACCGCTGTCAAACGAATGAAAGCTGGAAAATCTCCCGGTTATGATAGCCTGAGCATAGAACATGTAAGAAACGCTGGTGAAAAAATATACACGCTTCTAGCAACATTATTTACACAGATTCTTCAACACACGCACATGCCAAGAAACTTCTCACGTACAATTATAGTACCACTAGTTAAATCCAGACAAGAAGACTTATCCAATACTTCCAACTATAGGCCGATATCTCTTGCCACAATAATATCCAGAATATTTGAAAGAGTTATACAAATTCAAATAGAAGGCAAACTATTCACATCCGACAATCAATTTGGTTTTAAATCTAAATTGTCTACAGATATGGCAATATTCAGCTTAAAACAATGTATCGAATATTATAAGGGAAGAAAAACAACAGTGTATGCTTGTTTTCTTGATTTAAGTAAAGCCTTCGATCGGGTTTCTCACGCACTACTTTGGAAAAAACTTAAAGAAAGGAAGGTGCCAGGTTCAATAATTAACATTCTGGCAGTCTGGCATCATGAACAAGAGAACCAAGTTATTTGGAAAAATAAAATGTCAACACCTGTGAATATGGAATGCGGCGTCAGACAAGGGGGAAGCTTATCACCGATTTTATTTAACGTCTACATGAACGATTTAAGCGATAAACTCACCTCGGCAAACGTAGGCTGTCACCTGGGAAATAACTGTGTAAATAACATTGCGTATGCAGATGATATGGTCATTTTTTCACCAAGTATAAAAGGACTGAGAAAGCTGTTAAAGATTTGTGAAGAATACGCTGCTGAACATAATATGGTCTATAACCCCACTAAGTCTGTGTTGCTCGTATTCAAGTCAGGTGCAGGCACCATGAAAGTATTACCCGTCAGTCTAAACGACACAAAAATAATAGAAAAAATCGAGGTCAAATACTTGGGACACATCGTAGCAGCGGACCTCAGTGACGACTCGGATATTGAGCGACAGAGAAGATCACTGTGCATTAGGGCAAATATGATTTCTCGAAGATTTAACAAGTGCAGCCCAGCTGCAAAAAGGCAACTTTTTAACACGTACTGCACGAGCCTATATACCTCGGAGTTGTGGACCAACTTCAACAAAGCGTCACTAAAAAGAATGGAAATACAGTACAACAATTCATATCGAACGCTTTTTGGGTTGTCCTGGTACTGCAGTGCCACCGAGATGTTTGAAGAAGGGCGCGTTCCCGGATTCCGAACATTAATAAAAAAACGGATCACCAGCTACAGAACGCGATTGGCCTCGAGTGAAAACACTCTTGTGATGGCAGCATTCCACTTCTGGCAGGGTCCCATTTATAAGCGATGGAGCCACTTCCTGATGAAATAGATAACAAAAAGTTAACTTTTTTTTTTTTTTTTTTTTTTTTTTTTTTTTTTTTTTTTTTTTTTTTTTTTTTCAAATTTTATTTTAATTTTTGTATTGTTATTATTTTCTTTTATTTATTTCCTTTCATTATGTAAAAAAAAATATCTTTCATCTTGAAATATTTTAATTTAATGTATTATATATGTACAATATGGAACTCGTGGGACTGCACCACCCTCCCCGAGATCTGGAATAAACGAATTAAAAAAAAAAAAAAAAAAAATATTTTAAATACGAATACCACACAAAAGCCCAACTATTCCCATCTTGAGCCAGTAAGACAATGGTATCCCCTATTGGGGTATGTTGTGAGGCTGAAGGTATTGCGGAGGGAAAGAGATGAGGAAGAGAAAGGTGGGGAAGTATTTAAGTATTGAGCATTTCAAGCAACTTTTCAATTCTGAATGGTGGTCTTACACCGGGACAATACTGAGTATCTTCCACTCTGGAACTTGCCGCAAATATAGGTACTATGTATTTTTTTAAATTAATTAATAGCGAAATACCACAAATAAAATTTAAATGAAATAATGTTACTTTGTTTGAACCACTTGTATTTTGAGTAAAGCCGGCCAGTTTCGGAACGACCGTTCCTTCTTCAGGGCAAACGTATACTGATTTGACAGTTACAAAATAGTGGATGAGAACAATGTATTAATACTAAGGATTGTGGTAGGGGTGGAGCCGTTGCTAGGTATTAATGAAGAGTGGGTGGGTAGGGAAACATATCCATGATTGGGCTGTAAGACGATATTTTTTTTTGTTGATAATAGATTCATTATTTTTAAGGGTTTTTTTTATTTCCAAGGCTTCTAAGTTGTCTAAGCGTTTCCCTTTATGATAAATATGAAAAATATTTATCCCCGTATTTTTTTAAAAACTATGGTTATTTTCAATGATATGGTTCGCGAACTCAAAAGTACAAATAAAATGTATTTGCGCACGAAGGATTCGATCACAGAGTCTTACCCCTCGACTACGGAGGCCGTCCGTGCCGCATGTGCACATGTACGTAAATGTGTATGTATCTATTTATATAATAAAAATAATAATAATAGCCTTTATTAGGACAGTAAATTACAGTACACTATTTATAATATTTATAACACTTATCATGTTACTACTCCCTCTCGCCAATTTTCTCTATCATTAGCTACTCTTGTCCATGTACCACCTGCTATGGCTTTGATGTCGTCAACCGTCTAAATGGTCTACCTCGTTTTCTCTTCTTGTCACTTGCGAACAATTCATGACTAATTTTGACCATTTTTTACTTCCTCTGATTGTGTATGTATGTATTAACTAATGTTTAATTTTGGTCCTAATTGTTTTATGTGCTTAAATTTAATTTGTTATTACATTTTGTAATTTGTCTATACACAAAGAATGTTGAGATAAATGATTTGCACACCCACAATTAGAATCATTAATACTGTTAAAACTTAAATGAATCATGCAATTAATGACATCTATGGTCTCCTTGTCATATATAATTAGTTTGATTACCCATCTAAATCCCGATTTCCAACTCTGCCGTTAGAGGCCTCCAAGTAACAATATTGTACTTCTATACCGTAATTAATTATGATGATACAACTTTGTATAAACCACTTATATAATGTGCAAATCCGACCGGTTTCGGAACAAACGTTTCTTCGTCAGGGAAAGCTTATACTAATTTGACAGTTTAGAACAATGTTTTATTATGGTAGGGGTGGAGCCGTTGCTAGTTAATAATGTAGATTGGGTGGGTAGGTATTAGTGTAGAGTGGGTGGGTAGGGGAACAAATCCATGATTGGGCTATATGACAATATTTTTAGTTTGTTGATAGGATGTTTTTAGTAATAATCTCTCTCTGAATATTCTTGATATTGTAAAAAGATCATGTTAAAAGATTGGAGTGGGGATCGGGTGGTACCTTAAGAATCAGAAAAGTTACAAATGTTTTGATTCAATTAAAAATTGTCTAAAAGTTGTTTGTTGGGCGTTTACACAATTCATAGCTACACTTACCTACATACATTTACATACATCATAGACTCTGTGCTTGTAGCTTGATTGTCATGTATTCCATCCCTATCATATTCCTTTTTCCCATCCAATCCCATCCCTATGTACCAGTTATTTCGTTACCATAACAAATCAGTGTCGTCAATGGAACCTCGCTGCGTAAGCATATAATTTTTCGCTCCCCGCATCCTCGAACTGAATCCGCATACCGCAAGTATATAAGTGTATGAATAAACCAGTCAAGATAGCAGAGTGTCACAAGTTACCGCAGTAAGTCCCTTCATTCCTTTCCTTTAAATGCATTCTTTCTACTTGTGCAGTGATCTTTAACACACCTATATTTCAAAACACATACAAGGTCCTTCGACATCCGCATCCACACAAAACGCACATCAGACCGAAAAAACCAAAGTGTTTGAAATCTACAGAAGGTTCCATTATAAAAAAATTCCTGACTATGAAATACCCTAACAAATACAACCATATTTAAAATGTAAATAATATGATGTATTCTGTTGTCGAGCCAATAAATAAATGTTTGAAGCTATAAAGGTTTCTTAGATCTTGTATGGACCTAATGTATCGTGCTATTTCATCCGTTACCTTTTACCAAATTGTTCATGAAATAACATATCAAATATTATATTATCAGAGAGAACAACAAATTACTTCAAGTTAGGAAGCAATCGAATGAAATCAAAGTTCAATGATCCGTGAATATTTTTGAAAGTTACCTAATAGACCTAGAAATATGCTTCAAAAGGTTCGCGAGCTTTGAGAGACAAACATATTGTACGCTATAAAATTATACTCATTTTGTTGATGTACTATTTTTGATATTACTAAAGTTACCATGCATACCTAACTCTTGAAGAAGTTTATATGGTGGCAAATTAAATAAATAAAAAATATGTCGTTTTTTATATTAGCTACACTCAGGAGGCTCTGAGGAAAATAATTCCCATCAGGGTCTATGTCATCATTGGGCATACTTTGTGGAGAGTATTGATGGAAAGAAATGAGAGGAAGTTCTCGGAAGGGCGAGTGGGAATCTGGGAGTCAGTGTGTCCATGAGAAATTTGAAAATATTTGTGTCCAGAAATTCCAAATCTTCCCAATTATTTCCACCCCTCAACGACATTTTTGTCATATATTTAGTATCAAAATACACCATTAAACAGAGCAACTCAACTGTGTAACGATTGCTCAATTTTGCCTTGAGCATCGAAATCTTCAATGTCAGGGAGTACAATAAATATTTTTTTTTTTTTTTTTTTTTTTTTTTTTTTTAATTTTTTTATTAGTAATAGAAGGTACATAAATTACAAATAAATTTTGTACAGTATTTAATTACATGGTAGATATATTTGATGTACCCCCATAATTAAGCAAGGCTTGTGTGTATGGGGGGGTGTTATTGTATTGCTTTTTTTATATCATTCGGTTTATTTATATCAAATTTAAATTACCATTTAAACGAAGTTTTCAGTATAATTTTTAAGGTGAGTTTTAAAATGTTTTATATTGGTATTCATGTTTCTAATTTTTTCTGGTAATGAATTAAAAAATTTTGCTCCGAGATATTTATGACTCAATTGTCCAATTTTTTTTTTACATTTTGGAGTGGGAAGTATTGATGTTTGTCTAAGACTTCTGTTATTTTTAAATGGTGCAACTTGGTTTTTAATATATATTTTGACATTCGTCACAACATAGTAAAACTGCCCCCCATGTACTTTTTTTTCTTTAATTTTGTAATCTTCTCCCTAATATTTTAGTGTACAACTGTTTTATGGAGAACCTGAAAAAAATAGGTCAATCATTTAAAAAAAAATATATGTAGCAATCAGACGCGCTACGTAAATGCGTAAAGAAAACACTGGAATTAACTGTTGATCGTTTATTAATAATTCAAAATATTACACGGAGCGAGACAGTTGTAAATAACGGTACAAGTTGTTTGGCTTGCTATTCTATCGACTCACTCGGATAAACCATTACTCCGGCTTTTATAATGCCGCGGCGGAGGTAACGGTTTAATAATTCGGCTGGTAATATCGAGAGAATACGATACGTTTCTCGATGGTTCTGACGCCTAATGTACAGGGAATGTAAATGCTCCGGTACTTTCCATAAAGTGCGACGAGATTCCAAATATGTCAGCGCAGGTAGGTAGGTATTCTTCGTGTTCCGTTCCCAGTTGTACCATGCGGCGACATCACCGTGCTGCACAGGTACATACCTTAAGTAGGTACGTACATGAGTGTTGGCTTCACCACATATATATCGTTTAAATATAGCAGGATTACAAATCACGTGTTTATGTTTTTTGTTCATTCATAGTACGTAAAAGCATGAATTAAAAAAAGTCGTATATTTTGTATTAATTTCCATTTACTTAAAAATCGCTGCGTTAAAACTCTATTAATATTAAGTTCTTAGACAAGAAAAGACGTTCTCCTAACTTGTCGATTAAAAAGAGTTTTTCAGCTTGCGAAACCATTTTCACCGTAAGCTACCAGCTTTAAAATATTTAATGTACCATGAAAAACACCACAATGTACTTAAATATTCATTATGATTCCAATAGGGATTTAGATCAGACTGTAAATCCAAAAAAAAAGTAATTAATAAAAGGCATCAAAGTCACACAAGGATTTAAAAATATCCAACAACAGAAATAAACAATAAATTACTGATTGGCTTCAGTCTGCAGTTCCATTCAAACTTAACTTATTTTAATTATTACCACCGAGTGTGGTGACTGGATAGATGACCGCTGACGTTAGGTCAGCCTCGCCGAAACTAGACTTGATGGATTTTGCTCACAAATATAGATGTCTAGACTACAAAACATTTATAGGGTGGAATCATCCCCCACATCAAAGATACAATTATTAATGCATGGAAGAATGGAGCGTGAAAAACCTTTTTCTATTCCAAAAACGGCAAAGTTTAAAAAAATTACGCAATACAAATCTGAAAATACAAAATAAAATCAGAGTGTATAATTCACAAGCGGTAGAAGTGAAACTAGAAGGTCCCTAGATGTCACTTTCTTTTCTTTTGCTTGTTTTTTAAAGTGGTTTGAAGATTGAATATTGATTTCACAAAATAAAATTTTATTTTTTTTAATATCGTAGGATTCGAACCTCCGTTCGCTTAATGTCTGTCTCTCTGGCCGCCAGGCACCTTACCAACTATGATATGGAAGGCATTTGCAGCATTATATTAGAACAGAGTATTTGTGTAGAACTGAGTTGTGATGCATTTCCATTTCACACGAATTTCAAGTCACTAACGACGCTTAAGAAGTTTCACTTCAAAAACTTCCATGTGCTTTTCCACCCTGCAAAAGTATTCTAAATAACATTTTTAGTTTTAAAAATGTAAACATCGTTCTAGATAGAAAACTATTTATCTTTGCACTTAGGTTTTAAGAAGAAATGAAAATTCAAACGTTGTTTATTTATTTTTTATGCTCTCCATAAACAGTTACAAAGTAAACAGCTGCAAAGCTATCACAGTTGTAGAACAAACAAAGGAGCAGTTAGTGTGAGAAATATTAAAAAAATTTACATAAACAAGTAGTAGTGATAATAACATTAATGGTAGAAGAAATAATATTATGCATCCGAAGCTGCTTACGAATTACAGCTACAAAATATACTATAGACATGTCACAATAACACGGGTATGAGCCTAGCATGGTGGTGGAAAAATTCATAAATGATGTAACCATTCAAAGAAATGAATAAAGGAACAAAATTTTAATTAAAAAAACGAGTGTGCTTTAGACCACACCACCACACGACTGAAGTAAAACTTCTTTAGCTCCATCTATATTATAGGAAGAGAGAAAGAAAATGTGGCGCGCACTGTTCTCTCTTGCTCCTACGGCGTGATTCAGACAATAGGCCTGCACTGTGTCTTAGATATACGAAACGTAACTGGCTATGAGAGAAAGAGAGAAAGAGAAAAAGAAAATGCGTGTTCGCATCTCTCTCTCTTGCCCCTAAAGTTATAATATACGAAAAGTAACTCTCTTTACCCATGTATGATCGTGTTAGAAATATGGATATCCGCAAAGAATGTAAGGCTGATGTTAGTATAATGAGCAAAATTAAGGGACCCGCAGATGGTTTGGGCACGTAGAGCGAATGAACGAAGAAAGTCGTGTTAAAAGAATATATTATGCAAATGTGAATGGTAGAAGAAGTCGGGGACGCCCGAGGAAGACATGGCACGATCAAGTAAATCAGATACTTGAGACGGGCCATGTCAAAAGTCAGAACAATAGAAGAGTATGTATGAGACGATGTATGAATGTGAGTGAGGCAAAGAGTGTGTGCTAAGACCGAGTTGTTTGGCGGTCCGTCCTCTCTGCCTACCCCTGCGGGGAAACGGCCTGGTGGTTAGTTAGTTAGTTAGTTAGTCTCTCTTTCTATCTTCACTAACTTATATCTCCCTCTCAACTACCGTTCGTCTCGCTTTTTGTAACGCTCTCGTCATGCATTCACCAGCTTACTCCCCAAGTCAAGCGTGCGTAAATAAGTTTTACTTAAAATATTTAAAGATTTAAAAACATCAATATGAAATCAGGATAAATGCCGGAAACGACATCAAAAAGACTTGAGGTTCCTCTGAACTCTCATTTTGTGATACAAAACATTATCAGAACAATCAAATTTTTAATCGCACTTAGTCATAAATTATTAGAAACATTTTCCCTTGTCTCAATATTTAAAAAAAAAAGTAGGCTGTGGAGAGGCGCAGAGAGAGTGCGCATTAATTATCACTGTTGATTTATTTCGAGCACGATTACATGCCCTGAAGCCGTTAACTGGTCACAAATTGTTTTTTAACAACAATCTACCTTTTTATTATTTATGTCATCGCGTGAGTAAGCTGCTTCAAAATAGGGACTTTTAGACGTTCGTTTTTCGAGATACAACCTTTCCACCGCGTTCATTTTAAATTATTCTGAAGAACGTGTTACAAGTATTTAAAATGTGTCTCCATGTTTCCTCCCGAAGTTATTATTTCATCGTCTAGAAAAATAAAATCTGGTGTTTACCGCTAACTTTATAGTTGAAAAACGGGTTATAAAGTTTGAAAATCGTTGTACGTAAAACATATTAATGGTAAGGTACTGTTTTTATTAATCTAAAATATAATAAAAACTCGCATCCCTTGTGCGGCATGGAAATAAATAAAAAGTTAGTTATGAGCAAACAAAAATTAAAATGTGAGTATGATCAAACAAAAATTATTAGGGTTGTGTACCGCCATAACCGTAGATTACTAAACTTATCCTACGAGTGACTTAACATTCGTAAAAAATACGACTGAAATAAAAGGGGAATAAATAAGATAATCATTTTTTTTTATTTATTTTAGAAGTAATAGTAACATTTTTTGGGTTTAAGAGATCACGTAATAATGAAAAAAAAATATGCTACGCAGTTGGTTAGCATGTTTATACCATGCGCCCTACATATCATGGCTATTTGCATTTCTTGCAAAAGTTTATTGTAATTTTTCTTGACTTGTTTGGACAAAAGGCACACATTTTTCTTGAATTTGGTTCTGGAATTGTTTCCGCTTCAGGAACAGATTCAACAAGCAAGATACTTTTAATGAGCTATTTTATTTCATGCATATTAACCCTTGAATACAAAACTATCGTAAACACTAAACTTTCGTAAATTTTTCGACACTCTTGCTATAACTCAACACACAAATGACACCCGACCACAATGACAGCGCGTGTCACACCTGGACGGAACAAATTACGCTGGTACTATGAAGCGGGAGACGCGGGAAAGATGCGAACATTGTTTTCTCCGGGAATCGTCATTTTGCTGTCATAATTTTTACGATAGTTTAGTATTCTAAGATAAAATACCCGCAATAATAAATCTCTTAGAAAAATGAAACAATACAACTTTGTATAAACCACTTATATAATGTGCAAATCCGACCGGTTTCGGAACAAACGTTCCTTCGTCAGGAAAAGCTTATACTAATAACAATGTTTTATTATGGTAGGGGTGGAGCCGTTGCTAGTTAATAATGTAGATTGGGTGGGTAGGTATTAGTGTAGAGTGGGTGGGTAGGGGAACAAATCCATGATTGGGCTATATGACAATATTTTTTGTTTGTTGATAATAGATTCATTATTTTTAAGAGATTTTTTTAATTTCCAAAGCTTCTAAGTTATCTAAACGTTTTCCTTTATGATTAATATGAAGAATGTTTATCCCTGTGTTTTTTTTCAAAACTATGATTATTTTCAATGATATGGTTAGCGAACTCAGAAAAATTATTATTATTAAGACACCTTAAATGTTCTTTGATTTTTGTTCTTTGTTTTTGAAAAAAAAAAAAAATAATAAATCTCTTCCTTAAGCCCCCACTTTAACCGGAATGTGTGGGTTCACTCTAAACTCACAGATTCCGGAATAATATTAATTATTATTATTTTATTATGCCTGAGTGTTGGCTTCACCATGAATAAACCACTTTTATATTATGCATTTAGTCAGTATTTGTTCTCGTTCAAGTCAAAGATCACCGTTTTCCGCACTTGACCGACTTGATTTAAATCTAAGCCTAATACTCTAGCATCCATGTTTTACGTTTGATCCCCTGAGTAAGTGGATTTTGTTTTCGTAACCCAACTTGACCGTAAAATCACCGATGCGTGAGATTTGGATTATCACAGGTCAGCCTTACTTTTCCCAGTTCTTGATATATAAATTTAATATTCAAGTTCGTGTCAATCGGCCGGAAAACTGTTTGTAAAACAGTAGTTGACATAGCAAAGTAAATGTTGGATTGAATCCATTTGGGACCGAAAAATGCTACCTTCAAATTTACATGAATATTGGGCCGGATCTCTTGGGTATAAGGGCTTGCACAGTCGTACTGACTGAGTGTGACGGGCGGCGACAGACGGCGCGCGGCGGCGTATGTAAATTACCTTACCTCCTCACACAGCTACTGTGATAGCGCGAGCGAGCAAGATATCACACATCAAAATGTTCAACACTGTGGAAGCCTCATTATTCTACATTTAAAACAAATCTAGAAAAAGTTTATGAAATATGTCTCTTATCGCGTGCGAAATGATGAAAACTTTGGGGATAAACCTTAAATCTCTTGATCTCCGCTGAGATAAGTATCAGACTCTTAGAAATTCTCTATGAGATAATTCATAACTTTATTGGATAACCCATACTTATTTTCGTTATTTGTTTTTGGGGTGTTATGCCGTGTTGCGCTGCCTCCTTCTTTAGCCAACTTACTACAAAATATTCATTTCAGATGTCCATTAAGAGATACTCGATCTCCGGACACACTTTATATTCCGAATAGCAATACAAATTAACTGATTTATAAGAAGAAGCTGTACCACATGTGCCCAAACACCGATGTGTTTAACACGAACCTTGCAAAATTTTCAATTTCTTCTATTTTTACTTCATCACATTTCCTCTTTTACTTTTAGCAATTCAAATTTGAATAAAATCACCTCATCAAAGACAGTATTGATATCCATTAAAATTTAAATGTAAACCTTGGAAATATTCCATAATAAAACATTTTTTGTTGAAGTAAGAAGATGCCCTTTATCAGTAGAATTGATTGTATTAGTTATATTTGTATGTATTTTTCTATTATTTTTTTTTAATTAAGTATCCTCAAAATGGAACATAATATTATAAAATTACTTATTTTCCATTAAAAGCATTTGCTTGTGAATGGAAGGAGTGTTTACTTTTTATATTTGTAAAATTTATACAGTCAGGTGCTTCACATATATAGGTATAGGTAATACACAGCTAATATACGGTTAATATACAGTTAATACACAGTTAAATCATATCGCAATCGTTACCCTTTAGAAGATGTAAAATAGGTATAATTTTTAGTGTGACATTCATGTGGTGATAGGGGAAGCAGCAATGTTCCCATTGATGATTTCTCTAAAATGCTTTTTGATAGAGTTCAACAATTATTGTACTTTGTAATGAATGTTTCTGATTTCCACCGGCAGGTTATTAAAGAATTTTTTTCCTTGGTGTATAATGGTGTTGGGCAAAAGACATGTTTAGTTTGGGGCGTACAAAACATGTTTAAGTCTAGTACGATTTTCAGTTATGAATGAGTATTTATCTTTTTCTTTTATAATTTGTACGATTGAATTTTTCACAAATAAGTTTTTAAATGTTGGAACTTTGAATTCTTCGAGTATGCGTTCAGTGGGGAAGTCTGGAGATTTTTTTAGTATAATTTTTATTATGAGTTTTTGAACAATTTTTAAAAGACATTTTAATGATTGTGGTAAATTTTTAATTTGTTTTAATAAGTTCAAAATAAGCAAGATCTGAAAGGAAAGGATAAAAAAAGATAAGGTGACGTACACATATGACACACTTTTTATTAATGATGCATTGATAGAGGGAGGTAGCTCAACACGGCATAACATCCCATAAATAAATCACTATAATTAGGGCTCTCCCAAACCACCAATATTAAAATCATTTCCTTTTATTGATTTCGTTTTGGGGGAAATAGCTACCATGTGTGTGTATAAAGAGGTATTAACTTTTTATGTGAATACCGCACAGGAGACCCAACTGCTCCCGTCTGGAGCCAGTGAGACTACCGCATCCCCAAAACGGAGTATTTTTTGAGGCTCAACGTAATAGAGAGGAGGAGGAGTTGGGGAAGAGGAAAGTGGAGAAGTATCTGTCTGTTCAGATCTGGTCGGAACAAATACGGCTAAAACTATTTCAAGCAACATTTGAATTCTGCATGGCGGTCTTACACCAGGGCGATACTGAGAGTACCATCAATTCTGGATTGATATAAAAATTAATATATTTGATTATTAAAAAATATTCAACAACAGAAATTTTTATAATTCAGACCACAAATTGAAAAATTTCTTTGATTTCGCCAAGTAAAAAATAAATATTTACTTACGTGTTTTTCCGTCTTAGATTTTCCATCAAGAGAATCAAATAATTGGGTCATGCCAAGAGTTTTAATAACTGAAGGGTGTATGAGAGGAGGTACGAATATAGAGAAAGGAAGGAGTGAAAAGGGAGAGAGAGTACTAAAAAGAAATAAAAGTTTTCATTCAACTTGATCGTCCGTTTCAAGAGTTGGATTGATGGTACAAAAATTATGCGATGCTGTTTGAATGTGGACGAACAACAGCATTGTGAACCATTCCTACCCTTTATCTACCCTACCATGAAAAAAACGTAAATATTAGTTAGTTATATTTTTAGTGACCTTATCTAGATATAAAGCCAATATAGCGCTAGGCGTCCACAAAGTGGGTAGATAGCATTTACACACGAAATTAATTACAATGTATTTGAACCTTCCCGCGGTCCGAATATTCGTATAGCTAATTTAATGATTTCAGACATAATCAATAGATGGCAATGAAATGTTTGCAATGAAACCAAGTAGAAATGCCAACAGTTGTATTTATTTTTTTCTAGGCGATCATGACACCCCGTTCGTTTAATCCCGTGGAAGTTTATTTTAGGCAAATTCTGTTACCTATTTACATATCAATGTATCTATTCGTTATTGAATTTTCTGATTATTTTACGTGTTTTTAAAGTCTTGGAATAAAAAAAAAGATATAAATATATATATTTTTTACATTCACTCCACACAGGAGGCCCCGAGGAAAATAATTTCCCTCAGGGTCTATGTCATCTGGGATGCTGTGTGGAGAGTCTTTTTGAGGAGAGGAAGGAATGAACATTGGTCTTGAAGAGACCCATGATGTAGGAAGGAGGAAACACAGATGCAGGCAAATCATTCCACAGCCGAGCTGTTGAGCACAAGAACGAGTCGAAGATACGACCTGTTCTCATGTGACAAATGTCAACCGTGTACAAATGTTGGGCACGCGTTTGGCGTGTTTCCCGACTATGCACCGGCGCCGAAGGGATCAATGATGCTAGTTCCTCGAAGCAACTTCCATTGTAATACCGGTAGAACAAGAATAGCATTCCCACCCGACGCCTGTGCTCTAAAGATTGCAATCCGTCTGTTAAGATGAGAGAATCTATCAAACGGACCGCCCGTTTCTGCACAGAGTCGAGGGTATTTTTCAGGTGTTTTGGAGCTCCAAATATAAAAATGAAGTTCCGTTTCTCCTTTTTTATTTTTATTTTCGCATATTCGTCTGTTTTACTATTAAAATCCTAATGTAACATTATGTTATGATATGCTTATTTTTTATATTAATTCAGTTAGTAATAGTGATTAATAGTTAATAGTGATTCATGGCAAAGAAGTAAACATAATTTATATTATTATAACCAATAATTATCAGCCTGAAACACTCATCCACATTGAAAAATCTTCCGAGAAAAGATACATGACGCCAACGGGACTTGCCTGATTGCCGGTCAGCTGCTCTCCCAATTGAGCTATGGCGGCTTATCTTATACCCGCCAAATGATTCAATAGATACTAGTGTTTCGTTCAACAATTACTGCTTATTATATTTTTTCCACCTGAAAACAACCAACTTTATTTTTGCGAGAGAGACACTGTTAGTGTTAAATCCCTCGCTAGGTGGCGTCGTGACATTATTTATCAAGTATTTCTCCAATAAATGAAGACATAATTTGTCTCGACCTAGCGAGGGATTTAACACTAAAAGTGCCTCTCTCGCAAAAATAAAGTTGGTTGTTTTAACTAACTAACTAACTAACCATCACGCCGTTTCCCCGCAGGGGTAGGCAGAGAGGACGGACCGCCAAACAACTCGGTCTTGGCACACACTCTTTGCCTCACTCACATTCATACATCGTCTCATACATACTCTTCTATTATTCTGACTTTTGACATGGCCCGTCTCAAGTATCTGATTTACTTGATCGTGCCATGTCTTCCTCGGGCGTCCCAGACTTCTTCTACCATTCACATTTGCATCATATATTCTTTTAACACTACTTTCTTCGTTCATTCGCTCTACGTGCCCAAACCATCTGAGGGTCCCTTTCTTAATTTTGCTCATTATTGGTTGTTTTCAGGTGGAAAAATATAATAAGCAGTAATTGTTGAACGAAACACTAGTATCTATTGAATCATTTGGCGGGTATAAGATAAGCCGCCATAGCTCAATTGGGAGAGCAGCTGACCGGCAATCAGGCAAGTCCCGTTGGCGTCATGTATCTTTTCTCGGAAGATTTTTCAATATGGATGAGTGTTTCAGGCTGATAATTATTGCTTATAATAATTGTTAGCCTTTGTGCTAGACATAAAAATCTTGTCTTAAAAAAAAAACGTTAGTTTAACAATTAAAAATAATAATTTATAATTTATATTATTTAGGAATAATTTTAAGTCTGATTTTACGAATAAAAAATAATATGTGACTTGAAAAAAACGGTGAAAGGTTTTTGGTAAGCGCATTGTAAAATGTGCTGACTTAAAATAGTAGTGCACCTATATGTTATGTTAATAATAATAATAATAATAAAACATATCTGTACATCAAGTTAAACCTTGTTTTTAGTTATCTTAAGAACTGTATTACTGTGTTATAAATATCCTGTAAAAAGTAATTTTTTATATGATTTCAGTTACCCTACAGACAAATTGTAGGCTTTTCTCAATAAAATGATTTTTTTTTATAAAACATACAAACAATATATTGTGAAATAAAGGCTTTAAAGGACACCAAATTGTTTATCAGTTTTTGTATCAACATTCATACAGGTGTATGATTTCATACTTACATTCATACAGGTGTATGATTACATTCATACATTCATAAAGGTGTATGATTACATTCATACATTCATTACATTCATACATTATGATTATGTTTACATTCATACATTCATATAGGTGTATGATTTTTTTTTAATGAGCGCTGGCAAATATTCTTCTACTTTCTTCTTTCGTATGGTGGCGGGTCAGAGGGGGAAATCTAGGTCTGCGAACCAGTCTGGGGCTCAGGCGTTGCCCTGCCCATCAATCCCGCCGGGGAATGAAGAGAACGGGCATTCGTTTACCACATGTTGGTGGTCTGCACCGCACAGCATTCACACATTGCCCCATGCAGGCATCATGTGAGCACATTGGCTATGTGACCGCCTTATCCTATTGATGGTGGACCAGAGTTTGCGGGGCAATGAAAACCCAGGCTGTCTCTCAGTGGGGTCTTGTACGAGATGGGCATTTTTCACGTCGGCCGATTGCCACTCACGCCTCCACCTATCTTCTGGGGTGAGAGGTGATTGGAGAAGTCTTTCTCCTTCTGTCCAGAAGGGTTTTCGAAACTTCAAGCGGCATGCCGGGTGAGAGACGACATCGTCGTGTAAGCGTGTAGCGCGAATATAAACTAAATATACGAAAATCTCCAAGCTCAAGGCATTTTTTGTAAATGTCTTGGCGCTGTAATACCTAAACATCGCATTTCACCCATTCTATATTTTCATCGCAATCTTTTACCTGAAAGGTGAGTTCACGCCTTGACGAGAGCAGAACTTAAATGAAGCCTTTTCGGTGTTCAACATGCTTTCAATTGCTTTTGAAAACTAGAACAGGCCCGTGTGACCCACGTAGGAGAACATTGCAGGGAACATAACTGAACTATATTATATTCATTTTTAAATTTTATACAATATGTAATAACGGCTGACATAGTCGGGGGGTAAGGCTCTTGACTCCCAATCCGGGAGTCGCGGGATCGAATTCCTGGCGTGGGAAAATAAATTTGATTTGATTAATTTGTGTTATTTCAAAAAAAAAAATCAAAAAATTGATTTTTTTCTGGATAGGGATACCCTATTCACCTAGCGGTATGAAATATACTTTAAAACCTATTTTCATACCTATCAAATATATATTAAAAAAAAATCATAAAAATCGGTCAAGCTGTTTCGGAGGAGTGCGACCACAAACACCGTAACACGAGATTTTATATATAAGAATATGCCATCTCAAAGTGGTTGGTCTCAAGTAGGTATCGTTACGATACACATTAAGCGGGAGAACGGTGTGCGGAGTAATTGTAAAGTAGTCCCTTGGCCGACATTCTACTCGCCAACGGAAGCGTTCCCTTCCCCTCCGCTAGCTAAAGGGAGCACAGCGCACCTCCACCCGCACTCTCTCGAGAGAGAAGCTACACCCGGTACGGGAAGGTCACGTCGACCGCGCGCTCGCCTTGCCGCGCTCGATACGCCGAAGCAATGGCTGTCGCGACTAAACTATCGAACTCGATTTGAACTCAGTAATTACGGGTCGCAGGTGTGAGACTCTATGTTGAGTTGACACCACCGTGTAGAGTGATGGAACTGCCTACTCTGACCATGGCCTGCCTCCTGGTTTCCTGCCCCCCCCTGACGACCAGCTGTATGTCGATCTCCCCTCTGTTTATAATGTGTCCTTTACAGTTATTTACGGGTAACACTAATCGCATTTCCAGTCCCAGGGAGGATTTTGAGAGAGATTTCTTTGTTCGAAATTACCTAGCCAGGCATTGTGTTGTTTGTGTCCGGTACGTATTTTGCAAGCTGTTGTATTCGTGTTTACTAGACAATATAGCTATGTTTTATCCAGTTTCCTCTTTCATTTGATGAGATTACACGTGGGAGAGTTGGTAAATACCTTTGTACCTCTTAATTTATCTACCTAGCACCTTGAGAAGGAGAGACCTCACGCTCACCGACGATATGAGCTAGCCGCCTGCAAAGGTAAGTGAGGCCCCCTGTCGGGACCGCCACAGTATCACAGTTTGAAAATGGCCTTGTTTACATTCAAGCAAATGTAATCACAATAATAAAACAAAAATACTTGCGGAACTTAATAATATCATTATTAAATTAAATTTAAATTTATATTTTAATTTAATAATAATATTAATTTAAATTAAATAATATTAATTTTAATTTTGATTTAAAAATTATATTTCTACTATCGTGGTACGAGAACACAACAGAATGGAGTTGGCATGAAAACACTTCTTTTTCTTCTTCTTCAGCACAATTTATTTAATGCAATAAATACAATTATTACAAGAGGGTCTATTTACCCTCACTCGGGTGGTCCACGACCACACCACACTGACAAATATCGAAGTCTCTACTTCGATCTCTCTATTGTCAGTTTTTCCAATACTGAACCGTAGGTACAACTCGTACCTCCCAGCTTCAGTATAATTACACAAGTGAAGGCACACAGCGTGTACCTTCTAGCTTTACTCTACTAGCAAAACTAACGCAAAAGGCCTATCTTCCCTCTGCCAACTGAAGAAACACCTCGTGTATCTTCCAGTTCCACCGCAACAACCACACTGCTTCACTCTAACAGCAAGACTAAACTCTGTTCCAAAAATCACAATATTTAAAGAAAAACATACAATGGTGAGACAGCATATTTAAGCTGCTTCCACCACGGGATTTTAAAATCCCGCAATAAAACAATTACGCTAAAGTCAGCCCAAAAGGGCCACCCATAAAACTAAGTACATCATAAAATACTTAAATGTAGAAATGCTTGGGACTAAGATTAAATATTCCCATATCTCAAATTCTTAAACTTAACCCATAATAAAACAATAAAATTATTTTTTAAATATTGCCAAAACGGGCACACCATTAGGTACAAACTAACTTAATGTTAAGGTACTTAAAACTAAGAGATTAAGTTCATTTAGTTCGGGTCATAAAAGAGCCGCCAGCAAACCCTTTCTATTTTGGCGGCTGCTATAAATATTTATGGTTACTATTTGAACTGTACAGGTATACATAACTACTTAAAAATAAACAATTTAAGAAATTAACCCTTTGTTCCTTATCGGTAAAGGAATGTCCCATATAATATCAGGCAGAATACATTTATTTCTAAAGGTTGAGAGCTTATTTGAAAAACCCAAGGGAGAATTTTTATTTGCAAAGGTGAAAATACGTTAAACTAAATAACTGAAATAACACGAATGATACGACCAATTATTTTACTTAAAGCGAAATGGATAAATCGCATTCTGGAACGAACAAATTAATTAATAAAAATATGAAAAAATTAATATTATTAATAATTTAAATAAAATTTAAAAATGATCAAATCGAGTTCTACGAATTAAACACAAAAACAATTAATAATTCAACGAAAACAAATAATTTTGTAAAAACACCTGTTAAAATTAATATGTATTTGCAAACTTTTGTGATATAATTAATAATTCAAAGTAATTATTGTACACATATTTTAACAAATATTATTTATCTTTTATTTTCAGATGAAAATCCCGGTTCACCCTTCAGGCGTCATGTCGACGTTTGAGTTTGACTTCGACAGCCTCCCCCAGAACCTGTCCGGGCTGGACGAGAACCTGACGTGGATCCTCAACGCCTCCAGAGATGTGGAGTCCGATCTCATAGAGAAGTTCACCAGTAACAGGAACCTGGATGGACCCGCCTTCTGGATCCTGATCTTCCTGTACTCGGTGCTGATCATCTTTGGGGCTACTGGGAATAGTCTGGTTGTATTAGCTGTAAGTAGTTTTATATTAAAATATTTTGGAAGATTTATTTTAGTGAAAATGATAATTTGTGTTACTGTTGTTTAACAAGACATACTATTTTTTCAATTCGTTACTAAAACATTTTATAATGTCCCGCCAGTTGACCCGCCGACAATTATATTTACTATAAAATTATAATTTTTTTGACCATTATTTACCAATTTTAAACGTAAAATCGACTTCAAAAAATTGGTAAGAATATGAAACAAATTTACGTATGTACAGTGTCGATTTTTTATACTCATACGCTGGTAAACACAGTGTATAGATAAGTAAATTTTTCCTTGATGCATTGGAATAAAAATATATATATATTTTATTTTATTTATTTACTATAGATACATACAAAAGAAAGTACAAAACACATATTAGGAAGCTTTGCCTGTCCAACTAGGAAAGTTTCCCGTACCAGGACAGACAAATTTACAGGTTTAGTTCATATTATACATACATAATTACATAACAAAAAAAATAGAAAAAGAACCTGGTAGCATAAAGTATATTCGGATTTGCGGAATTAACCTGATAACATATAATATATTCAGATTTACAGTGTATGAGATAAGTAGGTAATAAAGTTAGTAGCATTGAAAAGTCAAAAAGTGTAAACCAAGTATTTGATAACAAGTTGGAGGAATTACAACAAGATTCACAATATAGAGAGATGAAGTTATGTGTTTAAAAGTGTGAACTTATAATATATAGTTCACTTATAAGAGAAATACATAAAAATTTACAATATTAGATATAATTTATGTATGTAATAATATATATTAAGTTGTTTTTTTTATTATTTATTTATGCGCTGTAACTAATATGTAAACAATTATGTGTAAACATGACATTATCTTTACTGATTTTAAAACATGTTTTCAGTACATTTTATATTATACGACAATACGAATATACACCGCGCTCATGTCTTGTACTACTCCTGCTAAAATACGAAAACAATAACTATGAATAATTACTAGTGCTACTTTGGTAAAGGTATAAGTAGTATATATTTGGTAAAGGTATAAGTAATTGGTGCATTATTTCGTATGTCATACAAGTTGTGGTAAGTATTGTTTATTTATATGTTTTATACTTTGTTATTCGGAGGTATACCCTCTCTGCACATCCCTTCAGGGTCACTTAGTTATATTTTGTGTAATTAGGTGAACGGTATTTTCCCTAAACCATCTGCATATTCTAAATAAGTACTGGGGTGCCAATTGTCGGCGGATCAACTGTCAGGAACCACATTTTAGTATTGATGGGTGTACATAAACAACTAGCACTATTATTGTGCATGTTATACAGGGTGTTAAGGGACGAACTTAACTTACTTTAACCAGTGATTCCTGACGTTATTTGGAGTAAATTTTGGTCTTCGAAAATTTGATCTCCGGTGACATTTATCGATTTCATTCAATCCCGTGACCTTCGGATTGTGAGTCAAGTTCTTCACTCTTCTTCCACACCGGCCGTCAAAGATTGCGATTTGTACATGGCCAGCTGTTATATACCTACTATAAACTGTATTATTCAGTTTAAAGCTAAAAATTACGTGTTAATGATTGCCTTATCTTCTCTACATATTATAAATTAAAGTCCTCCGCGTCATGTGTCTGTCTGTCTGTCTGTTCGCGATAAACTCGAAAACTATTGAACGGAATTTTCATGCAGTTTTCACAAATAGATAAAGTGTTTCGTGAGGAAGGTTAAGGTATGTAATTTGTCAAGGATTTGTGTAAATTGGTTGAAACATAACGATAATTGTTAGAAGTATACGTATTTGAGAGAAATATACCTATTTGAGAGCATCATACTTGTATTGTCTATGATATGTCTTAATCACACTTTTCTTACTGAATTAAAATAACTCGATTCCTTACACATCAATCTGTCTCTTGACGAATCACATTTAGTAAGATCAAATCCTTATAGGTACTACTGCACCTCCCACCTATATATGTTGCTTTTACTTTCCAAAATACACTCGTCAAAGAATACATTACATATTAATATTAAAATATTTTTCAGGATTAAATAACATGTGTTTACAATAATGTCCTCTGCGTGCGAACTCTATCTAAATTTCTTTAAATGGACAATATACAGTGTTAATTTCAAGCGACCTCCCAGGTAAGTAAGGTCCTGTTTTCATTAAATTTTAGGCAGCATCGCGTTCATTGGTCAAAATATTGTACACATATTTTCGTATCGGTGATCAATGAACCGATGTATGCAATTTTTAGCCATAAGTTGTTTATAATTGTTTGCCTAGCTTGTAGTTTTTTAGATTTTAGAAATGTATTATAAGTTTGTAGAGCGCCCTTGAGGTGATTTTTCACAAAAACGGCGCTATATAAATCATCCAAATATTATTATTATTATTAAGTGTCGGAAAAAGTCGAGCCGCCTGGTAGCTTTCATCGAAAACGCTGCTTAATCCTTTTGGGATATATCAAAATAATGTATGGTGGGATATTCCTCTTTTATAGATCTATAAAAAGTCCGCATCCCTAGTTTTCAAACATTTCATTACCTCATTTGGATAGGGTTTCTATCTTCACTTTTCATTGTTCTGCGTTATGCGGTGTCAAAGTTTGCAAAGACGATTTCTTATTATCTATTTACCAATTTCTGATTTTGGGGTTGAATCTTGTGTAAGATTTTTAATTGAACATATTTTAAAGGAAAATATTTAAATAGGAAGGGTACTTACCATTTTAGAACATACCTAAACATGCAAATAGAACCTTGTGCAACCAGCTAGCTAGGGCATAATGATTCATTTCGTAAGGTCATAATGCAATGTCCATGCTAGGGCCACTTTTAAATGTTTTCCATTAAAATATGATTAACCAAATTACTTTACACAAGGTTGAATTTCAAAATCAAAAATTGTTAAATAGATAACGAAAATTCGTGTTTGCAAACTTTGAAACCTTAGAACATGATGAAGTGAAGTTAGAATCCTATACAACCAACAAATCAAAGATCAACTCTCACATACAAACAAAACAGAGAGTGTAAGTGATGTTGGAACCCTTTAAAATAAACCGTGCATGATTTTAGAATTTCTTCATACAAGTATCTACAGAAATACAATAAAAATGGTTCTGAAAATTATTTTGGTTTTAGAAATGAGCAAAATAAATGGGTGTGCATTCAAGGGTCATTTTTTAAATATATGTCAGTTAGAACCTTGTCCAACTGAAGTGACGATTTAACGTCAACATTAAACACAATCCTACATAACTTTGAGATCAAACATTTTACAATATTAAAACATCTACGCCATAGGTCACCCCGAGTGGTTTGCTATGTTTAACAGGGTTTGTTTATTTTTGATTTAGCAGGGGTACTTGAGTTCATGGGGAGAGGTTTTTCTAGGTCTTAACGGTGGATGACCTGGACACACTGAACCCCAGATTCCTAACCACCCCTCAAACATTTTTCCTTCCCGGAATTCTCCTCTCCTTCTTTTCCTTAAAAAAAACCTCCACACAACATCTTCAAAGATGACACAGACCCTGAAGGAAATTATTTCCACCAGGGCCTCCTGTGTGGAACTCAATTAAAAAAATCAGAGTGTGCAATTCACACGCTGTAGAAGTGAAAACTTCAGAAAACTGAAGTCGACAAGGAGGCTACGAAGCAACATACAAATTCAATAATAATCAATTATTACAAGCAATAATTGTCAGCCTGAAACACTCATTTACATTGAAAAATCTTCCGAGAAAAGATACTTGGCGCCAACGGGACATGAACCCGTGTCCTTCCGATTGCCGGTCGAATGCTCTGACCACTGAGCTATGGGGGCTTATCAAATACCCGCCAAATAATTCAATATATATTAGTGTTTCATTCAACAATTACTGCTTGTTATATAGTTAATTAGTCCCGTTGGCGCCAAGTATCTTTTCTCGGAAGATTTTTCAATGTAAATGAGTGTTTCAGGCTGACAATTATTGCTTGTAATAATTGTTACCCTTTGTGCTATGCATAAAAATCTTGTCTAAACGTTAGTTTATAAATTAAAAAAATAACAATAATAATCAATATATATTATAAAAGAACATCCAAAAAAGCGTGCGGAACGCAAAAACGCAGAAACGAGTGCCGGTACGATCAAGAGAGTTATATGATATGGTAGATCTTTATCCCCCCTAGGGAATAAGGGTATTCGTTTTTACCTAAAGGGCTTGCATTTGAAGATATAAGGGCTGGAAATTCTAAGAAGACTCTAGAAATTTCAAAAAGAGTCTAGAAGATTCCGGAAACTTCTAGAAAATTCGATAAACCTGTAGAAAGTTCTGAAAGGAGTGGCGGAGTACGTCGCTAAGTCTAGAAGGTTCTGGATGGTTCGCAAATGATTTAGAAAATTGTGGAAGAAGAAAGCTTTAGAAACTTTCAGAAATAAGTGGCGATGTGTGTCGGTGAGTATCAATATATATTATAATAAAAGTATTCGAGAGCATTCCACAACATCCCGGAACATTCTGGAATGTTGTGAAATTTTTGGGAATAGGGAATCGAAAATATCATTGGGGAACTTCCTAGAACACTCGAATATTGTGGAATATTCTGGAACGATGTGGACCACTCGAACCTTTTGTATTTATGGGTGGGGCTACCAATTAGTAGGGTATATAAAGCAAGATCCATCGTGGGTTCGAACGTCAGTTATTATCAGTGAAGTTCAGTGAGTTAATAAAAACAAACAGTGAAGTGTGAGTGGTTAAAGTGATACGGTAACTGAATATAAATCGAAAATAAAATGTGAAAGTATGTAAAGAGAACAGAGGGTATTTCTTAAAAAAAGTTCACTGGATTTATATGTTTATAATGCCCAAACGTAAACGAGGAGTAGATCTTGCCAGTTCTAAAACTAAACGAAAAAAAAGAACAGCTAAAAAACGAAAGAGTCGAAGAGCGCGAAGCACGTTTAAGTTCCCAACAAATGAGAATGAGCACTTTGAGAAGGACGCGATCAAGTAAACAGTACATCCTAACAAATGAAGCATTCCACTACGACCCGACGA
The DNA here is from genome assembly GCA_929108145.2 of Limnephilus rhombicus. Lineage (NCBI taxonomy): Eukaryota > Metazoa > Arthropoda > Insecta > Trichoptera > Limnephilidae > Limnephilus > Limnephilus rhombicus. Next base: position 8,400,954 of record OV815293.1, read on the forward strand.
ATGAATATAACAAACACAAACACGTCGTAATCGGTAAAATGGATAATATCTGCCAATTTTGCAATGCGAAAAAATTCATTAGGGAAACACCAGGAATCTGTTGCATGAATGGAAAAATTAGATTACCACCACTGGAAGCACCTCCACAAGAATTTCTACATTATATTACCGGGGAAACTTCAGAATCAAAACACTTTCTTCAAAATATAAAAGCGTACAACGCCTGCTTCCAAATGACTTCTTTCGGTGTCACTTCAATCAACACTAATAGAGATAAAATCGAATATATTTTTTCCATCCAAGGACAAATCTATTTTGCGGGGATCATTACTACCACTACCCAACGAAGACTATAAATTTCTGCAAGTATATTTCATCGGAAATTAAGAAAGAGAAACCGATCAACGATGCAAACTTATCAGTGGATTAAGACGAAACGTAATCCAAGATATACAGAGGATCTTACACAAATACAATCAACTTATTCACCTATTCAAAACAGCTCTAGACCGGATGATTTCTGATGACTACAAAGTTATAATTTGAGCCGACAAGAGACCACCTGGAGAACACGAACGTCGATTCAATGCACCTCAGATAGACGAAGTGGCCATCGTAATTGTGGACAATGAAAACACAAGCCGTGATATAATTGTACAACGAAGAATAGAAGGACTGCAACGCATTGCAGAGACACACCGTTCATATGATGCCCTCCAATATCCTTTAATATTTCTACATGGTGAGGATGGATATCACTTTAATGTGAAATAAATCCAACCAGAAACAGGCATAGAAACAAACAAAAAAGTCACTTCCAAGGAGTTCTATTCTTACCGCTTAAAGATCCGAGATAATGAAACATACAATCACGTTCTCAACACCCGCCATTTATTCCAACAATTCCTGAGTTGTACGCTAGATATGTACGCAAAAATAGAAGCGGAACGGATACTTTACATAAGACTGAATCAAAAGAAACTACGCACGGAAGAATACATCCACCTTCGAGACACGATAATAAATGAAGGAAACATTGACGACATTGGAACAATGGTAATCTTACCCTCATCTTACATAGGAAGTCCGAGACACTTGAACGAATACACTCAAGATGCCATGACTTACGTAAAAAAATATGGACGACTCGACCTCTTCATAACTTTCACATGCAACTCATCGTGGCCAGAAATCAAAGAACAACTAAGATATGGACAAGCCCCCATGGATCGGCACGACATAATAGCCCGAGTTTTTCGACAAAAAAAAAGAAATTTATTGAAGTCATCACAAAATACTACATTTTTGAAACCGTTAGATGCTGGATGTACACAATCGAATGGCAAAAACGAGGACTGCCTCACTCACACAATCTCATATGGATATCGACAAAATCATCCAAGCTGAATTTCCCAATTCAAAAGAAGATCCAGAATTGTACGACATAGTTGTGAAAAACATAATTCACGGACCATGCGGGCTGTTAAACCCCAATTCACCATGTATGAGTGATAAAAAATGTACAAAAAAATACCCAAAACCATACTTGGACGACACCCAAACCGGAGATGATGGGTATCCCAAATATAGAAGACGATCACCCAAAAATGGTGGCTTCACTGCAAAAATACGAGTACGAGGCAGAGACGAACTTGAAATAGGTACTCAATGGGTAGTACCATATAACCCACTACTTTCCAAAATGTTCCAAGCACACATAAACGTAGAATACTGCAATTCAGTAAAATCCATTAAATATGTCTGTAAGTATGTGAACAAAGGCACTGACATGGCAGTATTTCAAATAGCAAAAGATAACGAACAACAAAACAGAAACGACGAGATCCCCATGTAGCAAATGGGAAGATACATCAACAGTAACGAAGCAGCATGGCGGATTTTCGGTTTTCCCATACACGAACACGAACCAACTGTGCAACATCTAGCAGTACATTTGGAAAATGGACAGCGAGTTTACTTCACAAAGGACACCGCCAGTAAAATTGCACGCGAACCACTAAGAACACAACATTAACCGCTTTTTTCCAACTGTGTCAAACGGATCTATTCGCTAAAACATTACTGTATGTCGATGTCCCTACCTATTATACGTGGAACACAACAAGAAAAATCTTTCAATGACGAAAACGAGGAATTCCAGTAGAGGATCATACAGGAATCATGAAAACTAACGCACTAGGACGATTATACACCATACATCCGAACAACGCTGAATTTTTCTATCTCCGGATGTTGCTACACCAAATACGGGGACCAACAAGTTTCACAGATTTCAAGACTAATAACGGTTACCAATGCCAGACGTTCAGAGAAGCATGTCAACGTTTAGGACTACTAGAAAACGACAACCACTGGGAATTAACAATACAAGAAGTCTCACTCACAGCCTCAGCTGAACAAATCAGAGACTTATTCGCCATAATTCTAACAACGTGTAACCCATCAAATGCAAAACAGCTATGGGATTCCTTCAAAGAGAGTATGAGTGATGACATACTGTACCAAATCCAACAAGTTCATCCAGAATTGGCCATCGAATTCAACGACGACATCTTTAATGAAGCACTCATTCGCCTAGAATATAAATGTTTAGCAATAAAAAACCAGACCTTAGTACAACTTGGGATGCCAGCACCACGACAAGATGCTTTCAGTGTACTAAACTTCGATATTACAAAGGAAAAAAGCTACAAAATCAACGAACTACTTCAATACATTGCTCACAACAAACCACTCCTCAATGACAATCAAAAAAAAATTACAATATTATCATGGACCGGATCAAAAACACTGGCGGAATTATTTACTTAGACGCACCGGGCGGCACTGGGAAAACGTTTCTAATAAATCTATTGCTGGCAGAAATACGTGCTAAACAACACATCGTACTTGCACTGGCATCATCCGGCATCGCCGCCACACTTATGGAAGGAGGACGAACTGCCCATTCCGCTCTACAACTACCGTTGAATATAGCTGAAGAACAATTCCCGGTATGTAAAATCTCAAGAGCATCTGGACGGGGTGAACTTCTAAAACAAGCTAAAATTATCTTCTGGGACGAAAGCACAATGGCACATAAAAAATCACTCGAAGCCGTAGACAGAAAATTACAAGACTTGCGAGAAAATTATGAAGTGATTGGAGGAGCTCTACTCAAACTCTCAGGATATTTTCGACAAACACTTCCATTTATCCCCAAGTCAACACCAGCAGACGAAATCAATGCATGCTTAAAAAAATCACATCTTTGGCCACACGTACAAATACTGCGACTAACAAAAAATATGAGAGTTGAACTATTGAAAGACGAAACTACAGCACATTTTGATCAAAAATTTTTACAAATAGGCGAAGGCACATATCCTACTGGCCAGACGACCGGCCTAATTGAACTCAAAAGTGATTTCTGCAACATAGAAACTACTGAAGACGAGCTCTTCGACCAAATTTATCCAAACATTGTTCATAACTATACCAATCCGGAGTGACTATTTCAAAGGGCAATTTTGGTAACTAAAAATAGTATTGTCGACGATATCAATTTTAATATTCAAAATAAAATTCCCGATGAAGAGAGAATATACAAATCGATCAACACGATGGTAAACGTTGAAGAAAGTGTCAATTTTCCTACAGAATTTTTAAACTCTTTGCAAGTACCAGGAATGCCGTTACACTGCCTTCGACTGAAAATTGGATCTCCGATCATACTACTCAGAAATCTCAACTCACCAAAACTATGTAATGGAACGAGGATGGTCGTCAAACAGCTATCGAATAACATCATCGAAGCCGAACTTATGACTGGAAAGGACAAAGGACACACAGTATTTATCCCCAGAATATCACTGATCTCTACTGAACTGCCATTCCAATTTTTTTTTTTTTTTTTAATTGTACAACAGATTTTTATCCAATTACTGTACAATTTTCTCATTTTAACAGTCTTAACACCTAGGAAGATGATTAATATACAAATAAATCTTAAGGCTATCTAAAGAAGAGTTATATATATCTAGTGTTTCCGATATTTCGTTCAACAGCACCATTCCTCTTGTCATGCTATGCTGTGCTAGAACATCTGTTCTGCCGTATGGTATTTTGAACAAGTCGTGTCGACGACTACGGCTGAAATTTTCAGGCACGTATAAGCCATAACATTCCAAGAGGAATGGGCTGTCAATACGATTATGGATTATGTTAAAACTAAGAATTGCAAGATTTGCATAACGTCTAGTTTCCAAGCTAAATCTATTTGTTGCCTCAAGTAATTCCATATGGTGCATGAATCTCGGGTACGTTCCATTCATCCGCATATAGACATACCTAAGGAATTTTTTCTGAACTTGTTCTAGCATATTAATATATTTCGCTTGGTGCGGAGTCCACACAACACTGGCATACTCCAGCTTACTTCTTATGACTCCATCAAACATGGCTATCATTGCATCTGGGTCATCAAATTGCTTACATATTCTGATGATGAAACCCAGGAGTTTGTAGCATGCTGGAGTGAGCCGTGATATATGATCCGAGAATGTCAGTTTGGGATCAAAGACGATACCGAGATCTTTAAAGCTATTGACTCGGCATAATGTTTTCCCTTTAATGTTGTATTAAAAAACTATGGGCTTCTGGGAGCGGGTATATGTCATGGTTACACATTTTTTTATATTGAATTCTAATTTGTTTTTTACTGACCATTCTGCAATAGCATCAAGGTCAGATTGCATTTTTAAGCAGTCATAGTAACAGATTATTTCCATCAAAAGTTTGAGGTCATCTGCAAATAGAAGACATTTGCAATATTTTACACAAACCTGGATGTCATCTATAAGTATAAGGAACAGCAAAGGACCAAGGTTTGAACCTTGGGGAATACCTGATAACGCCGGGAATTGTTTAGATTCATGTCCATTTATTATTACATATTGACTTCTAGCTTTTAAATAGGACGCGAAGAATATAAGTGTTTGTTGTATCCCAGCTAGAGTGTGTGAGAGCATTCCACAACATTCCAGAATATCCCGAAACATTCTGGAATATTATGGAATGTTCGGGAATAGGAAATCAGGAACATCATTGTGGGACATTCCAGTACACTTTCGAATGTTGTCCTGAGCGAAGCCGGGTACCCCAGCTAGTAATAACATAATATTTATTTAGCGCAGTTTTATGTTATTTCACTTCAGTAAGGAACTCCAGTCAATTTTTAATTTTTTTTTAATGAATAATGACCTTCTGTAATAACTGCATATTTATTTTCATTTTTAGAGTTAGTTTTAATAGTTAAAATAATTGTCAAAGTTTTAATTTTTCAAGATCCTCCGAAAACCACCGTATGTGTATGGTGAATCGTGTGACGTCATCACTCACTAAAAGTTTGTTTTATTTTCAACAGGTGTTGTCATTTTGTATGACAGTTTTAAGGAAGAATGTATGAAACTATTCAATAAGTAAAAACATTATTTAGGTGGAATTATGTATTTATTATATTATATTTTTCAATATTACGGGAGAGTGGTATAAATATTATTTTTAAATAATATTTTTTTTAGCTTTACGAATCAAAAAATCGAAAAACGAAGCATCGGTAAGCAACTGGTAAGATGCGGTGCCAGATCAGATGTTAGATGTCCGCCATTTTGGAATTCGGAGTTCGTGGTCGAGGAAGCAGCATTACGATTTTTTTGTAGAGTTTAAAGTTTTTGAACATTTTAAATAACAGAGATAAACTAATAGAGTTACCTTTATTCTTGATACTGAATTATTTAGACCTAAATAATGTTTCAATAAGCACAACAACTAAATCTCCACAAACAGTGTGTAAATAAATGAATAACATGAAATGTTTTTAATAGCGTTGGCTTGTGTCATACATTTCAATACGACTGGAAAATTATGGTGAGCAGTGACGTCAGCACTTAACATTCAATAATACCAACTTGACAGCGTGTTTTAATGACGTGATTAAAAATGAACTTTTTATTAATTTTTTAAAACTCTATGTTTAATATTATTTAATAAAACTTATATACCTATTCAGAATCAGCATTTATTTGTCTATCCGAACATATTTTTTAAAGCCATAATATTTTTACTGGAGTTCCTTTTTGCGCTTATCTATAATAAACATAAAAGTAATTCTACAGTGTTCCTTACGAATGCTTACAAAATATTGACTAAATAATATGAAACAAAGAATATATTATAGTTTATACAAAGCAATGCCAAGAGAACAAAATTAACAATAACACTGATGTTTCGGCACAGGTGTGGCACAGACAAGGAATAAACCAAATCTCAACCAATAGGAGCCTTGAAAAGTGAGCTCATAATAAAAGCGGCCAATGCGGTAAGGTTTCATTCTAACTCATTCGCTCGCAGGCTAAATCCTGTTGATGTGTGTGTTTGTCTCTTTTTAGTATCATTTCTGTTTCATCGTGTTTCAAATCACAATTGTGCAAACGAATTCTCACTTTAAAAAAATGTATATATTACTTTCCGTAGGTATGATAAAATTTCTCATAAGATTGTGTTATTCTGTGTGGCATCTGCGGGTAATTATGTAAGGTGGTTGTATCTGGAGTTCAGGCACGAAATATCCCTGCGGAACCTCCTCGGTAATTGCAAAAGTGTGGGCTTTCGTAATTGGATATGTGCTCGTCTGGGAGTGAAAATAGACCCGATAACAGAAATGTCACCATCTCATAGTTTAGGAAACTCAACATTTATATTTTTTATCACAATAATCCAAGAAATGTTACGATTACCCAAAAAAATACACCAATAAGTGGATGGCTATTCGAAATTGGGAAAAAAACAAAAAAAGTTTTTTTTTTGTCAATAAAATTGCTAGAAGCTCTCTCAAATAAGGTATAGCTATTAAAATAATAGTAACTTGAATGGAGTATTTTCCATATTGATCAATTGACGGCCTTCGTGGTCTAGAGGTAAGGCTCTTAACTAACAATCCGAAGGTCGCGGGATCGAATCCCGGCGTGCGCAAATATATTGTATTTGAATCATTTATGTTACAATTAATTAATTAAACGTAATATTTAGCATATTTTCGGCACTTTCCAGTGTGGAAGATACTTTCAGTATCGCCCTGGTGTAAGACCACCATTCAGAATTGAAACTTTGTTTGAAATGGCTTTAGCCATGTTTGGTTACCAGATCTGAATAGCGAAGTACTTCCCCACCTTCCTCTTTCCAATCTCCTTCCTCTCCTCACTACTAGTACCTTTAGCCTAATAACATACCCCAACTGGGGATGCCGTAGTCCAGACGGGAGCATCTGGGACACTTTTTAGTTTTTCTCCGTAAAAAAATGACTTTTTTTATTTGAATTTCTGACAAGAGTCCCAACTGCTACCACGTGGAGCCAATGAGACTGTGGCTTCCCCAATTGGGGTTATTTTTGGATGCTGAAGGAAGTGGGGAGGGGAAGGATTTGACAAAGAGGAAGGTAGGGAAGTATCTTATTATTCAGATCTGGTCACCAAACATGGCTAAAGCCATTTAAAGCAACATTTCAATTCTGAATAGTGGTCCTACACCAAGACTAACTTAAGAGTATCTTCCACTATGACTAAACTTGTCCTTGCAAAGTTGTTAGAGTTTAGTCAAGGTCGTCAGTTATTGCTTAATTAAAATTACTTACATTTAGTATTTACACCAATTACGTGAAATTTTGTAAATGTTTTCGACAAAATTATCCCGCTTTTTACTCATGGTTCATTACTTTAATTTGTTAAATGGGACTTGAAAAAGGTAAAACCCCGAGGATGAGCCTTAATAATTAGAGTACCAATTAGCATCTCAATTAACTTGTATCCACTTTGTCGTATTGGCTGGATGATTAACAGCGTTTTGAATGTTCCTACGAAGGGTAAATAATATTATTTTTTAATTGTAATGAATTAATACTAACATACTTCCCTTTTTTACCTTTGTTGTTTATAAAGCTTGTAGATTTAGGATTGAGGTGTATTATTATTATGTGCGGTTGTCCACGACAGGTATTTACATTTTGTAAGTTACTTGAAGTGTTACATTAATTAAAAATAGTTTTATCCAAATCTTCTTCTTCTTCTTCTTCTTGTGGCCTGTCCGTTCAACGGACGTTTCCTATGCGGACTTTGTTTACTGCGGCCCGGAACAGCTCTACGGTAGACTGGCCAAACCACTGTCTCAGGTTTTTCCGCCATGAGGTTCTTCGTCTTCCAGCGCCATTATCAGATGTAGGATCTCATACTTCTCTGGATGTATCATCACATGTCCAAGATATTGAAGTTTTCGGATTTTTATAGTTTTAATTGCCCCGTCTTCCGGCGATCTCTCCCTGCATTATCAGATGTAGGATCTCATACTTCTCTGGATGTATCATCACATGTCCAAGATATTGAAGTTTTCGGATTTTTATAGTTTTAATTACTTACTTTTCTTAATTCATCCGAACCATAACATCTTCTACCAAATAACTTTCGTAATTAATAAAATGGCAAAAGCATTGAAGGGTGAAATAATTTTATCAAATAATTAAAATACTATTAACGCGCAAAATTAGACCTTCGTTAACTTTTATCACTTGAGTGTTTTGGTACAATGAAAACTCCAAAATTACTTCCCTAAAAGAGGATCCCGCTAATTATTTACAGTTTGCACACTGTTTATACAATGGACACAAATTACGTAATAACTCCGTTTAAACAACTATATACATAACAATACCAACATTTTTCAATAAAAATGTTATCTTCATCAGGACAGGATGTTATTTTTATTTAAAAAAAAAAATCTTATCATTTAAGTATTTTTAATTTATAACACACTTGCACCATCTATCGGTCCGGTTAGTAACCAATTTAAAAGAAAATAAATAAATAAAATTTGCTTGACTGAGGATTGAACATTCCTCCCAAGGGACTGACTCTTAAACTGCTGTGAACTTTTAAAATGTCTTTTAAAACTCAAACTCAATATCGCCAACAACTGAGCCAAATCCCAAATGGATAGTAACGACATTTATTTAGTTTATTAACTGCTGTAAATTTTTCAACATAATGGGGTATTTCCACGTGTTTTTTTATTGCTTAAAAAAATTAAGCAAAAAATTACGATGATTACAGCATTTTTATTTTATTTTTATGTTTACGAATAAATTTTCTACAGCGAGTTAAAGTTTCCCATTTTGGAATTACCGCTAAAACGATATTTCGGGGCGTGGCTATCGTGTGACGTCATGAGTGAGGACGCTCACTGACAGTGTTTATTTATGCTAGTTCAGCTTATGACGACACTTGTGACGTCACAAACCCATTCCCCAACCATGGGCCGTTTTGATTTGGTAAGTTTTAGATCGTTTTTAAAATCAATAATATTGAATGAAAACATAAAAATCAAACATTTTTAGTAGGATTATCAAAATCAGAAAAATAAACTTTAAATATTCTGTACATTTTCCACAAAATTCCTCGTTTGTGGAAATACCCCATTGGACCAATAAACACTGCGCACCGAAGTTTCTGTTTGCTGTACCGAAAAAACTTTGAAATCTGCATTTAAAACCAGCACATAATAATGTACACAGAAAATAAACTATATCGGAGGTGATTCCTTGGGTTACATTTAGTGAACAATCCTTAGATTTGTTTATAATTCTTTAAGTTTTTAAATAATCATAAATATTTTCGAGTAAGTTTGCAATTTGGGAGGCGAGAATGGGTACCGCCGCCCCGGGAACCTTTATTGGATAACCAACACCTCTGCCATAGGTCACCCCAAGTGGTTCGCTACGTTTGGTGATTGGGTGAGGTTTGTCTAGGTCTTGGAGGCGGATGACCAGGACATACTGAACCCCAGATTCCTACCCACCCCTTAAACCCTTTTCCTTCCCAGAACTCTCCTCTCCTTCCTTTCCTTAAAAAAACCCTCCACACAGCATCCCCAAAGATGACACAGGCCCTGAGGGAAATTATTTTCCTCAGGGCCTCCTGTGTGAAGCTCATGTAAAAAAAAAAAAAAACTATTTATACCTACATCCAAAAATGCTGAATGGCGTGATGATAAAACTATTAAAATAATGTACTTTTTGTAATTATTTTTTGATTATAAGTATTTATCATTTTTCAATAATGTCTAAGTTAAATAAAAATGTAAAAAAAAACTGAAATATTAGTTTGTAAGTGCGCAAATAAATACACAAACGGACCAATTTTCGTCAAGAAACACATGTAGGTATATATTTTTTTATAATTTTATTTAAACTAAAATTGAAATTCTAAAACATGAGATACCTAAATAATGCATTGATTTATTTTACTGCATGATTATATGATTTGCAATGGGTGTGGTATAATACAAAATCTTTTTTTTTAATTTAACAAATCTGCCAACGACCTTATTATACTAAATTTATTTATTTATTTTATTTATTTATTATAGATACAAAAGTACAAATTACAATTAGGAAGCTTTGCCTGTCCAACTAGGAAAGTTTCCCGTTCCAGGATAGGCAAATTGACATGTTTAGTTCATATTATACCTGAAATGTACATAAATTACATAACAAAAAACAAAACCAAAAAAAAAAAAAAAAAAACAGAAAATTTCATTTTTTTCTGAAGCTAAGGTGTGTAATAAAGAAAATGTATATAAAATATATAAATATAAGTATACATACATTTTTTTGTGACAAAGTAGAACAGGTAATCTGGTAGCATATATTATAATCGGATTTACCGAATTAACCTGGTAACATATGTATAATACATTCAGATTTACAAGATGGAGGAATTACAAGAACAAGATGGAGGAATTACAAAAGATTTCCAAATAAAGAAATGAAATTATGTTAAGCTATGTGTTTAGGAGTTTGAACTCTTAATACATAGTACACTTATAGGAGAAACTATATTAAAATTTACAATAATAGATATAATAACGAACGTAATAATCTATATGATTTTATTTTTTTAGCGATGTAACTACTTACAATGATTTTTGTAATTGCAAATTATTTTAACTGATTTAAAACATGTTTTAAGAATAGTATTATATTATTAGTACGACAGTATGAATATACACTCTCTTGAACTACTCCTGCTAAAATATAAAAACAATAACTATAAATGTAGATAGAAATATAAACTATGAATAATAATAAAATAGTACCAAATTTAGTGCTACTTTGGTGAAATTGGTGCATTACTTCGTACGCCATACATGTTGTGTTATGTAGGTATTATTTATTTATCATAAATCATTAGCATTGTAAGGTACCAAGTTTCACACAGAGTTAGCGACGTGCATGTCAACGCTTTACAGCGGTGATATACCTACACCAACACGGAGCAGACAGGCTTCAGGGGCGCATAACCATCAATCCCATGTATAAAAAACATCAGAAAGGATGTCGAAACATTGAACTCAATGAAGTGTGGTAGGAATTTTGGTCTAGTGATCAGGAAAGTTGAGTGATTTTGTTTACCAGTTATACAGCATACGTTCACTTTCGACTCTCCCTAAGTTCAGAATCCAATCATTGACTAATTTACGAAGGACGCTTGCACTTTTCAATTTCCAAGAACCGGGTATAAGGTTGAACATTTTTGGACCTAGGTAAGAATATTGTCTTTGAGCAAGGGATGTCATAGTAGCAAGTGGAACTATTGGATTCCTCCCTGCATGTCGGGTGTTGTGATAATGTTCTACGGAGGGGAAGAGGTGACGATATTTGTGTGTGTATAATATAACTTTTCTTATAAATAGTTGCCTCACATCCAGAACTCCTATCTCTTTGAATAAATCATTGCTGGGGTATCTAAATGTTTTTTTAATATGACCCTTAGTAGTGATTTCTGTGCTTTGGCTAAGGGGTCCAGTATTGATTTGGTACATCCTCCCCATCCTAAAGATGCATATTCAAGTAATGAGTTGCACATGGCATAGTACATTAGTTTTAGATCTTTTGCGCATAGAATATTTCTAATAGCCATGAAAAGATGCGTGAGTTTTCTGACCTTTGTGGAGATTGAATCGATATGTTCATTCCATCTCAGATTCTTGTCTACGATAATTCCTAGATATTTTATGCTATCCACATATTCTAAGGTATTGCAATTGCAAGTGTTTGGGTCATTGCAATGGTGTATAATAATATTTTGAGTTTCTTTTGGTTGTCCCGCTTGAGTTGCACTGAAGCGAATGAATTTAGTTTTGTCAGTGTTGAGAGTGAGAAGATTATTATCTATATATATATAACCTTATTGTACTAAAAATAAACATTTTTTCTCGAAATTTAAAACATGCAATTGCTAGATAAAAGAACAATCTTTTTGTGGAAAAGAGTCAATATTTTTTGTGGAAAAGAGTCAATACGTCTAAAATCTGATATAAATATGACATATTTCTGGTTTTCTCTGGTAATACCCTCTTAAGTGACGATACGCTTGTAAAATTTAGCGTAAAATTTGACGGTACGCTTAAGAGCTGGTACAGACATTCACCATTACCTCAAAAACCGTTGCCTAAAACCAAGGTTACGGAAATATTGATTTCATATTTTAACATTTTTATGTATACGACTAATGTTTACTTTTGTTGTCAACAGGTGGCCAGAAAGCAAGCTATGCGCACAGCCCGCAACATGTTCATTGTCAACCTCGCCGTATCCGACCTTCTTCTATGTCTCGTGACCACCCCTCTTACCCTCATGGAGATACTCAGCAAACACTGGCCGCTGGGAAGGCAAGCCCTCATCTGCAAGCTCATTGGCACACTGCAAGCTACCTCTATCTTCGTGTCGACCATCTCGATTACAGCAATCGCGCTGGATAGATATCAGGTAAAACTACCTTATTGATGTTTATATTGTAAAATACGTTTCTCATGGAGATTTTCGGTAAGCTTTGGCCATTGGGGAGGCAAGCCCTCGTCCGCAAGCTCATTGGCACACTACAAGCTTTGATAGATATCAGGTAAAACTAGGTATCCGTGCAATTTGTAAGACGGGTATGGTTACCGCCGCCCCGAGAACCATTCATTGGATAATCAACATCTCTGCCGCCACCCCAAGTGGTCGTTACTTTTGGTAACTTAATTAAGTCACCGCAGACATTTCTACCAATTTATTTCAAACCTCCCTTACACATTTTAAGCTCTTAAAAAATATATGTTATTTTTGAAAATAATGTCTAGACATTCGTCTTGCCGAAACGTAAATTATATAAAATTCCCTCGATAGAAAAAATCGCAAAGTATGCTCCAAAAATAATTATAAACACGTTTGTTTCAGTTATTTTACAAGTTATATTTATGTAAGAATTAATTCACAGTGTTTCTTTAATGCTGTTTAAGACAACCGTGTTTAAGACGAGTCGTGTTTTATTAAACATTTTCACAATTTTCGCATCGATTTCATCGCTTTAAATATTAGCGTGCTCCTCTAACATTCGTAATTACATATCTCTCCATCTTCTTCCTTTTGTGCGCGGTTGCGGGGCCTTAAAGCGCATCCACGCTCATAAAGAAGAAGATAGAGAGATATGTAATTACGAATGTTAGAGGAGCGCGCTTATATTTAAAGCGATAAAATCGATGCGAAAATTGTGAAAATATTTAATAAAATTTAAAACTTGACATCACTTAAAAAAATTTATTATTATTTTTAATTATAAATTAAATTAAAAATAAAACAAAAACCTTGTGCAAGGCATCTTAAGTATCATTTAAAGAAACACTGTGATTTTTTTCACAACCATAACTTGTAAAATAACTGAAACGAACGCCTTTATAATAATTTTTGGAGCATACTTTGCGATTTTTTTCTATCAAAGAATTTCATACAATTTGCGTTTCGGCGTGAAACGCGTCTAGATAAATTATCTTTAAAAATAACATATATTTTTTAAGAGGTTAAAAACTTCAAATTTTTAAGGGGGATATGTAAGAAATCGGTGGAAATTCGGGTAGCGGTGGCTTAAGAGTTACTTTTATCAAGGTTGTGAATGCATCTGCCTCTCTAGCCGAACTCTCTCGACCCCAACCCCTTGCGTACTGGATTCATTGAACGCTAGACTTTTACGCACCCTTTATGCCCTTTTCCTTCCCAGAACTTCCTCTCCTTCCTTTTCTTAAAAAGGCCCTCCACACAGCATCCCCAAAGACGGCACAGGAACTGAAGAATTTAACAAATATATTATAAAATAACACAGATATTTTTTTAGTCGCAAGAGAAATTAACAAATTTTTTATTGTCATGATATTACCACGACTTGTTATTATTTCATTTTAAAAACTATCTCAGATTCGGTTGTTAACACATATATTTTTATTTTTACCATCAGAATTGAATATAACATGCAATAAACCACTCAATGCTATCGGATGACCAATAAGTAACAAAAAGTATAATTATTGTAAGAAATAAATACATATTTCAAAAGGATGCTTTCCTTTTTTAATACATTCGCCAAATGCGATGAAACTTTGGGGATTTGATGTACTCATGCCCTGGATGGTTTCTATATATATTATAATAGTGAGCTCTGGCGTTATGAAGTTATTTTTTGTTGTTGTGTTGTTGTGCCCACGTCCACGAAGGTTTCTATGTACACTGGTGAGCTCTGGCGTTACGAAATTTGCTCACAGAACACATAAATAAAATAACTAGCTTACCTTCCCTACCTTCCCTACCTTACCACCACATAATAAATTGTTTCCTTCTTTTCTATTTGTATTTCACCGTTTTTATTTTTTATATATCTTTAATAATAAATTTATTTATTTATTTATACAGGGTGTTAAGGGACGTACTTGACTTACTTTAACCAGTGATTCCTGACATTATTTGGAGTAAAAAATGTAAATAAAATTTTGGTCTCCGGTGACCTTTTTAGGTTTTTTTTTTTTTTTTTCTATAAAAACATAAAAAAATGGTAGTTGTTAAACAGTTGGAGGCGGAGTAAGGGGTTCGTCGGACACCCAGCTGAGTGACCAATGATGACATGCGGAAGAAAATTTTTTTCGTTTGATTTTGAAGAAAAAATTTTTGAAAAAAAAAAAAAAGTCGTCGAAAAAAGTCACCGGAGACCAAAATTTCATGTACATTTTTTACTCCAAATAATGTCAGGAATCACTGGTTAAAGTAAGTCAAGTACGTCCCTTAACATCCTGTATATTTGTTGTAAGAATAGTGTTCATTGTTTAGTTTTTGTGTTATTTCATCTGTCATGGTAGGGATGACGGATGTTTTATGGCGGGTGAAATTTGCAGATTGGTAATTATACATTTGTAATGGTTGATAAATTAATTAATAATTATTAAATTAAATCGCAAAATAATAAATATTATTGTAAAGTTTCATTAAAATACATTCAGTAGTTTTTGCATGAAAGAGTAACAAACAAACATACATCCATACAAACTTTAGCGTTTATAACATTAAAAGTAAGATAATAAGACCTGGTAAAGCTTGAGAAAAGCGAATCCTGTTTGACTGTCATTTGTAAATTCAAATAAGTTGTGTATTACAAAGCATGCTTTTTCATTTAAAATAAAATAATAAGATAACCTAAAATACAATACGTATCAGCTTATTCTATATTCTGTGAATCATGTTCGCCGAATTAACATTATTCAAGATTCAAGCTTCTTAATGTCGGTTATTTATATTTAAATCTGCACGTGTTAAAACAAAGCCTTTCATATCTACATGAAAGATATTTCACCCGTCTTGGGGGAGTTCAGGTAAAATACTTGACGACTTGGCAACACATTTTCTATCTAAATCTGCCGAGCGATTCTATATCTTTTGTGAGATCGTTATAAGATAACAGACGTGATCTTCTGTCAGATTTGTGTGATTTATTTGCTTTTTCTATGTACAAGTACATTAAATGAATAAATAATTTATTTATTTATTTATTTCCAACAGTATACATATACCATAAGAACTGATTACCTACATGTCACAAAATCAAAAATAATAATAAAGAAATAAAAAAAAATTTGTTTAACGCATAATTGTGGCATTTGAATGAGAAATGGCACCAGAGAGACAATTACATACAAAAATCTATAGTACAAATATAATTAATATTGACTGAAAAGATTTGACTGCATAGCCCTCCTGTACCTACCTTCCGTGCAGTTAGATAGATCTGCCACATCTGCATATCTATTACTAACATCATGTAACCTAGGTACAAGGGAGTGTTTGGTGTACTCAGTCCTATTATTGTTATATTAAAACAGGATTTTAGATCGAGTGGTTCTCATGGGAATATGAAATTCAACGAGCTTATTTATAGTAGGACTGTCTATGCTACCATTTACAATTTTGAACATAAATATTAAGTCTTAATAAATTTAATTCTTTCTTTTTAATCATAATCATGCACACTTGCAGGAATTCGTGTTTAACACTATCTAAACTAAAATATGTGACAGTAAATGTGTAAAAATCACACAATCTGATAGTAGATCACGTCCGTTATCTCGATAACGATTCCACAAACGAAAAAAATCGCTATGCTGAATATTTAAGGGGAACTGA
The DNA here is from genome assembly GCA_929108145.2 of Limnephilus rhombicus. Classification (NCBI taxonomy): domain Eukaryota; kingdom Metazoa; phylum Arthropoda; class Insecta; order Trichoptera; family Limnephilidae; genus Limnephilus; species Limnephilus rhombicus. Next base: position 8,417,539 of record OV815293.1, read on the forward strand.
TGCGCCGTCCATTTCGGCCAGTTCATACAAATCTTAATTTTGAATTTTAGGCAAAAATACCTATGAAATCTCAAAAATAATTTTTGAAATCAATTATATCAAATATCTATTAAAAATACTAGCTGTTTTATTTGTTTGTGTTTTTAATTATAAAATTCAGGCCATTGCAGATTTAAATATTTCATCATTTTAGATTCTAGATCTATATTAGGCCATTATTTGTCAGTAAATGATGAACGTTAAAAATATGTATTTTACTACATCAACCGTTAAAATATAATAGAAGATGAGTAAAATTTATTAAAAAAATACGCATTGATGAGTGTACATTTCATTTACAAATGACCTATTTACAACAAATTTGTCGTAAATAAATTATAATTACTATAAAAAACGTATTTTTTACGATTTTTGATTTGATATTAGTTAGCACATTAGATTAGGCAATATATATTTTTTAATCATTATTATTAACACCCAATAAAATTCTAAAGTTAACACCAAATAAAATTCTAAAGACCTAACGTCATTTTCGTTTCATATCTCAACCAATACGAGCCTTGAAAAGTGTGATAACCGTGGCCGGTTATATACATTACTCTGGACTCCTTGTGGTGGATCTAGATTCCTCTTGATGGTGATCTCAGTGGGATGGTAATAATAAGAAGTGGGTAGACTATTACTGTTTATTCCGAGGTCGTACAGAGGTGCGTCGTAGGAAGCCTAAATGCTAAAGGACGAGTAGACAACATTCACGCCTTTTATACGTTCCGCATGCTGTCTCACTCATACACGCATGTCTCTTTCATACTGCAAGACATGCGTTCACTACAAAAAGTTACATCATAATCAAAGCGGCCAATGATCGCAGTTTCATACTTCGCAGAGGCAGTAACGCATCATTTCCATTTCATCCAAATCCCAAATCACAGCGGGGCTAAAGAAGTTTCACTTAAAAAAAGTAGCGCATATCCGTACTAGATATTTAATAATTTTTTATTTAAAAAAAAAATTATTCAGTTTGGTTCAATATTTTGGCCTCAAATGTATAAAACTACTCGTTCATCGACAAATTTACAAAACTTTCTCTACCTATCTTATTAATGTAATTAAATGTAATGTCTTAGTAAAATCATTGTAATATGTATTATAAACCATCATAACTAGTTATATTTAAAAAAAAATATTTAACTTTCATATCTAAAATATTAAAATCCTAATTAGACAGTTGCGAACTCCTGCAACTTGCACAGGTTCAGGAGGAACCATCGATACAGCGGTTTGGCACTATGGGAAACCAATAGATTATACTTTGGTGTTATTGGACATGGTTAATGTTGCAATTTTGTAAGCCTCTGATCACCTGACTTTTAAATTTTTGTTGTTTGTGTTTTTGTATCATGTTTGTATTTTTGTATCATGTTTGTATTTTTGTATCATGTTTGTATTTTTGTATCATGTTTGTATTTTTGTATCATGTTTGTGTTTTTGTATCATGTTTGTATTTTTGTATCATATTTGTATTTTTTTATTGTTATTATATCCCACCGTACTTTAAATTGTTGTTGATATATTTATTTCATTTAGTACATTTTGTTTCCATCGTAATTTTATTTGTAGGTATTATTTCTTTCTCATGTTAAAGATGTACTGCCTTTATTTATGTAGGTATGTAAAAGCCCTCTAGGCGTAAAAAAAAAAAAAAATTATGTATGAAACGGGCCGCGCAGCCGTTTCTCTTGAGAGAATTCCCAAAAGTATCAAATATCTTGGTATTGAAATTGATAAATTGATGATAATCTCCGATGGAACGCACACATTGAAAAAATCACAAAAAAACTCACCAGGTACATTTACTTCTTTAGAGCCATCCGGCACATCCTCAACATAAATGACATTAAGAAAGTGTACTACGCTTTATGTCAATCACAAATAGAGTACGGGATAACTGGATGGGGATCTGCCTTGAGCACTCACATGAACCGGCTCAATATAGCCCAAAAAGGAGTACTAAAGACAATTTTGAAATTACCGGTTAGAACTCCGACAGAAGAATTGTTTCAAAGCATTCAAGTCTACAACATACAAAAACTTTATGCAAAAAATATTTTATTTAAAATTAAAAAAAAAAAACATATCAGAATACTCCACTGTCCAACATAGATACACAACCAGGGCAATAAACCAAAATATTCTAGGTACAGCCAGTTTGAAAACATCTTTTGGACAAATAAATATGAAAATCAATGCGACAAAACTATACAACGCTCTACCAACTCAAACAAAAAAAATAACAGAAATAAATAATAAAATGAAACAATGCAACTTTGTATAAACCACTTATAAAATGTGCAAATCCGACCGGTTTCGGAACAAACGTTCCTTCGTCAGGGAATGCTTATAGTATATAAGCATTAATGCGTATACAAGAATGTATAAGCATTCCCTGACGAAGGAACGTTTGTTCCGAAACCGGTCGGATTTGCACATTTTATAAGTGGTTTATACAAAGTTGCATTGTTTCATTTTATTATAATGGATAACCACAAAGTAATAGCTACATTCAAAAATAGAAATAAATAAATTTAAAAAAAAAACTAAAAATATGATTGAGAGAACAAAGTGAAAATGAACTATCAAACATACTGAAGACCATGTATAGACAACTGGATACTAAATACAAATGTGGAAAAACTACAGGCCGCCTCAGAACAGGAAACCCTAGTGAGGAGGACTGTGAAAAAAAAAACTTTATAATACCTTAATATAATATAATTTATAAATACATTATGTACAAATTTTGCTATAGATACTAATAAAAATAAATAAATAAAAAAATTGTTAGTCATTCAAATATTTTGATTACTTCGGAAATAATAAAAATATACAGTTGTAAAAAAATATGTGCAATGCACAAAGAATGTGGATAGAGATAAAATATTACTTAGTTGTGAATTTAATTAGGGACTGGTTGATACCTCTCCAGCAGGACTATCTCGACCCACCACCTTGTACTGCCGCGGGAGGGATGAATTCATACGTCCGTCACTCCTGGATACACTGGCGCCTACATTTCTGATATATTTTCCCAGAACTTCCTTTCCTATAAAGGCCTTACACACAGCATCCCTAAAAATGACAGGCCTTGAGGGGAATTATTTCCCTTGTTTTGTTTCTTTTCCATAGACGTTATATTAAGCATAAAATATTATTATTTCATCTACACTCTTTAATTTCAACCCTAAAAAGGTAAATATTAAAATGTGATATACATATTATATACACCCGATTATTCCAACCAAATAATTATCAAAATTGCTTTTTATCACTACCGATAAGGTAAAAAGAATTTTCTTCAGGCTTTATGTTGGGTGAAATCGTGGGCTTAAAATTCAGTTTCATAATTATTTTTTTTTATATCTCACGTCGTAGGTTGTTTCGAGTCCCGAATAAGATAAATATTGGTAGAGGCCTTTTTTCACGAACTTCCTACAAAATTTCGCTAATTTACACGAAATTCAAACACCCACCAGTTTTTCGGGGCGGTAGTGAATAATTTTAGTGAACCATTTATTATTTTTACCGTTCTCTTTATACTTACTAAAAAAATGTATTATCCATGATAATATGCAATAATAAAATGAAACATTTTTTAGAAAAATATTTTGTAAATTTCCAATTAAAAGAAGCTCGTTGCTTAAAAAAACATGAACTTTTTCATTGTAAAAAGTTTATTTGCCAATTAAAAATCATTATAAAGAAGTCTTGGAAGAATATGGTAATATTGAAGAATATTGAATTTATTTATTTTTAAAAGTACTTAGACAGCCAAATTATTATTTCTAAGGTCAAGGATTTTTTCATTCTATGCCATTAAAAATAAATTAAAAAAAATAATGATGAAATCAATGATTAGCTCATTTACATTTTCTATACATAATATTTACAATTAATAGTCGTAGAAAAACAAGCAATTTTTTCTAACAAACTATTTTTTTTTATTTGAGTGGTTGAACGCCGTTTCTCAGCTCTTTGATCATTTAATAAATTTTTGATCAGCCATCGATAATAATAGTGACGTTATCAAGGCTGAAATAGGCCGAGGAAAAGCAGTCAATTTTGACCATCCAAATGTCGAAAATTCAAAAAACGCGGATCGTTGATGTGATCGTTAGTCAAACGACGGGGGTTGAAACATCTCAACCTAAACACTCGAGCGACAAACCAATTTAATTTTTTTTTCTTGGATTGCCTAAGATTTTAGGGTGATCATTTTGAACATTTTCCGCCCACATTAAAAAAAAACGTACCTCCGAATTTTTACACGGAGATACATAAACCTAATAAATTGCTATATGGCCAATTAATTCACCTATATTTAAATTGTCATCCCACATTTTTAGGATTTACAAAAAACATATTAATAAAACATAAACATTATAAACGGAAATATTCTCTGGGTTTTCTAGCTATAAACTCGCGTAGGAAGTTGAATTTTGCGTCAACATTAAATATTTTCTATGAAAACAAACTAACTAACTAACCATCGCGCCGTTTCCGCAGGGGTAGGCAGAGAGGACGGACCGCCAAACAACTCGATCTTGGCATACACTCCTTGCCTCGTTCACATTCACACATCGTCTCATACATGCTCTTCTATTATTCCGACTCTTCACATGGCCCGACTCTAGTATCTGATTCACTTGGTCGTGCCATGTCTTCCTCGGGCGTCCCCGACTTCTTCTACCATTCACATTTGCGTCATATATTCTCTTTACACTCCTTTCCTCGTTCATTCGCTCTACATGCCCAAACCATCTGAGCGTCCCTTTCTTAATCTTACTCATTACGCTTACATCAGCCATGCATTCTTCGTGGATCTCCACATTTCTCACACGATCGTACATGGTTTTACCACAAATACGCCTAAGGGATCTCATTTCTACAGCATTCGGTCTACTTTCATCCTTCAGTTATTTTCTATGAATTTTCTTTTAAAAGGTCTAATTCATTAAATATATAAATATATAAGAAAAATTTTCATATGTTGTCAATTGTTATAATTCAAATTTTAGTTCAGAAATGTCAATATTTCAATAAAATGGAATTTTTAACATACTCACCAAAAACAATTGCAACACGTTTGACAGATATATTCGTAATCTTTAATACACAATACCAATTACCTCGATTATTGCTTTATTTATTGACAAAAATTCATTCTCAACCACATCCGATTCGGCAAATCTACTACGCAGTAACTTTATGATGGCAACCCGAAAAATTTTGGATTTCAAATATTCATTGTATTTTCTAACTGTATTTAAACATGTTGAATTCGTTGAAAATTCAATCATTATTATACTGGTGTACAAATACGTTAGAAAAATGAACAAAAACACGGCCAAAAATGATAACTACTCAGTAACTACTTTCAAAATCAAAATCAAAATCATTTATTGTACAAAATTTACATTTAGTACAAAAGGTATAACTTATGGGTACCTATATCCTATTTCTTCCAGTTAACCTAACATGTTATGCAGATATGAACACAAATGAAATATAAATATAAAAGTGGTGTAAAAGAAAGTGAATTTGTTTTAGAAAAATGAAACAATACAACTTTGTATAAACCACTTATATAATGTGCAAATCCGACCGGTTTCGGAACAAACGTTCCTTCGTCAGGGAAAGCTTATACTAATTTGACAGTTTCATTTAATTTATTATTTTAATTGAACTTGTTTTAATTTATTACATAAATATAAATATAAAAACAGTTGTACCTATGTGAGGTATTCACTTAATGTGTAATGAGACCTGTTCAGAAGGAATGTTTTTAGTGATGACTTAAATCTGAGTGTATCTTGTATTTGTTTAATATCATGTGGAAGGTTGTTGTATACTTTAATGGCCATGTAAAAGGGTCCTTTTTGGAAAATTGTTTTGTTTGCTTTTGGTATTAACAAATTTTCTGTAAACCTTGTAGCGTGTTTATTTGTAGAGTTTTTTTGTGGAAACTTTTCTGGAGATGATCGCACTAACATGCATAACTCCATTATATATATATGTCGGTGACTGTAAGAATTTTCAAATTTTTAAATATAGGTCTACATGAATCCTGATTAGCAGAGTTTGTCATTTTTCTTATACATCTTTTTTGGATGATAAAAACATCTTTGGCGTTTTCTAAGTTTCCCCAAAAGATAATTCCGTATTTTATTATTGAATATACATAACCATAGTATGCGGCCATTACCGATTCGATGTTTAATATATTTCTCAGTGTACCTAGAACAAAAGAAAAGCTACTGATTTTGGCTACTATTTTGGATACATGTTCTTTCCAGTTTATATTTGCATCTAGTTGTATTCCCAGCAGTGAACAAGTTTGGAAAGGTTCGATAATATTATTATTGAAGTTTACATTTATGTTTATAGGTGTAGCTTGCACTGGACAAAATTGTAAAACTTGAGTTTCGTTAGTGTTCAGTGACAGATTTTGTGATAACAGCCAATTTTCTATTGATTGACAAGTCTCGTTAATATGTTTATTAAATTCGTCAACGTCTTCATTACATTCAAACAACAAAGCAGTGTCATCAGCAAACATTGAACATTCTGTGCCAGCAATAATTGGAAGTTCGTTTATGTATATAAGGAACAGGAAGGGCCCAAGAATGTTTCCTTGAGGCACACCCTTGTTGATTGTTCTCCATCTGGTTTCTACCATGTACTGCATCATTTTTTGGTCAATGTTTGAAATTTGAACTTTTTGTTTACGATTTATTAGGTACGATTCAAACCATTTTAATGCTAAACGTCTTATACCGTTTCATAGTACATACCTACTTATTTATTTATATATGAAATTGCTGTGTATCTTTTATTTTTATTTTTTCATAATAATAACAAACTTACATAAAAAATTCTTAAATGTTTCAAATTGTTAACAGCAAAAAATTTAATACACACTGCTCTGTAACTACTTTCATAGTACCTAATCCCTTTCTTTATATATGTAATTGCTGTGTACCTTTTATTATTTTTCATAATAATTACTTTTAATAACAAACTTACGTACATTTATAATAGCACAAAAAAAAATTATTACAAGAAATTTACTGATTTTTATATTACCGCAAAAAAAATGTTTTACACCTCTGCTAACCGGTTTGCTTCGAGTATGTTTGTAATAATGTTTTGTGTAATATTGTGACAATAATTTCTGAAACAACTGTAGCCATTTGGGAGGCGGGAATGGGTACCGCCGCCCCGGGAACCTTTATTGGGTAACCAACACCTCTGCCGTAGGTCACCCCAAGTGGTTCGCTACGTTTGGTGATTTAACAATGGTGCCCGGGTTAATGGGATAAGGTTTGTCTCGGTCTTGGAGGTGGATGACCAGGACACACCCCTTAAACCTTTTTCCTTCCCAGAACTCTCTTCTCCTTCCTTTCCCTAAAAAAAACCCTCCACACAGCATCCCCAAAGATTACATAGGCCCTCAGGGAAATTATTTTCCTCAGGGCCTCCTGTATGGAGCTCATGTAAAAAAAAAAAAATGAATATGCTGGTTCTACTCCTTTGTAACTCCTTTGTATCGAATACACATACCTACCTGTGTTGTGCCAACTTATATCTGTCATGCTCTGTTTATTATTTTATGTATTATATATTTGTTATGATTCTACATACTTGTTATAATGCTCCTGTACAATTTACCTTGCATGTAAAAGCCATCAAGGCGTAAACAAATAAATAAATAAAAAAAATAAATATTTTATACGCTAGCATTCTGACAGCGACCGCTTTATTTTTGTGGTGACCCGACAATTGGTCCGGCGACAGTTGGTCCGGCGACAGTTGGTCCGGCCGACAGTTCGTCCAGCCGAAAGTTTAGAAGACGTTTTCTTCAAGTAAGTATGCAAAGAGGATATACGGCCGTACAACTAAAGTCGATATACTTATATCTGAAGGCATCTTGAGTGAAAATCCGCTGTAAAAATATTTTTACTAATAATTTCGACTCTCCGAAGTATCATGCTGCAATCCCAAAATACGACATACATACAAAGAAAACGCTAAAGATTCCTACTTGCATATAATATAACTTTTATATATGTTATATTGTACTTTTATATCTTTTATTCTTTTTCATCTTTTATATTATACGACATACTTGCATGTGCAATATCTACTTAAAATTTAGGAGGTCGTATTTTGCTATTCGTCAATATTCATTCAGAATTGTAACGTTACGTGAAATGTCTTTAGTCGTATTTGATGACTATTTCTGAATAGCCAGGTACATTTTCCACATCTCCTTCCCCTCTCCACTACCTTCAGTATCACACCATACCAAAATTGGGGATGCCATAGTCTCACTGGCTCGAGACGGTTGGGAGCAGTTGGGACTCTTGTGTTATATTCGGATATAAATGTTATATTATATGCAAATAGGAATCTTTAGCGTTTTTTTGCTAATCCGACTGCATGTAAAAGTATGTCGTATTTTGTGATTGCCGCCTGCTACTTCGGAGAGATGAAATTATTAGTAAAAATATTTTTAAAGCGGATTTTCACTCAAGATGCCTTCAGATATAGGTATATCGACTTTGGTTGTATGGCCGTATATCCTCTTTGGATACTTACTTGAAGAAAACATCGGACCGATTGTCGCCGGACCAATTGTCGCTAGACCAAATGTCGCCGGATCAAATGTCGGCCGGACGCACTGTCGGCCGGACCAACTGTCGCCGGACCAACTGTCACCAGACCAACTGTCGCCGGACCAACCGTCATGGAACCATTTTTGTACCTAGATATTTTCGTTTATTGAGTTTTTGTAACATGAAGATTCGTGTTATAAAACCAAAGAGCAGTGACACCTATTGATTATTTAGTAGACTATTTAGCTCTTTTAAAACGCCAATTGTAGACCGCGGGAATATTCAATTGATTGCGATTGTGGCATAAAGCGCTCGAGTGGTTAAGCTGATAATATTGGCAGTTCGTAGGTACCAGATAAACAGGGTTCACGGAATCATTTACTGGATATCAACCACCCGAAATAATGTAATTATATTATTTAACTTGGTGTTGGTCGCTAACTTACACGATGTTTATTTCATAAAATGGCTATTTTCTTTTACGTTTGCTCTATTAGGCTTAGGGATATTTTTTAAAAATAAACATTACGTGAAAAGTGAACAAAATATATGTATTTTTAGTCAAAAATCGTCACGTTAAAAATAAGCATTACTTGAAAAGTGAATAAAATATATCTACTTTTTGTCAAAAAATCGTCACTATTATGAAAAAATCACAACACCCTTCTTTGAACTTTTTTATGACTCCTCGGTTTGAAAGCGCACCTGATACACACATAAACAGGACGTTTTATATCCACTGTATTTTTTATAACGAAAAGGGTACAACATAAATAATTTATTCGTGTGGGAGGTTTTTGAAAAAAACCTTTATTCGTTATTTTCTTTGCGATGTTGTGCTGTACCGTCGTATTTCCATTATGCTGGTTTTAAAGACAATTATATTTTTTTTTTTTTTTTTTTTAATTTTTTTATTAGTAATAGAAGGTACATAAATTACAAATAAATTTTATACAGTATTTAATTACATGGTAGATATATTTGATGTACCCCCATAATTAAGCAAGGCTTGTGTGTATGGGGGGGTGTTATTGTATTGCTTTTTTTATATCATTCGGTTTATTTATATCAAATTTAAATTACCATTTAAACGAAGTTTTCAGTATAATTTTTAAGGTGAGTTTTAAAATGTTTTATATTGGTATTCATGTTTCTAATTTTTTCTGGTAATGAATTAAAAAATTTTGCTCCGAGATATTTATGACTCAATTGTCCAATTTTTTTTTTACATTTTGGAGTGGGAAGTATTGATGTTTGTCTAAGACTTCTGTTATTTTTAAATGGTGCAACTTGGTTTTTAATATTATCTTTATAAATTTGTAATGTTGCATGATAAAAGTATAATGCACTTAATTTTCTGACTTTAAATTGTTTGAATAAAAGTTCTGACGAATATGAGTAGGGTTTTTTTAAAATTGTTTTTATTATTAGTTTTTGTGATATGTAAATTGTTTGTGTTTGATTTGTATATGTACCGCCCCATCCTATAATGCCGTATTGTATAATTGATTGACAGAAAGCGAAGTATGTGGTTCTAAGTAATTTTTCGTTTAAAATATCTCTTAAACATCTAAATATATATGTTAGTTTCCTTATTCTGTTGTTCAGAATATTTATGTGTGGAGACCATTTTAAACGCTGGTCTATTGTTATGCCCAGGTACTTAATATCAGTTTTGCTTTCTATTTTTGAACATGATATATTACATTTGTGGTTTTCTGTATTTGTCACAGAGTGGATTATTAAGTTTATTTCTTTAGGTGTTTCTTGTTTTTTAATGAAAAATGGCAAATAATAGGTTTTTTTAGAATTTAAAGTCAATAGGTTTTTATCAAACCATAATTTTAGTGCATTGATATCTGTATTTGCCATTTTGTTTAATTCAGACCAAGTGTTTGCTTTTAGTAGTAGGACTGTGTCGTCAGCGTAGGAGACAATGTCTCCATATTTAGAAATATTGAATATATCATTGACATATATAATAAATAACAATGGTCCCAAAACTGTACCTTGGGGTATTGAAAAATCGCTATATTTTGAATCGCTGACTTGATTTAGTAATTTTACTTGTTGTGGTCTTTCATGTAAATAACTAGCTATCCATGCTAAAACTTTCCCATTAATTCCTATAGATTTTAATTTATTTATTAATTTTTTATGTGATATGCTGTCGAAAGCTTTTTTCAAGTCTATAAATATTCCGATACATTTTTTATCGGAATCTAGGGCCGTATATAAATAGTTGGTTATTTTTGCTATCGCGTCGTGAGTACTTGTATTTTTTTTGAAGCCGAATTGATTATCATTGATTATTTTATTTTATATAATTTGTTTATTTAAAATTCTTGTATCTGTAACGGTGTATGTACACTTTGTTTTTTTTTGTGAATTACAATACACATAAAATATACATATCTTTAAACGATTTTTTTACAATAACATATATTACCTAAAATGACTCTTCAAACCTTCAACGCCAATGTTGAAAATGTCTAAATGGGACCTAGAGATAACATTTGCAGAACCAAACCTCTTGTCATGCTATGCTGGGTCATAAGGTCTGCTCTGCCGTGTGGAATACGGAGCAAGTCATGGTGACGACCCTGGTGGTAGTTGTTCGGTACGGACAATATACATCATTCACCATCACCACTTCCAAGAACAAATTATTGAACTTCAAAAAAAAGTAATCATCAAGCTCGAAAAAAATAATGAACAAAAATCCTATGCAATGGTTCTAAAAGAAAGGATGATTCCAATCGAAGAACCCAAATTTGCTGTCTTAATCACCGCTGAAGGCAAAGAAACATCTGAAGACATAAAGAGTATTATCACAAAAACAATAAAGGCGCCTAACCTAGGAATTGGAATAAGTGGAATAAAAAAAGCAACAAATAATAAAATAATTATGACCTGCTCAAATAAAGAAGATGCTGAAAAACTGAAGGCAGAAATAAATAAAAATAAAAATGGAATATCAGCAACGGAATTAAAAAAGAAGAGACCGTGCATGATTATTAAAGGTGTCGGTGGGGAGTATAACGAAGATAATTTCCTAAACGATCTTATTCTACAAAACAGTGAACTTAGTGATATTACAAATGAATCCATTAAAGTAACGAAAATATTGAAAAATAGAAAAAGTGATCAACTCCGTAATATAATAATTGAAACAACAGGCCCTATTCGGAAAATGCTACTACATAAACAAAGAATCAATATAGGCTTTGTCCGGGCGCACATAGAGGATTGCGACCCTTTGATGCAGTGCTATCATTGCGTTGGTTTCGGACACACATCCATTAAATGCCTAAATAAAATGAATAAACCCAGATGCATACATTGCTCAAAAAATCACAAATTTAGCGAATGCGAAAAAAGTAAAGATAGTGTCAAATGCTACAACTGTGACAATAACAACAAATTATTCGGAACAAAAAACAATACCCAACATAGTGCAAATAGTGAAATATGTACTTACCGGAAAAGAATGTCTATCATAGCACAGCAAAGAATCGATTATGAATAAGTTATGGATGATTTTCTAACCGAGGAAATTGATAAATTAACAGATGTTTCACAATACACTTGCGAAGACTCAAAACAATGTAATAAACTATTAAAAAACGTTCCAAATGCATTCATTGTTCTGCACCAAAACGTCAGAAGTTTGCAAAAAAATTTCGAAGAATTTGTACTAACATTAAATCTCCTTGAAACTTTACCGGACCTCATTGTTTTAACAGAAGCACACTTAAATATAAATAATGTTACCGCACTGTACGAGATCCCTGACTATACATATTATTCGTCCACAACACATATTAATAAGAACTGTGGTATTGCTGTTTTCATCTTAAACAAACACAATAACGTCACAATCACTGAAATCAACATGAAGCTTGCTAACTGTCTAAAACTGAACTTAAAAGTGAATGAAGTTATATACAATATCATAGCTATCTACCGCACACACGGATCGAACCCTAACAGTTTTATTATAGAATTGGAACAGTTATTGCTACAACTAAAAGGTACTTGTAACGTTGTCACAGGCGACTTTAACATGAACATTTTGATTGGGGCAAAAGGTAAGGTAAAGGAAGATTATATAAATGTAATGACATCGCTAAACTATAAATCATTTATAAATAATGCAACACGGAATGTCAGTGGACAAACTCCTTCCTGCATCGATCACATATGGTGCAACTCAAATAACAATGAAAAAAACATGTCAATATTATGGAAAACCAGCATAACCGATCACTATACCTGTATATTTGTTACCAACATTGATAAAAGAAGTTCCAACTCTGACAAAATTGACAAGAAAAAATGTGAAAAAAAATATTTAAATATGGAAATTTTAAAAACAAATCTTAAAACGGAAACCTGGACATCAATATTTGAATCGGAAAATCCAAATACCTGTGCTGAGAATTTCGAAACAGTTTTCCAAAATCACATAAACCTATCCACACAAATAATTGTTTCTAAACCAAAATCTAAACACAGATTGATAAAGCCATGGATAACCCATGGACTAGTAATTTCAATCAGAAATAAAGAAAAATACTACCACCAGTCTAGAAAATTCCCTAATGATGAAAAAATTAACACCTTCTACAAGAAATACCGTAACAAACTTGCGCTTTTAATTAGACTGACAAAAGAAAAGTATTTTCGTAATAAAATAAAAAATGCTGGTCAAGACAGCAAAGAGTTTTGGAAAATCATCAATACAATAACCAACAAAAGCACGAAAAAAAAGTTACCTAAAGAAATTACTCATCACGGAATCAACACTGACGTCGAAAAAAATCCAAAACTGTGTGGTAACATTTATAATGAATATTTTGCTAATGTCGGCCCTAATCTTGCTCGTAATATTATCCTAGACAACAAACAAACACAACAACCAGAGCACAACTCAACTATTGAAGGAGGTTTCCACACATTTGCTTCAGTAACTGATAAGGAAGTCGAAAGCGCTGTAATGGGTTTGCGAGGATCAGCAAGCCCTGGCTATGACAATATAACCGTAAAAACATTAAAAGCCGTTCATGAGATAATCAGCAAACCGATTGCTCATATAATAAATGTAAGTCTAAAGAAGGGTGTATTCCCGAACAACTATAAGAAGACTATTGTCACCCCTGTTTATAAATCTGGAGATGAAAAAAATATCTCCAACTATCGTCCCATAGCACTCACATCAAACATTGCAAAAATCTATGAAAAAATTGTTAAAAAACAACTCAACAATTACATAAAAGAAAAAAAGATAATGAGCCCAAACCAATTTGGGTTTAGGGACAATCTCAGCACTCAAGATGCAATTGCTAAATTAACTTCAACAATAATACAAAAATTAGATAATGGAGAAAAGTGTCTTGGTATATTCATCGACTTACGCAAGGCATTTGATAGCATATCGCACTCCAAACTAAATGAGAAACTCATGCAAATTGGATTGGACGGAACAGTACTGTCATGGTTCCAAAGCTATCTAAAAGAGAGATTACAATACGTCAAAATAAATAATACACTAAGTGAACCTAAAACCTCATCATTTGGTATACCACAAGGAACTGTCATCGGTCATATCCTTTTTATTATATATGTAAATCAAATGTTCACTCTTCCCATAGTTGGAGATATCATATCTTATGCAGACGACACTGTAGTTATCACTAAAGGGAAATCATGGGAGGAAACAATGAGTATAGCAAATATCAATATAAACATACTCAAAACATGGTTTGACCTAAATTGTCTCTCACTTAATACGGAGAAAACTTATTTTATTCCTTTTTCTTTGAAAGAAAAAAATGTCGAGAACAATATAACTATTAAAATCCATTCATCACAGTGTGAAAATAAAAAGGAATGCAACGATGAAAATTGCCTACCAATAACTTGCAAAAATAGTATAAAGTATCTGGGTGTCATAGTAGATAGACACTTAAAATGGAAAGAACAAATCCAAAATACAGTAACCAGAATAAGAAAACTTATATACATATTTATTAGACTGAGAAACATCTTATCATCTAATATGATCAAAACTATCTATTTCTCTCTTGCCCAATCTATACTACAATATGGTATAATCGGGTGGGGTGGGACTTTCAAAACAAACCTCTTACCTGTAGAAAGGGTACAGAGGTTGATTTTGAAAGTCATCTTACGAAAACCATCTGTATTTCCAACAACACAGCTATTTGACTCTTTTAGGGTTCTCAGTCTTAATAAAATTTTCAAAAAGAACTCATTATTGCAAACTCATAAAGATCATTTCAATTCATCAACAATAACATTCACAAACATAAACAACCGACCACGATCACAGGGCAATTTAGAAATTCCAAAATTTAAAACGAGTGCTTCCCAACACCATTATGCTTATCAAGGTATAAAATTTTTCAATGCTCTCCCATATAAAATCAAGTCTGAAAAAAATTATAAAGTTTTTAAATCCCAAATAAAAACACTAATAGACCAACCCGACACTAATTATAAGTTTTAAATTCACCATCACAATAATAACAACAAAAAAAATAAACTAGGACATAATCTCTAAAAATATTTCATCACCATATCAAATTGAAAGCTAGTACATACGCATTATTTGCAGGCACCAAATTGTTACAACTTTATTATATGTACCTACTCTGACAATATTGTCAGTTATTATGTCCAATTGTCTTCATGAATATATATTTTATTAATATAAGTACTTGTAATAACATACTCTGTGTAACTATGCATTTTACAATGGCACTCCAAAATTCAAGCACGAGAAATACTTTCTCTTTTGAATTGTGAAGTTTCATTAAAAAGAAATTTACATATTGTTATTAGCCTTAAGAACCAAATGTTTTACTACGAATCTGTATACGTATGTATTTTTTTAAATAAAAAAAAAAAAAAAAAAAAATCATTCCAAGAGGTATGGGCTTTCAATGTGATATTTTACAATTTTAAAAGCTGTTACTGTAAGGATCCCATTTCTTCTAGATTGGCGCGTTTCAGAGAAAACATGCAGGTGATACTGATGCATAAATCGCGGGTATTCACCGTGAATTCTCATATAAAGATACCTTAGAAACTTTTTAATTAAAATTCAAATTTGTTAATCTAACTAACGAACTAACCATTGTGCCTTTTCCCCGCAGGCACACACTCTTTTCGTCATTCGCATTCATATATCATCTTATACATCCTCTTCTATTATTCTGACCCCGACTTCTTCTACCATTCATGTTGACGTCATATATTATATTCTTATAATCTGATATATTAATCTGATCTAATTCGCATATATAAAATTATAAACAGTGTTACTGATACACCTGCATTGTTACAACTCATCCAGTTCAACTCCGAAATAATGAATTGCTGTTCCTCAATCAACATTCTACTAATTATGGATACCATTCTCCCTTATCCAGAATGTCGAGACTAGTCAACGCAAGTCAAAGCATTAATTTTTTTGGTGTAAAACTAAACGACTTTCGACAGTCGATACGCAATATTTAAATGCTTCTTCATGCTTTGACTTGTATTGTCTTCTATATGTACTTTTTACATTTTATATTGTCATTGCTATTAATTTATATTCTCCCTTCACTGTCATCTCTGTTTTTTTTTTTTTTATTCGTGTTATTATTATGTTTTAATGGACTATTGTCCGAAAATTTGGGAGGCGGGAATGGGTACCGCCGCCCCGGGAACCTTTATTGGATAACCAACACCTCTGCCATGGGTCACCCCAAGTGGTTCGCTTCGTTTGGTGATTTAGCAGGGGTGCCCGGGTTCATGGGGTGAGGTTTGTCTAGGTCTTGGAGGCGGATGACCAAGACACACTGAACCACAGAATCCTACCCACCCCTTAAACCCTTTTCCTTCCCAGAACTCTCCTCTCCTTCCTTTTTTCTAAAAAAACCCTCCACACAGCATCCCCAAAGATGACATAGGCCCTGAGGAAAATTATTTTCCTCAGCGCCTCCTGTGTGGAGCTCATGTAAAAAAAAAAAATAAAAAAATATATATTGTAAATCACAGCACTTAAAACAAAATCATCCACTTTGCTTTAAATGTGACAAAGATTCGTGAAAATATTATCTAACACCCTACGTATTTTAGATAATTGAAGACTTTCCGCGTGAATGTTAAATGATAAAATAAAAAAATTCTGCTAATACAATAAGCGCTTTTACCATGGTGATTCACACTTTCTTACACATTAAATATTGGTGAGACACACAACATACACGTGACTGTTTTCTCCACTTTTGGCAACGGGAATTGATAATTATTGTATTTTTCCCTTCGGGGGTGCAGACATACGTTCACCGTTTGTCTCATTTTCGACTGTTGTTATTTTGTGTGTAAAAAAGAGCTGCCGCATTATATTATATTTAAGAATAAAAGCAAAACCATAGACATTTGACGTTTTAGAATTTTTTCACACTTCAATATTATCCTTCTCAACTATATTTCCATACTTTGAAAATTATCGCCGCGGCAAGTAGTATTGGTAGGGGTCTACGGTTGCGTCACGGAGCGGTGTATGAGAGAGATGCTGATTTGATGATAATTTTTTCCTTTGGAGGAATTAGACCTACGTTCATTGTGTATCTCATCTTTTGAAAGAACTGCAGCATTATTGAGTTAAGGAACGTATGTTTATTGTCTTTTTCTATGCCGTTATCGGGAATCGTCACGGTAATTATAAAGGCGTCTAAAAGTGTATCAAGAGTGTGCCAGTGGTGTGTGGACTCCGCACCAAGCGAAATATATTAATATGCTAGAACAAATTCAGAAAAAGTTCCTTAGGTATGTCTATATGCGGATGAATGGAACGTACCCGAGATTCATGCACCATATGGAATTACTTGAGGCAACAAATAGATTTAGCTTGGAAACTAGACGTTATGCAAATCTTGCAATTCTTAGTTTTAACATAATCCATAATCGTATTGACAGCCCATTCCTCTTGGAATGTTATGGCTTATACGTGCCTGAAAATTTCAGCCGTAGTCGTCGACACAACTTGTTCAAAATACCATATGGCAGAACAGATATTCTAGCACAGCATAGCATGACAAGAGGAATGGTGCTGTTGAACGAAATATCGGAAACACTAGATATACAGGGTGTTAAGGGACGTACTTAACTTACTTTAACCAGTGATTCCTGACATTATTTGGAGTAAAAAATGTAAATGAAATTTTGGTCTCCGGTGACATTTTTGATGTTTTTTTTTTTGTTTTTCTACAAAAACATAGAAAAATGGTAGTTGTTGAACAGTTGGAGGCGGGGTAAGGGGTTCGTAGGACACCCGGCTATGTGACCAGTGACGACATGCGGAAAAAAAATTTTTTTGTTTGATTTTGAAGAAAAAAATTTTGAAAAAAAAAAAAAAAGTCGTCAAAAAAAGTCACCGGAGACCAAAATTTCATTTACATTTTTTACTCCATATAACGTCAGGAATCACTGGTTAAAGAAGTCAGGTACGTCCCTTAACACCCTGTATATAACTCTTCTTTAGATAGCCTTAAGATCTAGGTGTTAAGACTGTCAAAATGAGAAAATTGTACAGTAATTGGATAAAAATCTGTTGTGCAATTAAAAAAAAAAAAAAATTAAAAAATAAAATTTAAAAAAAAGATGGAAAATCACAGGACTAATTTTATACAAAATTATCATCGTTGCTTTATGAAGTGGCAGAGGTCCGTGACAATATTCTGACTTGGTACAAATGTCCGATTTTTTAAATTCTGAGCGATGTCAAATCATTCGACCAAATATAAATGGGAACGCTTATCTCCAAAGCGACGTAATGTAATCAAGAAGTTTCTTTGGACGACTTCCTGATGAAGTAATATTTCCTGTTTTTGATGCTTGTACAATAATGACATCAACCTTCTAATAAGAGTCATGTCATTTTTTTCAGACATCTTCTTACAATTTTGCTTTTCTATTCGCGTTTTTTAAAGCCAATCATTATAATTCTACGGTTACGATTTTGATCTTATCAAATTTTCAGTTTGTAGTGGGTGATATTAATTGTCTATTTATAATCATTTATTGTTATTTTGAACATTTTTTAATACTTAAAGTAAACTTAGGATAAATTGAATTGTAGTTATAAATTGGTTTCACGTATATTTATTCAATAATCGAAGTTTAGTCTAAAAAATACTACTGATTTTAGATTTTCACGGCCAAAAGAATTTTTATTATTTATTTTTTAGGTGTTACGCCGTATTGCAAAACCTACTTCTTTATCCAATGTTTTGAACAGCGTTACAGTATCCATAATCAGGATAGATCTCCACATGGCATCAAGACACAGCTCTGATGGTGGACACTGTAACGCTGCCCAAAAAGTTGGCTAAAGTAGGAGGTAGCGCAACACGGCATAAAAAATAAATGACGAAAATACAAATGCCTTATTTTGCTCTAAAATTGAGGAACACATTCACGAAGATAAACACATGTCTCAATTTTTTTATTATTCTTATTCTCTTTTTAGGTGTTTTCGAAATGGCTGATTTAGATTTCCAAAAATCAATATATTTACCTGCTTTGTGTGAAATGGAAAATGGTAAATTTTCACAAAGTAAAAGATCCACATACCTTGCATCCATATGATAGTAAAATAACTATGTGGGAATTTTTTGTAAAAGAGGCATTAGTCAATATTATCTTATTTAAATGTATTTATATATTTATATATATGTATTTTTACGAGAGGTGGAAGGGCTGACAGAGATATCGAAAGAAGGGTAAATGCAGGCAACTCTATTAATGGAGGACTGAACGCCGTTGGCGCCAAAAAAAAACTGTCCAAAGAAGCGAAGTAAGCCGTCCATAATGGAGTGCTGGTACCTACCCTGATGTATGGCTGTGAGGCATGGAGCTGGCAGAGGAAGGATGAAAGTAGACTGAATGCTGTAGAAATGAGATCCCTGAGGCGTATGTGTAGTAAAACCATTTACGATCGTGTGAGAAATGTGGAGAAACGCAAAGAATGCAAGGCTGATGTAAGCGTAATGAGTAAGATTAAGAAAGGGACGCTCAGATGGTTTGGGCATGTAGAGCGAATGAACGTAGTAAAGAGTGTAAGGAGAATATACGGCGCAATTGTGAATGGTAGAAGAAGTCGGAGACGCCCGAGGAAGACATGGCACGACCAAGTGAATCAGATACTTGAGTCGATGTGAAGAGTCGGAATAATAGACGTATGTATGAGACGATGTATGAATGTGAATGAGGCAAGGATTGTGTGCCAATATCAAGTTTTTTGGCGGTCCGTCTTATCTGCCTACCCCTGCGTGGAAACGGCGTGATGGTTAGTTAGTTAAATGAATTTATGTATTTTTTTAAATAATCTTTATTTCTGATTCCCTACTAAAAGTGTAGCCTAGAAAAAGCGAATTTTATTGTGTTTAAGATGTGCGTAACAACGTTGTATTGTATTTTTAAATTTAATATTTTTTTGTGTAAGTAGGAAATTTGAAAGATAGAAATATTATTTTTATTTTTATTTTTATTGAAAACAATACATTTGGTGTAGAAATAAAATTAATTGATATTTTGCAATGTGAAAACTTCTTTAAAAACGATGGTTTTTCTTATTTTTTCAGGAACAGATTTTTGAATATTACAGGAATTTGGATCAATGATATAAGTTATTTTTTTTAAATTTTGTCAAGTAAAACTTCTTCTTCCTTGTGTGCCGTATCAGGTCCTCCCGACGTTGGCGATCACTCTTGAGAATGTCTCTCTGTCTTGCGCTGCCCGGAATAGCTCCTCCACGCTTCTAATGCCGGTCCACTCTCGTATATTACGCAGCCAAGATATTTGTCTCCTACCAGGCCCTCGGCGACCTTGCTTTTTGCCTTCCTTGCCTTTCAATATTAAATGGAGCAAGTGATACTTCTCCCCTCGAAGTATATAACCCAGATATGAAATTTTCCTAATTTTTATTAATGTAAGCAGTTCTCTATCTGTTCTAGCCCGCCTGAGAATTTCTGTGTTGGTGATCATGTCGGTCCATGGGACCTTGAGCATTCTCCGGTGAAGCCACATTTCAAAAGCCTCTAACCTGTTCATGGTAATTACTTTCAAGGTCCATGTTTCACATCCATACAGCAAGACTGACCACACATAACATTTTAGGATTCTCTGCCTTAGTTTTAAGCTGATATTGTCATTGCAGAAGAGGGATTTCATTTTAATGAACGCAGTTCTTGCTGCTTCAATTCTGCATCTAACTTCTACATCTGGGTCAAGAGTCTCCGTGAGAATACTGCCGAGGTATCTAAATCTTTCCACCTTTTCGATATTGCAACCATTTAACTGTATCACTGATTCAGAGTGATCTAGTCGTCCAAATGCCATCCATTTAGTTTTTATGACGTTGATTGTTAGTCCCAGTTGCTCACCAGCATTATTAACATGATTTAATAGGTCTTGGAGGTCATAGATACAGCTAGTAATACAGTTTCATGTTAAACTATATCAGGTCTATGATGGCTATTTTTTCTGTCTGTTAGTATAGTTTCATCATAATATATTTTATAAAATTCATTTTCTAAAAATGATTTTGGTTCATTATATTATATTATAATTTGAGAGTTTACTCATAAAGTTGAAAATAAATAAAAAGATTTTTATTTTAGTGCGCATTTCAATTCAATCAGTTTCCAAAGTATATTGATGAAACTTACGTTAAAACCAACCCTTATCATTAATACAATATACACTCTCCCTTCATTTTCCTAAGATAACAGACTAATGAGCATGAAATGATTGCTTCAGCCATTATCCAAACTAAGTAGGTACTTGTACTAATAACAGTGCTTCAAAACGGATTAAGTTGGTAGATTTAGTAAACTTACTATTGAGCACGGATGACTGGATGCGGTGCGGATGCAAAGTAAATAACTAGAACATTAAGATCATTAGCGGTCTTGTCTAAGTCGAGATAAATATTCTATGGGGGGGAGGATTGTGCTCGTATTATGCTAGTTGAACATTGAAAACCATGTAAACCCAAAGTTAAGTCATCGTATTATGTATATTGAATATAAATCATCACTTCACAACACTTTGAGACATAGTCTAATCAAGGGCCGGGCAAACCGCGGCGCTTTTCGCGATCATTAAAGTAATTAATGTGTAATTTTTTATTTCTTTTTACTTGAGCTCCACACAGGTGGCCCTGAGGAAAACGATTTCCCTCAGGGCCTATGTCTTATTTGGGGATGCTGTGTGGAGGTTTTTTAAGGAAAGGAAGGAGAGGAGAGTTATGGGAAGGAAACAGATTTGAGGGGCGGGTACAGCGTGTCCAGGTCAAAACCTCACCCCATGAAGCCGGGAAACCCTGCTAAGTCACCAAACGTAGTGAACCACTTGAGGTGACCTATGGCAGAGGTGTTAGTTATCCAGTAAATGGTTTCCGAGGCGGCGGCGGCGGTTCACATTTGCGCCAAATTGAAAATTACATGAAGTGTAGATTCTGGTTTATCTATCCCGTACATAATTATACCCGCCGAGAAGTCGCAGTAGGTATGATTCATGTTCACGAAAGTCTTAATTAAATAGTCACGTACTGACTAACAAATGAGAAAACCATTCTCGTGTCCTGACTGTAGCTATTCATGTTCAGAAAAATCCAGTTGAAGAGAAACTTACAGATTCACAGTAGTGAAAAACCACTATCTTGTTCCAACTGAAACTTGGATCATAGAAGTTGTGACTGTAATAATAATACCAATTCATTTATATAGCGCAGTTTTGTGACATTTCACTTCAAGTGCGCTTAACTATAATAAATTTTAAAATAATCCTACAGTGCTCCTTATAATATTGAGAAAATGATAAAAGAACAAACAATATTTACAAAACAATGACAGAAGAACAAAATTAACAAAGATAGTGCTGTTATAGCACACACGGAACAATAATATTGATTTAATTTATTTATTTGTTTTTTTAACACAACTTTATACATTTATATATATTATTTATTAAATTTTGACTGCCCAACTAGGATTATTATCCCGTTTTAGGACAGTCAAATAATTATGGGTATGAACATGTGGAGAATGATTTGTACAAAAAGAAATAAAATTGATGAAATAAAAAGAGGAAAAAAAAAGAGAAAGAATATAAAATAAAATAATAAAAAAAAGTTTAAAACATAGTACCTAACTGTTATTTGTTTAGCACAGCAAAAGAAAAAAAAAGAGAAGCGAAAGAATAAAATAAAAATTAAAAAACCAATTAAAACATAAAATAGCCGTGGATTCTTTAGCATGAAATGATAATAGTAATAAATAAAAATGTATTTACAAGCAAATGATAAAAATATAAGGTGGTAACTGGTGTTTGCATTTCATATTATAGTTCTACGTACACATTTTGCATAGTGAGAACTAGAAAGAGAACAGAAACAATAAAGTAAAATAAAATAAACAATTAATGCTTGATTATTACTGTGGTTTGCTAAGCATAGTTATTAAAATAATAATAAAATAATAGGTAAATATATACTTATAACTGGTGTTTTCATTGCATATTATAAGCCTACATACATATTTTGTATAAATATGAATAAAAAAGAGAAGAGATAGAAAAAAAATGCAATTAAAACATAAGATTGACAGCTGATTTCTGATTTAAAAGTAATATGTAGGTATACAGATAGGTAGATAGGTAGATACACATAATAATATAGATTAGAAGATAAAGGTATCTTTTACTTAGTTCATTTTTTGTTGGAATTATTGTTGTTGTTTTTGGTTTGCGTTTGATTTTATTTTTTGTGTAGTAAAAGTTCACTCTCCTTTCTCCCTAATTGTTGAAACCAAGTAGTGGTCAATTTACGAAGAACATCTGTGCTTTCCTTTTTCCGAGCATCAGGCATGAAGTTGTATAGTTTTGGACCTAAGAAAGTGAAGTGTCTTTGAGTGAGAGATGTTTTGGTTGTGAGTGTTACAATTGGATTTCTCCGTGAGTGTCGGGTGTTGTGAGAGTGGTTAATAGATGGGTAGAGGTGGCGTTGTTTATGGGTGTTTAAAATTAATTTTCTCATGTACAGTTGTCTAACATCTAGAACTTCTAAGTCTTCAAATAGTGCATCACTGTGATATCTAAATGGTTTTTTGAGGATTACTCTTAGTAGTTATTTTTGAGCTTTTGCTAGTTTGTCCAAAACAGTTTTTACACATCCACCCCAACCTAAGGATGCATAGTCTAGAAGTGACCCGCACATAGTATCATAGATGAGTTTCTATTTTTTTTTACGTAAGATATTTATGATTGTCATAAACATGTACGTGAGTTTTCTAACCTAATAATAATAATAGACAATAGCAGTGCTATTGTAACACAGGACAAAACAAGAACTTTAAAAATAAAATATAATATACTAACAGAAAGGCAGTTTGCGTTTAGAAATGGGAGATATTCTTACATAAATTCGGATATTAAACATAAAATAAAAATGCAATATGAGGAAACTGAAACCAAACAATTACGGGAAGCTTGAGAACATGGCTTATTATGATTATGTATATTGAAAAGATGTTAGGATTCATGAATGGTATGATTTTTTAAATAATTTTGTTTTTAAAGCCCGTTTAAATTCAACAAATTTCTGGATATTAGTAAGAGCTGAAGGAAGTTTATTCCAAAGGAGAGGGCCCGTTGCATGAAAAGAGTCTGAAGACTCTAGAGTCTGTGACTGTGGTCAGTAACCTTTGCGGCATTGGAGGGGACCCACCACTTTCCCACGGCTGTGTGAGGAAACTGATTGTTTAACCTCCTTAGCCGCACACGTTAGGACTCTAATTTTTTGTAAAAAGGAAGCTACATTTATTTTTGAAACGAATCTAGACCCTCCAATGACCCTGCATGCATGATTGTTAGTAACAAAGAAAAATGTATGCATTTGCAGTAATTAACAAGATAAAAACACATCATAGATGTGTTCGCCTCTTGGTTCAGCATCTAGTTGAGTGAAATAATAAATAAAAAGAAAAATATTTACAGGTATAAGTATGATTAAAACCAAAGAAAATATATAAAAAGAAAGATTTCGGGGGTAGTTAACCATGGTGCAATTTGGGTTGGCCACGCCTGGTTTAAACAAATTTTAAAAAATCCTAGAATATTGATTGTCAAAGAATAAAATGCCGGTTAGCATTTATCTAACGGTGAGAACCGGCATAACAATAAAAATTGCACAGATTTTATGGAAGAACGCAACTATTTTCAACTCGCAACATATTTTTTTTCTTTCGGTCTATGGAACTTTAATTAAAAAATAGGACACAAGTCAGAGTTTATTTTATTTTTAACCAGCAAATACCCGGCATGCGTTGCAATGCAAATGAAAGAAAGTGTTTGTGTTTTATTTCTGTATATTGAAATGCCTTTGGTCACAATAATACAGAATAGACGTGTGAACACGTCACATACAGCCCGTGTGAGAAGCATGGATTTTGTAAATTTACCCCCTGCTTTCCCCTACGCTACTATATCTTCTTTCCAATCTCTCCCTCGACCTCTACCTCTCCCCTAGGTGTCCATTCCCATGCGTCCCCGTTCCAGCCCACGTTGTCGTCCTACATACCCCTTCCATCTTCCCAACCTCCCTCCGCTTCTAATTTGGGAGGCGGGATTGGGTACCGCCGCCCCGGGAACCTTTATTGAATAACCAACACCTCTGCCACAGGTCACCCCAAGTGGTTCGCTACGTTTGGTGATTTAGCAGTTAGTTATTATCTACTATGACACCCAAATACTTTATGACATAGTGGACGTTTATTTATTTACTAGAGATCTTAACACTAGTAAAAAGTTAATAAAATCTATTCTACAGACTAGCAGAAATAAAGGAAGGTGAAAGAATAATTTTCACGAAGAGGTCTATGAATATTATTATTTATTTAATGTTTGAAAATTGGATTTTGTAGATTCATACCCTTGTCCTTTTTTTACATTAGCTTCATACAGGAGGCGCTTATGAAAATTATTTCTCTCAAGGCCTATGTCATTTTAGGGGATGCTGTGTGGTGCTCCTAATACAATCCTTTCATATAAAAAAAGCTTAAAGAAATCATATATTTTCATGTTAATTTTATTTTTTTATAGTTATACCTCAAAAGAGTCTCAGCTGCTCCCGTCTGGAGCCAGTGAGACCATAGCATCCCCAATTGGGGTATGTTGTGAGGCTGAAGGTAATGGGAGGGGAAGGAGATAGGGAAGAGGAAGGTGGGGAAGTACCTGGCTATTCAGATCTGGTCACCAAATACGGCTAAAGCCATTTCAAGCAACGTTTCAATTTTGAATGGTGGTCTTACACCAGGGCGATACTGAGAGTATCTTCCACTCTGGAATGTGCCGCAAATATACTATATATTATTTTAAATGAATTTAGTGTGAAATAACATAAATTAATATAATAAAATTTATTTGCCACGTCGGGATTCGTTCCCGCGACCTTCGGAATGCGAGTCAAGGGCCTTACCGCTGGACTACGCCGGCCGTTCAATTTTATATTTTATAATTTATGTTAATTGTATTTACTTTGGTAATTCGCTAAATATCTTCATTGCTCCGTACATAAACGATCATTTATATAAAGCGAAAAAAATATATAAATTTTCCTCTTACCTCGTTCTGTAGTTTTTTTTTTTTAATTTGCTCAAAAATTGTGGTAATCTGTCTAAGAACATATTGGCAGTTATTTTGACTTCTACTGACTTATTCTGTTTTTTTTTTTAATTAGTTTATATATTAGGGTCAAATTATCTATATGATATCCAATAAGGAACTCCAGTGAAAAATATTATGGCTTTAAAAAAATATGTTCATACAGACCAATGAACGCTGATTCTGAATAAATAAGTTTTATTTCATAATATTAAACGTGGAGTTCTTAAAAAATTATTAAAAGTGCATTTTTAAACGTCTCGTCAAAAACACTGTGAAGTTGGTATTATTGAATGGTTAGTGCTGACGTCACGTGTCACCAGTCATTGTATTGAAATCTTTTATAGGTATGACAAAAGCCATCAGTATTAACAACATTTCATGTTATTCGTTATTTCATACGGTTTATAGAGATTTAGTTGTCGTATTTATTGAAACAATATTTAAGCCTAAATAATTCAGTATCAAAAATAGAGGTATCTCTATTAGTTTATCTCTATTATTTAAAATATTAAAAACTTTAAACTGTACGAAAAACTTGTACAATATGCTACAACATAATGCTACCTAGAGACGGGCAAAGCGGCTAAGTTGAACGAACCGCTTCACTAGGTCTCGTTCAATGGAAAGATCCGGTTCAGTGAATCGGCTCAATTGAACGACTGAATTGAGATACGGACACACTTGCTCATTAAAAGCCAAAGAGCATGCTACCAAGTAGCAATTGCTACCCGTTCACTTGTTTGCAAAGATCCGCGAACCGCGAGCAAGTGTGTCCATAGCTTAGAAGATCGGTCTTAACGAACCGGATCTTACGGATCCGTATGAAGATCCGGGCCACTGAGCCGAATCGTTCGCGAATGACTCTCTTCTACTGCAAGCTTTCAGATCAAAATGGCCGCCATGGATCAGCTGATCGGCGCAGTATCTTATTTTTGCAGTATGTAGGTGATGCTTCGTTTAAGAAAATATTGATTTTAAAAGCTAAAAAAAAATAATTTCAAACAATTTCTTTACCACACTCCCGTAATAATATTGAAAAATATAATAATATAATAAATAAATAATTCCACCTAAATAATGTTTTAACTTATCGAATAGTATCATCTTTCTTCCATATGATTATCATACAAAATGACAACACCTGTTGAAAATATACACAACTTTTCAGGAGTGATGACGTCACACGATTCATTACAAATGCGGTGGTTTTCGGGGGATCTTGAAAAATTAAAACTTTGACAATTATTTTAATTATTAAAAGTCACTCTAAAAAAATATATGCAGTTATTTAAGTAGAAGGTCATTATTCATTAAAAAAAATTTAAAAAATTGGACTGGCGTTCTCTATTGTTGAATTTAATTTAAACTAAGACCCCTAATTTCCAACTGTAATGGTTCAGGTTTGTTATTGTTAAGTTTAAGCCAAAATGTGACGTTGAGACGGTGTGCACGTTGTATGGTCAAATGTAATGAGAAAAGTGTGACTATCTTCTAAAATGTAACGTTATAGGAATGTGTAATGTGTGGCTAGCTCAGATTAACACATCAATTTATTAACCGTTACAGTATATTAGCAATAAGTAATTAAGCAAGAGACTCTAATTAACTTTATTGTGCTTTAAATATTTATCTCAAGGTCGCCTAAGGCTCGAAGAAAACCTTAGTAAAGAGTTTTATTGTTAAATTGGGATTATCTTTATGATACGATAAAAAGTTCTAGAAAGATCTATACAAAATAATAATGTAAGTATGGGCGCCATCTCATTGTATTTTTTAATATCCCAAAGAGAAATGATATAACTTTAAATTTACTAATAAACCATGATAATCTAAAATACAAGTAAAATGTTACATTACGTTGTTAGCCATGATCGTTATTGAAGAACGTCGGCCTTGTTTGAAAGTTCCAGACAGTGCATCCATCTTGTCGCCCGCCCCAAAACTGTTCACTAAGGGATGTTCTGCGAATTTCGAAGAGGTGCGTTTATTATTATAACATGGTTATAATATTTTCTTTCAATTTGAACTTCCCTACCTTCCTCTTTCCCATCTCCTCCCAATTTCCACTACGTTCAGCCCAATACTATCCCATTGGGCGATACCATAGTCTCACTGGTCCCAGATGCATGGGAGTAGTTGGAACTCTTATGCGGAATTCACTTTAATTTTTTTTAATAAATTTAAAAAATTATATGTTAAGATGGTGCAGTTTACAAAATCACCATTTTGCAAAATACCGAGTAAGTTATTAAGAAAATAAAAGGTATAAGTCGGCGTTCGGCGGGAGATTCAGCAGGAAACCTCTGCGTAGTAGTATTTTTATGGAAAGGAAGGAGAGGAAGTTCTGGGAAGGAAAAGGAATCTTGGGGTCAGTGGGTCCAGGAGTGACAGACGTATGAATCCATCCCTCCAACTGCGGTACATGGTGAAAGTAAAGAGAAGGTTCTGCTGGAGAGGCTAAATGGTCTCCCTCAACCAGTCTCTTCCGATCCGGCCCGCCACGCAGTAAGGGGGCAGACGCATCCGCCGCCAAGTCCTAGAAAAAACCTCACCCCATGAACCCGAGATAAGTCACCAAACGTAGCGTAAAACTTGAGGTAACTATGTTAGAGGTTATTCAATAAATTGAAAATAAAAAGAAGATACGAAGAAGATACGAAGAATGAGAGTGATGTTTAAAATTTATTGTTTTATTTTTCCATTCAATTATTATCTACCTTTCACCATCCGCAAGATTAACCGTCAATTAATATATTATACGAGTATAAATTCTGTGAATCATGTTTAATGGTTTCTCCGAACGTATATTTTCTTTCACCCTCTCGTCTTATATTTTGTAAATTATTGGATAATAATTGGTTGAGCACATTTACACATTACACAGCTACACTTACCTACAAACATCTACATACATCACAGAACCTGTCCTTATAGCTTGTATGGTCACATGTTCTTTTCCTACCCGTCCCTATATATATACTATCATTTAACCTTACCCTGGGTGGTTTGTTATATTTATGCCTTACCCACAATCAGTCTTTAATCGAAATTCGCCGCATGAACATCTGTAATATTCCGCATACCTCATCCGCAAACTTAATCCCGTATACTTCAATTAAAATACCGCGACTAATAGTCATACATGAATAAACCCAGCCGAAATAGAAGAGAAATTTCTCCGATCAATTAATTTCAAATTAGGAATTCCCGCGGATGACATAAACTATGATTCTCTATTACAAAAAATGCGACTCTTATCGT
The DNA here is from genome assembly GCA_929108145.2 of Limnephilus rhombicus. Lineage (NCBI taxonomy): Eukaryota > Metazoa > Arthropoda > Insecta > Trichoptera > Limnephilidae > Limnephilus > Limnephilus rhombicus. Next base: position 8,447,217 of record OV815293.1, read on the forward strand.
TAAAAGATAGAAGAATACTCAATGATCTTATTTTTTTATTTAAAATAAACAATAACTGGTTTGACTCCCCTGAATTGGTATCGTTAATAAATTATCATGTACTTAGTAGAATAACTCGACTCAAAACACCTTATTATTGCAACAACACTCTCAGTAATGCAGAACAAAATTCAATAATACATCGTTTACACACTTTAGGTAATGAATTTGCTCATATCGATCATGCCGAAAGTCTGTCATCATACAAAAGATGCATTAGACAAAATTTATCTGCTAGTACTACATAATAAATAATAAGTATAATCATGTAACAATAATATTATGTCCTACCAGTATGCACTCTAATACCTATGGCTTAGAAACATATCATAGGTACCTATTTTTTATATCGCTTTGTATACTCCGTAATACCTTCCTTTTATTTATTATATATATATTTTTAAATTTTGGTTATCTTCAATATTTGGCTCCTAAGTGCATTTCTTACTGTTTACTTGTCATACTTTTTTTATATTTATAACTTTTGTACTTTATATTATTTACAAAGGTAACTTATAGTTTATGTTATTTCCTGCCTTTCAACTTTTTATCTTAACTTTTTACTTTTACATTATACTTTATATTTTATAGTTTACACTTTTACTTTATACTTTCATTTTATACATCATAATTCTATTTACTACTCATTACCTTAACTCCTTTCTTTTACCTTTTGTTTTTATATTTAACTTTACATTTATATATCACTTTCTTATGTTATTGTATTATAATATATATAAATATAATTATGTCAATGGCACATGTTGTGCCGTATGTTTTTGAAATAAATAAATAAATAGAAGTGCGAGCGCAGTAAGTCATTTTTCTCCTATTCCTTTATGTGCATTCTTTTTACTTGTACAGTGGTCTTTCATACATTTCAAAACACTTACAAGGCCTTCGAAATCCGCAGACACGTAAATCACACATCAAACAATAATTATAAAAAAATATTTTAAAAGCATGAATTTTTAATTAATTATTTCTTTAAAAACAATTTAAAATTTATTTCTAAGAAATGTTTTTGCTTGGCTTAGCTTATTAAAATGAAACAATTTAGCGAAATTATATGAAAAACATGTTTATCCTTTCTAAACAATATTGGCTCGGTTTCGAAATAATCTATTCAAAATTGTTCCATCAATATATTCACTGAATCGGTATCCGAGCGATGGATTCGATACATACCTAATTCAATTTATAAAATGTTTCCTGAACGCGATATCTAAATAAAATCCCTAAGAGAGGACTTGGCATACCAATAAAATATTCTGTCCAAACAGACGGCGTAACGCCGGGCCGTTTCCACGATTATTATTCAGTGGCTTGACATTTGATAGACATTTGGGGAAAATAACAATTTTTTATCTATATACTAGCTGACCCGACAAACGTTGTTCTGCCATATTAGTTATTTCTAGTAAATATTTTGGTTGATAAATAAAAAATAACGAATGTATTGTAAGTGTGTGGGGATGGGGTCTATGACAGAAAGAGGAATGAAGCGCTGTAGACGATGACCGCCGATAAAAGCAAGAAAAAACCAACTAAAGTAGGAAAATGATATAAAGAAAATCAGTATGAATTTCAAAGAGCAATTGAGTGTACGATATTTTTTGTCAGTCTGTCTTTAGCCAACAAAAATAAACTCGATGGTTTGCCTACGCGAGAACATGATGCCGAATAAAATATCAAAATGACGCGACGCTACTCGCGAATGTCTTGCACACGTGTGGATGAAAATTTGGTGAGGCAAACGTAGCGCTATCTGTCATTCAACAACATAAATAATTTCGTTCTGTTTGAAATACGAAAGACGGTTAAATTTTTGCATACAAAAATACTAAAATCGCGATTAAAAATGGGACGGTGGGGGTAGGTGGGTTAATATTTAGGGTTATAGGTATTTTTTGGCGCAAAATAAAAATAAAATACTAAAAAAAAGTTGTAAAAAAAAAGTTTTTTTCTTGATAGGGACACTCTAATCACCTAGCGGTATGAAATATACTTTAAAACCTATTCTCATACCAACCAAATATATGTAAAAAATGTCATAAAACAGCGACCACAAACACTGTGACACGTGATGTTTATATATAAGATTGTATAAAAATGAATCCCTGTTTCCCTTGGTCACGCCATAACTTCAGAACGACCTTACCTATTTCATTCAAACTTTGGATTTTCTGAAACTCGATCACTCAGCCGAGTAACCGATCAACCCCTAACCCCGCCTCCAACTGTCCAACACCTACCATTTTTTTATATTTTTGTAGAAAAAAAAAACATCAAAAATGTCACTGAAGATCAAAATTTTATCTACATGTTTTACTCCAAATAATGTCAGGAATCACTTATTAGTAAGTAAGTCAAGTATGTCCCTTCACACCCTGTATATATGTACCCGGTTGACATTTGTTCCGTGAGAACGGGTTGCTTCTACGAAAATTATATTCCCCAAGGGCCTCCTGTGTGGAGTTAAAGTTAAAGAAATGTGTTAAGTAATTGAAGATTCTATTTTTTCAAATCAAATCAAAAAATATTTATTGTAAAATAAAAATTACAAAAGGTGTAGCTTATGGGTAGACCCCATTTCTTCCAGCTAACCACATTTATTTATTTACAATGTTTATATAATATTATTTGTTTTATTATAGTTACAATGTTTATACAGATAAAATAACAATATTCCAATGGAAAAAAAAAAATACAAATATATATACCAATAAAAATAGGCGTTTCATTTACGTGAGGTATTCACTCAACGTGTAGTGACATTTATTAACAAGGAAAGTGTTTAGCGACGATTTGAATTTGTGTGTATCTTGTATTTGTTTAATGTTATGTGGAAGGTTGTTATATACTTTAATGGCCATGTAGTATGGTCCTTTTTGGAATGTTGTTTTGTTTGCTTTTGGTATTAATAGGTTTTCTGTGAGCCTTGTAGCGTATTTATGTGTTGAGTTTTTTAGTGGGAACTTGTCTGTAGATGATCGCACTAACATGCATAACTCCATTATATATATGTCTGTGACTGTTAGAATTTTCAGATTTTTAAACATAGGTCTACATGAATCTAAACGACCGGATTTTGTAATTTTTCTTATGCATCTCTTTTGTATGATGAAGACATCTTTGGCAGTTCTTAGTCAAAATACGACACAGTTAAATAAATATGACCGAAAGGGATAGGGTTCCTTTAGCACAGTCAGCCGACAATTGGTTCGTCGACAATAATTGGTCCCCCAAAATGATATTAACCAAAAAATTATATTTTCTTGCATTATTTACCAAGTTTAATATGAGTTGATACACACAGTATGTAGACAAAAAGATTTTTCCTTGATGCATTTGAAAGAAAATATGGTAAATTTTCGGAATTGGTGTCCATGGTTATTACGAATAATTTTTAGAAAAAAACTTTAGATTCGCCTTAATTTCTATAAAAGGATACTTTTTGCATCACGGGCGGCGGAAAATTTGCATTTTAAATTTCAATTGCGTAAAATTAAATTTCTCTTCGCGAACCGATACGGCGACAATACGGCGTTCATTCCGTCACTGTTATGTTGGTATCCCTGATAATATTAGCGAAGAGCTAAATACGACTATAGCCGACTTCGTGGGATACATAAAAAGGCGCGCAATTTGCATTTAGTCTACTTCACGGATAATACGGAACTTTGAGTTTAAACTTCGAAAGCTGCATGTCATCATAATTTTTAAAAACATCCCAGGTTTTGAATGGTTTGTCTGGCAAAGCAGGGTTTGTGTAGCGGGCTTGTGTATATTATCTTTATTTAAAAAAAAACGTCCCAGGATTTGAATGGTTTGTCTCCATTCCAGTGCCTGATTAGAGGTTCATTTACATTATATTATTAATTCTGTTTTTCATAATTACGCGCCTTATCATGTATCCCACAAAGTCGGCTACAGTCGTATCAAGCTCTTGTTTGTATCAGGGATACCAATATAACAGTGACGGAATGGCCGCCGGATTGTCGCCGTATCGGTTCGCGAAGTGAAATTTAATTTTACGCAGTTAAAATGCATCATTTCCCGCTATGCAAAAAGTTTCCTTTTATAGTGATTAAGGCAAATCTAAAGTTTTTTTTCTAAAAATTATTCGTAATAACCATGGACACTAATCCCAAAAAAATACCGAAAATATATATGTTATATTTTGTTATTCGGCGGTACATCCTCTCTGCACATCTCTTCGGGGTCACTTAGTTATATTCTGTGTTATTAGGTAAACCGTATTTTCTCTAAACCGACTGCATATTGTATATTAGTATGCCGGGGTGGCAATTGTCGGTGGATCAACTGTCATGGAACCCGTTAAACACAGTGGTGGAATGTGTCTAAAGTCATGATATTTGAAAGAGAGAGTATGAAAACAATGTGCAACATAGTTGTGAATGATGAATACTTGGAGTAGGTGGATGAGTTTGTTTACTTGGGAAGTATGTTCACGAGAGATGGGAAGGCTAATACAGATCGAAAGAAGGGTAAATGCAGGCAATTCCATTAATGGAGGACTGAACACCGCTGGCGCCAACAAAAAACTGTCCAAAGAAGCGAAGTTAGCCGTCCATAAAGAGAGCTGGTAACTACCCTGATGCATGGCAGTGAGGCATGGAACTGGCAGAGGAAGATTTAAAGTAGACTGAATGCTGTAGAAATGAGATCCCTGAGGTGTATGCGTGGTAAAATTACATACGATCGTGTGAGAAATGTGGAGATCTGCGAATAATGCAAGGCTGATGTAAGTAAAATGAGTAAGATTACAAAAGGGACGCTCAGATGGTTTGGGCATGTAGAGCAAATGAACGAGGAAAGGAGTGTAAGGAGAATATATGACGCAAATGTGAATGGTAGAAGAAGTCGGGGACGCCTGAGGAAGACATGGCACGACCAAGTGAATCAGATACTTGAGTCGGGCCATGTGAAGAGTCGGAATAATAGAAGAGCATATTGTATGTACGAGACGATGTATGATGAATGTGAATGGAGTGTATGCCAAGATCGAGTTGTTTGGCGGTCCGTCCTCTCTGCCTACCCCTGCGGGGAAACGGCGTGATGGTTAGTTAGTTAATTAGTTAGTAGAGGAGTGCCCCGGCAAGGTTAAGGTCCTAGGTTCAATTCCTAGATACGACCGTATTATGTTTTTCAGATTTTTTTGCTTCACATTTTCGATTCAAGGGACGCTTATATTATCTTCAGTGATTGATTTTATTATAATTTGAGGTTAAAAATCAATAAAAAATATTATTCACCGACAAACGTTTCTTTATCAAGCGCCTGATAATAATTACTTCATAAAAACAAGGGGTTTTCAAAATCCTCTGACTTTACATTCACCTAAAACAATACGCTCGTGCACACTCAGCGATTCTGAACTACGTGATGTAACCGTTGTTTCCACCCAGAGACAATTCAAAATACATTTACTTTCAGAAACGTGATAAATTCTCAAACGTAATGTTTTTAACAGTGATAATATAAAACAAGTTGAAAATAAAATGTTTTATTTCCTCATGTAAGCTTTCGCTCCTGATGTTTATTCCGCAATTCGAGTCTTAAGAAAATATTAATACGAAGCAACTGCCCTCAGAGATTTCACAGCACTTGAGACAGTAGTTGTTTTTTCAAGACACCTGAAGCAGCTACCGAGACAGCTTTGAAGTTAATCCTGTTGCATGCTTGCATAAATGTAGGCGAAATCTTACAAAATGTGCATTTATTTGTACCACAAAATGGTGTAGTATAACTGTATCATTTTTATAATGCGACTTTTCTATCAGGTTTCGCTTGTGATTTCTTTGCCCGTACTTTCCCGGAATATCATTTTTTTGTTTAAAATTTTGGATACAATACATTTATTTATTCATTTGATGCAATATTATTTACATTTTTTACATAATTCAATGATGTTGGCCTCACTGGGTGGTTTACCCGTGCTGAGGCCTCCATTTCATATACAAAATTATACACAATACATATAAATATCTATATACATAATATTGGTGAAAAAAAGGAAAAAAGTAGATAAAAAACATACGATTAAGATAAATTAAACTTAAAAATTAGAGATTTAGAATTAACGTAAAATTAAGAATAAATAATATTATATAAGGTTAAAAACAATATTTTTAATACGTGTTGTGTGTTTGTGGGTGATTGTGTTTTATATTGGTTTTGTGTGTTACTTATATGTTTTGTTATTTTATGCTATGATATTTTGGTAGTATTGTCTATTTTGGTCTTTAATCCATTTTGTAATTTTGTGTCGGAATTTATTTTTGTTTTCCTCAATTTTATTTTCAAGTGTTAGACTGTTGAATGCTTTTATAGCGTGATATTGGTAATGTCTTTGTCCAAAGCTTGTATTTACCGTCGGAGTTTTTAAGTTTTCTTTGTATGCTTGTCTAACTGGTCTGTTTGTGATATTTTGTGTTTGTTGAAGGTTGTTTTTTTGGTCAAAAATGTAATTTAGCAGCGATTAAACATATAATTGTCGTATGTCTAGTACGTCACAACGGTTGAATATTTGGTCTGTATCAGTAAGTCTATGTTTTTTAAGTATTACCTTTAAGATCGTTTTCTGCGCAATTTCCAGGTGTTCGATAGCTGAGTTTGTTGCTCCTCCCCAAGCAATTATTCCATATTCTATTATAGACTGACATAGAGCAAAATATATTGTTTTCATTTGTTGTATTTTGTATATGTTTCTTATGTTTAGGAAAATGTGTATCGTTTTGAGGAGTTTATTTGTGACTTGTTGGATGTGATGTGTCCATCTAAGGTTATGGTCAATTATGATTCCTAGATACTTTATTTGTTCTTTTTTTTCTAGAGGAGGGCAAACGCAAATGTTGGTGTTTAAACATTCGTGTATTTTTATGGTATTTGTGTTATTTTTTGGCTGTCCTGTGCTATTTATACTGTACGTTGTGAATTTTGTTTTCGACATGTTCAGTGTAAGTATGTTTGAGTCTAGCCATGATTTCACTCGCGTGATTCCTAAATTCGCTATGTTGTATGCATTTTTCCAATCCTTAGATTTAAAGAGTAAAACTGTGTCGTCTGCATAACTAACTATTTCACCGTCTATTTTCATGCTGCAAAGTTCATTAATGTAAATAGTGAAAAGAACGGGCCCTAGTATGCTTCCTTGTGGAACTCCATATGTAATTGGCAGTGGCTTGCTAATATGGTTGTTAATTTTTACTTGCTGTGTTCTGTTACTCATATAACTTTTTAATAATCGGAGTTCCTTGCCTTTGATGCCTATGTTTTCTAATTTTTTTAAAAGCGTTTGGTGGCAGATTGAATCGAAAGCTTTAATAATGGATACAATAATGAAAAGTGTATAAAAAAGCTTAAGGCCACGCAACCGCCAATAAAAAGTAGAAAATGGAGATATGTGAAATTACGAACGTTAGAGGAGCGCGCTAGTATTTAAAGCGACAAAATTGATGCGAAAATTGTGAAAACGTTAAATAAAATACGACTCGTTTAAAATAGAGCAAAAATCTCACGGGGGTGGTTTTAAACAGCATTTAAAAAAAAACTGTGATTTTTTTCATTCATATAACTTGTAAAATAACTGAAAGACGTGTTTTTTTTTGGTTATTAGTTTTTGGGGTATTATGCCGTGTTGCGCTACCTACTTCTTTAGCCAACGTTTCGGACAGCTTTGCAGTGTCCATCATCAGGGCAGATGTGTTGATGATGGACACTGCAAAACTGTCCGAAACGTTGGCTAAAGAAGGAGGTAGCACAACACGGCATAATGCCCCAAAAACTAATAACAAAATAATTTTTGGCCGTGAAAATCTAAAATCGTATGAAACAAACGTGTTTATAATAATTTTTGGAGCATACTTTGCGATTTTTTTCTATCGAGGAAATTTTATATAATTTGCGTTGCGGCGCAAGGAATGTCTAGATCTTAACTTAAAAAATAACACATATTTTTAAGAGCTTAAAAACTACTTCAAATGTTTAAGGGAGGTTTGCAAGAAATCGGTAGAAATTCGGGTAGCGGCGTCTTAACACAATAAATTAAGGAACGAAAACTCCCACAAAGGCAATGCCTGTGCATAGGTATTATGTTGATTTTTTTTAAGTATATATAAATTAGGGATTTAAAGAGTAACTGAATAAATGCAATTAAAAACTACAACATAATAACAGTCTGCGCTGTTATTATCGCATTTGTGAAAGTTTTATTATTATGTATTACAAGTGCAATTAAAAGACAAAAAAAAATAACAAACAATATAATATATTTTCTCTAAAAGCTGCCCAATGATGGACATAATTAATGGCTTTGTTAAAACTTGTAAGAAAAAAATATCTGTTTCGGTGTTTTTTAGCCAAGTTTTGGTATATTTTTTATAAGATTGGATATTTTGATACGTGGTCACTTTAAATGTTCTTCTTCTTCTTGTGCCCTGTCCGTTCAACGGACGTTGACTATCATGTTGGCTATGCGGACTTTGTTTACTGCAGCCCGGAACAGCTCCACGGTAGACGGGCCATACCACTGTCTCAGGTTTTTCAACCATGAGGTTCTCCTTCTTCCAGGGCCCCGTCTTCCGGCAATATTTCCCTGCATTATGAGATGCAGGATCTCATAATTCTCTCGATGTCTCATCACATGTCCAAGATATTGAAGTTTTCTGATTTTTATAGTTTTAATAACTTCCTTTTCTTTATTCATCCGAACCATAACATCTTTATTTGTAACCCTGTCCATCCAGCTTATTTTAAGTATTCTTCTGTAGATCCACATCTCGAATGCCTCAAGTCGCCTAATAAGTTCTTCAGTAAGCGTCCATGCTTACATTCCGTAAAATAATATCGAAAACACGTAGCATCTGACCATTCGCATTCGTAATCCAAGGTTGAGATCATGACTGCAGAACATTTTTTTCATGCGGATAAAGGTTGCACGAGCTTGCTCAATGCGGCTTTTGATTTCAACTGAAGGATCCCATCTATCATTTTCATTGCAGCCCAAGTATACAATACTCTGTACCTTCTCTAGTTTTGTTCCAACAATATAAAGATTTTCATCCAATGCGTTATTTTTGCTTATGAGCATGTATTTTGTCTTATTTATATTCAGTTCCAGCCCAAAATTCTCACAAGTCTTCACTACTTGATTCAGCAAAAGTTGTAAATCCTCAATGTTATTTGATAGAAGTTGAACGTTGTACATAGTAAATTATACATTTTTGGAGCCATAAAACTGATATTATGTCTTTGGGACAACCTAGTTTTGCAGTGGGGTACAACATATTCACAGTCGCCATGTCTTTGGCTGGAACGATATGAATTTTTTTAAAGTTGTTTGGAAGCATGTAAAAAAATGTAAGACTTTAAAACCTATAGTATTTAATTATTATTCCAGATGATTACTAAGACATCTTCAAATACTAACTTTAAGATAATGAGGAAATCTGTTATCGAATGTTCACCATAAAACAAATATTATTTACACGCGTCTGTATTTTACATACTAAATATACTGTAAAATAATACCGGGAGGCATAACAGTCCGGTACAAAATGACATTTTGAAATATGAGTAATCTGAGTATTGAAAAAGTTAAAAGGTACACTTTTTAATATAACTGTTTACTCAATTTTTCGGAGATTTTATAATTAACTGGACTATCGATATAAATAAGTTATAACATAAATTTAAAACGAAATCAATTTTCAGGGAAAGTGGAATAATACTTTTATTTATTTTATTTTATGTATTCATTTTCTGGAAATCGAAAGTTAACATTTTTTCTAACTAACTAACCATCACGTCGTTTCGCTGCAGGGGTAGGCAGAGAGGGCGGACCGCCAGACAACTCGGTCCTGGCACACACCCCTTGCCTCGTTTACATTAATACATCGCATCATACATCGCCTCATGCATGCTGCTCTATTTTACTTTTCTTTGAGGCATCACCGAGGAACCGGCTAAGGGGCGCGGAAGCTGAGTGTGGTTCACGTCTAGACCGAATGTCATGCGCATTCTTGCTGGGACTGCCAATCGATTGAAGAGGACTCGCAACCGTTTGCCATTCCCTTATTACTTATCTACTGTGTCTTCTTCCCAAACAGGTGCTTGTAGGATACGCTGGATACAATCACCCAGCGCTTGCCACCTCGTGAACTTTCACCAACCTGTCTCATTGTCTTGCCTATATTTTATCATACTAACACCTATTGTATCTGTATTTCCCGCTAAGCACTTGCATACTGCTTACTAACAACGTATGCAGGGACATTGGAGGTCTAGTTTCGTTATCAAATGTAGAGTCGTTTTCACCAAAAAAATTAGAGTCCTTGCAAGAGCCTTGAAGGGGTAACCATCTGTTACCTATACCAGGGCGGGTAAGTGGTGGGTCCTCCAATGCTCTATTATTCTGACCCTTGGCATGGCCCGACTCAAGAATCTGATTCACTTGGTCGTGCCATGTCTTTCTTGGGCGTCCTTGACTTCTTCTACCATTCACAATTGCTTCATATTTTTTTTTTGTATTTATATTTTTTTTAATTTTAAATAAGGTTTACATAGTATTTGCGTGATAATTTTACATCTCAGGTTTTTTTTTACTACCCTTCCATTAAAAGCACTTGCTTGTGTATGGAAGGGGAGTGTACATAAATGCTATTAGTTATTAGTTATAAGTTAGTATTTAAATAATTCATTGTACATAAATATATGTGAGCTGCAGTATTTATTTTGATAATGGTGTGTATTTAAAAAAAAAAAGAAAGAATGTTATGAAAAACTTAGGATATTTGTAAGATTAATTGACAGTAGTTTTTTTCTTAAAAATATGTTTGAAATGTTTCTTTACAGAGAGCAGTATTCGGGTTTTATCATTAATGCTTCTGATTTCTTCTGGTAGACGATTGAAAAAAGTTCTTCCCTGGTAAGTGTAATGATGCTGTGCAAAAGACGTATTGAGTTTTGTTTTCATTTAAAAATGGATATTTATCTTTTTCTTTTATAATTTGAATAAATGAATTTTTAATATATAAATCTTTAAATGTTGGTACTTGAATTTCTTTAAACAGGCGTTCTGTTGGGTAGTGCCAGGTTTTTTTTAATATAATTTTAATAATTGTTCTTTGTATAATTTCTATTGGAAGAAGGTTACATTTATACGCGGATCCCCAACTAATAATAGCGTATTGTAAAGTTGATTGAACTAAGGCATAGTAGCTTAAATATTGATTTTTTATCGACAGAAAATTTCAAATTCTTAAAAATATATATATTAATTTTCTGATTTTGTTTACTACCTGACTTATTTGTTCCTTCCATTTCATTACACTCGTTTCCTCGTTTCGTTGCTTTATAAGTCCAAACCATATGAGCGTCCCTTTCTTAATTTTACTCATTACGCTTACATAAGCCTTACATTTCTCACATGATCGTACATGGTTTTACCTCACATTCACCTCAGGGATCTCATTTCTATAGCATTAAGTCTACTTTCATTCTTTCTCTGCCAGTTGCATGCCTCACTGCCATACATCAGTGTAGGTACCAGTACTCCATTATGGAGGGCTAGCTTCGCTTCATTGGACAGTTTTTTTGTTGGCGCCAACGGCGTTCAGCCCTCCATTAATAGAGTTACCTGCATTTACCCTTCTTTCAATTTCTCTATCAACCTTCCCATCTCTCGTGAACATACTTCTCAAATACACAAACTCATCCACCTGCTCCAAGTATTCATCATTCACAATTATGTTGCACATTGTTTTCGTATTCTCTCTTTCAAATACCATGACTTTAGACTTACTTACGTTCATCATTAACTCATTCTTCATATATACTTCATTCATCCTAGACTGTTAAAAATCAGCACCGCATCATCAGCATACAACAGGCAATATACTTTCAGATTACTCAATTTTGCACCCAATCCCATATCTTTAAATTCTTGCATACAATTATCCATGGTTAGATTGAATAACCACGGTGACATTACGCAGCCTTGTTTAACGCCTTTTGTGATGTCAAACTATCCCATAAAATTTCCGTTCACCCTAATACATGCAACGCTTCCCTCATACAGAGACGCAATTGCCTGTATGAAATTCGTATTCACTCCATACTTGTACAACATCTTCCATGGCTTTGTCCTGTCTTCTCGGTCGTATGTTTTTTGTATATTTACAAAGGCATGAAGAGTTTCTGATTTTTTGTAAGAAACTTCTCAGTGAGCATAAGCAATGAGAAAATTTGGTCCATATACCCCTTCCACTCATAAAATCACCTTGCACATCCCAAATTTTATCCTTTGTTTCCATTCTTTCCCATCGATTCAATCAATATTCTATCATAAAGCTTGCTGACTGAACTTAAGAGGCTAATAGCCCTATGATTACCACATTCCATACGTGATCCTTTACTTTGTATAATGGTTTTTACAGTTATAATCTATGGAGTTTCTCATAAGTAACCAAATATTTTTGTCCTACAAAAAGTTTCAAAAATCGATATCTAGATTGTGTTTTTCACACTAAACTAAGTGTATCACATTAAAATAGTGGATCGTTTTCCTATTAATAAATAATTACAGTGAGAACAGATATATTATAAGATTGAATTTAAAAACAAAATCTTGAAATTAACATGACAAGTGATATTTGAATTTGAAACCATTTGAATTTGAATTTGAATTTGAAGTTTGAAGTCAAGTGACATTTGAAGCCATAGACAAAAAGTTAACAGAATATTCTACCATTCTAACATCTACCTACATCTAATAATAATCCATAATATTATAATGGAACAAGAAAACTCTGCCCAACAATTCCTGGCAAAGGCAACCTCTATTTTAAACCTATTAAATATCATCATAATGGACACATCTATCAAATTCACCAAGGAACAAATAGCGAAACTCGCCCCTAAATTCACCGATCTATTGGGTAATGTCGGTCAAATGGGTGTAAAGTTAGGGAGCCTTGAAGGAGAATTGAAGACCTACAAATATATGTCTTCTAATCAAACACCCGAAAATGGGAACAGAACGTATAGTTCGATTACGTCCAACCAAGTCCTCCCGAAATATCCACCGAACACAAGAAATAATGCCCCTATACTTCCTGCGAGACCAGCCGTACTTATCTTCCCCAAAGATGACAAGTCACTTCCTTCCAGCAGTACTCTTGAAACTCTCAAAACCTCAACTAACCCATCATCTTTGGGAATTACAATCACGGGGGTACGAGAAATAAGGAACGGAGGTGTAGTCGTGCATCCAAGTACCGATGCAGAGGCCATAAAACTTGCCAATGCACCGACCCTATCCGATGCTGGTCTGAAAGCAGCAGTTTCTTCACATAAACTTCCTCGGATAGCTATCCATGGTCTACCTCAAGTTGTGCCCCCCGAGAACATTATCTTGGCAATCCACCAGCAAACACACGAAGAAACCGGTCTACAAATTAATGAATTGAAAGATAAATTGCAGTTCTCTCACAAAGTAGGACCTCGTACCGGATCGTGCACTCATGTCTTCAGAGTTCCTCCTTCTGTTCGTCACTCCCTCATTCGCTTCTCTAAACTGGCTATGGACTGGCAAATACACACCGTAAGGGATTGGATCGACAGTCTAAAATGTGGACACTGTCAACTTTACGGCCATACGGCGTCGAAATGTAACGCAGACATGCCTACATGTTCTCACTGTGGAAAACCTGGACACAATCGAGATGCTTGCCCGACTCCTGAAAAGCCACCAGCATGTGCTACCTGCAAGTTCTTCAGAAAACCGTCCACACACAACACTGGCTCCCCTGACTGTCCTGCCCGCCAAGCCGCTGAGAGACGCGAATTATCTCGAGTCAATTTTTTAGGCTGAATCAGAATCGACACCTTATTAATACTAACTTTTCCACCTATTATCAAAATATTCGTGGTCTCAATACTAAGCTAAACTCCTTTAGATGCTCCATAAATTTATGCCCTTATGATTTTTTATGTTTTACTGAAACATGGCTATCAGACAATATTGCTTCAACAGAACTTGGACTCCATGACTACATTATTTTTCGCTGTGACCGCTCTTCCTCTTCTAACAAGTGTAGAGGAGGTGGGGTAATGATATGTATTAAAAAAAAATACTCTTGCCACATTCTTGAATCGTCTAATAATGTATCTGAACAATTATTTATTTGTGTTCTACTTGGTTCCAAGAAACTTGTCATTGGTTGTGTATACATTCCCCCCTCCTCTTCAATAGAAATCTATAAGTCACATACTGAAGCAGTTGAGCGTGTTTCCATAAAGGCCGATTCCTTACTTATTTATGGTGATTATAATCTTCCTAAAATAGTGTGGCTTAATGATAGTCATGGTGTGAAAACTCCTAATAATGTTTCCCTTCATGCTTCCATAATAGTAAATTTCTTTGCCTTCCTGAATATGTACCAATTAAACTCGATCAATAACTGTGGAGGTTACTGTCTTGATCTAATATTTACCAATATGCCTAGCGTTTGTGTATGTGAAGCTACTAACTCAATATTACCAATAGATAAATATCATCCACCACTCGATATTAACTTCACTAATCCTTTCAAAAGTGACACTCTGAAATCAGCAGTTACATTCCACTACAAATTTAACACAGGTGATTATACTGGCATGAATAGGTACCTTGCCCAATATGACTGGGCAGGTATGTTATCAAACAACAATATTAACGATGCTGTATTTAAATTCAACGAATGTATAACTCATGCTATAGATTTGTTCGTTCCAAGGGGAACTTTTTCCCAGCCTAAATTTCCTATTTGGTTCAGTATGAAACTAAAGCATTTGATTATGGAAAAAAAGAAAACACACAAGTTATTCAAATTAACGAACAACTTAGCGCTTTATCAAAAATTTTCTCAGTTAAGAGAATTATCCAAAATTGAATCTAACTTGTGTTATAAATCTTATATTGAACTCACTGAGACAAAATTAAATCTTAACCCTAAACAATTTTGGAAATTTATTAAACAAAAACGTATTGATAACGATCTCCCTTCAAGTTTATTTTTTAATGATACTCACGCCACCAACGATTTCGATATTGCCAACCTTTTTGCTGAACATTTCTCCTCTGTCTATACTGATAACATATGCACCATCCCTCCACTTAAATATGCTAATACTATTGACCTTAATAATTGCAAAATCACACTTGTAGATGTTTTCAATTACTTAAAAAATCTTCCCAGCAAAACAAGCACTGGTCCTGATGGTATACCTGAAATATTATTGAAAGAATGTAAATCTGTTGTATCTAAGCCAATTTGTTTATTATATAACTTATCATTATCATCTGCCACTTTTCCGGATTCCTGGAAGGTTTCCTATATACGACCTATTTTTAAATCGGGTAATAGGTCGAACGTAGAAAACTATAGACCTATATCGATGTTATCTCATATTCCTAAAATCTTTGAATCTATAATCACAAAAAAAATAACACCTATTTTCAAAAATGTGCTGATTGAGGAACAGCATGGCTTTAGATCTGCTAAATCTACCACTACAAACTTACTCTCCTTCACCAACACCGTAATCAATGGCCTAGAAGATAAATCACAAGTAGATGTTCTATATACCGACTTTTCTAAAGCTTTTGACAAAGTAAAACACGCTATCCTCATGGCCAAGCTATATGCTATAGGTATACGAAACCCATTGCTATCTTTCTTTAATTCTTATTTAAGCAATAGAAAACAAAGAGTCAAAATAAATAACATTGAGTCTATTATTATTGAAGTAACATCCGGCGTACCGCAAGGAGCACATTTAGCCCCGCTTCTCTTCAACTTGTTTATAAATGACATTATTCGTATTTTCTCTCACACACGCTTTTGGCTTTTTGCTGATGACAATAAGATCCTAAAAATAATCAAAAACTACCATGACTGCCTTCTTTTACAATCAGATATTGACTCTTTCAATGACTGGTGTAAAATTAATTGCTTGGAACTAAATGTCGATAAGTGCAAAATTATATCCTTCTACAGATCTAAAATTCCGATTGTTTTCGAATACAAATTAAATAATAATTGCCTAACAACTGTTCAATCTATTAAAGATCTTGGTGTCTCTCTTGATAGCAAGCTTTCTTTCCGGGAACATATAAATACGATTGTTAATAAATCTCTCAAACTACTTGGTTTTATCACTAGAACCACTTCTGACTTCAAAAACATAAATACCCTAAGAACTCTTTACTGCTCCTTGGTTCGCCCCCATCTTGAATATGCTTGTATTATATGGTCTCCTTTTTATGCTGTCCATATTCGTCATATTGAATCCGTTCAACATCGGTTCCTAAAGGGAATTGCTTGGAGGCTAGGATTAGAGCGAGGCAATTACTCGTATGCTGAAATTGAACAAACTCTAAACCTTTCTCCTTTAGAAGACCGTCGGATAAAATCTGATCTCATTTGTTTCTTCAAAATTATTAACTGTTTAATCGACTCGCCTACATTACTACAACTCATCACATTTAATATACCTTCTCGTAGACTCAGAAATAAAGACCTGCTTTTCCTCAATCAGCACTCGACTAACTACGGTTATAACTCACCACTGTCCAGAATGTGTAGACTGGTCAACTCACGTCAAGACCTTGATTTTTTTGGTATTAGCTTAAATGATTTCTGTCGCTCTTTAAACAAATGAAGATATGTAATATTCACCCTAATTTTTGCAAGGTCTTGACGTGACTTGACACTTATTTTTCTTCTATTTTCACTGTTTGTCTTTGCTTTCATGTACCATCCAAATCCTTACATTGTTCATTTCTATACTTCGTGATACTTTGTTTTAAATTGGACGTAAGTCCGTAAATAAATAAATAAATAAATAAATAAATAATGGCATGATTACAGCCCTTCTCCAATCTAATAGCATGTAACCCTCCTCTAAAAATTTATTAAAAAGTCTGCACAACGATTTGAGAATAATACGGCTATCTCCTTGAAAGCATTCGGCAGCAATATTGTCAAAACCCACAGCCTCACCATTCTTCATTCATTTAATTGATCTTTTTATTTCATCCATGCTGATTTTGGTAAAGTTCACTGGCATTTGGTAACATTCATATCTGGCCAAGCGGCAGCTGGTAGCGGGCAGTGTCCTGATTATCTCCAAGTACCAAACTTTGAACATCCAGATATGATGGGCGCAGTTCATATCTTTTTTAAATTTTGTCATATATTTTGCATGTAAACATCTTGTATTAGGCCTGTATATTTTTGAGCCTGTTCCTTTTATTGTATTTTCCTGGTTTTGTTTTTTATGCATTTCTATAGTCCATCATGGAGGATACTTTATTTTAACTTTTTGACACCAACAGTACATAAATCAAATGAGTGGTTATAATAATTCATAAAATCTTACAATACATGTTTCAGTAAAATATTTGTAAAGTGATTCTTCATATTATGTTGTGTCCCGTATGTTGTTTCTGTGAAATGTTTTGTAAAATATTTCGGTAAATTTTCGGGATTAGTGTCCATGGCTATTACGAATAATTTTTTAGAAAAAAACTTTAGATTCGCCTTAATCACAAAAGGAAACTTTTTGCATCACGGCTGGCGGAAAATAATGCATTTTAATTTTCAATGTGGTTAAATAAAATTTCACTTCGCGAACCGATCTACGACAGCCCGCCCGCTGCCGCCCGCCATTTTGTCACTGTTATGTTGGTATCCCTGACCTCACACAAACAAGAGCTAGATACGATTATAGCCCACTTCGTGGGATACATGGTAGGCGCGTAATGGTTTGTCTAGCGGGATTATGTATGTTATCTTTACTTTAAAAAGCAGGGTTTGTGTAGCGGGCTTGTGTATATTATCTTTATTTTAAAAAACATCCCAGGATTTGAATGGTTTGTCTCCATTCCAGTGCCTGATTAGAGGTTTGTTTACATTATATTATTAAATCTGTTTTTCATAATAACGCGCCCATCATGAATCCCACGAAGTCGGCTACAATCGTATCTAGTTCTTGTTTGTATCAGATCAGGGATACCAACATAACAGTGACAAAATGGCGGGCGGCAGCGGGCGGGCTGTCGTAATCTCGGTTCGCGAAGTGAAATTTTATTTAACGACATTGAAAATTAAAACGCGTTATTTTCCGCCAGCCGTGATGCAAAAAGTTTCCTTTTATAGTGATTAAGGCGAATCTAAAGTTTTTTTCTAAAATTTATTCGTAATAGCCATGGACACTAATCCTGAAAAATTACCAATATTTCTTCATATATTGTGTCTGCATATTGGGTTGGGTTGGGTTTTTTTTTTCAATTATTTCTGGCTTTCACCCTTCAAGGGTGTTCTAGGCCATCATTTAAAATTACAGAGAAAGGAAAGGTGAAATTATATATTAATTTTATTTAAATGAGCAAATTTCAGAATTATCTGGAAGATTGGAGTCGAGTTCAGAACTTTTCAAAAGTACTAATTGGCGATCCCTTAATGAGTTTTGATAACTCATGGGAATGCAACTTCGTTGTATGTTTTATTTCAATTAAATAAAATCAATTACATCAATATATTGTTTACCATAAGAAAACAATATGAATTAACAGATAATTAATTGCAAATATGGAAACCTTATACATTTAGCTTTTCTTTGTCTCTATTGATCCATCGGTTTCAAGATTGTTGGGACAATTTCCTTTCTCCAAATTGCTTTAACACTGGAACCTGAAATCTGACGGGATTCCGTAATGAGGACATTTGTGAGGTTATTGACCCTTTCCCTCATTCCTGGGACCCTTGTTCACATTAAGGATGCAATTCCGGGAACTAGTCTTTCCGCAAACACAGAGGAGGCATTTCTATTCCTGGAAAGGCTAAACAGCATGCCATGTGCATTATTATATAACGCGCGAAGCCTTTCCATGGTTCTCTTTCTGTAGTTAGCTCAGAGCTTAATTATTTTTTTTCATTTCTAGCCCCGAGCTTTCATTAACCATAATAATGATTTTTTTGTTCTATGGGTACCTAATATCTTCATAACTAAAAACAATATTTGCTTCAGAATAATGTGTTTTCAAAAAGAAAAAAAAATCAGAGTGTGTAATTCACACGCGGTAGACGTGAAACTATAATGTCGCTAGATGTCGCTTTCTTTTCTTTTGCCTGTTTCTTTTAAAGTGGTTTGAAGATTGGGTAATGATATCACAATAATAAAAATGTTTTTTTGGATATCGTAGGATTCAAACCTCCGTTCGCTTGATGTCTGTCTCTTTGGCCGCTGAGACTTGTCAGGCACTTTGCCCACTGCGCTATGGGAGGCACGCGCCGTTGTGCTAATTTACAGCATTATTTTAGAACCTAGTACTTGTGTAGAACTGAGTTGTGACGCATTTCCGTTTCATTCTAATTTCAAATCACTAATGGCGCTAAAGAAGTTTCACTTCAAAAAATTAGGTCGATAATTGTCATGTTCTCAATTTGTAGAACACCAACACTCATATTATATTTAAAATAGAGAATAATTCATGTACTGTCATTTCTTACATTTTATAATTTCACAGCCTGTTCGCGCCGATTACAGCTGACAATCCGGCAAATTATTTTGTGTTTTGTTTGGGAATAAATATTTATTCAATTGCAATGAATTATTTTCTTTTCCTCTCCCTACTTGTCCCCCTTGCACTTCAGTATTCGCAATCAACCGCCTGCCGTGGCAGTGGTCTCACCGTGAATTTATAAATATTACTAATATTATAAATTAACTCCACCATTTGGAATCAATATAACAGTACATGAATATTCCCTTGAGCGTGTCCATCATAAATCTTAAGTCACATTAATTTTAAATTGAGAATATCTATTGAAAACAGTTATTACTTCTCCCTGTTACATCTTCTGAGACTTGATACATTGAAAGAAAGAAGAATTTGTTCTAACTTATTCTATTTATTTAAAACAAGCTGACCCGACGAACTTCGTACCGCCTCAGAATCAATAACTGTTGAATTAAATTAAGTTAAAAATTACACAATGAAGCCATTATCGACGCCCAACTGTCCGTGTTTTGTTTTTGTCAGTATCAGAGATGGCGTTGTGTACGGATTTATATTTTTTGTGATTTTATTACTTTTATCCTTACTTACGGGAATTTTTGAAAGGAAGCGGGTACGGGTGCCGCCGCCCCGGGAACCATTTATTGGATAACCAACACCTCTGCCATAGGTCACCCCAAGTGGTTCGCTACGTTTGGTGATTTAGCAGGGTTGCCCGGGTGCGTATTTCCAAAACCTATACCGGTTTAGTCGCTTTACATTTTCAATATCAAAATTTAAATACTTGGAAATAAAATTATTAATTTCTAATATGCACATTGGAAAGATTATTTTATCTAGATTTTAGAAAAAAATTTGTTTTTGCAATGTGATAAAAAATTATCAATATAGAGGTGTATTTACAATATATGGGAATAATATTAAAATTTAAACATTTACAAATAAAATTATTAATTTATAATATACACACACACCAGAGAGATTATTTTATCTAGATTTTAGAACAGTTTTTATTTTTGCAATGTGATAAAAATAACCAATATAGAGATATATTTAAAATGTAAATTGTCGCTACAACGACTGAATCGGTATAGGTTTTGGAAATACGCTGCTCGGGTTCATGGGATGACTTTTGTGCGGGTCTTGGCGGCGAACGCATAAGAATCAATAACTGTTGTGTTAACTTATTAGCTGAATTAATTTCACTTTTTTTAAGTTAAAATTTATACTCAAAATGAATTAGGAAATGTAATTCACGTGGCAGCAAGACATTTGTTTTATTAAAGCGAATCGAAATGATTCACGTGGCATTATTAAATCTGGTGCTTAATGCTTATTTTATAGTTGAAAAACGGGTTATAAAGTTTTAAAATCATTGCAAGTAAAATATATTAATGATAAGGTACTGTTATTATTAATCTTAAATAGAACTAACTCGCATTCCTTATGCGGCATGGAAACAAAAAAGTTATTATAGTTACGAATTCGCCGAAAATGATTAAAATGTGAGTTTTGAGCAAACAAAAGTTATTAGGGTTCTGTACCGCATACACAAGCAAATAATGCATAAGGATTGGCAAAAATTAAAACATATATGAATTCAAAAGTTTGAATTCTCATACCTATCTCAAAACTTGGTTAGAGCAGCACTCCCACCTAACAAAGTCCGATGGGTTGAAACTTCGTGATATCTCCACAATAGTGGAAACGAACAATTTTATATAACCTTTGGATGTGTGAAATGTGCTTCGTGGTCGAAAAATGTTTAAATATTAGTTACGCTTTCAGATAACTTAAGATTAGTGAAGGGATACCCATACTCGGGGGCCTTCAAGTGCCCTCATTGAATTATTCACAAGAAAAAATACAAATTTGAATCTTCTTAAGAAAATTTGTGTTTTATGGGTAAAAATTTATATTATTACAACAATGAACGTCTGAAAATATTGTTTACAAGTTTGTTCGCCTTTCAGGCATGTTTATTTGCTGGAAGACTGGTATTATTAGAGCCCGTTCACACTTCCGTTTTAAAGACGGAGGCAGGTCCGCTAGCCGCTGTAGTGACTCTATGGAGCTGTTCACACTTGTAGGTTCCGGCATAAAAAACGGATCGGTTATTTTTTGCCGGAGAATCGCCTACGCAGAGCGTCCATTTTTGTCGCCGGAACGGGACGCGCTGGCTCACACATTACAATGGAGCTGTTCACACTAGACGGAGAACGGATCCGTTTCCCCACCTTCGCTTCCCCACCGCCCGCTCCCAGACACAAGCAGCAGGAAAATTACGCGGTTGTGTTTTTATAGGGCGCGCGTTTGGCGTTTATAATATTATTATTGTTCTTTCCAGATTGCGATTTCTTCTATTTAATTATAAGTAAAATAATAATTAGTTCGTAAGATTCGTGAAAACGAAACATCGCCTGAAATATGCAAACAAAATATTATTCCACGGTATGAACAAATAAGGTCCGAACATGGTTGTTCAAAAAGTGAAGGGTACTGCCATCATGCGGCATATTTTTGTAGCTTGACTGTTTTAAGGGCTAGACGATAAAGCAGATTTCTGGAATCTGTATCGTATTTATAGATTAACAATGGTGGTTGGTTTTGTTTTTGTTTGTATGTGAAAATTTGGTTATAAATAGGACAATTTTTAGTTAAAAACACACTCCTAATACGTAGATCTCCTGTAAACAGCTAGCATTATCTAGCAAGTGGTCGAAGTGGCCAAATTCAGTGTTTTTGTTCGGGTCGGGAACAAATTTATTGTAAAATGTGCCGTGAATAAACGAGAAGAATTTCTCCTTGAAGCCAGATGTTTTTCTTGAAGTCTTTTTGCTAAATTACCAAATTATAACACTAGTAATTAAGTAATGTGGCTGTTTTTATTTATAATATTTAATATTTGTACATATTAATTATTTTTCCTTCTTTTTAATAAGTACCACATGACAACAAGAGCTTCATCGTCGGCCATTGCGCACGACCGTCTACTGAAGAATGAGCAAATAAAATGTTTTGGTCGTTGTTTTTGTAAAGTAAGATCTGTTTTAAAAAACGGGACCCGCCTCCGTCTTTAAAACGAAAGTGTGAACGGGCCCTTACATACAATTATTTTCGAGTATGCACCGTTCATGTTTTAGGATTCTGCAAACTTACCTCCTGCAGAATCAGTTCTTACTTGATCAGATGGGCCTACATTGGTGAGGGTGGTGGTATAATTTCAAGGCCAATGACCTCTTCCATGGTGGTATGATAGAAAGTTTTCAGAGAATTTGTTTAGCTGGAATACAGAGTCCAGTCGCAATTTCTTTAAATTTTTTTTAATATCTGTTGTTATTAGCCTAGGATTATATTACATTGATACAATACGCCATTAACAACGGAATATTGATAATTTTGTGAAAAAGCGCAATATGTATGTCAACCAAAAGTTCTGCACTATATTCATGCAGTATATTCGGATTCGTCCATACTATCCACAACTCCTTTTGTTTTATTAAAATGTGTTATTATTTTTGGCCATTTTATTTTTAAGATTTTTAATTTTTCATGTACATTTTTTGTTACTTTAATTTTTCTACTACCGGTTTCGACACATCCGTGTCGTAAGGGTGATTTACAGGGTGCTATTATTTTTGTTTATTTCTAAGGTTTCTAAAACGCACAAATTAAATCAAGCAGTATTAATAGGTTTGCGTCTGCGTGGTTAAATTTAAGAAACCGACTTCCAAAGCATGTCTGCCGCCGCGCTTTACCCGTCGCATCATATAAACATCCGTATACGTGGATTTTCAGACAATTGGATTTGACAATTTGGATTTGCTACCGTATTTTTAGACAAAGTATTTCGGTTTCTGATTCAAGAAGTCATCACAAGATGACGCAACTTTCGTCGGCAAGACGCAAAGGGATGTGCCTTTCCTAGGTATAAGTTCCTCGAATTTGTGAACCTGGAGTATTTCCCGGATTTCGAAAGATTGACGGTAATACTCAGTTGTATCAAGCGGCTGTATATTGTATAATACATATGACGTCATCGTATTGCTTTTTCGCGGTGACTTGCCATCACTGCCATCACTTGTTGACACGTTGACAGTGGATGAGTGGATACGAGGAACGGGCTAATTTTGGAACCAGTTCCTATTGAATTTACAAAATGATCATGAATATTAACTTGGCGAAACCGAACCAAAAGCCGCCCGCAGGGCATAGTAAATATTAATATTGAAATGTTTGAACTTGGCTTTTTGGCTTTTTCTTTGTTGAAGCTACAGCCTGTCTCTATTGAATGGTTACCAAACTCGGAATTGTTATTATTTCGTAAACAAAAGTCATGTTCAGTGATTCTAGTTTTAAAATTTGTAGTAGTCATACCTAAATTCTGTGCCTAAGTAGTTAATGCCCAAAAAATACAAAAAAAATAATTATTTCTTCTTTAGCGTAAGCCTAATGTCTTCTGCCTATTTTACTCAGACATATTTAAGCAAGCATAAAATTGCTTCCTTTGTGAATGCAGAATTGGTTGATAAAACAACCCTTTGTATCGTTGCATGTGTACTGGCGGAAATCTTTTGTTTCACAAGCTTCATTCCGCACGAGCTCAAAACGTGCCAGTTGCAAACTTGTGAAAAAATATCTGTTGCGCATAGCGTTTCTCAAAGAGTTCTTTTTTTATGTTCCGTCAAAACCCAGGACCGTACGTCCTCCCACATTATATACATTTATTAGTTTGACGCTCATCGTGCGCAGGTTTTCCTGTATAAATTTGCCTGGCAAAATATATTAATTTGAGGCAAAATTAATCTCAATTGCTCCGGCAATTCGCAGGTTTAAACTGTTATAAGGTGATAAATTAATAAAAAATAGTGGTTAAAAATGCATTCGTTTCATAGAATGATGTTCACTAAATTGATAGTTTTTATATTTTCACAGCAGTTCTCATTGTAATAAATTCCCCCTGCTTTCACAATGGAGATGTAAAATTGAAATAAATTAATTAATATTGAACTTTTCTGTCTTTCCCAGGTGATCATTTACCCTACTCGTGAGAATCTCCAAGTGATGGGGGCCGTATTCATCCTGACTGTAATCTGGACTCTTGCAATAATTCTCGCATCTCCCATGTTTATCTACAGAACCTTGAAGACACACACAATCAACCTATTTGGCATTGATACCATCAGTTTTTGCATGGAAGAATGGCCTATAAAACATGGAAGAGCTTACTACTCGGCATTCAGCCTGGTGGTGCAATACCTCTTGCCAATTATAGTGGTATCAGCAGCTTATCTGAGGATATACTTTAAATTGAAGTACAGATATGTATCCACGCAGCTAACGGGAGAGGTGAAAAAGGCAGGCGAACGTGGACGAAGAATGCAAAGGACAAATTCTTTGCTGATCTCAATAGCGGTCATTTATTGCATCAGCTGGTTACCGTTGAATCTCTTCAATCTTTTCGCAGACTTAAGTGATGAACCTGTAATGGACCATCAGTGGCTGTTGATATTCTACGCAGTTTGTCACATGATGGGGATGTCGAGTGCTTGTTCTAACCCATTGCTGTACGGCTGGCTAAACGACAACTTCAAGAAAGAATTCCGAGAGATTTTGGCATGTGGCAGAATCGTCAGAGCCGGTAGATCCATGAGATCACCAGGAAGGAAACAACAGACCGAGAATACACCTGGAGGAGTGAGGCTTAACGCGATGAGCAGGAAAGGAAGTGACATGCAAGATATGACAGATAACGGGATGCACATGACCGTCGCTGACACGGAAATGACCATCCTTGCCAGATAGAGGTATTTTTGCCGGCGCTTGAAGCGAGAACGCGCCGATTTAGATTTCAAGTCCTTAAAAAGAGCGAACATCTATTAACAGTCATGAAAATGTACTCTCGATCTTCAAGCTGTCGGTAAAACTTAGTGAGATTGAAATTCAATCGGATAATAAACTATCGGTTGATTGATAATTATTTAGCTAGGTACAAGGCTACAAGTGAAGAATCTTTTTTATAGAAATTCTTGCCTAGTTTTTTATTAAAATAGTTTGGAAAGAGGGGAGTCCCCTCTTTCCAAACTATTTTAAGCCAATTTGCACCACGGTGTGCACAAATACAGTCAAACGTTTAAAATGATTTGCCTCTACATTTAAGTTTTGTGTTATATTATAATATATTATCATTATATATATTCTTAATTGTTTAAGGTCCTTTAAATAAAGCATTATCGATTGCATGTGTTGGTTAGTACTTATTACACCGATTACGTTAAAAGTACAGTCCGACCCCGGATTTGCCGTCCGGCATTTTCGGCCGGTGCTGATTTGCAAGACAACGCAAAGTGACATACTTAAATCGGTACCGGCTCGGGACCGTCTCTGGAATACACAAATCGAGAGCACAGTCAGCGCCCGGCCGGGGGAAGACAAGTCGCTTTCAAAAATCAACAGTCACGCGATGACAAAATGTCAATTAATTTGAAACAATAATAAAACAACACATGAATTCATATCCAAAATTCAAAAAAGGGTTCACGGTCAAAACGATAACTTAACAATGTCGGCTTGCTAAGCTTAACTTCCGAGGATTTTATATGGATATCCAGAGTACAGTTACGCTGTCGATAGCCAAACCGATATTGACATGAAATTTAAAAAAAAAATCGTTAATGGCGAGACTGGCGGATCTGATGATGGATTGATATTACAAAACATCACAACAAATTTAAATTAACAATGTAATTTTTGATAATTGAACTACTTTCGTTTATCCAATCTCGAAATGATTCAGTTTACCGCGTTTATGACTTTTTTCAATTCTAAGAGCTTCGTTAGTTTACCTTCGTTCATTAATAAGCTCGCAATTTTGCATAACGAACGACAATATTTAAAAATTGGTCTATATTACAGCTTATCTGACGCCTGAGAGGCTGTGCTAAAAGCGGCGCCTTTTGACCACCGACTGTCGGACTGTTCTGACCGTGCTCGCAAATATTGCCAACTGATTATGGATGAAGGATTTAATCAATATAGTATTTATATATGATTTTATCAATCGACCGTGCTAGAGACCCAGGTCGTATTATTTTTGTCGTTAAACTATAATATTAATGGCAAAAACCGCCCGGCAGCCGATAAATGTGTCACCTCGTTGAAATAACAAGTCGTTTGCGCCCGGCAAAATTGGCAAGTCTGCCTGCACCTTAAGTAATGAAAATCTTAAGAAAACGAAATTTGTACATCCCCTAATTACCAGGAATGTTCGAAATAAGTGTGTTCTAAAGAAACGTTTGATGAATAATAAATAATCAGCAACGGAATCATCAATTTTGTTCCTTAGTCTTTTAATAAACCTGCCTCCCAGCATAAGGATTGATAGGATAACTTTCGGTAATTTCTCATCGTTTCCTTGCACGATTAAAACACGATCACGACTAAGTATTCTTAATGTATTTGACGTAAATTATTGTTTGTATGTAAGCTATCTGCAGTTGCCCTAAGGAACGATAAGACGTTATCAGAAGAAATCCCATCAATCCTTATCGATCGACCGTGCTAGAGGGGGCGAATGTGGTCAAAGTGTTTGAAAATTGCCATCATAAATCAAGCTATATGTAAACTCTAGAGAACTAATATTATTTGGAAATATATTTATAATCATTGTTCGAACGAATTGATTAAAATTGTTACAGCTAAAATCTAATTCTGTAATTTAAAATCTTTGATAATATGTGTTATGTATTTTTATTATTAATTAGGGATACAAGTTATAGGTTTGTCTACGTCCGATGCATGTGATTAATTTTAGTGTTGTTTTATAAATTTTGAAGTAATTGTAACACAGGCTTAACGGCGAGGGTTTTTTAGTACCTTTGTGTGAATTATGTCATGATTATATAGAATGACAAAATGCACTCTCTTGTGAGTAACAAAAATTCACGGTAGATTATAAAATCTTTTGTAGCACGCTGTCTAGAGATATTAAAATGAATACATTTATGAACATTGTAAATGAACCAATTATAAATAGTTGAAAATATTATGCGAGCGTAGACTTAAAATTATGTTATGCATATAATATAAAATATTTAATGTTGATATTTACAGGGATATAAAATTGAATGGAATTTAGTAGGAGGGTTATTATGAAGAAATGTTATGAAAACATTTATCATCAAGGTTATAATAATTATATTTTTGTACGTAGTCAATATGATGTAAGGTACCTCTGATAAAAAATAAAAATCTTGTTAAAAATAATTAATAACCCTAAAGAAATTTTATGAAAGTTGTATTAATAAAATTATTTCAATGTTTTAAACGTAAATTTTTAACTCAGTGTTGAAAAAAATGCACTGTTTATCACCATAGACCATTACCACCTTAGAAAAATCTTTCGCAATTCAAATTTTAACTATTGAATTTTATTGTACTTTTTATCGTCATCATCGAAGTTTAATTAAATTTTAATAAATTTAGTTATGTGTTTAAAACGCAATGCATAAATGTATATTAATGTTAGTGTAGGAAAGAAAATTAAATAAATGGAATTTTGTACAAAATAATTCATGTTGCGTTTTCATTTAGAATTTTTATAATTAAATTGTCCTGGCTCACAATACATGCAAATATAATAGCATCATTGATCCCTTCGGCACCGGTGCATAGTCGGGAAACACGCCAAACGCGTACCCAACATTTGTACACGGTTGACATTTGTCACATGAGAACGGGTCGTTTCTTCGACTCGTTCTTATGTTCAACAGCTCGGCTGTGGAATGACTTGCCGGCCTCTGTGTTTCCTCCTTCCTACAACATAGGTCTCTTCAAGACCAATGTTCATTCCTTCCTCTCCTCAAAAAGACCCTCTACACAGCATCCCAGATGACATAGGCCCTGAGGGAAATTATTTTCCTCAAGGCCTCCTGTGTGGAGTTAATGTAAAAAAATTTCAATTTGGGAGTTAATGCGTTAATGTAAAATTGTAATTGGAGTTAATGTAAAAAAATTTCAATTTGGGAGGCGGGAATGGGTTCCGCCGCCCCGGGAACCTTTATTGGATAGCCAACACCTCTGCCATAGGTCACCCCAAGTGGTTCGCTACGTTTGGTGATTTAGCAGGGGTGCTCGGGTTCATGGGGTGAGGTTTGTATAGGTCTTGGAGGCGGATGACCAGGTCATACTGAACCCCAGATTCTTACCCACCCCTTAAACCCTTTTCCTTCCCAAAACTCTCCTCTCCTTCCTTTCCTAAAAAAAACCCTCCACACAGCATTCTCAAAGATGACATAGTCCCTGAGGGAAATTATTTTCCTCAGGGCCTCCTGTGTGGAGCTCATGTAAAAAAAATAAATATATATATATTTATTTTTTTTACATGAGCTCCACACAGGAGGCTATATAATATATATATATATTTTTTTTATTATTATTGAATTCTGACTCGACTGAAGTATTTAATTTATTTAAAACGTGGTATGATTTTCCGATGCATTCCAGGGATGCATCGGCATCCAAATGAGGAAGCGTAATATTGTAGGTATATCCGAGAAATAACTCAACTAAATCATTGTTCATGCAATATGTATGAGATTAGGTACGGTTCACGGCAAGTTCATCGAAAATCAATTCATCGAAAGCAAATTCATCGAAAACGAGTTTATCAATTCAATCAACAAAGAATGATCAATTTAGCGAATCGTCAATTCATCGAAAAAAAAATATTTTGTAGATATTTGTCAGAAATGCCGAGTGGACCGGGAAGTTAAAAAAGCATTGGGAATAAAAGTTGACAATAAATTTATATATAAAAAAAAAATTATAATAAAACTTTGAATTGATCATTCGATGAATTGTTTTTCGATGAATTGATTTTCGATGAATTGGTTTTCGATGTACTCGTTTTCGATGAACACGGTTTCGATGACCTCGTTTTCGATGAATTTGCTTTCGATTAATTGATTTTCGATGAACTCGTCGGTTACCGGTAGGTACCTGTGCATTCGCAAAGACTTAGTGGATATCAAACATCGATAAAATCCTGCAATTATCAACATACCTAATTCTTCCCATCCTTAAAATGTCACCATGTCCGATGAAATTGTTGCAAGAAAAATACCTAACTCTTAAAGGTGACAGCGTGCTCATCGAAGAGATATGTCATTGGGCAACAATATCTAAGACAGGGCGGACTATCTAAAACATAACGACTGTGGAAGAAATACTGCGAATTCCAATTTCAATTAACATTATTGTGAAGTTCAATACCTATATCATTTTAAAGATTAATATTGTGAAGTTGAAGCATCCAGAACTTGAAGACTTGTGGCCCCAACTGCAACGGGTGAGTCCTTGTTTCTATACCCGCAGTTTCGCGACACCAATCATAATAATAATAATTTTAATAATTTGATAATTAATACCGCGCCGTTTTTTTTTGTAAATCATGTCAATTTATTAGCCTTTATTTAAATCACCCCAATTTATTATGAATGTCTAGGTTCTATCTAATTTTATTATTTACTAACCTGGCAGGTCACAACCGATAAACACATTTTTATTAGAAGTTTATGCTTGAAGAAGATACGACTTTGCACGCAGAGGACATTATACTAAAAACACCATACATTCTATTATTTTATATTTGCTAGCCTCCATTGCTATTGATATTACATTTATAAGAAGATTGTTGGCAAAAGTATAGTTGACATTTATTTTGAAAGAATGGAGAATTTGCTTACATTATTTCTACACATTTAGTTATTTACAACGACGCATGCTGTAAAGGTGAAGGTGATAAGTTTTTTGTTTATTTTATTGATCCGGCTGTTTGAAAAGGTGAGTATTTTTTTAATGTGTTTTTATATTATTTTGTATGTGAATATCTCACAAGAGTCCCAACTGCTCCCGCCTGGAGCCAGAGAGACTATGGCATTTCTAATTGGGGTATGTTGTGAGGATGAAGTGGTGAGGGGAAGGGGATGGGGAGAGGAAGGTGGGGAAGTACCTGGCTATTTAGATCTAGTCAAGAAACACGGCCAAAGCCATTTCAAGCCACGTGTAAATTCTGAATGGTGGTCTTACATCAGAGCAAATACTTAAGAGTATCTTCCACTCTGGAACGTGCAATAATATTTATAATATTTTAAATGAATTAATTGTGAATAACACAAATTAATCTAATAGAATTAATTTGCGCACCCCAGGATTCGACCCGCGACCTTCGCATTGTGAGTCAAGAGCCTTACCCCTATACGACGGAGAACGCCTTATTGTTTATGATTATATTGAGCACTTATGTATGTTGTAAAAAAATTGGGGGAAATAAAGAAAAAAAGAAAATAATATAAATAAAACTGAATTATTAAAAAAATACTTGTTTATTGAATATAAAAAAAATCTAAGTATACTGTACCCATATCATTCAATATAATAACTCTCCGATTTGTAAAAAATGTTTTTTTTGGAATTTAAAAAAAAATAAACTAACAGAAATAACCGTTAAAAATGTTTAAATAAATGTTAAAAATAAAGCTGAAAATAGCTAGGCACCTATTTTATATATGTAGATAAAAAAAACATAGATTCAGTCAAACAGCATAATATAGGTAATCCGCCCCCAGTGGGTAATTCACCTAAATTACTATTAGGCATATTCAAATGTAATATTAAAGCTACAATAAAACAAAATATAATATTCAAATGTGTATTATTATATACAGCCAATAATGCTCATTTCTGATATTCCCAATACAATAAGTATCTATCGAAGATTTAGATTAAATTGTTCCAACCTAAGATGTACCATTATGAGACGAGACGATCAATATTGTCAATAATATTTTGTCCAGACCGTCCAAACAACCCAAAACACATATTTCCAATTGGCAAATAAATAATAATGATCTCTTCAGAATGGCAAAATGAAGTGGACGAAATCATTTGTGACTAATAACAATGTTTTTGGACGTTTTCATTCGTGTATAGCTATTGCTTGATAATCTTGTTCAGGTGTGTGGCTCGGTCGTTCACGCCTGCATTGTCCTGTAGAAGTATTGACGATGATATTGACAATTAACATTATTTACTCGAGGGCAGTTAATCGGTTCGGTCTAGTGTTGAGTACCTCATACAAAAGGCGCTTCAAATGTCCCATTCAAAAACGTAAAATATCCCTCCACCTCACAAAATGTATTTGTACCAACTCTTTCTTTGTATTAATACAAATGTCATGTCACGTTTTCACGTATGGGACAAATAATATGAGGTGTGAGGTGGTTGGTGTATTAGACTACATTCATGTCATGTCACGTATGGGACAAATAATATGAGGTGTAACGTGCGGTGATTGGTGTATTGGACTGCAAATGTCATGTCATGTATGGGACAAATATGAGGTGAGGTGTGAGGTGGTTGGTGTATTCGATTACATGTTATGTCACGTTGTCACGTATGGGACAAATTTGAGGTGAGGTGTGAAGTGGTTGGTGTATTGAATTACATGTACGTCACGTATCGTATGGGACAAATTTATGAGGTGGTGAGGTGAGGTGATTCTTGTATTGCATGAATTTTTTGTATTAGATCCGTGAGGTGTGAGATGACGAGGTAATTTTTTTTTGTTTTGTTTTTAAATATTTTTATGGTAAATAATTACCGCACAAGATTCCCAACTGTTCCAATTTTTTATTGTAAATTATTGTTACTTGAATACCGCACAAGAGTCCCAACTGCTCCAAATTTTTTTTTTGTTTTTAAAATTTTTGTTGTAAATTATTGTTATGCGAATGCCGCACAAGAGTCCCAATTTTTCCAATTTTTTTTTGTTTTTTTAATATTTTTTTATTGTAAATTATTAGGTTTTTCCAGGTGTTGGCGGCGGATGCGTCTGCCCACCAGCTGCATGGCAGGCCAAATCCGGAGAGAGTGGTTAAGGGAGTCCTTTTGACTTCTCCAGCCTTACTCTCTCGGTAGATCGCCTTGCACCCTCTCCCCCATTCTCACTCATAAGCGAAAATATTGTCACACTTCACCTCAATTGAGGTGGGACACCTCAACACCTTATTTCAGTATTTGAGTACCTCATACAAACTCATCCTGATGTCGTGTCTTACGCAACACTAGCTCGGTCACCGATAAAAAAAAAAGATAAGAGCCGTGCGAAAAAAAAGAAGACATACTATTTTTGAGAAATATTATTGAAATAATTTTTAATTGTACTTATGAATTTAACATAATTTGTTTCTAATCTTATTACGGATAATTGGTTAAATCTTTTCACTTCAATATATTTGTTGTTTGGCTGTGGCGGTGTTACAGAACAGGATAGTTTTTTATTGCTGGTCAACTGGTCATTGATCATTATTTGATCTATCGCTGTTCGAAAAAAAAAGTTTAGTTTTTTTTTAAATTTTAATTATTTATAAAAACAGTTATTGTTTATAAATATGTAGCAGTGAAGGTACTTGAAATTCTTGACATAATTACCCTGAAAATTTAAAATCATTATTTTTAATATTTTTTAAATGATTTTTAATGGCATGAGAGAAGTTTTGAATCTCACCTCTCCAGCCACCAATTCCAAATTGCAATACAGATTGAATCAAGGAATATTAAATGCTTCTTAATAGTCTAAAATTTATTGTAAAATAATTTCAATAAAGAATAAGATAATAATAATAATTTAAACGAAAATATAAAAGAGAACAAGACACATAAAAATAGAAAAAGATAACGGTCGCAAATGGTTAGACAAGAGGTTTTGGGTGCGTGTTCCAGTTGCGACCGTTATCTTTTTCTATCTTTATGTGTCTTGTTCTCTTTCATATTTTCGTATAGATTATTATTTTTATCTTCTTCTTCAATGATGTATTACATTGATGGGAATAACCTTCAAAAGTTATAAAATATGAGTTGTTCTTATAAAAATTAAAATAATTTCCCTCATAGCCCATGTCATCTTTATGCCATGTTGATGATCTTTTGAGGACAGCAAGGAGGACAGAAACATCTTGGACAGGAAGGAAACACAGAGACCGGCAAATCATTCCACAGCCCAGTTGTTGGACGCAAGATCGAGTTTGTCACAACATGAGAAGCGACCCTTTCTTATGTGACGAATGTCAACTATGTACATATATTATGTTGTGCGCGCGTTTGGCGTGTTTCCCTTCTATGCACAGTTGCCAAAGGGATCAATAACGATGGTGATTTATCTTCCATTGTAATACCAGAAGAACAAAGAAGGCATACCTACCTTATGCCTGTGCTCTAAAGATTGCAATTCGTTTGTTAAGATAGGAGAATCTACAAACGGACCGCCCGGTTCTGCACAAGAAGGGTTTTTTTCTGGTATTTTTGGGCTCCAGTCCAGAGGTGGCTACCAAATTCAATAACTAAAAATGCACTATGATCTTAACCTTTATAGTTAATTTTCACTTTAGATTACTATCCATAATTATTACACCTAGGAATATTACATTAACTTTAAGGGTAAGTACAGAGCAGTCAGGTTTATATTGATTTTTTTTTTTCATTTTTAAGAACAAGATTATATAATATGTAATGTACATCTTTACTATGATTTTTACGGATTTTGGATCACCAATGGATAGAGTGATTCATGAGGAAAATTTTTAAATATATACCGAATTTGTTAAGGTTTTGTGTAAATTGGTTGAAATCACGGACATATGAATATATCTGGACCTGCCCTAAGTGATAAAAAACGTAATATTTCCCCCTCCCCATGGAACCGGCTATAAGCTCCGCCTTGGCGCCAGCTCGCTCCATGGGGAGGGGAGAGAATCTAAAATATGTGACGTCATCATTCTTGTAGTGACCAGCGCGAAAGTAACGTCTATACGTTTTACGAAATATCACGCCAAAAACGGCAGCTTGCGCTATAAATTATAGGTACATATTATATAGACATAGCGAATGTGGGCGGTTCTCCAGTATTCTCGTCGCTGGTTACAGGGGTAAGTAAATTATGAAACATTTGTAAGAGTGTTTTAACTAAACACGGCAACAAAATATTGGTATGTGTATTGGGGCGAGTCTTTTTGCGGCGAGCATTTGGCCTTAGCAAATATGTTATTATCGTGGCAAGCAATTCGCGCTCCCATGGAAAAAGGTCTATTCATTCAAAGCAGATTTTGCTTTTAAGAACTAAATGGTGATATTGTAATGCGAGATGCCTATTTACTGTCAGATTGATTGTATAACGAATCACAGTCATCTTTCCCCTCTTTCCCCTTCATAGTTTGGTTTTACCCCCTCGTCTGTATCTTCTGGTCTATTGAATTCTGATGTCTATGGTTGAAATACAAAATTTATCTCGCCAAGCGGCAGCGAGCAGCGGGCAGCGTGGTGTGGATTTGATTTAACAGATAGCGTTGGTTATAATTGATATAGTTGATTGGTGGCCGGGTTTGCCAGTTTTTAATAAAATGTTTTTACTGCCCAAATAGGAGGATTCCCGTTTGAGGACAGTCAAATTATGATGAGTAGGAACATATTTGCGGGGCAAGAATTCCAATAATCCATGCGCTTGATAGCTGCAAGACGAGTTGTTATCTAGCCTCCTACACAGTTAAGTAAATTAAAATACGTAGATACATATAAAAAGATATTTTATTTGATTTATTGGGGGGCTGGAATTCCAACAATCCATGCGCTTGATAGCTGCAAGACGAGTGGCTATCTAGCCCCCTACATAGTTAAGTAAATTGAAATACGTGTATAAAAGATATTTTATTTAATTTATCGGGGGGCTAGAATTTCAACAATCCATGCGCTTGATAGCTGCAAGACGAGTTGTAATCGAGCCTCCTAAGTTAAGTAAATTCTAATGTAAAATCCATGCTAATTTGTACAGCGCTCTTGAGGCGATTTTTCACAAAAACAGCGCTATATAAGTTGTCCAAATTTATTATTATTGTTATTATAACATGTTTTGTACAAACCAAAAGAAAAAGAGGAAATAAAAAGAAGAAAACAATAAATTTAAAAAATTAAAAAGATTAAAATTTTTTTTTTTTGTTAGAAAGCAGTCACTTTGTGGTTTGATATACTAATTAAAGGAAAACAATCACTTTGTTTGTAACCACGATTTATTGATTTAATTTTTATTTACCGACCGGTTTCGCTTAATACAAGCATCTTCAGGGTAAAAATTAAAACTGATGAAATAATACATTGTGTGAGCTTATATATACATACAGACAAAGACAAAACATAATATAAAGTAAGAGTGAGAGAGTGTAATTAACATCCTACATAGTGATAGAGAGAAAGAGACGGGTATATGAATAATTACATTATTAGAAATTATTAGAAACATGAAGAGAAAAAATTAGAAACATGAATACCAATATAAAACATTTTAAAACTCACCTTAAAAATTATACTGAAAACTTCGTTTAAATGGTAATTTAAATTTGATATAAATAAACCGAATGATATAAAAAAAGCAATACAATAACACCCCCCCATACACACAAGCCTTGCTTAATTATGGGGGTACATCAAATATATCTACCATGTAATTAAATACTGTATAAAATTTATTTGTAATTTATGTACCTTCTATTACTAATAAAAAAATTAAAAAAAAAAAAAAAAAAAAATATCTAATTAATAAACAGTAAAATGTAATAAACAGTAATTGTTGAATGAAACACTAGTATATATTGAATTATTTGGTGGGTATTAGATAAGCCGCCATAGCTCAGTGGTCAGAGCACCTGACCGGCAATCAGAAGGACACAGGTTCAAGTCCCGTTGGCGGCAAGTATCTTTTCTCGGAAGATTTGTTCAATGTAGATGAGTGTTTCAGGCTGATAATTATTGCTTATAATAATTGTTACCCTTTGTGCTATGCATAAAAATCTTTTCTTAAACGTTCGTTTATCAATGAAAAAAATAATAATCTTTTATTAATATTTATTAATTATAAGTAGTATAATTTCTCGAAAACGAAATCAAGATAAAATAATAATAATAACTTATAATAATGGAATAGGTACCCCAAATATGGAACACTATAAAAACTATCAATATTTAATTTTAACTTCTATGAGATACACACTTTACGAACTGGTGAAATATAAAAAAGAACTTAAATTACTTACAATAACCACAAATCCAGTCCGAGTGAACACATGAGGCATTTTACAGGTTTCTCCTAGAGTATCTTTTTTTTTTACATTATCTCCACAAAGGAGGCCTTGAGGAAAATAATTTCCCTCAAGGTCTATGTCATCTGGGATGCTGTGTGGAGGGTCTTTTTGAGGAGAGGAAGGAATGAACATTGGTCTTGAAGAGACCCATGTTGTAGGAAGGAGGAAACACAGAGGCCGGCAAATCATTCCACAGCCGAGCTGTTGAACATAAGAACGAGTCGAAGAAACGACCCGTTCTCATGTGACAAATGTCAACCGTGTACAAATGTTGGGCACGCGTTTGGCGTTTTTCCCGACTATGCACCGGTGCCGAAGGGATCAAAGATGCTAGTTCCTCGGAGCATCTTCCATTTGTAATACCGGTAGAACAAGGATAGCATTCCCACCCGACGCCTGTGCTCTAAAGATTTCAATCCGTCTGTTAAGATGGGAGAATCTATCAAACGGACCGCCCGTTTCTGCACAGAGTCGATGTTATTTTTCAGGTATTTTGGAACTCCAGACCAAGGGTGGCTGCCAAATTCAACCGTGGGGCGCACTTGTGATTTGACAGGGTTAGCAGTTGTGCACTATTAAAGTATCTGCGGGCCCTTTACAGTACGCCCAATTTCTGGGAGGCTAACTTTACTCTGGCTTCGATGGAGCCCCCATACCTGAGCTGGTCACTTAGGGTTACACCAAGCATATCAATGGAGGGCCTGTTCGGAAGATTGCTTCCGTTGAAAGAGACTAGATTTTCATTTTGATCCCTTTTAGACGTAATCAGACAAGATTGGGTCTTTGAAACATTAAATTCAACGAGATTATTTTTACCCCAAGAGAAAACACACTCGAGGTAACCATCCATTCTTTGCTTCAAAGCATATGAGCTTGGTGTATGTTGATTACTGACTTCTTGAGGGAGAGGTCGATTCAGACGGTAGCCGATGGTTTCACCTCTTCCTCACACTCGATAAATGCTGGCGACCCACAGGGATAGGTTCTGTCTCCGACTTTGTTTTTGTTGCACATCAACGACCCTTTGTCATGTGCACCAATTCATTGTTACGCGGATGACAGTACAGTTCATGATAGCCTTGGAAATCTTCAGAAAACAAAACCGTATCACCGTGGATACGGTACTCACTCGACTGACAAGTAGAAATCTGTACCCACGTAAAGTGATTGAAAGAGATAGACGATCACTGTTTATTGCGTCTAGAAGAATTTGTTTACTAGATATTTCGGTATCCCATATTAGGGATACTATTCTTTATTTTGTTACTTTCATCTTCTTTTAGGTGAGTAGGTACGGTAGATTGGTACACCACACTAAACTGTAGTTTGATTCATAAAATAATAAAAAAAAAATCATTCGTTGAGAATTTAACGAAGTAATTTAATATTTAATTAAATGAAGACAATATTAACGAAACTCAATGAAAAATGTGGAGACAGAATAATCAGAAAAAGATATTGGCACCTCTGGGACTCGAACTCAGGACCTGGGTTCGGTCCCAGAGATGCTAATATTTTTTTTCTGATTTTTCTGTCTCCACATTTTTGATTTAGTTTCGCCAATATTGTCTTCATGTAGTTAAATATTATAATTTGACATTTTTCTCATGAAGTTAAAAATTAAAAATTGACTCTGAAGTCAACTGAGCATTATCCGTTCTGTATCTACAATAAATATTAATTATTAGCGAAAAAAAGCTAAAAGTGCAAAATTTTGTGAAAATAACCATTTTTATCCGACTTAATAAGAAAATTTTACTTACTTATTACTTCCAATTTTAATATCAGGCGTGGGTTACTTTAATGACTTCGACTTTGCAAGAGTAAAGCACCCCACTCAAGTAAAACGTCGTACATTTTAATCAGTACAAATTACATTGTTTGGAAGTATTGTTCTAAAGCACACAAATAGAATTTTAATAACCTTCCAAATTACGACAAACTGTTAACATGAACCGGATAAATTTTTAAAAATGTGTTTTGAAAATATAAAAAAATGTTTTTCTGGAAGTTATGAAACTAAGTGCCAGTGTCTTACAGAAGGCTATTATTATATCATGATTGGCTTGTTGTTTCCCGTAACTGAAAAGATAAAAGATCTTTCCCAGAAGGAAATTTCATTGAAATTTGTTGAATTGTTCAATTTTCGTGAAATAAACTTAGTTTTCCAATCTTTACTGCTCGAGATTTCAGAGGCACGATTTTTTTCTTCTATTTAAGATCATTAATTTAGTAATAATGACTAGCAGTTAAAAATCCGCTCGGCAGGATTTTGCTACTAGGCCCTTCGGGTAGCTTTTGTTTCGGCTTTGGCCAATTTAAATGTTGGTGAACATTTTATAAATAAGAAATGAAGTGGTTCCAAAAACACTCGGTTCCTCGGAAAAAATAATCTCAGGCGATTCAGTAAAAGCTAATCACCGGAACAAAGTAACCGCGACAGGCAATGAGGTCATATATAATATATAAACTTATTCAACAACTAACAACTTATAAAACTGCCAGTTACAATAATAATCACATTATCATTCACCCCTCCATACCCGGAACGAAAATATATTATATATTCGTTTTTGGCAAGTTACAGGAAGAAAATAACCCCTTTGTCTTGCAAACTGTAGTAATGTCACCTGATAGATCTTTTTTTGCACGGGCTACCTTGGGCAAGATGAAGGACATTAATAATTTTTTTGATGGTTTGTTAATCTGTAAGTGGTATACATTTTGTAGAGATAAACACAAACATACAGACATTTTTACATCTACCCATGCATGTATGTATTCATATACAACAAATATGTATGCCATAATAAATATATATAAATATTTATTTATTTTTTATATAAGAGAACAAAGGTAAATTTTATAATAGCCCGCGCATCAAGGTGGATGAAGGATGGATATGGGCAGGCGGTGGAGGAGATTGTCATCGGGACTTGATTTTTTTATTTTTTATTTTTTTTTTTTTTTTTAAATTTTTATTTCATAAATTTTTTATTAGTTACAGATATTTGTTTTTTTTTTGGCTACCACACTGGGCTCATGCCCGTGTTATGGTAGTCGTATATTTCATATTTATTTAAATTAATACAAATACTATTTTATTAAAACAGATGATTAAATATATACTAAATAAAAATTATGAAATATTTAAAAGTAAGTGAAAAATAAAGAGAAAAAAGATCATATTTTAAAGAAAAGTAGAAATAAAAATGAAAATTCAAATTTTGAAATTCAGAAATTAATAATAAAGATTAAATGTTAAGAACTCAAGTGTTCTATACAAATATATAAATTAAAACATATAAGTAAATAAATTAAAATTAAAAAATAAATAAAATTTAGTGAAAAAATTAAGAGAAAAAAAATAACAACATTTTAAAGAAAAATAGAAATAAAAATGGAAATGGAAATTAAAATTTTGAAATGCAAAAATTAATAATTAAAATGTAGTGTTAAGAACTCAGGAATTCTTTAAAATACGCTCGTCCACTTAAAAAAATCCAATGTTGTACACGTGTTATAAAAAGAGAATAAAAATTACTTGAATTTATGTCAGTACTCAAAGCATTATATATTTTAGGAGCGATGAACCAGAATTGTCGTTGAGCGAATGAGGTTTTAGTTTTTGGGACCACGCAACCCAGGTTTGATGAAAAACGGGTGTGTGCTTGATGTTGTGGAGCAATTAGTAGATTATTTTTTCGTATATAACAAATGCTTGTTTTAGTAAATAGCTGTCGAATATCTAAGACCCTGATTTTTGCAAAGAGTTCATTTGAGGGATGAGTAGGTTGACATTTAAATATAATTCTCAGAATTAGTTTTTGAACTAAAATAATTGGTCTAATAATGGTTTCAGCACAACCACCCCATCCCACTATACCGTATGTTGCTATGGATTGGAAAAGGGCAAAGTATACGCTTCTTAGAGTCTGTAAATCTAAGATAGACCTAAGGGAGCAGAATATATGCCAGAGTTTACGAAGTTTTTTTACTGTGTCACCGATGTGAGCTTCCCAACGTAGTTGGTTGTCTATGATTAT
Source organism: Limnephilus rhombicus (assembly GCA_929108145.2). Classification (NCBI taxonomy): domain Eukaryota; kingdom Metazoa; phylum Arthropoda; class Insecta; order Trichoptera; family Limnephilidae; genus Limnephilus; species Limnephilus rhombicus. Next base: position 8,488,076 of record OV815293.1, read on the forward strand.
TCCCAAATATTTAACTACTTTTGATGATTTGAGGGTTAAACACGTACAATTAATATTACATTTGGTTTCCGGATTGTCTAAATTGAGTGGACACGAGTGGATGATTGGTTTAGGGCAGTTGTTGATTGTTTTGATTGCCCGAGACATGAGATGCTTGGGTTTGGATTTGAAGCAAGTTTGGAGAAAAATGTTTTGGCTAGATCTATTATGTGTTTTTTAAGTGGAGGGATTTTTGTGCCTGAATTAATAATGCTATTTCGGACGAACCAAGGGCTTTTGGTGAATCTTCTGAGCAAGACATTTTGGAAGGTTTCTAGACTCTTAGTATTGCTTGTGGCCCAAATTGGGGTGGCGTAAATAAGAATTTTGTTCTGTAGTGATGTTTGACTATTATAATGTAAAAGCGGATAAAGGGATGCAGCAGCGTTTTTGGTTTTTTTAATTGTATGTTTGATGTGTGTGTGCCATGTGAGTTTTTTGTCGAGTGTGACTCTAAGGTATTTAACGTTGTTTTGCCAGGGTGTTGCTTGACCGTACATGGAAACGTGGCCCTTAGGAGTGCTGCGAACCTTTCTTTGTGAGAAGAAAATAGCAGCGCTCTTGGAAGGGTTCACGTCTATACGCCATTTATTATAAAAGTCTTGGAGTATGTTTATGTTGTGTTGTAAGCGATGTGTGATCATCCTGGGAGAACTGTATCGAACCATAATGGCGGTGTCGTCAGCGTACAAGGCTTTATACGAATGTTGGTTCTCCGTGAGTGGAATATCGTGTATGTAGATATTGAAGAGGGTGGGGGAAAGCAGGGACCCTTGCGGGACGCCTGCTGTCATGAATCTGGGCGTTGAGAGTGCATCTCGGATCTTTACTTGAAAAGTCCGGTTCCGAAGAAATGATTTTAAGACACCGAGAAGTTGGGGATTGATGTCCGTGTTGTGCAATTTGAGAAGCAGTTCGTTTGACCATACTTTGTCGAAGGCTTTGGCTATGTCCAGGAAAATGGCGCCAGTGGACCGTTGGGAGTTGAAGCCGCCAAGAATCAGTTCAGAAACTCAACCCTTCATCAATTGATGAAGGGTTGAGTGTTGAGATCTGAAGCCATGTTGTTCATCAGGGAGGGTTTTCACCTCGTGAATGAGCTTTAAGAGCCGGGTGAGGAACCCGGAGCGCTAATACAAATTCAATCGTACTTACGCCTGCCAGCCGACGTTCGTCAGGATAGCTGTTAACGTAAGTGGGGCCATCTTTTGGCATTATTGGCTACTTGCTTGAATTTGGTTCTACTACGAAAGTAGCTTTTTAACAAACTTAAAGTACGAAGATGGTTTTGAATAAGGCAAGGCGTCGGAGATATGAAGACGGGTCAATAACGTCAAATGACGATTTGTTTGTTTTGTGTTGTTTTTTGTTTGTTTGTTTTGTTTTTTTTTTTTTTTTTTAAGTTAAAAGAATTATAATATTTCGTTTTCTTAACTTAAGTACAGAGAATATATAGTATAGTAAAATTAAGGCTCCGAAACTGGGCCCGAAAAGAAGAAGATGGAGAGATACGAAATTACGAATGTTAGAGGAGAGCGCTAACATTTACAGCTACAAAAACGACGCGAAAATTGCGAAAATGTTTAATAAAACACGACTAGTTAAAAATAGAGCAAAAATCTCGCGGGCATTGTCTTAAACAGCATTTAAAGAAACACTGTGATTTTTTCATACATATAACTTGTAAAATAACTGAAATAAACTTGCTTATAATAATTTTTGGAGCATACTTTGCGATTTCTTTCTATCGAGGGAATTTTATATAATTTGCGTTTTGGCGCTGGCAATGTCTAGATATTATCTTCAAGAATAACATATACTTACATATTTTAAAGAGCTTTAAAACTTAACGTATTTAAGGGAGATATGTAAGAAATCGGTAGTAATTCGGGCAGCGGGCCCTGAATATTTGACCATCGATGAAGATAATATGAACAATTTTGCTCTCCTTCTTCTAAGAAAATTAATATTGCAATGAAGTTTATAATCTTCAATAAGTTAATCCCAATAAATGGGAGAAAGTATTTGCTTTGCCTTAAAATATTCTAGAATTAGAATCTAAAAGAATTACTATAATTTTAAGAAGGGTATTATTAATTAAATAACTATACAAATTTCAGTCTATGAATGCGAAACTTCAAACTATATTTCTATTTAATGCCTTTGTATAATGTATAAACCAATATTTAGATACCTTCATATTTGTCAATCATTCAATTGTTGATTTATTTCGTTTCGATTATAATTGTTACCTTTTTCTTCAATGATATATTACATTGATGGGAATAACCTTCAAAACTTATAAAAAGCGAGTTTTTCATATAAATTTTTTTATTTATTTAATTAATACAAACGGCATAAGTATGCCATAAACATTAATTACATGTCACAAATTCATATTCAAAATATTAGTAATGGTAAAACAGTGTTTGTATAACAGTTAATTGTGACGATACATTGGGAAGTGACACCAGAGATACATTTACATGCAAAAATCTATAATAGAAATAAAATTAATAGTGACTAAAAAAATATGATAGCATAGCCGTCTTGTACCTCTGTTCCGTGCAGTTAAATAGATCTATCACATCTGCATATCTATTAGTAACTTCATGCAACCTAGGTAAAAGTGAGTGTTTCGTATACTCAGTCCGATTATTGTTACATTTAAAAAGGGTTTTAGAACGAGTGGTTCTCGTGGGAATATGAAATTCAATGAGCTTAGTAAGATCAGGACTGTCTATTCTACCATTTACAATTTTGAACATTAATATTAAGTCTGATATAATTCTTCGATCTGACAGTCTTAGTAAATTTAATTCTTTCATCAAGTAATTATAATTTATGTTTTCAATGGGAATACCGAGGTTAAAATTAATATATCTTAAGAATTTGTGTGGAATTTTTTCGATTGAATCTGAATGTATTTTAAAATGGGGGGACCAGATCGAGGAGTTATATTCGACTTGACTACGTACTAAGGATGTATACAAAATTTTTAAAGTTGAAATATTCTTGAAACCTCTGGAATTTCTAAGAACGAAGCCAAGCATTTTGATACCTTTATTATAGATTGAGTTTATATGGGATATGAAGTTTAATTTAGAGTCAAAAGTTATGCCCAAGTGACTAATTTCTTCGACAGAGGTAAGGGTAGAGTTGTTAAGTTCATAAGGATGAATAATTGGTTGACTTATTCTGTAAAAACTTATTGAATAACACTTATTTATGTTCAGATAAAGTTTGTTAATAGAGCACCAACTAATTAATTTGTTTAAATTATTTTGTAGACAGGCACAATCTTCAGCGGTTTTGATGATTTTAAATATTTTTTAATCATCTGCAAAAAGCAATACATCTACATATTTATCAAATATGTCAACAATATCATTTATGAACAATAAAAACAAAATTGGGCCTAAATGGTACCCTTGAGGTACACCACTGGTAGCTATAAATTGATTGGAATAGAACAAATTAATTTTTACAAGTAGAACTCTATCAGATAGATAGCTTGCAAACCAGTCTAAAAGTTTTCCGTCAATACCGAGCTTACGTAGTTTAACCAGTAGAATTTTATGGCACACTTTGTCAAAGGCCTTGATAAAATCTGTGTATATGGAATCGACTTGAGTTTTGTTAGCTAATGCATTTGATATAAAGTTTTCATATAATGAGAGATTTGTCAGAGTTGACCTGCCAGACAAAAATCCATGTTGATTTGGAACAATGAGATGGTTAATATATGGGGAAATTTTATCAAGAAGTAATTTTTCAAAAAGTTTCGGAATTATAGATAGCTTACATATAGGTCTATAGTAAGTGACATCACTTTTATTACCCTTTTTTAGTATAGGGTATTATATATTAATATTCATATCGACTTTTATAAAAAGTCAATAGTTCTATATGCAAAAATTCGGATATGTTTATCCGAGACGCTATTCAGGTTACAAACCAATTCTTAGAATAGTTTTTGAACTGTTTATAACTTCGTGGTGGAATTCCATTGTATAAGAATTGAAATTAAAACACTTTTGCACTTTCTTCCACTTATCTATTTTCACCAGGACCAGTTTCATCCGGTGTCCATAGTAGAAAATGAGATCAGTCTGAAAATGTCCGTAGTAGGATGAAACCAGTCCTGGTGAAAATAAAGAAGTGGAAAATAGTGCAAAAGTGTTTTAATTTTGATTCTAATTTTTAGAATGATTGTTTCCAATAAAAAGGGTAATTGCCCGTAACGTGGAAAAATAATTTGTTGAAGATAATATTGTTAATTCAAAAATTTGAAATATGAGATTGACAAATCTGACGGTTTGACAGAGGTGGCAATAGTGAAATTGTTTAACGCGCATGTCCCGGTTAGACGGGTCTGGGTTCGAATCCCAGTTGCGACCATTGTCTTTTTAATTTTTACGTTTCGTTTATTATTGTTATCTTTTTTTTTCATGATAATACTTTTGCCGTGAAAATCTCAAATCAATAAATTTTAGTTATTATCAGGCATCGCGGATTCTGCGAGCTATTAATATAGGTTTAGTGATCCATTTTCGCACACATATTTTGTTCGCTTACAATTGTATTAACAGGCAAGGACTTCTTAAAAACAGCCATGCTATTATTTGTAACCGGCACTAATTGTGCGTGCATCTTTAAAAAAATAGATGAAATGAATGGAACGGTTGCTAGGAGAAATTATTTACAAGAAGAAATCCTTCTGTCAGAAATTTATTCGTAGAAGTGGAATTACATTAAAAAAAAAAATTAAAAAAATAACCCATTCTAAAGATGTGTGGACAGAGGATAAAGTTATTAGAATAATACAAAACAAATATTGTTGGTAGCATGGTTTAGTTCTGAAGGATTTTTCTATATATACTCGTAACGGAACTATAATTCAAGGTGATGCGCATGAGTACTATAAACATCTATCGTATTGCAGTTTTATGGAAAAAACGATGGAACAGGAAAAGACATTGACAGAAAATACTCTCTGACTGACTTACATAATTAACTTTTATAGGTTTGCATATTTATTACGGTTATGGACATTGTTACAAAATATACAGTTTATTTGTCTTAATTTTTAATTACTTGCTTTTTCCCGCGGCTTCGCTCGCATGGTATTAGGGGATTCCTACTCAGCCTCCTCCACCTTCCCTCTCCCTACTCCACTCCCCCCATCAACCCCTTCCCCCTCCATCCACCCCTCCCCCTCACCCACCCCTCCCCCCATCAACCCCCTCCCTCCCTAGCCTCCCCCTCCCCCCACCCCTCCCCCCACTCCAATCATCCATCAACCCCCCTCTCCCTCCCTCTTCTTCTCCACCCACCCCTACCACACTCGATACCCTCCCCACTCCACCTCCCCCCACCTTATTCCAACCCTCCCCCTTCCCCTTCCTTCCCTCCCCCCTCTCCCACCCCACTCCGCCTCCTCCACCTGCCCTCTCTCCACTCCACTTCCACCATCAACCCCCCCCCCCCTCTCCCTCCACCCACCCCCTACCCCTCCGCATTCCTTCTACCAACACTACTCCCCCCCATCAACCCCTTTTCCCCTAACCCATACATCCTTCACCTTTCCCCTTCCTTCCCTCCCCCCTCTCCTTCCCCTAACCCCCTCCCTCCACCCTTCTCCTCTCCTCCACCAACATCCTCCCAACAACCTCTCCCCACTTCCCCCTCCCACCTGTCGCATTCCACACATTCATTCTTTGAAAAAACTACTAAAGAGGACTCCGTAAATATATCTATCGTGAAAAATAAAATCGACTGGGATTCAATTATCTTCAACATAAAAAACGAAAAATGGGAAAATTTGTATTCAATTACTGATAATGATATGGCGTGGAATTATTTCACTAACTATATTCAAAATCAAATAAATCTACACACCAACCAGAAAGAGGTACCTAATAAAAAAAATACAATCACTAAACCATGGATTACACCTGGATTACTAAAATGCATCAGGAAAAGAGATAATATTCATAAACAAATAAGGAAAGATCCAAATAATTACTTACTTACTACATTTTACAAAAAATATAGAAATATATGTACTAAACTAATCAAACATGCAAAAATTAAATACTATTCAAGAAAAATTATTGAATGTAATAATGACTCCAGAAAGATTTGGCAAATTCTTAAAGAGATAACACATGCAAGGCAATCCAGAGATCAAATTGAGGAACTCATAATTGATGGTCAGAATGTGAATCTTAACTTGGACCCGAAGACTATTGCCGATCATGCAAATACCTTTTTTTCAAACGTCGGATCAAATTTGGCCAGTAAAATAAAAGAAAACATCAACTGTAATACTAAAACTCCACAACCAGATGATAATCCCCGAGAAGAAACATACGCAAAATTTACTCTAAAAGATGTATCGATGGAGGATATCATCAAAGAAATCGACTCACTGAAAGAGAAGACTTCACCTGGACATGACAAAATACCAAGTAAACTACTAAAATCACTGAAATCTCATATAGCCGTTCCCCTCAAATTCTTAATCAATAAGAGCTTCACTCAAGGTTGTTTCCCTAATGTATTAAAACAAGGGATTATCTCTCCAATTTTAAAGGTGGAAAAAAAACTGAAATTACCAATTACAGACCAATTTGTGTTCTAAGTTCACTCTCTAAAATTGTTGAAGGAATACTAAGAAATCAATTGATTACTTACCTTGACTCTAGTAAAACAATATCAGCAAATCAGTTTGGTTTTCGCCAAAAATTATCAACCTCAGACGCCATCGCTAACGTTACAGACTTCATAATAAGTAATGTCGACAAAGGAAATAAATGTTTAGCAATTTTCCTTGATCTTGCAAAGGCGTTTGATACTGTGAACCACAAAATACTTTTAGATAAACTTAAGAGGATAGGAATATCAGATACAGTTCTTCAATTATTTCATAGTTATCTAACTGATCGAACGCAATGTGTTAAAATAAACAGTACCTATAGTAGTTCCCAAAAATCACATTGTGGCGTTCCACAAGGTAGCATCCTAGGACCCTTATTATTCTTAATCTATATTAATGATCTATGTAACCTACAAATTTGTGGACAAATCACAAGTTTTGCCGATGATACGGTCTTGCTATTTCACGCCAAATCTTGGGATGAAGTCTTTAAAACGGCAGAAAATGGCTTTCGTATTGTTAAAAATTGGCTTAATGATCACATATTAACCCTGAATACAGACAAAACTAAATTCCTAACATTTCGAATTTCAAATAAGTTCTTGCCTTCACAACAAAGCCTTAAACTCCACAGCTGTAACCCCTTATTAACTCCATGTACCTGTCCTTCTATAAGTAGAGTTGACAGTATTAAATATCTTGGTATTCAAATAGATGATCTTCTTAAATGGAACGTACATGTTACAAACCTAACGACAAAACTGAGGAAACTCGTCTATTTTTTTAAAAATGTTAGAGATATTTTAAATAGAAAACAACTGAAACAAGTTTACTGTGCTCTTATACAATCATCACTTGAATATGGTATTATCAGCTGGGGTAGTGCCACAAATACTTGCCTAGAGCCTTTAGTAAAGATTCAAAAACTAATTTTGAAGGTTATTCTTAAAGTCCCGTTGAGAACAAGCACTGATTTTATTTTTAAGACACTAAATGTTCCGAACCTGCAAAAATTGTATTCAAAAAATATCCTGCTTCATCAATTTAAAAATACACACATGTTTGAAGAACGAATGAACACAAGAGCCTTAAGAGAGTCAAATGTAAAATCTTTCAACATCCCAGTTTGTCAAACTTCTTATGGGCAAAGAAGTTTTAAATATAATGCAACAAAGCTGTTCAATTCTCTACCTCCTGAAATTAGAAACACGCAAACCAAAAGTACATTTAAAAGTAAAATCATTGATCACCTCAAATAAACATATCCATCACAAGTATTTAAAAACAGACTTACCTTTATACCTACTGTGTGTATATATGTAACCATGTACCTACTGCAATCTTCTTATATATATATATATATGTAACATACTTGAATTGTATATTTAAAGAAAAAAAATTATATTAACCTGCCATTTTCATAATATTACTACAAAATCTTAGATAACCACTCTGTAAATTGCCATCTCAACACAGGCGTTTCACACCTAGTGAGATGGGTAATACGTCATTTTATAACCAAATGTAATATGAAAATAATTAAATAAATAAATAAAATAAAAAATAAATTCCCGATACATTCAGTTTTCAAACTGCTCACGTGCCATCTATTATAATTTTTTATGTAAATTTCATAATGCCAGAACTCAACGGTAGTTTTATACAAAATAACGAACAAAAAAAGAATTAACCAATTTGGTGCAGTCGTTTGGGTTTATGCGCATGCATACATTTCGGTGATTCATTTTTAGAGATAGTTATTAAGTACGACGCCAACAAAGCACTCTTTTTAGGGTGAATTGCCTAATTTAACAAAAACATCATTTCCAAGGCGACAATTGGTTGACGTTTGCAATAAATCGATTTTGGTTATTGACAGAAAATGTATGATAAATAATTTCATAACGCCAGAGATTATTCACAACGCCAGAGCTTACCAATATACATATATAGCCTATAGATCTCACAAATAATGTAGCTTTCTATTAGTGAAAGAATTTTTAAAATCTATTCAGTAGTTTTGCGTGAAAAAGTTACAAACATACATCCATTCAAACTTTCACCTTTATAATATTACCAGGCCCCCTAGCATGGTCGATCGATATAGGTTTTATCGAAAATGTCGGTAACTTGCGATCGCTCCCGAGCACGACTGCAGGCCGCTAACGAATAAACAACAGTTTACGTCAAATATATTAGGAACCCCTAGTCATTGTGAACTATTGTTTGATCGTTAGCGGTCTGCAGTCATGCTCGGGAGCGATGGCAAGTAACCGACATTTTCGATAAAACCTATATCGATCGACCATGCTAGGACCCGGGATAGGATTAGATTGGGTACTGACATATAAATACTCAATTGCTATCGCTACTAGCTGAATCCGAGTAGTATTCACCGTGTTTTCAATTCGCTAATTAAAGGGAGATAAAGGGATATGCATATAAAATACATGAACATTTATAAATACTGTGGTGTATGTGTGTGAGTGTGACGGCGTGAGAGCGAGCCAGCGAGTATGCGAATGTGAGTAGATCTCTTTTTCTCTAAAAAATGACTAATCGAGGACCTACATACATGCGTCGGTTGTTCAAAAAGTAACGGGAATTTTTAAATTTCGCGGGTTTGGAGAATCCGATTGACAATTTGTTTGTTGTATTGGTACACGTGCTTCTGAAGTATGATAAAATTGTCAGCTATATTCTTTGTTTAGTTTGTCTGTGGCAGGTGGCAGCCGCTAAGGTTAGGAATGTTTTTATGAGTTCGGCGTTTTTGTATTTTTTTTTAAATGGATCAAAGAATTTTTGTCTAATTTTGCATAAAAAAATAAATAAAGTGTAACAAAGTGTGTGAAATGTTAACAAAGGCTTATGATAAGTCACCAAATGTAGGCATATATTATGGCAACGGTGTTTGTTATCCAATAAACCGTTCCTTAGGCAGCGCTACCCATACAATAACCTCAAGGTAGTCCTAGAAAGAGTTCTTACGTACGTCATCGACGATCATCATCTTCTTTCTCACATGAATGTCTTTGATGAAAAAGAAAGAAACAGAAAATGTTTGTACGATGACGTCATAATGACATCTTATATCGATGATGGATGGCGAACGCTGACTATTTCAATCGCTCTAGTTTGTGCCGAAGCTGAAATGAGGGGGATGGGTATATTAGGGTATTTCCTTGGCTAGGGATTAGGGGGACCGTGCTTGCATCGTTGTTGTTTTGTGTTTGCATTTGCATCGTGTTTGGTGGGGTGTTTTATCCACTGGTTGTTTTCCAAGAAGCCGTTATAATAATTTCGCATGAAAAAATACTATTTTAGTGAATCACAATAACGTTAACATCTTAAGTACGCGTGGCGTGAATTCCAGTGTAATAAAATACTGTTTTATTATAAAACCAAAGTGTCTTCTTGAGAACACTCAGCGATCTTTGCTATGGTTACGTTTTCGGCATTTCCCGCAAAAAGCAAAGTACCATTGAGGGGAAGAGAATAAGGCTTTTAAGCTGTCAATATTTGGAGGCTCCGGGCGAAGAATACTGTAATGCTTTACATTTTACACAGTGAAAAAAATTCACAAGTACCCTTAGTATTTGACAGACGAATCGGTGCCATTCTTACGTCTGAATCCCTATGAATTGTTTGCTGAAATGTTGATTTTAAATGAAAATTGTGTGGGATGTTTCTAGAAATGCGTTTTTCTCTGAAAACTAAAAAAGAAAGTTTTTTAACCTTCCGTGCAAGTAAGAAAAAATTATAATAAATATGTTATCGCCATAACAACACAATTAGTAGGAAAAATGGAGGAGGTTTTAGCGAACAATGTTTACCATTAAAGGCAATATGAATGAACTTGGTGAACATGCTGAAAACTGTAATGTTTCTTATATCCTCCCCAAAGACATTCGTTATTTATCAAAACTGGAATCAGTATTCTCAAGTACTACAATATGCTTATTAAAACTGGAATCAGTATTCTCAAGTACTACAATATGCTTATTAAAACTGGAATCAGTATTCTCAAGTACTACAATATGCTTATTAAAACTGGAATCAGTATTCTCAAGTACTACAATATGCTTATTAAAACTGGAATCAGTATTCTCAAGTACTACAATATGCTTATTAAAAGATTAAGGTTCTTTGGATCACAGTGACTTTTTTTTTTTTTTACAGTGAATACCGCACAAGAATCTCAACTGCTCCCGTCTGGGGTCAGTGAGACTATGGCATCCCCAATTGGGGTATGTTGTGAGGCTGAAGGTAGTGGGGAGGGGAAGGAGGTGGGGAAGAGGAAGGTCGGGAAGTACCTGGCTATTCAGATCTGGTTACTAAACACGGCTAAAGCCATTTTCAAGCAACGTTTCAATTCTGAATGGTGGTCTTACACCAGGGCGATACTGATAGTATCTTCCACTCTGGAACATGCCGCAAATATACTATATATTATTTTAAATGAATTAATTGTGAAATAACACAAATTAATCAAATAAAATTTAATTGCGCATGCCGGGTTCGAACCCGCGACCTCCGGATTGTGAGTCAAGAGTCTTACCCACTGGACTACGGAGGTCGACTGTTTATTGACGTATCGTTATTTATTAAGAAGCTAGGTTTCATCTGCTGAGCTCTAGAATTACGATGACTGCACACCTACCTTCGGCATATCTCGTAAATGAAACTGTGGTAGAAGTGCAAAGTTAGGCTAATGAATGTATTTAATAAATTATTTATTCACGATAAACGGAAAACCGAGGCAGCTGTTGATGTTGGCTCTGAAATAATCAATTTCTGGTTAAACCGATCGGTTAGGTACCCCAAAAACTGTTTCGAAAAAACCTTTACTATTTCATAATGGTAGTCGTAATTTTTGAGGTGGGCATGGGTACCGCCCCGGGAACTATTTATTGGATAACCAACACCCCTGCCATAGGTCATCTCAAGTGGCTGGCTACGTTTGGTAAATTCATATTCATGGGGTAAAGTTTGTCTAGGTCTTGGCGGTCAATGCGTTCGTTCACCTACTGCACGCGGGTCAGATCGGGAGAGATTGGTTCAAGCAGACCTATCCTAGACCTTTCCAGCCAGACTCTCTGGACTCATCGCCTTGCTGTAATGGGAGCAATGGATTCGTACAATCTTCACTCTTTGATTCATTGACCCCCAGATTCCTACCCACCCCTCATCATACTTTTTTCCTTTCCAGAACTTCCTTTTCTTCTTTGCCCTAAAAATAAATTCTACACAGCATCCCGAAAGATGACATAGACATTAAAGTATTTCCCTCAGAACTTTCTGTGTGAAGCTGATATAAAAAATACACAATTCCAATTGTTAATCTTCTTTCAAATCTAATGTTGTCAACTTGGATAAGCTTCATCTGATATGATTTTCGATTTTCACGGCCAAAAGTATTATTTATTTTTGGGGTGTTATGCCGTGTTGCGCAACGAAAAGAAAACGAAAAAAAAGCTTTATGTGAATTTAAACTCTGTCAATGTTTTATGAATCTGTGGTAAACATATTTTTCGATAATTTATTGGGCTCTTTCCTCTACAGCAATACGTTGCTGTGCTATTGTCATTTTGTTTACTATAGATTTGTTTTTGGTCCACTGTTCTAAATTCGAGAAAATATGTTTCTTTTTTATACGAATAGACAGCTTTGGAAAATAATGGAATTCCCAAAGCAGAATTCCTTCTAACAGGATCTCTTAAAATATCTGGGTCACCTTGTTATCGAAGGTTTGTAGGGTTCTGGCTACGCGATATATCAAGTCAGGGATCGTTTCCGTTGAGATAGTAGGACTGTTCTCTTGGAAATTGATATTTTATGAAGTCGTGAATTATAGGGCCCTCGTAGATTATGCGGAGTAAAAATCTTGAATCATTTTGAAGCAGGAACCAAGTCGTGACATGGATTTTTTTAAGTAAATCTTCTTTACGCGCGCTTGACTTGGGGAGCAAACTGGTGAATGCGTGACGAGAGCGTTACGAAAAGCGAGGCGCACGGTAGTTGAGAGGGAGATATAAGTTAGTGAAGATCGAAAGAGAGAGAGTTACGTTTCGTATATTATTGTACGGGAAAGAGAGAGAGGTGCGAGCACACATTTTCTTTCTATCTTTCTCTCATAGCCAGTTACGTTTCGTATATCTAAGGTACAGTACAGGCCTATTATCTGTATCACACTGTAGGAACAATAGAGAGTAGTGCGCGCGCACATTTTCTTTCTCTCTTCCTATCATATAGATGGAGCTAAATAAGTTTTACTTTAGTCGTTTGGTTTAAAACACACTCGTTTTTTTTTAAAGTGAAATCTTCTTTTGCACCGTTGTGATTTAAAAATCGATGAAACGAAAAATCTCGAAACTAAAAAGTGACAAATACGTACATCTACAGGATTTAGCCTGCAAGAGAATAAGATAGTATAATCGGTCTCCTCTTTGTGCTGTGCTTCGTTGCCTGTCGGTCTTCTCATTGTGCGGTGCTTCTTAGCCTACCCATTATTGTCTACTTTAGTTTTCTGAAGGTTTTTCTTCTACCGCGTGAGAACTGCCCACTTATATATTCTTCATTATCTCCACACAGAAGGAAAAGTATTTCCTTCAGGACCTATGTCATCTTTGAAGGTGCTGTGTGGTGGGTCTAGGAAAGGAAGAATAAGGGAAGGAAAATGTATGAGGGGCGTAATGGGAAGGAATCTGGGGCTCAGTGTGTCCGGTAGTAACGGACGTATAAATCCATCCCTCCTACTGTGGTGCAAGTTCCGAGTCCTTCTTTAGAGATCAAATGGTTTCCCTCAACCAGTCTCTCCCAATCTGGCCTGCCACGTAGCTGGTGGGCAGATGCGTACAACGCCAAGACCCGGACAAACTTCACCCCATGAACCCATGCACCAAACGTAGCGAACTATTTGGAGTGCCCTACGCAGAGGTGTTCGATATTATATTCGATACGCGGTACCCATACCGCCTCCAAAATTGTATAATGGATGTTTTGGACAAGCAAAGTAAGATTTTAGTTAATTTTGAAAACATACATAAAACTACATAATTAACCAATCTTTAAATTTGTCCATCGAATTAACATAACCGAACAATTTTGATCTCTAAAATGTTTACCAAAACCTCCAACCAATCTCAGCGAACTACATAACTAAGTCATAAAATCAATTCGCATTTGCATTTTTACTGTTAATAAAATATTATTAAAAAATAACGGTAGAAAATGTCTCTACCCAAAAAAAATTTTCGGTTGTTCTGTCCTTAACTCCGTTTCAATGAACTCTTGCACTGCTGGGACTCTTGTGAGGTAAATATTCACATAAAAAATAAAAAAGGCTACCTCACCTTGGGTGCTTTAATAGAGTTGTATTCGAAACATCTACGTTTCATATTATCGTACGTATTTATAATTGTTTGTTAATCTCATAAATTTAATTTGTAACAACTGGAACGCTTTTTGCCACAATATGGCACTAATTAAAATACCTCGGATTGCTTTGCTGCCAATTTCGCCACAATATGGCATATTTAAAATACCTCGGATTGCTTAGCTGCCAATTTTGTCACAATATGGCACTATTTAAAATACCTAGTATTGCTTTGCTGCCAATTTTGCCACAATATGGCACTATTTAAAATACCTCGGATTGCTTTGCTGCCAATTTTGCCACAAAATGGCACTATTTAAAATACCTCTGATTGCTTTGCTGCCAATTTTGCCACAATATGGCACTATTTAAAATACCTCGGATTGCTTTGCTGCCAATTTTGCCACAATATAGCACTATTTAAAATACCTCGGATTGCTTTGCTGCCAATTTTGCCACAATATGACACTATTTAAAATGCCTCTGATTGCTTTGCTGCCAATTTTGCCACAATATGGCACTATTTAAAATACCTCGAATTGCTTTGCTGCCAATTTTGCCACAATATGGCACTAATTAAAATATCTCGGATTGCTTTGCTGCCAATTTTGCCACAATATGGCACTATTTAAAATACCTTGGATTGCTTTGCTGCCAATTTTGGCAAATTTTACCTTGTTTGTAAGTAATTAAGTAGAAGTTTACGATTTTTTTTAATTTTTTTTATACATCCTAAAAATATGTTAAAAACAACAAAAAATAGATGAATTCATTGGCTTTATAGAACTATAATCAGTTTGGATGTCTCTATAATAAAATTCAGAGGTATGATTTTTTTAATGTGAGCGGAAAATATTCAACCAAAAAATCTAGAGAAATCGGAGAAAAAAGTCTTAAATTGCGCTACAGTCGCTCCATTGCTATTTAACTGCTTTCGTCAAGACTTCATATTTAATTTAAAATGTATTGATATTAAAATTGATATTATTTACGATACAATTAAGGACCTGCCTGTTGCTAGATTTTATTTTTTTCTTATAATCCACTGAAGTGTGTCATTTCTAATTGGATCTTAATGTCAATGATTTACATTTAATTTAGAAGTAAATAATATTCATGTAGGTTAATATCCAAAATAGTCAAGAATATGATTTAAAATGACGCGCATTATGACCTAGATGTCAACGAACGCTTTTTAAAACATTCCTTATATTTATTCATTTGCAACCAATGTAAAATATATTTTCACACTAGAAAATCTTTTAGAATCCCAGCCAGAAGATAAACATGCAAACTGAGAGTGTGGTTTTTAGTAAAGTTTTATTAATTTATTTCTTTGGTATACGAGTATCTGCAGTCTGCATACTTAAGAGGAAACCCGGTCACCGAGAAATTTGAACGATAGGCATTTTACAAAACTGTTGCTGTCACTGTCGCTTTTAATCCCCTGAATACTGAGCAAAAGAGACAACTGCACCTTTGGCAGATAATATCTAAAGAAAATCATAAAAATCGAGATTAATTACCTATTTCCCATTTTTCTCTTCCAAAACTGGACCGACTTTCAAGATTTTTTATGTGAATACATCACAAGAGTCCCAGCTGCTTCTTTCTGGAGCCAGTGAGACAATTGCATCCCCGATTGGGGTATGTTGTGAGGTTAAAGGTAATGAGGATGGAAAGGAAATGGGGAGGAGGAAGGTGGGGAAATACCTGACTTTTCAAATCTGGTCACCAAACAAGGTTTAAGCCATTTCAAGTAAGGTTTCAAATCTTAATCTTGGTCTTACATCAGGGCGATACTGAGAGTATATTCCACCCTGGAACGTGCCGCGAATACAGGTACTATATATTATTTGTAATAGTAATAGCCCTAGACCAGGGGTCGGCAAACTTATTAGCCAAATATGTACATTAAAACGATTAAAAAAAATTGAGAACCAAATATGTTTATTGATTTAGCAAACAGTTATTATAATTTTAGCACTTCATTAAATTACGGGTACGCTGAATAAAACTTGATTTCATACTTAATAAAGATCTTATTCATTGATAAAAACAATTTAATTAAGGGATCCATAAATTTAAATCTGACAAACACTTAATGCGAACAATGTCCTTGCATCTCATTGGAAAGTTTGAGTAAGTCAGGTTTGTATGTTGTTATTCTTAATTTTAGGCACGATTCCAGGTTGTCATCAATAAGACAACTTCTTAGTTTATTCTTGATAATGTTCGTGGATGAAAAAGATTGTTCACATGAATATGTAGAACCAAAAAGGGAAAGAACAGCAAACGCGAATTTTTTCAGCTGATCATAAGAGTCAGGCGTTGAAAATGAGCAAGTCTTCCTTCTCAAAGCAGACCACTTGTATTGTGAACTAAATTCACATTTAATAATCTATATTATATACTATCTGTATGTACCTACCTATTACTTTTAAATTAGAAATCAGCTGTCAATCTTATGTTTTAATTGCTTATTTTATTTTATTCATCTCTTCCCTTTTTTATTCATATTTATACAAAATATATATGTAGGCTTATAATATGCAATGTAAACACCAGTTATAAGTGTAGCGGTCACTTAATCCGCTCTGATAAAAGATAAAGGAACACACCAGAAACAAATATCTAGGTGCAAGCCGCTACCGGCACTATAAGTACGTCTATCGTCTTGTAACAATTAGCGCGGCAACCTACTGGAAAGTTCCCGTCTCCACAATAATTTATCAACACAGCGACTGGAGTGTTCGCGAACTTTCTCACCTTAGGCGCGGCGGTCGAATTTCACACGCCGTTCTCGGAACTACTTGCCCGGCCGGCAGAAGTATAAAAGTCAGCGCGAGCCGCATACAGCTCAGTCTAGTTTTCATTCATGGTTCAACATTTACACACCGGGCAGTGATACAGTGTCGCTACGCATTATCCGCCCACGCGAGCTGATATCGCCCTGGCAGCAAGTCATTTAACGCATATCCAGTGTGACTCCAGGAACATTTTCATAACATCTTCGAGGATTCATTCTCCAACCACCATCCGCTGTCCGGCCCGTTTGCACCTCGACATGAGATGTCTCCGTCCGCAGCACATAAAGCCCGCCGTGCTTTCTGCTTGGGACTCAATCCGTTCTCTGGCACCACGAACCCACCGCGTTCCTCTGCCAGAGATCATCCTCATCGTCTCTCAAGGTTCCTTCCTGCGTCACGTGTGTGTGTCGACTCAAAGGCCACACAGCCGCCATACCTCGTCAACACGACCACGGTCGACCGCCTGGGCCAAGGTCACTTCTACACCGCCATGGTGTAGAGCAACACGCCGGCTCCCTGAAGACCTGTGATCTTCACCGCCGTAGTCTCCTGATCTTCTTCTTCATTCATCAGCAAGCAGAAGCAACACTAACGGCACCACCGTCACTCCGCTCCGCTCCGACCCCCGCTACGTAGCTCAACAATAAAGACTGACTCATTACATCGACGGACGACTTTAATTTATCTCCCGTCTCTACCGATCCGGCCCGCTTCCTCATAAGTATATATATATACCTATTATTTTAATAACTATGCTTAGCAAACTACAGTAATAATCAAGCATTAATTGTTTGTTTTATTTTACTTTATTGTTTCTGTTCTCTTTCTAGCTCTCACTATGCAAAATGTGTACGTAGGACTTCAATATTTTTATTTATTTATTTATTTATTAATTTTCAACGCCCTGATGGGCTTTTACATGACAAGTTTATGATACAGAGACAGTTTTTTTTAATAAAAAAGATAAACTATAAAAACATAACAAGTAAACATCATACGAAAGGTAGGTATACAGATAAATTTAAGGAAAGATAGTGCATTACAATAAAAGAGAAAGTATCTTAGTTGTGAATGGCATAGAAAAAAAATTAGTTGTTATGTTAGTAAATACAAAATTTACAGGTGACTGATTAAATGTCATAAATAATACATGACAAAATGCAAGATAAATAAAAAGAAAACGTTAACAAGTTTTTTACAGAGATATAGAAATACACAAATATACGCAATAGACCCTACGTGATGCTCCTTAGATATCAAAATAT
This sequence comes from Limnephilus rhombicus, assembly GCA_929108145.2. NCBI lineage: Eukaryota > Metazoa > Arthropoda > Insecta > Trichoptera > Limnephilidae > Limnephilus > Limnephilus rhombicus. The sequence goes on from OV815293.1 coordinate 8,506,226, forward strand.
TCTACATAAAAATATTGTTCAGATATTTCTTGAATAACGGTAAACTTGTATTAAATACATCGATATTTGAGGTATATTTGTTCCCTAGTGTGTGTAGTCGAGAAATTGATGCGTGTGTGTGGTAGTTGGTTAGAGAATTATTGTTGCAGAATAATATGTTTTGCCTTGTCGCTCGAGTTAGTACCTTAAAGTCAATGAGATGCAGGAGTTCGCAACAATCTAATTCGGAGTGAATTATTTTAAACAAAAAAGTTAGGTCGTTTATTTTTCTTCTGTTTTCTAAGGAATGCAATTTAAGTGTATTTAGTAAAGATGTGTAGTTAATGTGTTGAATAGGTATGTGTAACTTGAAGTTAATAAATCTTAAAAATATGTGCTGCACTCTTTCGATATTTCTTATATGAATTTGATAATATGGGGACCAAACTATGGAATTGTATTCCAGCAAGCTGCGTACGAGTGATAAATATACGATTTTTATAACTTCCTAAGAATCGAAGTCTTTGATTGTTCTGATTATAAATCCTAGTGTTTTCATGCCTTTGTTAGTTATTTGTTGTATGTGATTTATAAAATTTAATTGCGAATCAAACACAACTCCAAGATCCCTAATTTCTTTGACTTTTTCTAAGATTTTATTATCTATTGTGTATTTGAAAGCTAATGGGGTCTTTGTTCGACAAAATGTTAGTGTCTTACATTTATCGATATTGAGGAATAAGTTGTTTGCGACACACCAATTTTGTAATTTGACGATGTTTGACTGTAGGATTAGGCAGTCACCTATATTAGATATTTCTTTGTATAATTTGATGTCATCGGCTAAAAGCAGAACTTCTACATCGTCGAAACAACTTATGATATCATTTATGAATATTAAGAAAAGGATGGGGCCGAGATGACTCCCTTGTGGTAGACCACTAGTTGCATATAACAACTTAGATTTAGAATGTTTAATTTTAACAAATAAGATTCTGTTAGACAAATAACTTGAGAACCAGTCTAACAACTTGCCTCTCAGTCCTAAGGCATACAGTTTACTAAGTAATAATTTATATGACACTTTGTCGAAAGCTTTTGAAAAATCTGTGTAGATACTGTCAACTTGTTTTTTTTTGTAAAAGATTCTGTGATATAGTTATGGTAAAGTAACAGGTTAGTAGCAGTTGACCTACCAGAAACAAATCCGTGTTGGTTTTTATCAATTACTTTTAATATTGATGGATAAATTAAATCGAGAACAAGGGATTCAAAGATTTTCGGGAGTGCTGATTGTATGCATGTAGGACGGTAGTTTTTAATGTCTGTATCGTCACCTTTTTTGAAAACGGGGTAACATAACTAGATTTCCAACGGGTTGGAAAATGTCCAGAAGAAAGTAGGGGGTTAAATAGTGCGGTGAGTGGACCTGATATTGCAGATGCGCATTGTTTGAAAAATATTGGTGGGATGTTATCTGGGCCTGCAGATTTGTTAGGGTCAAGTGAAATGATTTTATTTAAGCATGATTCCTGTGTTATGAGGCAATTATGTAGATGTATTGTGTTTTGATATGTGTATGATGGTACGTTGTTGTTACGGCTATTTTATATTTTAATTGGTTATTTCATTTTTATTTTATTCTTTCTCTTCTATTTTTTTTTCTTTTGCTATGCTAAACAAATAATAGTTAGGTACTATATTTTAAACTCTTCTTTTTATTTCCTCTTTTTATTTCATCAATTTTCTTTCTTTTTTGTACAAATCATTCTCCACATGTTCTTACCCATAATTATGTGACTGTCCTAGAACGGGATAATACTCCTAGTTAGGCAGTCAAAATTTAATAAATAATTTATATAAATGTATAATATTGTGCTAAATAAACAAAATAAATAAATTAAAAAATTAAAAAATAGTTATTCTCCAAAATTTTACATAACAAAATAAAAACGTTCAAATTTAGAGCCATATTTCCTTATTTTTTAAATCCAGCAATTGTATTTCAAAGAGCCGCACTTGAGGGGCCAAAGAGCCGCATGCGGCTCCGGAGCCGCCCTTTGCCGACCTCTGCCCTAGACCACGGAGCCCGTCACTAACTGTATTATGTATGTTTGGCTTTTTTTTTAAATACATTGTCTAGTTTGAATACTGAACGTCTGTTGGTGGCGTTCAAACCAGGCAATTTTAACGATTCTTGGAGGGTTTTAACTTCTATAAGAAGTTAACATAAGAACTTTTTTGATATGTTAACTTCTATAAGAAGTCAACATATCAAAAAAGAAAATGTACCAACAAGCTATTGGTCGATATCTCTCTCTCTGGTTTCAATCGTGGGATTGGTTTGCAGCAATTTCATCTATACGTTTCTTCCACTCTTTCCTGTCTTGTGCGGCTCCTTTGAAGTCTGCATATGATGAGCAGCGCACGTCTACCAGCAGGTCCTCCAGGTACTCTCGGCGTGGGCTTCCCCTAGCGTTTGTCCCCTCGGTCAGACCCTCCATTATGGCATGCAAGAGGCCTTCTGTCGATATCTATATTACATTAAAAAACATTTGCGGTAATGTCAAAATGAGTGAGAAATTGAGGGAATAGCGCCGTTTACACGCACACTTCGGAGCGACCGAGTCCCGCGCCACTTCAGGCCGCTGCGCAGAAAAGTCTCACAGTGAACTGCGCTGTAAACCTATCGGTCTTTACTTTTCTGCGCGGCGGCCTGAAGTGGCGCGGGACTCGGTCGCTCCGAAGTGTGCGTGTAAACGGCGCTAATACGTTTGTATGGACAAAACGCCGCCCGGTTTCCTTTTAAAGGTTTCTCGTGAAACTTCTAAACTTCTTTATGGCTGTAATAAAATGTTTTATCTATATAAAAATCAACAAAGTTTACATGAACCGTTTGACTGCTTTGTAAATTATTTCAGTTATTTCTTTGTTCGAGTGTTTCTTCGGATCAATTTACATAATTGAATTAAAAAGGTTAGATTTTGCATGTAATCATTGGTAAGGAGAAAAAACAGAGTAAAATGAAAGATAAACTCGAAAACTCTAAGCGGTTTTGCAAAGCAAAGAAAAAAAAGCGTTAGAAAAATAAAGCGAAAGAAACAGAAAACGAGAAAGGGTAAATGGTAGAGGTAATAAAACAGATAAAATAAAATAAATTAACAATCGTGTTTTTACGTTTTCACCGAGCTGAAGGTGGGTTGTTATTGCATTTGTGTTTTGTTTTAATATGGTCGTATTTACAATTACAACACGGATGAGGGGAGGTTTACAAGAGAACCGAGTTCAATTTGATTTTGAGAAAATGAGATCGAAAAATATTAAATGTGTTCTTTACCAAATACTCGGATCACGACCAATACAGTCTAAGTAGTGTAATTACGCTAAAACGGTGAAAATCTTTATTACTGTGATAGCTTTGCAGGCTTGAAACTAGATTTCACCAAATATAACCAAATTTTTTGAACTTGGACCACTTTAGAATGGACTCTCCATATAAGTCCAGCACCTTAACATATTTTACGTAACCATGTTTTAGAAGCTTGTTTATCAAATAGGCCAGGGCTTCCCTAACTGTGAGTCGCGACGCCCCGGGGCGCCGCGGTATCATCCAAGGGGCGTCGTGAGGCAATCTTTATAGCGTCTCCCACACGCACACTTTGGAGCGACCGAGTCCCGCGCCACTTATTGTTTTATTTCCGTTTGCGACATCATATTTGTGCGAGACAGGTTTCTCTGCAGTTGCAGTAATAATTAAGAACAAGTACAGATCAAAAATAAATTTGGAAACGTCCGCTCTCGTCTCTACGAGAGTGGTAATTTCGAAACTTTAACCTCGTTTTTAGAAACTATGCTCAGAAAAGCAAGCACACCCTTCTCATTGTAGTGTGGTTGCTTTTTTATCTTTTTTGTTTGCTTCCATTTTTGTTTTTATGTTGTGTTCTTTATTTTCTAATAAAAAATTTAGATACTATTTGGGGTTTTTCTGACAAATTATTTTCTGTTATTAGGGAACGTACACATACTACGTGTAGTCACCGGGGGGGGGGGGGGGGCGTCGCAAAAAATGGCAACTTCCCAAGGGCGTCACAGTTCAAATAAGTTTGGGAAGCCCTGAAATAGGCAATAAAACATTTCTCTGGAATTGTGAGAAACTTGACAGTGCGGTATCTATTATTTCGAAAGGGTAAATAAAATATTTATGAAAATCTCACAGGGTGTAAAGTCAAAGTCCAGCAGTTCCTTCCCCTTATACGTCTTAATATAAGTCTTAAAAATAATGAAATAAGTTTTTAGATTTTCACGGGCAGAAGCATTTTTGATTTTGGTTTTGGGGTGTTATGCCGTGTTGTGCTACCTCCTTCTTTAGCCAACGTTTCGGACAGCGTTATATATATAATATCTGCCGTTATATACATAGGGCCGCACTTTGACGACCACGGGTCTAGCTCGTCGGTCGACCGACGATTCTCGTATGCACTGCGTAGCGATATACGCATGCGTTCGGTCGGTCCTGCACTGAACGATTTATTAATTTTCATACATATGACAAGCGCGACCGACGTACACACCGACCGTCGGTCGTGCACCGCAACCGGCCTTACAGTGTCCATCATCAGGGCAGATCCGGCAGATGTGTCTGAGGATCTGCTCTGATGATGAAGACTGCAACGCTGTTCGAAACGTTGGCTAAAGAAAGAGGTGGCGCAATACGGCATAACACCCCAAAAACAAGTAACCAAAAAAATACTTCAAAATAATGTTTTAAAAACAATTTTTTATAGAACAAATATAACGTCCTCGAATTAAAAGCATAATTAAATTATATATTTTATAGTTTAATACAACATGCAATAATTTAAAGTAAATAGTATTAGTAAATGTTATTTATTAAATAAGACTATTTGAATCTCGATTTTGTTTTCCTGAATGAATTAATGCAAATCTTGGAAGTGGAAATTAGCCCACTTCCCGACATCCGATCGAGCTGAAACTCGGCAGATAGACACGTTATCGATGACAATGCATTCTATCAACTTCTTGTGGCACACACGCACGTACATTGCACAAACGGGCACTTTTCTGAAATTGGATTACTAATTGACATTGTATATAAACATTTACAGCAGTGAAACACGAAATAAATCTCGGTACTATCCAATTAGGATTTGGCGTGCTATCGGTGTTAACTCATTTTAGTAAGTTCGTGGGGAAGATGGATAATTTTTTTTAAAGTTCAAAACACTCTAAAAGTTCACATCAGTAAAGAGCCGATCTCTGAGTAGAAAGGTTCAAACCTCAGCCAAACCAAAAAAATGAAATTATTTTAAATTGGTTGCTAGCCGGTCCAAGAGATTGTGTAACAGGTCAAAATTGTAAATAGATGTATTTTAAATTTTCATGTGGATTTTTGTTTGTTCTTTGTGTGGGTCGATTTACTTTTATATGAATATCTCACAAGTGTCCCAGATGCTCCCGTCCGGAGCCAGTGAGACTATGGCATTCCCAATCGGGATATGTTGTGAGGTTTGATGGGAGTGGAAGGAGATGGGGAAGAGGAAGGTGAAGTAGGGAGAGGAAGTACCTGGCTATTCAGATCTGGTCACCAAACGTTTCAATTCTGAATGGTGGTATTATGCCAGGTCGATACTGAAAGTATCTTCCACTCTGGAACGCACCGTAAATATACTATTATATTATTTAAATGAGGTCTTTACCCACGCCGGCCGTGAATTAGGACTGTTCGACTTGTTATTTTGCAATCTGCAGACGTATAAAATACATATCACTCGCAATAAAATTAGGAGGCGGAATTGGGTACCGCCGGCCGGGAACTATTTATTGGATACCAACACCCCTGCCATAGGTCACCCAAAGTGGTTCGCTACGTTTGGTCACTTAACAGGGGCGCCCGGGTTCATGAGATGAGGTGTGTCTAGCTATGATCAGCGGATGAACTGGACTCACTGAACCCCAGATTCCTACACACCCTTCATATATTTTCCTTCCCACAGCTACCTCTTCTTCCTTTCCTTAAAAATACACTCCACGCAGCAACCCCAAAGATTACATAGGCCTTGAGGGAAATTATTTTCTTCAGTGCTGTTTATGTAAAAAAATAAAAGATTTTTAAGGAAGCAACAAATCTGCATTTTTCACTATTTTCGATTTAGAGAATTGTCATTATATTTCGTCATAAGAACGTCGCAAATACTACAAGGCAAAACTCCAAAGAAGTGTTTCGAGTGTGTGACAAAGACTGGAGCTATTAATGGCACGGTCCAAGAGTAAGAGAAAGAAAGAAAGATACATAATAGGTATAATACTCGAACAAACATTTAATACGTATAATACTCGAACAAACATTTAATACGTATAATACTCGAACAAACATTTAATACGTATAATACTCGAACAAACATTTAATACGTATAATACTCGAACAAACATTTGATACGTATAATACTCGAACAAACATTTAATACGTATAATACTCGAACAAACATTTAATACGTATAATACTCGAACAAACATTTAATACGTATAATACTCGAACAAACATTTAATACGTATAATACTTGAACAAACATTTAATACATATAATACTGCAACAAACATTTAATACGTATGATACTCGAACAAACATTTAATACGTATAATACTCGAACAAACATTTAATACGTTTAATACTCGAACAAACATTTAATACGTATAATACTCGAACAAACATTTTTCGAAACGTCATTATTTGGTTTCGTAAGTGAATATTTTACTTCAAGTGCTCGCTGTGGGTATTTTAAACGTCTCTAATCGGTCTCATTTTACGATACAGACTTATAATCAATATCATGAATTTGTATCTAGCGCAAAAATTAAAAATCACGGGATATTATAATTATATTTTTTGAAAAGACGATAAGACGATAAGACCTCCGTAGTCCAGTGGGTAAGACTCTTGACTCACAATCCGGAGGCCACGGGTTCGAACCCGGCATGCGCAAATAAATTTTATTTGATTAATTTGTGTTATTTCACAATTAATTCATTTAAAATAATATATAGTATATTTGCGACATGTTCCAGAGTGGAAAATACTATCAGTATCGCCCTGGTGTAAGACCACCGTTCAGAATTGAAAAGTTGCTTGAAAATGGCTTTAGCCGTGTTTGGTGACCAGATCTGAATAGCCAGGTAGTTCCCAACCTTCCTCTTCCCCACCTCCTTCCCCTCCCCACTACCTTCAGCCTCACAACATACCCCAATTGGGGATGCCATAGTCTCACTGGATCCAGACGGGAGCAGTTGAGATTCTTGTATTCACTTGATTCTTGTATTCACTTGATTCTTGTTTTTCACTTGATTCTTGTATTCACTTGATTCTTGATTCTTGTATTCACTTGATTCTTGATTCTTGTATTCACTTGGTATTCACTGTAAAAAAAAAAAGAATAATTACCCGTTAAAATATTATAAAGGTCGTTAGGTGTCTATTTTATCGGTTGTCTGAAATATTCTATCTGAAGTGGAAATTAACCCATTTCCTACCATCCGATCATACTGAAACTCGGCAGAAAGAATAGTTATCGATGACAATGTATTCTATGAACTTCTTGTGGAACTCACGCACATACACAAAATGACACGTAACTACCACTCACAAACGTTTCACAAATACACTTTTTTTTATGTGAAAACTTTTTTAGCACCGTTGTGATACAAAAAAGAGACACACATTATACATCTATAGGATTTAGCCTGCAAGAGAATCAGATATACTAATCGGTGACCTCTTTGTGCGGTGCTTTATAGAATAAAATGTTAAATAATTTTTAAACTTTTTCAAAATGTTATAATTAATAAACCCTATGAATTATTCTACTCCTGATACTCATTCTTCTCTTTCTATCGAAAGTTAGTTTTCTGAAGGTTTCACTTGTACCGTGAGCGAACTGCACACATGTTTTTTTTTATTATTAAAATTGTCTGTGGAATAATAAATAGTATTAATGCAATAAATGTTATTGGCACAAAACAGAAAATCAGAGAAGTGAAACCTTCAGAAAACTAAAGTAAACAAGAATGGGGAGACTACGAAGCACTGCATAAAGAGAAGACCGATAGGCTTCGAAGAACCGCACAAAGAGGAGACCGATTATACTATCTCATTCTCTCGCAGGCTAAATCCTACAGAAGTTTATTTCTTTTTTGTGTCGTTATTTTTCGTTTCATCGAGTTTCAAATCACAACGGTGTTGAAGAAATTTTCTCTTCAAAAATTAATGTACCTACATGTTTCGTGTCAGCAACCTCAAGTTTCGTAGCCGAAGATCTTTAAGCTAAGCGTCCACCTTTCGGCATCGTACGCATCGGACGCATCGCATCAAACTGATGAATTTTTCACAATGCGTCCACCAGATCGGCAGCGATCGCATTTGCCGCCGCAACTACCAGCAATCGGATTGCCGACGCCACTTCATTCGGTCGTGCGAAATGTTAAAAAACGCGTGTGGACAGGACGATCGTCAAATGCAAATGGCGGAATGCGGAGCGAGCGCGCGGGGTGCGTCCACCTGACCGGCATTCCGAATGACGTCATCGGCACGCATCGCAAATGTTGCCTCTCGAAGCAACGGAGTCGGCATTGCCGATGAGCAGATTCGGGCGATCCTTACGATGCGGATTGGTGGACGCACTTGTGTGACTATCTATACAAGGAATACTACGATCCGTTTGATGCGATGCGTCCGATGCGTACGATGCCGAAAGGTGGTACTAAGGTCTTTGAAATGTGACCGATTATTATGTTAACTCATAATCGTCAGCATATTAGGTGACGTAAAACACTTTAATTGCAATTTAAGTAAGAACTTCCCATTATGTTTGAAGTTAGTGTTCTAAGTTACTTAAACAATATAATTATAACATTTTCCTAAACTTTGTAACTCTCAACTCATTTAATAGTTTTTCGATGAAAGTATGTTCAACTCTAGGGTCGTTGAAACGAAGTGCCAAAAGAAAGCAAATATTACAATAAGTTAGTCACGAAAGTAAGTTATCTTTATGGTTGTTGCTAACAAGTTTTCTCCATAAAATTATTTATTTATATAATAGTAATTCTGTGGAAAAAAAATAAGATATTGTTTCTTCGATGGCGCTACAGCCCATATCGAGTTTTGGCCTCCTGCAACAGTCGCCTCCAATTCCTCCTGTCCTCAGCGGCTGACTTCCAATTTGGTACCTTGAAAAGCTGTGCTGCATCCCCTCTTACTTCGTCTTCCCACTTCAGTCTGGGTCTTCCCACTTTTCCCTTTCTACCTGGGTGTACAGTCAAAATTCTTTTTGGGACGAGTGTATCCAGCATTCTCTGTACATGCCCAGCCTATCTCAGCCTGAGGAGTCTCATATGTGCTGAGATGCTAGGGGCCTTATATATATATCATTCAATTCTGTATTGTGCCGGATGCGCCACTGTTCACCCTCTTTCACGGATCCACATATTCTTCTCAGCACTTTTCTTTCAAAAGTATCCAGCATTTCAGCCATCTTTACCGTCAGTATCAGCGCCTCACATCCATATGCCAATACAGTTCTAACAATGGTCTTATATATCGTTATTTTGGTTTTTCTGTGGACACTACGTGACTTAAACACTGGCAGCAAAGAGAAGTATGTTTTGTTGGCTGCTGTGATTCTCCTTCTGATTTCTGCTGGATCCTGATTGTTCTCTGTCAGACTGGAGCCCAGGTAGGTGAATTGATCGACCACTTCGTATGAGTAGTTGTCTTCAAATTGTGCACTACTTCTTCTTCTGTGTGAAGGGTTCCTGCTATATATCATCATTTTCGTTTTGTTAACATTAACCCGCAGTTTTACTTCCCGTGCCGCTGTTTTTAAAGGATCGAAGACCTCCTTAACAGCTGAAATTGATCTTCCGACTATGTTAATGTCATCCGCATATCCAACAACTTGACTGCTCTTGAAACAAATATTGGAGCCAGTGTCTATTAGCGTTTTTCTAATTACATGTTCGAGCACAATGTTGAAGAGAGTGGGAGCCAGACCATCCCCCTGTTTTAGTCCCTGCGATACTGTGAATTCTTCCGACAATTCCCCATCTATTTTGACCTGACATTGTGGCTTTGATGAGCCTAACCAATTTAGGTGGAATCTGGAATTGAAGTAGCATGTCATTTAGACACTCCCGATCTATGCTATCATATGCTTGCTTGAAATCTATGAATAGTTGGTGTATATCTATGTCAAACTCCCAGCACTTTGCCAAGATCTGCCTTACGGTAAACAGTTGGTCTGTTGTGGATCTACCGGTGCGGAAGCCTGCCTGATAATCTCCCAGTAGGTTTTCTGCGTACTTATCAATTTTTTGTTTAAGTATCATGGTGTAGATCTTATATGCTGTGCATAGAAGTGATATGCCTCTATGATTTTCGCATTTTAGCTTGTCACCTTTTTTTAACCTTGACAAGATATTGTTTAGTTACTGTTATTACCTAATCCTTTTGTTTAGTTACTGTTATTACCTAATCCCTCTTTGGATTACGTTTCTACTACCGTGGTACGAGAACACCAATGGAGAGCCCTTTATATCCTTAACATACATAAATTGATTTTTCTATCTGTCCGTATTGCTCTTTTAATATGCCATCAAATTAACCAAATTTGTTAGTATTGATCTTTTTTATGGAAATCCATATCCATGATTTTCTTGTTGCGAACAATTGTTGCATAAATTTAATCACAGAAAGTGCCCTTAGAGAGTTTACTAAATACCATACGTGATAAGATTGTTCTTGCAACTAGTAAGGAAAACATTAGGGTTCCGAGAAACACTGGTAGAGAACTACCACTAACTTAATATGTAACACATAACACGTGTATAGCACGTGGCCTTTGCAATTGCTGGCAAATACTATACATAATAATTAATCATTATCAAAGTACACACGTAAACTGAGTTCCAGCAAGCAATTTACACTTTGTATTGAATTAGCAACGAACCATGAAAATCATAAATGGACTACTGTCTGTACACACGTGTCTTGGTATTGCGCAGCTCAATGAGTAACCAAAGATCTGAAACCCATTTGTGTTCATTGAGGATTTAAGCAACTGAAAATGCTTCTTTATCTTCCGACGCTACTGTAAGGACTACATACATCTCAAATCAATGTGATTTGTATGTAGTCCGCAAGTAAATCCATTGGCAAACATCTTCGCTGGTCGGTTACCTTCCATTCTTGCTTCATACAGATCAATATATATTTAAAAAAAAAAAATGAAACAATGCAACTTTGTATAAACCACTTATAAAATGTGCAAATCCGACCGGTTTCGGAACAAACGTTCCTTCGTCAGGGAAAGCTTATACTAATTTGACAGTTTAGAACAATGTTTTATTAGGGTAGGGGTGGAGCCGTTGTTAGTTAATAATGTAGATTGGGTGGGTAGGTATTAGTGTAGAGTGGGTGGGTAGGGGAACAAATCCATGATTGGGCTATATGACAATATTTTTTGTTTGTTGATAATAGATTCATTATTTTTAAGGGATTTTTTAATTTCCAAAGCTTCTAAGTTATCTAAACGTTTTCCTTTATGATAAATATGAAGAATATTTATCCCTGTGTTTTTTTCAAAACTATGGTTATTTTCAATGATATGGTTAGCGAACTCAGAAAAATTATTATTATTAAGACACCTTAAATGTTCTTTGATTCTGATTTCAAAATTACGAGTTGTTTTTCCAATATAAAATGAGGGACAATCATTGCATTTGAGTTTATATATTCCGGAATTAGTCAATTTATGGTCTTTATCTTTAGTATTTCTCAAAAAATTACCGATATTATTTCTTATATTAAACCAGCGTTTTATACAAGAAATAATATCGGTAATTTTTTGAGAAATACTAAAGATAAAGACCATAAATTGACTAATTCCGGAATATATAAACTCAAATGCAATGATTGTCCCTCATTTTATATTGGAAAAACAACTCGTAATTTTGAAATCAGAATCAAAGAACATTTAAGGTGTCTTAATAATAATAATTTTTCTGAGTTCGCTAACCATATCATTGAAAATAACCATAGTTTTGAAAAAAAAACACAGGGATAAATATTCTTCATATTAATCATAAAGGAAAACGTTTAGATAACTTAGAAGCTTTGGAAATTAAAAAATCCCTTAAAAATAATGAATCTATTATCAACAAACACAAAATATTGTCATATAGCCCAATCATGGATTTGTTCCCCTACCCACCCACTCTACACTAATACCTACCCACCCAATCTACAATATTAACTAACAACGGCTCCACCCCTACCCTAATAAAACATTGTTCTAAACTGTCAAATTAGTATAAGCTTTCCCTGACGAAGGAACGTTTGTTCCGAAACCGGTCGGATTTGCACATTTTATAAGTGGTTTATACAAAGTTGCATTGTTTCATTTTATTATAATGGATAACCACAAAGTAATAGCTACATTAAAAAATATACAATATATATTTTTTTTATTTTATTTTATTTTTTTATTAATACTTAATTTTTTCTGTTACATACATAAAATAATAAATATTACAAAAAACATTTCTTTTCATATAAAGTAAAAAAGAAGGATCTATAAAATTAAATAGGTAGCTTAATGATTAACAATAATACCTACATTTAAACAAAAAAAGATATTACAATAGTATGTATATTTTTTGTATATGCTGTAAGAGGATTTGTTTTTAGATTTAATTTCTAAAGTCTGATAGAGTGCATTATAAATTATTGGTGCAATTAAAAAAAGCATGTCTCTGCGCAAGCCTAGTTTTGCAAAGGGGAGCCTCAAATGCATTATTTACTCTACAATATACATTTTGTACCGGACGGGACGACGAGGGAAAGACGATTCCCTTCCGGACGTCTCCTTCCTTTATTTTTAAAAGAAATTAAAATGTATTTGGTAAACGAAGACGAGGATGAGTTCCCTCACAGGCCGTCCTCGTCTCCTTAAATAACGTAGGCCTAAGGGTTAGAGGCAAAATGATATGATAATAATTATGTTCACAATTATAATGTACCCCGTTTGAATAAAGACAAGTTCCCTCACCCGAAAACGGGCCCTCTTGGTTGCCTTCCCCGGGGGGCGAAATCTACCCGCGGAGACGGGCGGGCTCCGCTTCCCTACCCTTCCCCTCACCTACCCACCGGACAGACCAATAGGAACGCTCCATCTGGTGGATTAGGTATTTGGCATCAAAAATGCAAGGAAGGTTTTTAATGTTTTATCAAATTATGAGAGTTCGGTCTAATCTATCACCGAATAAATGATATGGAGAGATAGACCGGACTCTCCTTTATATGAATAAATATCTTTTGTAAATGTACAAATAGCTTACAGTTAGATATTTAAGTTTCCTTGACTAAATGTGGGTGCAGGGACCCCGATGAAAATTTCTTGTCATGCTATAATAAATCTAAATAAATTACTAGGGGAAAGGTCATGGGGGTCAGACATAAGAGAAGGATAAGGGGAAGAGCTGAGACAATAGCAAACTCTGCTGTATAGCCCACAGCAGAGGTTACGGCCCGCCAAAACTCGGACCGCCGGAAAAGTGGGCAAAAGGTTCGGACCCGCCCGCGCCGGCGGCGAGGGCAGGGGGTCGGGCTATAAATAGAGAGGTACCCCGGGAACATCAGGCATTCAAACGCATACACGCATTCTTACAACTCGATCTGGTACCGTCTCAGCACTTCTCCGCCTCTTCTGCCTGGCCCTTGGACCTCTCCCCGGACTTGACTTGAAAACTTGGATTTTATTTCTGCCCCCCTTGGACGCTGCCTCTTCCTCTTGTGGGCCATCACCGGGGCTTTATTGACGAGCTACTTGGCGGCTACCCAGGACTACCCAGCCCCCCTATTTTACAGTCTATGTGAGTGGCGGGAAACGTCGCTTACACATTTCGTGAAAACATATATTTCAGACATTGCATACAATAAATTTTTCTAATATCTAAGAGTTTAGCTTCTTGGAATAATTGCAAGGTGGGGTAGGTAACATCTTTATGCAACAGTATTTTTATTATTAATTTTTGAGTAATTTCTAGTGGCTTAATGTGGGTATCATAAATACCCCCCCATCCCATTATTCCATAAGATATTGATGATTGTACCAATGCATGATATACCAGTTTCATTCTTTTAATATCAACTATGTTTTTAATCGTTTAAAAATGTAAGTCAAATATCAAAGTTTATTTACAAGCTTTTCTAGGTGATTTGTCCATTTTAGTTGGCTGTCTATAATAATTCCTAGGTATTTAACTGTATTACCCGAATTCATTTCTACACAATGAGAACACAAAACAGGGTTGCAAGTACTGTTGTGAAACCTTATATTTATGTGAGTTAAGGGTGCTGCCCTTTTGGTATTGTAGAATGGCAATTATTATAAGCAATAATTGTTACCCTTTGTGTTATGCATAAAAATCTTGTCTTAAACGTTAGTTTAACAATTAAAAAAAAATAATAATTATAGAATGGAATATAAATAGCTTTTTCACAGTTCAGAGTAAGAAGGTTTTGGTTTAGCCATTCTTTGACAATGGATGTGCACCTATTTGCATTTCCGGAGACTTCTTTCCGATAATGTTGTTATTTTTCTTCAGTTAATATGTTATAGATCACAGCCGTAAGTAGTTATTTGTTTTGCTTCAAAGATGTTTCCTTTATTCTTTCTCGCAAATACTTAGCATGTTCAGAAAGTAAGTGTACTGTGACCATAACGGGCGGTGGTTTTTAGTTTTGGAGGGTTGCCAACACTGAGTGGTAGAGGGAGATCTTCTGACCAGAGCGAGCATCGCAGGAACATTGTAGTGCGTAAACTCACGATGCAGTGTCCAATTGCGTGAAAGATGTCGCCAAAAAATCCCGCCAAGTGCTGTGATCTGCTTTTTACTCACGGAAGTAATAACACCTAAAAAAAAGGTTAGGATTTCAGAACTATTTTGTGACTGGAGATGATAGTGCGTGACTCATTACACGCCTGGAAAAAAAAATCAGTCCTCAAAGTGGCGTCACACTAATTTCCCATCGGCCAAAAGTTGAAAACCACAATTTCGGGCAAAAAAATCATGTGCCTCAGTGTTTTGGGACCGAATTTTGGTCGAATTTCTGCCTCAGGTTGAGACCTTCAATCTACAAGAATATTGTGATACCCTAAAAAACTCAAAAGGCGTATTCAATATAAAAGTAGGGAAATGCTAACCAGAGAAGTGTGCTTATTTCACAAAAAAACCGTCCTCACACAGCTTTAGCCACAAATATTGGACTAATTTTATTGGGATGTTTTGAACCCCCCGTAATCCCCTGACTTGGCGTCTTTAGATTATCATGTTTTGACCTTCCCGAAGGCATATATGGTTAAAAATAAATTTTCAACCGAGTGGTTCTGAAGTGGGGGAAGGAGCTGGCAAGAGAATTCTTCGAGGAGTGTAACGGACGTATTGTCCTTTCAAGACTGTAAAAAGGGGGACCGGTCTCATGCACGCCTTCCCTTATTGCACGCCGATGGTGATTATGATATTAGTTATATTAGAGCTGGCCTCCCTACATCTAGTGGGTGGTGGCCCTGGATGCGCCTAGTTTCTGCCAGAGCCTGGTGCCTTGGCAGTGTCCAGAGTTAGGGCCGACTGCAGAGGTAGGCACCAGGTACTCGTTCAGGCAGAACTTCAGCAGGAGGCAGCAGGACGTAAGACTTCCAGAGGTAGGAGTTAGTAATAAAACGAGTTTGTAGAGTAGAAATGAACTGGTGAAGTGTACTGATTTATTTTGGCAAAAATCATTGTATTTATTTAGTTATTTGAACCCGACTGCGAACGAGCGGTGTTTTTAAACGCCTTGTTCGCCGCAAACCATACAACCTGCTTGTTACCCACCTTGCGACAATCCGAGCCGGCTGCGCCCCGACTCCTTGTTCACCGCAATCCCGCATCCTGCATGGAAAACAAAAACTCCTTGTTCGCCACATCCTACACGATATCCCGGCTGCACTCCTTGCGAGGCCCCGTACTTCTCCAAACCCAGAAGTACCATTCCCAAACTAAAGACGAAGACACCCGCCTGTGAATCCACCCTATCCTAAATCCACGACCACCGATAAACGCCCTGCTCAACACAATCTCTACCGCTAACCGTCCCTCCTCCCGACCACATCATGAACTTTATCGAGGAACTGACGAGACTGGACCCTCCCATCGAAATACTTAAAGAATACATGTCCACCATCACAGCCACTCACTCAGCCCATCCTAGGAAGGTAACTTTCTACCCAAATAGAATGGAAGCCAACCCTTCGGCAATCACCTACGTCCGCCCTACCGCCACAAAAACACTTAAGACCACCCTGCCGGAATCCTCCAACCAAACTACCGCCACACAACCTTCCACGACCACCCAGCCGCCATCTTCCAACAAAACTACCGCCACAAAACCACCCACTATCACCCTTCCGATACCTACGACCATCGAAGTGCAGCTAGCCAAGGACACTCCTCTTCCTCAAGACTTCCCGCCCCTACCATCCACGTCCACCAGCAACTGGACTACAACACCGGCAGGAAAATATCAGAGACCATCCCTGGCGAAACCAAAATCAACAAAACCTCTCCTGACCACCAACCGCTTTACCGCCCTGTCACCACCCACAATCACAAACTCAGACACGACAGACGACGACGGAGAAGATGACGAAGAAGACGATGATGTTGAAATTACTACCCACAACTCGCCAGCCACCGCCATCACCTCCCGACCGACCAAAATCCCGCCGATAATCCCCAAATCCACAAAGAACTGGAACACCCTAAGGAAAAAGCTGGAGGACGTCAGAGTACAGATAACCCACGCGAAGGCCATTCCGACAGGGGTGGTGATAAACACCGCCAACTTCCACAGCTTCCGCCTGGCCACCAAGCTACTTGAGGAGCAAAAAACTGATTTCCACATATTTGAGCTCCAGGAAGACAAAACCACAAAGGCGGTCCTCCGAGGAATCCCTACCACCATCTCAGAAGAGGAAATCCTCCTGGAGCTTCAAGACCTAGACCTTCAGGCGATCTCGGTAACCAGAATGCGTTCTGGACCCGACCGTACAAACGTCCCGATGGTCTTGGTTCAACTAACTCACGGCGAAGAAGGGAAGAAAATTTTCACACTTCGGAGCATATTATTCCACCTGCGCATCAAGGTGGAATATCTCAATCACAAAGACGCCCCGACTCAATGCCACCTATTTTCCTAGACATCGCAAAAGCTTTCGACAAGGTCTGGACAAACGGTCTCCTTCTCAAACTCCACGATATAGGCATCGACCCTCAACTCCTTGGTGTCCTAAAATCTTTTCTTCGCCTACGTACTTTCCAAGTGAAATACAAGGGCGCCCTCTCAAAAAAACGCTTCATGTCAGCAGGGGTGCCACAAGGCTCACTGCTATCACCAATCCTTTTCAATGTCTATACACACGACATCCCCCTCTCAGTTGACAAAAACTCACTTATCGCTCTCTATGCAGATGATACTACCTCCATGGTGAGATACAGTTCTTCCAGGATTAAACCCACCGACTTCAGATCAACATAAATAAACTCCAAGACTGGTATGACCTGTCGCGTATAGACGTGAATCCCTCAAAAAGTGTAGCTGTATTTTTCTGCCGCAAAAAGGGAGACAGCGTACCCAGATAGGAGATAAAAATGTACGACCAGGTCATACCATGGCAAAACACCGCCAAATATCTTGGAGTCACACTTGACAGACGACTTAATTGGAAACCACACATCAAAAACACACTGACTAAAGCAAAGAAAATATCCGGTTCTTTACACCCCTTACTAAATTCAAACACAAATACATCAATTCAAAACAAACTGCTGGTATACAAAACACAAATCCGACCGACCATTGAGTACGCATCGCCCATATGGGCTACAGGCAACACCAAACGACTCGAATCGTACCAAAATGTCACACTTAGAAAATTTACAAAAAGTCCCTGGTTTGTCCGAAATTCAATCATAAACACCGATACAAAAATCCCACCCCTGAAACAACATATGGTAGAATTGGCCAAAACTTTTTATGCAAAACTTCCTATACACCCAAATCCCAGTAAAGCTTGTCTCGGGCGTCTAATACCCGACGAAAATCCGACCTTCCCCTATCCCATCTCCATTACCTTCCCCCCTTGAAGTGTGGACTCAAATAAAAAATACAAAACGCAACCAAAAATACAAAAAATATAGTATTACAAAAGAAAAAAATCAACACAAATCAAACTTATACAAAATCATAAATACCTACAGACCAAAAAATAAATAAAATAATACAAAAAAATATAGTATTAAAGCCCTACAAGTTGCTGTAGGCAGCCCACACTTCGGGTAGAAAAAAACCATCCCCCAGGTACATTTTCACCCTCAATTCTCGAGAAATAGAGATTGAGTTCTCTGCACCTCGGAAACACCCAATATGATACTACGGCACCCTCATTTTAGCGGTGTCGCCCTCGAAAGTGGTTGAATAAATTTACAATATTTAAATAATAATAATTATACAGGGCATATTTTACATATAAAGGTAGATTATTTAGTTCGAGTACATGTTTGAAGCTAAGTTTAATAAAAAGAATTTCAGTTTTATGAATTTATCATATTTTTATGACAATTTTTTATTTAGTTAGAAATATTTGCCGTTTGGCTAATTATACTGAATTTAAGAAAGAATCTGGTATATTTTTTGGTTCTCCGTTAGATTAGCTAATGAAACCTGTTTGCTTCATCGTCTTACGAGGTCCCTGGATTTTTGAAATGAGAAAAATGTGTTTTTGATCAAAATATTTCAGAGTCTTTTTTTGGCGAATAATTGCTCTAATTTGAGTAATTTGAGGAGTAAAGACTCCAGTTTGTTTTCCCTGGATGCCTTGTAGGGCTCTAGGAATGAGACTGTGAATGCCATTTCTCTACAAGTCTCGCAGGATTAAAACATTAGAAAAAGGTAACAAAAATAACAAACATAAAATTTCTTATGCAAATTATAAGTTTGCAATGTCCCCGGTGGAAACCTGTGAAAGGTAGCGTTTATTTGTTGCACCGGGGACATGTACATTGTTAAAAGAAAAACATTATATAGTATAATTTATAAAACAAGTATTTAGTAATTTATATCTAAAAGAAACATAAATATCTTTTCACCAAAATTAGTCGCTGGCGGCACGGTACATTTGCATTTCGAGGCCAGAAATTTCAGGCAAAATTTCCAAGAAATGACCACGAAATGTGGAGGATTCCACCAGCGTTGACTTTTGATGAAAGATAATTTGAGGGTGCTAACACGTCTGTTACAAGGATGGTATAAAGAAACTTGTGCCACGGCTCACCACATGCATTGAACGGGCTGGCAATTATTTGGAAAAATAGTCAACAAGTATATCAACAATATCCTTTATTTTTTTGAAGTAAAACTTCTTTACGCACGCTTGACTTGAGTAGTAAGCTGGCGAATGCGTGACGAGAGCGTTACGAAAAGCGAGGCGAACGAGTGAGAGGGAGTACGCTTCGTATATTACTGTAGGGGCAAGAGAGATGCGAGCACACATTTTCTTTCTCTCTTTATCTCATAGCCAGTTACGTTTCGTATATCTAAGACACAGTGCAGGCCTATTGTCTGTATCACACTGTAGGAGCAAGAGAGAGCAGTGCGCGCGCACATTTTCTTTCTCTCTTTCTATCATATATAAGATGGAGCAGAAGTTTTACTTCAGTTGTGTGGTATAAAGCACACTGGTTTTTTTTTCTAATATACATTAACAAAAATAAAAAAAAATCAGGACACTTACTTTCTGAATATGCCTCGTATATACGGTACCCCTTTGCTAATATCTTTGAACACTCTGATTTTATTAACGATCGTTAGATTCACTAATCTAGTATTGTTTTTGGTACTTTTGAGATGTGTTTGGCAACCGTAGCGATGTCTATTCCAAGGTATGTTATTTTGTGTTACTTTCTGGTTGTATGTAATCTTGTATGTAAATGAAGTCGATTGCTACTTCCAAGAAATCATCTCTATGGATTCGGTTAAGTCCGCTCTCCAAAAAAATCGACGAAATTTTAGAAGACTGGAGCTAAAAACCTATTTTACCAACCTGCTGTAAATTCGAATATAATCATACACATTGCATTTCAAATTGACAAGTAATAAAGAAAAATGTAGATCGTCCGAGCCACGCCAAGCAAATACCCTTCTTTTAACACTGTAATCTAGTACGGTCGAATTGACACGATAATGTTAAGTTGATATGAAATGATTGCATATACGGATGACAGGTCAATAAACACATTAGGATAGGAAATGAAAATATAAATGCATGCCAATGACCTCAATATGATTCAGTTCAATTCTGTGTCAAAAGTCTACAGTCGTTTACGCATAAACATTTTTGAAACGGTGAAAAATTCAAATTAATAAAAATTCGTCGCGTTTTGTCGTCATTTTTTGTAAAGTCTTATTAGACAAGTAGGAAAGTTAGTATATAATAAAAAATAACACTTACGGCTCAGGATTACAATAAAATTCACATTAATAAAATAATAATTTATTGTTTGGCAATGTTAAACGTTGTTCGTGGCTTTGTGTAAATATTTTTGATCGTTTATTTCAACTTTTAAACAAATTGTGATTAGTCGAAGAGCATAATGGCTGTGTTGTTTTACGCTTGTCAGTTAGTCGCTCACATTTTTTTTGAAAACTGAAAGTGCCTGGAATGGGCGTTCGGGGACCGTTGTAAAAAAACAACATGTGTTGACTGGCGCTTTGATGTCAATGTTACATTTGAATATTGCCGAAACAACAGACATTGTTTGCTTAACGAATGATAACGAAATAATTTAACAACACGAATATCATATTAAAGTTCCTACGTCTACAGTCAAATCATTTTAAAGAGAACAAGTCGAAGTACATTATTGTTATGTTTTAGTGATTCTACTCTGATTGTTTTTTGTGTGACCGTCTGGAGACACTGGAATTTTAACAGCCTCCGTGGTCGAGGGGAAAGGCTCTCGACTTGTGATCCGGAGGTCGTGGATTCAAATCCCGGAGTGCGCCGATTAATTTTATTTGATTGATTTATTTATTTAGTTCACAACTTAATCATTAAAAAATAATGTAAGGCATTTGCGGTCGTAGAGATACATATCAATGTGTGAGGCACGTTCCAAAGAGGAAGATACTCTCAGTATCGCTCTGGTATAAAGCCACAATTCAGATTTGAAACGTTGCTTGAAATGCCTTTAGCCGTGTTTGGTGACTATATCTAAATAGCCAGCTACTTCCCACCTCTACCTTCCCAAATTTCTTGCATTCACCACTTTCCTTCAGCCTCACAACATACCCCAATTTGGGATGCCGTAGTCTCACTGGCTCCAGAGGGGAGCAATTGGGGAAGAAATGTCACGAAAAAATACATAGTAGCATACTACTGATTAAAATAAATATACTTATTAAAAGGTCGTATCCAGCATCTTGAACTGGAACCAGAATGCAATATACAAATTAACAGACCGATGAAATGCTAAACGGTCTGATTAATACAGGATTTCGCAACTCTCAGTCATCAAATATTTTTTTTAATCCATCCAGTAGGTTCACCACTGCACAATCAAGGGTCTCTTTAAAATGATTTAACTGTAATTACCTGCATATATTATCTTCAGCAATGCGTTGGAATAATCTCAGATCATTCTACGATCTATGGGTATGATGAAACAAAATAAAATAGCCCAAAACAAAATGTCTAAAATGTCCCTACAAAATATAATTTTTTTGGCAGCTTTATAATCCATTGTGATATTATAAACATGAATGAAATATTATATACGTTGGAAAGATATTATTTCTTTTTGTTTTGACTTGGTGTACCTTTTTTAAAGCCAGTGTTTCGAGTGAACAATACTTTTCGAACAAAGGAAAAAGAATTCATTGAATAAAAGATTAGTTTGCGAATAACATTCGACTGTGACCAGTTCTGGAAGAAGTTACTGCTGATTATTAACGCGTTTTTGGGTAAGTTTTGTCATAATTTTTATTACAAATGAGTTTATTTTTTATGGATAACCAATAACCAAACCACTGTCTGAACTCGAAAAACAAGCGACATTTTGAATTATGTCGCTAGCGAATAGAGAAAAAATTTGTACTTTTGAAAAACAAAAAAAAAATCATAGGCGCGCCTCATCCAATACGCGCAAATATTTTAGAAAATAGGTTGTTTGGCTATTTTACGAATATATAATATTTTACGTCTAGTTGAGAGAATGCATTGTCATTAACAACAAGCCTAACTGTCGAGGTTCAGCTCGATCTGATGTCGAGAAGTGGGGTTTATTTAAACTTCCAAGATTTGAATTGAATAAAATCTAAAATTAAAAAAAAACGGAAAATAATTAGAGAAAAATAACTTTGTTTGATTTATAACTTTAATACATATGTAGTAAATATGTACTACTATATTTATATACAGAATAATCCGAAAAGCTGTACCTACGACTGGTGAAAATTCAAATCAATTTAAGTAAACAACCTTTAGATTTTATAAAACCAAAAACCCAATCACATGTATAGTCACTAAACGTTATCCAATTCATTTCAGTCGATGAAATAAATGACTTAGGAATAGTTTTTGATATAATTTTTTTTTTACGTACGAAGTAATGATAATGCTCGCTTTCGTAATAAGAATTGCCTAGACTTTTGTAAAAATCTATTTTAAAATATTTTTATTTTTCATCAGTCCGAAGCAAAATTGAGTAAAACTCTTCTATTTGGTCACCACATTACAAGGCACTTAGGTTCTATCGAAAAATCATATCATCATTTTTAAGATATATAAATTATAAACTCAACATTCCTATTGAAAATATAAACAATAACTATCTATCTATTAAAAAATTTAAAATTAATAAAGCTGTCCGACAGAAAATTCGTATCTGATGTCATTTTTCTTTAGTTATTCATTCCCCTATTGATATCCCTACATTATTGCAAATAATTTCATGTCATGTTCCTAATAGAGTCACACGAGCTAAAAACGTATTTGCTTGTATTTATTAAGCTTGGGTAACCAATGAACCGAAAAAACAGTTATTATTTTACAATTTGATTCCAAAATTGTAGATTTTAGTAAATTTAAATCATATGTTTACACTGCATAATTTTTTTGTAATCCAATCTTACCAATTTATTAAATAAACATTTAGGTTTATCAAATAATATATTCCTGTTTACAGAAATCTGTCGTTTATAATTTCTCGTGATGAACTTTGTTGTAATTAAATTAATCTTCATCTTCATTCTTTCACTCTTACTTGACTAATAGAAAACAAAGGGTTAAAGTAAATAACTTTAAATCCTTTAACGTTGATGTAACTTTGATAACGTTGATGTTACTTTGATGATGTAACGTTGATGAACTTCCGGCGTTCCCCAAGGAGCCCATTTGGCTCCATTTATTTTTAACCTTTTTATTAATGATATCACTAAAGTTTTTTCTCACACACGTTTCTGGCTATTTGCTGATGATAATAAGATTCTTAAGATTATTAATTCCCACCTTGACTTTTTGTTATTAGTTTTTGGGGTATTATGCCGTGTTGCGCTACACCTCCTTCTTTAGCCAACGTTTCGGACAGCGTTGCAGTGTCCATCATCAGGGCAGATGTGTGAAGGACACTGTCCATCATCAGGGCAGATGTGTGATGGACACTGCAACGCTGTCCGAAACGTTGGCTAAGGAAGGAGGTAGCGCAACACTGCATAATACCCCAAAAACTAATACCAAAAATATTTTTGGCCTTGAAAATCTAAAATCGTATCTCCCACCTTGTTTGTTTACTATATCAACTTGATATTGATTCATTTAACGATTGGTGCAAAATTAACTGCATGGAACTTAATGTTGATAAATGCAAAATTTTGTCATTTTATACCTAGAACCAAAAAACCAATTCAGTTTGATTATAAACTAAATAGTATTTGTCTATTTACTGTCACATCTATCAAGAACCTTGGGGTCACTCTAGACTGCAAACTTTCCTTCCGTGATCACATTAATAATATTTCGTAAGTAAATCACTTAAACTACTCGGTTTCATTCATAGAATTGCCTCTGACTTCAAACATATAAGTACACTTAAACTCTTTACTGTTCGCTGGTTCGCCCTCACCTTGAACATGCTAGTGTTATTTGGTCTCCTTTCTATGCTGTCTACATTTGTCACATCGAATCCGTACAACATCGTTTCCAAAGAGGAACTGCTTGGAGGTTCGGCCTTGAAAGAGTCGAGTATCCATATGATGAAATTGAACACATTTTAAACATTTCTTCTTTATAAAAACGTAGAAAGGACTCTGATCTAATTTGTATATTTAAAATAATCAACAGTATTACCCATATCACCTGCTTTGTTATAACTCATCCAGTTCAACATCCCTTCCCGTAGACTCCGAAATAATGAATTGCTGTTCCTCAATCAACATTCTACTAATTATGGATACCATTATCCCTTATCCAGAATGTCAAGACTTGTCAACGCAAGTCAAAGCATTGATTTTTTTGGTGTAAAACTAAATGACTTTCGGCAGTCGATACGCAATATTTCAATGCCTCTTCATGTTTTGACCTGTAGTGTCTTCTATATGTACTTTTTTTACATTTTATATTGTCATTGCTATTAATTTATATGTGCTCTCCTTTCACTGTAATCTGTGTTTTTTTTTTTAAATTTGTGTTATTATTATGTTTTTAACGGACTATTGTCCGTAAATTAATAAAATACTGAATTCATTGTCGATCACATGGACAACCGCACTTAAGTAAATATCATGTATACAGACTTTGCCAAAGCATTTGATAAAATTAATCAAAAACTATTACCCAGAAAACTTTGGTCATTATGTATACGTGGTAATTTATTTTGTTGGGTTACATCTTATATACTCAAGAGATCACAGGCAGTAGCAATAAAGGGCTTCGAATCAGATTTCAGTGAAATTTCCTCTGGGATCCAACAGGGTTCTCATCTCGGACCATTGTTTTTCATTTTATATATCAATGATTTGGTCAATGTTGTTAAATACTCTGAAATAGAATTGTTTGCTGATGATGCCAAGCTATACAGGCCAATAAAACGTCTAAACTATAATGTCAATTTACAACATGATTTAAACAATATATTTACTTATTGCCAACATAATCAACTATTTCTAAATGTCTCAAAATGTCATCATATTACCTTTTCAAGATCAATTATTCTATAAATAACAACAACATTGCAACAGTCTCAGATATTCGTGATCTTGGAATAACCCTTGATAGTAAACTACAATATAACCTTCATATACAACAAATCACAAATAAAGCTTCTAAAATGTTAGGTTTCATCATAAGAGACACAAAACTTTCTAATAGCATCAATATCATTAAGCAACTCTACTTTGCCTATGTACGGGGTTATCTGGAGTTTGCACCAGTTGTTTGGTCTCCATTTTACAAAATCCACATAAACAAAATCGAGGCTATTCAAAACAAATTCCTAAAATATCTTTGTTACAAGTCGTTTGTAAGATTTAATAATTATGCAGAGGCAGCTTCACACTTTAAAATTGATTCATTAAGTGTACGAAGGCATCATATGGATGCAATATTCCCGTATAAAGTAGTCAACAATAATATTCAATGCCCAGAGTTGCTAAATAAAATTCAATTCAATGTACCTGCACGTGCAACACGCTCTTCTGTCCTGTTCAGGGTGGATCAACGCAAGACAAACTGTAAGCAGAATTCTTGCCTGAACAGACTATGCAATAGTTATAATAGCGTATTATCCAATGTGGACATTTTCAATTGCAAACTTACTGAATATAAAAGGTCCATAAAAGATTATTTCTCTGATGGTTCTCGAATAATGTTATGTTTTTATTGTTTATTTATTTATTTAATACAAACGGCATAAGTATGCCATAAACATTAATTACATGTCACAAATTCATATTCAAAATATTAGTAATGGTAAAACAGTGTATGTATAACAGTTAATTGTGACGATACATTGGGAAGTGACACCAGAGATACATTTACATGCAAAAATCTATAATAGAAATAAAATTAATAGTGACTAAAAAAATATGATAGCATAGCCGTCTTGTACCTCTGTTCCGTGCAGTTAAATAGATCTATCACATCTGCATATCTATTAGTAACTTCATGCAACCTAGGTAAAAGTGAGTGTTTCGTATACTCAGTCCGATTTGTTACATTTAAAAAGGATTTTAGAACGAGTGGTTCTCGTGGGAATATGAAATTCAATGAGCTTAGTTAGGTCAGGACTGTCTATTCTACCATTTACAATTTTGAACATTAATATTAAGTCTGATATAATTCTTCGATCTGACAGTTTAGTAAATTTAATTCTTTCATCAAGTAATTATAATTTATGTTTTCAATGGGAATACCGAGGTTATAATTAATATAGTTTATATTTCTGTTATGATTTGATTTATATGCACAACCTCTCTCCATGGCTACCAATGTATTGATAGATTTTTTGTTTTGTAATTTTTCATTTTATATTAAAAAAAATTGTTTTGATCTTCATATTCCTTTTTTATGAAATTAATTTACTTATTCTTATTATGCTGTCTCAGTAGAAGTAAAGTCACAAGGAGGAAATCCGTAATTGGTTTTATTTTGGCTATTTAATTATTTTTTTTTACAGTGAATACCGCACAAGAATCTCAACTGCTCCCGTCTGGAGCCAGTGAGACTATGGCATCCCCAATTGGGGTATGTTGTGAGGCTGAAGGTAGTGGGGAGGGGAAGGAGGTGGGGAAGAGGAAGGTTGGGAAGTACCTGGCTATTCAGATCTGGTCACCAAACACGGCTAAAGCCATTTTTAAGCAACGTTTCAATTCTGAATGGTGGTCTTACACCAGGGCGATACTGATAGTATCTTCCACTCTGAAACTATGTATAAACTGAAATAAACATAAACTGTCAATTTTCCGAAAATTAATAAATAAATAAAATAAATAAATCTAGCTTTCTATCCGGAGTTTCCATGTAAATGCATTTTTTCCATTAGCTCCCTCATTTATACCGTGAACTATGGCGGTTCCTAAACCAGGATAATTTTTTTATTTGACTTTCTATTCTAATCTATTAGGTATTTCTAATTACATTTTTTTTTATTTGCCACATGGAAGAAGGGGAAGACGTCAAATTGAATGTTTATTAGTGTTCCTGAGGGTTTTTTTGCTATATTTAATAATGAGATCTGAAAGGACGGATTCTTCCCAAACTTTTCCATCTACCATTTCTACCCAACTCCACTGTCTGTTCAAGTTTTTTTTCTTTTTTTTTTAACATTAGTTCCACACAGGAGGGCCTGAGGAAATTTTCCCTGAGGGCTTATGTCGTCTTTGGGAATGCTGTGTGGAGGATCTTTTTAGGAAAGGAAGTTCTGGGAAGGAAAAGGGTACGAGGGGTGGGTAGGAATCAGGGAGTGACAGACTGACACCCCTGAATGAATCCATCCCTCCTTCTGGGGTGCAAGGCAATATTCCGAGAGAGTAAGCTGGAGAAGTCAAAAGGACTCCCACAACCACTATTTCATGGCGTGGGCAGATGCATCCGCCGCCAAGACCCAAACAAACCCCACCCCATGAACCATGACAAGTAACTGATTCCTAGTAAAATAATTCTTGTGCTATTCACAAGACACTCGTAAAAATAATAAAAAAATTATATATAAATGAAACAATTTTACTTTGTTTGAACCACTTATATATTTGAGTAAAGCCGACCGGCTTCGGAACGACCGTTCCTACTTCAGGGCAAACGTATATGGTTCTATATCAGTATATGGTCTTTATCTCTAGCATTTTTTGAGAAATGCTAAAGATAAAGACCATATATTGACTAATTCCGGAATATATAAACTCAATTGTCCCTCATTTTACATTGGAAAAACAACTCGTAATTTTGAAATCAGAATCAAAAACACTTAAGGTGTCTTAATAACAATAATTTTTGCTAACCATATCATTGAAAATATTCATAGGTTTGAAAAAAAATACGGGTAAAAATATTCTTCATATTAATCATAAAGGAAAACGCTTAGATAACTTAGAAGCCTTGGAAATAAAAAATCCCTTAAAAATAATGAATCAATTATCAACAAACTAAAAAAAAATGTCTTATAGCCCTATCATGGATATGTTCCCCTAACCACTCATTAATACTTAGCCCCTAAATATTAATTAAGCCCCTCCACCCCTACCATAATAATACATTGTTCCCATTTCATTTATCTATAATGAATAACCACAAAGTTGTAGCTTCATTCAAAAGAAAAAATTATATGCTTACCTACCTACCGATTATCTTACAAAACGGTCAAAGAGCAATTATTAAACTAAGACATTGTTTATTAAAATATGCTTTGATTTTCCTACAAAAATTAAGAAGGAAAAATTATGTGACAAACTCAAAGAAGATGTGACAAAGGAAATTAAAAGAATGGGCTGGTGATGACAGAAGAGTAACAAAGAAGAAATTATTTTTTTAATTGTTAATTAATTCTATTTTTTGTATCTGTCGCCAGCTTGGAACACCTTAATTTGATGTGATTATTAAAAAAAGATGATTTTAAAATATTTCTTGAAAAATCAGTTGATTAAAACTCAATTAATAGTTATTATAAATTATTTTTCATCGGAGTCATTAAAATTTAAGGGTCAGCGAATTCGAGAAATTTGTTAAAAGTTGATTTAATTATTTGTTAATTTAAGACTCTTTCAAGTTCAATTTGGGAGGTGGGCATGGGTACCGCCGCCCCAGGAAAGATTTATTGAATAACCCACACCCCAGCCATAGGTCACCCTAAATGGTTCGCTACGTTTGGTGACTTAGCAAGGGTGCCCGGGTTCATTGGGTGAGAATTTTCAGGGTCTTGGCGGCGGATGCTTTTGTCCACCTACTGTGTGGTGGTAGGAGAACTTTTGACCTCTCCAGCCAGACTATTTTGACCCATCGTCTTGCACCGCAGACGGAGGGGTGAATTCGTTTCTTCGTTACCCATTGATTCCCAGATTCCTACCCATCCTTCGTACATTTTTTCTTTCCAGAAACTCCTCTTCTTCCTTTCTCTAAAAACACCCTCCATACCGCATCCCCAAAGATGAGTATTCCGTTCGCCTCGCCCGATCACACTTTTCATAACGCTCTCGACACACATTCACCAGCTTACTCCCCAAGTCAAGCGTGCGTGTATTGAGAATTCTCGGTCAATCGGAGAAGTCACAAATATTTGTTCTCAATTTACCTAGGCTTTACACAGGCATTGAAAACTAAATTTTATTTTCATTCCACTATCCAATAAAAACCGCTATATATGTAAATACTTAAGTGACAGTTATTAGATACCTACTGCCGTATGATAATATATTTTATATGAATAACGGAAAAGAGTCAGGTAGAAAAAATGGTAGTTCTACGTATGGCATCAACACTTGGGGTGTGTTATGAAACTGAGGAGAATTTGAAGAAGAAAGTGGAAAGGTGACGGTTGGGAAGTACGTATCCAACTGGACTTTCAGTTCTGTTTTCTAATGTCGACTAAGGCTACATCAGATGATCTGAGTCTGGAATTAAGCGCAAATTAACTAGATAGGTATTTATTGTATACTATCTGTTAAAAACCGCACAGCAGGTTTTAACTGCTAGGCCCTTTTGCTGGGGCGGCTTTTCGTTATAGATCCAATACGAACTGATTTCAAAAACAGCCCGTTCTTCGGATCCACTGTAGCTAGTCACCGGGACAAAGTAACCGAGACAGAGCAATGACGTCATATGTAATATATAGCCATTTGATTCAACATGTATTACCGTCAATCTTTTGATATCCGAAGAGATACCACATATTCACAAATTCGTAGCAGTTATACTTAGGGGGGAGTCGTCCCCGTCCAAACTGCTGAAGGAAGTAGCGACATCTTGTGTCGAATTTTTGAATTCGAAATCAAATTATAACAGTAGCTTTGTGTGAAATTCCATGTATATAGATGTTATTTGTGGCGCGGCGCGTATGGCGTGGCGTCTGACATGCACTCGTAGCTGGGTTAACCGCGCAGACGCTATGGTATTAATAACGTTCCATTTGAAATCAGGGCCTATGTCATCTTTGGGGATGCTCAGTGTGGAGGGTCTTTTTAAGGAAAGGAAGTTCTGGGAAGGAAAAAGGTATGAGGGGTGGGTAGGATTCTGGGGGTCAATGTATCCAAGAGTGAGAGATGTATGAATCAACCCCTCCCACTGTGGTGTAACGCGATGCGTTGAGAGAATCTGGCTGGAGAGGTCCAGATTATGTCCGCCTCAAGCAATTTCTCCCGATCACACACGATCAAACACATTCGCAACCCAGACCTACACAAACCTCACTCAAAGAACCCGGGCAACCCTGTTAAATCACCAAACATGGCAAACCACTTGGGGTGACCTACGGTAGAGGTGTTGGTTATCCAATAAATGGTTCCCGGGGCAGAGATACACATACCCGCCTCCTAAATTAACTATGATTAGGAATTATGAAAACGATCAAATATATATTAAGATGAATTTAGAAAAAGTTTAAAATTAGTAGGCTGTATGGAATAATTTAATATGTTGACTACTTACTGCAACACGAAACATAAAAAAAATGGTTCCTAAATCAGAAAGCAAGAAATTTAACACCCATTTTAAGCCTACATAAATTATTATTATTGACACACACTTTATCTAACACTGTACCAAATAGGTTTTTTTACGGTTGAACACATCGTTCATTAATTGGGTCAACGTAAAGGCTTTTTTTAGTCGCTTTACGAAAGGCAATAAAAAAATCATTGGTGCACATTCGTAACCATCTGGATTCGACATGGCATTTATTGAAGTATATTTCAGGGATAAACGCCTCGTTTAAAATAGATTTAGAGATGTGTGTTATTTCCATGGGCAAAGTGTTTACTTTTAAAGGATAGGAAAAATATAGGTGTAATGCGTTGATTATTTTTCAAAAGGAAGCAGGAATGTTTTGAAAGTTTTTTTAATAATCCAATAAATAAGAATTCAATATTGTTTTTCTGTAAAAGTGAGAATGTTTTTTTCTTCAGTTCACAGATTTCTGCTACACGGGAAGGATTTTTAAACCCTTTTGCTAGATTTGATAGACAAATGACTACTCAATAAAGTATAAATGTTGACTTAGTACAAAAGGACACGAAATATCTCGTCAAAATATCCTATAGAATTGTTATTTTGTCTCAGATATGCAAATATCCAATTTTAGAAAAGGGTCCATTTGGAAATTACGATATAATTCACAGATGGGTTTGTAAAAACCTTAAAAATTGGGAAATGAAATCTGATATGGTAAATACGCCTGAGCAATTAAGAGGGTATTACCAGAGAAACCCAGAAATATGTCATTTTTAAATCAGATTTTAGACGTACTGACTCTTTTTCACAAAAAATTATAAATGGATTTCGAAATATTGTTCTTTTGAGAAAAATGTTTATTTTTAGTATAATAAGGTTATACCATGATCGTTGACAGATTTGTTAAATTTTCAAAAAAGATTGTGTATTATACCACACCCATTTCAAATCATATATTCATGCAGTAAAATAAATCAATACATTATCTAGGTATCGCATGTTTTAGAAATATAATTTCACTTGAAATAAAAGCATTTAAAACATATACGTACATGTGTTTCTTGACGAAAATTGGTCCGTTTGTGTATTTATTTGCGCACTTAAAAAACGAATATATTTCAGATTTTTTAAAATTCGTATTTAACTTAGACATTATTGAAAAATGATAAATACTTATAATTAAAAAATAATTACAAAAATTACATTATTTTAATAGTTTTATCACAACGCCTTTCAGCATTCTTGGATGTAGGCATAAATTAAAGCAAATTTGGAATGAAATAAAATCAATATTGAGTTATCATTTTAAAAAGCTGGTACGGAGAATAATTAATCTTTCTCATTGTAACCGCCCTGCACGATCGTAAGAACAACTTTCGATGAAATGTGGATTTTCGGCGGCTGGCTGGTTAAACGCTCTTAAGCGATCATGGCATTTATACATCTGTGGAGGTTTTTGCGGATTTAAACTATCTGATATGCACTAACTTTTTAAAGTAAAACTTGACTTGGGGAGCAAGCTGGTGAATGCGTGACGAGAGTGTTACGAAAAGCGAGGCGAACGGTAGTTGAGAGGGAGATATAAGTTAGTGAAGATAGAAAGAGAGAGAGAGTTACGTTTCGTATATAACTGTAGGGGCAAAAGAGAGAGGTGCGAGCACACATTTTCTTTCTCTCTTTCTCTCATAGCCAGTTACGTTTTGTATATCTAAGACACAGTGCAGGCCTATTGTCTGTATCACACTGTAGGAGCAAGAGAGAGCAGTACGCGCGCACATTTTCTTTCTCTCTTCTTATCATATAGACGAAGCTAAAGAAGTTTTACTTCAGTCGTATGGTCTAAAGCAAGTTTTTGTGGTCTAAAGTTTTTTTATGTGGATAAATTTACAAGTGTCCCAGCTGCATGGAAACAATAGGACTACGGTTATCCCAACTGGGGTGTGAGTTATGCGGTATTTGAGAGTTGGGGAAGAGGAGGGGGGGGGGGGAGCTTGGATGGGAACCAAGAATATGGTAAAGAACTTGGCTATTTACTCGTACATCTGTAGATCTAGTCACTGAACGGTGCTAAAACAAATCAAGTATAGGTGTTTATTTCATTAGGGACATCCCGAAAGTGCATCAGTATAAATGTATATTTCAATAATGGATTTATAATAGTTTAAAGAACTTTTCTGTGAAAGTTTGTGGTAGTGCAAATGAACGATGTTTTTTTTGGGAAATAAGACAAAATAATTCAATAAAGTTTATGTAGCCACTGGAGCGACAGCGCAATTTAAAACTTTTTTCTCCGATTGCTCGAGATTTTTTGGTTGAATATTTTCCACCCACATTAAAAAAATCATACTTCCGAATTTTATTATAGAGATATACAAACTGAATATAGTTCTATATAGCCAATGAATTATTATTTTTTAATTTTTTAAATAT
This sequence comes from Limnephilus rhombicus, assembly GCA_929108145.2. Lineage (NCBI taxonomy): Eukaryota > Metazoa > Arthropoda > Insecta > Trichoptera > Limnephilidae > Limnephilus > Limnephilus rhombicus. The sequence continues at coordinate 8,539,450 of OV815293.1, forward strand.
TGTTATAAATAATACGTGAACAGTATAAAGAAGCTTTGACTGTCCAACTAGGAAGGTCTCCCGTTCTAGGACAATCAAATTGAGTTTATATTGGATATGTAGGTACATGATTATTCATATATGTAGTATTAACATTCACAGATTCCATTCACATAATTATAATATACGATACAGTAGGATAGTAGAAGTAGACTAGGTTCTAGAAACAATTTATTATCGAATATGTAAGAAACAGTGTTTAAGCAGTGAGTACAGAAGAAAAAACAGTAAAGGAAAAAAATAAAAATTTGGAAAACAAATAAATACATATATAGGGCATTCGTAATACATAATTATCACATAGCAATTTTTATAATATTTCTGACTCTATCCTGCCTAAATTTAGTGACCGTTTTGTTATTTTTGGATACCAGAAAAATAATATACAAGAAAGACAGTGAAGAAAAAAAAAAATTGGAAACAATAGAGATATTTAAGGCGCTGTAATTTATAATTATCAGATAATAAATAAGTTACGTAATTCATAAGTTACGTAACTTATGAATACTCTTTAAATAATTTAATATTAACACCGGTCACTCAGATCAGGGACTTAGGTGTTATATTTGATGAAAAGTTAACATTTACTTTGCACGTAAATGAAATAACAAATAGAGCTATAGAAATGCTTGGTTTTATATGCAGAACAGCAAGTGATTTTAAGTCACTACAATGTTTGAAAATATTGTACACTTCTTTAGTAAGAAGCCAGGTAGAGTATAATTCGCCCATTTGGTCCCCATTGTATAAAATACATTCCGACAATATTGAAAGGGTGCAGCACAAATTTTTAAGATTTGTTAACTTTAAGCTGAATGTTCCAATTCAAAATATTAACTATGTCCTTTTGATGAAACAACTAAACTTAATTACGCTGTCAGATAGGCGGATCATCTCTGACCTTGTACTATTAAATAAAATCATTAATAATTGCATTGACAATCCTGAAAGCCAAAATAAAATTTTACCTACCGACCAGAAATACAAGGCAATGTGCTACCTTCTTCTGTGACAATTAAAAAAAAAAAAACTATGAGGCTCATACACCTATAAATAGATAACATCATTTTGGTAATAAATTTGGGAAAATTGTAGACATGTTTGCAGATTCTGTATTAGTTATAAAATTGTCTTTATATTAGTCTTTATAATTGCTTTAATGAAATGCACGATTTTGATTTTAATTTTAACTATGCACCAGATTTAAATGTCCGGGTTTAATTTTCCCCACAGGAAAAACTAAACCCTTTCACACACTTCCCAAATGATCATCTGGTCAATCCACGTTATGCAATTGCACTATATAAGTATTATAATTACAAAAAAATACAAGAAAAACATGTCAACCTACCAGAGAGCAGATGGGAAAATAATTCACCGACTCCAGATATTTTCATATCAGAGGGATCGGCTCTGTGGAATTCCTAATAGAACCTATAAATCCTACTGATCCCTGTGATGAATTGCATTGATCAACAGTGAAAATTAGGAAATATCGTAGCTTCCCACTTTAATTTAAAAAGAAAATATCAATTACTTATAAAACGGACACGTCTACGACATCTATCGGATTAGAGTAAAGTGAATTCATATTTACGGTAGGGATCTATAATTAGACAAAGTGAGACGAGTATTGATAAAAAAATCACAGATGGTATCAACAAATAATCAGGGACAGGGACTCCCCAATATACTTTAGACGTGATATATTGACAGCCAATTGAATTGCAGCAAAAGCGATTAAAAACCAATTCAGCCTATCAACGGGAAGAGGGCCGAACCCATTTTTAGAACAAAGGAACGACCTTTGGACTTAGCAATTAGTAATGTGATTAATGAGTTTGACGTTCCCACCAAACCGAGAGGTGAATAAACTCCATGGGAAGAAATAATCTGTTCAGGGACAAAAGAACGATGACCCCAAGAAATGTTATCATTAACCGGTACATTCCAGGGATCAGAAACCCTAGTTCTCGAACGCATTAAAACATATCAGGTGCGGAAAAAAAGGATACACGTAAACACGATGCAAAAGTTTAAGTGAAAGATTGCACAGCAAGTGACGAAAACGTGTTGTAAGGTGTTAGGGAGATTTCATCTATAATACGATTGTTTGTGACGACCGGAGATGATCGATTCGAGGGAAAACGTGCTAAAGGAAATGGAAATGTTGAAAAAACAATGGAAAATTATTGTTATCAATTTTAGACGGAGCTAGGATATTACGATGAAAGATTTAGGGAGGAAACGTCAAAAAAAATGAGAGTTTTAAAGAATAGGCGAGGGTACATTTCAGATGTCTAGAGCAGTAACAAGTGTTAGAGAAGAAGATAGAGTGCAGTACGGAGGGGAGTGGAAAATGCTGAAAACATTGCGATAGAAAAACTCAGGAAAAGGAGTCATTTTACGTAATTAAAATGGAGGTTATAGAGTAACATAGTACGCGATTGCAGATAAAAAAATGAGGCATTACAATGGTTGTCGATTTCAGATGTATTTTGTTGTGATAAACAAGGAATATTCGAACATGAAAATTGTTTAGATAAGGACGATTAGCCGTTAAAAAGGTAATAAAAATTATCATGGGTCTTATGAAATATTTATATTAAAGAATTCTCATAAAAGTTAACGACACTGAAATAAAAAAGGATTTATTGCCAGGTGGGTACAGGAACTAATGTATACAACTGTCAAGACATATGGTTTATGGGATTTTTCGTAAGAACGGGACAAAATTTGTAAGGCGTTCTCTATGAAGCAATAAAAATGACAGGAATTTAAGGGCCGAAGTGGGGGTATCTCCTATAAAGATGTTAAAAATGATATATTTATTAATAACAAATAGAAAATGAAATTTTCCAAGAGGCAGCAAACATCAAAAAACGATATGGTTATATCAGGGAAGTACGGGGAAGTGAGGGGAAAGGAGATACGACAGAGAAAAACAAAGGAAATCTTAGATTAACAGTGAATAAAATAAATACGGCTTGAAATATAAAAATCTATAGAGATATGAACAATAGCGTAAGAATAAATAAGGAAATTCATGGAAAGAGTGTCGTGAATAAAAGAAAATTCGAGAAAGAATGGAAAATTCAAATATACGACGTAAATAGAGAAAATTCGGTTTTAAATGGAAAGGTTCATATAGAATACAGAAAAACTCGTGGAAAAATAATAAAATAAAAATGAACAATTTGCGAGAAAGACTTCGACATGAAGATATCTCTGATAGGCGAATTTGGGGACAGATTTGGAACATATGGTAGATGCCGTACGCACGGACATGTTACGGAATAGATGAAAATAGAACTTTAAAATTATTAAATTCAAGCTAATTTTGTATGAACAACAGGACAAAGGAAGTTGGGCCATTAAACATGGAACTTACTAAATCCGGATCTTGTAAGTATGGAAGTACGAGACAGAATTTAATGTATCAAACGCAAAACGTACAAAGAGACCGCATTCGACAATAATGGAGAGGTTTCAAGAAATTACGAGTTGATAGTAATTAGATTGGTTTATTATAGGAGATTCAGATACGATCTTTTGGACCTGAGAGGGGTATAAAAGTCTAGACAAATGCCAGTTGAGGACAGTCTACGGTCGTGGTCGAAAAGTTTGTAACTTCGCGGAACGTGACGAAACGGTGGGTGATTTAAATTTGAAAAAATTCTAAGTGATAATTATTTTGATACTTAGAAAAATTTCACATTCTAGTCAGTGATATACAAAAAAATTACTTTGCAGTTAGAGTCAGTGAAAAATAAAAATTAAAGCCAACGCATTATTTACTTGTGAAAAATAAAAGTGCTCGTGATAAATACAATTTGTTTTAGTGGAAAATTCGGATTTTATAATCACTTAATATCGTATTTTTAAACATAGAAATTTCGCGTTTAATATTAGTGCAATAAATAACTGAAGTGATGTGATAATTTAGCGTGAAGAAGTTATAATTAAATACGTGTGTTCAATCTAAGTGAAAGTGTTCTAACAAATAATAAATATTTAAACTAATTATCTTAAATAATAATAATAAAACAAAATAATAGTTTATTAATACATAAAAGTTCGGAGGGATAAAAATTTAATTTAACGACAATTTACCATCTCTAAATTAATCGTGAAGTAACTATCATCTAAAGTGTTATCTAACCAACGAGTTTTGAGATAAAATACAGTTTAGAACGATAGAGTTCATGCATCATTTTAATTAATTAGATTAAATGAAAAAAAAAAAAAATTGAAGTCAAAAAGATTTAATTAAATTTAGGAAAATAAAAATTAATTTAGGAAAATTGCAGCAAGGTTACCGTGTATTTCCCGGTCGGAAAAAACCTTGGTAGGGGTAAGTCTTTTCCGTTATAAAATTTTACAGATTCCAAGGAGATAGCGGAATGCAGCAAACATTGGTATTTGGATTAATTATTTGACCAAGATATTACTCTCTTAATATGTGATATGTAACTATATTAAAATATTATAAATTTAATAAGTATATTTTATATATTTATATATGTATGTATATAAACATATATATATGTAATTTATTGTTCCCAAGAAAAATAATAAAAAAAAAAAAAAAAAAAGAAAAACACTTATATAAAAAGAGGAAAAGGGTATCGATTCCTACCTCTGAATTCATCAATAACTATTGAAAGTAGTTATGTGTGATAAATTTACAAATCAATATTTTATATTTAATCTTATGTATGTATTAATATAATTTCAGAAAATCCAGAGCATTTGAAATAAGTTATGATATTAGAAATTATTTCAATCATAAAATTTATGTATGTACATATCCATATTATAAATTATTTATTGAGACAAAGTATATATAAATGAATAAATATGTATACGTAATCGGGTATCAGACTAGACAATTGCGCTAAGTACATCATTATCAAACAAAGAAAATTTTAGAGTCATCTCACACGTCTCCGGAATGTCTAAAGTAAACATACCTCATACGCTTGAATCTAGGTCACGAGGACGTAGAGAATGTTTACAAAGCTCAAATTGTTTACAAAATAAATCGGTCACTGGGGCACTAGTTCGAATACAGTAAAAAGAAAAAAAAAAAAATGACCTTGATTAGTGGATATCGTACTTAGGTATTAACTTCTAGGAACGGGATAAAATTATTATATTGCGCAATTATTAGGAACAAAAGAAAAAAAAATTAAACACTATTTTTAATTTGAACGTAAAGAGGTATCTACAGACCTAAGCAATTGAAAATTAACAGATTTATTATAGCAGTTCAAAAAGGTGTGTTGAAGATTTACATGAAGCATTTGATAAATCACGGGATAGTTCAAAAAGGTGTATTGAAGGCTTAGATGAAACATTTGATAAATCACGGGATAGCTTAATAAGGGGTAATGAAGGCTTAGATGAAGCAGTTGAAAAATCACGGGATAGCTTAATAAGGGGTAATGAAGGCTTAGATGAAGCAGTTGAAAAATCACGGGATAGCTTAATAAGGGGTAATGAGGATTTACATGATTCAATTGAGAATCACGGGATAGCAAGAATTTATCAAAAGTTGAACATTGGAGGGGAGGGAAAGAAAAGAAAAAAAAAAATACAGTTCAACCAACAGAAGGCAGTGTTCGCTTCTGTAACAAGGACCATTAATCAAACCATAGAGATGGCGGATCTCTCAAACAAAACCGTCAACAAAACCAAACAAAAGCTTGGAGTTATGGCGAATCTCCAGAACACATCGCCAGATAAGATCTTAATGTACTAATATTTATTTATATTTCACACTATTCTTACGTATATATTCGGTATCAATCTGAAAATTTCGCAGAATTTGATGGGCGAGATCCGAGCTCGGGATGCGTTGCAAGTAGTTTCGTATTGCGAGTTATAAACCTTCCCAAAACGTATGTTTACATATATATCTTTTTATGTACTGTTCATTGAATGAAACGAACTCACTTACAATTAGTGCTTTAGGCCTGTCGGGTCACTCTCGTCTCATTTCTTGAACGTGGAGGGAGGATTCACGACCCGTAACTCCACACAAACCCGTGAGTATATGATTGCATATAGGACGAAACCGGTTCGCCCTAAGTAAATAGTAAACTTTGGAGGAGTAGGAATTTGGAGGTATCTGGGCTTGGGGGAAGACCTGAAGGCAGTGCATGATGGCGAAGGAAGGTCAATTGGGACGCGATAACTTAGGTATCAATCAATTGAACCGTGCCAAAAGACTGTGCGAATTTTGGGTTGACTTCTGATCACCCTGCTTACTTGATGGAGGCAGGAGCCAAATTTTGCCAGAAAAAGGGTTATTCTGAGTTCGTCAAATATGCAATTAACTAATTACATTAACCTACTAAATCCATCTTTATATGTACCTTATAGCAGCTGAATCTAAACGGAGGGGCGCCCAGCAGATACGAGATACAATCATAATCAAATTTACTAACATTTAACCATTTGAGTTATATTTAATTATCTGTTCAATTAGTCATGTGTAGTTTCGATTAGTATTGCTTATTCATGAATTCATTAGGATGTAGGGAATCATAATAAACGTCAAAGGGAAGTTAGTTCATTTAGAGAAATTACTTAAGGTTAAATTTGCAAGAGAGAGACCAATACAGTTTGAAATTCAACACTCTGTTTAGAATCAAGAGGGTTACCACAAAATTTAAAGTAATTAAAGTCCTATATCATAAATCAAAAAAATTACACAACGTTTGATGGAGTTTAATTACAACCTAAATACGAAAATAATTACGTTCAAAGTCGTAAATAACGTATTTATTAGTTAAGTACATATATCGCTAAAGGTATGTAGTACAAGGGAGCTTTAAGTAGCTTTCTGTAGTTATCAGAGGAAATAAGGGTCCAATTTTATAAAGGCTTGTGTGACGTAGGGGAGGAATTTTCCATCCCTACCACACATATGCAAAGCCTTAAGAATTTAAATATCGATCAGAGCCAAGAGAAAAGACGAAATATTACGACTGGTGCCAAGTGCCCAGGAGTAAATAAAATACATGAAATATAAGAGTTTAGAGAAAAGAAATACATCACAACTGCACAGCCGTGACAGGAGATCAGAGTTTTACAAGTTGTTTTAGAAAAAAAAAAAAAAAAAAAACTTTTATTGGTCAATCTATTGCAAAAAAAAAAAAATAATAATAATAATAATAAGTAGGACGTTATGTTAAATGAAGTGATAATAAAAATAAAATAAAAATCAGAACAGTGCGCCGTTAAATAAACACGAAAAAAATATATAAATTAATAAATAAATATACGAAAATAAATATATAAACAATACATTTAAATATAAAAAAAAAAAGTGTTAACGAATAAACTCTACATGTTTTAAAATAATTTATAAAAGTGTCGATAAAGTTTAAATCAAGTGACCATGAATTTGTTGATTGCTTATGAGATTATAAATATCGTAACAAAGAATGTAGGTCAGATACAAGCGTAAACAGTTTATTCAAGGCAGGCCATAAATTGACAGAATAATGGTATTGACATTCCTGAATCCAGAATGTTAATGATCGTAATGTAAACAATCTGATACGAGATACCGCGGTGTTTGTAAGCATCGAAAGATTGATAACCTAAGCATCGAAAGTGATAACAAAACATCGAAAAATTTTGAAGTAGGCGACATCGGGGGTAACGCGCATCGCTTTAAGAGATTGTAGAATAAACAAACTCGAAAATGATATCAACACTCGGTTACGGAAAAAATAAACAGACTTTACAGATAAAAACGGGGGAACTTACCTACATAAAGTGACCCTTTGTTTATAGTTAATGTTGTGGGTTTGTATGTGAGGATTATCACATAAAAAGTCATAACATAAAAGATAAGGAACATAAAATAAAAATAACATAAAATATTTGATTGGGGATAGTGTCGAGTTGAGAACTTTAATATCACAGGCGAATGTTTTATAGGTATATACCTATTTAAGGGAACATTTGATCATTCGGACCAAAAAAGGAGGGGATTTGACGAAATAACATCAAGATAGGTATTGCGAACTCTAAATAGATTTTGCGAAAATATCGTAGGTATTGCGGAACTTGAAGGAATGGTTGGCATTCTAAACAATGAGTAATTATTGGTTGAACGAAAATCACGGGATATTCATTAACATTGGAGTAACAATATTCATTCCGTTTTTTTTTGCAATTACCTACATTTATTTGAAATGAAGAGTGATGGTAGAGTTGATCTAATTTGGGTTACAATCATCATGCAAACAAATATAAATAATTGAAAATATTCTGTTTTATAGGGGGACAGGTTCCAAAAAAAAAAAAAAAAATAAAAATAAAAATAAAAATAAAAATAAAAATAAAAATAAAAATAAAAATAAAATAAATTATAAATATATATAGGTATAAATAAATAGTTGGTATTGAGTTAAATTCATTAAAAATTTTAAACAAAAAATGGCGGAAAAAAGGAAAGTGGATGCGACGGAATTAGAAGCTAAAGAAATACCGTTGGGAGATGAATTACGGGAGATATTTAGACGTTCAAAGAGGTCTAAGTTACGAGTCGAGGATATGATAGAAGTCGTTCAGCCAGAGGGGGAGACCGACACAAAATCGGAGGAACAGGGCGAAAATAAGCGAGAGTGTGAAGAGAGACTCACACATGGTATGTTACAGGAAAAACCCGAGGAAAAGGAACAAGAAAAGTTAACGAAGTAAAAGGAAAAATAAAAAAATAAAATAAAAAAATATAGAAAAACGAGAAAATTGAAAAAAAAAAAAAAAAAAAATAAGTAAATAAATAGAATAAGGAAGGCAACATAATTTACATAAGGTAATTTAGGAAACTAAAATAGAGATTATAAGGTTGTCGCTTAATAAGATAAAATATAAACATTAACCGGGCGACACTCGGAAAATAAAGAAAATGGTTGGGAAACGTGGAACAAGTAGGCGAGCCCAGGCTTTAGTGACAGCAATCGGGGAAAATGTCACAACCGAGACTTCAACAATAAACATAGGAGATATAACTACAATAATTCAGGCAGCTTTGGCACCGCTCGTCAATAAGATGCAAGAACTCGAGAAACAATTGGAAAGCCCAGCAACAGTGGCGGTGATAGGAGAGGATAGTGCGCCGAAAAGCGTTCTCCAAGTAGTGGAAATGTTACCACAGCAGGAACGACCATCATTCTCCGGTGGAAATCAAAATCCCATTAGTTTCCTAGAAGATTTAAAAGAATACACTAGAAAAGTGAAACGAACGGATCCATTAGTCGTCGTACGGGAAAATTTGAAAGGGGAAGCTAAATCGTGGGCAAAATTGTACAATAAACGATGGGAGACTATGTTAGATTTCGAACGAGATTTTTTAGCTACCTATTGGGGAGACATAAAGAAAAATGAAGTTCGCCGTCGTCTTGCAGAAGGGGTATATGATGCCAAGAAAAATATATCCATGCTTACTCATTTCGCAAACTATTGGGAGCTAGCGAAGGCTTTAAAGATTACTGACACATCGTTGGGCATAGTTGACGAAATTATGAGACATTATCCGAAGGAAATTCAATCGCTATGGTTTTCGGGGCAATCAGGAGATGAGATTGTCGCCGCTGAGTTTCTACGAAAACTAGATACAATGGTATGTACACCAGAAGAACGGAACATGAAGAAGAGGAGTGGGGAGGAATCCAGCAAGAAGGACAAATACCGTGACCGTTACCACGCCATAAAAAGGAGGATACACGCAATTGAAAGTGTGGGCGAAAACGCTAGTTGCAGCAAGTGCACCGAAGTTAACAGTTCACCAAAAAGAAATTCTACAATAACTACAACCGGGAAGGAGCTAGTGGTCGCAGACAACTCGGGAAACGGACGGGGGTTGATTCATTAGTCCTGATGGATACGACTCACACAGGAAGAGGGACGCCGGCACCAAGACACAGCACTGCATTGAAGATTATGCTGAAGTGGGGATGGAATCCAACGAAAGGATTGGGGAAGAGTGAACAAGGGATGACTGCCCCAGTAAAAGCTGAACGGAATGTAAGAAGACGAAAGGATGGAGCGGAAGAAACGAGAACGGAGGAGGAAATGCGTGTGGAAGGATGCGTCAATTTACTACAACAAATAACTGATGAATGGAATAAATTGGAAATGATTGAAGAAAAAGTGGGTAGGGAAGTTAGGGGGTTTAACAACATTTTTGAGGACCGAGATTATGAGGAAGTAGAAAAGGGTAGCACTTTACCGTCATTACCGGAAGCCAAAGCACATATAGACAACACGGAAGTTCATTGTTTAATAGACACCGGAAGTCAGATCACGTGTGTAGCACAAGAATTCTACGAAAATTATTTAAATGATCAAACACTTTATCCGATTATGCCTGTAACAGCTATTCAGATCAGGGTAGCCGTAGGACACAAAAGTCAGAGGATATCTAGATTGGTTTTAGTACCACTGCGATTTGAAAATGTTACGATAAATACACCATGTTTAATAATACCCAAGTTGATCAGGCCCATTATATTAGGAATCAATTGGTTAGACGAATATATAGCTGAATTTAAGTGTGGCGAAAATAGAAAGTTAAAAATAAAAACAGAAAATGGTAAAAAGGATATAGAGTTGGTAAATTCATCGATAACTTATAGGAAATCTAAAGGTGAGATTAGCGGTCAAAATTGCGCAAGTGGAAAATTAATTAGCATTGAAGTAAACCCCGAAAAAAATAATACGGCGTGTCTCGAGCGTAGAATAACGACATTTGTGTCCGGGCTAGATTTAGATTTAAAAGGAAAAGAAGGGTTGGAAAAGATTTTAACCAAACATAAAAATGTATTTAGAGACAGACCGGGTCTCACAACTTTATACACTCACGAAATAAAGATGACGGACGAGACGCCCTTCGTTAAGCGATCTTATCCTGTACCTTTTGCTTATAGAGATAAAGTTGACGAAAAAATTAGAGAATTGGAGTTACTCGGAATCATCAGTAGAGAGGCCACACAGTTTTCTAGTCCTCTAACATTTACTTTAAAAAAGGACGGAACAGTCAGGATACTTTTGGATGCTAGGTTTTTAAATACTAGAATGATTGCCGAAGTAGAGAAACCACCCTTAACTTCTGAGATAATACAGCGTTTTCATGGCGTAAAATTCATCACCACGATAGACCTCAATTCAGCTTATTTTCAGATACCTATCAGTCCAGAAAGTCGCAAATATACAGGGTTTGTATACAATGGAAAATCATATGTATACAAGGTATTACCGCAGGGGTTAAAGACATCAGTTGGGAGTTTTTCAAGGGGAATTGACAAAATCCTAGGACCAGGACTGAGAGAATTCTGCGCTAATTACTTGGATGATTTAATAATATATACGTGTGGGAGCCAAGAAGATCATTTTGAACATGTAGGCGCGGTACTTGAGAGGTTAGAGGCAGCAAACATGACTTGTAAACTCGAAAAATGTCAATTTTTATTCACCGAAGTGCGTATGTTAGGACACATTATAACGCCTTTGGGAGTTCAGATGGATCCGGAAAAAATAGACGCGATTAAAAATTTTCCGGTACCCAAGAAAATCAAACAAGTTAGAGCTTTCCTTGGACTTTGCAATTATTACCGTAGATTCGCGAATAAATATGGGGAATCAACACGAGTTTTATGTGATTTACTTCAGAAAAATAGAACTTGGAGGTGGGGTGACTCAGAACAGCGTGCATTCGAGAAGGTGAAAACATTATTTTTAGAGACAGTTATTTTACACCATCATGATCCAAATAGTACATACTACCTACAGACAGACAGTTCGGGATTCGCAATAGGGGGGGAGCTATACCAGCTAGATGCCGAAGGAAATCACCACGTTATTGGATTTATTAGCAAAGCTTTAAGGGGACCGGAGTTGAAATGGACCACATCGGAACAAGAGTTGTGGGCGATAATATATGCTTTACATAAGTTTGAGACATATTTAAGAGGGGTGCATTTGATAATTAGAACAGATCATCAAGCACTGACGTTTTTGAAGAGCTGGAAGATGTACAGTGGTCGCCTGACTCGGTGGATTTTGTATTTAAATCAATTTAACTTCACTGTAGAGTACGTTAAAGGAAAAGAAAATATAGGACCTGACATTTTATCTCGTTACTCTTGTGATGCGGAAAACGTTCAGGAGGAGAAAAACACATGCCCAGAAATAGCAGCTTTTGCGGTTAAAGGTAGACAACAAATTCGAAAACACTTAGAAAATATAACGGAGCTACAGAAGCAGGACACATTTTTGGGAGAAATTTTCGGGTATTTGCGCAAGGGAAAATTCGGACCACCAACAAAAAGAGTAAATAAGTATTTAAAAAATTACAAAAAAATAGGTAAGACTTTGTATTACACCACAGGACTAAACAAAACGGTGTTAGCAGTACCCCAGGAGTTGACTGAAGAGCTAATAAAAATGATACATTTAGAAATTGGGCATGGGGGAATTTTTAAGACAGGATCAGCTATGGGAGACAGGTATTACTGGCCGGGTATGAATCAAGATATAAAGCGCATAGTAAGAGAATGTCACCTTTGTCAGCTGGCGAAGCGCGAAATTCGACCAACTGTAGGGCCGAGTAAATCAATTATGACCAAAGAAGTAGGACAATTGGCTATGGCAGATCTATACGGACCATTACCGAGAGGAGTGGGAGGCGTGAAATACATATTTGTGATCCAAGATTCCTTCAGCAGATTTGTAAAATTATATAAATTAAGGATAGCAAGTACTAAGACCGTGTTAAATTGTGTAGAGGATTTTAATAAAACCATACAGATAGATGCTTTGTTAACTGACAACGGATCTCAATTTACATCAAAAAAATGGGAAAGCCACATGAATAGGATGGGCATAAGAATCGTACATACTTCAGTGCGAAATCCTGGACCGAATATAACTGAACGCGTAAATAAAGAACTAGGAAGAATTTTTCGTATTTACTGTCACGAGAAACATACAAAATGGGCAGCTTTTCTTAAAGAAATAGAGCAGACCTACAATAACTCAATACATTGTTCAACAGGATTTTCACCAAATGAAATAGCTTTCGGGAAATCGCCAACTTATAGTTTAGACCAGTATACTCAAGGGTGTGGAAAACCTACGAAAACAATAGATGAAATTAGGTTAACAGCTCAAAAGAATTTGGAGAAAAGCGCTACAAATCGACAAAAATATTATAATCTCAATAAAAGACTAGTTACCTATGAAATCGGAACCATGGTCAAGTTGAAAAAGATTACACAATCAAGTTTTTTGCGCAAACAGATCAAGAAATTCGGTTTAATTTACGAAGGACCGTACGTCATCGGTTCAGTAGTTTACAGTAACACATATACCCTAATTGATCCGGTGACTCGGGAGATAAAAGGAGATTATAGCGCTTTACATTTAGCTAGATATTACACAAGTAATAAGAAACAAAAATCAGGTTTACAGTTAGTGGAAATCAACGGATAGAGTGCGAAGTTTACAAATATTTGTAAATGTTAATAAATAAGTAAACGATTGAGAAATACAAATAAAATTATGTTAGGGTACATTATAATTGGGGAGGGGGAAGAAAGAAAATTACTAAAATATTAGATTATCAGATTGCTTGCGAGGGGCGGATCGTCGTTAAGTCTTTGAGGGTGAGTGGACAAGTTCTTAATAAGCGACAATCATATTCAATTATTGAAATAGAGTAAGGCAAATAAATTCGTTAATTTTGATTTTCTAGTTGAAAAAAAAAAAAAATTGATTTTTTTTTATGTGTTAGTGAAAAAAAAAAAAAAAAAATGTTAGATAAGTAAGAACACTCAAAAGGAGAGAATTAGAGATATTATATGGCACACAAAAGGGACATTTTGAATAAAAATAAACAATGCTTAGGGATTGTTTTTTGAAATATTGAAATAAGAAAGTTTATCTATAGATATAGGGTAGACATTAAGTATAGAGATAAAAAGGTAACATTTGAATTAAGGTATAAATAGTTTAGATTTCAAAAAAAAAAAAAAGGAAAAAAAAGGGAACGCTGAACCAATTTGAGGATAATAAAGAACATTTATAAAAATTTAAATATTAGAGTGTACAACACTTAGGCTAGAACAACTTTGGATGAATTAAGAAATTACAATTAGAAATTAAGAATTATAAAATAAAGTTTAAATAAATAAAGAAAAAAAAAAAATGCTGGAAAATTTATATGAAACATGTATACCACTGATTGTCGGATTGGGTGAGGTCGTGCGAAAACACACATTTCACAAAAATTATTCATACTTACAAAACAAAAAAAAAAAACAATTAATTGCACACCAAGAGACCACCCGCTTTTCAGTTGTTCGAAAGGCCGCGAGATTGTAAACAATCTTTACTTAAATCATTGTAAGGGAGGTCTTAGTCCAATTTGGTTGGGGACCACCAAAACACGCGAGTCGAGGGGCGTGTTCCAGCAAAAAGAAATTAATTTTGAATCTATCAAAATTAAAGAAAATTTCATAAAGTAAAATCTACGCGAAAAGAAAATAAAGAATACAATGAGATTCAAATTCAAGATTGTTAACAATCCGAACAGAATGAGGAGGGGGAGATAGGAAGTAATAGGATACGGAAAAGAGATAGGGGATAACAGAATGAGGAGGGGGAGATAGGAAGTAATAGGATACGAAAAAGAGATAGGGGATAACAGAATGAGGAGGGGGAGATAGGAAGTAATATGACACGGAGTAGAGATAGGGGATAACCAAATGAGGAGGGGAAGATAGCTAGTCTAAATTTGAACACAATTTCGGTGTCTAACGAAAAAAAAAAAAAAAAAAAAAAAAAAAAAAAAAAAAAAAAAAAAAAAAAAAAAAAAAAAAAAAAAAAAAGAGGACATTAAAATAAAATACAACGTTAGCCACAGCAAATTGAGTTCAGAGGAGGGAACTGTGATGAATTGCATTGATCAACAGTGAAAATTAGGAAATATCGTAGCTTCCCACTTTAATTTAAAAAGAAAATATCAATTACTTATAAAACGGACACGTCTACGACATCTATCGGATTAGAGTAAAGTGAATTCATATTTACGGTAGGGATCTATAATTAGACAAAGTGAGACGAGTATTGATAAAAAAATCACAGATGGTATCAACAAATAATCAGGGACAGGGACTCCCCAATATACTTTAGACGTGATATATTGACAGCCAATTGAATTGCAGCAAAAGCGATTAAAAACCAATTCAGCCTATCAACGGGAAGAGGGCCGAACCCATTTTTAGAACAAAGGAACGACCTTTGGACTTAGCAATTAGTAATGTGATTAATGAGTTTGACGTTCCCACCAAACCGAGAGGTGAATAAACTCCATGGGAAGAAATAATCTGTTCAGGGACAAAAGAACGATGACCCCAAGAAATGTTATCATTAACCGGTACATTCCAGGGATCAGAAACCCTAGTTCTCGAACGCATTAAAACATATCAGGTGCGGAAAAAAAGGATACACGTAAACACGATGCAAAAGTTTAAGTGAAAGATTGCACAGCAAGTGACGAAAACGTGTTGTAAGGTGTTAGGGAGATTTCATCTATAATACGATTGTTTGTGACGACCGGAGATGATCGATTCGAGGGAAAACGTGCTAAAGGAAATGGAAATGTTGAAAAAACAATGGAAAATTATTGTTATCAATTTTAGACGGAGCTAGGATATTACGATGAAAGATTTAGGGAGGAAACGTCAAAAAAAATGAGAGTTTTAAAGAATAGGCGAGGGTACATTTCAGATGTCTAGAGCAGTAACAAGTGTTAGAGAAGAAGATAGAGTGCAGTACGGAGGGGAGTGGAAAATGCTGAAAACATTGCGATAGAAAAACTCAGGAAAAGGAGTCATTTTACGTAATTAAAATGGAGGTTATAGAGTAACATAGTACGCGATTGCAGATAAAAAAATGAGGCATTACAATGGTTGTCGATTTCAGATGTATTTTGTTGTGATAAACAAGGAATATTCGAACATGAAAATTGTTTAGATAAGGACGATTAGCCGTTAAAAAGGTAATAAAAATTATCATGGGTCTTATGAAATATTTATATTAAAGAATTCTCATAAAAGTTAACGACACTGAAATAAAAAAGGATTTATTGCCAGGTGGGTACAGGAACTAATGTATACAACTGTCAAGACATATGGTTTATGGGATTTTTCGTAAGAACGGGACAAAATTTGTAAGGCGTTCTCTATGAAGCAATAAAAAATGACAGGAATTTAAGGGCCGAAGTGGGGGTATCTCCTATAAAGATGTTAAAAATGATATATTTATTAATAACAAATAGAAAATGAAATTTTCCAAGAGGCAGCAAACATCAAAAAACGATATGGTTATATCAGGGAAGTACGGGGAAGTGAGGGGAAAGGAGATACGACAGAGAAAAACAAAGGAAATCTTAGATTAACAGTGAATAAAATAAATACGGCTTGAAATATAAAAATCTATAGAGATATGAACAATAGCGTAAGAATAAATAAGGAAATTCATGGAAAGAGTGTCGTGAATAAAAGAAAATTCGAGAAAGAATGGAAAATTCAAATATACGACGTAAATAGAGAAAATTCGGTTTTAAATGGAAAGGTTCATATAGAATACAGAAAAACTCGTGGAAAAATAATAAAATAAAAATGAACAATTTGCGAGAAAGACTTCGACATGAAGATATCTCTGATAGGCGAATTTGGGGACAGATTTGGAACATATGGTAGATGCCGTACGCACGGACATGTTACGGAATAGATGAAAATAGAACTTTAAAATTATTAAATTCAAGCTAATTTTGTATGAACAACAGGACAAAGGAAGTTGGGCCATTAAACATGGAACTTACTAAATCCGGATCTTGTAAGTATGGAAGTACGAGACAGAATTTAATGTATCAAACGCAAAACGTACAAAGAGACCGCATTCGACAATAATGGAGAGGTTTCAAGAAATTACGAGTTGATAGTAATTAGATTGGTTTATTATAGGAGATTCAGATACGATCTTTTGGACCTGAGAGGGGTATAAAAGTCTAGACAAATGCCAGTTGAGGACAGTCTACGGTCGTGGTCGAAAAGTTTGTAACTTCGCGGAACGTGACGAAACGGTGGGTGATTTAAATTTGAAAAAATTCTAAGTGATAATTATTTTGATACTTAGAAAAATTTCACATTCTAGTCAGTGATATACAAAAAAATTACTTTGCAGTTAGAGTCAGTGAAAAATAAAAATTAAAGCCAACGCATTATTTACTTGTGAAAAATAAAAGTGCTCGTGATAAATACAATTTGTTTTAGTGGAAAATTCGGATTTTATAATCACTTAATATCGTATTTTTAAACTTAGAAATTTCGCGTTTAATATTAGTGCAATAAATAACTGAAGTGATGTGATAATTTAGCGTGAAGAAGTTATAATTAAATACGTGTGTTCAATCTAAGTGAAAGTGTTCTAACAAATAATAAATATTTAAACTAATTATCTTAAATAATAATAATAAAACAAAATAATAGTTTATTAATACATAAAAGTTCGGAGGGATAAAAATTTAATTTAACGACAATTTACCATCTCTAAATTAATCGTGAAGTAACTATCATCTAAAGTGTTATCTAACCAACGAGTTTTGAGATAAAATACAGTTTAGAACGATAGAGTTCATGCATCATTTTAATTAATTAGATTAAATGAAAAAAAAAAAAATTGAAGTCAAAAAGATTTAATTAAATTTAGGAAAATAAAAATTAATTTAGGAAAATTGCAGCAAGGTTACCGTGTATTTCCCGGTCGGAAAAAACCTTGGTAGGGGTAAGTCTTTTCCGTTATAAAATTTTACAGATTCCAAGGAGATAGCGGAATGCAGCAAACATTGGTATTTGGATTAATTATTTGACCAAGATATTACTCTCTTAATATGTGATATGTAACTATATTAAAATATTATAAATTTAATAAGTATATTTTATATATTTATATATGTATGTATATAAACATATATATATGTAATTTATTGTTCCCAAGAAAAATAATAAAAAAAAAAAAAAAAAAGAAAAACACTTATATAAAAAGAGGAAAAGGGTATCGATTCCTACCTCTGAATTCATCAATAACTATTGAAAGTAGTTATGTGTGATAAATTTACAAATCAATATTTTATATTTAATCTTATGTATGTATTAATATAATTTCAGAAAATCCAGAGCATTTGAAATAAGTTATGATATTAGAAATTATTTCAATCATAAAATTTATGTATGTACATATCCATATTATAAATTATTTATTGAGACAAAGTATATATAAATGAATAAATATGTATACGTAATCGGGTATCAGACTAGACAATTGCGCTAAGTACATCATTATCAAACAAAGAAAATTTTAGAGTCATCTCACACGTCTCCGGAATGTCTAAAGTAAACATACCTCATACGCTTGAATCTAGGTCACGAGGACGTAGAGAATGTTTACAAAGCTCAAATTGTTTACAAAATAAATCGGTCACTGGGGCACTAGTTCGAATACAGTAAAAAGAAAAAAAAAAAAATGACCTTGATTAGTGGATATCGTACTTAGGTATTAACTTCTAGGAACGGGATAAAATTATTATATTGCGCAATTATTAGGAACAAAAGAAAAAAAAATTAAACACTATTTTTAATTTGAACGTAAAGAGGTATCTACAGACCTAAGCAATTGAAAATTAACAGATTTATTATAGCAGTTCAAAAAGGTGTGTTGAAGATTTACATGAAGCATTTGATAAATCACGGGATAGTTCAAAAAGGTGTATTGAAGGCTTAGATGAAACATTTGATAAATCACGGGATAGCTTAATAAGGGGTAATGAAGGCTTAGATGAAGCAGTTGAAAAATCACGGGATAGCTTAATAAGGGGTAATGAAGGCTTAGATGAAGCAGTTGAAAAATCACGGGATAGCTTAATAAGGGGTAATGAGGATTTACATGATTCAATTGAGAATCACGGGATAGCAAGAATTTATCAAAAGTTGAACATTGGAGGGGAGGGAAAGAAAAGAAAAAAAAAAATACAGTTCAACCAACAGAAGGCAGTGTTCGCTTCTGTAACAAGGACCATTAATCAAACCATAGAGATGGCGGATCTCTCAAACAAAACCGTCAACAAAACCAAACAAAAGCTTGGAGTTATGGCGAATCTCCAGAACACATCGCCAGATAAGATCTTAATGTACTAATATTTATTTATATTTCACACTATTCTTACGTATATATTCGGTATCAATCTGAAAATTTCGCAGAATTTGATGGGCGAGATCCGAGCTCGGGATGCGTTGCAAGTAGTTTCGTATTGCGAGTTATAAACCTTCCCAAAACGTATGTTTACATATATATCTTTTTATGTACTGTTCATTGAATGAAACGAACTCACTTACAATTAGTGCTTTAGGCCTGTCGGGTCACTCTCGTCTCATTTCTTGAACGTGGAGGGAGGATTCACGACCCGTAACTCCACACAAACCCGTGAGTATATGATTGCATATAGGACGAAACCGGTTCGCCCTAAGTAAATAGTAAACTTTGGAGGAGTAGGAATTTGGAGGTATCTGGGCTTGGGGGAAGACCTGAAGGCAGTGCATGATGGCGAAGGAAGGTCAATTGGGACGCGATAACTTAGGTATCAATCAATTGAACCGTGCCAAAAGACTGTGCGAATTTTGGGTTGACTTCTGATCACCCTGCTTACTTGATGGAGGCAGGAGCCAAATTTTGCCAGAAAAAGGGTTATTCTGAGTTCGTCAAATATGCAATTAACTAATTACATTAACCTACTAAATCCATCTTTATATGTACCTTATAGCAGCTGAATCTAAACGGAGGGGCGCCCAGCAGATACGAGACACAATCATAATCAAATTTACTAACATTTAACCATTTGAGTTATATTTAATTATCTGTTCAATTAGTCATGTGTAGTTTCGATTAGTATTGCTTATTCATGAATTCATTAGGATGTAGGGAATCATAATAAACGTCAAAGGGAAGTTAGTTCATTTAGAGAAATTACTTAAGGTTAAATTTGCAAGAGAGAGACCAATACAGTTTGAAATTCAACACTCTGTTTAGAATCAAGAGGGTTACCACAAAATTTAAAGTAATTAAAGTCCTATATCATAAATCAAAAAAATTACACAACGTTTGATGGAGTTTAATTACAACCTAAATACGAAAATAATTACGTTCAAAGTCGTAAATAACGTATTTATTAGTTAAGTACATATATCGCTAAAGGTATGTAGTACAAGGGAGCTTTAAGTAGCTTTCTGTAGTTATCAGAGGAAATAAGGGTCCAATTTTATAAAGGCTTGTGTGACGTAGGGGAGGAATTTTCCATCCCTACCACACATATGCAAAGCCTTAAGAATTTAAATATCGATCAGAGCCAAGAGAAAAGACGAAATATTACGACTGGTGCCAAGTGCCCAGGAGTAAATAAAATACATGAAATATAAGAGTTTAGAGAAAAGAAATACATCACATCCCTCAATATAAATATTTAAAAAATCTTTTGTAATCCTACATGTCTTTAAAATTACCGATTTTTGCAATTTTATATATAAATTCTTTGACAAATTAATACGCCTAAATTTTGAATCAGAGACCTAGGTATAATGCCAGTAGCCGAAATAACAAATGGTAATATTTTTATAGTCCGAGAATGCCAAATTCTTTTAATCTCATTTCCTAAATCTATATTTTTTTTATATATTATATTTTTTATTATTATTTTAATCATTATAGTTGTGTACTACGTACCTGCCTAACTATTATTATCTATCCTTGTAAAAGCCCACTAGGGCGCAAATAAATAAATAAATAAATAATTTATAATTATCAGATAACATTTCTGACTCCGTCTTGCCCAAATCTAGTAACCATTTTGTTATTTTTGGGCCAAAGGATGATCCTTCACACAGTTTTAGTTGTGAAGGGATTTTGTTATACAATTTCAGTCCCAGATATGAGAATATCATTTGATAAGCTGCTGTGTTGCTTGTTGGAATAGAAAGGTCATTTCTCACCTTACTTCTGGTTTGATATTTGTGTTCGACTTTTTTCATTTTATATTTAGTTTTAGGAGCATAAATTATTATCTTTTTAATGTAACACCGTCAAACGTCTAGTACTTAAAATTCTCTGAAGAGAGCGTCGCTCGAATATCTGAAAGGTTTCTTCATTATATAACACGTAAAATAGATTTCTGTGCTTTCAATAACGGTTTTAATATTATTTTCCCTGTACCCCCCCCCATCCAATGCATCCGTAGGTTATGATAAAGTTATATAAAGGCTATATAATCACCTAAACGGGGGTACATAAATATGCTCTCGAATTATAACGTCTCTACTCTAACTAACCGGCGAACATACCTTGACCTCATGACGCTTTATAAAATCTGCAATAACGTTATCGACTGTCCTGACCTATTGAAACTAATGAACTTCAAAATACCACCCAGAGTAACAAGGCTTAACGACTTATTCCACATTAGCCGGACGCGTACTAATGCTGGTGTCAGGGATTCAATCAGAAGAATGTGCGAATCGTTTAATCAATATCAAAACCTCAAGGATTCCGACTAATTTTTTGATACACGCAGTACTTTTAGTAGAAAATTGAAGACTGTTTTCCTAGAAAGTACAATAACTTAGACATTGCTTGGTTTATAATTTTAACTACCTGTCTTTTTTTAAATTTCTATATGACATTATTTTTTATCTCTATATATTTTTTGTCTTACCATCAAAATTTTCCAAAAACAATTTGTAAACTTTTATAAGGATATTGCGCATTTTCATCTCTCTATTTGTAAATAATATTTACTTATGTATATACATACGTCGTTTCCATATTTAAAGGTAAAAATATTAGTATATGTTTTTATCTGCTATTAATGTTAATTCGTGAGAAATAGTTTGGATGCAGGTGAATTCTCTATTAATTGTTTTGTATATTCTTGTCAATTGACATCTGTATCTGTACTTTCTCCTGAATAAAAAAATATATATATATTTTTTTTTAAGTAGTGTATTTTTAAAATTTCCCGCAATGAAATAAATAGTTCATCTATCTTTTATTGATTATCACATATTTGTATGATTTATAAAAAAAATGTTGAAAAATCGTAAACTTCTGCTTAATTACTTACAAATAAGGTAAAATTTGCCAAAATTGGCAGCAAAGAAATCGGAGGTATTTTAAATAGTGCCATTATTTTAAATAGTGCCATTATTTTAAATAGTGCCATTATTTTAAATAGTGCCATTATTTTAAATAGTGCCACTATTTTAAATAGTGCCATTATTTTAAATAGTGCTATATTGTGGGTAGAGCAAATAGACAAAAAGCGCTCTAGTGGGTAGAGCTTGCTACTTTCTGATCTGGAGCCAATGAGCTTATCACTTATATTCTTTTTTTTACATTAGCTCCACACAGAAGGCCCTGAGGAAAATATTTCTCCTCAGGGATATAGCTTCTTTGGGGATGCTGTGTGGAGGGTCTTTGTAGGAAAGAAAAAGAGATGAAGTTCTGGGAAGGAAAGGGGTATTAGGGGTGGTTAGGAATCTGGAGGTAGGTGTGTCAAGAAGTAACGGACTTATGAATCCATCCACCCCATTAACCCGGGCACCCCTGCTAAGTCACCAAACGTAGCGAACCACTTGGGATGACCTATGGCAGAGGTGTTTCTTATCCAATAATTGGTTCCCGGGGCGACGGTACCCGTATCCGCCTCCCAAATTGTTACACTCCCATATTCAAACAATCCCAACAAATCAAAGCTACAACGAAATTCAGGAAATGAGCTAAAATTGTTGAATTACCGAGGCCTTGATATTTTCCAATCCTGTGATCTTGATTTAAAAAGTAGGTCATCTGCTTTTTTTAAATTATTATTTTACCTGCATCGTAAGTGCAATCTTCACGTGTCGACGTACTTAAGTGCGTATAAATTCGACCAGACAACGGTAAACCCAAGATGAGGTTGTTTCTGATATAAAAGCCTTCATTTCGCACGTAGGCTCGACATAGTTCATAAATGACTGCTAGGAACAAGTTTTATAAAGGTTTCTATTTGGCCTCTTTTTTACTTCTTGCCGATACAAGGAATAAATTTTCTGATAAAAACTAATCAAACACGTAATTTATTTACTGCTACAATGAGCACCTATAATTAGGTACCTAATTGCAGAACTTATATACCTACATACAAGCGAGATCTTGGCATGCGTTGCAATGCCTCCTTATCAGTGGCGATCCTTCCCCAGGTCAATGGGTCAAAAACCTCATTATAAGATGTTAGTAAAACATAATATTATTATGAAATATTAAGCAAATCAAAACAACTGGTATTATTCTAACGTGTTTGAAATGCACCCCAAGATAGCAGGCAGCGGCAAGGAGTGATATCTAACATCTTAAATGGGAGTTTTCTTTCCCCCGCACTCTGATTGGCTGGGTCAAATTATGAAATGCCCCGATATCATATCTTCTGTCTCTTTACGCACCACACAATAAAGGAGATGGCTCTGTGCCGCTCAGTAAAAAGTTTTCGGATTCTGAAGACAGCTTGGGTCAGTGCTGTGAGGGAGAGAGAGCATGCTGAATATTATGCGTCTGAAAGAGATGGTTTGATAAACGTAGGTTGATTTTGCATATTTTAAGCTTGTCGCATGAAATAATTTACTATATTAAATGAATTTGACTCTCAAACTCGTGAGGTACCTACAAATGAATTTGATATTGTATCATAATATCATTTTTTTAAATTACCTTCCACTTCTGGACCCCTAGAGCCGCATCTGCTCCTTATAAAGAAATTGTTTATCCCTGCGTGTCCTTTTCCATTCGTCCCGTTTCCCTTCCGCTATCTCCAGCGCTCCTTTCTCCTCTTCCACGTTCCATATATTCATTCCCGGTACATTCAGTTTTCAATCAGCTCGCGTGCCAACCATTGCAATTTTTTCATACATATTTTAGTTTTTCGTATAGGTACTACAAACGTAGCAATCACTGAATTGTGGCTGAAACCAAGTAGGCATAGTTCAGAGCTATTTCCAGAAAATTATGTTGTCTTTCGTCGTGACCGCCTCACACGTGCGGGAGGTGTCG
This sequence comes from Limnephilus rhombicus, assembly GCA_929108145.2. NCBI lineage: Eukaryota > Metazoa > Arthropoda > Insecta > Trichoptera > Limnephilidae > Limnephilus > Limnephilus rhombicus. Next base: position 8,563,699 of record OV815293.1, read on the forward strand.
TCCCGGCTGTTCGCGCTGATTCTGTAACCCATGCTGAGAGGATTTCTTCAATGGACCTCCCCGATACTGAATCTCTGTGGGTGAAGCTATCCTTGAAATCTTCAAATGTTTTTGTATGCGTGATATATGTGCCACCGTGTTCTTCAACTTCGTTATACTATAACATATTCTAAAAAATAGAAAGTAATTATAATCTTCTCAATGACAAAAATATCTTAATATTAGGTGATTTGAACCTCCCATACTGTAACTCCAATATTGTGAACATGTATAATTATTTTAAATGTTTCTACGGTTTGCAAGAATATAACTTGATATGTAATGATTATAATAACACTCTGGATGTAGTTTAATATAATGCCAAGGATCTTGTAAAGTGTGTTGAGAAATGTCAGGACCCTATTACAAACGAAGACAAGCACCACCCAGCTTTGTCTATAAGTATTAGTGTGGCTCACTCAGGTGGTTCAACTTCATGTCTAAACCCAAGTCCAATAGAAGTTCCCTCCTATCATGGAGCTAGAACCATAAATGCCTGGAGATTCAACAAAGGTAATTTCCACTTATTATATGAATTGCTTTCTGAATGCTCATGGCAACCGGTCTACCAAAGTTCAACAGATATAAATGCATTACGTACACATTTTTACAATTCAATTTACAATATATTCGATAAGTGTATACCCATTTATACACCTCGCACTACGGCACACAGAGTATATCCTAAGTGGTACACCAATAGTATTATTTCAAATATTAAAATGAAACATATTTTTCATAAGTAATTGAAAAAAACTTGTCACAACTTGGACTATGCTAGTTTTTCAGCCTATCGCTCCATCGTAAAACGTGAAATCAGTGAAGCTTTTAAAAATCATTTAACTTCAATGGAAGAAAAATTGTCTATCGATCCCAAATAGTTTTGGAAGTATATAAAGGATCTAAAAAAATCCAGCAACTCATTTAAGTCTATGATTTTTGACAGAGAGGAATTGACTACTGATGATAAAATCGTTAATAGTTTTGCTACCTTTTTTTCATCTGTGTACAAAAATGTTCAACCAACTCTCAATATTCACTCTACACTTCATACTGTATAGATTGGGCCCTCATTCGACTCAAGGAGGCACTCTCAAATTTAAAGAAACCTCACTCCATTGGTCCTGACAATATTCCAACATTTATACTAAAGGGTTGTTCCGACCTTTTAATACCACCATTATGTCATCTCTTCAATGTATGCCTAACGGGATTCTTGCAGACATCTGGAGATTAACTAAAATAACCCCTATCTACAAAAAGGGAGACAAACGCGATATCCGGAATTATCGACCAGTTGCCGTTCTATGTTCCATAATAAAAATATTCGAGAAAATTCTACATAAATATATACTTAATCACGTTAATCCAATTCTTGACGACCGTCAATATGGTTTTAGATCCCAGATGCCAGTAACATAAAACTCTTATGTATCTCAGATCTCTTATCACAAACTCTCGACAATGGTGGCCAGGTGGATGTTGCTTATTTTGATCTGGAAAAAGCATTCGACAAGGTTGACATCGACATTCTTTTTAAATAAGCTAGCTTCATTTGGTTTTTCCAAAAGACTACTCTATTTTTTGCTTCATATTTTAGAAATAGTAGACAGTTTGTTTATTATAAGGGTTCCAGTTCTTTTGAATTTGTGGTTTTTTATGGAGTTTCTCAGGGGTCTATCCTTAGACCACTTCTGTTTTTTATTTTTATTAGCGATATTGGTTCAGTCATCACACATTCGCTGTATTTACTATTTGCAGATGACTTAAAACTATATCGCTCAATAAAAAAAAAACTTCTTGACTGTATTCTCCTTCAACGTGACATTGACTGCGTCTCAAACTGGGCCAAAATAAATGGCTTGAACTTCAGTACACCCAAGTGCAATATCGTCTCGTATACAAGATCAAAGAAACCGCATGTATTTGAATATGCAATTAATGAAATTATTCTCCAACACCTAAACCAAATCAAAGATCTAGGAGTTATTTACGACAGCAAACTAACTCTTCACCAACACATCGATGATTTAATAAGCAGAGCATACAGGCTTCCCGGCTTCGTAATTAGAATCTCATATCCGTTTCGTAACACAAAAACACTGACGTTATTATATAACACACTAGTCCTGAGTGTACTTGAGTCGAATTCGATCATCTGGGCCTCACACGAATTAACATACACTTTACGCATTGAAGGAGTCCATAATAAATTTTTAAGGTTTTTATTCTCTCTATGGACGTTTTTTTGTACCAGAGTCTCACTCTCGAGGACGTCATCACAACCTCCTATATAGTAGAGCAAGCCGCACTAATTTATTTATGAACTCACCTGTGGGGAGAGCTACGTGCTTTTTGAATGCGGTGGATAAAAAATAGATTTATTTTTTGTGTCCTATAGTGCATTTGTAAGATTTTTGGCATTGCATATACACTGCATAAATGGTACAATTTTAACGTTTTAGGTTATATTGCCTGTAATTTTTATAAATAAATGTACAAATTATATATAAATAAATAAATACATAAACATTCATTTTTATGTACTACAAGAAAAATTAATAAATTTTGTAACGAACGTAGATAATAGCCCCGAACCCAAATTAAATATTAAAAAAATATTGACTGTCCCTCATTTTAAATTGGAAAAACCACTCGTAATTTTGAAATCAGAATTAAAGAACATTTAAGGTCTCTGCCCACTACACCGTTCCATACCATGACCGTACTATGAACGTATCAGCCACGAAATAAATACGCTTCGCCCTACTATGCCCACTAGAACGTGCTAACACCGTATTATACCCGTACGTAACGGGTATAGTGACCGTATGATCCCCGTAACACCGCGGTTAGTGTCCGTACCATCCCCGTTCAATAGGTGTACGGTGCCCGTTATATCATTTCGCCCGTGTTTTCATGTTGGACTGACGCGTTAGGGAAGCATAGTGTCATATCATTAAAATACCTGGATATGAACACGAAAAATAAACACAAATCACGAACTGACGGAGTGGCAACGCGGTTAGAACGGGGATCATACGCGTATGATCCCCGTTCGAGAATTCGCCGTCAGTCCGGTCATGGTATGCGACGGTGTTGGTCGGTGATGGAACGGGCTAGTTGGGCAGCGTTTCATACTGATCGATACAAAGATTTTTTTTGCATGAGCCGCTACGGTTACGGTCATGGAATGGAACGGTGTAGTGGGCAGAGACCTTGGTGTCTTAATAATAATAATTTTTCTGAGTTCGCTAACCATATCATTGAAAATAAGCATAGTTTTGAAAAAAAATACGGGGATAAATATTCTTCATTTTAACCATAAAGGAAAACGCTTAGATAACTTAGAAGCCTTGGAAATAAAAAAATACCTTAAAAATAAAGAATCTATTATATTATCAACAAACAAAAAAATATTATCTTACAGCCCAATCATGGATACGTTTCCCTACCCACCCACTCTTCATTAATGCCTAGTAACGCCTCCACCCCTACCACAATCCTTAGTAATAATACATTGTTCCCATCCACTATTTTGTAATTGTCAAATCAGTAAACGTTTGCTCTGAGGAAGGAACGGTCTTTCAAACAAAGTAACATTGTTTCATTTATCTATAATGGATAACCACAAAGTTATAGCTACATTCAAAAGTTTAAAAAAATATGTAATAACTAGCGCAAACCTGTGAAAAATCACGGGATGTGATTATAATATTGTAAGATTTGTGAAGCTGAAAGTATTGATAAAATACTTGATAAAGTTCTGGCGTTGCCCGGGCTTAAGACAAAGATTTTCGAAATAAAATGTAAACAGGGACCCTTTTCTTGTTTTGAAGATTAAGTTTGCAAAGTTTCTTCAATCTCGAAACGGGACTTGTTTTGAACGTCAAGTGCAAAAAATTTCGTCGACCTCAGCAGACAACTATATATTTATTCCAAATCCGAACACTGTACCTGATGCCATTGCTAAAATTAAAAAATAAATGCAGCACAAAACACTGTAAAACACGATATCCAAAACAAACACATTGTACATAATATAACCTGCACAGAGTGGTAGAATCGAAACGTTGTCTAAAATAGCTTTAGCCGATATTGGTGATTAGATCTTAAGAGTCAGTTACTTCCACACCCTACATTAGCCGATTTCCTTACCCCTACCCACTCCCTTCTACAGTGCATGTTCAACAATTCAATAAAAGTCTATTTAGATAAAATGGTTCATCTAATTATATATATTTAAAACAGTGACTAATGCTGAAGTCACATGGTTCACTCGGATTAAGGTTTACTCGATGAAATGTTCCATTCTCTTTTCACCGCGTGTTCAGACGGTTCCTTCGAAGGAAGAGTTCACTCGACATTCTCGCTACAAAGTCGTCGAATATAGTCGCGGCGCGCATTGATATTCGTCCGGCGCTGACGGCTAAGTTCGGGAATATTTACGATTTCAATTGACATTTCCGATAACGTCGAACTAAATTACGAGAAATTGGCGATTCTTGTAAACAGTAAATAAATTTCAGCACCATAAAATGAACATATGGTTAAATAATAACCTGAAAACTGATATATTCCAGTATTTATGAAAAAAAAATTATTCCAAAATAGGCCTCGGCTTGCAATAAAATCCATATAAATGGAATATTTATTTATGTATCCAAACATTTAAAACTGTTTTGAAAAGGTGATGAAATATGCTTCCAAAATTTATTATTAGAAATAACCACGTAATTTTTTAAATAGAATAATTTTTAATGTAAACTTTTAAAAGTTAAAAAAAAATGGCTCTCCTTCCCTTTATTCTAACTAAAATTACTGGTAACAAAAAAATAAAAACACACACTTATTTTGTTAGACAAATAAATTATAAACGTTTCCCTCACCTCACTTTTTTGTCGTTCCATATAAAAATAATTCATAAAAAATTCACAATGTTTCATAATTTTTTTTTTCAAATTCGATCAGAAACTTTGGTTCCATTAAAGTGTACATTCGTATTATTTTGTGTTTGATTGTTATATTTAATATATAGAGCATTATTTTTTCTTTCCAATACCGTTTAGATCATATTTTTTAATATGATAGTAAGGGAGAAACAACGATTTCTATAAGACGTGTAGGAGTTATTTCGAAAAGCGAACTAAACGGAGCATTTTGACGTTTAAGCCGCTCCGGATACTCGTCCTCACGCCAGAACATTCTCGGCCGACTAATTTGCGAGTGAAAGACTGTTCACTTGAGTGTTCACATACATCATTCGCGTCACGTGATGTTAAATTCCGGTTGCGAGTGAATAGTGCCGAAGGAAGCATTCCAACATTGTTGGAATGCTTCATTCGGCATTGTATCTCTTCACTTTCGTGTTCACACGGTTCATTTCGAGGGAAAGAGGCGGAATGAAATCACGAAATGAAAGATAAATGAACCACGTGAAGGGCTATAACAGATAATCTATTGTATCGCATGCGGTAGAAGTGAAACCTTTAGACAACTAAATTTCGAGAGAATGAGACTAATGCAGAATATCAGGAGTAGAATAGTTGTAAGGTTTATTTATTACTAGCTGGTCTCCGGCAGGAGTTGCAATGCCATATTCAAAGAAATACATTGTTTGTCCCTGAATCACCACCTATCCCGTGTGTCCCCGTTCCCATCCCGCGAACCTTCTTAGCTAGCTTTATAAATTATAGCCTTTATGTTATTCTGATGTATGAGCTATATTATTGTAAAGTTTCATTAAAATCCATTCAGAAGTTTTTGCGTGAAAGAGTAACAAATGCACATATGGATCCATACAAACTTTCGCATTTATAATATTAGTAATATGGTATAGTATGGCAAGAAGATAAGATAATTGATACTAAGTTTAAAAATAATTTTACATTTTAATTTACGAAGCACCGCAAAAAGGTGGGTTTGTCTCTTTTTAGTATCGCTATTTTTCGTTTTATCGAGTTTCAAATCACAACGGCCCTAAAAAAGTTTTCACTTTAACTATTTTCTCAGCGAATCAGTTTAAACGGTATTTTTTAAAATATTAATTCCACACAGGAGGCCTTGAGGAAAATAATTTCCCTCAGGGCCTATCTCATCTGGGATGCTGTGTGGAGGGTCTTTTTAAGGAGAGGAAGGAATGAACATTGGTCTTGAAGAGATCCATGTTGTAGGAAGAAGGAAACAGAGGCCGGTAAATCATTTCACAGCCGAGCTGTTGAACACAAGAACGAGTCGAAGAAGCGACCCGTTCTCATGTGACAAATGTCAACCGTGTACGAATGTTGGGCACGCGTTTGGCGTGTTTCCCGACTGTGCACCGGTGCCGAAGGGATCAATGACACTAATTTCTCGCATCTTCCATTGTTATGGCGGTAGAACAAGGATAGCATTCCCACCCAACGCCTATACTCTAAGGATTGCATTCCGTCTTTTAAGATGGGAGAATCTATCAAACGAACCGCCCGTTTCTGCACAGAGTCGAGGGTATTTTTAAGGTAGTTTGGAGCTCCAGACCAGAGGTGGCTAATAAATCATTTTAGTGACCATATAAATTGTAATTGGGCAGGGTAAATATTATAATATAAATAAGTCGTCTCAAAGTATAAACACAGTTTTAAAATGGCTTGTATGCCCAAACACTGTAACAATAATAAAATATACTTGCATAAGTTAATATTAACTTTATTAAATTTGATTAACATTAATCAATATATATTATAAAAGAACATCCAAAAAAGCGTGCGGAACGCAAAAACTCAGAAACGAGTGCCGGTACGATCAAGAGAGTTATATGGTAAGGTAGATCGTTATCCCCCCTAGGGAATAAGGGTATTCGTTTTTACCTAAAGGGCTTGCTTTTGAAGATATAAGGGCTGGAAGTTCTAAGAAGACTCTAGAAATTTCAAGAAGAGTCTAGAAGATTCCGGAAACTTCTAGAAAATTCGATAAAACTCTGGAATGTTCTGGAAGAAGTGGAGTAGTATATCAGCGAGTCTAGAAGGTTCCGGAAAGTTCAAGAAGGTTCGATAAAGCTGTAGAAAGTTCTGAAAGGTGTGGCGTAGTATGTCAGTAAGTCTAGAAGGATCTGATGGTTCCAAATGATTTAGAAAATTGTGGATGGAGAAAGTTCTAGAAGCTTTCCGAAATAATTGGCGGTGAGTCTAGAAGATTCCAAAAGCTCTAAAAGGTTCGATAGAGCTATACAAAGTTCTGAAAGGAGTGGAGGAGTGTGTCGGTGGGTCTAGAAGGTTCGATAAAGCTGTAGAATGTTCTGAAAGGTGTGGCGTAGTATGTCAGTGAGTCTAGAAGGATCTGATGGTTCCAAATGCTTTAGAAAATTGTGCATGGAGAAAGTTCTAGAAGCTTTCCGAAATAATTGGCGGTGAGTCTAGAAGATTCCGAAAGCTCTAGAAGGTTCGATAGAGCTATACAAAGTTCTGGAAGGTGTGGCGGAGTATGACGATAAGTCTAGAAGGTTCCGGAAAGTTCTAGAAGGTTTGATAAACCTTCTAGAACTTTCCGGAACTTGTGATAAAGCTGTAAGAAGTTCCAGAAGGTTCGATAGGGCTGTACAAAGATCTGAAAGGAGTGGCGGAGTATGTCGGTGAGTCTAAAGGGTTCCGGAAACTTCTAGATAGTTCTATAAGTCTGTAAAAAGTTCTGAAAGGAGTGGAGGAGTGTGTCAGTGTGTCTAGAAGGTTCCGGAAAATTCTAGAAGATTTCACAAAGCTATAAGAAGTTCTAGAAGGTTCGATGAAACTTTTAAAAGTTAAAAAAATGGCTCTCCTTCCCTTTATTCTAACTAAAATTACTGGTAACAAAAAAATAAAAACACAAACTTATTTTGTTAGACAAATAAATTATAAACGTTTCCGTCACCTCACTTTTTTGTCGTTCCATATATAAATAATTCATAAAAAATTCACAATGTTTCATAATTTTTTTTTTCAAATTTGATCAGAAACTTTGGTTCCATTAAAGTGTACATTTGTATTATTTTATGTTTGATTGTTACATTTAATATATAGAGCATTACTTTTTCTTTCCAATACCGTTTAGATCATATTTTTTAATATGACAGTAAGGGAGAAACAACGATTTCTATAAGACGTGTAGGAGTTATTTCGAAAAGCGAACTAAACGGAGCATTTTGACGTTTAAGCCGCTCCGGATACTCGTCCTCACGCCAGAACATTCTCGGCCGACTAATTTGCGAGTGAAAGACAGTTCACTTGAGTGTTCACATACATCATTCGCGTCACGTGATGTTAAATTCCGGTTGCGAGTGAATAGTGCCGAATGAAGCATTCCAACATTGTTGGAATGCTTCATTCGGCACTGTATCTCTTCACTTTCGTGTTCACACGGTTCATTTCGAGGGAAAGAGGCGGAATGAAATCACGAAATGAAAGATAAATGAACCACGTGAATGGGCTATAACAGATAATCTATTGTATCGCATGCGGTAGAAGTGAAACCTTTAGACAACTAAATTTTGAGAGAATGAGACGAATGCAGAATATCAGGAGTAGGATTAGTTGTAAGGTTTATTTATTTCTAGCTGGTCTCCGGCAGGAGTTGCAATGCCATATTCAAATAAATACATTGTTTGTCCCTGAATCACCACCTATCCCGTGTGTCCCCGTTCCCATCCCGCGAACCTTCTTAGCTAGCTTTATAAATTATAGCCTTTATGTTATTCTGATGTATGAGCTATATTATTGTAAAGGTTCATTAAAATCCATTCAGAAGTTTTTGCGTGAAAGAGTAACAAATGCACATACGGATCCATACAAACTTTCGCATTTATAATATTAGTAAGATGGTATAGTATTGCAAGAAAATAAGATAATTGTTACTAAGTTTAAAAATAATTTTACATTTTAATTTACGAAGCACCGTAAAAAGGTGGGTTTGTCTCTTTTTAGTATCGCTATTTTTCGTTTTATCGAGTTTCAAATCACAACGGCCCTAAAAAAGTTTTCACTTTAATTATTTTCTCAGCAAATCAGTTTAAACGGAATTTTTTTAAATATTAATTCCCCACAGGAGGCCTTGAGGAAAATAATTTCCCTCAGGGCCTATCTCATCTGGGATGCTGTATGGAGGGTCTTTTTAAGGAGAGGAAGGAATGAACATTGGTCTTGAAGAGATCCATGTTGTAGGAAGAAGGAAACAGAGGCCGGTAAATCATTTCACAGCCGAGCTATTGAACACAAGAACGAGTCGAAGAAGCGACCCGTTCTCATGTGACAAATGTCAACCGTGTACGAATGTTGGGCACGCGTTTGGCGTGTTTCCCGACTGTGCACCGGTGCCGAAGGGATCAATGACACTAATTTCTCGCATCTTCCATTGTTATGCCGGTAGAACAAGGATTGCATTCCCACCCAACGCCTATGCTCTAAGGATTGCAATCCGTCTGTTAATATGGGAGAATCTATTAAACGGACCGCCCGTTTCTGCACAGAGTCGAGGTATATATTATTTTTAAGGTAGTTTGGAGCTCCAGACCAGTGGTGGCTAATAAATCATTTTAGTTACCATATAAATTTTAATTGGGCGGGGGTAAATATAATAATATAAATAAGTCGTCTCAAAGTATAAACACAGTTTTAAAATGGCTTGTATGCCCAAACACTGTAACAATAATAAAATATACTTCCATAAGTAAATATTAACTTTATTAAATTTGATTAACATTAAATAATAAAAATAGGTTAGCATAATGTTTTGTAAATGTGGGTGTCCTGATAATAAAATATATCTGTTAAATCCAATGAAATAAACATATTATAGAACTTTGAGGATAACTCATATGAAACAGATTGCTTACACAGTGGTATTCCTGCAATGTGTATATGTGAAAATATGGAACTACATAGTTAAAGAAAATGTTAATTTAGATATTATTATTGATTGCTTTTTCATGTGGGATATACAAATAAACAAAGTTTGTGCATGACTTTGATCAATTGTAAGCAGATTGTTTGAACTATATTTTTGTTCTTATCTGCACACTTCGAATAATTTATTTATCTCTACCTAAATCTGTTATAAGGTATGGAATAACAGCTTGGGGATTTTCCTGTAAAGCAAATATCGACCATATGCATACATATATACATAGTGCGAAATTCAATGGTGAAATTATTAGCTGAAAAATAAAATTAAACAAAGAAATATAAAGGTATAATCTTCCATACTTTTATCAGGGTCTCAAAATTCTTTCAGTGGGAGCAATTCTGTGGTATAAAATTATTTTTCAGCACATAAATAACTCCTTATACAGGTTGTCCGGGGGTAAAGTGCATTAACTTCGGGAGGTGATGCTACATGATAGTATATATATAGTATATATATATATATATATATACCTGAAATTATTTAAAGCAATCAGAAACATTAATGATTGCCATATATTGTCAAATAACTTGTTGAGATTTATTATATGGTGTCATGATAACCGCTTGCAACTTAACATAAGCAAATGTCAAATTATGAGGTTTTATCGAATAAAGAATCCAATATTTTTCGATTATTCCATTAACAATATGTCGTTAGTATCTGTCTCGGAAATCAATGACTTAGGTATTTGGTTTGACACGAAACTCAACTTTATCAAGCATATAGAAATAATAACCAATAGAGCTTTGAAAATGTTGGGATTTATTTTAAGGGTATCTAGTGATTTCAACAATGTCAATACTGTAAAAACATTATATATGTCACTCGTAAGGAGTCATTTAGAATACAACTCCACGGTTTGGTCCCCAAATTATGAGGTTCATTCACATGCGATTGAAAGAATCCAAAATAAATTTTTAAGATATGTGAATTTTAAAATGGGCATTCCTAGTGAATGCCTAAATTACGATAACGTACTTTGTTCATTAAATTTAATAAAATTATCTGATCGTAGAATCATTTCCGATTTAACCTGTTTGTATAAAATCATAAATTCAATGTTTGATACCCCTGATTTATTATATGTAATTTCTTTTCATACTCCAGGCAGGTCAGTCACAAGACAGTACCTACCATATTATTGTAGCAATTCTAAGTCAACAATTCAATATTATACTCCTATGCGAAGGATTCAACAGCTTGGAAACAAATACTCCGATGTTGTTGATATATTTAGTACATCAATTTTATTATATAAGCATACCTTATTGAAGTTTTTTTCATCAAATAGGGGAATATTTTGCTAAAGCTATTAAAATTGACTAACACATTGACAGTATTTTGTTGGCTGAAAGAAAAAAAAACTATTTCGGATTTTTTGTATTTTGTATTTTGTTTTTTTGTATTTTTGAGGAAAACAATTTACCTCGGCGCCTATGTCATCTTTGGGAATACTGTATGGAGGGTTATTTTAAGCCAGCCGAGCGTCATCATTACTGTTATATTTATTACTACCTCGAAATGAACGACTTTATAATAAACGCAATCGATAACTCATATAAAATAGACGAAAGAATTTTTGACACCATAAATAAAACAAACTATTTTATAGATGTAAAACTTCCAGCCAGTCTAATAATAATAATAAGTAAGAAATTTCGAAGAATTTCTTATAACTATTAAACAATTAAATAGACTTGACTGTATAATAATATCAGAAACACATTCATCGAGCGAAATTAATTATAATATACCGGGTTACTGGTACTACGCCACAAAATATAAAATTAGCAGAAATAGCGGCGTTGCCATATTTGTATCTAATATGTATGCTGTCACAAGTGTAAATGAAATAATGGTGAATAATGTTATTATATCTTGGAGATAAATTTTATGAATAAATCATTTAATATCATTGCTATTTTTTGGACACACTCTTCTGTTCTAACCACATACATAGAAGAATAAATAAAAACATATTACAACATCATAAAAACAAAATAACAATAATCATCGGAGATATTAACGTAAATATTGCTAATGATTACTACTCTCACGATAAAGATAACTATCTATATATGTTAGCAAAATTAAATTACATTTCATGTATAAATTCATATACCAGAAACATTATTGGACAACGACCATCTTGTATCGATCATGTATTCACCAATACCAAAGATATACAAAATATATCATCTGCTGTAATAAAAACAACTTTAACGGATCATTATGCGTGTATATTTAAATACGACTACAAACATCAAAACCTCTCATTACCAACCACAACTCCGGTTAATAATACTGATAAATACAAACATAGTATTAATATAAATTCTCTCACGAAAATATTAAGTAACTAAAAAGAATGGCTAGAAATATATAAATGTAACGATGTAGAAGAATGCTGCAAAATATTTGATAAAAAACTGAGTTTTCACATAAATGCTTGTAGGAAAATTACACCTCAAAAAACATCCTCAAAATTTAAACCAATCAAACCATGGATAACTCACGAATTAATCATCCAATTAGACACAAAGATACACTCTGTAGACAATATACAAACAACCAGAAAACATAACATTTCAAAAACATTTTAAAGCTTATTAAAAAATATATATATATATTATATCTAATAAAAAACATAAGGTTTGACTAACATAACATACAAACAAAAACTTGAATTAGCTGAAAATGACAGGAAAAAGACTTGGTCCATCATAAATGAAATTATCGATAAAAAACAATTAAAAAATAAAACAATCAACACAATAAGACACAATGATTCAAAAATTTGCTGCAAAGATAAACCCTTAGAAGCCGCAAATGTATTCAACAACTTTTTTGCTAATGTAGGAAAAAACCTCGCTATCAAAATCCAACAAGACCTGACCCCAAATGACCCAAACACTACAGTAAATAATGAGTATACATTTGAACTATTTCAACCAACAACAAAAGAAGAAATCGAACAAATCATTAGAGATATGAAAGGTGGCTCTGCCCCAGGTTTGGATGAGGTAACAATACAAACACTGAAATGTATAAAATCACAAGTATCAAAACCATTAACTCGTATAATCAATACAAGTTTTCAAACAGGAATATTTCCATCCATGTACAAACAATTCGTAATTATACCAATATTTAAATCCGGCAATCCGGAAGAACCAACCAATTACCGTCCTATTTCTTTACTATCTGCTATTACTATTGCAAGAATATTTGAAAAAAATGTCAAAAAAAGAATAACTCAGTTCATTAAGATCAATAACATAATTCACGAAAACCAGTTTGGTTTCATGGAAAACAAAAGCACAAAAGACGCCATTGCTAAATTGTCTAGTACCATTTAAGACGCTTTAGACAAATCATTAAAATGTGTTGTTATTTTTGTTGATCTCCAAAAAGCTTTCGACAGCATATCACATGTCAAGTTAATACAAAAATTAAAGGTTGTGGGTTTTAAAGACAGAGCACTAAATTGGCTAAAAAGTTATCTTCACAAAAAAACACAAATTGTAAAAATCAATCACGCATCAAGTCTACCACTCACCAGTGAATTTGGAATACCGCAAGGTACTGTTTTGGGTCAAATACTTTTTATCATATACGTAAACGATATTTTTAAACAAAACCTCAGTGGAACCGTTATATCTTACTCGGACGACACGATTATCACAGTTAAGGGTAGCGACTGGAAAATTGTAAATGAAAATGCAAATAATGACATCCAAATCTTAAAAACCTGGTTCGAAACAAACCTTCTTACAATCAATGAAAAAAAACAGTTTATATTCCTTTCTCAATAAATAAATTCAAAACTTATCCCAACATTAATATAATTATACAAAACAAAAAATGTAACAAAGATTTTGTAATAAAAATGACTCTTACCCCCCCCCCTAATTAATAAAAACTGCTTTATGCTGTTCCTTCAAAGCACAATCGAATTGGGAAAATTTAGAACAAGCTCGGTGTGGACGCTCTCTTCTTGGTCGCGGCACCACTGTAATAAATCCGACCCTTGCTCCTGTAATTAATTAATTTTCCTTTTCTTTTAAAACTTGATTTTATGGTTTCTATCTTTCTACATCGTTCTTAGGCTCTGCAACGAAAGCTCTGTACGTAGAGTTCGTCGCCTCGAATTCGTATTCGTAGCCTTGTTTCGTCGCTCACTCTTCTCTCCTCTTCATTCCTTTGGCAGGAACAACTCGACACCCCTTTTACGTAATACGTTTTAGGTATACGTGGCGAGATGCTCTCAATTAATCAACTTGTAATTAACCCCTTAACGTTGTGTCATTTTTTGCTTTAAAGGTTTGATATGGTTAATACAATTTAATTAATAGTTTGTTTGTGGTAAACCCTTGTTCTTTTAGGTATGGCGTGTTACAATTCACTAGGGTCCGATTTACAATGACTGACTCTAGCTAACTTGAAAATAACTAATGCTATCGTTCGTGCAACTTCCTACCCTACTAACGTCCGTTCTATACTTGTTTGTTGATGACTACTTCTTCTGAATTAACCCGCGTCATCCTCCCTAGTACCTAGTACATAAATATACTTTTATACATTTAATTGGGAAGATCCTACCTTTAGCGTAACGCAGCGTATCCTCTGCTGTTCTTGGGGTGCTAACACATAAAATATAACTTGACATTTGTACTCTCTTTTCAATCAAAATTCAATCAAAACAGGCCCGGGATGCACAAAATCTACAGTCACAGTTGTAAGTGAAGTTTGTTAGTTAGTTTTGAGTTTGAGTAGGTATTTTTGGGAGATTATTAGGGATTGACATGAAACAAAATATGTCTTGCTACAATTGGACTCCTCCATTTCCGCAACTGACTTGGTGAGGTTCAATTAAAACCGCCCGGTCAGTCTCCAATTCCAACACCTCCAGAGAATATTTTGATGGTCGCAAGCGACGAATGAAAAATCGACATGTTTTGCTTCCTGTCGGGAAAGGGTTTGGTATGTGTTTCCAGTTCGTAGGGTGATAGTGGGAGTGTTCTCAACCAATGCGCCGCCAAATTATAATGGTGATAATGCTAATGTTGCTTGATGAAATGTCATCTCATATCGCTTGATGTGAGGATCTGCTTCGATTTATGGTGTGGTAGTCGATGTCCGGAAGTATTCAGGATTGCGTGGGTGGCACGAGGTTTTAGATCGTGACATCCCCAAAGCCGAATTGATGATGATGATGATGATACTGTAGAAGTCTTTCAGCATGTCAATGACTAGAGTTCCGTTCACTCCTATAGCATCGAACATGAACATTAAACCGAAGTGGATTAGACAAGCGGCAATGTCAGGAGGTCGGTGGAGCCGCTCCCTCCTCTGATCTCGTGAAGTTTGAATTTAGTAAAGGTGGATTTTGATGTCATCGACCCTCGCCTCTGCAGTCACACAGCTCCTCAACAGTCCCGTTCTCCGTCCAGCATACCGCCTCGAACCAGTAGAAATGATGCCTACGTTTTCCTAGGCACGTTATAAACATGCGTCAGCCTTCAGCCGCGGTGATCATCGGTATTTGATTTGAATGAAAATACCTCCCCTCGCATGACGGAAACAGGCGTGACGGGGACGGTCCCCCATTTAGCGTCACGGGCATCCGCCCTACGATAGGTGATACCCCAAGCTCATCTCAAATATCAGCTCGAAGAAGGAATGTCAAGCTCGGCTTCCAGGGTGCTGGGTCCAGGAATGAATGGCACCGGGTCGTGAATCCGACTTCCATCACATCCATTTCCCCTGCTACGCTTTCGTCCAAAGTACATTCCCAACCTGATGCTGGATGATGCCCTAATTCTAATTTTGGGGAAGATTATGAAAATTTATCCGGTTTCCGACAATGAGCCGCCGATCGATTGCTAAAACAACTCTGTATGTCCTGTTCTCTTCGTTTCGCTGACAAGGTAACTCCCCACAAGCGTAACCAAAGGGTAGTGAAGCCAACGCGAGTTTCGTCACTTCTTTTCCTTCATTACGGAGGTAGCCCGGCCAGATCATTTTCTCCGTCCTGTATTTAATTGACCTCCCGCGACAGCGACTCTTATCAGCTGATACCTCTGGAGGGGGCTAAAGAGGGGGGTTGTGGGAGCACGTCCTTTGCCTTCCAGACGTCCCCCAATGCCTTTATGACGATACATGTGATAGCATATACGTCGACATCATGAGACGGCTCCTGCCTCGCCCTCAACTGCTTCAGGGCCGTCCAGAGACACAGGTTTCCAAGCCTCCATCACAAAGGATTCCAATTTAACTGGACCAAGCCTGTAATCATTGCTTGCTTCGCCCCCACATTTGGGAAATAGTGTAGCCCACCAGCAAATCGTTCACTTCGCCCCCGATCATAACTGCATAGGTGTAACCTACATACATGGAATAGGGAAGCTTAACTCAAAATTACTCCAGCAATCACCAGCTTCAGCGCCGTAACTCGTTCGGTTAAATTTGAAGGAAGGGAATTTGCTAAATAATAATAGCAGAGCGCGTCGCGCGCGATGTCTGAATACCTACTGTTGGTCTCGTTCAATCGCAAATACTAAGGATTTAAGCTAGAATGTAAATTCTGTATAAAATATACCTAACGTAAAGTGCTATGCACACTTCCATGCGCGAGTTTAAACGAAGTCAACAGCTAGCTTATGTAGGTCTTTACATAACAGTTTTCCTGAGATCTCTGAAATTTGGGGTAAAAGGCGTGGGGTTTTATCTTTTTGGGAATGGGAATTCTATTGTATACATTTGTTAGTAAACAGAAGCCTCATGCAATGCATCATTTTTCCAAATCAATATACCTAGTACGTACAGACCTTGCCTAACAAATATCTGCAATTACTGAGTAAATTCTAAAATGTTTTGAGAATAGGTATTCCTAATGTAATGTAATTTATTATATCCATATAACCCCTAACCTAGTATTTCTGATGTAATGTCTCGCAACACAATCGTAAGATACATAAATACCTTTTGTCCGTTAAAATTAACAAAACATCGCCAAAAGACCCTCTCCCCTTACAATTTTTGCACCTCGGCGACACCATTATGGTTATTGGTTTGAAAACTTCTTTAGCACCGTTGTGATTTGAAACTAGATGAAGCGGAAACGAACGCCACTAAACACATCTATAGAATTTATCCTGAGAGAGAATGAGATACTATAATCGGCCTCCTCTTTGTGAGGTGCTTCGTAGCCTCCCCACTCCTGTCTCCTTGGGTTTTTTGAAGGTTTCACTTCTACCGCGTGTAACCTACACCACTGTAATTTCTTTGTTTCTAAAATGCTGAGAGCTGTTTTTTTTAAATGAAACTTCTTTAACACCGTTGTGATCTGAAACTAGATGAAACGGAAACGTGCGACACTAAACACATCTATAAGATTTATCCTGAGAGAGAATGAGATACTATAATCGATCTCCCCTTTGTGAGGGTAGCCTCCCCACTCCTGTCTCCTTGGGTTTTCTGAAGGTTTCACTCCTACCGCGTGTAAACTACACCACTGTAAATTCTTTGTTTCTAAAATGCTGACAGCTGGTTTTTTTTTAATGAAACTTCTTTAACACCGTTGTGATTTGAAACTAGATGAAACGAAACGAGTGATACTAAACACATCTATAGGATTTATCCTGCTAGAGAATGAGACAGACTAATCGGTGTCTTCTTTGTGAGGTGCTTCGTAGCCTCCCCACTCCTGTCTCCTTGGGTTTTCTGAAGGTTTCACTTCTACCGCGTGTAAACTACACCACTGTAAATTCTTTGTTTCTAAAATGCTGACAGCTGTTTTTTTTGTTTTTTATGAAAACTTCTTTAACACCGTTGTGATTTGAAACAAGATGAAACGGAAACGTGCGACACTAAACACATCTATAAGATTTATCCTGCGAGAGAATGGGATACTTTAATCGGTCTCCTCTTTGTGAGGTGCTTCGTAGCCTCCCCACTCCTGTCTCCTTGGGTTTTCTGAAGGTTTCACTTCTACCGCATGTAAACTGTACAACTGTAATTTCTTTGTTTCTAAAATGCTGACAGCTATTTTTTTTAAATGAAACTTCTTTAAAACCGTTGTGACTTTGAACTAGATGAAACGAAACGTGCGACACTAAACACATCTATAGGATTTACTCTGCGAGAGAATGAGATACTGTAATCGGTCTCCTCTTTGTGAGGTGCTTCGTAGCCTCCCCACTCCTGTCTCCTTGGGTTTTCTGAAGGTTTCACTTCTACCGCGAGTAAACTACACCACTGTAAATTCTTTGTTTCTAAAATGCTGACAGTTGTTTTTTTTAAATGAAACTTCTTTAACACCGTTGTGACTCGAAACTAGATGAAATGGAAACGAGCGACACTAAACACATTGGTTTTTGTTTCTTTATTCGCAAGGCCCGTACTAAGTATGTAATTTTTAACAAGCTTACCAAATCCTCCATGCTGCACAACACACTGAGAGCACTCTTGAAAACACAAGCCATTTCCACAAACCGTCATGCAACTACTCATTTCAAAACCAACTCTCGCGCCTAGGTTCAACTAGAATCTCCGTCACATGACCTTTCCCATTTATAAAACTCAATTTTCTGAATAAATTCTGCCAATAAACGAATTATCTCCGGTTCACCCGCACCGAACTAACTACTGTTATTATTCCCTGAATAACTGCAAAATGATCGTCCTCCTCCGCGAACTTTTCCTGACTCTCTAAAAATCCGTCCGTCCCCGAGGTCGAATCTACCCTGACCCTCCTTTTTAAAATTTATCCCTTTAAATTTTGTCAATAAATTAATTATTTTCCGTTTACACGTCCGAACTACTGTTATTATTCCCTGTATACCAGCAAAATGACCGTCCTCCTCCGCGAACTTTTCCTGACTGTCTTTCTTTAAAATTTGATTTCACTTCTTTTCCTTCCCTGCCCGTGTGTGCGGTCCAAATCCCCTTTTTTTATTATCTCATGGCGATATTTTTAACTTAATGACCGAACTTGTCAAATTTAATCACCATTTTCGAAGAATTCTGACGTTGTTACATGTTTTTTTAGTTTTTTGTTGCAGTTTCAGACCTTCAAAATAGTACTTAATTATCATGTACTTGAAAAGCTAGAACACTTTCTAAAACAGAGCCCGGTGACATACCTAATGGTCTCGACCCTCACATGTGGCACTGTTTTGTAAGAAATGTTACATTATTTCGTCTATTTCTTTGTGGCTTTTGCTGGGGTCGTCTCTGTGCAGACCCATAAATCAGCCCCGTAGATACTTGTGTTTCAGAAATTATTTCAGCGCTCTTACAAAATGGCTCCTTTCAAATTATCCACGTATTATTATTATTAAGGCGAGTTCATCACAATGTCTGTAATAATTCGTGTACCATATTAAACCATGCAACTGAAATAAAGTACCTCGGTGTAATTGTAGAGCAACATATGAAATGGAACAGCCACATATGTGAACTTGTTAAGCACATTAGGAAATGTATCTATATATTCATTAGATTAAGAAATATTCTCAAATTAAACAACCTAAAAAAAGTCTATTACGCACTAACCCAATCACTTATTCAGTATGTAATCATTGGATGGGGAGGTGCATATGAAAAAATTGTAAGTCCTGTAAATGTGGTACAAAAACTAATTATTTAAGTAATTTTAAAAAACAACCAACATTCCCTTCAGCATCATTGTTCAAAATTTTCGAAGTAGGTACCAAAAATTGAAGACTTCTATAAAAAAGATTCAATACTACAAATATTCAAAGAAAATGTAATTAAAAAATTTAATTTTTCGAAGAAAACTTCTTCGGAAAAGTTGATGACTTAGTGATGACATTATTTATTTTAAGAAAAGACAAACAGCTTTCTTTACATCACTTTTATTTGAACACAATCTACATGTTTCGTGAACGATGTTCACATCATCAGGATCAAATGTATACTAAACTAAAAAATTAAAGAAAAATGAAACAATACAACTTTGTATAAACCACTTATATGATGTGCAAATCCTGATTTGGATTTGCACATCATATAAGTGGTTTATACAAAGTTGTATTGTTTCATTTTTCTTTAATGGATAACCACAAAGTAATAGCTACATTCAAAAATAAAAAAAATTAAACATAGATCACATATGGGACGAAGGGGTAGGAGGAAGGGGAAGGGGTAAGATTGAGGAGACAATTGGGATTTCAAAGTCATTAGCAGGGAAAGACCGGTTAAGTGGGAAAAGGTTCAAAAGAGGGTTTATAAAAATTTGATGCTTTTTAATTACAAATAAAAGTGATGTAAACAAAGTTGTTTGAAAAAGGTCAAATTAATCTTTAAAAAAAATCAATAACCATAACACCACAAATCAAATTTTATAACTTCATTTCATGTCATATCAAAAATGAACATCACAGCATAGTTTATATTTATTGTATACTGTAAGTAAAATGTATGTTATAAAAATTAAATAATTGTTAAATAACTCCTATGCCAAGCTCAAGAGCTAGTACTCTTCATTGGCGCACAATTCAATAAAACATTGTATTTTCATTAAATAAAAAAAAAAATAAAAAAAAGTTCTGGGACGGAAACAGGCATGAGGAGTGGGTAGGAATCTGGGGGTCAGTGTGTCGAGGAGTGACGGATGTATGAACCCATTCCTCCCAGTTAGGTGCAAGGCGATAGGTCGAGTGAATCCGGATGGAGAAATCAAAGTATTCCTCAACCTGTCTCACCTGATACGGACCGCCACACAGTATGTGGGCAAACGCATCCGCCGCCAAGACCTAGATAAAACTCACAACCCATGTAAACATATGCAGGGTGTCAAGGGACGTACTTGACATACTTAAATCAGTTATTCCTGACATTATTTGGAGTAAAAAATGTAAATGAAATTTTGGTCTCCGGTGACTTTTTCAATGATTTTTCTTTTTTTTCAAATTGTTTTTCTCCAAAATCACACAAAAAAATTCTTCCGAATGTCGTCACTGTCAGCCGAGTAACCGACCACCCCTTAACCCCGCCTCTAACTGTCCAACACCTACCATTTTTTATGTTTTTGAAGAAAAAAAAAATTTAAAAAACATCAAAAATGTCACCGGCGACTAAAATATATTTACATTTTTAACTCCAATAAATGTCAAAAATCACTGGTTATATTAAGTCAAGTATGTCTCTTAACACCCAGTATATACATGATGTTAAGGCGCGGTGTACCCGTTCAAAAAAAGAAGATGGAGAGATATGTAAATTAGAATGTTAGAAAATTTATAGCAAAAATTGTGAAAATCTTGAATAAAACACGACTCGTTTAAAATAGAGCAAAAATCTCCTGAGGATTGTCTAAAATAGTATTTATCGAAACACTGTGAGTTTTTTCGTATGAATAACTTGTAAAATAAATGAAAAAAACGTTTTTATAATAATTTTCGGTGCATACTTTGCGATTTTTTTCTATCGAGGAAATTTCATATAATTAGCGTTTCGGCATTGGGAATGTCCAGATATTATCTTCAAGAATAATGTATATTTTTTTAAGAGCTTGAATTTCGTAATCACGGTGAAACACAGTTTATTATGCAATTATAGGCCGAAATTAGGCCTACAATTAGATCACGCTCACCCACAAGGCACTTCTTGCATTGCTCTTTATTTTATGTCACCGACACTCGACTTTATACAAATAGATGTAAAGATAATTTAATCGAGGGTTCGTCTACCCCAGGGTTTCCTGTAGACGTTTAAATTCAATTTATTCGTATATAAATTCATTGAACCGAATATATTATGTAGGAGGAACAAAGAAAATTTATAACAGTATGCTAATAATTGTTATTAGTAGTGCTGTCTTCGAGCATTTCTTAAGGTTTTCTGGAATCTCCTTTGTAACTACAAATGTTAATATTTCTTAGAAACCGGTTTTAAGTATCTTCATAAATTAATTTTTCGCTCCCCAGCAGCTTGTTTAGGATTCGTTGGTAATCGAATATCTATGAGAAAAGAATATTGGGAGAAACGGTTGTTTTATCGTGGATCTGAATTGAGGGAGGAAATTTAATATTGTTTATTGTGTTTAAATAAGTAGCCTTAACTATGTACATGTAAACTTATGACAAATTGTACTCGACGAAAACTCCAACAAGTGATTTCCATAGAGATTTGGTTTTCATTGTAACAGTAATATCACCACCTAATTAAAAATACACCTATCTATCTGAGTTAAGTATGTTCCCGTATAACTTCCGAATGACTGCACCAAATAGGATAATTCTTTTTTTGTTATGTTCGTTATTGCCAGGACAAGGTTTGTATAAAACTACTGGTGAGCTCTGGCATTGTGAAATTTGTATAAAAATGAATCGACGTAATGTATGTTCGCACAAAACTTCCGAACGACTGCACCAAATTGGATAATTCTTTTTTTTTTGTATTTTTTATTGTCTGGTGAGCTCTGGAAGTATGAAATTTGTATAAAAAATTGCAATAGGTGGTACGCGAGCTGTTTGAAAATTAAATGTACCGGGAATTAATTTATGGAACGTGGGAGGGGGGAGGGGAGGGAACCAGAGAAGGGGAATGGGAACCTGAGAGGAAGGAGGGAACTCGGGAGGGGAGTTTGTTGGACGGGGGAAGGGGGGGAGTGGAGTGGGGAGAGGGAAGGTGGAGGAAGCGGAGTGGAAACACGAGAGGGGAAGAGGACGCGGGAGAAGAATGGAGGGGGGGGGGTCGGAAGGGGAACGGGACGAATGGGAAAGGACACGCAAGGAGAAATAATTTCTTTATTAAATGGCATAGTCACGAATGCCGGGTACCAGCTAGTAAATAATGAAATACGTATTTGTACTTAATCAATTTGAATGATAACTTTTTTTTTTATATTTTACGGACATCCGATTTTACGGAAATTGATTGCGAAGTAGGAAATAACAGTCCTAAAAATACCAATGACCGAACTTTCAAAGCGGAATTTTTTAATATTCTGAAATCTGAAATCTGAAATCAATATATATTATAAAAGAAAGTCCAAAAAACATGCGGCTTGCAAAAATTCAGAAACTAGTCCGGGTATGATCAAGAGAGTTATATGAAGTGGTAGATCTCTATCCCCCCTCCAGGATGACGGTTCCCGTTTTAACCTAAAGAGCGTGCTTATGAAGATATAGAGCTCTAGAAAGTTCTGGAAGGAGGGCGGAGTATGTCTTGGAATGTTCGGGAACAGGGAATCGGGAACATCATTGTTTAACATCCAGAACACTCTCGAATGTTGTCCTGAGCAAAGCCGGGTAACCCAGCTAGTAAGGTATAAACTGGAATTCTACAATCTATATATATACTAGCTGACCCAACGAACTTCGTACCGTCTCAGAATCAATAGCTGTTGAATTAAATTCAGTTTTTTTATTAAGTTAAAAATTACGCAATGAAGCAATTATCAATGCGCAACTGTCCGTGTTTTGTTTTTGTCAGTATCAGAGATGGCGTTGTGCACGGATTTATACTTTTATGATTTTCTTACTTTTACAATTACTTACGGGTATTCGGGATACGGATACGGGTGCCGCCGCCCCGGGAACCATTTATTGAATAACCAACACCTCTGCCATAGATCACCCCAAGTGGTTCGCTACGTTTGGTGATTTAGCAGGGGTGCCCGGGTTCATGAGGTGACTTATGTCCGGGTCTTGGCAGTTGATGCGCCTGCCCACCTGCTGCGTGGCAGGCCGGATCGAGAGAGACTGGTTGAGGGAAGCCTTTTGACCTTTCCAGCCGGACTTTCTCGACCCATTGCCTTGCACCACAGCTGGAGTAATGGATTCATACGTCCATCACCCCCGGACACACTGACCCCCAGATTCCTACCCACCCCTCATACCTTTTTCCTTCCCAGAACTTTCTATCCTCCCCATTCCTTAAAAAGATCCTCCACACAGCATCCCCTAAGATGACATAGGTCCTGAGAGAAATTATTTTCCTCAGGGCCTCCTGTGTGGAGCTTGTGTAAAAAAATGCGTTTCATTTCAGAGATTTATTATAATTATTGTATTTTTCCTTTGGAGATGTGCAGACATACGTTCACCATTTGTCTCATTTTCGACTATTGACATTGAGAGTGTAAGAAAGAAGGGCAGCATTATATGATTAAAAACAAATGCACAACAATCAACGCATTGACATTTGACGTTTTTGAATGTTTGGAATTCACGCACAGTTCAATAGTATACCCCTCACAATATTGCTGCAGTTCTTTCAAAATAGGAGAATTCGTTCCATACAAAATGTATGGGGAAAATAATTTTCTTTAGAACTATTTATTTCGTTAACTTTTGTGATGTTTTAATAGTTATTATCCTATCCGTGGCGGAGACAAATCCAACAAATCAAAGATCATCAAAATCAGCCCAGCCGTTCTCGAGTTATAAATAGTGTAACTAACCCGACTTTGTTGTATATATTAAGATATATATATATATCTATATACTGCGATTTTTTCTATAGAGGGAATTACATATAATTTTCGTTTCGGCGTGGAAAATGTACAGAAACTTTCTTCAAAAATAACCTAATTCAAATGTTTAAGGGAGATATGTCGGTAGAAATTAGGATAGCTGCGCCCTTGAAATGATATGCAAAATTATTGGTATCCCTGTAGCTTTGAGTTCAAATGTTTTTTGAGTAATTTTGAATTTGTATAAGTCGTGGAGATACTAAACCCGCTCTGGAAACCTCTGCTGGTTTCGATCCGTTCACAAAAACTATTTGGAGTAATGATTTGCCAAAAAATAACTCATCCTCCTCCATTTAGGCACCCTCTAGCTCACAATTAAAATCAATTTAAACTAGGATATCTGCAATCTCCGATCTACAGTGACTGGAAAGAATTCGGGCGTTATGGGCGATAAGCGAAGAATGACTTGGTAATAATTTAGCGCTGGAATAATTAAGGAAGTGATTACTCAGAAGGAGATGTAGAAAGAGGCCAGGAAGTCGGAACAATCAGGGTAAATGAGGTCGTGGAGTCGCTGATGTGAACCATTGCTGGAAAAAAATTTAAATAAAAATCTCAGAAGGAGAAAGATCTTATGAAAATAATGTTTTCGCAATTTCTCATTTATTTTTTCGAGATATTTTTTTGCGAAAAAATATTTTAGTTCTATTCTTATTGGTTTTTGGTATGCTTTGTGTTGTGCCTGTTAACTTCTTATATTATGACCTCTATGGTCGAGGGGTATGGCTCTTGAATCCGAAGGTCGCGGGATCGAATCCCGGCGTGCGAAAATAAATATTATTTTTTAATTGATTAACTATTTTTTTTTTTTTATGATGTTGCCAGATATGATTTGCCAGATGTGGTAATTGTTAGTGGTGAAATGTGTGCTTAAGTACTTAAGTACTTAGAAGCTACACCGTGTTGCCAGCTCCACTCCACTACGAGCTGGTATTACAGTATACTTCAAAATGGTTTTTTGCATTTAGCTTTGGTGTAGCAGTCAATTACCGGATACCAGAACTATTGAGCTTGACGGCTACACCAAAGCTAAATGCATAAAACCAATTTGAAGTATACTGTAATACCAGCTCATAGTGAAGTGGAGCTGGCAACACGGTATAGCTTCTAAGTACTTAAGCACACATTTCACCACTAACAATTACCACATCTGGCAAATCATATCTGGCAACATCTCATCTTGGCGCACTGGCGGAAGCGCCATGAATGTGGTATGTGATGTATTGGTCAAATCATGCTTTTGGTTATAATTTCTATTCTAATAACCAATTCAGTATCGTATTAGCATTTTTTGATATATTTGTTTTATTTTTCTTCAGTTTTAATCCGTTAATAATGTCATGTTATGTTATCGGAAATTAAATTAATTAAATAATTATTTTAAGGCTGTATTATTTCTGACACATTATTTTTTAACCCATTGACCACAGAATTAGTGAGCTAAAAATCAGCCTTCACCACCGAATTAATTCTGTACCAAAAATTGAAAACCTGCATTGGTCTACTAAATCTATTGTAACTTTTGAACCGTATATTCAAATGATTTAATTTCCTTAAATTTGTTAACGTATTGGATAAGGTAAAGAAAAGATTAAAACTAAAATTTAAAAAATGTGAAAATATTTGTAAATAAGGATACAAATATAACGTTCTCTTTTTTCGTAATTTTTTATTCACATTTTTATTCATAAAGTTACACAAAAACATAATCATAAATTGAACATCAATAATTTTTGTTTTTTACAAACATGTAGGTATACTAATAACTAATAAAATAATTTCATATGATAGTCCTCAAAGCAGTCAGGGTAGTGCAGGGTCACTACCA
The DNA here is from genome assembly GCA_929108145.2 of Limnephilus rhombicus. Classification (NCBI taxonomy): domain Eukaryota; kingdom Metazoa; phylum Arthropoda; class Insecta; order Trichoptera; family Limnephilidae; genus Limnephilus; species Limnephilus rhombicus. The sequence goes on from OV815293.1 coordinate 8,589,978, forward strand.
AAAGCCTAAAACCACTCGCAATTTTGAAGAAATTAAATGGCGGAAGCCTGCCTTTAAAACTTGGAACACATATATAAGGGAAAAAACATAAGAAACACACTATTGCCAATTCTACGAAATGAATGATTAATACCTACAGAGCGTTCGGCAATTAATTTTTTTTTTAATAGTCATTGTCGTGCTCGTTTTCCGTTTTTTGGCCGACCTACTCTAGCCCGTCAGCGCGCCGGAGTTTGTGGTTAAGTACCTGAGTTGCACACCCGGCAGGCTGCCGGGGTTTGTGGCCAATGGGTTAATAGATTTTACGACGTGGATTTAATAATAGATACTTACGTGAAAATTATGTTTTTTAATAACATAAAAGCTTTGAGCACGTGTAGATAAATACAAACTCGAGAAATCAACGTTTTCATTGCACAACAATGAATCTAAAATGTCAGATTTTTTTGGTTATTCTCGTAGAATTATAATTTTTTTTTTCTGCGAACGATAAAAGTAAAGTAATGGTTTTCGTTGGAAAAATGTTCGTGGTTAGCTTTTTTACAAGTTTTTTCATGTTTGTTACTAAAATATTACAATGTTTTAATTTTAATATATTTCAAATTAAAAAACCTAAACAATAATTTTATATACTCTCTTAAATGGTATTTGTTTTTAAGACATCTTAAAAAAATAGAAATATACCTATATAACATTTGAAATGCCTTAAAATATTCCGAAATTCGATGAGATATTAGTATGAACATTTTATTTTATTTTTTATTTATTTATTTAACGCCCAAAGGGCTTTTACATGTTTGGTAGTACAATTAATTCACGACAGATGGTTTTTAAACAGGTAAAGAAATAATAAAAATAAAATTAGAAAAAAAGCACACATGGCATAAAAATACAATAGGTTTACTAAAATACAGATATGTTTAGGAATAGTTTTGGAATAAGTTTTTTACAAGATCAACAAATTTCACCAAGTTTATGTTAAATATGTCAACATCACCTAAGTACCGATTTCCCATAGCGTGAAATCGTTGTATCGGAGAGTGGGCAATGTAGTTTCGCTTATGAATGTTACAGTAGAATAGTGTATTTTGTCGTGTAGTTACTGTCGGTATTCGTAAGTTTATGAGTTGCAGAAGTTCACAACAGTCAAATTTAGAGTTAAGTATTTTGAATAAAAATGTTAAATCGTTTATTTTACGTCTGTCTTCTAGTGTGTGTATTGTAAGAATATTTATTAATAAATTATCTTTTAAGTCTTCTAAAGGGATATTTAATTTAAAATTTATAAACCGCAGATTTTTTTTTTGTATTCGCTCAATGTTATTAATGTGAATTTTGTAAGATGGAGACCAAACTACCGAGTTATATTCCATGAGGCTTTTAACTAGATATACATAGAATAATTTAATGGCTTGTGTGGAATTAAAGTTTTCGGTTGTTCTTAATACGAAGCCTAGTGTTTTCATACCTTTATTTACAATTTGGTGGATATGAAAAACTAATAAAAACGAAACTTAGTTTTTCATCCATAATAATTCCAAGATCTCTCATTTCCGTGACTCTTTCTAAAGCTGTGCAATTGATGGAATATTCGAATAAAACAGGATTTTTATTTCTGACAAAAGTCAAGGTTTTGCACATTTCTACATTTAAGAATAAATTATTTTGAACGCACCAATCTTTAAAGTTACTAATATTTGACTGAAGTATATGTCAATGATTTATATCAGTAATTTTCTTGTATAGCTCGATGTAATCAGTAAAGAGCAACACCACGACATCGTTGAAGCAATTGGTAATATCATTGATGAAAATGAGGATATACAACAGATAAACAACCCCCATGTTCCATGAACTATTTTATGTCAGATTCCATATTAGTGAGGTTTCCACAAACACGGTAGTTTATCAATTGTATAAAAGTTTCACTACGTTTATTAGAAAGGTTGTTGGTGTTTAATTTACCAGTATATCTACTTCTATGTTTACACCATTATTTAACTTAGGTACGACGTGTATTCTGTTTGTAAAAGCTCAACGGGCGTTTAATATGATTTATCAACAAAAACAAAAATGTTATCTTTCTGAAAAAGGTTAGAATAAGGTATACGAAGAAATATACATTAGATTGTAAAAAAATGTGTTTAAATGAGTGTTAAAATTCAAGCTGAATAAGATAAGTATGTAGGCGAAGGTATTTTATTAATCAAAAATACTTATACAATGCCTTTTTTCAAAATTTCCTTTCAGTCTAAATAATAAATTAATGCATGTGAACCAGGCCTTATGCAACAAGGTCGATACATTCAATAAAACGTTATTTTTTCCTCCTCTGCACAGTGTATCGTCTCGTACAAGCTACATAGACGGAAAAAATCTAAAACATCAATAAAGTACTTGTAACCCACCTTCAGGGAGTATTTAAACCTATATTTAAAATAAGTAATGATAAACATTACAATTTAGTTTAAAAAATAGCAAATAAAATAAATTTAATTCGAATGTATTTAAGTTTCAGAAAAAAACCATACTAAGTACATACCTTCCAAAGTAGCCTGAATTATTTTTAAAAACCGAAACACACCTTTTAACTTTTCCCTTACTGTGCTAAAAAAATACGCGCGCTCCGGAGCTGTGTAATCAATTCACGTGTTAAAATCATCGATTTTATGTTTTTTTTTTTTTTTACAGTGAATACCGCACAAGAATCTCAACTGCTCCCGTCTGGAGCCAGTGAGACTATGGCATCCCCAATTGGGGTATGTTGTGAGGCTTAAGGTATTGGGCAGGGGAAGGAGGTGGGGAAGAGGAAGGTTGGGAAGTACCTGGCTATTCAGATCTGGTCACTAAACACGGCTAAAGCCATTTTCAAGCAACGTTTCAATTCTGAATGGTGGTCTTACACCAGGGCGATACTGATAGTATCTTCCACTCTGGAACATGCCGCAAATATAGTATATATTATTTTAAATGAATTAATTGTGAAATAACACAAATTAATCAAATAAAATTTTGCCGGGTTCGAACCCGCGACCTCCGGATTATGAGTCAAGAGTCTTACCCACTGGACTACGGAGGTCGTCAAAATATGTCGGAAATATATGAACATTCATAGCTAATCGCTTTTGTTTTTCGTAATTTGTGTTACAAGTGATAATAATTGTAATTTAATTGCTGAAAACATGAAAAAACCATCGTCCGTTGCTCAAAACGGGCGAGGAGACCATCTCAAAGGATTGCCCGCGAACGACTGAGGCGCTGGGCGCTGGGCTGCTACCCAATACATATATACAGCTATGTATGTTTAGCTACTACGCGGTCGTAGGTATCGACGGTCGAAACACAACACGGCGGTCTCTGTTTCTCGTGTTCCCGTATAGCATAGTAGAGCGAGACGTCACATAGCGTGTCATCTCCCCCCGCACACTCTTCGCGTATCACGGTCCACACTGGCACACGGTTGATTCTATTTGTGGTTTATTCCCGATATTTAACAAAATATCTCTGATTTTGAATTAAATTTGCTAATTATTTAAAATATTATTTTTAATTCAGTGTGTAAATGTATAACGGAGGAATACCTAAAATCTGAACCCAGAATTCATTATATTTATAGAGATATAAAAGTTATTAGAAGCAATGTGTAGTATTTACGCATTACAGACCAGGAAAGGTTAACTCATTAAAAACCTTTAAAGTGTTCGCGGTCAGAATCGAATAAAAGCAACTGATCTTTTTTGATCAACTGAATTTTTCTGACTTTGGGGCACTGGTACTATCAACCTGTCCATTAATTAACCTAATTAAAAATACATTTGTCACACTGAATACCCCCATGAACTCAACGTTCAAGAATTCAATGACTTTTTTCCGTCTAGCTTGTATGGGACGGTACACAGTGCTCCGTCACTAGACAAATCATAAAATTTTCCGTCAGTCGATTATTTTTGTTCGAAATTCGAAACATGCGTGCATATTCAATAATATGGCTGATTATTACAAGATATAATTTCGGTTGTGATGTAAGCACGCAACGCACTAAATAAATTGATTATTTATGCGTTAAGCCGCTTGCTCGTTATTACGGAATATTTTTTATTCAAACAGTTAGATTTAGCTTTATTATTACGAAAAATGAGTATTTATGTCGGGGGAGACCAATAAACATGCAAAAAATATGCATTTAACATTTTAATTTTGTTAAAATTAATTCACACACCCAGTAACGCCATTGTTTATTCATCGTTTTTATTTTAACACTTCATAGACAATTAATCAATGCTGCCAATCATAGAAAAAATATTTTTGCGTAAAAAAAAGTGAATGCATTATTGACAAATTTGTACATGTATTTATAACAGTAGAACATGGAAAGAAATGTATTAGAATAACTACACATACCCGCTAGACAAACCCTGCTTTGCCAAACAAATCATTCAAAACCTGGGATGTTTTTTTTAAATAATTATGAAATGCGAGTTTATTTTAGAAAACTTATTTTATGAGAATGGTACTTCCGACAAATGTCATATTTGATTGTCTTTTAGTTAAAAAAAGGAACATTCCGTATTATTCGTGAGGTGGACTAACTGCATATTTACCATTAATTGTGACTTAGGTAGGTACATAAGTAGCGTTCATACACTTATATTTCATATATTGAAGCGTATTGATTATTCAGCTCCTTTCAAAAGATGTCGACAGCTTAATTTGTAATACGAAGTTCTGCTATATCCCATCAGTGACAGTTGAGTAGGATATCAAAAGAGTACCATGTATCACCGTTCGTGTCCTAGGTACGAATAGTTACGATTATGCCAGAATACATCAATGAGGTTGAGCGGGCTCCAACAGTCCACTTACCGGAGCAACATAACTACTTAAAGCCAAGCCTAGTAAGGATGTCTGTCCAGTTTAATATTCATTGTAAAAATATTTACGATAACTAAATAAACCAACTAGTCATCTCTCGAACCTATGATATTTGGAAGATACCCAATACATCTGTGGCGACGCATTATTTTTTGCCTTCACCGAGAATGCACGAAAAACATCTAAGCCGTTAAATACTATTATGTGAGAGGCGCCGCAGAGTACTTACCTATGTACCTACCTACCTACGTCGGTCATGATGCACTTTGACCGCCTGCCGCGCCGTCTCGATAAATAATAATATCGCCACCGCCTAGAAAGGTCTCGAGTCTAGCACCATACAATATCTGTACAGCGCCGAACCTTCTCGACAACTGCCTAGTGGCACGTATTACCTGCCATGAGGGTAATTACTCTACCGCTCGGGTTTGGCTATATAAGCAGCAGATTTGGTCGCCGGAACCAGTCAGTCTCAATCTAATAGTCGGTCAACAGCTCGTCATGTAACAGCACGCACACGAGAGCCCGGTGCATCTCCGCTCTCTCCGGGGCAGCTTCCTCGAGGTCCATCACCACGTCTCAGATCTAAGGCCCACCGTGTTTTCAGCTCACTCAGAACAGCTACATCCCACGACTTACAAGGTTTGACGCCACCTTCAGCCCAGGGATCAGCTCACCGTTCAATGGCACCCCGAAGAAACCCACCGTGTTTAAGTTGTCTTATTACTGAAAATTGAGAGACATTACATAGATTTGCTATCTGCAGTTTTTACTAGGTGGGACTGCGCTTCCGGGTGTCGTCGATATTGTTAACCAATTAACAAATAAACTAAATGAACGAATAATTAACGAATAGACCAAACGAATGTTAAGCAAAATGAACGAATTCTTTCCGTATTCAAACTATATTGTTAACCAATACTAAAGAACACCTTAAAAAAATCAACTCTTTTCGTATGCAAAGTACCCTGATTAGGTCGTGGTCCACCGACAGTTGCGCGGACATCATAGCATATCTCTTTTGTATTTGAATATCTTTGGACACAACAAATATTATAATGATTTTGTGCCACCGTTCTTACAGTTGATGGTGAAATGATTAGGACTTGATCAATTAGTCAATCGAGGTTCGATTCTCGGCCGTGGCATTTTTATTTTATATAATATTTTTATTTAATTTTTACGTTTATTTTTACAAGATGTTTTATTTTTATTTCATACCCCGTAATTTTTCTATTCTGCTAGTCCTAGATTGTGAACAGTCATTTGTTGTCTCTTACCTTAATTTCAATAAAAAATAAAATAATTGAATCAGATTTCTATATTATTATCTCTTTACTAGAAGTTCACACAATGCTAACATAATATTGTAAGAGCATAATATTTTATGAACAATCAAGTACATAAAATATTCCCATCAAAGCGAGCGTCGAGTTTTCCTATAGCTGAGTGTACTGTACCGGCATAGCCGGTAGATATTTTCGTAGTTATACATAGATACCAACCCTGTGCATAGTGCAATCGCAAGTAAGAACGTACGGTCTGTGTGTATTTTACCATAGTAGGGCTCTTCTGGTCACTTGGTCTTGTTGCCGAGTTGTGCCGAAGATGACCGAAGGTAGGTTTATCAAGTCATTAGATGTGAAGAGCTCTCCAGATCGGATCTAGCCTACCTATAGCCTGATTTAGGTTTATCCTCAGTAGTATTTTATTTATGTATTTATTTAGGAGAAAATACATATACAGATTTTTTTTTATTGAAATAATAGATAATACATAATATAATCAATAAACAAGTCCTGCTAAGCCAATTGAATCGGCTTGTCAACAGGTGCTTATATTTTAGTTACATATTTATACATTTTTAAATTTTAAAATTTACATCTTATATCTACAGATTCAACATTTTTTCATACATATCAAAATCAATGTATAAATAATAATATTTTAGAAATAATATTTTAGAAATAATTTTTAGAAATATAAGAAATAATATTTAAGAATTTTTAGAAATAATATTTTTTTCCGATAGCCAATTTTTCACCATATATTTAGACTTATTCATAGAATTACATTGCTTTATAGTGTCAGGTAATAAATTAAATATCTTCGGTATGATGTATTCAAACGTTCTCTGTCCGTACTTATTGTTAAATTTCGGAACTATTAACCCGTCGTTGCGCGTGAATCTAGTGCTGTATTTATGTTCTAATTTCTCTTTATGACGCGGGGTAAATATATGCTGAATTATAATTTTGTGCCAAAGAATTTTGGCACTCTGAAACAGCAACGGTTTATTTTGTCTCTGTTTGAAAATATTAGGGACGACCAATAATTTTACAATTGCGTTTTGTACAACTTGCACTTGTTTCAGATTGGTTATAGTAGTATTTCCCCATATTATTAATCCATATCTTATAATAGATTCTGCTAGTGACATATAAATTATTTTAAGTGTTTCAATTGATAGGAAAAATTTAATGTGTACATTCTGCCAGCAATCGATTTCAGGTTTTTTTTTATATGTTTGTCCCATTTAAAAAAACAATCTACTGTAACACCAAGATACACGTATTCCGAAACTAATTCTAAGCTTTCACATTTACAATTGAGTTCTCTATTTTGGCAAGAATATACAACAAAAATAGAGAACTCACCGGCATCCAAACTGTTTCTTACGAAATGACAAACAGCAGATAAATATTTTGTAAATGCAAATATTTTTACTTATAAGTAGGGAAAAAATATGTACAGAAGAATATTATTTTACAAACAGAGAGATTTTTTATCACATGAGCTCGACACAGGAGGTCCTGGGGGAAATAATTATCCCGCAGGGCCTATGTCATCTTTGGGGATGCTGTGTGGAAGTTTTTTTAAGGAAAAGAAGGAGAGGAGAGTTCTGGGAAGGAAAAGAGTTTAAGAGGTGGGTAGGAATCTGGGTTTAGTGTGTCTTGGTCATCCGCCTCCAAGACCTAGACAAACCTCACCCTATGAATCCGGACACCCCTGCTAAATCACCAAACGTAGCGAACCACTTGGGGTGACCTATGGAAGAGGTGTTGGTTATCCAATAAAGGTTCCCGGGGCGGCGGTACTCATTCCCGCCTCCCAATTGATGAGAGAAATGCGCCATATCCTTATAAAAGTTTACAAATTATTATTAGAAAAATTTAAAGGATAAGACAAAAAAGTATACCTATAGATAAAAAACAATTTTATACAGAAATTTAAAAAAAGTGAAGTACGTACAAGTATTTAGAATTATAAATTAAGTACCTTTGTCTAAGTTATTATACTAAACAGCCTTCAATTGTCAGGAAAGTCAATAACGTTGTTGCAGATTTTGTACAGAGTCATGAGGTCAAGGCTTGTTCGCCGGTTTGATATATATTTTTTTTACATTCACTCCACACAAGAGGCCCTGAGGAAAATAATTTCCCTCAGGGCCTATGTCATCTGGGATGCTGTGTGGAGGGTCTTTTTGAGGAGAGGAAGGAATGAACATTGGTCTTGAAGAGACCCATGTTGTAGGAAGAAGGAAACACAGAGGCCGGTAAATCATTCCACAGCCGAGCTGTTGAACACAAGAACGAGTCGAAGAAACGACCCGTTCTCATGTGACAAATGTCAACCGCGTACAAATGTTGGGCACGCGTTTGGCGTGTTTCCCGACTATGCGCCGGTTCCGAAGGGATCAATGATGCTAGTTCCTCGGAGCATCTTCCATTGTAATACCGGTAGAACAAGGATAGCATTCCCACCCGACGCCTGTGCTCGAAAGATTGCAATACATCTGTTAAGATGGGAGAATCTATCAAACGGACCGCCCGTTTCTGCACAGAGTCGGGGGTATTTTTCAGGTATTTTCAGCTCCAGACCAGAGATGGCTGCCAAATTCAACCGTGGGGCGTACTTGTGATTTGTACAAGGTTAGCAGTTGTGTACTATTAAAGTATCTGCGGGCCCTGTACAGTAGTGTACAGTACGCCCAGTTTTTGGGAGGCTAACTTTACTATGGCTTCGATGGAGTCCCCATACCTGAGCTGGTCACTTAGGGTTACACCAAGCATATCAATGGAGGGCCTGTTCGGAAGATTGCTTCCGTTGAAAGAGACTAGATTTTCATTTCGATCCTTTTTAGACGTAATCAGACGAGATTGGGTCTTTGAAACATTAAATTCAACGAGATTATTTTTACCCCACGAGAAAACACTCTCGAGGTAACCGTCCATTCTTTGCTTCTTTGCTTCAAAGCCCTACGAGCTGTTGGAGTTTGTGAGCCCTTTGGGGGCTTGTCAAACAAAAAGCTATCATGAACTATACTGTCATCCGCATAAAACAGTGAATTGGTGCACATGACAAAAGGTCGTTGATGTGCAACAAAAACAAAGTCGGAGACTGAACCGATCCAGGACGCCAGCATTTATCGAGTGTGAGGAAGAGGTGAAACCATCGACTACCGTCTAAATCGACCTCTCCCTCAAGAAGTCGGCAATCCACGTAGACAAGGATGCGGGAAGTCCGTAAGAATGCAGTTTGTTGACAAGTCTTTGGTGCCAAACCCGGTCAAAGGCCTTGAAGATGTCCAGTGCAACCGTTTGGGTCTCACCGAAACGTTCCAGGCATCGCCTCCAAACATGCGTCACATACGCCAGAAGATCACCGCACGAGCGGTTCCGCCGGAATCCGTATTGACGGTCGTTAATAATTTTGTTCTTCTCGAGGTATGTGAACAGTTTGTCGTTGATCACACGTTCCATCACCTTTACAGAACTGATGTGATCGCTATGGGGCGGTTGTTGGCCGGGTTGAAGCGATTACCCTTCTTTGGAATATGATTGATAAACGCTTTTTTCCAACCAGAGGGCACAGAGCCAGTCTTCAGGGATATTACCCCATTTAGATATTTATATACTCCAGTTTAGATGCGCTCATTCTGTAATTGAGGCATTGCAGGAATTTCTTTTGAATACTTTCATTATTCTAATTACAAAAGGTACGTTACAGTTACTGTGTTTATATAACCTAATTCTTTCAATACGCATTCTTATAAAAGTACTGTAGAATACAGGTCCCAGTACGTGCCACAGTACGATATTCTCTGGAGAGAATGTTAAAAGATATTACAAACTGGCACTGTTGAGATAAATTTCAAAAGTTTTGGTACACATTTTTAAAACTCTCCTCTGTTGAAAAGTTGTCAATCCCTCTGAGAATATCCGCTATCTTGACGGATGAATTTAAGAAACATTTAAGGCTCCGATATAAGCGTTCAAAAAGAAGAAGAAGATTAATGCAGAATATTAGAAAAGAAGATAATGTATGTAAATATGAATGAAAGAAGGAACGTGCTAATATTAAAAACTATTATAATTTAAGACGAGAAAAAACGCTTTGAATTTTTTCATACATGATACACGTGAACAGGACAAGATGTGTTTTATATTATTTTCGGAGCATACATTGCGATTGTTTTCTATCGAGGGAATTTCAAATAATTACTTTTCCAACTCGTCACCTCAGAAGAGCATGTATGATACAATATAGGAGTGTGTGCCAAGCTTCGACCAAGTATGATGGTGCCAAGACCGAGCTGCTTGGCGGTCCGCCCTCTCTGTCTACCCTTGCGGAGAAACGGCGTGATAGTTAGTTAGTTAAAAAAATAACATATCGTAAAGTCTCTTTATAGTTCTCTACATATATATTGTATTTTATAAGTACTGGCCGGTAACTCACTAATACGAGTATTTTGTATTAATTGAAAGACAATAATATAATTCGTCGAGATCAGTTACTTTTTATTAGGGTCCGACCGAAACAGGAATTTCTACCGAAACCGAAACCGAATCTTCGGTACCTGTCTCAGTTTCGGCCGAAACCGAAACCGAAACCGAAACTTTTTAGACATGTTAAAAATCTATTGTTTACTGATATTTGGCTTATTTTTTCTTCAGACGGTTAACACTTATTAAACGAAATAAAAAAATAAAAAAACAATAATTGATGAATGTGAAATTTTGTTATATTATCTACTGCTATAAAAATACAAAATTTAAAAAAATTAAAAAAACGTGTTCAACAAAACTACTTCTTGAAAGAAAAAATTGTAGATAATCAACACACCTTTACGTAGTGTAAAATGAAATCGCTCACGCTGTCTGTGCGCTTAGATCTATTAAACTACGCAACGGATTTTCATGCGGTTTTCACTAATAGGTAAAGTGATTCATGAAGAAGGTTCTTAGGTATATAATTTGTAAAGGTTTTATGTAAATTGGTTGAAATATATAATATATCTGGCGGTATGGATTTGATTTTAAAGATGGCGTTGGTTATAAAGGTTTCGTTAGCCACAACAACGTGTGGCCGGGTCTGCTAGTACATTATAAAGGAAGGACCTCATTAATTGAGAATTTTAATTTTAATTGCGTTTACAATCACAACAATCTTATTACACGTGGTAAATGATATAAAAAAACAATGATTGCAGTAGGTATGTGAGATAAAAGAATTTTTTTTTTTGATATTACTGCAAACAAAATTTTTTTAAATTAACAAACATGTTAACTATTTCTAAAATTTGTCAATACTCATTACATACGAGCCACGAACTCACCCGAAGTCAGCCGAACGACGCCCAATATTTTACGAACGCAGAGTTTCGGTGCGGCCGAAGGTTCGGCAGATTTTCTGCCGAAACCGAAACTGTTGCCGAAACTAGATTTTTTGCCGAAACTTGCCAAAACCGAAACCGAACCTTCGGTCGGTCACTACTTTTTATTGTTATTTCGTTCTTTAAAAATATTTTAGATTTTGTCTGGAGAGCTCGCAAACTAATGAATTGCCTTCCTAATGTTTGGCTATCTTCGACAAATGTCGAAACCGACACCATGTTATCCAAATATAGCAAGGTAAACGGGAAACAATCTTGGAACTGGTGTTATGACGACACATTACATATATTTTATTTACCTATTTCTACAACAGCTTAAGAATTTAAGTTTTCAATCTTTTGATACCCACATCTTATTTTATGGTTTTTCGGACTTGTTTCCGTTTAATACGGGGCCATCGATATAAAACAGAGTTTATAAACTAAGCCTTTCACCGATTGCGAAGAAACTTTAGGGATTTGATGTATGCATGCTCGCGATGGTTTTTGTATACAATAGTGAGCTCTGGCATCATGAAATTATGCATTGCTAAACCGTTCATCCGATTGCGATGAAACTTTGGGGATTTGATGTATGCATGCTCGCGAAGGTTTTTGTATACAATAGAGAGCTCTGGCATCATGAAATTATGCATTGCTAAACCGTTCATCCGATTGCGATGAAACTTTGGGGATTTGATGTATGCATGCTCGCGATGGTTTTTGTATACAATAGAGAGCTCTGGCATCATGAAATTATGCATTGCTAAGCCGTTCATCCAATTGCGATGAAACTTTGGGGATTTGATGTATGCATGCTCGCGATGGTTTTTGTATACAATAGTGAGCTCTGGCATCATGAAACTATGCATTGCTAAACCGTTCATCCGATTGCGATGAAACTTTGGGGATTTGATGTATGCATGCTCGCAATGGTTTTTGTATACAATAGTGAGCTCTGGCATCATGAAATTATGCATTGCTAAACCGTTCATCCGATTGCGATGAAACTTTGGGGATTTGATGTATTTGATGTATTTGATGCATGCTCGCGATGGTTTTTGTATACAATAGTGAGCTCTGGTATCATGAAATTATGCATTGCTAAATCATTCATCCGATTGCGATGAAACTTTTGGGATTTGATGTGCGCATCCAGTCGATTCTTTCTGTATAAAACTGTGAGCTCTGGCATCATGAAATTATGCATTGCTAAACCGTTCATCCGATTGCGATGAAACTTTGAGGGAGCGGTAGACTACCTGTTTTCTTTATAGGCGCTCACTTCTCGCTTCATCCGAATTCAGACATCGTTTTTTCTTCATGTATTTAATTTAACACGCACTCCTGCTCGCTTCATCCGCGTTCACACGTCAAATCGCATAGTTTTTTAAGACGTTAGTTATCTGCAACGAGCAAAACCTAGTGTATTTCTATTGTTTAGATTTCTTAGGGTTAACCTTGATAAGATTGATAACCTTGATAAGTCTGATTGTCTGTCTGGGTTAACCTTGATAAGTCTGATTTCAATGATTTTTTAAGTGTCTGTGCTTTTCCAATTTTAAGAAAGCGTTATTTACTAGGTAACTGATGTAACTAACTAGATTCATTAAACGTGGTCGATCGAAAGGTTAATTTTAATTTAAAGGTAAAAATATAATAATTGCTTTTGAAAGGCATGGATCCTCAGGCAAACCTTTTATAAACTCTTTCAGTTTCACAAATTCCACAATAATTTTAATACCCATTTTAAATCTAATTATATCGAGCGTATATTTATTAGTATAAGTATTCAATCTCGAATACCTTCTCTTTTGCGTATTGATTAGAATTGCATCCCACCGCTCAGCCATACAGAAAATCTGACCAATAAAACGTTAGGTGATACATTCCTCAAAAAAGTTTAGTTTGCCTTCCGGGTCTATCCGCGCAGCTTTAATGGAAAAAAAACTCTTTGTCAAGTCTGAAATATGTCAGCTAACCCAGAGAGAATAATACTGGTAATCCTTTGGTCAAAAGGTTTATCGAGCGGTTGAGAGAATGATTACTGTCATAATTTATTGTTAAAATACTCATAAAGTTATTGTCATAGTTTTGTACTGTTTTACTATTATTAAACTGTGTCATACTTGCAAACTGATTGTACCTACTCCAAATAAAGACTAATTGTGTTTACTGCAAAGTAATTTTGAATTTTATTTAATTAACCACTGCTACAATCCGGAGTTTTCACGGGTCCGGGCTATTTGAAAATAAAAAAAACATTAACCTAATCTAAAAACAAATCTAGCTTAGCAAACCGGTACAAGCTTTAACCTCGAACATTTATTGAAAGCATTATATTTAATTTGTATACATTATTGCTACTTTTGAACATACTTATGAATTACAATAAAACACCGTCTCATTATTTTTGGAACCTTGGCATATCAGAAATAGTAACGCCCTAATGATATGCCAATACGCCACATTTACCTACTTACCAACTTCCCTATGAAAAAACCTGTAATGATCATTTACCTGGTACGGATATAGCGTGTCACATAAGTTAATGTTAGAAAAGAACGTGGAGGTACCATAGAAAATTCGATGGAATGGTATTATTTTCTGTTAATTTTATAAATTGAATTCTCCGGTGTTGTCGGGGCTTTGCGCAGAGTTTTTAGTAGTGTTGCAACAGAACTCTGCTTTCGCTTCCGCGTATGCAGAAGTTCCGCAAATTTTTTCACTTCCGTTTCCGTTTTTGGTTCAAAACAGAACTCTAAACGAAGAATAATTTACGATTAAAGTTATCGAAGTGCAGCCTTCCACTTCAGAATCATCATCATCATTATAAATATTGGAATCGATGTTAAGTGTAAATGAAGACCAGGAGGAGAACTCCTATACAACTGACGATGGTGACAATTTATTTTTAGAGATACAGTCACACCTTCAAGAGTACAAGAAAGAGAAGAGACTACGTCTCCATGAGGATCGTGGTGGAAAGTAAATGCGCACAAATACCCCCCAACTGTTGCCAATAGTTCGCCAAAACTTATCAGCTACCCCCAACAGTGTAGCCAGTGAGCAATTATTTAGTGGAGCTGGTTTAATATATTAAGAACCGAAACAGACTGAAAGGCGTAAAAGCAGCCAAATTACTTTTTATTAAATATAATTTACCTCTGTTTAATTTCGAGGACTAAAAATACAAATTTAATTAAACAAAACTTTTTTTAAAAAAAGTGCTTTTTTGGTATACTATTACCACTTACGCTTCCGGTTCCGCTTCAGCTAAGATTTACTTTTGACATCTGTTTACGCTTCTGCTTCCGTTAAGAAACTTCCGTTGCATCACTAGTTTTAAGACTGTAATTTTCCTCTTATTTTGAACGTAAAGGATGTAAAATACATCAGGAAGTGCAAAATTCTGCTTCAATCTATCCGGTTCAATTTTTTTAAATGAAATACAGAAAAATTAAAATGTTCACGTGTATGAAACTAAAGTTTCCTACTACAATTTGAGAAAAATTGATGAAACTTTCAGAATTTTTTGATAATATTTTTTTTTTTAAACGACAAAAAAGCTAAGTTATAGAAACGTTTATGATGCATTTTTCTGAAACGAAAGGTGTGTGTTTATCATTTTTCCGTTATCAGTAATTTTAGTTAGAAAAACCGTAAAATGAGCCAATTTAAAATCTTTTTTAAGTTTAAATTAAAATGACAACTCAGAATTACGCAATTAAAAACCTACTTTGAAAAGTCAATAAAAGTAATGAAAAAAATATATTTTTGTATTCCAGTACTCACTAAGGAAGTTCTTTGGTAAATTTAATAAACGTCATCGACAAATTTACTAAATATATTTCTAACTATCATAAAAATGCATCTTAGTAATTAATGCATGAATCATAGTGATTTTATAAACCATCACAAACTGTAACATTATTTAATTATTTTAAAAACAAACTTTTTCTTTTTTTTGTCTTTTCAACATTGTAACCAACTTAAAAACAATGGTTACATCTTACAAAAGTGGGTATTCTCATTATGTTGTTCACAGATGTTCTCATTTGTATTGTTTTCATTAGAAATAAGGTTTGTTTCCTGTAGTATCTTCTCAACTTGAAATATATTTTACTACAGGGAGTCGATGTATGATAAGTGTTATAAAGTTATAAATAATGTAATGTAATTCAAAAATTTAAATTTTGTAGGCTATTATTATTATTATTATTATTCTTTACCTACCATTAAACAGTATAAACGTGCCTCTTTAAGTAAAGTTATTTGCATATAGTATAGGTATATAATTATATTTTTTCATTGCTACAATATTGTAATATTTGAATATCGCATTATTTATTTTTGATTTGTTATTTATTTATTTAGGTACTCCTATTTAAGCTTTTATATATATATATATATAATATATATAGTGTAAGTGTTGTTATATATATATATATACTCGTAAATAGTACAGGTAAAGACTGTTTAAAACACTTGCACAAAAATAAATATAAAGTAAAAATATTAATTTTACGAAGAAAACTTCTTTGGAAAGGTTTTCACTTTGTGATGGCATTATTTATTTTAAGGAATAGACAAATAACTTTAATTTAAAATAAAACAATAACTTTGTAAAGACCACTTTCATTTTTATACTTTATGCCGACCGGGTTTCGCTACAACCGTAGCTTCATCAGGGCAGTATAATACTGTACTAATATTAGACATACATTTGTGTTATAATATATAATTTACCAAAAATGGGCTGGACTCGTCAAGTGGAGGAGGAAGAAGGATGCATAGATGGAGAATTGGGAAGGGAACGGACGTGTTCTTTATCAACAGGGAACAATCTTAGTATGGGACTTTTATTTAAATTAAATTGGTTATTTACTACCTTACTATTAGTGTTTCAAGTGCCTCTAAATTTTCCAACCTTATACCGATGTTGTTTTTATGAATAAGTTTGGCGCCAGCATTTTTGTCAAATTTATGATCGTTTTCAATCAAGTGGTTTGAAAATTCTGAAAATCCAGAGCTGTGTAAACATCTAAGATGTTCTTTGACACGGGTGTTTATTGTTTATGTTGCGCGCTGTTTTACCAATATAAAAAAATGCGCAGTCGCTGCATTGAAGTGAGTAAATTCCCGAGTGAGATAGGCTGTCTTATTTATCTTTACCGTTCATTAAAAGTTTGCCTATATTATTATTAGTGTAAAATGCTGGTTTGATTTCTGATGGGAGATTTTTAACACTTTTTTGAGAGAAATTATTGATGTACAGGATTCTACGCCATTGATGAGGTTGATTATTATTACTTGGTATATTATTATTATGAGGTGGACTGTTGTATAAAAATTTACTAGTGGATAATTTTTTTATTTTTTTATTTAGAATGTTGTCGACTATATTTGGGTTGTAACCGTTATTTATTGCGATTTATTTGATCGTAGATAGTTCTATTGCAAAGTTATTATTTGATAAAGGGACCAAACCGTGGAATTGTATTCTGTATGACTCCTTACTAGTGACATACAAAATGTTTTTACAGTATTGACATTATTGAAATCACTAGATACCCTTAAAATAAATCCCAACATTTTCAAAGCTTTATTGGTTATTATTTCGATATGCTTGATAAAGTTGAGTTTCGTGTCAAACCAAATATGTCTTTTTTCACAACTTCACATGTCTTTCTCAAATATTTCTCACTGTTTTACAAGCTCAGTAGATCTGTATTTTTCATGTTGTTGCTATACCTGTACAAGCCGAAAGACGTTAGTATTATAAATAAATAAAGAGAGAAAATGCTTAATTATGTTAAGTTAGGTTAGGTTAAAGGCGTTTTTCATAACGTTTAATGACTTTGCACAAGGATGTTGAAATTGCTTGATTCTGAGTATTTGTAATAATTTTTTTTATTAAATAAAACATACAACGAAGTTGCACTCCCATGAGTTATCAAAACTCATTAAGGGATTGACAATTGGTACTTTTGAAAAGTTAAACCCAACCCAACATACAGACACAACAAATGAAGAATCACTTTACACATATTTCACAGAAACATGTTATAAGATTTTATGAATTATTATAACCACTTATTTGATTTATGTACTGTTGGAGTCAAAAAGTTGAAATAAACTATCCTACATGATGGACTATAGAAATAATAAAAAGACAAAATCATGAAAATACAATAAAAGGTACGGACTCAAAAATATACAGACCAAATACAAGATGTTTACATACAAAATACATGACAAGATTTAAAAAAGATATAAACTGCGCCCATCATATCTGGATGTACAAAGTTTGGTCGTTGGAGATAATCAGGACAGCTACAGAACAGATAATGAATAAATCGATTTGTAACCGAGAACATAACATTCATTGGAAGAGCCGAACACTTCACTGGATGTCTGAATGTGACTAAAGCAGACATCACACTAAATATGCCTAAAGCCATTTCAAGCAACAAAATTTTGATTCTGATTCGTGGTATTTCATTTGGACCATGATAAATAACGAAGTGTTTTTCAATGAGTCGTGTTCTTTTCAATTTATCAATGAAGGAAACTTGTCCCAGCGAGAGATCGTACGGACGTTATTGACGTTCTTCCTCTCCCTTCTCAAGCGTCTGGTTTAAAAATAAAAAAAGGCAGAAGTTACTAGGACGATGACGTCACGTACGATCTCTAGCTGAGACAAGTTAAAACGGTGAAAGCTGAGATTTACCGTTGTCCTCAATCTACTATTTTCAAACAATTACAGGAAAATATGGAATCTTCCCGGAAATCATACCAAAAATTTCCATATTACGATTTTAGTTACTTTTTTTTACAATTTGGGAGGCGGAAAAGGGTACTGCCGCCCCGGGAACCTTTATTGGATAACCAACACCTCTGCCATAGGTCACCCCAAGTGGTTCGCCACGTTTGGTGATTTAGCAGGGGTGCCCGGGTTCATGGGGTGAGATTTTCTAGGTCTAGGAGGCGGATGACCAGGACACACTGAATCCCAGATTCCTACCCACCCCTTAAACACTTTTCTTTCGGGTGGGTATGAATTTGGAAGTTAATATGTCCAGAAGTGACGGACGCATGAATACCTTCCTCCCACTGCGGTGCAAGGCGATGGGTCGAGAGAGACCGGTTGGATAAATCAAAAGGACTCCCTCAACCAATATCATCTGGTCCGGCCCGCCACGCGGTAGGTAGGCAAATGCATCCGCCACCAAGACCTAGACAAACCTCATCCCATGAACCTTACTAAGTCACCAAATGTAGCGAACTACCTGTGATTTCTGGAATTTACCGTCGTCCTCAATCTACCATTTTTAAATAATTACAAGAAAATATAGCATCTTCTGAGAAATCCAACAAAAATATAACCATCAATATTAATAAAACAGATAAGTGTAGGTTGGCATTTTAAAATTTAATTTACCAAGATTACCTAACAACTGCTCAGTTGTTTATCATTCACGCTTCTGGAAAACCTGTTCCGAAAAACAACTCCGATTCGTTAATTACTCTTTTATGTAACATTTTTTTCTGAAAAAATTTTAATGTTTATTTTCCAGAGTTCATTTACACTGAAACGTGCTAGTTTTTTTGCCTTTATGTACTGTAGGTTTTCCGTTTACGCGTACAAAGGCTTTGATAGTAACACATTATTTTTTCGCCTATTTTTTCTGATAGTTAATAGTAAAATGTAAAAAATTCAAAGTGGCTTTTCCGTAGTCAGCGTAAAATATTAAACTTTCTTCATGATAAACCATTATCTCTTGCTCGACGTAGATTTATTTATGAAAATATCTATTCACTAGAAAGCCATTTAAAGAAATCCAATATAATAAAAACTAACTAATTTCAGTTGTTGGTGCATGGGTAATTTGAAATATTCCTTTTTTAACAAGAATTAACTCTCTTTTTATAACTTTTGAAGGTTATTCCCATCAACGTAATATATCATTGAAGAAGAAGATAACAATAATAATATAAACGTAAATATGAAACAGAACAAGACACAGAAAACAGAAAAAAGACAATGGTTGCAACTGGGACTCGAACCCAGACCTCTCGTCTAATCGGGACATGCGCGTTAACCAATTTCGCTAGTGCTCCCTTCTGTCAAGCCGTCATAATAGTCAATTTCATATTTAAATTTTAGTAATACTATCTTCAACTAACTACCCTTTTTATTGGAAACAATCATTCTAAGAATTGGTTTGTATCCTGGATATTGATTTGGATGGATTTGATTTCTTCAATGATATATTACGTTGATGGGAATAACCTGCAAAAGTTATAAACAGAGAGTTTTCTTATTAAAAAAATTAATATTCATTTAGACTTTTATAAAAAGTCAATAGTTCCATATGAATAAATCCGGATACTTTTATCCGAGACGCTATCCAGGAAACAAACCAATTCTTAGCATGATTGTTTCCAATAAAAAGGGTAGTTGCCCGTAGTATGGAAAAATAATTAGTTGAAGATTTTTTATTTATTTTATTTATTATTATTTTTTTATTGAAAGAATAGATAATAGATAACATACTCAACAAACAAGTCCTGCTAAGCCAATTGAATTGGCTTGTCAAATTTGTAAATTTACATCAGATAATATTATTAATTCTAAAAAATTGAAATATGAGATTGACTATTATGACGGCTTGAGAGAAGGGAGCAATAGTGAAATTGGTTAACGCGCACGTCCCGGTTAGACGACAGGTCTGGGTTCGAGTCCCAGTTGCGACCATTGTCTTTTTTCTGTTTTTTGTGCCTTGTTCTCTTTAATATTTTAGTTTAGATCATTATTGTTACCTTCTTCTTCAATGAAATACTCCTGCCTAATGTGTACCATTATTCAAGTAGAATGAAGTTTTAATTTCCTTAATTGAGCGCTTTCATTATTACCGTGAAGCTTTGATTATATAAATGTCTAGATAGAGTGTTGCGCTATAACTCTGAAAAAAAGAACAGGCCAGATTTGAAACGCTTGTGTGCGTCACACGCACACAAGTATAGGTAACTTATATTGTTAACGTTAAGCGCTCAACGTCACTGTAGGCGTGATGAGTGATACCAGCTCCCGAGTATTTCCCATAAAAGTGGGTAAAAAATATGTTTCGGTTTAGCGGGACCTATAATTCGTTTAATTTTGAATTCATTTAAGTAAGATAGTTTTCTACATATAATGATATAAATGAAAATAAAATCATTGTTAAAAGAGATTTATTTTTGTTGGATTATTTTTAAAAAATAAATAAGAAATACAGAAAATAAGAAAGATACAGTTTGTCAAATAAGAGTATAAAATATATGAGGGCACCACTGTTGATTAAATGGCAATACTAAACACATGACTCATGGTGTTAAAGTAAAGCTGTGTAACCTACATTTTTATAAAAAATTAAAAAGGCATAATAGTGGAAAAAATATTTTTTCATTGCAGTATAGATACTCACCGATCTCAAAATAAGAATTGCATATAGGTATATTATTATTATACCTTTGAAATTTTGTGTTAACATAATGAAGAATAACTATAATGTATTAAAATATAAAGCACAGTTTAGAAATTGCTCATATTTATTTAATACTAGATAAAGTACCTAGCGTTGCCTGGGCTTTAGATCATGTCTCTAATTTTAGATCTGAATATATTTAACTCATTTAGATCTAAAAGTAGTATAACTAAACTCACCATTAGTGATTCTTCCTTTCTATCTATTGTTAAATTCAAATTTATGTTAAATTAAATTAAAGCAAATCGCTTTATAAATCACCTTTTAATCAAATCTATGTCATGAAGAAAAAATGTTTTTTGTAAATGTGGTTTACTGTGTTCTATACATTCAGTGTCATTGCACTTCAAAAAAATATTTGACAGTTAAATTGGTGTTGCCAGTCTACAAATTTAGTAGTTCCAGTTTTTATATTTTCTACTCTTTTTTGACAGACTATACATTCATAGACGCTGCCAACTGGCCGGCAGGTATCGCTGTGTCTAAATTTAAATTTTTATCATCATCAAATAAAGAAGGTGGCCCACATCCAGGTAAATCCCTAAAAATGGTAAAACTATCTTGTCACACTAAAAAAGACAATGCAACTTTTAAAAACTAAAGCTATCGATACTTATTATTTATTCTTAATGACCTTCCCTCTTAATTGGTTTTTTAAACAGTTTTCGTGTAGATTTTACATCCCGGTTAATTTTATCCAATTTTGTCTTATAGTGATATCTTAAGGCCAAATATTTTTCCACGGCCAAACTTATCAAATTAACTTGATGCAGAAGACCGTAAATCTGATCGGTTTTTACTTCGAAATAATTATCGGGAAAATTTAATTTGAAAAACAGGCAACCCTGTAAACATGGCGTCAAAATATGGGTCAAACGGCGTTATCCTAAGACCAAATTACACTATTAAAACTGAATAGTTTCTTTAACTGAATGGTTATTTAAAGGTTATTAACCGATGATATGTAACATTTTTAGTTTTTTTCAATCGTCCTATGTAATTCCTGCAGACTGATATAGCGCAAATCGTTATTTTCAAATGTCACACAACACGTGTTTACCGTACAACGATAGTGTCGCCACTGAGCGGACAGGCCGAGCTTATCGGCCAACATTTGGCAGATATTTTTTTTGGCGCTTCGTCACTCGAGCGCTATATCTAGACATTTATGTAATCAAAGCCGTGAAGATTCACGATTACAGTACGTGTTGGCATAAACATACGTTCCTCATCAAAATAATGCTGCAACACTTTCAAAAGATGAGATACACTGTTTCCTCCAAAGGAAAAAAGTAATCATTTTCTTGGACGTCTCCGTAGACCTCTACAATATTACTAGCCATGACGATAATATTGATTTTGAAGAGTGCGTGAATTCCACAAATTCAAAAACTTCAAACGCTCATGGTTTTGCTTTTGTTAAAAATATGCTGAAGCTCTTCTTACATACTAAATAACAACAGTCTAAAATGAGACAAACGATGGACGTGTGACTGCACCCCCTAAAGGAAATATACAATCATTATCATACATCTCCTTCACACCATAAACAAATCTCAATGCCGTAGCTGAGACGTAACAATAATCGTATATCTTTATATGCTCACAATTGTAGGTTACAATTTGGGAGGCTGGAACGGGTACCGCCGCCCCGGGAACATTTATTGGATAACCAACACCTCTGCCATAGGTCACCCCAAGTGGTTCGCTACGTTTGGCGATTTAGCAGGGGTGCCCGGGTTCATGGGGAGAGGTTTGTCTAGATCTTGGAGGCGGATGACCAGCACACACTGAACCCCAGATTCCTACCCACCCCTTATACCCTTTTCCGTCCCAGAACTCTCCTCTCTTTCCTTTCCTTAATAAACCCTCTACACAGCATCCCGAAAAAAGACATAGGCCCTGAGAGTAACTATTTTCGTCAGGGCCTCCTGTGTTGAGCTCATGTAAAAAAAATAAAAATATCTTTGTTTCCTCCATAGGAAAAAAAGTAGTACTTTGGAGGAAACAGACACACGTACATATTGTGTGTCATCTTTTGTCTCACCATTATTTAATGTGTAAAAAAGAGCTGCACCAATATTAGGATAAATATTGTACGTTTTATGCTTTTTTTATGCCGTCGCGGTACCGTAATCGTCGATCATAATGGTAATAAAATAAAAGCGCTCATTGGAATTTCTTATCATATCAGAAAAGTGATAAAGCCGACATAAAAATATTGTTATTAATTAATAAATAATAGGCCACTTGCATGGATTTCATAACGACTTGGAAAAAATCGTGTCGATAGATTTTTTAACTAAGATTACGAAAATGTTAGTAAAATTTTTAAGAAATGTACAGTTTTTTTTTTTTTTTAATAAATAAATCCGTTGTTTGGGCTCGTGATGTCACTACATGAAAATGTGCCAGTCTCCGAAAATGTTCCAATTAATTTTGTAAAATTCCACACTGATTTTTTTTTTTTACATGGCAACATTTTAATTTCAGGCGAATTTTTGAATTTGACATTTAACGTTCACTATATTTACTGGTTGTTCTCTGCGAACTTATCATTTGGTTTGACTTTTTGACAGATGTTAAGATGAGAACCCCTTACATTTTTGCTGTCTGTACATGTTTTAGAGGTATAGTGGTTATAGTGCTGATTCTTATTATTATTATAATTTACAAGTACAAGTATATTACATTGGATTTAGTAATACAGACGTTGAACATTATAATGATTTATAATCAATAAGATGGATCAATAAAAAAATATTTACGAGATGTAATATTTTTGGTATGCCTCGTTATTCTCCTGTGCCATTCGTGTGGAAAACGTTTTTTTTAATGATTTTCGGCTATTAATTATCGTTTTTCGCAACCATAAAATTATGTCCCGTCTTTCCGGTTTATAAAAAATGGTCTGATTTTTCGGAATGAAATTTTCAAAAAATCGCCAGGGTTTCAAAAATACGATAAAAAAATGCAAAGTGTCTTAGAATATGAAACAAAACGTGCATTTGTTTTCTGTAAATGTTTGATATATGATTATAATTTTAATTAATAGAGTGATATAACTAGTGGTTTCACTGACGTAGGCCCAGTGGAATTAGTTTAACGGTACGTTTATATAAATATTCTTTCTTTAAACGGCTATCCTTTTCATAAGCCGTCTTTCCATTTTTTGTTCGATTTGTATGAATATAACGTGTATTGTATTTTTTTATTATCGAACGGTTTTAATACGGTAACGTCTGCATGGTTGAATTTTAGAACCCATCTTCGAATGCATGTTTGACGCCACGCCATACGCGCCGCGCCACAAATAACATCTGTGTACGTGGAATTTCACACAAAGCTACTGTGATATTTCGGATTCGAATTTAAGAATTCGTCACAAGATGTCGCTACTTCCGCCAGCAGGTCGGATGGGGACGTCTCCTCCCTATGTATAACTGCTATTAATTTGTGAATATATAGTATCTCTCCAGATATGGAAAGGTAATACATGTTGAATCAAGCGGCTATATATTACGTCAGTGCTCCGTCTCGGTTACTTTGTCCCGGTGACTAGCTACACTGGATAACAGTGGATCCGAGGAACAAGCTATTTTTGGAATCAGTTCCTATTGGATTTATAAAATGGTCATTACCACTAACTGGGCGAAGCCGAACCAAAATCCGCCCGCAGGGCTCAGCAGTAAAAACCTGCGGAGCAGGTTTTTAACGGCTAGTTATAGATTAACGGGCCACCAAACTATGTCCACTGTCCAATGGACATAGTTCAGCGAAACCAGGCTAAATTGTTCGCTTTTTAGCCCAGTCAGTGGGGAGTTTTACCTTGCAAAAGGTCGTGTAGTAGCGATTTTGATATATGTTGTTAAGATTAAGACTAAAGAAAAAAAAAGTTTTGACCTTGGGGGGGGGGGGGGTCGAACTCGAGCCGCCATCTTGGATTGAAGGTGCCAAAATTTAGTTTTTTCAAAATAATGTGCAATGGTTGATCTTACGACCAAATTGCGAAAGACAAACTTAAAGATGATAAAATTTCAAATATTTTTTGTTTCAAAAATTTTTTTGTAAGTCTAATAGGTAACGAGTTACAGTGGCGGAAATGTGAATATTTTTCTAAAATTCCCAATTTTTGTTTTCTTTTCGGGCTATTCATTACATAATTATTATTTTGTAAACTCATTTCCACACCACCATGAGGTAGAGAAAATGGCGCATTTTTTATTGTGTTATCCCCAGTAGATCTTCTTCCTCTTCAATGGCATTACAACCCATTTCGAGCCTTGGCCCCCTTCAACAGAAGCCTCTACCGCCCTCCGTCCTCGGCCGTCGTCTTCCTAACTGCGACATGGAGTATTCCTCTTGCATCCTTCCGGACATCATCATCCCGTCTCAGCCTAGGTCTGCCCGCCTTTCGTTTACCTCCTGGGTGTTCTGTTAGAACCTTGTTCCTTCTTAGGAGCCTTAGATGGATAGAGAGTCTGGGAGCTTGGTAAATAACATATTGTGGCGGATTCTTCATGCCTCTCCCTCATGTTAATGTAAGTACTTGCATACTGTTTTCTCACCCTGTATGCATGGACATTGGAGGGTCTAGAGTCGTTCAAATAAAATGTAGCTTCGTTCAATAAAATAGATTCTTGATGTATGCGGTGAAGGAGGAAACCATATACCACGTACGAACAACAACAGCACAGAATCACTACGTATATAAAGGAATAAAATTATTTAATCAATTACCCGCTAATATGCGAACAGAAAAAAATTACAACAAATTTAACAAAATAAATAAATCTTATTTTGGTAGTTCCACCATATAATTTTAACTTTCTCCTAGATATATTTTTGACTGTCTTTTATTCCTAGTGTTTTATGTACATCCTATGTACATTTCTTGTTTTATTACCCTTATAAACTTTAAAAATATGTTAAGTCTAAATCTCTTCATAAGTTAAATTCTTAAGTTTGTGAAAAGGGTTTTTTGAAATAAGTTATTAACAAGTTGTCCTCTCCTAAACACAAGCATTTGCTTTATTAGGAGAGTGTATAAATATGTAAGCTATATTATGTTATATTATCTAAATGTAAAAAAAATAAATATTAATAATTAATTTTTTTTAAATGTTTCCTTATAACGCCGTTGGGAAAGTGGTGGGGTCCCTCCAATGCCTCTCCCTCTCGCACCGCTCCTAAGATTCTTCGAAGTACCTTTATTTCGAAGGTGTCCAGCTGTTCCCGCCACACATTCATGGGCCAAGACCGTTCTAATAATTGTTTTATATAGGGTTTTCCTATGGACGTTTCGGGATTTGAAACTGGCAACAACGCGAAATAAGTGTTGTTAGCGCCTGTGATGCGCTTTCTTACTTCTACTGGGTTTTCTTTGTCATTCGTTATGATAGAGCCCAGGTATGTAAACTCTTCGATCACTTCGAAATTATAAGTGTCTTTAAATTTCAATTTATCTTTTTTTCTATGGTGCGGGGTTCTGGTTTGCATCATGATTTTAGTTTTATTCTCATTGATTTGCAAACCCACCTCTCTTGCCGAGTCTCCAAAAACCTCTCTTACAGCCTGTAGGGATCTTTCGATAATGTTAAGGTCAGTATGTCTATTCCACAGATATTACAGCGATGGTATGGCGAGCCGTACAGAGTTCGAGTAGTATTCGTAATTATGTTACATATTCGCTATTGCGTAATAATATTTTTTGTTGATCCCGGTTGGTTGATATTGACATATTAATAATAGTCTTTGTTATCAATGTCATGATCTAACACATTGCCTGTGGTACTGAGATGCTGGGCTTCCATTGACAAAATCTTTTCATATTCAATTGCAAGAAATAAATTTTAATAAAGTCTCGGGTGCTTTCTTACTGGAACAAGCCCATTGGTGCCACGTTTCCAGCCCCACTTTTCTGTTTTTTTTTTTTGGATTCCATACCATTTTTCAACTTGATGGTATGTCCTAAATGCATGCAGCGCCATTCCTTGGTGGCAAAGGGGCAAGATTGAATTTGCTTTTTGTTTTAGACTTTGCGAAACGTTGGTAGCGAACTTCTTCCAAAGTTTCCTCATCCATGTCACTCCCGTACAAAGCAACAAGGAAGCTTTTCCTTCATCTGCTATGTCTTCTGGCTTTGCATCATGTTGTTTTCATCAATGAAGAGGCACTGACAGACCAGCTTTTTTAAGGCTTAATAAACGTTCATTATCACTACAAAGTAGTTTCATCCATCAATGACGTCGGGTTTGTCATAGTGTGATGCTAGCCTGTAGCAATATAGGCGCTGAGGTGGCAACGCTGCAGTCAGGACTGCAGGCACTCAGTATGTTGCCGTCTCTTTCTCTCCTCTATGTAACACGAAAAATTACTGTAATTTAAAATAGATTTTGCTATATGTGTTGTGAAATACGTTAAAATGATATTGTATAATATGTTCTTACAAAATTTATCATGAAAACATGAGTTTATGATTTTTTTGTCAAAATTTTCTTCTTTCTACCGCTGTAAGTCATTATATATTAGATTTATTAAAAAAAATCAAACAATAGTGTAATTTAGTCTTCTTCAAATTTGCCATGGACATTTTTGTTGTAAAATCAACCGTTGAGGAATTATTTTGAAAAAAATAAATTTTGGCACCTTCAATCCAAGATGGCGGTTCGAGCTCGACCCCCCCAAGGTCGAAAACATTTTTTTTTTAGAGTCCCAATCTTAACAACATATATCAAAATCGCTACTACACGACCTTTTGCAAGCTAAAGGCCTTTTTTATCCCCCACTGACTGGACTATTTGGCGAAGCTCACATAATATGTTTCATTCAAATTATGTTGTATGCCAAATTCTGCCTTTATTATTATGTAAAAGCCCTCTGTCCGTAAAACAAAATATATAAATACATCACCATCATCACTATTGGCTCTACAACCCCTGGTGGGTCTTGGCCTCCTCAAGAGTCTTCCTCCACTCATCTCGGTTTTGTGCCAACTCTCTCCAGTTTAGAAGCTCCAAGATAGATATGTCTTTGAGGACGTTGTCGCTCCTTCTTAGTCTTGGTCTTCCCAGGCTCCTTCGCCCTGTTGGTCTTGAGTTCAGCAGGGACTTTGGTGCTTGATGCTCGGTCATTCTCTAGAGATGACCCAGCCACCGAAGTCTTTCCAGTTTTATAAATTTTGCGACGTTTAGTTCCTTACAAAGTATAGAGCTCATTGTTATAACGTCTGCGCCAAAATCCATTTTCTAGAACCGGTCCGAAGATGCGCCTCAAATTTTTTCTTTCAAAAACGTCCAGTGCTCGCTCATTCCTCTTGGTTAGTACTCAAGTCTCAGCTGCGTACGTAAGTACTGGTCTGATAAGTGTTTTGTACACTAATATCTTGGTGTTTCTGGACAGCAGTCTGGACTTTAATTGGTTTAAATAAATACACAACTAAATAAATTAATGTTCTCCAAAAAGAGCTTGAAAAAATTCATTTGTCATATATTTGGTTTATAATTGTATTATTTTTACTACTTAAGAAATTCTAAAAATTATAGTACTTTATTAAAATTAAATAGTCATAAATACATGGGGAATTCATTTGTCATAATATATTGGTTTATAAATGTGTAAATTCTAATTATACAATTGTAAATGTTCTCTAAAATGGCCTGGAAAGAATCTCCTACTTGTGATCTCACTAAAGAAACCACTCACTCACTCTGAATGCAATTTTATTATTAATGTTCTCCGAAATGACCTTGAAAAAAAATCACATCTTTGCGTTACTTTCAAAGACATACCATAAAGAAACCATCCCTTCGTTCAGAAAACAATTTTTAATTTTAAATAATAAAACAAAGACTTTGTATTTAACCACGAATTTATTATATAATATTTTTTTTATTTTATTTTATTTTTTATTTTTTTTATTTTATTTTATTTGGAAAACCAACAGTTACATTATTTACTTAGGTGTATTTACATATGTATATGTTATTGAACCAATAATAGGTTTTCACTGGTGTGTATTAATTAGAGAGATTAAAAAGTTATAAAAGTTATAATAGTTATAATATTTAAATAATAATAATAATAATCATAAAGTTATTTAATTAATTACCAAACTTGATGATAAACAAAATATTATTTCGAATAATAATATTCCGTTGCCATCTGAATCAGATATGCGCGATTTTTGGACAAACATTTGGAGTAAAGATATAAAACATAATGAGGCAGGTTCATGGATAGAAAATGAAGAACTCAATTGTTCAGACATTGAACAAATGAGTTTTTCTGATATATCGGTTGAATTGTTAGCCAAAATTATAAAAAATACTCATAATTGGAAAGCCACGGGTTGCGATTGGATACATAACTTTTGGTACAAACGTCTAAATACTTTACATCCTCTTTTTGCAAAAAATCTTTCAAAACTTGTCAAACAACCTCAAAATTTTCCTAATTTTCTAACTAAGGGCATTACTTATATGTTACCTAAAAGCGAAAATATTAATAATCCCTCTCAATATAGACCCATTACATGTCTACCGACAATATACAAAATTTTAACCTCTTGCTTGACAGATTTAATATATACTCATTTGGATGAAAAAAATATTTTATCTGAACAACAAAAAGGTTGTCGCAGAAAACATATGGGATGTAAAGAACAATTAGTTATTGATTCTGTAATTTTAAAACAAATTCAAAATCAAAGGCGTAATTTACATACTTGTTATATAGATTATCAAAAAGCTTTTGATAGTGTCCCGCACTCGTGGCTAATAAAAATATTAAAAATATATAAAGTTAACCCAATTATAATTAGCTTTTTGAAAAATATTATGTCCTTTTGGAATACAGATTAACTAGTAAATTTAAAAGGTAAGAAAATAGTAGTACCGGGCATTTCAATAAAAAGAGGGATTTTTCAAGGAGACTCATTGAGTCCTCTTTGGTTTTGCTTAGCATTGAATCCTATGTCTAAAATGTTAATTAAAAGCAAGTTTGGAATAAAAATTAAGGGTAATACAAGAGAGAGTAGTATAGTTTCACATCTATTATATATGGATGATATAAAATTATTTTCAAATTCTGAATCAAATTTAGAAAAAATGATTAAGGTAGTTAAAATTTTTTCAGATGATATTAAAATGACTTTTGGTTTAGATAAATGTAAAACGATCCATATAGAGAAAGGCAAAATTGTAGATGGAGACGAGGGTATATTTAGAAATTTCAAAATTAAAAGAATGAAAGGGGATGAGGTTTATAAATATTTAGGATACCCGCAATCGAATAGATTAGATCACACTGGTATTAAAAATGATATTAGGATTAAATTTCAAACTAGGATCAGAAAAATTTTAAAATGCAATCTATCTGCTAAAAATTTAGTAAAAGCAATAAATACTTGGGCAATACCTTTATTAACGTACTCATTTGGCATAATTAAATGGTCCAATACAGATTTAGATAAATTAGAACGATTAATTAGAACTACGTTAACAAAGTTTAATTGCCATCATCCAAATTCAGCTATAGAACGAATTAATTTACCTAGAAATTTAGGAGGTAGAGGTGTAGTCAAAATAACATCTTTGAAACACAATCAGTTAGAAATGCTTAGAAATTTTTTCCATAGGAAAGCTAATAGCTCAGAAATGCACAAAATAATTTGTAAAGCAGATAAAAACATTACACCTTTAAATTTATATGACGAGAATGCCAACATTCTTATAAATACTAACCAGGAATTATTAGATTCCTGGTCAAATAAAATTATTCATGCAAACACTTCAATTATCTCAACCAAACGTATGTTGACAAACTTTCGTCAAACAAATGGTTGAGTATTGGAGAGTTGAGCGCAGAAATAGAAGGATTTATGCTTGCCATTCAAGATAGAGTCATTAATACTAAAAAATATAGGAAGCATATAATCAAAGATATAAATCAAATTGATGATTTATGTAGAAAATGTTTGGCTTTTCCGGAAACTATAGAACATATTATATCGGGATGTTCTATATTAGCGCCGTCCGAGTATACATTTAGGCACAATCAGGTTTTTAAAATAATCCACCAAAGTTTGGTAATTAAACATAACTTGATTGACTGCCGTAATATAGTACCATATTATGAATATGAACCAAATTCATTTTTAGAAAATGAATTGTATAAAATAAATTATGATAAAACTATACTAACAAACAGAACAATTAGTCATAATAGACCTGATATAGTTTTACATGACAAAATTAAAAAAATAACTTATATCATTGATGTAGCTATTCCAAATTCCTGTTATATTCAAAAAACTGTTTCTGAAAAAATTAGAAAATACACAGATTTAGGAAATGAGATTAAAAGAATTTGGCATTCTCGGAATATAAAAATATTACCATTTGTTATTTCGGCTACTGGCATTATACCTAGGTCTCTGATTCAAAATTTAGGCGTATTAGATTTGTCAAAGAATTTATACATAAAAATGCAAAAATCGGTAATTTTAAATACATGTAGGATTACAAAAGATTTTTTAAATATTTATATTGAGGGATCAGTAGGATTTAAAGGTTCAATTAGGAATTCCACAGAGCCGAACCCTCTGATATGAAAATATCTGGAGTCGGTGAATTATTTTCCCATCTGGTCTCTGGTAGGTTGACATGTTGTTCTTGTATTGTTTTGTAATTATAATACATATAGTGCAATTGCATAACGTAGATTGACCAGATGATCATTTGCGAAGTGTGTGAAAGGGTTTAGTTTTTCCTGTGGGGAAAATTAAACCCGGACATTTAAATCTGGTGCGTAAATATAAATTTTATAACATCTATTATATATGGATGATATAAAATTATTTTCAAATTCTGAATCAAATTTAGAAAAAATGATTAAGGTAGTTAAAATTTTTTCAGATGATATTAAAATGACTTTTGGTTTAGATAAATGTAAAACGATCCATATAGAGAAAGGCAAAATTGTAGATGGAGACGAGGGTATATTTAGAAATTTCAAAATTAAAAGTATGAAAGGGGATGAGGTTTATAAATATTTAGGATACCCGCAATCGAATAGATTAGATCACACTAGTATTAAAAATGATATTAGGATTAAATTTCAAACTAGGATCAGAAAAATTTTAAAATGCAATCTATCTGCTAAAAATTTAGTAAAAGCAATAAATACTTGGGCAATACCTTTATTAACGTACTCATTTGGCATAATTAAATGGTCCAATACAGATTTAGATAGTTTAGAACGATTAATTAGAACTACGTTAACAAAGTATAATTGCCATCATCCAAATTCAGCTATA
The DNA here is from genome assembly GCA_929108145.2 of Limnephilus rhombicus. NCBI lineage: Eukaryota > Metazoa > Arthropoda > Insecta > Trichoptera > Limnephilidae > Limnephilus > Limnephilus rhombicus. The sequence goes on from OV815293.1 coordinate 8,622,352, forward strand.
GAACGAATTAATTTACCTAGAAATTTAGGAGGTAGAGGTATAGTCAAAATAACATCTTTGAAACACAATCAGGTAGAAATGCTTAGAAATTTTTTCCATAGGAAAGCTAATAGCTCAGAAATGCACAAAATAATTTGTAAGGCAGATAAAAACATTACACCTTTAAATTTATATGACGAGAATGCCAACATTCTTATAAATACTAACCAGGAATTATTAGATTCCTGGTCAAATAAAATTATTCATGCAAAACACTTCAATTATCTCAACCAAACGTATGTTGACAAACTTTCGTCAAACAAATGGTTGAGTATTGGAGAGTTGAGCGCAGAAATAGAAGGATTTATGCTTGCCATTCAAGATAGAGTCATTAATACTAAAAATTATAGGAAGCATATAATCAAAGATATAAATCAAATTGATGATTTATGTAGAAAATGTTTGGCTTTTCCGGAAACTATAGAATATATTATATCGGGATGTTCTATATTAGCGCCGTCCGAGTATACATTTAGGCACAATCAGGTTTTAAAAATAATCCACCAAAGTTTGGTAATTAAACATAACTTGATTGACTGCCGTAATATAGTACCATATTATGAATATGAACCAAATTCATTTTTAGAAAATGAATTTTATAAAATATATTATGATAAAACTATACTAACAGACAGAACAATTAGTCATAATAGACCTGATATAGTTTTACATGACAAAATTAAAAAAATAACTTATATCATTGATGTAGCTATTCCAAATTCCTGTAATATTCAAAAAACTGTTTCTGAAAAAATTAGAAAATACACAGATTTAGGAAATGAGATTAAAAGAATTTGGCATTCTCGGAATATAAAAATATTACCATTTGTTATTTCGGCTACTGGCATTATACCTAGGTCTCTGATTCAAAATTTAGGCGTATTAGATTTGTCAAAGAATTTATATATAAAAATGCAAAAATTGGTAATTTTAAATACATGTAGGATTACAAAAGATTTTTTAAATATTTATATTGAGGGATCAGTAGGATTTAAAGGTTCAATTAGGAATTCCACAGAGCCGAACCCTCTGATATGAAAATATCTGGAGTCGGTGAATTATTTTCCCATCTGGTCTCTGGTAGTTGACATGTTGTTCTTGTATTGTTTTGTAATTATAATACATATAGTGCAATTGCATAACGTGGATTGACCAGATGATCATTTGGGAAGTGTGTGAAAGGGTTTAGTTTTTCCTGTGGGGAAAATTAAACCCGGACATTTAAATCTGGTGCGTAATAAAAAATAAAAAAAAATAGTTATAATAGCTTATTGGGATGGGATGGTGGGCGGGAGGGGAAGGGGACGGATCTAATCTGGGAGTGAATAAGTTATTTGTATAGGAGTATAATAGTTTGTATATGTTTAGAAGTTATTTATTGTTTATTTTTTTTTAGAATATGGGGTGCTGTGTTGAATAAGTCGAATTCATTGTATGAATTGTTAAAAAAGTATGAAACGCGGTTAATGAATGTGTTTTGTTTAGAGTTAGTGTTGCATCGAGGTGTGTTAAGTGTGTGATTTAGTCTAGTTTGTCTGGTGGGCACTCTTAATTGAATTCTTTCAAGTAATTCCGGCCAATCTATCGCAGAGGTGGCTATCTTTTGCGAGAATTTCTACGATTTTCTAGTGACGAGATTTTGAAAAACATGGCTGACTCCACATAACTTAGATGAGGACGATATCCCCGAAAATCAAGGTATCGTAGAAAACGATTTTGTATTTTCTCAATCCTTTCTATGTATGTTGTGTACCTGGGATTCCAGACTTGGGATGCGTACTCCAGAGAACTGCGTACATACGCAAAGTACAGCATTTTCATAGTGATTACCTTTTTAAAGTGTTTGCCGACTCTGGGTATGAAGCCAAGTACCTTGAAAGCTTTTGCAACTATGGATTCGATATGTCGGTCAAAAAGTAATTTTGGGTCTAGCACTACTCCCAGATCTTTGGCCTCCATCATTTTTTTAAGTATTGTGCCGTTAAGGGAATAATCAAAAGAAATGGGATTTTTGTTTCGGGTAAAGCTGATGACGCCGCATTTTTTAACATTTATTTGAAGGTTGTGTTGTGTGCAGTAGCTCTTTAGGTGATTTAAATCTTCTTGTACGCGAGTACAGTCATTGATACTTGTAACAGGAGAGAATATATAATAAAACGAATATAAAACTTTATTCCACTTAATTTTATTGGACCGTAACCGGTTTCAGCTCGTCAAAGCCATCTTCAGACTGGTACAAATATTCGTTTTATTATATTATATTGTAATGGAATTCCACCATGAAATATCACTCTCAAAAACACGAATTTATTATTTATATATCTACCGGTTTCGCTTCGACAAAGCTTTTTAGCAACAATTCTTAATGTTCTCAAAAGCTGTCTTGACAGAAGCTCATTCCTGTTATATCTTGAACGAAACCATTCCTTTTTTAAGAATATTATGAACTAAATAATATACAATTTGGCTGTCCTGAAACGGTTATCCTTTCCTGTTGGACAGACAAAGTATAATTTTCTAATGTATTGTAATACACATGCATATATAAATAAAATATGTATAAATAAAATAAAATATATAATTCGTCGTATCTCCCTCAATGTCATGGTGAGAAGTATGATCAAAATCTAAACGGTGTTGGAAAGGAAAAACACTGTCTTTGAATCTAGAAGTTAACCACATAGTAATTAAAAAGCCAACCTCCATTACACCAAGGTCATGACTGCAATTTCATAAAATTTTCTGTAATTTCGTGTTTTTTTATTAGACGATAAAAAAGTGAAGTGACAAAATCGTTTATGATACATTTTTTAAATAAAATATGTGTTTTCTTTCGTTATCAATAATTTTAGTTAGAAAAACATAAGGTGAGCAATTTTTATTTTTTTTATTTTCGCAATAAATTTTTTTTGATTTTGATAATTATTTTATGTATATTTCTAACAATAACATTTTTAATTTATTTTTTTTTTTTTAATTGAAAATTTTTGATACAATACATATAATGGATACATGAAATAATGAAAAGTAGGTATATAAATAAATAAAATAAAAAAATAAGCGTTTATTCCAGTATGTGGGGAGGAGAGTGCAATCCCACACATTCCATAAGGGTATAATATACACATACATGTACAAAGTATTTGAAAGGAAAAAAAGAAAAAGAAGGTGGATATGAATGTACACGAAACAAAAAAAGATAATAAGCTAATAGTTAAGTAGTAAAAGGAAAACAAAAGAAATAATAATATTAAGCTTTCAGGATTCTGTGAGCACGTAAGGAGCCAGTATTTTTCTCCAGTGTGCATCAATACTGGATGATGGACTGAGGCGGGCTTCCATGACGAGGATGTTTCCAGAGCTGGTTATCCTTTCCCTAATTCCTGCCACCCTGGATCAAATAAGGGCTGCAAAGCCAGGAACTCGCCCCTCCGTGAACATCCGGGAAGCGCTGCAATAACTGGGGAGACCAAACATTATGCGGAAGGCGTTGTTATACTGAACCCGAAGTCTTTCTATACTACTCTTCTTGTAGTTTGCCCAGAGTTCACACGTATACAGTGTTGCGCAGAAGGAAAGGAAGAGCGTCCTTTTTACAGCAGTACTGCAAAGGCGGAATCTTCTACTGAGCATGTTTGCTTTTACACTGAGAGCTCTTCTTTGCCTATCGATGTCGTCATCGTCCATCAGATTACTGGTGATTATGTGTCCAAGGTATTTAGTTCCTATAATAATAATATAATAAAATTCCTATAATAATATAATAAAAAAGCTTAATATAATAAATGTATGAACAAAAAAATCCCACAAAGGCAATGCCTGTGCGTGGGTATAATATTGATTTTTTACTTTTATTTTTATTTCTATGGTTATAGTGAATATTTTAAGTATACATAAAAGAAACTGAATAAATGCATTTAAAAACTACAGTATAATAATGGTCTGCACTGTTATTATTGTATTTGTAAGTTTTGTAAGAATAAATGTTACAAGTGCAAATTAAAAACATTAAAAACAAATAAACAAAAAAATAGCAAACAATATTATAAATCTTCTCTTAAAGCTGTCTAATGATAGATATACTTAATGGCTTTATTTAAACTTGTAAGAAAAAATATCTTTTTCAGCGTGTTTTAGCCAAATTTTGGTATATTTTTTATAAGATTGAAGATTTTGACATTTGAAAACATATTTCACCACCTTTCAAAAACAACCTACTTAAAAATTACCTACTTGGATTTTATTGCGGAGTGGAAATTTTCTGACCGTTTGACAAAATATGCCCGAGGCCTTAGTAGGCCTTAAAATAAGTCATCAAAGCGTTCGAACAAAATAATTTTTAATCTTATCTATAAAAATCTCGAGTCACGGTGTTTGTGGTCGCACTCCTCTGAAACCGCTTGACCAATTTTTATTAAATTTTTTATCTATATTTGGTAGGTATGAGAATAGGTTTTAAAGTATGTTTTATAATGCTAGGTCATTGGGGTGTCCATATCCAGAATGTTTTTTTTTCTATTTTTCGACATTTTTTTAATATTTTTTTTATTTATTTGGCATCAAAATACCTCTGACCCCAAATTTTAACTCTCCTACTCCCACTTTCCCATTTTTTAATCGCGATTTTAGTATTTTTGTATAAACAAATTTAACCGTCTTTCATATTTCAAAAAGATCGGAATTACTTATGTTGTTGAATGACAAATGGCGCTACATCAATCTTTCATTCACACATGCGCAAGACATTCTCGGGAAGCGTCGCGTCATTTTGATATTTCATTCGGCACCACGTTCTCGCGTGGGCAAACCATCGAGCTAATTTGTGTTGGCTAAAGACGGACTAACAAAAAATATCGTACACTCAATTGCTCTTCAAAATTTATATGGATTTTCTTTATTTCATTTTAGTTGATTTTTTTTTTGTTTTTATCGGCGGTCATCATCTATAGCGCTCCATTCCTCTTTCTGTCATAGATCCCAACCCAACACACTAACAATTCTCGTACATTCGCTATTTTTATTTAACAACCAAAATATTCACTAGAAATAATTTATATGGCAGAACAACGTTTGTCGGGTTAGCTAGTTAATTAAATAATTTTTGTGTCTATTTTATCGCTCATCTGATATGAAAGCAGTTCCAATTTTGAATAGAGAACTCCAGTCCAATTTTTTAATTTTTTTTTAATGAATAATGACCTTCTAACTTAAATAACTGCATTTTTATTTTTTTTTTAAGAGTTAGTTTTAATAGTTAAAATAATTGTCAAAGTTTTAAATTTTCACGATCCCCCTAAGACCACCGTATGTACGGTGAATCGTGTGACGTCATCACTCCTGAAAAATTACTGTAGGATTGGGCAATCAGCTAATCAAGTGCCGCCATTTTGAATACCGTTATTCGAAGCATTCCCCCTAGAAGCAGCATTACTATTTTTTTGTGCAGCAGTTTTTCAATATTTTAAATAATAAAATAAACTAATAGAGATACCTCTATTTTTGATACTGAACTATTTAGGCTTAAATATTTTTTCAATAAACACAACAACTAAATCTCCATAAACAGTATGAAATAACGAATAATATGAAATTTTGTTAACACTGATGGCTTATGTCATACCTACATAATCAAAGATTTCAATACAATGACTGGTGACGCGTGACGCCAGCACTAACTATTCAGTAATACCAAATTTACAGTGTGTTTTGACGAGCGGCTTAAAAATGCACTTTTTAATATTTTTTTAAGAACTCTACGTTTAACATTATGAAATAAAACTTATATATTCAGAACCAGCGTTTATTGGTCTACATGAACATATTTTTTTAAAGCCATAATATTTTTCACTGGAGTTCCTTATTGTACATTGAAGTCGAATAATGTTATGTCTTACGCGGAAAAAAATCACATTACTTAACAACTTACCCATGCACCAACAACCGAAATTAGTGCGTTTGATTAGATACCCAAAAGAAGGCAAATGAATTACGAGTATTTCGCTCTCGACGGTCGACTAAACAATTTTCGCGGTAGCGATGCCCCCGACTCTAAACACGTCATTATTCGTCTGAACACAGGTGTATTAAAACAGTAACAGATGTAGTGACAGTACTTTTCCATGTTTAATTCATAAAATACCTCCATATTAATTCAAATAATAATCACAAATATGTAAAAAATGCAAAACGTCTTCTTAAATTTACCTGTTAATTGTGTAGGCAAAGTCCTTATAATGTGAATACGATAACAACGAGTGTCGAGGCGACGACATTTAATGGTCTCGTTCAACATTGTGGGAATTTTGCGAGTGGAAGGGAGACTGCCGTATGGTCGTCAAGTTATATTGTATTGGAGATGTGTGAAGAAATGTAAAAGTAGTGTGACCCATTGACCCGATTCGCAAGTGCTAAGAGACTCTGAGGCGCGGTCAAAAAGTTATAGAAACTTTATTAATATTGATTTTTTATAATACCTCAAAAGAGTCTCAGCTGCTCCCGGTCTGAGCAAGTGAAACTATAGCATCTCCAATTGTGGTATGTTGTAAGGCTGAAGGTAGTGGGAAAAGAAAAGAGATTGGAAGAGGAAGATGGGGAAGTACCTGACTATTCAGATCTGGTCACCAAACACGGCTATAGCCATTTCAAGCAACATTTTCAATTCTGAATGGTGTTCTTATAACAGGGCGATGTTGAGAGTGTCTTCCACTTTAGAACTTGCCGCAAATATACTTTATATTATTTCAAATGAATTAATTGTAAAAATAACAAAAATTAACATATAAAATTTATTTGCCCACGCCGGGATTCGATCCCGTGACATTCGGATTGCGAGTAAAGAGCCTTACCCTTCGACCACGCCGATCGTCGTTTGGTGGTCGATGTTCGCTTCAACGTGTTTTCGCGTGAATTTTTTAGTGTAATTTAATGATATTCATTCTTTTTTATGAATCGTTGTTCACGGAATTCAATATCTACATCGTTTTCATATAATAATAATGAATTTTTATTAGTACCATTCATCAAAGACCTTGGTGTTATTTTTGATAGAAAACTTGCCTCGGATCATCAACTGCGAAACGATTTCCAATAAGGCCATGCTAATTGATTTATAAAATGAATTCAAGGATTTTTCATATCTTTGAGTCATTGAAACTACTTAACTGCTCTCTTGTAAGATCGCAGCTAGAATTTGCATCTCATGTATCTTCTCTATTCCTACATATTGTCACATAAATAATTATGTGACTAATGCAGTTCTTGCTTAGGTGGTTATTTTGTCTATGGTGTTTTTTTTTGGACACTGGTAATTTTTGAAAAAGAAAGAGTTCCTTTTTGTTTATGGGCACTTCCTTCCGATCAACTTGGGCAGTTGGGTCGGAAATTGGTCACTCACCATCCTGGTGTTTAAATTTACGTTTAATCATGAGAATCTAAGTCGATTTTAAACCTAAAAGAACGCGGGGTGTTTTTTACGTAACACGCGAGGTTCGTGTACGAGTTATTTTTAGTGGATGACGTGTAAGTCCCACTTTTTTCCGATGTGGCTGGTTGGCCGTGTTGTGGATGTATTTCTGGAAAAGGAGTCGTGAAGTGAATTGCTCCTGGTGTTGGCTACTATAATATGCCTTCACGACCCCGCGTCGCAATGTCACGGTCTGCTAACCGTAATACGCCAGACTTGGCTACTGATGGGGACCACGTGCCTTTGGATTGGAGTTCGTAGAGATGGCCCGTGGCTGAATGCGCTCCTTGGAGGTATAGCGTCCTCCTGCCCAATTAGAAGGACGACCTTGGTGCTCTGGGTTCCGCGCCGTTCCCATAGGGGAAGACTGGAGTTCCCGTCCCGTCTCGTGTTTTCTCACTGCGAAGCAAGATCGCGTTCGTCTACCGGGGTTATTTCCGTATAGTTAGATTAGCATGTCCATTAGGAGTCCATTTGGTATGTGTATTTTTGTATTTCCTTTTTGTTAACTTGGTACGAAGTTTGTACACTTCCTTGTTACTTTTTGTGGTTTTGGATTCAATACATTTTTATAAAGTTCCTCTTCTTTTATTTGATTGAAAACCCTACCTACATGACAGATAACTACTTGGCCCACTATCCTGAGCCCTGGTCTCTGCTCTGCCGCAAGGTTACCTTTTTAATACGAACATGATATGTTACAGTGGCGCTTCCAACGTGTAAAATCAGTTATTTTCGGTGCCCGAAACGTACTTTTCTGTCATGTGGGGTGGATTTTCAGTTCTTTTGCTGTTAATTTTAGAGAAATCAGAGATGAATCGGTGTGTGTGCATTTATTTGGTTTTATATCTAACATTAACCGTTCTGCAGAGATTCTGTGTGTCATTCTGAAAATACACCTCATTGTGTTATGATCATTTTGTTGTGTGAATATTATTGTTTGTTTACCTTTTCGTAAGGCATGTAATTATAGTGACACCAACTTTAAGTGTTGTCATTAAGATAATGTTAAACACAAAATTCATTCATAATATCTCTAGAGATGATAACCGAAATATTGTTGGGAACATTTTTTCTGTTTACTGGCAATTCTGTTTTAACTGTCAGCTATCTATGTTATGGTTTATCGGAGCCGAGCTGTCAATTCTTGTTGACATTTGTCAGGTTATGTGCATTGTTTACTTACAGAGCCGCGGAGGTTCATTATTAAATACGTTATTTTTGTTTTTTAAACATAGGACGACTTGTGACAGACATTTATCATAAATAATTGTTTATTATAAGCTTGCGGTTACTAAAATATTGGGAGAATATAGTAACGGCACTATTCTTGTTCGCATTTGTGTCCGGTTATACCTTCATACATATAAAGGGAATTCGTGGAACGTATGTTGTAAAAAATAATTATTATTTTAAATATTTACTGCATTCTAAGGTGATTTTAAATAAATTATAAATGGCTTTGTCGTTATTGAAAATCAATGACTATTTATCGAGTTCATACGTACAGGGTATTTGATAATTGACGTGTTACAAATAAATAATTGTTTATAACAGTTTGGTTAATCCTATTATTTTATTACATTTCATATAATTATTTGAGAATAATAATTTAATTATAAATTAAATTAAAATTTTTATTTACGTGGTTAGACATTTATCATAAATAACCGACGATCTTTTGCGTTCTGTGCACAAGGATGACAGAAGGTCGTCGTCAGTTACACAATATGGACGCATATATTTTGATGTCAAATTTTGGCGAGGATTTTAGACCTCATAAGTATATTTTGATTAAAATCCTAGTTTATTTATAGGTATTTATAAGTAGTGGTTTATACATAGTTAGCTATATTTATTTATAGGTATACTTATCTTTATAATTAATACTATGCATATATTAGTATTAAAATAATACTACCTTCATATAATTAGATATATTAAAAACTATTAAGTTTTTTTAAATATTTTCTTTTTATGCGGTGGCATGAGGGAATACCAAACCTTCATACTGCTTCATTTAATTACATTTGTTTCTTTTGTGGTTGTTCTGGTCTCATGATTTGGAGTTTGGTACCTCCAAATCTTGTGCTCAGTACAGACACTTAATTCTAGTTCATTGACGATAAACCGTTTATTTACCCTCGGTAAACTGGAATGTGATCCTTGTGGTCACTGGCGCCCAAATTTTGTTAGTTAAGTCTTTCTTTCCTCTGTTAATATGCTTTTCTGTTAATAATAACATGCACTAGTTTCGAGTTTTTTTTTTGTATTATTAAACGTATGATTATTTTGGTAATAATATACTTGTTCACATGAGTACACACACACTGATTTCATACCTTGTTCCGTCTGTTTAACGGATTTAGTTGTAATGCTATTATTTTTAAGTTTATGCCCTTCTTTCTTTAGTCCACTGGAGGCTCTTTTATTGCCCATTGCCCATGGAACCTCCAGAGAACTTGAGAAGGAATATTTTGGAATTTTGTGTTTCAGAGACTTGAGCACCTTTCTGATGCACAAAAGTTCTGTTAGTTTTATTATTGATATTTTGTATTTCATAAGTTTAAGTATGGTATAGCTTTCCTAAAAGTTCTTTATATAAACCTTAGTTCATAAGAAAGTTGTTTTGTCTCTAACAAAGTTAGTACTGCTTCGGCATGCTTAACTAATAATTAATTCCTTTGGAATTATCGCTTTGCCTCTAATACAGGAAAGTGTGTTCTGTATAGTTTTTTAAGTCTAAGTCTGTTCTGTATAGTTTTAACTCTAAATAATATAAACATTAATATCTTACTGTTAGTATCATTATTAAACTTTAAATTAAGTATTACTAGTGTCATTCATTAAAATTTTGAATTGATCACACCTCGAATAGTGTCAACTCACTGAAAGCCATAGTTGATCACACATTTTGTTTTGTTTGTACAAGAAATGCTGACTTTTGTGCACTCGTGGAGTGTTTTTTTAAGGGATGCCAGCTTGGGTATTACCGTGGTCTCATTTTTTTTACAAACATTGTCACTCTTTTGAGTTTTTGATGCAGGTTGTTTAATGGATTTTTGGATATCCTAAGCTGCGAGGTTAACTTTCTGTTTTGCTGTTAAGTACCAAGCGACTTTTGTCATGATCTGATAGATAGGTATTGTGTTATGTAAATCCTTATCTGACCACCTTGATTGGCAGGTATTTATTGTTTTATAAAACCTGACCTGATTTGATTTTTGAAAATTGGATAATTTAAATATTATTCTAGTTTGACGACCTTTTTACATATAGGTATTTCTTCGGAATTGTAAATCCTGGTTCAATAATGACAGTTAGATGATCCAATGTAAGATCCCTACTCTGTCCACGTCTGATAGACAGTTTGTATACTGATTCTATATTACTTATAACACAGAAAAGTATTTTCTTGTGTTCTAGTTTTGCCAACATTGAACTCCATTGTTCTGATTGAAAAATGTATATCTATATAGATATTTTCATAATTTAGGCTTCTTTAATTTCAAGTATTTGTTTATTTTTAAGTTTTATTTTAAGAATGTTAAACCGGATGGACTTAGTTAGATAGGTTACTTTTTTTTTGCTATTCAAATATAGCGTAAATTCAGTGCGAGTGAGGGCTGTTTAACCCTAAAAAGTGAAGCCAAATTGGCCTTTATTTCCTGTATAAGGAAAAGTGATCAAATTTTTTTTTCTTTTCTACTATTTATTTGGTTGTGTTTTTTCTTAAAATATAAAATGTTGAGTATTTTATAAGTATAAATCTTGTTAAATTGACACGAAAACAACAGGTCTCCTTTTTTTTAAAGTAAATTCAAAACTTTGTTTAATTTAGTAAATGATGGTTGACTCCTTGTTTTCGTGCCTTTCTTTTCTTGTTTGTTCTTTATTATTAAGAAATTTAATTTTAAGAGATTTACCTTTAAGAAATTTAGTTCTAAGTTGTTATTTTAATTACTAATTAATGTTTTAGTTATAATTTTTCTAGATACCTGATGGACTCATAGTGTAGTTAGTTTGTGGACTTAGTTTTTCATGTTTGAGGGCAAACATTTTCGTGGGAAGGGGGGAATTGTCACATAAATAATTATGTGACTAATGCAGTTCTTGCTCAGGTGGTTATTTTGTCTATTGTGTTTTTTTTTGGACACTGGTAATTTTTGAAAAAGAAAGAGTTCCTTTTTGTTTATGGGCACTTCCTTCCGATCAACTTGGGCAGTTGGGTCGGAAATTGGTCACTCACCATCCTGGTGTTTAAATTTACGTTTAATCATGAGAATCTAAGTCGATTTTAAACCTTAAAGAACGCGGGGTGTTTTTTACGTAACACGCGAGGTTCGTGTACGAGTTATTTTTAGTGGATGACGTGTAAGTCCCACTTTTTTCCGATGTGGCTGGTTGGCCGTGTTGTGGATGTATTTCTGGAAAAGGAGTCGTGAAGTGAATTGCTCCTGGTGTTGGCTACTATAATATGCCTTCACGACCCCGCGTCGCAATGTCACGGTCTGCTAACCGTAATACGCCAGACTTGGCTACTGATGGGGACCACGTGCCTTTGGATTGGAGTTCGTAGAGATGGCCCGTGGCTGAATGCGCTCCTTGGAGGTATAGCGTCCTCCTGCCCAATTAGAAGGACGACTTTGGTGCTCTGGGTTCCGCGCCGTTCCCATAGGGGAAGACTGGAGTTCCCGTCCCGTCTCGTGTTTTCTCACTGCGAAGCAAGATCGCGTTCGTCTACCGGGGTTATTTCCGTATAGTTAGATTAGCGTGTCCATTAGGAGTCCATCTGGTATGTGTATTTTTGTATTTCCTTTTTGTTAACTTGGTACGAAGTTTGTACACTTCCTTGTTACTTTTTGTGGTTTTGGATTCAATACATTTTTATAAAGTTCCTCTTCTTTTATTTGATTGAAAACCCTACCTACATGACAGATTGACTTGGCCCACTATCCTGAGCCCTGGTCTCTGCTCTGCCGCAAGGTTACCTTTTTAATACGAACATGATATGTTACAATATTATAAATTAAAGTCTTCCGCCGTGTCTTTCTGTCTGTCTGTTCGCGATAACCTCAAAAACTTAGGTTTTCTTAGATAGGGTGATTCACGAGGAAGGTTTCGATGTATGTATAATTTGACAAGGTTTTGTGTAAATTGTTTGAAATAAATAAAAGAGAATGGCAGTGGGCGGTCTAGATTTTATTTGTATGGATATCTACAGTTTTATGCCAAGGTTGATGAAATTTTGCACATGTGACTTTCAAAATAAGAGGAAGGTCACTGTCTGTATTTGATTTCAAAAAAAAAAAAATTACTTAGGACTTATTAATAATTAGGACTTCAGCAAGTGGTCTCATATAACTTGTAACTTAATTTGGAGAACGTATAAAGGAAATTTCATTTCTAAGATATCTTAAATACAAATTGAGACAACCTGTAATTGATATAATATGCTACCATAGTTTAATGTCTTATCTAACGTTATCACCCGGATTTCTACGCGGAAGACCATTAATGATATTTTTATACTTTTTAAATTATTAAATAACCTCACAGACTGCCCTCGAATATTTATTTTTATAAATATCCGTGACCTTGTTAAATCTAGTCGATTCTACCATCTTTTCCACTGTGAAAACCATAGCAGCAACTATACATATCATACACCGCTAGTGCAATTTCACCGAACTGTCGATACATTTGCAAACCTTTTCGATATTTTCAAAACCCTCAAAGTCCTGTATCAAAGCAAAAATAATTAGTTGTTGTAATGTTCTTTGATTTGGGTTGTGGCTCAATAGCCCACAATGTAATGATTATAACTTAAGTTTTTTTTACTGGTTTATTACGAATTATATTAGAAACAAATATTGTTAGTAGCGTCTGTTTACAGGTGATCTCTAATTAGGTCTGACCACGGTTCGCCGAAAGACCGACTGCTGTACTTGAACGCACGGTCGGAAACACTCCTCGCCGCCCAACCATCTCCGAACGAACGCGGTCTTTTCGTGTGGCATTCTACACCACTACACTCATATACTATAGTTGTCAATATAACTGAAATGTTCATATTCGAGTATTGTATTCGTAAAATGATAAGCATTTTTTGTAAAGTTGTATTTATTGCATAACTAGCTGCATTCACGAGAAATCCTGAATGTACCTGTAGCTAAACAGTGACCATTTGGCAATGGAATCAATGATAACTAAAAGAAATGAACAAATATAAAAAACTCCTGATAAATAAATGTTATTATTATTTCGGCTGGCGTAGTCCAGCGGTAAGGCTCTTGACTGGCGAAGGTCGCGGGATCGAATCCCGGCGTGGCAAATAAATTTTATTTGATTAATTTGTGTTATTTCGCAATTTATTCATTTAAAATAATAAAGTATATTTGCTGCACGTTCCAGAGTAGAAGATACTCTCTGGTGTAAGACCACCATTCAGAATTGAAACGTTGCTTGAAATGGCTTAAGCCATGTTTGGTAACCAGATCTGAAAAGCCAGGTACTTCATCACCTTCCTCTTCCCTATCTCCTTTCCCTCCCCACTACCCTCAGTCTCACATCATACCCCAATTGGGGATGCCATAGTCCCACTGGCTCCAGACGAGAACAGTTGGGACTCTTGTGCGGTATTGATGAAAAAAAATATACAAATGAATTTTATGCAATTTTACTGGGTCTGGGTATCACTGGGTCCAGACAGTTGGAAGCAGTTGGGACTTGGACTCTTGTGCGGTACTCGTTCCCTTCTTTTTGCCACTTTTATGTTCTTCTGCTTGAAGATCTGTGCTCTTTACTTAATAGGTTTTTTTATTTATTTTTTAAATCAGAAAATATTATTTTTACCATTGCTTCTTACAAGGTTGTCACTGAAATGTATCGTTTTGTTCCGAAATTACTATAGTAAGTTGTCTCTGGGCTCTGCGAGCATATAGTGGTTCAAACTGGAGACTACAGATCCAAGAACTTAATAAATTACGAATGTGTCCGGAGAGAATCTTAAAGACATTACAATTACTTTCTAAAACAACAAAGTAGTAAAAAATATTATTTCCATTGACTCAAAACTTTTTGAATGCTCCTCGTCTTCAAAGTCAAAACTTATACAATCTTCCGACGCAATCTATCTCGCTCTCACCCAAGGTCATGATTACACCGTTACTTCCGGCCAGAGAAGGACCGCAGTATTATTCTCCTTGCCACCAACACGGTATTTGGTCGTTTATTGGTTCGACGAAGACACAGAATTTTGAACAAATTGTGTTAATATTATTTCACGATTTATTTAGTTAAGATTTTGAGGGCAACGATGTTATTCCATAGGTCGTTGGCAGATTTGATTGTTTCATATTGAACAGATCTATTTTAAGGGCTATTCCTCTTTCCCACATTTATGATCGAAAAAAGTATTCGATACAAACAGGTTCCACTCTAAACATACTTCTAGTATTCTGTTCCCATTGTCATTCGTGTCGGCGACCGAACCGATCCACCACTTGGGGTGACCTATGGCAGAGGTGTTGGTTTTGCACTGTAAAGCCGACCTCCCTAATACGGGCTCAATTGGGAGAGCAGCTGACCGGCAATCAGAAGGGCTGCAGAAACCTTGATCCAGTCGTTTTGTATGAAACCGGTGTCAGAAATGGCTGAAAAACATTTTTTTGGTGGTCATTCTTAGTTCACAAAATTTTGCGTAATTTTCAGCGCTATTCTATACTCTCCGTCTCATATGACAGCGCACGTCAAATAATTATTTATAGTTATAAATCGTTTTTTGTAATTGTGTTTTATGTCCTATCTTAACAGGAATTAAGTGTCTGTTTCTGATAATACTATCTTCCTCGCAATTTTTATTCGTTGTCATTATTATTTAAATGAATTTTGTTCGTAATTGAGAGTAATTACTTGCAAGATAAATTAATTACGAAATAATAACGGAATAACGTAATATACTGAAACTAACTGACATATTTCTAAATCGTCGCTTGACGTAAGAAGTTTTATTTCCGATGTCAAAAAAATGTGATCATGACATATCTATGCATTTACTTATCAGCAGTGGTGCCCGGGTTCATGGGGTATGGTTTGAGGTTTGACCGAGTCTTGGCGGCGGATGCGTCTGCCCTTCATCTGCCTGCCAGGCCGGATCGGAGAGTCTTGTTGACGGATATCTTTGTATCTCTTCAGCAGGATTATCTCGACACATGGCCTTGGACCGCAGTGAGAGGGATGAGTTCATACATCCGTCATTCCTGGACATACTGACTCCCGATTCCTGCCCACCCCACATACCTTTTTACAATCCAAAATTTTTTCCCATTCCTTGCCTAAAAATGTCTTCCACACAACATCCCCAAAGATGACAAATGAACTGAGGAGAATTATTAAGAAGTAGATTTTTTAAAATGTGTTTTTAAAAATATTATTTACCAACCGTTTGTTTAAGACTATGGTATCGAAGGCAATGGGCAAGGAAGGAGATAGAAGAGATGAAGGTGGGAAAGTACCTACATATGTCGATCTGTTCACCAAATACGGCTAAAGTCATTTTAGGCAACGTTTCTAGTCAGAAGTCTCTCACTGTCACCCAGGTATAAGACCACCATTCAGAATTAAAATTTTACTTAAAGTGGCTTTAGTTGTGTTTTGTGACTAGATCTGAATAACAAGGTACTTTCCCACCTTCCTTTTTCCCATCTCCTTCCCCTCCCCAATTTAAGCCTCACAACATACTTCAATTGGAAAGGCCATAGTGTCACCAGCTCAGGACGGTTTTTAGCAGTTGGGATGATAAAAAAAATTATGATTTCATTTGAACACCGTTAGTGAACTCAATAAATTACGACATCAGTCAAATTTAAAAAAAATAAAAATAAATTTCTAATGTACCATTATTATTGAATTAAAAATAAATCATTTTAATATCCACTTTATTGCCTATCTGAATTATTCCCACATTAAATTCCAATTTTGAAATTCCAAGCAATTGCAAGTTCAAGAGTTTTATTAACATCAGCTCCACACAGGAGGCCCCCAGCAAAATAATTCCCCTCAGGGCCTATGTCATCTTTGGGTATGCTGTGTGGAGGGTCTATTTAGGAAAAGAAGGAGAGAGAGTTCTGGGCAGGAAAAGGGTAGGAATCTGGGGGTCAGTGTTCCGAGTTAGTATGGCTGGAGAAGTCAAAGGGACTATCTCAACCACTCTCCCCGATCCGGCCTGCCATGCAGCTGGCGGGCAGACTCATCCACTGCCAAGACTCGGAAAAACCTCATCCCATGAACCCGTGCACCCCTGCTAAGTCACCAAACAATGAGAACCACTTGGGGGGGACTATGGCAGAGGTATAAATGGTTCCCGGGGCGGCGGTACCCATACCCGCCTCCCAAATTGATTCCCCCATAATTGAACCGGAGTTACGGACAGTCAGATTCGAATTCAGCTGTTTTTTTAAAATTATTTAATTTATTTATTTATTTATTGCTTCTTCACAATTTATGTACATATATTTTTAGCATGTAATTATTAACCCCACTAGGGTTCGCCTGTATCGGGGTTAATAATTTCACAATTTAATAAAAATAACACACGCAAATATCGGTCATGCAAAACAGTTAAGTAAAAGCAAAATAATAAAATTTAAAAATAAAATGATGAACAGAGAAAATAATAAGTGATAAAAATATATGAATTAATAACAAAGTGTTAAGAGATCAGACAAAATGCTCTCATTCATTATATCATTAGTTCATACCATTTTCAACAAAAGATAAAATTTAAAAAAATATATGTCCTTAGGTTTTTTTTTTTTAAATATCTGTAAAAAATAAAAAATCAAACAAAGCAATGATTTATAAGCGATTACATTAGAGCGAATCTTTCTCATGCAATATTAAAGTGACTATCAAATAATTATGAAATAAATATGAAAGAAACCGTTTTGATCACAACATTATTGTTTTCATTCCATTTAAGTGACCGTTTGCATTAAAATATGATTGTATTTTATAGTGTAAGTGACACCTTAGAAATGCCATCCGTGTGCAAATTAAAAACATTGTTATCCATACTTCTGTGTGAATGGCTTAAACGGTATCAACTACTAACAACACTTTTTGTAGAGTAATGGATAATCTAAATCATACGGTAGGAACTTTTTAATTGGTGTAATTTCACATAACGGCAGAGCATTAATCAAAAAGCGTGTACTTTGGAGTGTGGAGCTGGCCGCAAACTTTGTTTTGCAATTTAACTCCGATGTTTTACGTTCATACGAGTACCAACCGCATATTACGTATTTTCAAATGGTGGGTTACCAAAAGATAAAACGTAAAAAAAATTCAATTAAAAAGTTTTTTTTACTATAATACATGAAAAGGAAATATATTCCCTTTAAATTTGAATCCTATAGTGTCAGTTAGAATGCAATCATCAATTGTCACTTGCTTTGTTTTTCTGTTATTTGATTGTAAAATACGAGTTTTTGTTATAAGAAAGCATTCAAAGGAAAGTGATATAAATAAACACAAATGTCGTTTCTTTGTTAAAAAACTTTGCAACATAAGTGTTTTTGTTATAAATTAATAGAAAAGAATTAAACCTCTCAACGTATTATATACATATTTTGTCGGCCTCCTCGTGGATGAGGGGCAAAGCTCTCGATTCGTAATTCGAAGGTCTCAGGATCGAATCTCGGCGTAGGAAAATAAATTGTTTTTGATTAATTTCTGTTATTTCATAGTTATTTAATTTAAAATATAAGTATTATATTTGCAGCACGTTTCAGTATCGCCCTAGTGTGAGACCATAATTCAGATTTCAAAAGGTGTTCGAAATGGATTTAGCCGTATTTGGTGACCAGATCTGAGTAGCCAGGTTCACCCCACCATCCTCTTCCCCATCTCCATCCCCACTCCGGTACCTTCAGCCTTGGAACCTATTAATTGGGGATGCCATAGTTTCACAGGCTCCAGACGAGAGCAGTTGGGACTCACAAAAAGTGCGATATTAAAAAAATAAAAATAATGAAATTAGTTTTCAATTTTCAACCTATTTGCGACATCCCTTGGTCCGTCTTTTGGATACTGTAACTATTCTGGTTCATTTCTCTTGCCTTTCTCTCAACATATGTCCAGTCCATCGTCATTTTAGTGTTCGATGTACAGAATGTACCTGTTTGAATTGATTTCAGTTTTTATTTCTGTTAATTTTACTTTATCTCTTCTATAAACTCGAATTACACTTCTTCCTATGCTATTTTGACAGACGCTAGTTTATTGGTTAACATTTTCGTTAGTCTCCATGTTTGACTACTATATTATGTTAAACAGGGCAGAATACCTGCGTCATAGACTTTTCTTTTAGCTTTTATCGGCATATCTCTGTCCTTTATAACTTCACTGAGCGACCAGTATCCCTTCCAAGTATTGGCTATCCTCCTTTCGATTTTTTTGTCCCTGGTTTTGTTGGGTGATATAAGTTGTCCTCAGTAGATGTACTCGTCTACGTATTCTATTTGTTGTGTGTTTACTACGAAATCATGAGCCTTTGAGGAATTAGTCATGACTTTTGTCTTGGTGATGTTCATTGACAGCCCTGCCTTCGCACTCTGATCTGATAATTGTTGTAACATATGTTGTAGCCTTTTTGGGCACTCAGAGAACACTATTAGATCGTCTGCAAAACGTAAAATATGAGCTAATAATCCATCATTCAGAAAAACGTGTACCTGTAAAAGTTGAAAGATTGCATTGTCGTCGACAACGAGTCTATCCGCCGAGTTTTGGCTGGATTCGATGTCTGGAAGTGTGTTATTTTCCACTTCCCGAAATTGCATTCATTCATTCGAGATAACAAAATCGATTTTCAAATAGATGCATTAAAAAATAGTCTTAGATTATTTTTCTGGCTCCCTTTCCTTTGAAAGATTAACTTTTTTCATTGAAATTTTCTCTCTGTCGTCTGCAGTCCAGAGCAACTTTGCGGAACTGCAGTAGTACAAGCAAATACCCTTGAAAAATAATAATACGCCCAACTCCACTAAAATATTAGCCGTAGGTATTTACTGCTGGCCGCTAATGCGCTAGTAAAGTATGTTGAAAATGTCGACAAAAAATTAAATTTATTTAGTACAGGATGTCGTACTTTATTCGTACAGGTTATACTTTATATCGTCGAGGTTATATAAAATAGGGGGATGATTTTGAAATGCAGCATTTTTACGAGAGAAGAATTTTTTATTGTTAAACTAACGTTTAAGACAAGATTTTTATGCATAGCACAAAGGGTAACAATTATTATAAGCAATAATTATCAGCCTAATAAATCCGCCATAGCTCAATTGGGAGAGCAGCTGACCGGCAATAAGAAGGGCACGGGTTCAAGTCCCGTTGGCGTCATGTATTTTTTCTCGGAAGATTTTTCAATGTGGATGAGTGTTTCAGGCTGATAATTATTTCTTATAATAATTGTTAAGAATTTTTTTCATTTAAGTTACAAAATTTAAATGTGATGACAAGTAAACAACTAATAATAGTATATACCTAATACGTTAACAATGATTTACAAGCAAATAACATGCTCCCTAATTATCTGCAAACTAATTATTAAGTAAAGTCACGTGGGGTAACCGTACGCAGAATGTAAGTGTTCGCAATGATGTTTCCGAGGTGGTCGTGCCTGTTTCGCGCCCGCACGTTCCTTAATTCAGTAGCGTTTTGGGTCACATTGAAGCAGGATATGAGTACAGTGAATCCTAATTTTAAAATAAAAATTGGTAGGTAAATTACTGTTTTTCGTGCTTTTACTTAAATTTTGTCGTCTGCTATCGACATTTTTGCTTTCCGATGTATACTATTGTGTAACCAACTGAGTCAGAGCGATGTGGTCTATGATAATTTTTGGTAAAATATTGTTAGTAACACGGGTGCAAAGTGATAATTCTATTAAAGATAACCGCTAATCTGATTTGAACACTTCTCTACCGTATGCGAATACTTACCCCGCACGTGGGATAAGTGTTCGTAATCGACATGCATGTAAACATTTTTATATAACTTTTTGATTTATGAACTACATAAGGTTTTTATGTTTGTTTGAGATGCCTTAATGATCAATCATATCAATAAACAGAAAAAAATGAGCAAAATACCTAAAGCGTTTTAATACAAAAATCCCAATGTAAAAATTGCGCATGATTACCCCACGTGACTCTACCATGAAAATGTTTACAATTATCCTACGAGAAGCTTCTGAGATTATAGGCTTCCCAAAATAAACTTACGTTTACACAAAACAGCGTGTTTTACACAGCACAAAAGCTTTTTAATAACCTACCAAAAGCCCTTTAGAACACTACAAGTCTTGGCACCTTTCGTAGGATATGTACTACAAATAAGACAAAAATTTATGAATGGTATACGAAGGTAGGTACTTACCAAAATTATTTTAATTACTCGTTCACCAACGTAATATTATTTTTAAAATTCACATGCAAAGTTGGTGACGGTGTTTAGCATTTTCTAATTTGTATATTGAACAAAGTATTTTTTTAATAGACGGGCAAAGACCCAGTAAGGTCGTATATAGGTTGGGGCGGTCTGTTTGATAGATTCTTCTTATCTAACTTAACAAATGGATTGCAATCCTTAGAGCACAGGCGTCGGGTGGGAATTCTATCCTTGTTCTACCGGTATTTCAAAGGAAAATGCTCCGAAGAACTAGCATTGATAACTAGTCATTGATCCCTTCGGCACCATTGCACAGTCGGGAAACACGCCAAACGCGTGCTCAACATAAACACCGTTGACCTTTGTCACATGAGAACGGGTCGCTTATTTGACTGGTTCTTGTGTTCATTCTAATGTGTTTTCTGTAACTACAAGACCAATGTTCATTCTTTTCTCTCCACATAAAGACCCTCTACACAGCATCTCTGATCACATAGGCCCTGAGGGAAATTATTTTGCTCAGGTTCTCTTGTGTGGATTGAATGTAAAACAAAATCTAATACATGTATTTTTAATTAAAATTCATTAGTGTTTGAAAGAAAAACAACCCTATTAAACCAGAGACATAGTATAGGTACTGTTAATCAAAGGAAACATCATATTCTACATATTAATTTTAAATTCTACAAATTCTACAAATTAAATTCTACAAATTCTACAAATTCAATGTTATTTTAAAAAATATGCCTGAAACTAATATTCAGGGGGATAATGAGGGTGGCCATGATAAATTGTTTGGGGACTGTGAGGTCGTACCTCCAAATGTGACCATGATGTTAAAGTTTTCTACTTTTTATGGCTTGTACATACAATTTCACAATTGTTGGCCATTCGATGAGGAATTTCTAATATATGTATTGCATACTTTAGGAGCATTTTGAGAATTTTGCCAATCCACATTGCAAATGCTTTCGTATTCTTTGTTTATGTTTGGTTTAGTATCCAGGTTTCTACGCCGCCATACAGAATAGAGAGAATACATAATAACAAATTCCGTTTCTTCAATTTAGTCTTCGATCACGGTGTTTTGTATTATTTCCCATGGTATTCAAATTTAGTATTAGACGCCCAGTTAACATGGGTGAAACAGCGGATAGACGGGGATGCCCTAAGGCATATGAGTGGTAACACCATACATGACCTTGTTATGAATGAGGAGAACATGAGAATGCAAGGTCATTTTATGTAAAAGTGATGACATAGATTAAGGCAGGGTTGAAACACGTAGAATTAGAAATGTTATGAGAAATTAGGAATAAGAAGAAAACAGAAAGAAAATAGGAAGAAATTAAGAAGGTACCATATGATCAATTAGTTGATTAGTGAGGACATGTCGGAAAATCAGAAGTGCGTTTATAAAATGATTTATAAATGTAAATAAAGCAAGGCACGTATCCTAAGATCCATGGACAGCCAGTTACACAAATGTGTCCATCCTGGAAGAGCATTAAGAGCATAAGAGCATGCACGTACAATAGGCTCTCAACTATCTGCCTTCAAGTTTTTTTTACACGAGCTCCACACACGAGGCCCTGAGGAAAATAATTTCCCTCCAAACCTATGTCATCTTTGGGGATGCTGTGTGGAGGGTTTTTTTTAGGAAAGGGAGGACAGGAGAGTTCTGGGAAGGAAAAGGGTTTAAGGGATGGGTAGGAATCTGGGGTTCAGTGTGTCCTGGTCATCCACCTCCAAGATCTAGACAAACCTCACCCATGAACTCGGGTACCCCTGCTAAAGCACCAAACGTAGCGAACCACTTGGGGTGACCTATGGCAGAGGTATTGGTTATCCAATAAAGGTTCCCGGGGCGGCGGTACCCATTCCCGCCTCCCAAATGTGAAAAAACGTATACTTTGAACAGTTAGTTTTTGCTCCACAAACTGAGGCCTCCAACTTGGAGTCATTGTCACTAGCAAAGTGCAAGATAGAAGAATCAAAGGAAGGTCACCAATTCGCTTCAGTGAACTATGTAGTATATCAGTGGCGTCTTGTACGTCGGTGTCCGCAGCTTTCCACGCAATGCAGGACCGCGAAGAGTTGAGGAATCTTTTCCACCGTGAAAATTAGATTATTGGTTACGATACTTAACCGGCAACCGACTTGAGAAGAAGAATCCTAAGTTAATATTATAATTGTTCCGCGTTTCATCCTAACTGAACTTATGTGTCGAATATTTTCGTTGTGGTTCGTGAAATTTTCTCAAAAAGACTTTAAAATTTTATAAATTATGGTAACAGTATTATTGGTAAATTATTTCGGACGGCATTGCAATGATCATGCTAAGCACACCATTCATCTGGACAACGCATCTGCCCTGATAGTGAACATTACAAAACTGTTTGAAACTTCTCTCATGATATCGGAAGAAGCGCTACACGAAACCAACGTAATTACTAGAGCTGGTACAAACACAAAAGACCATTACATTAAGTGAAAATTGAAAACCATGTGAAAAGGAAGATGTAAAAAGAATCCCGATACAACGTTCATTGTTTCACTCGTGTTCATTCATTGATATAAAGCAGAACAAAGCCATGAAACCACGGACACCTTTCTTCAAACAAATTACATTGTAGGTTGGTAGGTACCGAGCCTAATCGTCGTGGACGTAATAGATTGAGGGACACTGCGCCGAAACAATAATAAATAAGTAACCTTTTTTATTCCTGGTCAATACATTATCCCTACTTTACAAAGACATTAAAATCAACCAGAAAAAGAAAAACCACATTTTTGGAAGACGGAATGAAAGATTGTACACAACTTTATCTGGCCTGAAAAACATGCAATTTCTTAGTTATGGCAAAAAGTAATTTGATGAATACGTCACTTTAGTTTCCATTTTTCCATGTTTTTTTAGTTCAGCACTATCAGGGACAATAGAGTATCTTCTTACGCATATTATGTTTTTATTGTCATATAATCATAGTTTTTGTTGTTGGAATAACTTCATTATTTGATAAATTTGTTTAATTAAATTTAAAAAATTTAATGTTGTGCCATTATTCTCAATTTCACATGAGATTTTTGCATCTTGTAATTAAAAAAATCTTTTGTTACCCGTTTTCTGACTGTTTCTGACCATTTTTGGAAATCAATTGAAATTTTTCACTTTGAGACTAAAACTACCAAAAAATTGAAGGCAATATTTAATTTTTTTAAGTAAAACAAGATGTTGGCAATATTTAGATGTTTTACTTCTTAAATAATCGCAAATTTACGTTGTGTCGTCATTTTAGTTAAATGAAAACAAATCACTTTGTATACATCACTAATTAAAATTATCAACGTGTTTCGAAACCAATGGCTCCTTTGTCAGGGTAAAATTTAAATAAAAATAGTGATAGAAAATTGAAATTAGTTCAATTTTAATTTTATTGTGACGAAGAAAGCATTGGGTTTCGAAACATGTTGGTAATTGTGATTATATAAGTAGTGTATACAGAGTGATTTATTTTCTTTTATCATTTTGATGTGTTTGCAAACAGGTAACAGTTTACATTTACATCATAGTTAAATGTCAATGTAAATGTCGAAAAAAGCATTCATGAAAATAAGGAAAAATTTAAGGAAATGGAATTGAAAATATTTCATCCACCCGTCTCAGAACGAGACTAATTCTAGTGATGCGGGTAACGTTGCGCAAGGGACAAAAAAATAAATAAAAAATGTGTACAGTTAACACGTGGTAGAAGTGAAATCTTCAGGTAGACAAGAGTGGGGAGGCTACGAAGCACCGCACAAAGAGGAGACCGATTATTCTCCCTAATTCTTTCGCAGGCTTAATCCTATAGATTTATGTGTTTGTCTCTTTTTATCGTCGCTTTTTCATCGAATTTCAAAGCACAACGGTGTTATAAAATTGTCACTTCAATAATCACCGATTTACCGACTATGAATCTCAAAACATCAATCCGATCGGCGCACAGTTCCAAAACTCTCACCTTTGTTCTTAATACGAGCCCCCACTTCTCAAAAGCAGTGCAAGACATCTGATTGTCTATTCCTCGCGAGGAAGTTAGTCTCAACCGGTCACCCGAACAGACAGCAGACCAGACTTAGCAGTTAGTACGTTAGCTGTTCACTTAACGGACAAACCATCAGCTGCTCCGGCACTTAACCGATATTGCCATAGTATAGCAGATAGCTGGTTTGACTTGTATCCAAAGCGCGAGTGCAGTCATTTAAACGGAACGTCCCTGGTGCACGGGCCCAGTTCGATTGAGTTGGTCGATCACACATCAGTGTCGTTAATTTTTATTATTTTTTTATTATTTAATTTTTTTATGACAGTTCTGTGAATGTTGTTGTTCAGTGCATTTTTATTGGAGTACCTACTAATCATTACTTTAATAGGTAAGTCATGAACACAGTATTTATAAAATGTGTAACGAAATGCATTATCCATTTTTCAGCAAAAGATTTAAACAAAGGAGGAGCTACATAATCAAAAATTAACATTAATATTTTTATTTATAAATTTGATCAAATCGACTTTTGATTGATGTTTAGATACGTACGGCTAATTTAATATAACAATAAATAATGTTATTTAATTTTTTATAAGAACAACTTTTGAAGGTTATTCCCATCAATGTAATATATTATTGAAGAAGCAGATAGCAATAGTAATCTAAACGAATATATGTAAGAGAACAAAATACAGAAAAAGAAAATGGTCGCAACTGGGACACGAACCCAAAACCTCTCGTCTAATAGGGACGTGCGTTTGTACCAATTCAGCCATTCCATCAAACCGTCGTAATTGTCAATCTCATATTTTCAAATTATCTTCGACAATTTTTTTCCCTGTTACGACAATTATCTTTTTTCTATTTTTCTGCGTCTTGTATTCTTTCAAATACTCGTTTAGATTATTAGTGTTATCTTCTTTTTCAATGAAATGTCATCGTAGTTATATTTGAATTATTTACAACGCGATTTAATCTAAGTTTTTCTGCGAGTTTTTTTTTTTTAAATGAGTGAATAATGAGAAACATACAAAATTATTCCTTGTATTACTTTCAAAAGTTTTCGTTTTCAAAACTGTTTTTAAAGGTACATCGAAATCAATCGTTACTAGTTGACAACACACGTGACGTCGTGCATGCACACTCAACTCAAATTCTAATATGTATGTAGGTCATTACACTCATTACTTGCTCTATGGAGGTCATACGATTGGTTTTATGATGTTTAAGTAACCGTCCCACACAACATCCTAGAGCATCACACAACATCCCGCAACATCTTACAACATTCAGACCCTACAATATCAAAAGCCATTTAACAACATTCCACAACATTCCAGAATATCTTAAAATGTTTCACAACGTCCCACAACATCGTACAAAACCGCATTACCTACATTCCACAACATCCCGCAAGATCTTACAACATTAAGCAACACCCGAAAATATCAAATGCCATTTAATAACATTCCAGAACATCTTAAAAGATCTCACAACGTTAATAAAAAAATTCACAAAATATCCCATTAAAGCTCACAACACCGTACAAACTTTATAGACTGAAGTTTTTTGTTCCACTAAATACTCTTAGATTAGTATATCTGTCATTGGCGGAATCCCTAATAAGATATGGAATAACCACATGGGGACATTCAACAAAAACAAATCTTCTTTCAGTGCAAAACGTACAATATTCTTTGGTAAAATTATTATTAAAAAAAACTGAATACGAACAAAGACATGATATACCAAAATCATTATTATACAACTCTGTAAATGTATTATCTGTTCGTGCTATATTGTGGCTTAAAATTGCGAGTCAGCATACATCTCAATCTGAATATAATAAACTAGTGGTTCATGTTCATAATACAAGACTAACTGCAAATGATGGACTTATAATTCCCAGATACCTAAATAAATACGGTCAAAGAACTCTAGAATACCTTGTTCCAATAATTTACAACATGTTACCCAACGCAATAAAAAGCTGTGAATTGAGTTTCAGAAGGAAATGTGCGCTAAAAAAATGGTTAAGTGAAAGAACTTTTTTGTACTAATTTCTGTTATTTTCCGCTTTTCGTTTTAATGTTTTTTTCCATTATTATTTTCTCTTGTCTTTTCTTTTATTTCTTTCATTTTCTCTGTTCTGTATTTCTTATAAATTTTATTAACAATTTTTTTTTTCATGTACCTGTATATTTTATGTAGCTGTCTCTTCGACTTGGTCGAAGACCTGTCTCAATTTAAAAAAAAAAGTAATTGTCAAAAGAACCCGTTGACAAACTGATATCAATCAGTTTAACGGGACTTAATTTAAAAATGTAAAAAAACTGTAAATAAATAATAAAGGAATTTTATTAATAAAAAAAAAAAAAAAAAAAAAAAAAACATCTCAGTATCTTCTTCTTCTTGTGCCCTGTCCGTTAAACGGATGTTGGCTATCGTGTTGGCTATGCGGACTTTGTTTACTGCTGCCCGGAATAGCTCTACGGTAGACTGGCCAAACCACTGTCTCAGGTTTTTCAGACAAGAGGTTCTCCTTCTTCCAGAGCCCCGTCTTCCGGCAATCTCTCCCTGCATTATGAAATGCAAGATCTCATACTTCTCTGGATGTCTCAGTATATTCCACAATATTCCGCAACATTCACACAATAACCCACAACATATTCCAGAATTCCGGCATCCCACAAAATTCCAAAAGGCTCACAATATCCCACATCACAATCACAACATCCAAAAACATCCCAGGACACTGAAATCCACAACATTCAATAAAAACGATGCTCTCTAAAACGTATGTTGGAGCCGAACTAAATACCTGTTCCTGGCATGAAATAAACTAGCTAGGTATACAATATATTTTATTTATTATAGATAGATTGCAAAAGAAAGTAAAAATTAGAATTAAAGTTTCCCGTTCCAGGACAGACAATTTTGACATGTTTAGTTCAAATTATTCTTTAAGAAATGTACATAATTACATAACAAAAACAAAATTTTTTCGTTTTTCTCTAAAACTAAGTTGTGTAATGAAGGCATATATATATACATAAATTTTTTTAGTGACGATGTAGAAAAAGTAACCTGGCAGCATATATTATATATTCGGATTTACCGAATTAACCTGGTAACATATAATTATATTCAGATTTACAGAGTGTGCGATAAGTAGGTAAAGCGTCGATGATACAGAGCGAGTTAACAAGTTACTATCTGGGAAATTCACTATCTGTTAGTAAACTCGCTCAGTGTCATCGTGTTACTAGCTAACTAGCAGATAGTTGACAATCTACGAAAAAAGTTGAAAGGTCGTCAACTTTACACGCTTTGCTCGTGATTGGTTTATTTATGTTTTTCAAGATGGCTGCCAATTAACAGCTGATTTCGACTGTCAAACATCATCATTCACGCAGGCGTCATTATTATTGTTACTGGCGCTAGCAGCGACCTCAGTGGACAGTTTTGTGTGTCATAATGACAATCTCACTCGCCGATTTATCCGCTTTTAAACTTAGTAGATAGTAGCTTGTAAGCTCGCCCTGTGTCATCGAGGCTTTTTTTTTTTTTTTTTTAAAAGAAAGACAAACATTCCCGGGTTACGAATAACCCAACAATGTTTGAAAATCTCCTACTACCACCACAGAAAGCCGAAAATGTTGCTTGTGTTGTGATGGAGGATTTAGCCAGCCGAGGAATCGAACACGCGACGCTCGGGTGGGACCCGAGCGCTATGCCCACTCAACCACTGACCAGTCAAAAGTAAGTTAGTTAGTAGCTTAAGTTAGTAGTATTGAAAAGTGTAAACCAGGTACCTGATAACAAGATGGAGGAATTACAATAAGATTTACAAGATAAAGAGATAAAGTTATGTTAGGTTATGTGTTTAGAAGTGTGAACTTATAACACATAGTACACTTATAACATAAATATAATCTCCATTAACTTAGCATCTTATTCTTGTAGTATCAAAATATTTTAAATGTTTCCATCTTGGACGAATCTGCGCTGTTTTTAATCTGATCTGAGTTCTTGGGCTACTTCGGATTATTTTTGTATCACGACCATTGAGTTGTTTTTTACAACCTGCTATTTAGGTAGCTCCCCGACCAACTGTACACCTGTTCTTCATCTACATGGTGCTGCTTACTGTTGCATCGCGAGTTTAATTATATTGAAGCTGAGATTTTTATGTTTACTTTCATAATTTCACCAGACTTAAAAGTATCATTTTATCTGGATCACGATTGTTTTACACCGTGCGTCTTATTATTCGTCTGTATTTAAAATTTTCAGCCACAGAAAATATATTAAGAACCCAATACTTTTTGGGAATCATAAAATAAAACCAGTTTTCTCGTTCCCATTTTGCATGTGTTGATATTTTGCATATCTTGGCGTAAATACTACAACCAAGTAACTCCGGAATCAGCGTTTTCCTCGTCTATGTAAGCTACAAACAAATAGATCATAACGCGTTGGAATCATCAAGTTAGTTGAATATGATTTTGTGGGTACGTCCAAAAAACGGTATCGTTAAGTCTATAATTACGTAACCGTAGTTACCACAATTGTTTTAATTGACAAATAGATTTAACTAGGCATAGCACTAAAATTGGTAGAATTGCTTAATTTGCTTTCATTGCCTTTTTGTACGTAACAACTAGGTAAGTAATTTTGTAAATAAATAAATCATTGGGTATTTTCTTACGAGTTTATCCAAAATATAAGTTTTACGGTTCCCATCACATCAATCTACGTTTTAAAGATATTTATAAGTGTAAACACACAATAAGCGATTTATCAGATAGATTACTTATAATTCAATTTCCAAACAAAGCTGTTTTCAGAGTAACCTAGTTGTTGGAATTCCCCACGATATGTTGTTGTTTTTATATATATTGTTATAACTAGCTTTGCTACCCGATTTCTCCCAGGAGTAGATTTTCATTTTGGTGGATCCTTTATTTTGAATGAGCATTTCTCGTTAACGGCCCGCAAACCGAATTACTACCGATTTCTTACATATCTCCCGTAAACACGTAAAGTTTTAAAGCTCTTAAAAAATAAATGTTATTTTTTAAGATAATATCTAGACATTTGTCGCGTCAAAATGCAAATTATATAAAATTACCTCGATAGAAAAAAAATCGCAAAGTATGCTCTAAAAATTATTATAAACACGTTTTTTTCAGTTATTTTACAAGTTATAACTAACTAACTAACCATCACGCCGTTTCCCCGCAGGGGTAGGCAGAGAGGACGGACCGCCAAACAACTCGGTCTTGGCACACACTCTTTGCCTCACTCACATTCATACATCGTCTCATACATTCTCTTCTATTATTCTGACTTTTGACATGACCCGACTCAAGTATGATGATTCACTTGATCGTGCCATGTCTTCCTCGGGCGTCCCCGACTTCTTCTACCATTCACATTCGCGTCGTATATTCTTCTTACACTACTTCCTTCGTTCATTCGCTCTACATGCCCAAACCATCAAACATCCCTTTCTTAATCTTACTCATTATGCTTACATCAGCCTTACATTCTTTGCGGATATCCACATTTCTCACACGATCATACATTGTTTTACCACACATACGTCTCAGGGATCTCATTTCAACAGCATTTAGTTTACTTTCATCCTTCCTCTGTCAGTTCCATGCCACACTGCCATACATCAGGATAGGTACCAGGACTCCATTGTGGACTGCTAGCTTCGCTTTTTTTGACAGTTTTTTTATTAGCGCCAACGGCATTCAGTCCACCGTTAACGGAGTTACCGGCATTCACCCTTCTTTCAATATATCTTTCAACCTTCCCATCTCTCGTGGTTATGTATGAAAAAATTCACAGTGTTTCTTTAAACGCTGTTTAAGACCATGCCCACGAGATTTTTGCTCTATTTTTAACGAGCCGTGTTTTATTAAACATTTTCGCAATTTTCGCATCGATTTTGTCGCTGTAAATGTTAGCACTCTCCTCTAACATTCGTAATTTCGCATCTCTCCATCTTCTTATTTTCGAGCCCGGTTGCGGAGCCTTAAACCTTGAAATAAAGCGTGCTGTTGTATTTTTACGATGGTAAACGAATATTTCACGGCTACATATACTTGGTGGAAGATACTCTCAGTATTGCCCTGGTGTAGGACCACTTTCAGAATTGAAACGTTGCTTGAAATGGCGTTAGCCGTGTTTGGTGACCAGATCTGAATAGCCAGGTACTTCCCCATCTCCCTCTTCCCCCATCTCCTTCCCTTCCCCACTATCTTCAGCCCCACAACATACCCCAATTGGGGATGCCATAGTCCCACTGGCTCCAGATGGAAGTAGTTGGGACTCTTGTGCGGTATACATGTAAAAAAAAATGGTAGAAATGGCTTTGGGAGTTTAACAGGTTATTTTTTACAATAACTCCATGCAGGAGGTCCAAAGGAAAAGGATTTCCTCGTGGTCCGTGTTATCTGTGAAGATGCCGTGTGGAGGGTGTTTTTGAGAAGAGGAAGGAATGAACATGGGTCTTGAAGAGACCGATGTCACAAATGTGTGACAAATATCAACCATGTACATTTATTATGTTGAGCGCGCGTTTGGCGTGTTTCCAGAATATGCACCGGTGCCGGTTTTCTATTGTAATACAGGTAAAACAAGGACAGCGTACCTACCTCTCACCTGTGCTCTAAAGATTTTTTTTAAATTTTATTTTTTATTTATACGTTATTTATAAATTAACTTAAGTATACTGTTTTTCACAAGTTTTTCGGCTACCACATTAGGTACATGTCCATATTGCAATCCGCTTTTTAAGATAGGGCAATATTCGGCACAATAGTTTTATTTAGAAATTCAGGACAGGTTTGCAAATTTCATAACACCAGGTGCCAGTAAAGATTTAATTTATCTTTCTTTACTTAAAGAGATTCCTCATTTATATTTACAAGATACTGATCCCAGTGTAGTCATTAACCCTAGAAGCCTTATCTACGCCTGCGAGGCATACACTCAATCAAAAATCCTTTAACTTTTTCTAACGGTTGAAATTAGCGCCTCGTGCTCTTTAACAAACGCAGTGACCAACGGAAGCTTACCGATGGTGCCTTTGTCACTAAGGTTGGTCCCGCCATTTTTGACGTCTCGAGGTACAGCATGCCTGCCAGACGTATGTTTAGGCTTTGTATAACTTTTATCACAATGCTAGTTTAGTTTAAATTTGTCTAAAAAATTATTTAAAGTCTTTTGCGTCGATTACTTTTATTTGCCCTAAGAATAAGTAATTAATGTTAAAAAATGTATAATTGTTTAAAAAAATACATGTTTTAGTTGATTTTTTAGATTGAAAATAAGCACAATTTTTTGTTTTGTTGTAATAAATAACTGTGCTTGTAGTTTTCATTGATAACAATGTGTTTTATTATTAGTTTACATCCCAACCTTAAATTTCCTATGAAAAATATGACATAAGCGGGTATGTTTCAGGCTGTCATTTATAATGTACGCCTCTGAGACGTATGTTAAGGCTTTATGTACCTCCAAGATAGATTAGGCTTCTAGGGTTAATGGTGTAAGATAAACGGGAGATAGTCACAGATAGAAAAAGGTATGCGACATTTAAATTAAGTCGTTAAACGAAGTGTTGTGCCAAATTTTCGTTACGACGATACCAAAAGCACCTTTCACCCAACGCTAAAGAAGTTTTTAAATATTTTAAAGCAGACTGCGCGGTGCGCCAAATATTAATGTTCGTTTAGTCATTCCAGATGAACAAATCTGTTTGATCGTCCTAAAACGTGTCAGCAACGTGTTGTAAAATTAAGGTTATTACCTTGGTAAGTAATTACAACACGATTAGATATAATGCAATATTATTTATTGTCCACTTTGGTTGGAAATCATTTAACAAGTAACTGACAGGAAGATGAGCCTGTTATGAGAAGAATTCAATCATATCGATCGTCCAGTTGATTAGTCAGACATCTCCGAAAAATCGAAATTTGAGTTGAGTATGCAGCTATATATAAAAGTGTACCCTCTATCTGTCATAATTCATAATACTCAGAATAGTCATACAAACCACCAAACCAATTATAATGCGGAAAAACTTGTAGTGAATTAAAGAAAAATTTTATGTTTTCTGGGTGTAATGTACCTGACTCTTATGTCTCCCTATTATAGCATATTTAATTTGTCAAACACAGACACGTGTCAATAATATTTAATTAATGGTGAGCATTCGAATATTGCTTTCTTCATTATTTTAAAACTTAATTTTGAATCAACTGCACGATAGATATGTTTGCAAAGACAATACTATACGAGTTATTACTCTAATACCATCGTATTGATATAAACAAGTACTTAACAACAAAAAAAATTATGTATACCGACAGAACGGTCAACTTTGTCGTCATGAAATTAGCACTTTTTTATTTCGAATTTTCCAGATTTTTAAAAAATTATTTGGTTTGGTTCGGTATTTTGGCCATAATCAGAAAGAAAGTTTTGTACAAAAAAAACGCGTAAGATCTCTTTTGTCAGAACAAACCATTTTAAAACGTTTTTTACTATTAAAAACAAGTATGTACTATTATTTTAAATAGTCAAGAGATCGCACAAAGCAAAATATTTGATTTTAAGATATTTGGGAATGTATGAGATTGTTTTTATAACGTTAATTCCACACAGGAGGTTGTGAAGAAAATAATTTCCCTCATGGCCTTTGTCATTTTTGGGGATGTTTTATGGATGTTAGTTTTACAGTAGGTAGGCAGATGAACCAAGAACCAAGAACCAGACAATCCTTACCCACAAAAGTAGCGAACTACGAGTACTTGGAATGACTTACGAGCGTTTAACCAGCCAGCGGACGAAAATCCACATTTCGTCGAAAGTTGTTCTTCCGATCGTGCAGGACGGTTACAATGAGAAAGATTAATTATTCTCCGTACCAGCTTTTTTAAATTATAACTCAATATCGAATTTATTTCAATCCAAATTAGCTTTAATTTATACCTTCATCCAAAAATGCTGAAAGGCGTGATGATAAAACTATTAAAATAGTGTACTTTTTGTAGTTATTTTTTGATTATAAGTATTTATCATTTTTCAATAATGTCTAAATTTAATAAGAATTTTAAAAAAACTGAAATATATTAGTTTGTAAGTGCGCAAATAAATACACAAATGGACCAATTTTCGTCAAGAAACACATGTACGTACATATTTTTTAATGATTTTATTGAAACTAAAATTAAAATTCTAATACATAACTTTGCTAGATAATGTATTGATTTATTTTACTACATGATTACATTATTTGAAATGGGTGTGGTATAATACAAAAACTTTTTTGAAAATTTAACAAATCTGCCAACGACCTATGGAATAACCTTATTATACTAAAAATTAAAAAAAATTCTAAAAATTTATTACATACGAATGCTAGATAAAAGAACAATGTTTCGAAATCCATTTATAATTTTTTGTGGAAAAGAGTCAATACGTCTAAAAACTTTTTTGAAAATGACGTATTTCAGGCTTTCTCTGGTAATGCCCTCTTATGGCAGAGGTGTTGGTTTTCCAATAAACGGTTCCCAGAGCAGCGGTACCTATGCCTCTCAAATTGATTAAAAAGTAAAACTATGCATGTTAGCTGTAATATCTCGTGATTGAAATTTACTGATAAATCATTTTTGCATTAATTTGTTAAAATCATGAATTCTCATTTCGCCTTGAAAAATCACATCCACGAATGGGTCAACAACCAGTAAGACTCAAATCACGTTGTACGTGCGTGGGTTTGTTAACACCGTATAACGAGAAAGTGTGCATTCCGGTGGATTATAATATGAGACATAAATAATAGAATGCAGTGGCGTATCGTATTTTCCTAGCTCATTGATTGGGGGCGTGATGTCATTAGCATAATATTGATTCATAATTTCTTTGATTGGTTCTTCGTAACTTTATAATGCCGTTTTGTTATTTCTTAGAAATCAAAATGATTTATAGCTAGTTACACGCGCCATTAAAAAAAACAGTATTTTAAATTTCCTAACGTTAGTTTTGAAAACGAAAAAGGTCTTTGTGAGTCTTAGACATGTTGATAGTTTATCGGCAGTAAGAATAACATCTTTGTACATTTTTTAGTCAAGATTTTCAACACAAAGCAAAATATTTTAAATTTATCCACGATAAGAGATATTGAAAAGTGAAAGAGTGTATTTTTTACGTTAACTCCACACAGGAGGACCTGAGGTAAATATTTTCCCCTCGAGGCCTTTATCATCGCTGGCTGAACATTGTTTTCCTTTCTTATCCAATTTATGTTTTGTACAACGTCAATAATTTTTTTTTGAAATTTTTTGTATTATTTTTGTTAATAAGGCCATATACTTATTTTTCTGTATACTTTTTATGTACTCACAGGAGTCCAGTGAGACAATTAGGGTATGTTGTGAGGTTGAAGGTAGTGGGCAGGGAAAGGAGATGAGTAAAAGAAAGGTGGGGGAGT
Organism: Limnephilus rhombicus; assembly: GCA_929108145.2. NCBI lineage: Eukaryota > Metazoa > Arthropoda > Insecta > Trichoptera > Limnephilidae > Limnephilus > Limnephilus rhombicus. Next base: position 8,657,855 of record OV815293.1, read on the forward strand.
GCCTGGCTCTTCAGATCTGGATAAATCACCAAACACGGCTAAAGTCATTTCAAGCAACGTTTCAATTCTGAATGAAGGCGATACTGACAGATCTTCCTCTCTGAACAGACCGCAAATATACTATGTATATATTATTTTTAATTAATTAATTGTGAAATGACACAAATTAATCCCCGATACAGGCGAACCCCATAGGGGTTAATAATTACAGGCTAAATAATGTATTTTAATGGTGAAGAAACAATAAATACATAAAATAAAGTGAAATAAAATTTATTTGCGCACGCTGGGATTCGTTCCGCGTCGTTCGGATTGCAAGTCAAGTACTTTACCCCTCGACCACGGGGGCCCTCTGCATTGATGATTTGCATTGCTCATTCGACAATACAGAGCGAGAGATTCTCGAAAAATTAAAAAAAATATTTGTGTTTTAAATCAATTCTTTAGAATTCTTAAGAAAGTGTTTCTTTTACACCCACCATCAATAGGTTTTGAATAAGTATAAAATCTAAAAAATAAGTAATAAATCTATCTATCATAGATACCAAATCAAAATTCTTTAATCAAAATATATTTGTTTGCTATTTAATTGTGTTCATTTGACCCAATATCACGATCCCTGATGGTTTCTCCCAATTATCTTTGAAACGCGTCGAATTCATCACGACTTCAGGACCTTAACAAAAAGCGTATTTGAAAACGAATCAGAATTATTTAAATTGGCTTGTAGGTATGCTGGCTCCACCATTAATCCCATTAAAGGTGGGTCATTATTACTAATGGGTAATACGGGTGGTCCATTATTTTATTCCATACTGGGCGGTCTTTTCTGTGCTGCGCCACTGATTATAAATTTATTCGAACTCAATTCAAGCGCATATAAATATGTTGACCAGTCATTCATTAAAACCGACCAAACTGTATGTTGTTTTGTTGAACGAGCCTCTTCTGCCTCTCACTTTTTCTTCTAAGTTGAACTACAAACCTACTAGTTAACCTTGATGTTAACACAATTCTATCTTCTGTTTTCCACTTATAACGTAATTAGCTCCACCTTTTTACTCTTGAAAGTAAACATAACGCTTGTAGGACTCTTCTGCAAGTTACAATGAAACTATTTGACTTAGAAAACAAGGAAAAAAAAATTGTTGCGGTGTAAAACAAACATCTTTTACGTGGCTTCTTTTACATTAGCTCTACACAAATGGCACTGAGAAAAAAATCCGTCAGGGATTTTCTCATATTTGGGAATGCTGGGTGGAAGGTGTTTTTATGGAAAAGAAGAAGAGGAAGTTCTGGGTAGGAAAATGGTTTGAGGAAAATGGTATTAGGAATCTGGGGGTCAGTGTGTCCAGGAGAGCCGGACGTATCCATCCCTCCCACTGCGCTGCAAGAAGAGAGATCAGAATGTCTCTCTCAACTATCAATCAGTCTCTCCCTATTCACAGTATGTGGGGAAACGCATTCGCTGCCAGGACCCAGATAAACCTCACCCCATGACCAGGGTATCCGTGCTAAGTCATCAAACGAAGCGGGTGACCTATGGCAGGGGTGTTTGTTATCGAATAAATATACCACACACCTACCCGCCTTCTAAATTTAGACTACCAGATAATAAGGAATCTAAGTAAAAAAAAACATGCCCTGCAGCATTGATTGTAAAAGAATTACTTAACCAGTCTTTTTTTCCACTTACTGGTTCTTACTTTGCCTTATAGTGTTCTGAGATGTAAATTATAATGATACCACTCTCCCGACTATGTCATTAGATGTATGTACAGAAAAAGGAGACTTTTAAAAGGAGAGAATTTACGTACAGAGGCAAATTTTATTTTTACTTTGCACACCAAATGAAGGATTTTCTACCCTAGCGCAGAGAAAGGAATGAAGCAAGATCGCAATTTGGGGCCTTCATTAAGTGAAAGTTGGGAAGCGCTGGAAAAATAATATATTTAGGACATTTTCAGTATGTAGGATGAAAGAGTGAACGAAACATGCAGATGTAAAATGTTTGAGCAAAGATCTAAAAGTTTTAAAATACCCTGCAGAAATTTCGCAATGAATTATGGTTTACTGCTGTTAGAGGATGTCAAATAAATTAGTAATATTAATTACTTTCAAATTTATTGTGAAGAATTTCAGTAAAATGTTAATAGTCTTATTATTTCTTCGTATTATCATCGTATTACTTCTGTATAATGGAATGCAAAGCATTCCAGTTGACCAACTTAATGTATTTAATTAGACATTAGACCATATAATGCACGATGAATAGCATTTTGTGTCATCCGTCACGATTCTTTGGTCAGTTTTTTACACCGAGGTAATTACACAGTTGTCTGTTGAACTAAAGTAGTTTTGACTTTACAGTTAAACAATTACACATTTTTATATCATTGTATGGGTTATAATAATTTATATTTAACAAACTAGAACGGAGACATTGCAAAATAAAAGGAACAAAGCTAATATCATCACTGGGTGGCAGTTCATTCGAGGAGCAGGCTTTTTTGAAACCTGTTCCTATTGGAGCACGCCTGATTCCGGAGGCAACTGAAACATATAACCATTTTGAAGAATACTGTAATACCAGCTCTTAGTGGAGAGAAGCTGGTAACACGGTATCGCTTCGAAGTACATAAGCACACATTTCACCACTAACATTTATTTACATATCTGCTCTGATGATACACACTGTAACGCTGTCCGAAACGTTCGCTAAAGAAGGAGGTAGCGCAAAATGGTATAACACCTCAAAAACAAGTAACGAAAATAAATTTTCATATTTACAAAATTATTAAATAAACGCGTGAATTGAGCAAGTTTGCACTTATTTTTTTGACAAACCAGCCGTTTCGTTTGAAAGCAAATTTTCCTTCTTTATGGTTCATCGGAAGACCCACCACTAACCCGCCCTGGTATAGGTAACAGATGGTTACCCCTTCAAAGCTCTTGCAAGGACTCTAATTTTTTGGTACAAACGACTCTACATTTGATAACTAAACTAGACCTCCAATGTCCCCGCATACGTTGTTAGGCAGCGGTATGCAAGTGCTACTATGTACAATTGTTAGTATGTAAGGATAGTATAATTAAAATCTTACCTTAACCTCTTTTAGGTGATGGAAATAATAAAGAAAAACAAAAGTAGGCAGTTTGCCTACTCTGACAAATTAATGTACATATAAACACAAAGCATGAATTGAGTACAAAGACAGCATCAAAAGTAGTGGGTATCCAGAGACGGATCGCCCGGCAGTCCTGTTGAGAGTTATTTAGTGATCAGGCAGACAGGATACGAGGTTCAGATTCCGCGCCCCTAAGCCGATATCCCGGTGGTGCCTTGTTCTTTATGGTTCACTTGCTAATAACTTACCCACACAAAATATGAAAGGATCTGCGTCAAAAATAATGTATAAAACAATAAATATTATCTTCGCCGATCGCCATTAATTATTTGCCAGACCCTGTATTTGCCAGATCATTGGGAGCAGTTGAAAATAAAAGATGAAGTTTGGTCTTCATCTTTTTCATAGTCTGTAAAAGTATGTTCAATAGGTGGTACAGTCTATTTTGGTTTATTTTATTCAACACCAGACAGATTAAATGGAGGTCAAGGTCTCGAAAAAAGCGCACGAGCATTGTCAGTGAAATTTAACGATGACAATGAGATCTTAAGTTATTTTATCGTCATTTTTGCTTAACAATTTGATGTAATTTCTTTCAGAAATTTAAATCCGGGTTGGGTGACTTTACAAAATACATGCTAAGCTATATTTTTAATATAAATGTATAAAGTTGAATGAAAATCATAAATTTGAAGCTCGTGAAATTGCATGAATGATGAATACCTGGAGCAGGTGGATGAGTTTGTGTACCTGGGTAGTATGTTAACGAGAGATGGGAAGGCTGAAAGAGATATTGAAAGAAGGGTGAATGCCGGTAACTCCATTAATGGTGGACTGAATGCCGTTGGCGCTAATAAAAAACTGTCAAAAAAAGCGAAGCTAGCAGTCCACAATGGAGTCCTGGTACCTACCCTGATGTATGGCAGTGAGGCATGGAACTGGCAGAGGAAGGATGAAAGTAAACTGAATACTGTTGAAATGAGATCAAAGAGACGTATGTGTGGTAAAACAATGTATGATCGTGAGAAATGTGGATATCCGCAAAGAATGTAAGGCCGATGTAAGCATAATGAGTAAGATTAAGAAAAGGACCCTCAGATGGTTTGGGCATGTAGAGCGAATGAACAAAGGAAGTAGTGTAAGAAGAATATACGACGCGAATGTGAATGGTAGAAGAAGTCGGGGACGCCCGAGGAAGACATTGAAAAGTCAGAATAATAGAAGAGAATGTATGAGACGATGTATGAATGTGAGTGAGGCAAAGAGTGTGTGCCAATACCGAGTTGTTTGGCGATCCGTCCTCTCTGCCTACCCCTGCGGGGAAACGGCGTGATGGTTAGTTAGTTAGTTTAGTTAGTTAGTGAAATTGCAAAAATGTCTATTAAATTTGAATACCGCATAAGATCTCCAGAAGCCCAAAACCAATGGGATTCACCCAATACGACACCCACATATTTCATTTTTGTAAGGATAACGAAAGTTGGGAGTGGAAGGGAAGTGGAAAATGGAAGAATGGGAAGCCCTTGGCTTCTTATAACCCATAAGGTCTCGGGCGTATTCTGTCAGAAGGTCAGAAAACTTACGCTTTGCGATGAAATTCAAATAAATGGAACATTTCCGTATCAATGAATCATTAGAATATGCTTTTATAAGGGTTTTTTTTTTTTTACTGTGAATACCGCACAAGAATCTCAACTGCTCCCGTCTGGAGCCAGTGAGACTATGGCATTCCCAATCGGGGTATGTTGTGAGGCTGAAGGTAGTGGGGAGGGGAAGGAGGTGGGGAAGAGGGAGGTTGGGAAGTACTTGGCTATTCAGATCTGGTCACCGAACACGGCTAAAGCCATTTTCAAGCAACGTTTCAATTCTGAATGGTGGTCTTACACCAGGGCGATACTGATAGTATCTTCCACTCTGGAACATGCCGCAAATATACTATATATTATTTTAAATGAATTAATTGTGAAATAACACAAATTAATCAAATAAAATTTATTTGCGCATGCTGGGTTCGAACCCGCGACCTCCGGATTGTGAGTCAAGAGTCTTACCCACTGGACTACGGAGGTCGTCAAAACGTCGTTTAACCAGAGAAAACCGGAAATATGTCATTTTTATATCAAATTTTGGACGTATTGACTCTTTTCCACAATAAATTATAAATTGATTTCGAAAGATTGTTATTTTATCTAGTAAACGCATGTTTAAAATTTGAGAAAAAATGTTAATTTTTAGTATAATAAGGTTGTACCATAGGTCGTTGGCAGATTTGTTAAATTTTCAAACGAAAAATCTTATTTTACAAGACATATTTCATAGGTACCTACCATGTAATCATACATTATTGTAAATCAATACTAATTATTATTTTTAATTGCTAAACTAACATTTTAAGACAAGATTTTTATGCACAGCACAAAGGGTAACAATTATTATAAGCAATAATTATCAGCCTGAAACACTCATCCATATTGAAAAATCTTCCGAGAAAAGATACATGACGCCAACGGGATTTGAACCCGTGCCCTTCTGATTGCCGGTCAGCTGCTCTCCCAATTGAGCTATGGCGGCTTATCTTATACCCATTCATTTAAACATTTTAATTTTAGTTCAAATAAAATCATTAAAAAAATATTCGAACACTTATTTATGATGAAAATTTCTCTATTTTGTCTATCTCTTTACGGTCTTACAAATTAATATATTTAAGATTTTTTTTAACATTCTTATTTTGCTTAGACAAATGATAAATACTTTTGATCAAAAAATAATTACAAAAATCACATAATTTTTATAGTTTTATCATCACGCCTTTCAGCATTTTTGGATGTAGGTATAAATTAAAGCAAATTTGGAATGAAATAAAACCGATATTGAGTTATAATTTTAAAAATCTGGTACGGAGAATAATTAATCTTTCTCATTGAAAACGCCCTGTAAGAACATCTTTCGACGAAATGTGGATTTTCGGCCGCTGACTAGTTAAAGGCCCTTAAATGTTATTATTACAATTAGCATATAATTTCTGATTTTTTTTAATTTTGACATAACATAAAAAAGTTTTTAAAATGGTTCACCTTGGGTTGTTTCTATGTAAAATTATTACTGATAAAGAAAAAAAAAAAAAATTCACACACATTCTAGTAGGCAAATGCATATTATAAAAGTTATTATCATCTTAAGTCATCGTCGTTTCATAAAAAAATGTTAAATAAAACATTCCTGAAATTTTATGAATTTTTCTCAAATCGTCATCTGATATTTTGGTTTCGTAGAGGTGCAAAAATATTTTTTACAGTCCAGTTACTGTAAATATCATTTAATTAGTTATAGTAGCAACTTTTGGCCTATATCTGAGACACCTTCGTGAGTTTTTCGTCTGCACGTAGACGTAGCACAGTTCTTAAGATCCTATAAGAAATCGTCTGCATTTTTTGGGATTGATAGAATAATCGCAAAATAACAATGCTTTCCTAAAAAAGATAAACTCAAGTGCAAAAGATCATTCAAAGTAATTTTTATTCTCCTTTAAGCCTTTTGTATTGACACCAAAAGATTGTACATTGACCGACTAAAAATGGTGTCAAAAGACGCTAAGAATATTGTTATTTGCTTAGGAAATTACGTCCGCCCCGAATATTTTGTTTGGAATTCATAAAGAGATAAAACATTTACTAGGTAAGGCCTCAAACGTCATCGGGTAATACATTATTAGGTAGATTTTATGGCTTTTTATTGGAGTTGATCCAAAATGAAATTATTAACTTCTTTTTTGATGACAAAATAAGTTTTTGAATTGTTTTGATTATATAAGAGCCAGGTGTAATATTTTTTTTAATTTATTTTAGATATAAAATGATTTGATAGCTGTCACAGTTGTCTTTGATATAAAACCGACTTGTTAAAGAAATTATGTTTGAATATTTTTTTAACGAATGAAAATATTCTTGTTAATATGAAGGAGGTAGCGCAACACGGCATAACACCACAAAAATAAAAATATCTTTCCGATTTATTTGAGCTGTAGAAAATAACGAACAATGGTTAGAAAAGATATTTATTTGTAAAATAAAAAAAGCTTTTCAATGACATCAAACTGGGATCAATGTCAGTTTATTTGATGAATAATAAAAAAAATATATTTTACTAATGCTTTATATTTAAATTACTGTTACACCTATAAAGCCAATTTTGAAAGCCTATAATAAGGTGACATTGACATGTTCTTTACGTTTTAAAAGTATCTTTAAAAGCACACATCATTTCATATATAAATCGGTACTGGTTAGCAAAGATTTAGTTTGTGGGCTCATATTTTAACGGAAAGAATTTAAAAAAATCAGAGTGTGTATCATATCACACGCGCTAGAAGTGAAACCTCCTAGAAAAATAAAGTAGAAAAGAGTGGGGAGGCTACGAAGCACCGCACAAAGAGAAGACCGATAGGCTACGAAGCACCGCAAAAAAAGGGGACCGATTAGCATATCTCATTCTCTCGCAGACTAAATCCTATAGATGTGTGTACGTGTTTGTCTCTTTTCAGTGTCGCTATTTTTCGTTTCATCGAGTTTCAAATCACAACGGTGCTAAAGAAGTTTTCACTTCAATAAATTATTATTAAATAATCACATTACAATTATTTTGTGGTTTTTATAGAAATATTATAAAATTTCGTAGTAATTATTGTGGTCAATTCTGGGCATGCAAACTAAATAATAAATAACTAAATTATAATTACGGAAATAATTGATTCACAGAATTTGATTGTTAATTCGGTTATGTTTTCAGCGGCAAGGACCATTCTTGTTAACATTATGCCAATGTACGTTAGTCATTCCCGGTTAGAAGATTATTATGCAAATTTATAGTATTCCATCGGCAACATCGTTAGCCGTTTCCATAGGCTTTATTTGGGCTAGCGGAGACTTTCTTTCGCAGTAAACATTTACCTTATTTAACGCTAAATTATTAGTAAGTGTTAATATTGGTTCGTCATTTTATATTTGTAGTTTTCCTTATACAAATTATGGGTCGTTAAAATATTAAGGACAGTCTTAAGGATGCGATTTTAAGAAAAACTCCGAAAAAAGTTTGAAAAATAGAAATTATCGGTTTAAAAAGTAGGTTTATTCGACTTTTCCAGAAATACAATTTTTGATCAAATATTTTTAAAAATATGATTTCAAAATATTATTGACGGTAGAGAATAATATATATGTAGAGTATAATTTTTTTTTTTAAAACGCACACTTATTTTGTGGCAACATTTTTAATTCAATATTAAATAATAAAAATACTTAGTTTTAACTACATTCATGGTAAAAAAAAAAACACAATGTTTAGTTTAGGGTTCACTTAAACGAATTGCAAGAATCCAATGGATAGACTGGACTGGAAAGGGGTAAATGGAGGGGGCAAGGATAGGGCGTAATTTAAAAAAGGATTATATTTAAAAACTCGTCATTTATAACATTTAGGTTCATCCTTACTCTCTCTAATTTCTTTTTATAATTTTTAAAATTTCATATTTGTCTAAAGTCTAAATGGATACATACCATTAACATTGTTGTGTAGTAACTCCATTCCATTATTCAAATTAAAATAAAAAGTATGAAGTAGAATATATATAAAATCGCCAAATTTAAAGGCCCGCGCACACAGAGAGCGATCAGAGTTCTGCCGTCTAGTGACCGTTGACCGGTCCTGAGTTCCAACGCACACAAGCAGCGTTCAAATCCTCGCGTTCTAGTTTCGTTTGGGTCTTTGCACGTGCAACATGTCACTAGAAAGTTCATCATTCGATGAAGAATTATTGCTCTGGTGGAGTTGTAGAAGTGACTATAACAGTACAATCCTGTAGGCGCGCCTGCATACCGCCCTCTAACAACGTATGCGGGGACATTGAAGCTCTAGATTCGTTATACAAATGTTAAATGTAGAGTCGTTTATAAAAAAAAAAGTAGATTCTTGCGAGAGCTCCGAAGGGGCGACAATAAGTCGCCTATACCGGGGCGGGACAGTGGTGGGTGCTTCAATGCTCTGGTGGAGCTAAGCAGCTTCTAAAATGAAAAGGAAGTATTGGGTGCACCCAATCAACACATCGCGAGAAGAACAAGGCGAATTTAGTAGTATTTTTCAGGATTTATTAGATGAACAACGATTCTATATTTATTTTCGAATGTCAAATTATAGTTTTAATGAATTGTACAGCGTCATAAAACCTGATATCGAAAAACAAAATACTAACTGGGGAAACTGCGTTTCATCAAAAGAAAGGCTGGCTGTATTTTTAAGGTATGTATTTATTTATTAAAGATAAGAAAAGACATTACAGTATTTATAAATAATAACAAAATATATGAACTAATAATAATATATAGGTTCATTTGTTAATCGAATACGATATGTTTTCGTAATATTCTGTTAGGTTTCCAGTCAACTGCCGTGTTTTCAACCTCAGAAATTGCGGCGTTCAGGCGTTCCCTGTCTCAATGGGAAAAGAACTCTTAGAACGCGACGTTCCGCTTTGACCGCCGCGGTCTGACTGCCCGCTGTGTGCGTTGTTTTTATAGACTCAGTACATTTTAATGAACGCCGAACGCGGAACTCGGAACTCCTGACCGCTCTATAGACTCCGCCCTTATGAAACGTAATGGATTCAATCAATAAAAGTGGTTAAAACTGAGTATTTTATTAATTTTAAAATATAATAAATTACGTAGCTGAAGCTGGAAAATACATTTTGAATATAATTGAGTAGGTACGAAGACTTTTTTTTAATAATTGAGTAGGTACATAGACTCACAAGAGTCGCCAACTGCTCCCGTCTGGAGCCAGTGAGCCTTTGGGGAAGTATCTGCCTATTCTGATCTGGTCACCAAACACGGCTAAAGCCATTTCAGACAACGTTTCAATTCTGAATGGTGGTCTTACACCAGTGCGATATTGAGAGTATCTTTCACTCTGGAATGTGCCGCAAATACACAATATATTATTGAAGTGAAACTTCTTTACGCACGCTTGACTTGGGGAGTAAGCTGGTAAATGCGTGACGAGAGCGTTATGAAAAGTGTGATCGGGCGAGGCAAACGGTCGGGCGAGGCAAACGGAAGTTGAGAGGGAGATAAAAGTTAGTGAAGTTTTACTTCAGTCGTGTGGTCTAGTGGTTTAAAGTACACTCGTTTTTTTTTATTTGAATACCGCACAAGAGTCGCCAACTGCTCCCGTCTGGAGCCAGTGAGCCTTTGGCATCCCCAATTGGGGTAAGAGGAAGGTGGGGAAGTACCTGGCTATTCTGATCTGGTCGCCAAACACGGCTAAAGCCATTTCAGACAACGTTTCAATTCTGAATGGTGGTCTTACACCAGGGCGATACTGAGAACATCTTCCACTCTGGAATGTGCCGCAAATGCACAATATATTATTAAAGTGAAACTTCTTTATGCACGCTTGACTTGGGGAGTAAGTTGGTGAATGCGTGACGAGAGCGTTACAAAAAATGTGATCGGGTGAGGCGAACGGTCGAGCCTTTATGCACGCTTGAGTTGGGGAGTAAGCGGGTGAATGCGTGACGAGAGCGTTATGAAAAGTGAGATCGGGTGAGGCGAACGGTCAGTCGAGGCGAACGGAAGTTGAGAGGGAGATATAAGTTAGTTTTACTTCAGTCGTGAGGTCTAACTCGTTTTTTTTTTTAAATAAATTTTTAATTTATTATGAAATGCCACAAATTAATCATATAAAATTTACTTGCGCACGTTGGGTTCAAACCTTTGGATTGTGACTAGAGAGTCTTACCTCTGGACAACGGAGACCGACGAATACTTTGACATAAAAATCCTGACATTGAGACGTTTATAATGTACGGTATATTGTACTGTGCATAAGTGTACATAGATCCCTGAACGTAATAATAATCGGATGTTAGTTTTTCTAGCTGGCCGACCCAAATTTCTTACTAGGCTTAAGTACACTTATAGCTAGCTTACATTATAATTTTATTGTAAAATCATATTATGAACTATCATAATTCTCTCGTCAATATGACAGTGGAAGAGTTATGTAGTATGCAAATGACTGACTTGCATAAATTTAATAATATACTCACAGTGGCCTTATTACTGAAACAAATCTTATGTTGGCACCAATTTGGGAGGCGGGAATGGGTACCGCCGCCCCGGGAACCTTTATTGGATAACCAACACCTCTGCCATAGGTCACCCCAAGTGGTTCGCTACGTTTGGTGATTTAGCAGGGGTGCCCGGGTTCATGGGGTGAGGTTTGTTTAGGTCTTGGAGGCGGATGACCAGGACATACTGAACCCCAGATTCCTACCCACCCCTTAAACCCTTTTCCTTCCCAGAACTCTCCTCTCCTTCCTTTCCTTAAAAAAAACCCTCCACACAGCATTCTCAAAGATGACATAGGCCCTGAGGGAAATTATTTTCCTCAGGGCCTCCTGTGTGGAGCTCATGTAAAAAAAAAAAAAAAAATCTGACTAAAAAAAATGTGTAAAGTGGAAGCATCTGCCTACAAATAATATACAGGGTGTTAAGGGACGTACTTGACTTACTTTATTTAACCAGTGATTCCTGATATTATTTGGAGTAGAAAATGTTAAAGAAATTTAGGTCTCCGGGAAATTTTTGAAGTTTCTTTATTTTTCCACAAAAACAAAAACAAAAAAAAATGTAGGTGTTTGGCAGTTGAAGGTGGGGTAAGAAGGCGTTGATCGGTTACTCGGCTGAGTAACCAGTGGCGACATGCGGAATATTTTTTTAAATTTGATTTTGAAGGAAAAAAAATTGTAAAAAAAATCGTTTAAAAAGTCACCGGAGACTAAAATTTCTTTTACATATTTCAGGTAATTTTATTTTTTTATTTATTTATTCAACGCCCAGGGGGCTTTTACATGGTTGGTAGTACAATAAATTCATGACAGTTGATTTTACAACAGATAAAGAAATAATAAAAATAAAATTAGATAAAAAATGCACACAAGTCACAAAAATACAAAAGAAATAAATATAGGTACTGCGATTTGATAAGTTTACAAAATATGTTTAGGAATAGTATTGGAATAAGTTTTTTACAAGTTCCACAAAATTCGCCAAGTTGATGTTAAATATGTCTACATCACCTAAGTACTGATTCCCCATAGTGTGAAATCGTTGTATGGGAGAGTGGGCAATGTAGTTTCGCTTGTGAATGCTGCAGTAGAATAGTGTATTTTGTCGCGTAGGTAATGTAATTTACATGTTCTCATACTCCAAATAATATCAGGAATCACCGGTTAACCCTTCGCCCACCTCGTCTTTTTTATAACGCGAGGTGTCGCGCGGGGACGCCTATATAAAAATAGATAATGATTGAATTGTTGTTATTTTATGTGTTATTTTAACTGATTATAGTCAGGTGATAACGGTTGCATTGAAAAAAAAATATTAAAAAAAGGTAAATATTTTCAATTCAAAAGCTTAAAAATCAACAAGGAACATTTTTTTATAATTTTGAATCATACTTTTTTAACAGTACACCTAAAAAAAATCTAAACAATTACTATCAAACTTATAACTATTTGAGATTGATACAGACTTATTTATATTACAAAAAAATACAATGAAAAAACATATAAACTTGGTTTTTCATTCAATTTTATTGATTTTTTGAGCCTCACGCCGAAAGTCTGTATCTCACAGCGCACATACGCAGACTGAATGTCGGCGGTGCTAGCGTCAATTATAATCCCTTTAAGGAAGCTACCTTAAGTAAGGAATCAGTGGGAACATATAATTTGCATTTTTATAAAACCTAGGCTTTTAAAGACCCCACGCGACGGGTCGATGGTTAAAGTAAGTCAAGTACCTACGTCACCCTGTATAAGCGAATTTTTTTTTTTCAGAACATTTTTAAAAGGGGTCACATTTGATATTGGGCCCGCAACCAAATTATACACAGGAATGAGTCCATTTCAGTGTTGCTATTTTTACACGACCTTACTTTAATCCGAGCCAAAACACCTAATAAATTTTTCTCTTTCGACAATTTTTATTTGGTATTTTCGTCAAAGTTAAAAGAAAAAAATACACAGCAATATAGTATTTTTTAATAGTACACGTTTTTTTAGGTACCGTTTAAATCTTCGATCCCCATTTGGGTAATATTGTAAATTGGGAACTTACTTTAAAAAAAAAATTTAACACCTCACAAGAGCGCCTTTCTACGTACACACGGAGTACAGAAGATCTACATCGCCACTCTGCTGGACCAAATTGTGAGGTGGGTTAAGGGGAGGAAACCGAGAATTTCTATAATGTTTGCCTGAATTTTAATTTTGTCAATATAGTGTCACTGCACATTCGAACAAAACAAGTATTCGAGATGGTATGGAAAATTGATTTTTAAATACATCTACTTGCTTTTGATTTTGTTTTTGTGAATAAATGAATATAAATCTTGGAATTGGAAAATAACCTACTTCCCGATATACATTCGAGTTGAAACTCGGCAGATAGACTCATAGTCGATTACAATGCATTCTTTGGTGACCCTCAGGCACACACCCATTTTTCTTAAGATTGATTTTTTTTACATTAACTCCACACGGGAGGCCCTAAGGAAAATAATTGTATGTTATCTTTGGGGAAGCTGTGTGGAGAGTCTTTTAAAGAAAAGGAAGGAGAGAATATTCTGAGATGCAAAACGAGGTGTGAGTGGGAATCTGGGAATCAGTGGGTCCAGGAGTGACGGATATATGAATCCATCCCCCCCACTACAGTGCAAAGCGATGGGTCAAGAGATTCCTGCAGGAGAGGCCCAATGATCTCCATCAACCTGTCCCTTCCTATCCAGCCTGCCACGTGGACAGACGCATCCGCCGCTAAGACCTAGACAAACCTCAACTCGTGAACCAGGGCACTCTGCTAGGTCACGACGCGTAGTGAACCACTTTGGGTGACCTATGGCAGAGGTATTGATCATCCAATAAATGGTTCCCGGTGAAATGTTGAAAATGTTTCACTACATACAAGCCATAGAAATAATGTTGAATGTCACTGCCCAGTCATAGAAATAACACAAAACATAAAATATCTCTGAGTAATAAATTGATGAAAATCTTCGATGGGATCTACATACACATCAAAGGTATTACTTAAAAACTCACAAGCTCATATTTCTTTAAAAATCTAAGAAATGTGGTAGATAAAAAGGATTTGAAAAAGGTATACTACGCGTTATGTCATTCGCGAATTGAATATGGAATTATAGGATGGGGATCTAACACACATAAATACATGTGCAACCTGAAAACAATTCAAAAACGAATTATAAAGTCCATACTAAAAGTACCTATAAGAACGCCTTCGATTGAAATTTTCAATATCTTTGACGTACCAAATGTACAACGAATATATGCCAAATATATATTATTGAAGCAATTATAAAATTCTGAATCCTCTCTTAGACTGCGTACCTATCACACTAGATCGAATAAAAATGACGTAAAAAGCATTCCAAGTTATAAAACCACATTCGGACAAAGAAACTACACATATTTTGCAACAAAACTCCATAATATTCTTCCCCAAGACTTAAAACTAATAAAAAAATGTAATCAGTACAAATCAAGAATAAAAACATGGCTGAAAGAGGTCAACGAAAACACTCCAATGAAGACACTAAAATCGACATAGAAGACAAATAAATTATAATTAATTAAATATTACAATTTGAGGTTTTACTCATAAAGTTAAAATAAAAATAATATACTCATCCTAGACTTGCAGAAAAGTTAATAGATGTCGCATATTAGATAAAATGGATAAATATTTATCCAGACACTATTTAGAGAGCATTTAGTTCGAGTTGGAATCTTGCAATCATACATAAAGATAGTAGCCAATATATGCGTCAAGAAAATGAAGATAATCTGGGTGGTTCTTAGACGAAGTAAAAAATGACCAAATTTGATATCGACACCGTGGCGCAGTGGTTGGCGCGTTTGTCCGGAAAGCAAGAGGTCCTGGGCTCGAGTCCCAGACGTGTCAATATCTTTTTCAGATTTTTCTGTCTCCAGATTTTCGATTGAGTTTCACTTATATTGTCTTTATTTAATTAAATAATACAATTTGAGGTTTTACTCATAAAGTTAATATATACATAATTAAACAATTTTAGTCCGCCACGGCACAGGAACCCCTAGTGAGGAGGAGTAAGAAATATAATATATTTACCTAACATAACCATTACATTTTGTGTACTGATAGAATTGCTTTATATAGTCGCTTAAATAAAAAAATAAAACACAATAAAAATAGATGTATTATAGTAAAAAAAAAATTTTCTCAACGATGCTTAGGTATTTTTTATTAGAGTTTTGTTTTACAAAACCCAGTCTGCAGAACTCTGCTCAAATGGCAGTGATTATCACAAAATACTCACTATTTACCGAGATCGTCTGCGTGTGCGGCAAACAGCATTACCTAGAAGCAATACCGAACCATTTTCCAGACAAGCAGAACGTTTTGTAAATTAAACGCTCTCAAATTCGCTTCAGGGGACTTCACGCGTGGCTGGCTGCAACCATTATCTCGAGCCGGCCTCGTTAGCCGTAATCGTCTATGTGGTTTGCATTATTTTCTTTTAATATTCTTTTAATACATGGTTGACGACCTCTGCGCTGGAGCGTAGCGCTGTAAGCAAAACGATAATCGGTTCCATGGAGAAACAGTATGTTAAAATAGAAGAAATGTTAGAAAACGTTAGAAAAGGTAAAAAAAAACTTTACCTAAGACAACCAAACCTAACCTAACCTAAACCAACCTAATATTAATTTTTCGTTTTCAATATGGTCATAATGATGATTCTAATTGTAGGAGAGCACTCCCATTCATCTCAACATTCGACGAGTTAAAATAAATAACAAATTAACATGAAACAAGGAGGATCCGAATCAAATACTAGTTAATAAAAACATACGTACATACGCATGTATGTACACATACACACATGTATATACATATAAACATATTACAGAGCTAATGTATATGTAAGTAAATGATACAATAATATATCAGAAAGTGGCTGTTCTTTCGAAATGAAATGCTTTCGGAAGGCGAAACAGCTGTCATGCACATGCACATACATTTACACATATTATAAAGCTAATGCATTAGTAGGTGAATGGTACAATAATTATTACAAAGTGGCTCAAGTGCTTTCGAAATGAAATGCTTTCGGAAGGCGAAACAGCTGTCATGCGTCATAATACTAATAAAGCAGAGCTCGTTTAAAAGTAAATTTATAACCATAAATTGTATAATAATATTTTTAACCATAAAAAACCTACAAGTGTTTGTAAAAAAAGTACTTGATAAGTTCTTTTTTATTTTTGTTTTACCGGGATACCACATTAAAGGTGACCGTCCATCTGTCCGCACCGGCCGCAACGCACGCACGGCGCGCAACGGATTTTTCTATATCTTTATATTATGAATTAGTACAGCGCTGCGTCCACTATCGGCAAATACCGGCGCGGCGGTCGGTACGGGCAATATAGAAAAATCGTTGCGGCCGGCGCGGACAGATGGACGTTCACCTTAACAAGACGATGGAAAATAAAAGAACTCGATATATTTATATATTACTAGCTGACCCGACAAACTCTGTTCTGCCATATGAATAATTCATTATTATTATTTCTAGTGAATATTTTGCTCACGCACACAAATAGATAAATTAAAATAAATCGTACAAAATTTTGCACGCACTGCGTTGTGATACATAACAAATGCCGAATGAAATGTCAAAATGACGCGACGCTTCTCTTGAATGACTTGCGCATGTGTGGATGAAAGTTCGATGAGGGGGGCGTAGCGCCATTAGTCATTCAACAACATAAATAATTTCGTTCTGTTTGAAATTAAATAAGAAGATTTATTTGGGTTTAATCACTTTAAAGATACTATTTTTGACTGAGTCCCTGTCGATAACTTCGGTTCAATGAACTCTACAACGTTTGTTTGAATAGCAGTTTCGTTTTCACAAATGGAAGAGTTTTTTTTTTTTAGAATAACGTAATACGCAATAACTCACCTAAGAATATCCCGTGAATCATAAGGGAGTCTGACATTGTGCAATTCGAAAATACGATTATGATATTTTATACAATAATCATAACTTTCATATCAAAATGCCATATAAAATTCAAAGCAAATTCAGTAGTAGGAATTGGTGGTGGTTTGACGGCCTTCGTGGTCGAGGGATAAGGCTCTCGACTAGCAATCTGAAAGTCGCGGCTTAAAATCCTCTTCATCGGGGTTATTTTATAACTATTTAATAGACGTAGACTTAAATGTGTCAATGGAAAGGTGGGAGTGAGAAGAGGGAGGGGGTAATATGGCATAATTAACAAAGAGAACAAGTTTAATAATGAGTTAATTAAAAAAAAAAGATTATTTATTATCATGATCATCTTCTTCCCCTTGTCCTCCTATTCGGGTCGGGGACCCATTACATTGACAAGGCGCCTCCTGTCCCTGTCTTTGTTTGGCCTCCGTCCATGACAGATTATTGGTTATTTAGAATCCTTGACAGATCAAATTACAGGTGATTTAAATGGCGTAACTTTATATTGTGAGAATGGCCAGATATTTTTAAACGGTTCTAAATGTCATCACGTCATATTCACAAGAAATGACCAAAAAATTATACATCAACATCTGTTAAATGAAAACAAAATTGTGATCTGCTCCAATATTCGCAATCTAGGCGTGATTCTTGATAGTAAGTTACAATATCAATGTCATATCAATCAAATAACATATAAAGCAGCTAAAATGCTTGGTTTCATCGTAAGAAATACAAAAGAATTCACAAATACTGTAATTATCAAACAACAACTATACTTTGATTATTATTTTTAATTTATAAACTAACGTTTAGACAAGACTTTTATGCATAGCACAAAGGGTAACAATTATTATAAGCAATAATTATCAGCCTGAAACACTCATCAACATTGAAAAATCTTCCGAGAAAAGATACTTGCCGCCAACAGGACTTGAACCCGTGTCCTTCTGATTGCCGGTTTTATCTTTTCTCGGAAGATTTTTCAATGTTGATGTGTTTCAGGCTGATAATTATTGCTTATAATAATTGTTACCCTTTGTGCTATGCATAAAAGTCTTGTCTAAACGTTAGTTTATAAATTAAAAATAATAATTAATATTCGACAAGTTTAAGTATTTCCCCAATAAATGTAGTCATAATTTGTCTCGACGCCACCTAGCGAGGGATTTAACACTTACAATGTCTCTCTCGCAAAAATAAAGTTGGTTGTTTTCATGTGGAAAAAATATAATAAGCAGTAATTGTTGAATGAAACACTAGTATATATTGAATTATTTGGCGGGTATTTGATAAGCCCCCATAGCTCAGTGGTCAAGAGCAGCTGACCGGCAATCAGAAGGACACGGGTTCAGGTCCCGTTGGCGGCAAATATCTTTTCTCGGAAGATTTTTCAATGTTGATGAGTGTTTCAGGCTGATAATTATTGCTTATAATAACTATACTTTGCATATGTACGTAGCCATCTAGAGTTTGCGTCAACTGTGTGGTCTCCATTTTATGCAGTGCATAGAAACAAAATTGAATCAATTCAGAAAAAAAATCATTAAATACTTTTCTTATAAATCGATTTAATAATTATCTATCATTTATCATTTATCATGAATACCAATATAAAAAATTTTAAAACTCACCTTAAAAATTATACTGAAAACTTCGTTTAAATGGTAATTTAAATGTGATATAAATAAACTGAATGATATAAAAAAAGCAATACAATAACACCCCCCCATACACACAAGCCTTGCTTAATTATGGGGGTACATCAAATATATCTACTATGTAATTAATTACTGTATAAAATTTATTTGTTATTTATGTACCTTCTATTACTAATAAAAAAAATTTAAAAAAATAAGAAAAAAACCTCGATTTAATAATTATTTTGATGCAATAAAATTTTTCAAAATTGATACATACGAAGACAATTTTCTGATGCGATGTTGCTATATAAAATCGTATATAACTAACTCACTGTCCTGAATTATTGAACAGAATAGTTTTGAAAGTACCTACACGGCACACACGTTCGTTTGATATTTTTAAAGAAAAGCATTGTAAAACAAATTCAAACCAAAATGCTTGCCTTATACGACTGTGTTCAACATATAATAACATTCTCTCTGATATAGATATTTTCAATTGTGACGAAAATAAATATAAAAAAATATATTAAATGAGTACAAAACTGCATAAATGTAATGATATATTATGTAATGACATATATTATGTACTACCTACCTCCTGTTATAATAATGTAATATTATTTAGTTTTTGTAAGATTACTGTTTAATTTCTATAATGAGGAAATTTAATAGTATAATGAGGAAATCTATAATAATCGGTTTCTCAGTTAGGTAAATTATACATGTAAAATATTGAATTCCCTAAAATAAAATAAATTAATAAAGAAATAATTACGCTCTTTCTAATTTGTTAACATGAACCATAATAACAATGAATTACTTTCCATTGACACGTCTCTGTCTATTATTGTATTTAGTTTTAAAATAACCCTGGTGATGTAAGCACTAAGCATTGCTTATAAAACATGTCAGTTTTTTTTTAATAGTAGAATTAGTTAAAACTAAGTAATCAATTAATTTTAATATAATGAATAACAGATCACTTTGTATAAACCACTATATTTATTTAGTGGTTTATACAAAGTGATCTGTTATTCATTATATAATTAATGATGCCACAAAGTAATTTTGTGAAGTTTGAAGAAGTAATTAATTTCCAGCTCATTATTATTATTCTTATTTCTATACAGTGGACCCGCGGTAATCCGGCCCCTGGCTAATCCGACGCTCCCTGTAATCCGACACATCATGATCAGAATGTTATTCAGTTTGTCAAGCAAGATTACAAGAAAAACCTACTTCTGAGAGGCGTATCTAAGGACCCGCCTGTAAAAAAAAACTTTAAAAGAACTCAACATGAAAGATTTGGTTTTTGCTCTTGGTCAATCGTGGAATGCATTGCCCCCAGAAACACAGATTACTTCGTGAGATTTGGAGATCTGGTGTGTATGTAGTATGATTTGTAGTTCAAATAGATTCTTTGATTTGTAATTTGTCTGATTTCAAGGTATTCTTATTAAAAAAATTCCAGACTATAGAGAGTCTTAGGCAGTACTCTATAATAATAATAATAATAATCTTTATTCAATGAAATAACAACAATATAACTAAAAAAAAAAAAAAAAAAAAAATTACATACTCAATGTAGTTTACAAATAGATTACATCAATCAGTACAGAAAAATTAACAAACAGAAAGTAATGTAAGAAAGGTTACACAGGAGAAGTATAGTTATACAGTATTTTTAGTTGTGCATTGCCTGCCTCACTAGGTGAACCTGTATTGAGGCAGAAATTTTGTTAATTGTTTCTCGCAATTTTATCTATGATTTTTTTATAAATGTGTAAAGTAGGTTTCCATACAGCAAAAACTTTATTTTAGTTAACATTATTGTTTGCATATACCTACACAATTCATAAACTGCAAGGTTATAACTACAATAACAACTGTCAATGACTGGGCGTTTGGGTGAGGGCACCAGTATAGGCTCGATCATTAGAATGTATCCATATTTTAACATATTTTTTAAACTCTCTCTGTGTTTGACTCAGTTTGATGTTTTCTGGGAGAATGTTGAATATTTTTGTGGCAAAGTATCTAAAGCTACGTTGACCAAAGGTGGAAGAGAGTGCTGGAACTTGCAATATGTTTTTGTTGGAGTTACGTGTAAACCTTAAGTTTATTTTTTTTTCGTAAAGCACATGTTTGTTTTTAAAGAGATGCATGAGGATAGTTTTATAATCCGACAACTTCTATAATCCGACATCACCCTGCAAAATGTTTGTCGGATTACCGTGGGTCCACTGTATTAGTATTATCGCCTTCTTCAATAAAAAAAATTACAATGATATAACCTTCAAAAGTTATAAAATTTAATTCATAGGTATTAAATATCCTTGATATCCTTATCACCAAAATGTCGCTACACAAATTATAATCATTAAATAAGTTTCTTAGACACTTACCTACCTATGTACAACCTGCATTCGAGGAATTTGAGATTGATTGCTAGAAGCTGAAACTTTTGCTCGTATTTTAACAAGGCACCAAAATTGTGTTATTAATTAACACGAATTAAGATATTTATGAATGCGCAAAACATCTTTAATCCCGTGATTAAATTAATTCTCATGAAGTTTTAAAGCTTTCGATCAAATTTCTTACACAGAACTTACTTTGCCAACTAAATAAGTTTTCATCTTAAATTTCTTACCGAATTCGCAGATTCAATAATTTAATATTTTTATATTTTTGAATATAGCTATTACTTTGTGGTTATCCATTATAGAAAAATGAAACAATATAACTTTGTATAAACCACTTATATGATGTGCAAATCCGACCGGTTTCGGAACAAACGTTCCTTCGTCAGGGAAAGCTTATACTAATTTGACAGTTTAGAACAATGTTTTATTGTGGTAGGGGTGGAGCCATTGTTAGTTAATAATGTAGATTGGGTGGGTAGGTATTAGTGTAGAGTGGGTGGGTAGGGGAACAAATCCATGATTGGGCTATATGACAATATTTTTTGTTTGTTGATAATAGATTCATAAAGGAAAACGTTTAGATAACTTAGAAGCTGTGGAAATTAAAAAATCCCTTAAAAATAATGAACTTGAAACCGTGTCCTTCTGATTGCATAGCTCAGTGGTCAAGAGCAGCTGACCGGCAATCAGAAGGACACGGGTTCAAGTCCCGTTGGCGGCAAGTATCTTTTTTCGGAAGATTTTTCAATGTTGATGAGTGTTTCAGGCTGATAATTATTGCTTATAATAATTTTTACCCTTTGTGCTATGCTTAAAAATCTTGTCTAAACGTTTGTTTATATATTAAAAATAATAATTAATATTTGACAAGTTTAAGTATTTCCCCAATAAATGTAGTCATAATTTGTCTCGACGCCACCTAGCGAGGGATTTAACACTAACAATGTCTTTCACGCAAAAATAAAGTTGGTTGTTTTCAGGTGGGAAAAAATATAACAAGCAGTAATTGTTGAATGAAACACTAGTATATATTGAATTATTTGGCGGGTATTTGATAAGCCCCCATAGCTCAGTGGTCAGAGCATTCGACCGGCAATCGGAAGGACACGGGTTCAAGTCCCGTTGGCGGCAAGTATCTTTTCTCGGAAGATTTTTCAATGTAAATGAGTGTTTCAGGCTGACAATTATTGCTTCTAATAATTGTTACCCTTTGTGCTTTGCATAAAAATCTTGTCTAAACGTTAGTTTATAAATTACAAAAAATAATATTTTCTGTGGAAAATTTTCCATTTTTTTTTTTACTTTTCCGTCATACTGAACCACCTCCCGAAGTTAGCGTATTTTACCGCCGGATAATTTTTCTATTTCTAGATGACAAATAATTTTAAGTCTTGCATACTTTATTTAAAATGTATTTTTGACAAAGTGGGTGAGTGAAATTTGAGTGAGTGATAAATGAAAGTATGTCTAAAGTCATAGTGTTTTAAAGAGACAGTAAGAAAACAGTGTACAATATAGTTGTGAATTATGAATATTTGGAGTAGGTGATTGAGTTTTTGTGTTTCTGGGAAGTATGTATACCAGAGATGGGAAGGCTGATAGAGATATTTAAAGAAGGGTCAATGCAGGTAACTCCATTATTGGAGGATTGAATGCCGTTGGCGCTAATAAACAACCGTCCAAAGAAACGAGGCTAGGAGTCCACGATGGATGATGTATGGCAGTGAGGCAAGGAACTGGCAGAGAAATGAGGAAAGTAGACTGAATACTGTAGAAATGAGATCCCTGAGGCGTATGGTAAAACCATGTATGATCGTGTGTTATTCCGATTTGCAGATCCGCAAAGAGTGCAAGGCTGATGAAGCATAATGAATAAGATCAAGAAGGGAACCTTCAGATGATTTGTGCAAGTGGAGCAAATGAACGAAGAAAGGAATGTAAGGAGAATATATGATGCAAATGTAAATGGTAGACGAAGTCAGGGACGCCCGAGGAATACATGGCACCATCAAGTGAATCAGATAAGTGACCAGCTCAGATATGGGGGCTCCATCGAAGCCAGAGTAAAGTTAGCCTCTCAAAAACTGGGCGTACTGTACAGGGCCCGAGTACACAACTGCTAACCCTTTACAACACGGTTGAATTTGGTAGCCACCTCGGGTCTGGAGCTCTAAAATACCTAAAAAGCCTTGACTCTGTGCAGAAACGAGCGGTCCGTTTGATAGATTCTCCCATCTTAACAGACGGATTGCAATCTTTAGAGTACAAGCGTCGGGTGGGAATGCTATCCTTGTTCTACCGGTATTACAATGGAAGATGCTCCGAAGAATTAGCGTCATTGATCCATTCGGCACCGATGCATAGTCGGGAAACACGCCAAACGCGTGCTCAACATTTGTACACGGTTGACATTTGTCACATGAGAACGGGTCACTTCTTCGATTCGTTCTTGTCTTCAACAGTTCGGCTGTGGAATGATTTGCCGGCCTCTATGTTTCCTCCTTCCTACAACATGGGTCTCTTCAAGACCAATGTTTATTCCTTCCTCTCCTCAAAAAGACCATCCACACAGCATCCCAGATAACATAGGCCCTGAGAGAAATTATTTTCCTCAAGGACTCCTGTGTAGAGTTAATTTAAAAAAAAAAAAATTGAGTCGCGCCATGTCAGTCAGTATAATAGAAGAGTATGTGTGAAACAACGTATGAAATTGCATGAAGCAAATAGTTTGTGCTAAGACCGAGATTTTCGGCGGTCCGTCTTCCTGCCCCTAAAGGGAAACGGCGCGATGGTTAATTCATTAATTTTGACAACAGAAGTTAGTTATAAAAGTTCGCACAACGTAACTCAAAATCTTTGGACGATTCGGGACAAATACTGCAGTACGTGGCTCTGAGTTAAAATACACAATATATAACATTTTAACTTATACTACAGTAGTAACGACAACTTTTATGATTCTGTAGAATCACTCTGAAGCCGGCAGTTGATTTGAATTATTTTAATTATCACTACCCTTGGATTTCAACAGCCGGAATTGAAATAGACGCTTGTACATAATATGAAATGAAAATTAATTGTATCTACTCGTAATACGAGCCCAAATATTCCCAAGCGGCTGCCCTAGTTACCGCTTGCTACTTGCTTGTCACAATAATTAAATACAAAGTGCGTATTACGCCGGATGTGGACCGAAAACTTTCACGATTTCCGACTTTAATCTGTCTGAAAGTGATTTTGAGAAACAATGCTCAGAAGGACATATGTTTGTATAGTTTTGATGTTAACACAAATATAATTTTTTTATAAACAGCGTGACTTAAAAAATGGCTGGCTGCTCTAGAAGATATCCAAATAAAAATTTTGGTGATGTTTGGTAACTGAAAAATCTCAAGTTTTCCCAACAATAATAAAATTAAGGACACCGAAAGATTGAAATCAATTAAATTAGCAAATTAGGTCCCAGAATTTGGACAATGATATACTGCAAGTACGCTAAATGTATGTTTAATGTACACTCTACACTATCCTTGGCCTCCGGCCTCCGTGGTCGATGGGTAAGGCTGTTGAAAATTTATACAGAAAATTTGTTTGATTAATTTGTGGTATTCCACAATCAATTCATTTAAAATAATAAATAGTATATTTGCGGCACGTTCCAGAGTGAAAGATACTCTCTGTATCCGCCCTGGGGTAAGATTGCTTGAAATGGCTTGAGCCGTTTTTGGTGACCAGATCTGAATAGCCAGATACTTACCACCTTCCTTTTTCCACATCTTTCCCCTCCTCACTACCTTCAGCCTCGCAATATACCCCAATTGGTGATGCCATAGTCTCACTGGCTCCAGAAGGGAGCAGTTGGTGACTCCTGTGCGGTATTCATATAAAAAATACAATGAATAACTCAGATGTCATCTGTTCTGCTGGTGCGGCGAGCGGACTGTGGGAGCCCGCCAATCTCACCGAAGCCTTCGGACATCATCGTAACCGTTCGTATGTAAGACACGAACTGTGATAGATGGTACTCTTCTGATATCCTTTTCAAATACATCTGTTGGGATATAGATCAGAATAAGCTTTCTGTAGACATCTATTGAAAGAAGTTGAATATTCATGAATAATCAATACACTACAATTTTGTGCGACATGCTTACACCAGCCTTGTATTATATTTGGCTCTATTCATTCGCATTAAGTTTTTACATTTCTTTCTCACACTCAATACGCCTCAGATATCTCATCGCTACTATATAGAGTCTACTTTCGTTTTTGCTTTGCAAGTTCCACACCTCACTGACATCCATGTGGGTTGGCTTTGCAACTTTATGTAGGGCTTCCAGTCCCATTTCCTTTAACATAGGATGTCTGATTATTTCGGCCTGCCGCAGATAATTGCTTTTCCTAAATTTTCCTTTCAAAGTTCTTATTGGTTTTACATCTATCAAAAACTTTATACCTTTCATATTAGATAAATGAAAAATACACTTTGTCATACACCACTTTTATTGTATATCGCGAAATGTATTTTTTTTTCATTTAATGTAATGTAAACTCGTACCCCAAAGAATATGATTTCTTTGAAATTTTTTTTTGTTTTTTTCAAGTATGCAATTATATCCAATTTATGAATTCTCCATTCATCTTCAAATAGACTTGTTTCAAATTTCTAACCATTTTGATCTCTAATTTAAATGGAAGAGAAGGTAGGTAAGCAATGTTTAAATTTGCCAGAAATCAAATCCGTTAAACATATTATCTCATTGATTAACTTTAGCAAACTACGTAGAGATTTTGGAAAAAGGTGTTTTTTTCCCTCAAGAAAAAGCAGAATGGGTGATTTTCCAGCTTTTCAAGAAATACAGCAAATTCACAAATGAACAATGTTGGGAAAAACAAATATAAATTTTTCCATTACTGATTATTAATTAATTTTCGAATGTTCTACTGGCTTTCATGAAAAAGTTTTACTGATTATACTTTGCTTTCTATTGCTTAGGTACCTACCTAATAAATCATTATTGTTTACCTAAACTAAGAAGCTTTTTTTGTGTTTTTTGTGAATGTTTTGAATTCGCCGCGATTTGGTGAGGAAAACACTTTTATCACATTTTTCTTAGAAATTCCAGAATGACTACTAATTTTGTCACATCAAAGGTACCGGTAAACGAGCAAGATAAGATTGCCTATTGCCGATGAATGGTTTTGCCCTTAAAAGTATTGCGAGGCAAGATTTTGGCTGTTAATATTGCCATGTCCCATCAAAACCGAGTAACATGTAAACAAATTCACAAAACAAAAACAAAATAGCGGAATTATTTATTATTGATATTAAAACGCTTAAGAAATTATGACAGTTTTAGAAGCCGGTGGGCAATCAACTGAGAATATAGATTTGGTATCGGTAGCCGAGCAAATTCACTGGCAAGGCAATTAATAAAAGGCAATACACGTCAATCTTGCACAATCTTGACTAACAATACAGAAATCTTGACGGCAAGGAATTGCCAAAAAAACTTTCTTGTTTATCAGATTCTTGAAGCTAATAAGGATTAATGTTGTCCATTTATTAATAGTGTTGTATTCAACGAATGACCACAATTACGTGGCATTTTCATGAAGAGAAATTTCGAAATATTTTTATTGGATACAGCAGCATTGATAACACTTGAAAATTTCGAGAAATGAAATTTGAAAGATATTTTATAGCTACTAAGCACGCTTACGAAATATAAATGTTAGAATACTCAAAATCGGTTTAAAATCATACCAATTAAAAATGATACCCGTATCGCGCACTTCTGTTTCAAGGGTCCTAAAAATTTGAGCTTGCCCCAAAATATTTCTGGAAATTTACATAAAATATTTTGACTGACCACCATGTGCAAAATAATCTCGTTTCACAGAAACCTTTTTTAATGTTTTAATATCTCAAAGCGGTATAGCATTAAAACTCTAACAAAATTATTATCCAATATATTACTAAAGTCTAGTAAACTGAGCTTTGGTCATATTGATCAGCGATGAAGAAAATATTAGATTAACAATTAAAAGGCATCGTTTATTTATTTGCTTTATTTTTATTAGTTAGTAACTCCAATGTAAACATGTATCCCTTCAAAAAGCAATAAAAAATACCATACTTCATAAATATAATAACGACTTGACAATAAAACTAGGTCATTAGTAACTCATATTACTTGTAAGTATTTTCCCTAATCATCATTGAAATGAGCTGCAAACCCAATGTAATTAGCTTACTGGAATTACCAAAATATTTAGAAATTCGATAGTCTAAAATGACTTAGCAACAAATATAATTATGACAATTGATTAAAATCCTTGTCGACCGCCCCTCTCCCCCTCCCCAATATGTTGTGTATATAAACCGTAGACTAATAAATATTTGTACCAGTCTGAAGATTGCTGTAACGAGCTGAAACCGGTTACGGTCGAATAAAATTAAGTGCAATAAAGTTTCATTTTCGTTTTCTTATAATATATTATAATGGAATATCACTCTCAAAAATAGAAATATTTAAAAAATTCGAATCGATAAACCTAGACACTTTGAGTGAGACCTTTCCAAAACGGGACGCAAAAGTATCTAGGAAGAAAAAGATAAACTACTGTGAATTTAGTTACTCAGACTAATCTAACTAACTAATCTCAAAGACATTTCGTTTGTTTATCACGCCAAACATGCTCTTACCTAGTACAGAAACGTGGACCACGAACTATTATTTTCCATCCACATTATTGCAAGCGCACATCAAAAAAGGTTGTTGTAAAAAAAACCTGAAATGAGCCCGCACGAACTCTGTGAACTGCAAATTTCATGCTAACTAGTCCGACGGTGCCTGGGGCCGTTAGTGCGGCAGACCGAAGCGTCGAGGACTACTGTAATATAATGATGTGTTTGACAGCCATAAACTGAAAAACCACACATTTTAATGTTTTTTGCGAATCTGTACTGAGTGTTTAATGTAATTAATTAATGTTAAAAGATATGATTAAAGCACAAAAAATGAACAGACGAAAAAAAGATCATTGGTATAAGAGAATCTGGAGTTTTTCGAATACTTGAGACATGTTCTCCCAACTCCATAATATAAAAATCAATGAGCAATTTAATTATAAATATCTTGGAGAATTTGTTTTTTGCTTCTTGACAATTTAAAAGATTTTACATTTTGACTTTAAAAAATTCTGGAAATGTAAACTTAATACACTAACATATAAATAAAGAAATAACGATAACATAATGATACATTCCTGGAGTGAGGTTTGTATATGTCTTGGCGGCGGGTGCGTCTGCCCACCTACCGCGTGGCGGGCCGGATCGGGAGTGACCGTTTGAAGGAGACCTATAATAGGTCAATAATTGACGTCTCCAACCGGACTCAACTCGATTCATCGACCTGTACTGCAGTGAGAGGGATGGATTCATACGTCCGTCACTCCTGGACACACTGATCCCAGATACCTACAGAATCCTCATTCCCTTTCCTTTCCAGAACTTCCTTTCATTCCTTTTAAAAAGATCTTCCACGAAGAGCCTCAGAGCCTCCTGTGTTGAGCAACTGCTAACAAAAAGTAATAAAATAATCATTTTGGTCACATATTTGCGTATTTGTGACCAACACACTATTAACACGTTGCTAGGTGTTTCGGTAAAATAAAAAAAAATCAATAAATATTATAAATGGAACCACATTCAGTAACTTCATTAACCCACAATTTAACGTGTCGATATTTACATCTCAAGATGTTCCAACAGTAAAATCAACAGGTAAAATAAAAGCCTTCGACTTGCAAGGCTACCAGGATGCCGTTAACCGGGGTGACCCCAAAACCGAATTTAACACAACCTGTTTTGGCCTGAAAGCCTCAATTGGGAATTCGATATTTTTTGCGTGAGTTTCTTTCTCGGAACTTTGCAATTGCATTTTGCAATTTACTTGCATTTTTGAAGGGTCTAAATAAGCACGTACGTTGTTTAATTGGGATCTAATTAACTCCAGTAATTTTGTAAAGAGAAACAAGACAGTACCGATAGCCTTTTAAAAGTCAAGCCTTAACAAAATCTAAATGATGAAGTTCAGCGCAATTTCTGTAAGGATAGTTGTATTTTTAAATGTCTGTATGTGTTTGAATTTTACTTTTGTTTTCTGAATTGAATGAATATATGAATGGCGTGAAATCTTGGAAGTAGAAATTAACCCATTTTCTGATATCCGATCGAGTTGAAACTCGTAAAATAGACTCGTTATCAATAATAATGTATTCTATCAATACTTGATCCCTTAGCAAAATCTCAAAAATCACTTCTAAGAGTCATTCTTAACAAAACGTTTTCCCAGCGATTCATTGTCCGAAGAGTTTCGTGTTCTTGAAAATAACATAAAAACCTTTAAAAAAAAACTATTTAAACTCAAAATGTTGGAACAAAATTAAAAATATTACTTCTTACTACTGTACTATATATGCTCTGTATTTAAGTTAAGAAAGCGAAATATTATGTTTCTTTTATCTTAATAATAAATAATAAAAAATAAATAAATAAATAAAACCGATGTTGTGAGTGTTGAATACGGAGCCTTGGTCGACTGCGTCAAAATAGATCGAGTTAGTCCAGCGGTAAGGCTCTTGACTATCACTCCGAAATTTTAATTTTAAATTTTATTTGATTAATTTGTGTTATTTCACAATTTATTCATTTAAAATAATATATAGTATATTTGCGGCACGTTCCAGAGTGGAAGATACTCTCAGTATCGCCCTGGTGTAAGACCACCATTAAGAATTGAAACGTTGCTTGAAATGGCATTAACCGTGTTTGGTGACCAGATCTGAATAGCCAGGTACTTCCCCACCTTCCTCTTTCCTATCTCCTTTCCCTCCCCACTACCTTCAGCCTCACAACATACCCCAATTGGGGATGCCGTAGTCCCACTGGCTCCAGACGGGAGCAGTTATGACTATTGTGCGGTATTCATGTAAAAAAAAATAAGTTCAATGGTGAATGTGATGAATAAGCGGAATTAGACAAGCGAAGGAAGAAACACAGGGCAATTCGGCTTTCCTGATTATCCCCAGTCCTTCCGCTTTGAGGGTATCTTTTTTGTCCCCAACAGACGAATTTTAAAAATACTAAATAACACTGAGCGAGCACCTCTTTTCCGCAATGTCTCTTACCACCCCTGGCTGGTAAGGACGTTCAAATTATTATATAAGAATATTAATACGCTCTTATCTGTTATCACGAGTACTTAACACCCCAATTACCATAAACTGCGCACCAACAAAATATAAAGGTGAGCCATTCTTCTGCAATAAATAAACCCTTAAAGTTCAAGGGGTTAATGGCTGTTCCAACGGAGCTCCTTGCCTATATTCTTTTGTAAGCCAAATATTAACACCACCCTTTGTTATAAAGTTCTAAAGAACATGGGATATAAAACATTAATTATGTTTAAATGATGTTCGTTCATTCATTCTTCCACTGAACCAACTAAAAACTAACCATCACTGCAGTATTTTTATTTTATTTTTTTATTTATTGTTTCTTTACACTGTAGGTAAAAATGTTTACAATACAATTTGTTACCTCACTAGGACAAGCCTGTGTTGAGGTAAACAATAATTATACAAGTTAACAAAATAACACAAAATTATACAGATTTTGAAAGAACAATATTGTTGTATTTCTTACAGATTGAGATTAGATTATGGGTACCTACTGGTACCTACTAAACTGATGGCGCTAGGTACTACATTAATGTAGACTTTTAGGGTGACCACAGTTTTGAGATCTGATTTAAAATAAAATAAAATAAAGTTTTTTTTTTTTTTTTTTAGGATTAAGTTGTGAATAATAAATATATGTATATAATTTAACATGCTGTAGATTTGGCAAGAGGAAGATGAACAAAAACGGTTCAAACAAAAATAATATTATTTTAGCTTATTATTATAAATATACTCATTTAGCTAATAATTTAGAAAGAACAAAGTAGAGAAAATCAATTGGCAATCCTCGACTAACACAAATAATTTAAGATCCTTCTTAAAAGTGTACAAGGAATTAGATGACTTTATATGTTCTGGAAGGCTATTAAATATGAGTGGAGCTTGATAAAAATAATTTCTTTGACCAAAAGAAGATTTAGTTTGAATTGCCATAAAGTTCAGACCAGAGCCAATTCTCGTAGTACGAATTTGCTGTGTTCTTTCTGCAAAATCAATATTATTAAAAAGTATGGTTCTACTGTTTCGCTGCAGGGGTAGGCATAGAGGACGGACCGTCAAACACACCGTTCTTGGCACACACATTCATGCATCTTCTCATACATACCTACTTGTCCATTATTCTGAATCTTGGTTCAAGTATTTGATTCGCTTGATCGGGCTCTGTCTTCCTCGGGCGTCCCCGACTTCTTCGACCATTCACATTTGCGTTATTTATTCTCCTTACACTTCTTTTTTCGTTCATTCGCTTTACATGTCCAAACCATCTAATGTCCCTTTCTTAATCTTACTTATTACGCTTACGTCATCATTGCATTCTTTGCGGATCTCCACATTTTTCACATGATCAACCACGGTTTTATCACACAAACGCCTCAGGGATCTCATTTCTACAGCATTCAGTCATTTTTTATCCTACCTCTGCCAATTTCATGCATCACTGCCATACATCAGGGTATGTACCAGCACCCCATTGTGGACTGCTAGATTTGCTTCATTGGACAGTTTTAACGCCTACGTCATTCAGTCCTCCAATAACCGAATTGGACATGGATACATTAGCTCAGTTGGTAGAGCTCCGCCCCGGCAAGGCGTAGGTCCTGAGTTCGGGTCCTTGATGTGACCGTAACTTTTTCTGATTTTTCCGTTTTCAGATTTTCGATTGAGCTTCGCTAATATTATCTTAATTTAATTAAAAATTACAATTCGAGGTTTGCTCATTAAGTTAAAAATAAAAATACACTTTTTTTTATGAATACCGCACAAGAGTGCCAACTGCCCCCGTCTGGAGCCAGTGAGACT
Organism: Limnephilus rhombicus; assembly: GCA_929108145.2. Lineage (NCBI taxonomy): Eukaryota > Metazoa > Arthropoda > Insecta > Trichoptera > Limnephilidae > Limnephilus > Limnephilus rhombicus. The sequence goes on from OV815293.1 coordinate 8,690,228, forward strand.
ATGGTATTCGCAATTAAGGTATTTGGTGGGGCTAAAGGTAATGTGGAGAGGAAGGAGATAGGGAAAAGGAAGGTGGGGAAATATCTGGCTATTCAGATCTGGTCACCAAACACGGATAAAACCATTTCATGCAACGTTTCAATTCTGAATACTCGACCACGAAGGCCATTGTACATGTTTCTGTTTTCACATATATAATATTATATAATATGAATTAAGATCTTCAATTCAACTGTCCTGGTTGAACAGTCAAAATTTTCGATGTATTGTAAAAAAATTTCTCATCATCATCATTGGCTCTACAACCCCTGGTGGGTCTTGGCCTCTTCAAGAGTTTTCCTCCACTCATCTCGGTTTTGTGCCAGCTCTCTCCAGTTTAGAAGCTCCAAGATAGATATATCTTTGAGGACATTGTCGCTCCATCTTAACCTTGGTCTTCCCAGGATCCTTCGCCCTATCGGTCTTGAGTTCAGCAGGTACTTTGGTGCTTGATGCTCGGTCATTCTCTCCACATGACCCAACCTCCGAATTTTTCCCAGTTTTATAAATTATGTGACGTTTAGATCCTTAAACAGAATATACAGCTCATTGTTGTAACGTTTGCGAAAAAAAATCATTTTTCTAGAACCGGTCCGAAGATGCGCTCCAGAATTTTCCTTTCAAAAACGTCCAGTGCTCGTTCATTCATCTTAGTTAATACCCACGTCTCAGCTGCGTACGTGAGTACTGTTAAGTGTTTTTTACACTAATATCTTCGTATTTCTGGACAGCAGTCTGGATTTTATTTGGTTTCTGTACCTACTTGTAATAAATAATAAGATTCGAAATTCGCGTTTCACAGTTAATAAATATTGATAAACATTACGAAAACCATTATGAATCTAGTATTCCTAAGTAACAAAATTACTAGAAATTCTTAATTCATAAATAAAAAAATAAATAGAAACTCGTTCGGAGCCGGTAGTAAGCATTGAAGAATCATTTTCAAGTTTCTAACCGCAGAAAACATTGTTCTTAGATCGTATGATACATTATCAATACAAATTGAAGGAGAAAATTTCAATGAAAGTAGCCGAAGTCTTAACGATGATTTTCCTTACTTCAATGCACAAAGAGAAACAATTTTGTGTTAACATTGAACGAGAATAACACTTTTGACTTATCCGATAAGTAAATCTTTTGTTTGATTGTTGAACAAGAAACTTATTAATGAAGCGACACAATTTACAAAATTAAATAAAGTACACAGATTTAGGAACCGTACCTCGTGTTTCAAACCGAGAAATTTCTGGTGGTGATTATTTGAGAAAATCTATGAAAATTTAATTATGTGTAACTATTGGAGCGACAAAGCAATTTAAAACTTTTTTCTCCGATTGCTCGAGATTTTTTGGTGATCATTTTGAATATTTTCCCCCCACATTAAAAAAAAATCTACCTCCGAATTTTAATATGGAGACATACAAACTGATTATAGTTTTGTATAGCCGATGAATTCACCTATCTTTTGTCGATTATCACATATTCGTAGGATTTAAAAAAATATTATAAAACCAGAAACTTCTGCTTAATTACTTACAAATAAGGGAAATTTGCCAAAATTGGCTCCAAAGCAATCCGAGGTATTTTAAATAGTATCTACCATATCGTGGCACAAAGCGCTCCAGTAGATAATATATGGATCGTGTTTGAGCCTATTTCGTTCAAAATTTAATTTTTGAATATACAGTTGAAAAATCAAATTATACTGAAGATACTAAATAATGATCTTTTTAAAATCAAAATTATAGAGTAAAAAGCATTTCAAAAGACATTATTAACCTTCCTATGCTCGCGCGTTGGTCTCTCAGACCAACAAATCAATAATTCGTTTTTTTTTTCTCAAAAAATAACAACAATGGGTTTTGAGGTTTTTAGTAGCTTCTTAATAAGGTACTTCAGTGAAAAATATTATCGCTTTAAAAAAATATGTTCATATAGACCAATAAACGCTGATTCTGAATATATAAGTTTTATTTCATAATATTAAACGTAGAGCTCTTAGAAAATTATTGAAAAGTGCATTTTTTAACGTCTCGTTAAAATACACTGTAAAGTTGGTACGATTGAATGGTTAGCGCTGACGTCACGCGTCACCAGTCATTGTATCACATTGTATTGAAATCAATTGAAATGTAGGTATGGCACAAGCCATCAGTATTAACAACATTTCATGTTATTCTTTATTTCATACTGTTTATAGAGATTTAATTGTTGTGTTAATTGAAACAATATTTAAGCCTTAATAATTCAGTATCAAAAATAGAGGTACCTCTATTAGTTTATCTCAATTATTTAAAATATTCAAAAACTACTGCACAAAAAAAATAGTAATGCTTCTTCTAGGGAGAATACTTCGAACAACGGAATTTCAAAATGGCGGTAGTTGATCAGCTGATTTCCCGATCCTATACTAATTTTTCAGGAGTGATGACGTCACACGATTTACCATATTTCCAGTGGTTTTCGGGGGGTCTTGAAAAATTAAAACTTTGACAATTATTTTAACTATTAAAACTAACTCTAAACATAAAAATAAAAATGCGGTGATTTAAGTTAGAAGGTCATTATTTATAAAAAAAATTTAAAAAATGGACTGGAGTTCTCTATTTGTTGTTGGCATTGTTTAGTGTGGCACGCGCATTGGTACTGAGTGATGTGTAACACTTTTATACTGTTTTAGGTGAGTAATAATTACTACCCAAAAGACCTAATAATGATTCATTCTTATCTTTATAATATTTTATTATTCTTAATACTTTCCTTTATTAGATTTTGGCGTTTTTTTTAAATTATCGCGTGAAAAAGTTAATTTTTGTTATTAAAATTAGAGTTTTAATGATGAATACTTGGAGCAGGTGGATGAGTTTGTGTATCTGGGCAGTGTGTTTGCGAGAGATGGGAAGGCTGATAGGGATATTGAAAGAAGGGTGACTGCCGGTAACTCAATTAATAGAGGACTGAATGCCGTTGGTGCTAACAAAAAAATGTTAAAAGAAGCGTAACTAGCAGTCCACAATGGAGTCCTCGTACTACCCTGATGTATGACAGTGAGGCATGGAACTGGCAGAGGAAGGATGAAAGTAAACTGAATGCTGTTGAAATGAGATCCCTGAGGCGTATGTGTGGTAAAACCATGAATGATCATGTGAGAAATGTGGATATCCGCAAATAATGTAAGGCTGATGTAAGCATAATGAGAAAGATTAAGAAAGGACCCTCAAATAATGGTTTGGGCATGTAGACCGAATGGACGAAGAAAGTAGTGTAAGATGGAATATATGACCACCAATTACTCGCACAATCATAACTTATACCCACTATGAAAGATTACTACACTTAGACATTTTTCATGATTCCTTGCAAACATACAAAACTAATTTATTAAATTTCTTGGCGTGATATAATTGTTTTAAAATTACTTACACTTAACTTTTCATTAAACTTTAATCAGTCAATTACAATTAGTGAGCATATAATTCTTGATTTTAAAATGTCTCCTTATCTCCCCCCCCCCCCCCCTTTTTTCTACCTTTTTATTATTATTACTTCATTCATTCAATAATTAAGTTTTAAGACCGGTTCATATCTCAGGCGTAATTACCAAATGACATTCTATGGACTTACGTAATAGGTACATAACCATGTAATAATTTAATTTAATAATCTGTATTATAATGTACTGTGTATGTCTTAATAAACAAATAAATAAATAAATAAATGACGCGAATGTGAATGGTAGAAGAAGTCGGGGACGCCCGAGGAAGAATTGGCACGATCAAGTGAATCAGATACTTAAAGTTTAACGTTTGTCAAAAGTCAAAATAATAGAAGAGTATGTATGAGACGATGTATAAATGTGAGTGAGGCAAAGAGTGTGTGCCAAGACCAGTTATTTGGGGGTCCGTCCTCTCTACCTACCCTAGAGGGCAAACTGCGTGATAGTTAATTAGTTAAATATGTTCCTTTTCATGGGTTAAAAGTTAATTATATGTTTCTACCAAATGAAGTAAAAGATTTAATTGTTTTCTTTTTAATTCAAATATACCCACTTCTAGATATAATAAATACCAATAATGCTTAAAAACTGTATAATTAAAATAATACAAACAAGATGAAATCTCGGTCCGAGACACCGTGCGCGACTATACGTGTTATGCTGTTGACGCTGAGATGGTTAAAAAACCTTTAAAAAAATCATCTAAAAATTCCAAAATTTGCACTTGATAATCGAAAACAAAACCAAAAATGCAAATAAAATTGTTACAAGTTTGACAAAATTGAGTCCAAATGAGAAAGATTCACCTCAATCCAAATAGCTAGCAATGTTTGTTTATGTGATATGTTCTTAAAAGTTGTTTCATCAATGTATTTTTGAATAAAACAAATGAAATAAACAAATGGTTTTACACTAGCTACGAAAAACTATGAAATATACATGATATTGAAATTACCATCGACAAATTTTTGTTAATTTAGTCGTCCGTAATTTTAATTTTCGACAAAACTGAATATTTGCTACGTAACCATAATATCACAGAACCAAGGAAACCTGACTATACGGATAAGTTTGTAATCGTTAGGTCCATATGATGGTGCCTACTATTTTCTATGAATCCATTTCTTCAATAGCCGCTTCCCCTTGCGTGACAACGCATTTTGAATATAAATCCATCTGACAAACGAAGAAAGTGGAAACGTGATCTCATTGGGTGGATTTCGTCACGTAACGCCGGCCACGTGATCGATTTCGATTTTTAAATCAATCTGTCAAAGTGACATTCACCGCACTACCTGCGATGGAAACTTCTCACTCCAAGTAATTTGTTGACCCTTTCTATAAATTTATTATATACGAAGGAATATCCAGACACAACCAGAAATATGTCATTTTTAAATCAAATTTAAGACGTATTGCCTCTTTTCCACAACAAATTATAAATTGATTTCAAAAGACTGTTCTTTTATCTAGTAAAGCTTTGTTTAAAATTTGAGAAAATATGTTTATTTTCAGTAGAATTATTAGGTTTTACCGTTGGTCCTTGGCAGATTTGTTAAATTATCAAATAAAATTTTGTATTAATCAACAAACATTTCAAATAATATAATCATGCAGAAAAATAAATCAATAAATTAATATACTCGTATGTTTCAGAATTTAAATTTTAGTTTAAATAAAATCATTAAAAAAAAGATCCACACAATTGTTTTGTGACGAAAATACTTATTTTTGTCTATTTATTTACTGTCTTACAAACTAATATATTTAAGATTTTTTTTACATTAATATTTGCTTAGACGTTATTGAAAAATTATAAATACTTATAATTAAAATTTTTTACAAAACCTACATAATTTTATTAGTTTTAACATCATAAGTTTGAACATTTTCGAATATAGGTATATATCAAAGCCAATTCTTATTGAAATTAAACCGATATTGAGTTATTATTTAAAAATGCTGGTACGGAGAATAATTAATCTTTCTCATCGGGACCGCCCTGCACAGTTGCATGGGTACGATCTTAAGACCGTCTTTCAACGAAATTTCAATTCTCGGCCGCTGGTCGGCCCTTAAACGAAAATTTATAAATTTTTACCTTTGGATAGAACCACAGATAACATTACAAACAATTAAGAATAAATTAAAATTTATAATGTAAATAATTTGTTAATAGTTGAGAGGGAGATATAAGTTAGTGAAGACAGAAAGAGAGAGAGTTACGTTTCGTATATTAATGTGGGGCAAGAGAGAGAGGTGCGAGCACACATTTTCTTTCTCTCTTTCTCTCATAGCCAGTTACGTTTCGTATATCTAAGACACAGTGCAGGCCTATTGTCTGTATCACACTGTAGGAGCAAAAGAGAATAGTGAGCGCGCACATTTTCTTTCTCTCTTCGTATCATATATATGGAGTTAAATAAGTTTTACTTCAGTCGTGTGGTCTAAAGCACTCGTTTTTTCATACTAAGTTTTATTTTAAGATTGATGAAATTTCGCACACTTGACTTTCAAATCGTGATGAAGGTCAATATCGTAGTGAGATTTCTAAAAAACCGCCTCCATCCCCTTTTCTCAGCCCTTAGGGTAGAATTTTGATGCTTCGTGATGAAATTTTGCACACTGACCTTCAAATCATAATGAAGGCCAGTATCATCGTGAGATTTCAAAAAATCATCCCATCCCCTTTTCTCAGCCCTTAAGTCAGAATTTTAATGATTGGTGATGAAATTTTGCACACTTGAAGTTGAAAAGAACATGAAAATTACTATCTACATCTGATTTCTAAAAATTATGCTTAACTCCTTAACTTAAGGGGACTTCACCTAATAGAAGGTATATCTTTGAAATGTTACGAGAAGGTTGCTGAAAGACGTTTCTGTTAATTGCTTTGATATTATTTGTCTATGCTGTATGTTGTCAGCCTTGAACAATTTTTATATCACATTATAGATCTGTTAAAATCATTTGATTTGTTAGCAAGATCAAATCATTTGTGAATATCATTTATTTTTTTATTTTATTTTTTATTTTATTTTATTTTATTTGGAAAACCAACAGTTACATTATTTACTTAGGTGTATTTACATATGTATATGTTATTGAACCAATAATAGGTTTTCACTGGTGTGTATTAATTAGAGAGATTAAAAAGTTATAAAAGTTATAATAGTTATAATAGCTTATTGGGATGGGATGGTGGGCGGGAGGGGAAGGGGACGGATCTAATCTGGGAGTGAATAAGTTATTTGTATAGGAGTATAATAGTTTGTATATATTTAGAAGTTATTTATTGTTTATTTTTTTAGAATTTGGGGTGCTGTGTTGAATAAGTCGAATTCATTGTACGAATTGTTAAAAAAGTGTGAAACGCGGTTAATGAATGTGTTTTGTTTAGAGTTAGTATTGCATCGAGGTGTGTTAAGTGTGTGATTTAGTCTAGTTTGTCTGGTGGGCACTCTTAATTGAATTCTTTCAAGTAATTCCGGGCAATCTATCGCAGAGGTGGCTATCTTTTGCAAGAATATTACGTCTGCAGAATTTCTACGATTTTCTAGTGACGAGATTTTGAAAAACGTGGCTGACTCCACATAACTTAGATGAGGACGATATCCCCGAAAATCAAGGTATCGTAGAAAACGATTTTGTATTTTCTCAATCCTTTCTATGTATGTTGTGTACCTGGGATTCCAGACTTGAGAGGCGTACTCCAGAGAACTGCGTACATACGCAAAGTACAGCATTTTCATAGTGATTACCTTTTTAAAGTGTTTGCAGATTCTTAGTATGAAGCCAAGTATCTTGGAAGCTTTTGCAACTATGGATTCGATGTGTCGGTCAAAAAGTAATTTAACGAAGATAACTGTAATAAAGAGATAAGTATTTTTTAATAATATTTTAAATTCATCGTGAACTCGCGTAGACAATCGTAGTAGTACAATTAGTTCTAAGAAGTTGAAAATGTATTATGAATTGGGGATGCACCGACAACCAAAAAAAGTAAGAGGGATGATCGTATCCGGAAGGTTGAAAAATTCTTTTTCTAAACATAAGTTAAAAAATTAGAGTGTGTAATTCACATGCGATAGAAGTGAAACTAGAAAGTCGCTAGATGTCGCTTTCTTTGGTCTGTTTATTTTAAAGTGGTTTGAAGATTGGATATTGATTACCAAAAACAAAAATGTTTATTTTTTGGATTTCGTAGGATTCGAACCTGTTTCCGCTGAATTTCTCTAGCCGTTGAGATTTGCAACGCACTATACCGCTGCGCCATGGGACGCGCTCGGCGAGGCGCAAATAATATTTGGATGATTTACATAGCGCCGTTTTTGTGAAAAATCACCTCAAGTGCGCTGAAATCACCTCAAGGGCGCTGTATACGCATATACGCATTATATTCCGACGACCCGTAAAAAAACAAAGCGGCCAATGAGCGCAGACCTATCGTCGTTTCCGTTTTATATCTCAACCAATAAGAGCCTTAAGCGCAGGTTGATGCTTCGCAGGTGCCGTAATGCGTCATTTCAATTTCTTCCGAATTTCAAATCACTCTAAAGCATCGATGACATACGGCGAGTTTACAAGCTACTATCTGGGAAATTCACTATCTGTTCGTAAACTCGCCCAGTGTCATCGTGTTACTTGCTAACTAGCAATAACTAGCAGATTGTTGACAATCTACGAAAAAAAGTTGAAAGGTCCTCAACTTTACTCGCCTACACGCTTGCTCCACTTGATCGTGATTGGTTTATTTATGTTTTCAACATGGCTTCCGATAAGCAGCTCATTTCGACTGTCAAACATCTGAAGAATTAGTTCACGCAGGCGTCGTTATTCTTGTTACTGGCGCTAGCAGCAACCTCAGTTTCCTACGCTTCTGAGCGAGTGGACAGTTTTGTGTGTCATCATGACAATCTCACTCGCCGATTTACCCGCTTTTAAACTTAGTAGATAGTAGCTTGTAAACTCGCCTAACTAAAATGAAAATCTTTTAAAATTCATATTAAATATACGTAAGAAACAACAGAATTAATTCACCCAATTTATTCGCGTAGATGTGTCGCTTTATTCTCAAAACCTGGAAATAATTTTTTTCTACTGTTTTTGGCATTATATTAAATTGAGATGAATTATTCAAAAACGTCCTTTTCAATTCACATTCACCCTCGGGGTAGTCATGCGTCACAGTCTGCGAGTTATTTTTGAAAAAATGTACTGCCCACATTACTTTTCAAATTCAATTAAATACATTTTGTTTTTCAAGAGAGACTTCTTTCAAATGCTTTTCACCTTGTAATGGCAAAATTTATTAAAATAAATTAAATGCAAATCATCAGTCAAAATTGAGCCATTGCTTTGAAATGAATTACAACAACATGACGTTTAGATATATACCTACGTATCATTACAATACCTTAGACAGATTGGGTGACTAAAGGAGAGAATTTTTTTTTTAATTTTACAAAATTTCAAACCTACTTAGATTCGGCTATCAGAAATGCAAAACTGTATACGATTTCTTTTATTGATATGGCTAAAGTGCGCCTTACCTCCTTTTAAAACTAACTTGGAACCTTGTTTTCTACTTAACTGTATATTTATGAACATACTAGCTGATATGTGTTGCAATGCCATATTCAAAGAAATAAATTGTTTCTCCTGCATGTCCTTTTCCCGTGCGTCCCCGTTCCCCTTCCAATTCCCCGCCCACCCTCTCCCCTCTCTCGCTCCCCCGTCCCGCAATCCCCTGTCCCTCCATGTATTTAGTCCCAGTACATTCAGTTTTCAAACAGCTTGCGTGCCACCTTTTATAATTTTTCAATTTTTATTTTCAATTCATTTTAAAGTATACGTACATATTTAAAATATCTATAATTTTTAAAATCCATAGACAATTTTTTAAATTTAAAAAAATCAGGAGCTCGCGAACTGTCAAACATACGAAGCTAAAATATTCGTTAAGTTTTCTGAAATTTATTTAATTTTCTGCGCAATTTTTTTAATTTTTCTTTCCGTAAGAACCATCTACAAAAGTATTAAAAAACTTTTTAAAAAAGATGAATGAAATTGGTAAAGTCGTTCTGACGTTATGACGTGATCAAGGGAAACAGGGATTCATTTATATATCGAGATTTTACTAAATTAATACACTGAAAAATAATTCGAAATACTTCCGTATAAATAATTAGATTTTAAACGAACGGTTAAACTTTGGTATGGTAAAGCCGGCCTTAAGGCTGGTTTAACGCCGTTTTAATGTAATACAAACGCCGAGGTAATAAGTTCAGGTTTACAGTGTTACGATTATGGATTTTTTTATCCCGATTTTCCGATTATATATCAAGTTTATAAATAAGAGGGTAAATGTAGGTACACTGAACGTGTACCCTCACATATATTTGATTTGGGAAATGCGTCTTGCAGGGTTAAGCGTGGTAATTTCTTTCTTATGGTAATTTGTAATCCCAGTTAAAACACCCTTCACGTTTTAGTCTATTTAAGCATTATCGAATACCTTTGCATAAGTTAAAAAAAGACAAAACCATTTTCAAAAACAGTTTAAGAAAGCATGAATAGCAGATTAGTTAACTAACTAACTAACCATTACGCCGTTTCCCCACAGGGGTAGGGGCACAAAAAACTTGAACTTGGCACACACTCCTTGCCTCGTTCTCATTCATACATCGTCGTGCAGATTATTTATTGAATGGCAACTGGCGTCTTGCTTTTCTGAACATTTTACCCAACGGCGTATAAATAATACGAACACTATTTTTATTTGGGACAATTGTTCCAATATCTTACTTACCTCATGGAGAGATGTGAATATATAATGTGATTATCCGACTGGAAATTCTGGTAAGATCGGCGGGAAATATTAAACCAATGAAACGTGAATTTTTCAGAACAAATTGATAGGGGCAATATTTCTATATTACTTCTTCTTGGTGAGCCCGGGACGGCGCGACGTTGGCAATCACTCTGGAAAGTGTCTCTTTGTCTTGCGCTGCCCGAAATAGCTCCTTCACACTTATAATACCGGTCCACTCTCGTATATTTCGCAGTCAAGACATTTGTCTCCTATCAGGCCATAGGCGACCCTCTTTCTTGCCTTTCAATACTAACTGGAGCAAGTGATACTCCTCCCCTCGAAGTATGTGACCCAGATATGAAATTTTCCTGACTGTCACTAATTGTAGGGGACCCCACCACTTTCCCAACAACGTTATAAGGAAACATATGGTTTCCTCTTTCACCGCACACGCCAAGAATCTATTTTATTGAACGAAACTACATTTATTTGAACGACTCTAGATCCTCCAATGTCCATGCATACGGGGTTAGAAAGCAGTATGCAAGTACTTACATTAACATATTACAAAAGAATAATAGATCTGGCATCCTATAGAATAATTCTTCTGAAATCTATAGAGAAAAATATATACAGATAAAAGTGTTGGAAAATAAAAAGAAAAATAAGAGCTGCGCCCGGTTGAGGAAGCCTGGACAAGAGAAATAACGAAAATGTAACAAGTTTACAATAATAACAGAGAGAAGATAAAATGCATAAAAAGAAAATATACAGAAAGCTGCTTACCATTCTAGGCAGCTCTCTGTCTGCTCCAGCCTGCCTGAGAATTTCTGTGTTGGTGATCATGTCGGTCCATGGGACCTTGAGCATTCTCCGGTGAAGCCACATTTCAAAAGCCTCTAATCTGTTCATGGTATTTACCTTTGTTATAATTTGGTATTTAGCAGAAAGACTTCAAGAAAAACATCTGGCTTCAAGGCGGAATTCTTCTCGTTTATTCACGGCACATTACAAATACTTTTTATTTGTTCCCGACCCGAACAAAACACTGAATTTGGTCACTTCGACCACTTGCTAGATAATGCTAGCTGTTTACAGGAGATCCACGTATTAAGAGACTTTTTAACTATAGACGCAGGCTATTTATAACAACATTTTCCAATACAAAATAAAAAAAAACAAAACACCATTGTGTCAGTCATCGTACGATACAGAGCAGAAATCGAGAAATCTGCTTTATCGTCTAGCATTTAATTTAGTGTCGCCATACGTCGCTAATCTGTACCAACAAAAACAATAAGCTACAAAAATATGCCGCTAGATGGCAGTAGCCTTCACGTTTTGAACAACCTTCAAGGTCCATGTCTCACATCTACACAGCAAGACCGACATCATATAATATTACTACTAATTACATTACTTTTACTAATACTACCTTATGAGTTAAATTTTCTTACGTAAAATTTGGTGGGCGGTTATGTTTGGGAATATTCCTGTCCTTTTCCTAAATGCCTACCTACACATACGAAATCAGAGTCAGTGACAATCTTCAACCTGACAACAAGTTCTATGCAAAGTTTCGTGACCGCGAATGATGAAATTACGAGTATACATACAAAACCTTCAAAATTACCATTGGTAATGAAAAATATTATTCGGTGTAAAAAGGAAAGTGTTATTGGACAAGAGATCATTCTTCTGCTCGTCAGTTATTTTTTATGCTTCCTTCTCCTACCCTTCAGAAAGTTTCCTACACATTCTTCGAAAGAAAAGTCACCACGGAAACAAAATACTTCTTACAGCTTTGCAGTAATTTCAACACACCTACACATTGAAATTTGTGTTATTCATACGATCAGAAAATACATGGCTAAATAAAAATAATGGATTGGCATAACGATGAAATAATTCGTCCAATGGGTGGGTCCTCGGTACTAAAAATGTGTTCTCATCGAAGTCAATTAATATTAATTTCTCGTTGGCGTGGCAGTATAGGGTCGGTTAGGGGGAATTCAAATAAATTAAGGCTTTTAACATGCAATCGAGTACTTTACCGACACTAATGTATGGCAATGATAAAATTTCACCTTCAAGTTGAATTCTAAAATAAAGGGGTGTATTATAAATTGACCGTCCATAATGGAGTGCTGGTACCTATCCTGACGTATGGCAGTAAGGCATGGAACTGGCAGAGAAAGGATGAAAGTTGACTGAACGCTGTAGAAATGAGATTTCGGAGGCATTTGCATGGTAAAACCATGTATGATCGTTTGAGAATGTTCAGATTCGCAAATAATGCAAAGCTGATGTAAGTGTAATGAGAACGATTGAGAAAGGGACGTTAACATAGTTTGGGCATGTAGAGCGAATGAACTAAAACATGATGAGTGTAAGCAAATGTGAATGGTAGGAGAAGTCGGGAAGGCCCGAGGAAGACATGAAACGATCAACTCATACTTGAGTTAGATTCATATCTGTGAATATAACTAGATGTGAATGAGGCAAGGAGTGGGTGCCTTCCGTTATGCCTACCCCTGCGAAAAACGGCGTGATGGTTAGACAGTCAGTTATAATATTTTTAATAGTTGACTGAGCAAAGCGAAATCCCGTTTTAACTCGAGCGTTTTGCAATTCGTTTGCCCATAAATTTGTTCGTGTGTTTCGTGTGTGGTCAATCCTATCAAGATGGTGACCGTGTTGGATAGTACTTTTTTATTCCGCAAGATTTCGCATGAAGGTTACGAAATGTCAAATCGGAATAATCAACATTCCGTGAGATCTACAGTTCACAGAACTACTATTAGATGTAAAATCATTTATTCATGGCTCTGCTATCATAAAAACATTGGGTTATTTATTTTCCATTATCTATTATGATTTAAAACGACATTTTCCGTGAAGTGAAACAATGAATTACAGATATAAATCTGATAGAATCATTTTTCCAGTCACTGTATTTTACGAAACTCTCTAGCACACGTTAAATGCTGCTTTATTAATATTTACGACCTTTACGGAACCGTTAATAAATTAATAATGTGTAGTTAAAACTTTTAATAGAAGATAATCAAAAATGGCGTCGGTCGATCGCCATCTTTCTCAGAATCTATTTTACGATTATCAAGCAATATCGAGAACTTATCACTGTGAGAAAAAAATTTACGTTCAAAAAATATTAAAGTACAATATTAATTGTCTTCGTTTTAGATTGAATGCAATATAATTTTTCTCAACATAAGTCATAAATTATAGTTTTTGCTAAATTTGTAAGATATCAAATCTGATAAAGTCAAGCTGCTCTGAAGAGAAAAGTGCAAGGCTGGCCAAAAAGGTTGATTATGAAAAAGGAAAAAATAAGCAGTAAAAAAAATAATCGAATACAGCCTTTAGTTATTTTTAATTTTATCGTGACGAAGAAACCATTGGTTTATTGAACAATTGGCGTTGATAATTTTGATTAATCAATGTAGTATATTATAAAAACTAACTAACTAACCATCACACCGTTTCTCCGCAGGGGTAGACAGAGAGGACGGACCGCCAAACAACTCGATCTTGGCACACACTCCTTGCCTCGTTAACATTCATACATCGTCTCATACATGCTCTTCTATTATTCCGACTCTTCATATGGCCCGACTCAAGTATCTGATTCACTTGGTCGCGCCATGTCTTCCTCAGACGTCCCCGACTTCTTCTACCATTCACATTTCCGTCATATATTCTCCTTACACTCCTTTCCTTGTTCACTCACTCTACATGCCCAAACCATCTGAGCGACCCTTTCTTAATCTTACTTATTAATTGCATACCTTAATTATACCTTGCATTCTTCGCGGATATCCACATTTTTCACATGATCGTATATGGTTTTACCAAAAGGCGTGCCGATAAGAATGTTTGCATGTCAACGTATCAGGCCGAACATAGTGAAGGCAGGTTCAGATTTATGTCCGCGCGAGGCGGCGCCGATAAGATTTACCGGAATGAATTCTTAATTCCTGGTCGCCGGTTACGCCGGTCAGTGAAACTCAATGTTGCCAAGTGCTTGGTTTTTGCCATGTTTTCATGAATTTTGGATTCTTTCATGATTTGGTGTCCTCTATGGTCACCTCCATGGTTATTTAAAAAAACCATGTCGAACATGTCATTAATTTACAAAAGTGTGTACTTTTCAGTGGGATACGATTTTTAGCATGAATCACAAGGCCAAATCCTGAAATCAGGAATGTAGTACAAACTTCAGTTTACAATTTTTTTTCCTTGAAATATTTTAATTTTTGGGACATGGCAATACTGGTGAAGCTCGCTTTAAATGGAATATGATATCAAAATGAGCGACCTATTAATTGCCGCTGTTTTCAACAAATCTCCAATCTGGTAATAAAGAAAAACATTACATAGCAAACGAAATATTGTTGACAAGTGCTGTAAAGAAATCAACAGGATAACATTTTAAAATAACCTCAAATGTCACAAGTGAATTCTTTTCAGACATGTACATAACATATTATCATGTCCTCCTAAGGTTTTTTTTCATATGTAAACATACCAATTACCATATATCTACTAATTGTTTTATTCCTTAATTTCAAGAAAGGATTCTCCAAGAGTAAAAAATCGTCGTCTGTCGAACTCGACATTTCGTAAAAACTGACAGCTGCTGTCAGGCTACCGCGCAGATGGCGCAGGTTTTATCTGCGTTCTGTTTGTCCACACCTCGGTGTCGACTGCCACCGGTGGAACTGAGCGCCGTTAATCCGAAAACCGATACCCGCTTTGTTTTTGTTCGTACCCGTAGCCCTCTATCCCCATCCATGTAAAAGGTTCCCATTTTTACCTGAGGGGTGTGCTTTTAAAGATACTAGCTGACCCGGCCACGCGTTTCTGTGGCTAATAAAACACAACGTCATCTACTGGATGGTTATCCAACCTTTATAACCACCGCCGTCTTTGAGTTTATCGCAAAGAGACAGACAGATGCCGTGGAGGACTTTATAATACGTAAAGATGGCGTGACAGATTATAATAATGTGCGTGAAATGCTTGGGTAACTAACGTATTTAAGTTAATAAGGATTAATACTGTATCCGTCTAAATAACTTTTCAATTACCGGAATGTACGTGACCATTTTTTTAGAAGATAGAATGGGTATAGAAAGCTATCCGTAAAAGATAGATATATACCTTCGCGGACTTTTTTGTAGATCGATAAAAGAGGAATATCCCACTATGCATTGTTTTGTTATATCCCAAAAGGATTAGGCAGCGCTTTCGATGAAAGCAACCAGGCGGCTTGATTTTTCCGACAATTCTAACAATTATCGTTATGTTTCAACCAATTTACACAAATCCTTGACAAATTACATACCTAAACCTTCCTCACAAAACACTATATCTATTGGTGAAAACCGCACCGAGCATTCCACAACACTCTAAAATATCCCGAAACGTGCTGGAATGTTGTGGAATGTTCGGTAATAGTCAGGAACGTTTAAAAACATCCCGGAATATCCCAGATCATTCTAGAACACTCTAGTACACCCTCAAATGTTATAGAATATTCTGGACCATTGTGGAACATTCGAAGTCTTTTTTGTATGGGTGGGGCTACCCATTGACAGGGCATATAAACCAAGCTTAGTCATGGGTTCTAACCATGGAACTAGGATTGCATGGAGCGGTATAGGCATTTCAGAACGTACTAAACCGTCAAAACCTGTGTAGCTATCTCCATTTTTGGCCGGCGTGAAGAGGGGATAGAAACGGGGTTACCGCCCAGCGCGCGGGGGCAGGGTGAGCGTTCTACAGAAAAGGGCCGAACTGGTAATGGGATTAACATTATTTAATTTATTTTTTAATAAAAAAAAACTTTTGTCAGTTTTTTTTTCATATTTTAGGCACAAAATATAATTACCCATTGTGTATTATTTGCTGAACGAATTTCTTTATCAAAATTAATAGTTTACTTACTTTTAACCACTTTTATTGTTTATAAAAAACCGGCATATTTCGTGAGCAATGCTCACTTCCTCAGGGTTTACTTATTTAAAAGATAAATTAAATGAAGACAATATTAACGAAACTCAATAGAAAATCTGAAAACAAAAAAAATCTGAAAAAAAAATGGGCATAACTGGAAGGTTTTACTGACAAAGTTGAAAATAAAATATATCCTGGACTTGCAGAAAAGTCAATAGATGTCGTATATTAAAAATAAAATGGTTAAAAATATATCCAGGCCCTTTCTAGATAGCATTTAGTTCGGGTTTGAATCTTGCAATCATACATGTAGATAGCAGCCAATTAAATACTCGTCAAGAAAATGAAGATAATGTCGGTAGTTCTTAGTCAAAGTATGATAAGGTTAAAAATGACCGAATCGGATAGGGACACATAAACTCAGTTGGCAGAGTTGCGGGCCCGGAAAGCCGAAGTTCTTGGGTTCGTGTCCCGATTTAAAGGAAGCGGCAATACGGCCGGAAATGTACCTAACTTATATTATTTTTAATTATTAAATTTTGAAAACACAGATCAATCGAATAAAATTTATCTGCGCGCACCGGGATTTGAACCCGCGACCTCCGGATTGCTAGTCAAGAGCTTTACCCCTCGACCACGAGGGCATGTCAATGTGACTTTTACATGACAATACAGTGATTATAAACTTTGAATTAACATTGTAAACATATTTAAAAGGAGTGTTAAATTAGTAGGAAAAAAAAAACTAAAAATAACAGTGCAAAAAAGACAAAGTAAAAATGTTTAAAAATTAATAAGCAAAATGATAAAAAAACACATACCTATGACATGTGTAAATCACAACTTTATATTTGTGCGTTATGATTTATAAAAACATAAAAGTTTTTTGGTAATTTTTAATTATTATAATTTAAGTTGACTGATTCGGCCCATCGGCAGTCGGAGTTCACGTGATAACATCGGGCCCATGGCGATGGCGGTTGAAATGAACACGCCGATAATTATAAAATGTATATTTAAGCTATGTTTAAACACTTTCCTGTGAAAGGTAAGACCGTCTTTCTTCTTAAAGGTCTTCATAGAACTACTTTTACACAAGTTTACGGCGCGGTGAACCATTTTTCTATGTTTTATGAACGTTTTTCTGGGAGCTCTATGCGCGACCGAGGTGTAAAAGCCAATGTCAGCCATCTAAAAACCGTTAGGTAAAATTTTTGAAAAGGCATACTTTGGGAGGGTGGGCGCACTTTACATGCCGTCTCTCTAATATCCATACTCTTAGGTTCTAACCAAAGATATTCAAATACAAAAGATATATGCTATGATGTCCGCACAACTGTCGGCGGACTACGACCTAATTTGTTAATTTCGTTGATTTTTTTAAGGTGTGCATTAATATTGGTTAACAATATAATTTGAATGCGGAAAGAATTCGTTCATTTAGTTTAACGTTCATTTGGTTTATTTGTTCATTTAGTTTATTTGTTAATTGGTAAACAATATCGGTGACACCCGGAAGCGCAGTAAAAACTGCAGATAGCACATGTTCTAACATCAGTTCAATCTCATATGAACTTCCTGAGCGAAGCCGACACCCCAGCTAGTTAAAAATATATAAGTATGTTGTGTCTAAAATATTTTTTATCAATATGCCGTTAAAGCCTACCCAGCGGTTGTTAATTATTAAAAAAACACAGACTAACATTTCGTGATGCTAACAAAAGTGTTTAGCCGCGTTTGTGAGTATTACCAATTACAACAATGTATAATATGTATATTTATTATGAAATCCGTGTGACTCTGAGATAAAAAAAAAATATTTACTATTGTAATAAGTGCCATCAAAAAGTTAAAGAAATTATCCGGGTCAAGAGCGTATGATTTCTATTAATTATTATTTGGATGCATTAGTCAACAGAATACCGTTTGGCCAAGTGCCATTCACTTGACTTAATTGATGATGTAGACAATTTGTATGGAAATCTCAGTGGCGCGTATCAAGAAAAAATATACAGTTAGCCAAAAAATGTTAGACAACTTTGAAAAAAATATCAACTTTTTGGCAAGTTTTTTCAAAATTCATTTTATCATCTTTAGGCAAAAACCAACTAAGAATTCTTATCTGACAACTTCATGGTTGTACAATGAAATTCTTTACTTGGGTTATTTACATATTATTAGGTTGTTATATTATATTATATGGGTTATTTATATATTATTCAAACTGACCCAGCAAAATAGTTCTGCCATATAAATTATTTCTAGTGAATATTTTGGTTGTTAAATAAAAAATAACGAATGTATTGTAAATGTGTGGGGATGGGGACAGAAAGAGGAATGGAGCACTGTAGACGATGACCGCCGATAAAAACCAAAAAAAACACCAACGATTAATTTTCTCACTTAAATACCTAATATACTTCATTAAAGTAACTGACGTATTCATTATTTGATCTCTTAAAAGTTAAATGTTTAGTGAAAAAAATTAATATATTTTTTATCCTAAAGTAGGAAAATGAAATAAAGAAAATCAATTCTAATATTGAAGAGCAATTGAGTGTATGATATTAAAAAAAAAACATGTTACGTCTGTTCTTTCTGCTCTATTATTTCGCATGTTTGTTTATTCGTTCGACGGCTCAATGGCCCCCCTTGGGTCTTGCTGGCATTGTTCACCGTAATACACGCACATAAATAGATAAATTACAATAAATCGTTCAAAATTTTGCACGCACTGTATTGCCGAATGCCGAATGAAATGTCAAAATGACGCGACGCTCGTTAATGACTTGCGCATGTGTGGATGAAAGATTGATGAGGCGGACGTAGCGCCATCTGTCATTCAACAACATAAATAAATTCGTTTTATTTGAAATACGAACGACGGTTAAATTTGTTCAAATAATAATACTAACATCGCGATTAAATAATTGGAGGGTCGCGATTACAAAATGGGAGGGTGGGGTAGCAGGGGGAAAATTTGGGGTTGCAGGTATTTTTCGATGCCAAAAAAACAATACAAAAAAGAAATTTGTCAATAAAATTGAAATTTCTTTCTGGATAGGGACACCCTAATCACCTAGCGATATGAAATATACTTAACGACCTATTCTCATACCTACCAAGTATTCATAAAAAAATCATAAAAATTGTTCAAGCCGTTTCGGAGGAGTGCGATCACAAATACCGTGACACGAGATTTTTTTATATGTATAGAAGAGATATCTAAATTTTAAAATTCCACATTCCTTGTTATAATATTGGTCTGGGCCTTTGTATAGTTATATACTATAATAAATAACAGATCACTTTGTATAAACAAATATTATTTATTTTGTTTAAACAAAGTGATCTGTTATTTATTATATAATTAATGATGCCAGAAAGTAATTTTGCGAAGTTTGAAGAAGTTATAATACTTCTTATCACATTTTCATGAACTGAAGGAGATTATAAAAACGTAAAATTAAAGTCGGTATCTGTTCAATTTGTTCGGTTTGAAGATAAGTAAAACATACCCAGGGAGTCATAAGAAAATAAAGTCTTAAGTGAAACAGTTACAGTTTCAAAACTGTTAAATTGACCTCAACCTCAAACTCACCCTGCAAGCATCATCGGGGAATAAACTAGATTAACTGCATTCGTAGTTGACTTTGATACTACGTTGTGTTGTTGAATTTGATCTTCAGTCATATTTAAACAATGCAGTAATTGGGGAAACTTTGAAAGGGTAAACTAACCTTTAATAATTTCCGACATGTTGCTCGGAAATCAATAAGGGCCATAGGTAATTAAAATAAAAGTGTTCATCATAAGCACCGATCTAGAAATAATATAAATATATCATCCATAAGTGAACTAACGACAGATTGGTAATGCCTTCGGAAGAAAAAAAAACAGCTGCCACACGAAATAATAATTACGTAACAGATCTTGTTAATAAATAAACTTTTTTTTAAAACAAATAACAATATTATTGACTATACAAAAGTAGTAAAAATTGAAATGGAGTTCTACAAAATAAACTTAACGACAATAAAACCAAAATGAAATCTATTTTTTGTATTCGATGATGATTTAAAATTGTTTGTCCGTAGAGTAAATCCGGAGGAGTTGGCCATAGATTTTTTGGGAAAATTCTTTTTATAGTTAAAGCAAATTAAATTCCATTGATTATTTTGTTCAAAACTTTATTTGTATTTTAACATAATTCTTCAGAAATTGTACAATTATCAAAAGAGATGAAGGGTGAAAAAAAAACGCAACTGGTCACTTCTCCCGGAGTATCCAGTACAGTTGGCATACCTAATTTTTAGTTTTTTGCCCCGTTCCCTTGCCATTTTCTTTGGCATCTTTATGTTTTAACATTAAGTTCTTACGGCCGCTTAGACGGCATGTGTCAGAAAATTATGTGCAGTATTCATGCAACCAATTGGAGCACAACTTACATAGTATCCAATCTTTGGTATTTTTAGTTTTGTAGTACATAGTTCTCCGCATTATTGCACATTGTAATATTGCTCCTCCATCCAATTGACATGAAGACCAACCACAAGCACTTGTATATTATAATAAAACGAATATAAAACTTTATTCCACTTAATTTTATTGGACCGTAACCGGTTTCAGCTCGTCAAAGCCATCTTCAGACTAATATATTATAATGGAATTCCACCATGAAATATCACTCTCAAAAATAGAAATATTAACAAGCACTTGTATTTATTTTAGTACGTACCTAATTCTTTTCCATTTGAAAAAAGGAGAAACCAACATTCTGTAATTGTAAAAAGGTTGGAATAGATATTTCTTCTTCAAACACACCAAACTTATTTTGGGGCACCATTTTAATTCAAAATAATTAGAATGCTTAGTTTCAACCACGTTTCTTGTTTTAAAAAAACCAACATGTTTCTTAAACGATGCTTACTTCATCAAGGTTTAGATAAAACTAATTACAACATTAGACATAGACTTAATCTCTCGACATCAAAAAATGTTTGTTTTTTTGTAAATGCGATTTAAACCCTTATGTATAAAGAAACTGTATGAAGGAAAAGATCAGAATCGCTTGCGCCAATATCAATATAGAACCTAAATATTATTTGATTATTGTAGCTACTATGAATTATTTTTTTTTTTAAATTCTATGAAATTTGCGGGTGGCTTTTCGCAGTTGTCAAAGTTACACAAAGTTCATTATTTCTTTGTAAACTCATTTGAATTGTTTTTTTTTTTCTTATTGGCTTTGTATTCATATTTGTGTAGAGTTAATAAAATCAGTTTACATTTGTATGAATATATTTTTTGACTATTATTTCCTAAATGGGAGATTTTTTAATATTTTTTTTAGTTAGCTATTCTGGAAAAGTTCTTACGATATGGTCATGTTAAATACATGAATAATACGATATACTAGCTGGTAAACAGAAAACATACGCAAAAAAATATTGCTTTGTTTTTATGACGATATTCTACTAGAACTGATCAAAGTAATTTTCGCGCAGTTTTTGAAATGTCATCTGACGTTCAAGAGGTTAAAGGTGTCAATGGATAGGCCTATTAACCCCCTACCCCTTCCCATTTAAGTCCATGACGCATTTAAGTCCATGTCTATTGTTTTAGTTTTAAGTAAACCCTGATGATGAAAGCATTGCTTACGAAACATGTCGGTTTTTAAAACAATAAACATGGCTAAAATTAAGTATCGTATTAATTTTGAATAAATATTTTATGCACATGGCCATCACACCCATAAAAGAGTTGGGTATCTCACCAGATGTATTATTGCGGGGCAAGAATTCCAATAATCCATGCGCTTGATAGCTGCAAGACGAGTTGTTATCTAGCCTCCTACAAGGTTAAGTAAATTAAAATACGTACCTACATATAAAAAGATATTTTATTTGATTTATTGGGGGGCTAGAATTCCAACAATGCATGCGCTTGATAGCTGCAAGACGAGTGGTTATCTAGCCCCCTACATAGTTAAGTAAATTGAAATACGTGAATAAAAAGATATTTTATTTAATTTATCGGGGAGCTAGAATTCCAATAACCCATGGGCTTGATAGCTGCAAGACGAGTTGTTATCGAGCCTCCTAAGTAAAGTAAATTCTAATGTAAAATCCACGCTAATTTGTACAGCGCTCTTGAGGCGATTTTTCGCAAAAACAGCGCTATATAAGTTGTCCAAATTTATTATTATTATTATTATTGTATGGCTTAGATGGCTACTCCATTAATCTGAGCCTAAAATAAAGCATATGCTACCAATTTTCAGGTTAGAAACACGCCAACATAATTATATCGCTTTATAAATAAGTACACATTTCCTTACAGAAATATATAGTTAACAAAATGCCAAGAACTTGCCTTGAAAATAAAATGAAAGTAACAAAAAATAAAACACTTTATTACTCAATTTTTTCGTTTTTTCCCGCCGAAACATGCAAACGTTAGACGTTGTCATAACGTGCATGCGGCTCCCTCTGTGTTTAGGATTTATGGCCCATATGGTCAACTCTCCTAAACTTACCCTACGGCTAGACAAAATATATTAAATTTATCCCATTGCATAATAAACAAAAAGATTGTTATCGCCCGCCACTGGAAGGTTAGACGAACTTGGCCAAAGCAGCGGTCACCCGAGTGGCCGCCAGTTGAACGTTGAATGCCCTGCACAGTGAACACACGGAACCGGTATCATGGCAGGAATCCGGCTTTATTGACGGGTAATGATATTGTACCACTTGACCTGATTTCGTTGAGATGCGCAGACCGGCGACAACTGATAGACCGATTTAAAATGGGCAGACCACTTGTGATGTGTTCTTCATAATAATATGACGAGAAGGTACTTGTTGGGTTTATCTACAATCTTTAATCGCAAATTGAATTACGAAGACGGAAGTACATACAAAGTTCCTACATAACAAATTAATGTATACGAAAAATAAATATAATTTTTTTTCAAATGCAGGTTGTCACAAAAACACATAAAAAATTACATCCGTGTTTTAATTACTTTCATGTATAATTTCTTATCCTTGTATGTAACTTCTTACAAATGAAATTTTTTTGGATCTTATTTTTGGTACTATATTTTCAATAGAGTAATTTCTGAAGTGTAATGTTGGTAGTGTAATTTTGTTAGTATAATTTTGGTATTGTTATTTGGTAGCGTAATTTCGGTAGTGTAATATAATTTTGGTAGTGTAATTTTGGTAGTATAATTTATGTATTGTAATTTTCTAAGTGTAATTTTGTTAGTCTAATTTTGGTAGTGTAATTTTGTTAGAATGTTCAAAGTGTAATTGTGGTAACGTATTTTTGGTAGTGTAATTTTGGAGGTGTTTGTAAATTTGGTAATGTTATTTTGTTAGTGTTATGTTGATAACGTAATTTTGGTAACGTAATTTTTTATGGTATAATTGTTGTAGTGTAATTTTGGTAGAATATACAAAGTGTAATTTTGGTAACGTATTTTTGGTAGTGTAATTTTGGAAGTGTAATTTTGTTAGTGTAAATTTGGTAATGTCATTTTGAGTGTTATGTTGGTAAGGTAATTTTGGTAATGTAATGTTGGTAGTGAAATTAACGTAGTATACTTTTGGAAGTGTAATTTTAGTGTTATGTTCGTAATGTAATTTTCGTAACGTAATTTTAGTGGTGTAATTTTGGTAGTGTAATTTTCACAGTGTAATTTGGTAGGCAGTCGAAACGTATAGAAAACGGTATAGAAAAGAGTATTAGTTATCCGATGACTCAACCATTCGAGTAATTCCCACGATATTTTCTTACTTGTTTTCTCCCAATGACTCTTCAACGGAATCTGGTCGTAAATAGGTGTAACCTAAAAATGAACAAAATTTATGACAAAATTGACCTTTGAAAAACGATTCACCTTTTCTTCAGAATTTTGTTGATTCAACTACCTACTGAATCTCACATTGTCCGTAGAAAGTTTGTCACACATTCTTTAGTCGGTCAGTGGAACGAACCGTGCTATAAAAAGGTCCTAAAAATCAAAACATTATTATTTTGCACACATAATATGTAAATGTTCATTTTTATGAGGGGCACTAAATTTGTTGGCATTTTAAGCTTATTTTAACCAAATTCAGATCAGTGTAGGTGCAGTATGTTTATTAAAGGGAATCATTAGTTTGAAATATATGGGATTGGTTGCTAAATTACATTTATCCGAAATAGCTATCTTATCTTTTTTGTGAATTCTGCTCACCTAGGTGGCACGCCGGATTGGGAGAGACTGGTTGAGGGAGACCTTTTGATCCCTCCAGTAAGACTCTCTCAGAGAGTCTTCTTTGTACCGCAGTTGGAGGGTGGATTCATAGGTACGTTACTCCCGGACACGCTGAACCCCCACAAAACTACTACCCACCCCTCAAAATCTTTTCCTTTCCACAATTTCCCTCCTTCCTTTTCTAAACAGACCCTCCGCACAGCGTCCCCAAAAACGGTATTGGCCCTAAGGGGACTTATTTTCCTCAAGGCCCCCTGAAAAAAAAATTAATACTAATGCAGCAAAAAATATTTAACATCATAAGAGTCTTATCATGTTTTATTTCAATGGATAAATGTATTATTTTTCTGCGTTTATATAAAGCGATAGGGTTAAATCGATGATCACTAAAACGATAGGATAGGTGTTTTATAAATTTGTTCTGGATATTTTCGATGCGATGAATATATATTTGATATTGAGGAGATTATTAATGTATTATTAATTATTAATTATTAATAATTAATAATTAATAATTAATAATTAATAATTAATAATTAATAATTAATAATTAATAATTAATAATTAATAATTAATAATTAATAATTAATAATTAATAATTAATAATTAATAATTAATAATTAATAATTAATAATTAATAATTAATAATTAATAATTAATAATTAATAATTAATAATACATTAATAATTAATAATACATTAATAATTAATAATAATATTATTAATTATTAATTTTAATTAACTAAGTTAACAAAGTTTAATTGCCATCATCCAAATTCAGCTATAGAACGAATTAATTTACCTAGAAATTTAGGAGGTAGAGGTGTAGTCAAAATAACATATTTGAAACACAATCAGGTAGAAATGCTTAGAATTTTTTTCCATAGGAAAGCTAATAGCTCAAAAATGCACAAAATAATTTGCAAGGCAGATAGAAACATTACACCTTTAAATTTATATGACGAGAATGCCAACATTCTTATAAATACTAACCAGGAATTATTAGATTCCTGGTCAAATAAAATTATTCATGCAAAACACTTCAATTATCTCAACCAAACGTATGTTGACAAACTTTCGTCAAACAAATGGTTGAGTATTGGAGAGTTGAGCGCAGAAATAGAAGGATTTATGCTTGCCATTCAAGATAGAGTCATTAATACTAAAAATTATAGGAAGCATATAATCAAAGATATAAATCAAATTGATGATTTATGTAGAAAATGTTTGACTTTTCCGGAAACTATAGAACATATTATATCGGGATGTTCTATATTAGCGCCGTCCGAGTATACATTTAGGCACAATCAGGTTTTAAAAATAATCCACCAAAGTTTGGTAATTAAACATAACATGATTGACTGCCGTAATATAGTACCATATTATGAATATGAACCAAATTAATTTTTAGAAAATGAATTTTATAAAATATATTATGATATAACTATACTAACAGACAGAACAATTAGTCATAATAGACCTGATATAGTTTTACATGACAAAATTTAAAAAAAAAATACTTATATCATTGATGTAGCTATTCCAAATTCCTGTAATATTCAAAAAACTGTTTCTGAAAAATTTGGAAAATACACAGATTTAGGAAATGAGATTAAAAGAATTTGGCATTCTCGGACTATAAAACTATTACCATTTGTTATTTCGGCTACTGGCATTATACCTAGGTCTCTAATTCAAAATTTAGGCGTATTAGATTTGTCAAAGAATTTATATATAAAAATGCAAAAATCGGTAATTTTAAATACATGTAGGATTACAAAAGATTTTTTAAATATTTATATTGAGGGATCAGTAGGATTTATAGGTTCAATTAGGAGTTCCACAGAGCCGAACCCTCTGATATGAAAATATCTGGAGTCTGTGAATTATTTTCCCATCTGGTCTCTGGTAGGTTGACATGTTGTTCTTGTATTGTTTTGTAATTATAATACTTATATAGTGCAATTGCATAACGTGGATTGACCAGATGATCATTTGGGAAGTGTGTGAAAGGGTTTAGTTTTTCCTGTGGGGAAAATTAAACCCGGATATTTAAATCTGGTGCGTACTAAAAATTAATAATAATATTATTAATAATTAATAATACATTCAATGGATAAATGTATTATTATTAATAATTATTAAATGCCATTCATATACTTCATTACTTATACCTCAAGTAGGTATTTAAATGGGTCTGTCCGTGAGTTGAAATAGTATTGGCTCAACGAACTCGCCATGACGTCACAAATTGCCTGAAAGTCCAAAATATGAATATAGGTTCATAATATATTTATAATTTAAACTTCATTGATAGAGTGAGAGGTGTTCTTGGGCCGATTTTATTGGGTTTTTACTGACACTATTAACCCCGTTTTTTCTAACTAATAAAAAAGGTGAGTACGGTATTTATTTGATCCTAGTGGCATTAGCTTTGCTGATGGTTCGTGACTTTATCGTATAATGGTAATCATGAATTTTGCAAATCGATATTTAAATACATATTAAAAATCAATAATTAGCTCGTAGTTCCACGAAAATTGTACCAGTTGTAATTAAAGAAAGAGCACTATTATTTTACGTTAAACCCAAATAGTCTTTATTTTGAGTAGGTACAATCTATTTGCAAGTACGATACAGTTCCATAATGGTAAAATAGAACCAAACAATAACAATAACCTTATGGGAACATTAACAATAACCCAAAGGAAACTTAAGAAACATGTCATTTTTAAATCAGATTTTAGACGTATTGACTCTTTTCCACAAAAAATTATAAATGGATTTCGAAAGATTGTTCTTTTATCTAGCATTCGCATGTTTTAAATTTTGAGAAAAATGTTTATTTTTAGTATAATAAGGTTATGCCATAGGTCGTTGGCAGATTTGTTAAATTTTCAAAAAAGATTTTTGTATTATATCTCACCCATTTCAAATCATATAATCATGCAGTGAAATAAATCGAAACATTAGGATAAGGTGCACCCATAGCCGTTGTGCTCACATGATGCA
Organism: Limnephilus rhombicus; assembly: GCA_929108145.2. Classification (NCBI taxonomy): domain Eukaryota; kingdom Metazoa; phylum Arthropoda; class Insecta; order Trichoptera; family Limnephilidae; genus Limnephilus; species Limnephilus rhombicus. The sequence continues at coordinate 8,717,839 of OV815293.1, forward strand.
TAGATGGGGCCTTAAAGAGTCGGCGACGTGTGAATGCGGTACGGTGCAGACCACCGAACATGTGGTCAACGAATGCCCGCTCCATTCATTCCCCGGCGGGATTGATGAGGTCCACAGGGCAACGCCTGAGGCCCTAGACTGGCTCGCAGACCTTGATGTCCCCCTCTGACCCCCCACCACACGAAAGAAGAAGAATCAAAACATTTTCTGGGTATCTCATGTTTTAGAATTTTAATTTTAGTTTAAATAAAATCATTAAAAATGTATATACGTACATGTGTTTCTTGACGAAAATTGATCCGTTTGTGTATTTATTTGCGCACTTACAAACTAATATATTTCAGATTTTTTTAACATTCTTATTTAACTTAGACATTATTGAAAAATTACAAATACTTATAATCAAAAAATAATTACAAAAGTACATTATTTTAATAGTTTTACCATCACGCCGTTCATCATTTTTGGATGTAGGTTTAAATTAAAGAAAATTTGGAATGAAATAAAATCGATATTGAGTTATAATTTAAAAAAGCTGGTACGGAGAATAATTAATCTTTCTCATTGTAACCGCCCTGCAAAATCGTAAGAACAACTTTCGACGAAATGAGGATTTTCGGCCGCTGGCTGGTTAAACGCTCTTAATTGTTCCCTCAACCGCTCGTTAAACCTTAATTAAAGGATTACGAGTATTCAGTCTGAGTTGGCTGAAAGTATTTCAGTCCTGCCAGAGATTTTTGAAGTAAAACTTCTTTACGCACGCTTGACTTGGGGAGTAAGCTGGTGAATGTGTGACGAGAGCGTTACGAAAAGCGAGGCGAACGGTAGTTTTTTTTTTTTTTTTTTACATGAGCTCCACACAGGAGGTCCGGAGAAAAATAATTTCCCTCAGAGCCTATGTCATCTTTGGGGATGCTGTGTGGAGGTTTTGTTTTTAAAGGAAAGGAAGGAGAGGAGAGTTCTGGGAAGGAAAAGGGTTTAAGGGGTGGGTAGGAATCTGGGGTTCAGTATGTCCTGGTCATCCGCCTCCAAGACGTAGACAAACCTCACCCCATGAACCCGTGCACCCCTGCTAAATCACCAAACGTAGCGAACTACTTGGGGTGACCTATGGCAGAGGTGTTGGTTATCCAATAAAGGTTCCCGGGGCGGCGGTACCCATTACCGCCTCCCAAGTTGAGAGGGAGATAGAAAGAGAGAGGGAGTTACGTTTTGTATATTACTGTAGGGGCAAGAGAGAGAGGTACGAGCACACATTTTCTTTCTCTCTTTCTCTCTTCCTATCATATAGATGGAGCTAAAGAAGTTTTACTTCAGTCGTGTGGTCTAAAGCACACTCATATGATTTTCTTGAAGATGCACGGGTAGAACCGGGAGACAACTTAATTTTCTAGAGTTAAAAACTTTCGGTCGGTCCATCTATAAGCCTTAGCGGCCGGGTTCAAAATCGAGCCAATAGCATCCCTCGCTCCTAATTAGTAAGGAACGAAGCAATACGGGAATAGAAAGGTATTCGAGATTGAATAACTCTCAGTATTTACACTCGAAATATGAAATGACTTATTACAACACCACTTAATTATAAACCATAAATATGTCAAGAAGTTTTTTTTTTATTTACCGTCAATTTTTGGAAAGAAGCGTCACTATTTCAATGGCAATTCACTGTTCAATCATTTTTCAAGCAATATTGCAAAAATGCTAGTAATGAAGTCCAAATTGAGTCGTTCAATTTCTATATCCGCTATATCAACTTTCACTGATTCGGAGAAAACCGCAAAACACTGTCACATGTCTAGCGTAAATAAAAAATTGCATTTTGAGTAAAAGCATGAATTGGAGTAATATGCATTCGAACAGTGTCCATTTTTCAATGTATGTCTAGAAATATTAAGTAATTTGGATAATTAAACCGGATATAGCGGATTTTGATACTCACTTCATGATTTATATGGAATATAGAGGCTTTTGAAACTCAACTGACCTCAGGGGCGTGTTTCTACACCCGCCATCTTGGAAAAATAACTGCTCGTGATTGGTTGAATTCCAATATAGCGGGTTTTGATAGTAACTTCTTGAATGATATAGCGGGTTTTGCTTCTCACTCGCGGTTTTAACGTGGTTTTTGGTCGTGATAAAGGAGGGTTTGAAACTCAATTTTAGGTTAGTCTTAACTTAAAAAATATGAACAAGATGTCATACTCAGATCATTTTGTCAAAAAATCGGATATAGCGGGTATTGAAATTATAGGACTCTAAATAAACCCAAGGATTTCGCATTTGAAAAAATACTACTTATTTTCTGAAACATTATAGCGGTGACCATCTTAAACCGGAAACGAAATGAACAAAATTTACAGAGAGACGAAATGCACAACGTTCGAGTTAAAAACAAAACTTCGCTATAATCATTCAATAATTTTATATGTGTTTTACTTTGGCCGGTTTGTAGATTGTAGACTAGTGGCCAAAGTATCATATCCAGGAGTCATACATTGTAGTGCAGGGGTCACCAATTACTTTCATTAGGGATCCGTTTTTTAAAACAACATAACCGTCGCGGTCCGGAAGGGAAGAACGAGTTCCGAGTGAACCATGTGACTTCAGCTTTACGACGTGTGTCGAAGATAGACGAACAGAGGTAGGCAAGTCATTCTTATGATTTTTAATAATATAATAACGTAGTATTTATAAAGCGCAGTTTTGTGATATTTCACTTCAAGTGCGCTTAATTATAATAAACCTAAAATTAATCCTGTGGTGTTCATTACAAGTCCTTACAAAATTGATTAAATTATGTGAAACAAAGAATATACAGTATATACAAAGCAATTCCTAAAGAACAATATTAACAACAATAGTGAGTGCTATTTTGGCACAGGACAACATAATAATCATAAACCATAACGGTGCCATTCAACAAGAATCATTAAAACTAAATTATAATATAGAATAGGAGGCAGTTTACGTTTAGAAATAATATAAATTCAGAGTGCACATAAAACTATAGTAAGGAGGTAATCGAAACCAAACAATTACCAGAAACTTGAGGAACATGGCTTATTAGACAAAACTAGCTTCCGAGTTACAAGGTCGAGTGTCTTCTAAAATCATATTTGTATAATGAAATAACAATAATCATTCACTGTAAAGGACTAAAGTCTTTCAATAAAAAACCGAATAGTATGGAGATACTGGCCAGTACAAATAATACTCGTAAATGCAAAATATTTATTGAGGATTACAGAGAGATTTTGCAGTTATCCATCAATATTATAACAGTTTTGTGAATTAAATACAACAATAAATAACTAACTAACCATCACGCCGTTTCGCCGCAGGGGTAGGCAGAAAGGACGGACCGCCAAACAACTCGTTCTTGGCACACAATCCTTGTCTCGTTCATATTCATACATCGTTTCATACATGCTCTTCTATTATTCCGACTCTTCACACGGCCCGACTCAAGTATCTGATTCACTTGGTCCCTGACTTCTTCTACCATTCACATTTGCGTCATATATTCTCCTAATACTCCTTCCCTATTCATTCGCTTCACATGCCCAAACCATCTGAGCGTCCCTTTCTTAATCTTACTCATTACACTTACATCAGCCTTGCATTCTTCGCGGATATCCACATTTCTCACATGATCGTACACGGTTTTACCACACATACGCCTCAGGGATCTCATTTCTACAGCATTCAGTCTACTTTCATCCTTCCTCTGCCAGTTACATGCCTCACTGCCATATATCAGGGTAGGTACCAGCACTCCATTATGGACGGCTAACTTCGCTTCTTTGGGCGGTTTTTTTGTTGGCGCCAACGACGTTCAGTCCTCCATTAATGGAATTGCCTGCATTTACCCTTCTTTCGATATCTCTATCAGCCTTTCCATCTCTCGTAAACATACTTCCCAAGTACACAAACTCAACCACCTGCTCCAAGTACTCATCATTCACAACTATGCTGCACATTGTTTTCATATTCTCTCTTTCAAATATCATAACATTAGACTTACTTACATTCATCATTAACACGTTCTTCATACATACTTCGTTCATACTAGACACGAGAGACTGTAGATCTTCCATACTGTTAGAAAATATCACCGCATCATCAACATACAATAGGCAACATACTTTCAGATTACTCAATTTCGCGCCCAATCCCACCTCTGTCAATTTTTGAATACATGAAAATATGTATAAATTGAATAACTACGGTGACATTACGCAGCCTTGTTTAATACCTTTTGTGATGTCAAACCATCCCGTAAAATCGCCGTTCACCATAACACATTCAACTCTTCCCTCATACAGGGACAATTGCCTGTATGAGATCTCCATACTTGGACAACACCTTCCGTAGCTTTTTCCTGTCAACTCGGTCGTATGCTTTTTGTAAATTTACAAAGGCACAGAAAAGTTTCTGGTTTTTTGCAAGAAACTTCTCGGTAAGTACACGCAATGAGAAAATCTGGTCCATGCACCCCCTTCCACTCATAAAATCACCTTCCACATCCCATATTTTATCCTTTGTTTCCATACGTAATGCGTTTCCGTAAATAAATGTGAATATTACTGACATTTTCATCAAGAATTTCACTCTTTTTCCCAAAAGACCTAACTCTCTTAACGACGTACTGCGTACTTTTTATACGCCAAGAGTACGTATTTTACTTGGGTTTGGATAACATAGGTAGATACACATTGTACGTGATTTAAAGTTAATGTCTAAAAATCGTTGGAATCGACAACAGCTGGTGCTATTCAAAAGATTATCCTGAAAATACTTCCCGGAATTATTCTTACTTACATTCCTTACTACTTTTTCTGTAGCGAAAATTCCCGGAAGAGATGGCAGAAAAGTTTGTCAAATTACATTAAAAAAGTTATAATTGATTTCAATTCATTCAAAAATATCAAGCGCCCTACTTCTTTAATGAAAGTCACAGAGGAATACAATGTATTTCTCAAGTAACTGTCAAATAGTTGTCAGTTAGAGAAACGCCAACGTTCCCCAGAATCAAGTATAAAGGTAATATTTAAATTCATTAAAGTAATAGAATGAAAATTTTCTCTACAAGTAAATAATAATTCAATATTTTATTGTGCGGTTTCGTTAACAAGAATAATTCAAGGAAAGATATTTCTGTTTGTGATTCTGGCAAATAGTTGTGGAATTCCATTATAATAATACTCGTATAATAAAACAAATATAAAACTTATTTACACTTAATTTATTTGTGACCATAACCGGTTTTAGCCTGTTTTAAAGCCATCTTCAGACTGGTACACATATTTTACACATAACATATGGGGGAAAGGGAGGGGGGTAGTCTTTAACGGTTTTATTCAATTATTATAAGCAATAATTATCAGCCTGAAACGCTCATCCACATTGAAAAAATCTTCCGAGAAAAGATACATGACGCCAACGGGACTTGAACCCGTGCCCTTTTGGTTGCCGGTCAGCTGCTCTCCCAATTGAGCTATGGCGGCTTATCTTATACCCGCCAAATGATTCAATATATACCAGTGTTTCATTCAACAATTATTGCTTATTATATTTTTTCCACCTGAAAACAACCAACTTTAGTTTTTGCAAGAGAGACACTGTTAGTGTTAAATCCCTCGCTAGGTGGCGTCGAGACAAATTATGTCTTCATTTATTGGGTAAATACTTAAACTTGCCAAATATTATTTATTTATTGGTTTTATTCAATTTATATGGTTTTCCATATTAGTTGGCATGTCGTCTTTGAAGATTGAATTTTTAGTTATTTTGTGTTACTGCCTTCTGTAAGTAGGTACATTATACTAGCTTTTGCCCTCGGCTTCGCTCACATAGTATTAGGGGGGATCCCACAGCGCCTCCTCCACCTTCCCTATCCCCACTCCACTTCCCCCTCCCCCCCCCCCCCTCCCTCCAATCTCCTCCTTCTCTCCCCCCCCCTCCTCACCCTCCCTCCATACCCGTTTAATTCATTTTTCAAACAGCTCGCGTGCCACCTATTGCAATTTTTGTATACAAATTTCATAATGCCAGAGCTCTAAGCTATGGCTTAAAGCCTATTCTGATGTATGAGCTATATTATTGTAAAGTTTCATTAAATTCCACTCAGTAGTTTTTGCGTGAAAGAGTAACAAATATACATACACCCATACATCTATACATTTATATAAAGTTTCGCCTTTATAATATTAGTTGGATTTTAGTTTTATTTTTTTTCTTGTTTTGTTCTGTGCTACACTAGCACTGTTATTGTTTATTATTATTGTCCTGCGTGTGCTATAACAGCCTTGTTTTTGTTAATTTTTGTTATCTTGTCATTGTTTTATAAATACTGTGTATTCTTTATTTCACATTATTTTACCAGCATTGTAGGATTAGTTTTTTTTCAAAATTTATTAAAGTTAAGCACACATGAAGTAAAGTGACACAAAACTGCGCAAAAACAACGTTATTATTATTATCTAATCATAAAGTAAAATAATTCAATAAATTATCGAAGAAAGCTACTTTTCAGAATTTTTATTTTAGTTCAAATAAATAGAAAATGCTTCAGCTTTTCTTTTTATTTACGGTTTTACAAAGTAATATAATTCAGTTATTTTTAACACACTTATTTTGTTCGGAAATTGTTGAAAAATTATAAATACCTAGGTTATGTGACCAAAAAAAAATTACAAAAACTACTAATTTTACCTTCACGCGTTTGAGCATTTTTAATACTAACTTGAATATAGAAATGTGTTAAAGCAAATTTTGAATAAAATAAAACCGATATTGAGTTATTAGTTAAAAATACGGGTACGGAGATTAATCAATCTTTCTCATCGGAACCGCACTGTACAATTGCAGGGGTATGATCACAAGACCATCTTTTGACGAAAATTGAATTCTCGGCCTCTGGTTAATAAGCATAGCGGATTGGTCCCTTCTCCTTACAATTTATAATACATTGGCTAAATCACAAAAATAATGTGCAAGCTTCTACAACCTTGGTAAAACAAATACGACACCTATCTCTGTACCAAGTTGAAAAAGTGTAAATGAATTAATTAGTCTGATAACCATAAGTAAATTATCTTGTAACATAAAATAAATTCGAATTGGTAAAATTTGTTAGCTAATTGCTGGTTACCAGAAAAACATCTTTATAATATTAAGAATGGTTGTTTTTTGTTTTCTTCAGTAACGCATTTGTGGTGTTTCGGAACAACGATTAATTTCCCACGTCGAGGGTTGAGAATTTGCCAAGAACCCCTTTTTCGCACGTGACTGCTGTTTCTGACACGTGGCGTACTATTCCATAAATACGAAGGCTGCCAATATACAAAACAAGCTTACTAAAAGGCAGAACGTTTATAAATATTTATTTTCCCGATTACTTTTGGATTCAGTTAACAGTTCGAGAAATTTAAAACGATTTTGAATTCGAGTTTCTTTCTATAAATACTAATGTTTATTTTTATCGGAGCAGAAAAGCGAGTAAAACAAAGTATTAAAACTGATATCATTGAAGAAGCAGATAATACTAATTCTAAGCGAAACATGAAACTCAATAGATACAGAAAAATAATATGATAATGGTTGCAATTAGTTTTTTTTTTATATAAATACCTCACAAGAGTTCCAGCTGCTCCAGTCTGGAGCCAGTGAGTCTATGGCACTCCCAATTTGGGTATGTTGTAAGGCTGTAGGTTGTGGGGAGAGGAGAGATTGTCCTCAGAAGAATTATGATAATAAACGGTCACTGTGTTTTATGAATCAAAGTCTTTCAATCAAGCACCATATTTTACAAGGATAATAAGTATTGAATTTTACATTATTTCAAAATTTTAAATATATTTTGTTATACAGGGTGTCCGGGAGTAAAGTGCAGGAGGTGATTCTACATGATGGTGGGAGTAAAAAAGATTAACAACTTTTTCCGAAATTCCAACATTTTTTTCCCATACAAAAAAACGTATCTACTAAAAATCCTTAGTGTGAGGTACGATCTTACTTGCTGAGAGCCTGCCGGGCGCCCGACTCGATTGTGATTGGCCCGTACCGTAACAGCGAAAAAAAATAAATCTGGCCGCATACACCGGACTAATTTTATCCTTTTGCCTCAAAACTACCCCTAAAAGTAGGAATATCGAAAAAAGTTTTTTTAATCTTTTTTAATTGTACTATCATGTAGAATCACCTCCCTAAGTTAATGCGCTTTACCCCCGGACACCCTGTATAATAAATTTATTTCTACCATGGATACTAGAGAATATAGTTCCAAGTACTAACCATATGAAAGTATTCTCTGGAGAGCATATAAAATAGCATATTTCATGGAGCTGTGGTTCTTAACCTGAGTTCGATCGAACCCCAGGGTGCCGGTGAGTCAGCCTCGCGGGTTCGGCGGAGGCCAAGACACACCCCGACTTATATGATTCGTCATGACGCACCCCGTGACTGTTATCGTTTTTGTGTGAAAATCATTTTTTTGTTCATTTTGTGCACCTTGATGCACAAAAAGACCTATGTTTTGAATTTGAAAAAATCATGTTTTATTTTTCCAATTAAGAAGGGTTCGGTGAATGCGCATATGAAATTGGTGGGAGTCAGTACATCCAACAAAGTTAAGAACCGCAGCATATAGAATTAATGAAAAAATTACATAATCAGTGTTTTCGATTCATTGCTTTTCTGCTTATCCTTTAAGGGGCCATTCAAGTATTAGGTAACGCACTTGAGGGGGGGGTATTTTAAAAGGTTACTGTGCATTACCAGGGTGGGAGGGAGGGGTTCGAACAACGCGTTAGGTAATATGTTTTTTTATTTAATTAAAAAACTAGGGAATTTAAATTTTCGTTTATGTTGCATGGGGAATCCTTTGACTGTATTGTACGTCATTTTTATTTTATTTTTAGCGACTTTCCAGTACTTTGCGCAACTTAATTGTGACTTTACGAAGGTAAAAAAAAAATTGTCTTTTTTTTTTACGTTAACCTCACGCAGGAGGCCCTGAGGAAAATAATTTCCCTCAGGGCCTATGTCATCTGGGATGCTGTGTGGAAGGTCTTTTTGAGGAGAGGAAGGAATGAACATTGGTCTTGAAGAGACCCATGTTGTAGCAAGGAGGAAACACAGAGGCCGGCAAATCATTCCACAGCCGAGCTGTTGAACACAAAAACGAGTCGAAGAAACGACCCGTTCTCATGTGGTAAATGCCAACCGTGTACAAATGTTGGGCACGCATTTGGCGTGTTTCCCGACTATGCACCGGTGCCGAAGGGATCAATGATGCTAGTTCCTCGGAGCATCTTCCATTGTAATACCGGTAGAACAAGGATAGCATTCCCACCCGACGCCTGTGCTCTAAAGATTGCAATCCGTCTGTTAAGATGGGAGAATCTATCAAACAGACCGCCCGTTTCTGCACAGAGTCGAGGGTATTTTTCAAGTATTTTGGAGCTCCAGACCAGAGGTGGCTGCCAAATTCAACCGTGGGGCGCACTTGTGATTTGTACAGGCTTAGCAGTTGTGTACTATTAAAGTATCTGCGGGCCCTGTACAGTACGCCCAGTTTCTGTGAGGCTAACTTTACTCTGGCTTCGATGGAACCCCCATACCTGAGCTGGTCACTTAGGGTTACACCAAGTCTATTGGGTGTTAGGTAACGTTTAGGCGGGGGGGGGGAGGTACAGAAAAACGTTACGGCGCGTTACATGGGGGGGGGAGGGAGGGCCAAAAATTTTCAAAAATTGCGTTACGTAATACTTGAACGCCCCCTTTTCTACTTTTGTATGGTACTATGGAACATTTTCAGATTCAGTTTCATTTATCTCAATACAAGGGTGCGTATAAAAGGTAGAAAAGCCTCTTGCTGTTTGTTCATTCCTTTCCCATATTTCGTTGCTCGGCTCGTGTACATGTTCACAAATTTATACGCAGGATATTGGCAACTAAAGATTGTGATTGATGAACGCGGTTGGACCGATAGCTATGCCGCAATAATCGATGTCATCATAATCTGTCAAACGGGGAGAATAAAATCCCTTTGTGAGGGAAATCCAGGGAATTATCCGATGAAGGGACAAAGAAACTTTCGTTCAATCGCTACGCGTGAATGATGACGTGTTTTATTTCATACCGCTTAATCCGCTATCGATCTCCTGCCTCTCGTTTGTTGTATCTCTTTTCTGATTCCATTGTCTGAATTGCTTTTATGCAATAATCGGCTTTATTTATACGAAATGGATGACTGAGATTTTGAAAGAAGGGTAAATTCATGTATCTCCATTAATGGAGGACTGAACGCCCTTGGCGCCAACAAAAAACTGTCCAAAGGAGCGAAGTTAGCCGTCCATAATGGAGTACTGGTACCTACCCAGATATATGGCAGTGACGCATGGAACAGCAGAGAAGGGTAAAAGTAAACAGAATGCTGTTGAAATGAGATCCCTGTGGCGTATGTGTGGTAAAAACATGTATGATAGTGTGAGAAATGTGGATATCCGCAAATAATGCAAGGCTGATGTCAGCGTAATGAGTAAGATTAAGAAAGGGACTCTCAGATGGTTTAGGCATGTAGAGCGAATGAACGAGGGTAGCAGTGTAAGGATAATATCTGACGCAAAAGTGAATTGTAGAAGAAGTCGGGGACCAAGTGAATCAGATACTAGAGTCGGGCCATGTCAAGAGTCAAATAATAGAAAAGCGTGTATGAGACGATGTATGAATGTGAACGAGGTAAGGAGTGTGTGCCAAGACCGAGTTGTTTGGCGGTCCGTCCTCTTTTCCTACCCCTGCGGGGAAACGGCGTGATAGTTATTTAGTTCGTTAGTACGACTAAAATAGGTAATAATTACTCTTATAAATCAAAGACGGTTTATTTTTATTTATTTTAAAAACTAAATACCTAATGAACATGATGAAAAAGAAATGATAAAACAAAAGAGAAAGATCCCGATACCTTACTTTTTACTGGTTTGTCATTAGGTGCTTTTAACGTTGAAAAAAAAAACTTAGTTCTTAAACATAAAACTTGTACATATAGTATGTATATGACTTTTACATACATGTACATGTTCACGCACGTATTATGCACACATTCGTACAAATACACATATTTATTTATTAACGCCTTTTTAGGAGCTTTTACATATGGTAAAAAAATAAACAGAATTTATTGTACATAACTCAACTGCCCAGTTATAAAATTTTGTATTTGTTCAGTGACAAATAGAAACTGTACACTGAATTGCAATAATTATTTCCCTACATTAGTATTGTAGACAATGAGGAATTCATACGGTTACTAATCACAGAATTTCTGCACTGAAATAAATCCCGACGAAACGACCTCCTTAGTCCAGTGGGTAAGACTCTTGACTCACAATCCGGAGGTCACGGGTTCGAACCCGGCATGCGCAAATAAATTTTATTTGATTGATTTGTGTTATTTCACAATTAATTCATGTAAAAATAATATATAGTAGAAGAAGATACTATCAGAATCGCCCTGGTGTAAGACCACCATTCAGAATTGAAACGTTGCTTGAAAATGGCTTTAGCCGTGTTTGGTGACCAGATCTGAATAGCCAGGTACTTCCCAACCTTCCTTTCCCCCACCTCCTTCCCCTCCCCACTACCTTCAGCCTCACAACATACCCCAATTGGGGATGCCATAGTCTCACTGGCTCCAGACGGGAGCAGTTGAGATTCTTGTGCGGCATTCACTGTAAAAACAAAAAAAAAATCCCGACTTCTAACATTACGTAGTGGAATCTGAAAGCTTGCATGCGATTCAGGCCTACCAACTACATCATTTAATATTTTGTATAGAAATACCAAGTCATTGAAAATCCTTTTGTCTGAAAATTTTACCATATTCATATTATTTTATATTTTAAAAGAGTGTTGTAGTTCAAAATAATTGCTGGCGTGCCCATTTTAAAATTTAGAAAACATATCAATTTATTTTGTACTTTTGCGATGGGTTAGTGTAATGTGGGCTCCAGAGAGGAGAATTGTTTTCAAATTGACTTCTAACAAAGACAAATTTTCGAGAATATTAGCTTTTGGTGTCTTAAACGAAATGACATTTTACGAAAACTTTTAGTTATAACCGCTTCACAATTAAAGCTCTATAAATGAAACATTTCTGAACGTAGCCGAATAGTAAAAACTGTTTTAAAAAGGTTACAAAATAGGCTTTCAAATTATTATATTACAAATAAATATTAGCTTTTGTAAATATTAAAATTTATAATGCAAACATTAAAAATAGGTAAAAATGACTCACGTGATGTTTTTATGTGAAAATGGTACTTAAATCACAAATTATGCAAACAACAATACTTATTCTATTGTATATATGTGTAATAAACACTTTTGTCACCTCATTTTTTTATCATTTCATATAAAAATATTTAATAAAAATTTAAAATGTGGAGCGCGGTGGAGCTGCCGGTAGCAAATTTGCGCGGGTAAATATTTTTGTCAACTACACGATTGACAGCTGATTCCTGTTATGTATTTCCATATACAACTTGATAGAAATGTGCAGCTTGATCTACTATCGACCTTTGACTTTTTGTTTTAGGGATGTAACTAAAACAATAACGGAGTTATAACTATTTCTATGGAAATACACGAGCTGACGTATAAACACGCTTATTGTACTTGACTGCTGTCCTATTTTTAACGCTTATATCTGCGTTGCGGAGGGGTGCACTTAATATTGTTGAAGTTTCTATTCAGCATAGTAATTATTTATTATAAATCCCACCATTTATTAAAGATTTCCATTATGTGGTTAAAAATTAAAAGATTTGATTGAAAAGTGATGCCTTAGTCTTTAATTTGTTTTTAAGTCTTAAGAGCATTATCATCAATGTTGTAATTGTGATTCACTGAGTTTTTTTCGAAAATATTTGACTATTTGAGATATTTAAAGATATAATTTAATTATCACAAATTAACACATGTCATCGTTTTGCTTCTTGATTAACATTTTAAAAATATTTTTGCAAAACGTTCCGCAAATCCGCTTTCATGGAATTAGATAAAAAAAATTCCATTCATCGTTGATTTATGTACAGTAGAGATTATATTCCATTCATCGTTGATTTATGTACAGTAGAGATTATATTCCATACAGAAATGCGATTTATCTTTTACAATCCATCACACTACATTAGTCATGTATTGCTGTCAATCGATGACACAATTTCCATACAAATATTTATACGATGTACATAGTGTCAGATGATTCGTATAAAAGCAGAATTCAATAAAAGCATTTTTATCACGAAATAATTTTGATTTTTTTTTCTTTTTTTACATTTGTATCTTTTACCATAAATATACAATTTTTATAACAGTTAAAAAGGAAAATAATAATAGCCTTTCCTCAAAATTAAGAGATAAAGCTCCTGCTGAGGGATTCTAATTTAATTATACATAAAAATTCAAGTGCAGTTTACACGCGGTAGAAGCGAAACTTTACCAAAACAATCTCAACCAATACTTGAAAAGTGAGGTTTATGAAGCGACCAATGAGCGCAGACCAGCGTAATTTCCGTTTCATATCTCAGCCAATAGGAGCCTTTAAAAGTGACATCATAATCAAAACGGCCAATGAGTGCAGTTATGCATCGCAGGTGCAGTAATCATCATTTCCATTTTTTTTTTTTTTACATGAATACCGCACAAGAGTCCCCAACTGACCAACAGTGGGACTATGACATCCCCAATTGGGGTATGTTGTGAGGCTGAAGGTAGTGGGGAGGGGAAAGAGATAGGGAAGAGGAAGGTGAGGAAGTACCTGGCTATTCAGATCTGGTCACCAAACACGGCTAAAGCCATTTCAAGCAACGTTTCAATTCTGAATGGTGGTCTTACACCAGGGCGATACTGAGAGTATCTTTCACTCTGGAACGTGCAGCAAATATCCGAAATCCAAATCATAGCGGGGCTATAGACGTTTCACTTCAATAATAATAATATTTTGTTGATTCATATAGATAGCGCCGTTTTTGTGAGAACTCACCTCAAGAGCGCTGAAAACACTATATTTCTAAAAATTTACTCCTAACTATAAACTAGAAAAATAATTTAAAACATCTTTTAGCTAAAAATTGCATCCACGGGTCATCGATCACTGATACGAAAATATATGTACAATGATTTGACCAATGAACGCGGTTCAGCGTAAAAATATACACATACTGTTTATGCATACACGTACTGTTTGACGACCTCCGTAGTCCAGTGGGTAAGACTCTTGACTCACAATCCGGAGGTCGCGGGTTCGAACCCGGCATGCGCAAATAAATTTTATTTGATTAATTTGTTTTATTTCACAATTAATTAATTTATAATAATATATAGTATATTTGCGGCATTCCAGAGTGGAAGATACTATCAGTATCGCCCTGGTGTAAGACCGCCATTCAGAATTGAAACGTTGCTTAAAAATGGCTTTAGCCGTGTTTGGTGACCAGATCTGAATAGCCAGGTACTTCCCAACCTTCCTCTTCCCCACCTCCTTCCCCTCCCCACTACCTTCAGCCTCACAACATACCCCAATTGGGGATGCCATAGTCTCACTGGCTCCAGACGGGAGCAGTTGAGATTCTTGTGCGGTATTCACTGTAAAAAAAAAAATGCATACTCTGTATAGACAGAAAATATACAGGACCATAAATATTTATGTACTTTTGTACAATAGCTTCGCAAAGGATGCCCAGAGGAAAAAATCCCTCAGGGCCTATGTCATCTTTGAGGATGCTGTGTGGACGGTAATTTTAGAGAAAAGAAGGAAAAGAAGTTCTGGGAAGGAAAGAAGTACGAGGAGTGAGGAGGAATCCGGGGGTCAATATGTCTAGAGACGTATAAATCCATCCTTCCCAGTGCGGTGCAACGTGATGTGTCGAGAGAATCGGGCTGGAGAAGTCTTGATTTTATCTGCCTCATCAGTCTCTTCCGATCCGACCCACCACGCAGCAGGTGAGCAAACGCATTGGTCATCAAGACCCAGACAATTCTCACCCCTGCTAAATCACCAAATGTAGCGAACCATTTGTAAAGACCTATAGCAGGGGTGTTGGTTATTCAATAAATGGGTCCCGGGGTGACGGTATCCATACCCGCCTCGCAAATTATAAAATCTTGAGTGATTAATAACATAATGTATATTAATAATATTAACTAAGAGATGGGTAAAAGAAAATAAGTAAAAAAGGGATGCAGATGATAATTCTAATATAATAATTTATTGATCATGTTGTCATTGGCGGCCTCTGTGGTCGAGGAGCAAGGTACTCAACAAGGTCGTGGGTTCAAATCCCGGCATGCGCAGATAAATTTTATTTGATTGATTAGTATTTTCGCAATTTAATCACTTAAAATAATATAAGGAATATTGGCGGCACGTTCCACAGTGAAAGATACTCTCAGGTATCGTCCTGGTGTAAGACTTTGGTTAAAATTGAAGGATTGAGTTTCAAAGTATTCGCCATATTTGGTTCACCTAGGCGGCTTCGCCCAGTTAGTATAGGTGACCATTTTATAAATCCGATTGGAACTGGTTCCAGAAATAGCCCGTTCCTCGGATCCACTGTGATCCAGTGATAGCTAGTCACCGGGACAAAGTAACCAGAACGGGCAATGACGTCATATGTAATGTATAGCCGCGTGACACTATTATTATTCACAAATATGTATTACCCTCAACCTTTCCATATCGGTAGAGATACTCAAATTTACGAGGTCGTAGTACTTAGGTATACCTAGCAGGGCCACATTAGCCCAAATCCTTTGACAAACTCTTGAATTCGAAACCGAATTACAACGGTAGCTTTGTTTGAAATTTTAAGTTAACAGTTGTTTATATGACGCGGCGCGTACCGTAATAATACGTTAGCGTAACGTAACTCTAACGTATTATTACTATCAGATTGCGAATATAATTGCACCCACTTGATATAAAAAAATAAGAAAAATACCACATCTCTGCACATTCGGATGAGAAAAAAATGCAACAAATCAATGGTCAGATTGAAGGTAGAGAACGGCGTAATTTTGCATTGATTCCCACAATTATGTCAAAGAACTCTTTTGAGGTGAAACCCGGATATATCGTCGAAGTGTCTGATGTAAGACCTCGATAAAAGGCGGATCCCGGCGCGAAGTCTTATAACTTGATTTTATGATAGTGTTATAACTGTCGACTGCTTGTATTGCTGGAGGGAGTTCAGGTTTCATAACGCTGGAATTGGAATAGAATGGACACAATTTGTTCAATGAAGATAACATTTTTAATGGCAGTCTCACGAAGCATATAAATAGATTATATTATTTTTTTTTAAAACAAAAGAATTGGAAAGCTTTAATTGTTTCTTATCTATAAACAAATCAGGGTGTGACTTATTTTAACCAACGATTAATCGGTGTTACAAATTATATGTATTGAAATAACAAAGTACCTACATTGAACACACTTTTATTTCTTAAATAATAGTGTGTTCAGTTTGGGAGGCGGGTGTAGGTACCGCCGTCCCGTGAACCATTTATTGGATAACCAACACCTCTGCTATAGGTCACCCCAAGTGGTTCGCTACGTTTGGTGACTTAGCAGGGACTCCCGGGTTCATGGGGTGAGGTTTGCCAGGGTCTTGGCGGTGGATGCGTCTGCCCACCAGTGTGATAAATAAATCAGGGTGTGACCTATTTTGACCAACGATTAATCGGTGTTATAAATTAAATGTGTGGAACGTGAAAGGGAATCAAGTTCTGGTACAATATAATAGGAGTGAAATTTTATACGGCAGAGCAGAGACCAGGGCTCAGGATTATGGGAAAGGTATTTTTCTGTCAAGTAGGTGAGAAATCAGAAAATAAAAGAAGATGAATCTTGTAAAACTATATTGTATGCAATAAAAAAACAAACATGAGAGTGCAAATTTAAAAAAACAAAGCAATAACATACCAGATGGACTCCTGAACACGCTAACCTATCTAAACGAATTTACGACGGATGACGACCGCGAAGTTGCTTAGTAGAGAGAAGACGAGAAGACACTTCCAGGGTCCTTAACCGGGGACGTCGCGCAATCCCGAGATCCTAGGTCATCCTTCTTTGTAGGAAGAAGGCTGCTACGCCTCCAAGGAGTGTATTTAGCTTAGGGCTATCTTAACAAGCTCCATGAAAAAAGCACGTGGTCCCAACTGATCACCAAGACCTGCGTCTCTCGGTAGAACCGTCAACCGTCCGTGACTTCACGACGCGGGGTCACAAAAGCATATTATTCTGCCACCTCA
Source organism: Limnephilus rhombicus (assembly GCA_929108145.2). Classification (NCBI taxonomy): domain Eukaryota; kingdom Metazoa; phylum Arthropoda; class Insecta; order Trichoptera; family Limnephilidae; genus Limnephilus; species Limnephilus rhombicus. The sequence continues at coordinate 8,735,158 of OV815293.1, forward strand.
AGGACCAATCCCTTTACAAGTTCATTTCCAGAACACATTTCCACAAAATGGCCAACCGCCAACAACGGAAAAAAGTGGGATTTACATATCCACTAAAAATAATACCATACACGAACTTCTCGTGTAACGTAAAAAACAACCCGCGCCTTTTAAAGATAAGATCGACTTAAATCCACATGATATAATCAAATTGAAACACTTTTCAAGTGAGTAACTAATTCACGAACAGCTAGCCCATCGCTGCCCGGGAGGAAGTGACCATAAACAAAAAGAGCTTCTCTATTTCCCAAAAAATTACCAGTCTCAAAAAAAAAAACACCATAGACAAAAAAACCAAATAGGCAAGAACTGCACTAGTCACATAATATTTATGTGACAAACGATTACAAAGTACCGACATATTAAAATACCAACGATTATTGGTCAGTGGTTGAGTGGACAGTGGTAGTAGGATATTATCAAACATTGTTGGGTTTTTCGTAACCGGGAATGTTTGTCTTTCTTTTTAAAAAAAAAGAAAAGATTCTAATTCATTTAAGAACATTCTAGTGGGGACGACAACGTACTTGAATTTTTGTATATATACTAACTAACTAACTAACCAACCATCACGCCGTTTTCCCGCAGGGGTAGGCAGAGAGGACGGACCGCCAAACAACTCGATCTTGGCACACACTCCTTGCCTCGTTCACATTCATACATCGTCTCATACATGCTCTTCTATTATTCCGACTCTTCACATGGCCCGACTCAAGTACCTGATTCACTTGGTCGTGCCATGTCTTCCTCGGGCGTCCCCAATTTCTTCTTCCATTCACATTTGCGTCATATATTCTCCTGACACTCCTTTCCTCGTTCATTTGCTCTACATGCCCAAACCATCTGAGCGTCCCTTTCTTAATCTTACTCATCATGCTTACATCAGCCTTTCATTCTTCGCGGATCTCCTCATTTCTCACACGATCGTACATGGTTTTACCACACATACGCCTCAGGGATCTCATATCTACAGCATTCAGTCTACTTTCATCCTTTCTCTGCCAGTTCCATGTCTCACTGCCATACATCAGGGTAGGTACCAGCACTCCATTATGGACGGCTAACTTCGCTTTTTTGGACAGCTTTTTATTGGCGCCAACGGCGTTCAGTCCTCCATTAATAGAGTTGCCTGCATTTACCCTTCTTTCAATATCTATGTCAGCCCTTCCATCTCTCTTAAACATACTTCCCAAGTACACAAACTCATCCACCTGCTCCAAATACTCATCATTCACAACTATGTTGCACATTGTTTTCATACTCTTTCTTTCAAATACCATGACTTTAGACTTACTTACATTCATCATTAACTCATTCTTCATACATACTTCGTTCATCCTGGACACGAGAGACTAGATCTTCTATACTGTTAGAAATAAGCACCGCATCATCAGCATACAACGGGCAACATACTTCCAGATTACTCAATTTCGCGGCCAATCCCATCTCTTTCAATTCTTGCATACAATTATCCTTGTATAGATTGAATAACCACGGTGACATTACGTAGCCTTGTGTAATGCCTTTTGTGATGTCAAGCCATCCTGTAAAATCGCCGTTCACTCTAATACATGCAACGCTTCCCTCATACAGAGACGCAATTGCCTGTATGAGATTCGTACTCACTCCATACTTGGACAACACCTTCCATAGCTTTTTCCTGTCAATTCGGTCGTATGCTTTTTGTAGATCTACAAAGGCACAGAAAAGTTTCTGGTTTTTTGCAAGAAACTTCTCGGTAAGCATACGCAATGAGATTATTGAATTAAATATTGTAAATATACGAGTATTAATTATGACTGAACGAACAGATTCCGATGAAATGGATTGAATTTTATTGTCAATTAAATCATCAGCCGAAGACTGATTACTTTATAAAAAAAAAACAATTATAAAAAGTCACTCGACTCGCCGCTGATCGTTATGCACATGGCTGCGTTAATTGCAATGAGAGTACATTGCTGCAACAATCTTATTCTGAAAGTATAATTTAATAAGATAACGTATTCTCAGTGTAATATGATTATTTTTCTTATTAAGTGCTTAAATTAACGTTAATTATGTATCCTTGAAGATGGCGTTGTTTTCTTGAACAATAATAATTAAAAATAATTTTAAAAAGAAGGCACTAGGACTATGGAATCCCTGTTTGGAATTAGTTGTAAGGCTATATAAAGCGAAAGGGAGTATTTTTCGGTATTTGTTTTTGGGGTGTTATGCCGTGTTGCGCTACCTCCTTCTTTAGCCAACGTTTCGGACATCGTTGCAGTGTCGGAGATCCGGTAGATGTGAAACTTATCCGAAAGGGAGTAGTTTGGAAAACCTACCTGAATACTTAAATCGGATCAGTGAACTTGATTAACGCAATTAAATTATTATTTTCTTTCAACGGAAGCAATCTTCTGATTAGACCCTCCGTTGATATGCTTGGTGTAACCCTAAGTGACCAGCTCAGGTATGGGGGCTCCATCGAAGCAAGAGTAAAGTTAGCCTCTCAAAAACTAGGCGTTCTGTACAGGGCCCGCAGATACTTTAATAGTATCTGCTAACCCTGTACAAATCACAAGTACGCCCTACGGTTGAATTTGGCAGCCACCTCTAGTCTGGAGCTCCTAAATACCTGAAAAATTCCCTCGCTCTGTGCAGAAACGGGCGGTCCGATTGATAGATTCTCCCATCTTAACAGACGGATTGCAATCTTTAGAGCACTGGCGTCGGGTGGGAATGCTATCCTTGTTCTACCGGTATTATAATGGAAGATGCTCCGAGGAATTAGCGTCATTAAACCCTTCGGCACCGTTGTATAGTCGGGAGCCACGCCAAACGCGTGCCCAACTATTTGTACTCGGTTGACATTTGTCACATGAGAACAGGTCGCTTCTTCAACTCGTTTTTGTGTTCAACAGCTCGGCTGTGGAATGATTTGCCGGCCTCTGTGTTTCCTCCTTCCTACAACATGGGTCTCTTCAAGACTAATGTTCATTCCTTTGTCTCCTCAAAAAGACCCTCCACACAGCATTCCAGATGACATAGGCCCTGAGGGAAATTGTTTTCCTCAAGGCTTCCTATGTGGAGTTAATATTAAAAAAACTGAATTATATTAACATAATTGTTAATCGTTCATTGTAATGCAAAATACGGTACAAAAACATTACATGAAGTGTGAACAAAGTATCCATACGTCAAAACCGTTATTTTCTATTTTAAAGATGGCCGATTCAGCGGACTACACATGCGCAGATCCACCATAGTCCAGGGTGGCTAACAGAAAAATTCCATTTTGTTATTAGTAATCTTTAAAAAAAATATATTACAATCTTTACACGGTGTGTAACAAATATACCGTTTAACGGTCGTTAAAGAGGTTTTTTTATCAGTGAGGCGGAAAGTTTCTACCACTCTATTGTTTTGTTACTCGTATGATTAGAACAAATCATTTTCTTTTTAATGAATTTCCATAGTAAACAATGTTATTCGTAGGTATCATCAACCAACACCCCTGCCATAATTCACCCCAAGTGGTTCGCTACGCTTAGTGATTTAGCAAGGGTGAATGATGGTGAATGGAGCTGATGTAAAAATGATAATTATTATTTGGGTCAAGTTATATTAATCATTTTAAGTGACAACTTAATTTCGGATGTCAAAGATATTTTGTAATTGGGTAAAGTTCACAGAGCACAATACGATATTTTAATTGGATTATTCGGAAGTTGTCACTTGATATAAATTTGAGGATCAGCCTACTATTGTGTCAAAAACAATCATTATTTCATTATGTCAATATTCAATTATTTTTAGTATCACAATATTACACTCCTTTCATTTGTTTTGATACCTGTTTTGTAGAGAAAGTTCGATGGCATAAAATAAATGTTAGGTGCCCTTCAGGTTAGAGCAGGGTTTCTTAAACTTTTGCAGTCACGGACCCCCCTCTGACTTAAATATATTTTAAGAAATGAAAAAACCTTATTTACATTAACAAAAAGTACTTTTATTGGTACTTTCATTACACTTACTTACTTACTAAGTTAATGAGAAGGGTGCTGCTGTTTGGCCTCAATCAAAACGTTAAATTGTCGGATTGTCTTCGATAAGGCAAGGCGCATGTCATCTGCGACGTTTAATCGATTGCGACTTTTTGTTTTTATTGTCACCAAAACCGAAAACCCTGCATCGCAAAGATAAGTAGTAGCAAATGGTATCAGAACGGACATAGCTCGCTTGACAAGAAGAGGATAAGCTTGAATCAAAGAACACCAAAACTCGCCAAGATCTTTTGCGTGAAATTCAGCTTTCAAAACTTATTTAGATCTTATGTCAACTAAGTCATCTTTAATGAGATCTTCTTCACTGATATTATCAATATCAATTAAAAATGGAATTCGCACCCACGTTTCTTTTTCAAGCGATTCTGAGCTAAAATAACTTTCAAAAGACGTCTGCAATATTTCCAGATGCTTGGATACCTCTTTTTGCACCATTTTTTATATCGTGTTGCCGTCACCTTGTGTTATCAACTCTTCCAACATCGGAAAATTTGCGAAGTTACCTGAATGCGCCCCACACCCCGAGCCGAGTGGTCGACAGTGTGGTCGACAACGCAGTGTTACGTATTGAATACTATTGAATTTGCTACCCGATAACAACAATGCGTCTGGTCGAGTTTATTACACACTTTCCTAGTAAATATGTTTACAGACTGACCTACTGCGGACCCCTGATACACATGCTACGAACCCCTAAGGTGTCCGTGAACCCCACTTTAAGAAACCCTGGGTTAGAGAAAAATTGCTAGGTATTGATGTTTGATTACCGACAATAAACAATTAAGACGGAAGATTATTAAAATTACTTTTAAATTGTCCTAAATAGCAATGATAAAAGTACAAATCAGTTAAAAAAATGTGAAAAATATTTTTGGTAGTAAATACATAAAATTGAGGAGGCAAGATGGGTACTGCCGCCGTGGAAACAATTTATTGGATAACCGACACCTCTGTGCCTTAGGTCACTCCAAGCGATTCGCTACGTTTTATACTTGGCAGGGGTCCGGATTCATGGGGTGAGGATAGTTTAATTATCTAGGTCTACGGCGGATGCGTCTGGCCTCTTATTATGTGAAGGGTCGGATATGGAGAGACTGGTTGAGGGAAACGTTTTTACCTCTGCAGCAGGACTCTCTCGACCCATTGCCTTAAACCGCAGTGGGAGAATTCACATGCCCGTCCCTCCTGTACCCACTGACCAGCAGCTTTCTACCCATTCTTTATAGCCTTTTCCTTCCCAAATCTTACCCTTCCTAATTTCCTTCAAAAATCCTTCAGATAGCATTCTCAAAGACGACACAGGTCCTGAGAGAAATCATTTTCCCCTGGATTTCTTTGTTTTGCAATTAATTATTTTTGAAGGAAAACTTCTTTACGCACGCTTGACTTGGGGAGTAAGCTGGTGAATGCGTGACGAGAGCGTTATGAAAAGTGTGATCGGGCGAGGCGAACGGTTGGGCGAGTCGAACGGAAGTTGAGAGGTAGATAGATATAAGTTTTACTTCAGTCGTGTGGTCCAAAGCACACTCGTTTTTTTATGTGCATACATATCATATCAGGTATACTATACACTCAACAAGGTGGCATTTTAACATTTGAAAATTTATTAAAAGTAATGATTTTTTATCTAACCTGGCGTAACCTAATAACCCAATTTAAAAAAATTATTACTTTTAGTAACTGTTCAAAAGAGGTGTTGAAGTTGCATGTTGATCGGTCAGTGGTTGAGTGGGCATCGCGCTTGAGTCCCACCTGGGCGTCGCATGTTCGATTCCTCGGCTGGCTAAGTCCTCCATCACAATACAAGCAATATTTTCGGCTTTCTGTAGTGGTAGTAGGAGATTTTCAAACATTGTTGGGTTATTCGTAGTGCGGGAATGTTTGTCTTTCTTTAAAAAAAAATGTTTCTGAGTTGTGTGGTCACCCAGGTATAATGGGTACCTACATAATGAAATATTGCAGGTGCACTAATAAAAATAAAAGTTTTTCTCCAGCTGTTGTTCGTGGAAAGAATAATACGATTCTAATCATAATTTATTCTTGAGATGTCCATCTAAGCGAAACGTACATCTTCACTTTTTAATCAAGTCTCTACTTTCCCACCAACTAGCTTAGCTTACTACATTTATTGAGGTGTGATGGAGGCCAATATGAGTTCCCTTTCAAAGAAAAAATATTAATATTCAATGATTTCCATATCTCGGGAATAATTAATCGTTCGAATAATTCAATATTGCTTCATAGCACCTACATTTGCTCAATGTGTTCATCTGATTGATAACACGATTTTACATATATTAATTTATTTATTTTTATTTTAACTTTATGAGTAAAACCTCAAATTGTGATATTTAATTAAATGAAGACAATATAAGCGAAACTCACTCGAAAATCTGAAAATAGAAAAATCAGAAAAGGATATTGACACCTCTGGGACTCGAAACCAGGACCTCTTGCTATCCCGGCAAACGCGTCAATATCTTATTCTGATTTTTTTGTTTTCAGATTTTTGATTGAGTTTCTATTTGAGGTTTTACTCATAAAGTTGAAATAAAAATAAAATATTCATCCTAGACTTGCAAAAAAATCAATAGATGTCCCATATTAAATACAATAGACATAGATTTATCCAGGCAATATCTAGAGAGCATTTAGTTCGGGTTTGAATCTTGCAATCATACATAAACATAGTATCCAATATAATATGCGTTAAGAAAATTAAGATAATGTGGGTGGTTCTTAGTCGAAGTATGATACAGTTAAAAATGATGGAATTTGATATCGAAACCGTGGCACAGTGGTTAGCGCGTTTGCCCAGAAAGCAAAGGGTCCTGGGTTCGAGTCCCAGAGGTGTCAATATCTTTTTCTGATTTTTCTGTTTTCCGATTTTCGATTTTCGATTGAGTTTCGCTTATATTGTCTTCATTTAATTAAATATTAAAATTTATTTTTATTAAAAACTATCTGACACGGCGAAATTCTTACCGCCTCAGAATCAATAATTGTTGTGTTAACTCTATTAGCTGAACTAAATTCAGTTTTTTTTATTAAGTTAACAATTATACAATGAAGCAATTATCGATGTACAACTGTCCGTGTTTTATTTTTGTCAGTATCAGAGATGGAGTTTTGTACGGATTTATATTTTTTGTAATTTTTTTACTTTTCCACTTACTTTTGGGAATTGCGTTTGATTTTCTTTACATGTGTGAGGGAGATATATTATGATTATTGTATTTTTCCTTTGGAGTGGTGCAGACATACGTTCACCGTTTGTCTCATTTTCGACTATTGACATTTTGTGTAAGAAAGAGGGGCAGCACTATATGTTTAAGAACAAAAGCAAAACATTTGACGTTTATGAGTTTTTGGAATTCACTCACTATTCAATATTATATTTATCACAATATTGCTGCAGCTCTTTCAAAATATGTGAATTCGTTCCAAACAAAATGTATAAGGAAAAGAATTTTCTTTCTAAATTTTTTCCGTGAATTTTTCCGATGTTTTAATAGTTATTCTGCCATTCGGGGCGGAGACAAATCCAATAAATCAAAAATCATAAAAATTTGTCCAACCGTTTTTGAGTTATAAATAGTGTAACTAACCCGACTATGTTTTAAATATTAAAAATCTGAAAAACAGCGTGGGTACAGGTACTATAATATAAGTTTTCTATCCACAGAGGATGAAAAAATTAAACATTGTAAAAATCACGGTATTTTTAGTGTATTGATTGACTATCTATGTAGTTTTAACTTCTTTCAATGGATGTCGATATGTTAGTTATTATTTTTTTAACATTAGTTTAACACAAGAGGTCCTGAGAAAAAAAATCCTCTAGGCCTATGTCATATTTGGGGATGCTGTAGATTGGAGATTCTTTTTAGAGAAAGTAAGGAGACGAAGTTTTGGGAAGGAAAAAGAGTATAGAGGGTGGGTAGGAAGCTGGGGTCGAAGTGTCCAGGGGTAACGCACGTATGAATCCATTTTTCCCACTTCGGTGCAAGGTGATGGTTCGATTTGAAGAGTTTTGCTGTAGAGGACAAGAGGTCTACCTCAACCAGTCTCTTCCGAGGTGTGCCAAGACCCAGACAAACATCACCACCTAAACCTGGCCACCCGTTTAGTCACTAAACGTAGCGAACCACTTGCGGTTATCTATGGCAGAGGTATAGGTTATCCAATATTAAAAAAACAAAAATTGTTTCGTAAAAACGAAAATAGACTTAGCAAAAGGTCTAATAATGTGTTTCAAGTTCTCCAAATCAAAACCAAATTAATGCAAACACATGGAAGTTTTATTGGTCCTTGTACATTTAATCTTCTACCGAAACACATTCAAATGGCAGATAAAATATCACTTTACATAAAATATTTAAAATTATGGCTAAATGATGCAGATGTTGAAACACTTTTTTTGTAAATTCTGCGTTAACCTTCCTTATTCACTTTTACAATTCTACTGTAACTTCAAGACTAACTTTATTTATCTTCTTGAAACCGTAACAAAAAATCAACTAACTTATATGTGTCACTTTGTTACTACAATATTTTCAAAGATGCATTACCTATATTTTTAAACTTTCACTTTGAAATTTACATTTTTTACTTGTAGCGCCAACTTATTGGTGTAATTTAGCTCTTAGTTAATATTACCCACGCACAGGCAGTGTCTTAGTGGGTTCCCATTATCTACTTTTGACTTATATATATATATTTTTAACTTTTTTACATCATTTTTATCTTGTGTCATGTTATATATATTTATAAAATATGTAAAAATTACTTTTGAAATGTATGATAATGGGAAAAAATAAAGGAAAAAAAATTAAAAAAGCAGTACCCATACAATTTTCCGAAATTGAAAACTTTTGAAGAAAGCAAACATTTTATGGCTTGTCATTAAATTTATTATCAAGAAATAATCCGCACAAGAATCAATTCAACCCTATCATTCTACGAAGGGATGATTATCTTCCGATCTCTATTCGTCGCCTGCTTTATGGAGGGTGAAGGGTCCGCTCCTAAAGGTTTTTCTATTTGAATTTTCATTTTGATGTTATAAGAGAAGTGTCCTTAGCTTGTGAGCCACATATTCATTTACTTAAGAGGGCATTACCAGAGAAAACCAGAAGTATGTAATTTTCAAATCAGATTTTAGACGTATTGACTATTTTCCACAAAAAATTATAAATGGATTTCGAAAGATTGTTATTTTATTTAGCATTCGCATTTAATAAATTTTGAGAATTTTTTTAAAATTTTTAGTATAATAAGGTTATTCCATAGGTCGTTGGCAGATTTGTTAACTTTTCAAAAAAGATTTTGTATTATACCACACCCATTTCAAATAATATAATCATGTTGTAAAATAAATCAAAACATTATTTAGCAAACGCATGTTTTAGAATTTTAATTTTAGTTTCAATAAAATCATTCAAAAATATGTACGTACATGTGTTTTTTGACGAAAATTTTTACACGTGCGCAAATAAATACACATTTGTGTATTTATTTGCGCACTTACAAACTAATATATTTCAGATTTTTTTAACATTCTTATTAAATTTAGACATTAATAAAAAATGATAAATACTTATAATCAAAAAAATAAATACAAAAAGTACATTATTTTAATAGTTTTATTATCACGCCTTCCAGCATTTTTGGATGTAGGTATAAATTAAAGCTAATTTGAATTGAAATAAATTCGATATTGAGTTATAATTTAAAAAAGCTGGTACGGAGAATAATTAATCTTTCTCGTTGTAACCACCCTGCACGATCGTAAGATCAACTTTCGACGAAATGTGGATTTTCGTCCGCTGGCTGGTTAAACGCTCTTAACTGTAGACTTTGTGTGGATTAAATTGTGGAATAAAAATATTAACATTAATAAAATGAGTTGCACAATGCAACATTTTATCCCCATTTAACTCTCACTTAACATATAATTTTTGATGTACTTAGTCGTCACAGAAATATCAATTTATTTTACGATACACTAAGCATTGCTCTGATGTAAGATCACCAACCAGATTTGATATGTTTCTTGACATGGCTTCAGATGTGTTTGGTGACCGTATCTGAATATTTAGGCACGTTCCTACCTTCGTCTTGGCCATTTCCTTCCTTTCTCCACTAGTTAAATATCATTTTTAGAGATGCCATAGTCCCACTGGCTCTGGACAGTAAAAAGCATTTGTAATCATTTTGCGATATAAACATTAAAAATAAGCTTTTAACCCGGCGTCATCGAGGCGGGGTCGATATGACCCTGCAGGTTTTGTATACGAAAAATTTCTTAGAAATAATTACCGCACACAACCGTCTGTCTCAGTAGCTGCAGCTAAGTATCACCCCTCCCCTTCATATACCTCACTTTAGTCGACCATTGCCCGGGTAAGGAGCAATACTATGACAATAGTATGACCCAGCTCAACGGCGACATTGGTGCTCCGCGCCATATAGATCTCTCGAAACACACCTATATGAAAGAAGTCACCTTGAGTGAAATCAAAGCTTTTATTAGATTACTATACATAGTTGACGGCTGGCGTAGTCCAGCGGTAAGGCTCTTGACAAGCATTCCGAAGGTCGCGGGATCGAATCCCGGCGTGGCAAAAAAATTTTATTTGATCAATTTTTGTTATTTCACAATTTATTCATTTAAAATAATATATAGTATATTTGCGGCACGTTCCAGAGCGGAAGATACTCTCAGTATAGCCCTGGTGTAAGACCACCATTCAGAATGGAAACGTTGCTTGAAATGGCTTTAGCCGTGTTTGGTTACCAGATCTGAATAGCCAGGTACTTCTCCACCTTCCTCTTCCCTATCTCTTTCCTCTCCCCAATACCTTCAGCCTCACAAGATACTCAAATTGGGGATGTCATAGTCTCACTAGCTCCAGACGGGAGCAATTGGGACTCTTGTACGATATTCAAATAAAAAAAAGAAAAAAAACTGGATTCCATCGATCGAGAGAAATTAAATGATGTATGGGCATCTGATGGCACTGGTGTGGATATTTTTCATAAACAGCTGTCTTTGCCTCGATGATAAGTCTACACGCAAATTTATTTATTACCAATGTGTTTTATTGCTACTACTGATTATGTATACAGTATGTATTATAAATACCAAATTTTTAAAATCATTTATTATTTTATACAGGGCAAAATAGTAACAATTATAACAGGGTCATAATGACCCACCTCAACGTTAGCGTAACTTTTTTTTGCCACAATGACGCCAGGTTAAACATGGTGCAAAGAGCCTATCTAACAACAATGTTATTTGTATTTATGATAATGATACTGTAATGTATTGATAAAGCTTCTAAGTGATGCCGTCAGATGCCAGCAAGGAAAGTTTCTATCGGTAGCCAGCAGGAGTACCCGAGTAGACGGCAGAACTGACTCTGGCGAACGAGTCCACCAAATTCAATTAGCCACTAGAATATACAGGTCGTGTGACTTGCAGCATTGTTATTGTAAATACGTAAACTCATAATAAACCAGTTGTTATCAAGAACATAAAGTTATTGAGACGTCCTCCACAGAACTAATAATGTTGAATGTAAATTATACCCAATATTACAGAAACCCAATACCCAATATTACCCAATATTAATATTAAGTAAGATAATTCAAGTGAAAATAGAATCTCACAAAATAAATTTATGCAAGTATATCAACTAACTTAAATATATTACCTATATAAATACATCCTCCTCTTCGAAAATTCACAAACAAGATTTATAAAAAGCAATGCCTACTTTATCCAGAAAATATTGACGAAGTTCATTTAATCCAAACTCGGGTTTTTCGTATTAAACGAGGAGGTTTATTTCGCAATATTCATGCTAAGCGGGGCTCGGTTCATTGAGCCAATAAAGTTTGACGCGTCCCCGTACGCCCATAGGGGAAATTGCCATGCGAATGAACCGGGTTTTGCATATAAAAGGGAGAAAATTCTATGGGTAACCATATGTCGTTATAACCGTGATTTTACCTGATATGTATAAATATACATGTGTTTGTGTATATACTAGGTGAGACATGTTAACCCTCCCGTACCAAAGAAGTTAATCGATGTTACCTTCTTTATTCCATGATATATCCTGAGATTTACGCAGTGCAACGTATAAATTTGAGATTTTGGATAAAAAATGTAAAGAAAGATATAAATTTAACGGTTCCGTGTCACCTCAGTATCAACACAACTCAACAGTTCTTTGAAAAATCATTAAAAGCTATGAAAAAAAAAAATTAAAATAGCCCATAACCCTAAACCTACTTGATATGACTTTCAAAAGGAGGTTCTGAGATGATTTCATTTGTATTTACATCGATACAGGGTTTCAAGAGACGTACTTGACTTATTTTAACCAGTGATTCCTGACAATATATGGAGTAAAAACTGTAGGTACGTATTTGAAATTCTGGCCTCCGGTGTAATTTTTAAAGTTTTCTTTAACTAAAAACTTTAAAATTCAGTATTTATTAGATAAGGGCGAGGCATTGGGCGGTTCCTTAGCTGTTAACCAATGTTTATGTTTTTTTTCAATTAATGTCGGGAATCACTGGTTAAATTAAGTCAAGGATGTCCACTATATTATAATATTTAAAATAAAGTTGGGTTATTTACACCATTTACCGATTTTTAAGATCTTTAATTTTTTTAGATTTGTCTCGCCCTCGCCCAAAAATTAGTATGAAGAAAATTATTTTCTTCATATATTTTGTATGGAACGAATTCTCCATCTTTTGAAAGCGCTGCAGCAATATTGTGAGAAGTATAATATTGAGTAGCGAGTTAATTTCAAAAATTCAAAAACGTCAAATGTCAATGTGCTGATTGTTTTTATTTTGTTCACATATAATGCTGCCCCTCTTTCTTACACACTAAATGTCAACAGTCGAAAATGGGGCATACGGTGAACGTATGTCTGCACCCCTCCAAAGGAAAAATACAATCTTACTAATATTATAAATGCTTGATGTTTGTATGGATGTATGTGTGTTTGTTACTCTTTCACGTAAAAACTACTGAATGGATATTAATGAAACTTTACATTAATATAGCTCATACATCAGAATAACATATAAGCTATGGTAGGCTCTGGCGTTATTATTTCATACGGGACGGGGGAGGTGGGGTTCGCGGAGGGGGAATGCGGGAATCGGGGACGCACGGGAAAGAACATGCAGGGAGAATCAATTTATTTCTTTGAATGGCATTGCAACGCATGCCGGGGACCAGCTAGTATATAGGTATATATATAAAGTGTATAGTTTCAAAAAAAATTGAAACTCAAATTATTCTATTGTCAATCGCTTTTTCCATATCTCACGTATATATTACATTATAATATTACGGAATGAATCGCATTTATGTCGCATTAAGCCGGGATTTTGCCTGATTTATTCTTTGATCTCTTTCATAGAATCTATAAAATAAAAACTCTTTAGAATAAAAACTCAAAGTTGAATGGACTTCAACATTCGTTCTATAACATGAAACTAAGTGGTATCCAGGAGCCGGTAAAAGAAACAAAGGTGGACAAACGAAAAGATGGGAAGATGATCTAAAAAAGTACGGTGAGATATAATAACAATTATACATACATGATATAAAAATACAAACAACAAAAGTTTAAAAGTAAGGTGATCAGAGGTTTACAAAATTGCAATATTAACCATGTCCTTGTCCAATAACACCTAAGTATCGGTTTCGCATAGTGCCAAACCGCTGTATCGATGGTACCTCCTGAACCTGTGCAAGATGCAGGAGTTCGGAACTGTCCAATTAGGATTTTAATATTTTAGATAAGAAATTTAAATAATAGATAAGAAAGTTAAATAATCTTTTTTAATATAACTAAATAATACTACAGGTTATGAATGATTTTGCGAGAAGGACCATGAATGATGTGTGTTTGTGTGAATGTGGATATCTAATGACCTTGAATTTTTTTTTGAGATGTAAGGTAGACCACTGTATAAGTAAAATGAATGCACATAAAGGGAAGGAAGAAAGGGACTTACTGTGGAATCTTGTGGTTCTTATCTTCCCTCATGGGTGGCCTTTATTCACACACTCGTATAATTATACATTTGTATTTACTGTGTGTGTGTGAGAATGCGGGAGCGGAAAATTATATATTTATGCGGCGATGGCCGATTAAAGACTGATTGTGGGTTAGGTTAAAATGACAGGTAAACAGAAAATTGGTAGGAAAGGAACATGTAACAATACAAGCTACAAATACAGGGTCTATGATGTATTAGGTAAGTAGTGTGTAGGTAAGTGTAGTATGCATTGTGTAAATGTCCAACCAGGTTATAATGGTTTATAATACAGATTACAATGATTTTCCTAAGACATTACATTAAATTATATTAATAAGATAGATAGAGATAGTTTAGTAAATTTATCGATGAACGAGTAGTTTAATAAGTTTACCAAATTTACCAAGATTTGCTAAGGATAGAGAAAAATGGAAATCTTTAGGGGAGGCCTATGTCGAAAGAAGTCGCTGATAATTTAAAGAATAATATTTAAAAAAGATAATAATAATTAATTAGATTAGAAAAATGTTTATAAGTTCAACAGCAATAAAGGCTAATTATATTTTATTTATTTATTTATGAAACTAAAAATCCCTGGACAGAGCATTAGTGTGATTTTGTGTGAATAGCAATGAAGCCAAATCTGTGGTGAGGAGAAATTATTTGACAGCCATCTTGTACGACAAACTTTTGAAATAATTTGTATGCAAAGTTACATAAAATGAACTATTTTTTTTTATTTAAGTTTGTATTGTTGATGAATTTATAATTTTTAGGCTTTCGTGGGACTCCCATGAGTCTCATATAAGATACATCATTTTTCGATAACCCTCCAATCACAATTGAGAGAGGTCTGGGTTCGAGTCCCAGTTGCGACCATTGTCTTGTCTTGTTCTCTTTCATATTTTTGTTAAGATCATTTTCTTTAAGATATTATCTTCTTCTTAAATGATACATTACTTTGATGGGAATAACCTTCAAAAGTTGTAAAAAGAGAGTTTTTCTTATAAAATTATTGAATACTATATATTATTTTAAATGAATTAATTGTGAAATAACACCAACTAATCAAATAAAATTTATTTGAAAAACGCCGGGATTCGTTCCCGCGACCATCAGATTATGATTCAAAGGCCTTACCGCTAGGCCACGAGTACCTACCTATTATTATATTTATTATACCAAAGTACTTACCTACTTAAAACAGTCATAAATTTTACATTAATAGTTCGTATTTTTTTTTGTTTACATTACCTCCACGTACGCGGCCCTAGGAATAAAATTCCCCTCAGGGCCTATGTCATCTTTGGGGATGCTGTGTGGAGGGTCTTTCTGTGGGAAAGGAAGAAGAGGAAATTCTGGGATTGAAAAATATGTGAGGGGTGGGTAGGGTTCTGGGGGTCATTATGTCCAGGAGTGACGGATATAGGAAATGATCCCTGGATCGTTTCCTATATCCTGACCTATCCTAAGATCTGGACAAACCTCACCCCATAAACCCTGGCATCCCTGCTAAGTCACAAAACGTAGCGAACCACTTATGGCAAGGGTTGCTTAGCCAATAAATGTTTCCCGGAGCGGCGCGCGGCGGTGCCCATACCGCCTACAAAATTATAAATTAATAAATCCTATTTGATAATAATTGAGTAACGTTTTGAAAGTTTGGGTCATGGAAATATTGAATATTTGAATTTGTTGCGTATCAAAATTCCTAATTTAAAGGCTTCAATTTACTCATTTCAAACAATTCAAACATTTCATGAGAAGTAAAAGCTGCGCGTATTTAATTAATAATAATGCAAACATTATGCTTTTATAAAATAATTAATCATTAATTTACTACACAGGACGCAGCCTAGTAAATTAATTTATTCACGAGTTTTAGAGCGTAATACGATAATAACTAAAATTATTATTTATTAATTAATCTATATATTTACCAATATTTGTAGTGGCTAATTGACGCAACATTTTCAATAATTTAATTTAGAATTAGTATTGGTTATAAGTAGATACATAGATTCTATTTTAACTTCTTTATAATTTTTTTAAACGCCTGAAAGGCTTTTACATGCATTGCAGTACATTGTTGACAATGAAAACTAATCTGAAATAGAACACTTTATCAAAATATTGGTAACATAACATATTAGAGTGAACAAAACGTAAGAAGGTAACATAAAAATAAAATAAACAATATTAGCCAAACTCAATCCAAAATCTGAACACATCTAGGTCACCGGTCACATCTAGGACTCGAACCAAGGACATACGCCTTGCCGGAACGCAGCTCTACCAACTGAGTCCCTATCCGATTCGATCGTATTTAACTGTGTCATACTTCGACTAAGGCCCCGCATCCGCGCTCAAAAAGAAGAAGATGGTGAGATATGGAATTACGAACGTTAGAGAAGCGCGCTAAAATTTAAAGCGATAAAATCGATGTGAAAATTGCGAAAATGTTTAATAAAACACGACTCGTTTAAAATAAACATATCCTAGAGAAAGCCCATTCAAAACAATGGTGAATCACGTGTACAATACTAGGCTTACACAAAATGAAGGGATGATAGTACCTAGATTTTCTAATAAACATGGCCAGCGAACTTTTGAATACATTGTACCACTTATTTTTAACATGCTGCCATATGATTTGAAGAAATGTTGCTCGACACCTAAATTTGCACTATTGTTAAAAACATGGCTATTGGAATCAGATTTTCTGTATTGACTGACTCCTCGTTACAAGCACCAGATTTAAATGTCCGGGCTAAATTTTCCCCACAGGAAAAACTAAACCCTTTCACACACTTCCCAAATGATCATCTAGTCAATCCACGCTATTCAATTGCACTATATAAGTATTATAAATTCAAAACAATACAAGAACAACATGTAAACCTACCAGAGACCAAAGGGGGAAAAAATTCACCGACTCCAGATATTTTCATATCAGAGGGTTCGGCTCTGTGGAACTCCTAATTGAACCGATAAATCCTACTGATCCCTCAACATAAATATTTAAAAAAATCTTCTGTAATCCTACATGTATTTAAAATGACTGATTTTTGTATTTTTATGTATAAATTCTTTGACAAATCTAATATGCCAAAATTTTGAATGAGAGACCTAGGTATTATGCCAGTAGCCGAAATAACAAATGGTAATATTTTTATAGTCTGAGAATGCCAAATTCTTTTAATCTCATTTCTTAAATCTGTGTATTTTCTTATTTTTTCAGAAACAGTTTTTTTTATATTACAGGATTTTGGAATAGCTACATCAATGATATAAGTTTTATTTTTTAATTTTGTCATGTAAAACTATATCAGGGTACCTAGCATGGTCGATCGACATAGGTTTTATCGAAAATGTAGGTAACTTGTCATCGCTCCCGAGCATGACTGCAGACCGTTAACGAACAAATAACAGTTTAGGTCAAAATAAATTATGAACCTTTAGTCGTTACGAACTTTTATTTGTTCGTTAGCGGTCAGCAGTCGTGCTCGGGAGCGATGACAAGTTACCTACATTTTCGATAAAACCTATGTCGATCGACCATGCTAGGTACCCTGATATAGTTTTACATGACAAAATTAAAAAATAAAACTGGAAAAAATAAAACGGGAGCGATGACAAGTTGCCGATATTTTCGATAAAATCGATCGACCATGCTAGATATCCTGGTCTATTATGACTAATTGTTCTGTCTGTTAGTATAGTTTTATATGTTAATATATTTTATAAAATTCATTTTCTAAAAATAAATTTGGTTCATATTCATAATATGGTACTATATTACCGCAATCAATCAAGTTATGTTTAATTACCAAACTTTGGTGAATTATTTTTACAACCTGATTGTGCCTAAATGTATACTCGGACGGCGCTAATACAGAACATCCCGATATAATATGTTCTATAGTTTCCGGAAGCTAAACA
Organism: Limnephilus rhombicus; assembly: GCA_929108145.2. Lineage (NCBI taxonomy): Eukaryota > Metazoa > Arthropoda > Insecta > Trichoptera > Limnephilidae > Limnephilus > Limnephilus rhombicus. Next base: position 8,753,268 of record OV815293.1, read on the forward strand.
TTTTTCACATGAATCATCAATTTGATTTATATCTTTGATTATATGCTTCCTATAATTTTTAGTATTAATGACTCTATCTTGAATGGCAAGCATAAATCCTTCTATTTCCGCGCTCAACTCTCCAATACTCAACCATTTGTTTGACGAAAGTTTGTCAAAATACGTTTGGTTGAGATAATTGAAGTGTTTTGAGTGAATAATTTTATTTGACCAGGAATCTAATAATTCCTGATTAGTATTTGTAAGAATCTTGGCAATCTCGCCATATAAATTTAAACGTATAATGCTTCTATCTGCCTTGCAAATTATTTTGTTAATTTCTAGGTAAATTAGTTCGTTCTATAGCTGAATTTGGATGATGGCAATTAAACTTTGTTAACGTAGTTCTAATTAATCGTTCTTAACTATCTAAATCTGTATTGGACCATTTAATTATGCCAAATAAGTACGTTAGTAGAGGTATTGCATAAGTATTTATTGCATTTACTAAATTTGTAGCAGATAGATTGTATTTTAAAATTATTTTGATCCTAGTTTGAAATTTAATCCTAAATCATTTTTAATACAAGTGTGCTCTAATCTATTCGATTGCGGGTATCCTAAATATTTATAAACCTTATCCCCTTTCATACTTTTAATTTTGAAATTTCTAAATATACCCTCGTCTTCATCTACAATTTTGCCTTTCTCTATATGGATCGTTTTACATTTATCTAAACCAAAAGACATTTTAATATCATCTGAAATTTTTTTAACTAGGTACCTTAATCATTTTCTCTAAATATGATACAGAATTTGAAAATAATTTTATATCTTCCATATATAATAGATGTGAAACTATACTACTCTCTCTCTTGTATTACCCTTAATTTTTATTCCAAACTTGCTTTTAATTAACATTTTAGATAGAGGATTCAATGCTAAGCAAAAACCAATGAAACTCATTATTTTTGATTTATAAACTAACGTTTAGACAAGATTTTTATGCATAGCACAAAGGGTAACAATTATTATAAGCAATAATTATCAGCCTGAAACACTCATCAACATTGAAAAATCTTCCGAGAAAAGATACTTGCCGCCAACTGGACTTGAACCCGTGTCCTTCTGATTGCCGGTCAGCTGCTCTTGACCACTGAGCTATAGGGGCTTATCAAATACCCGCCAAATAATTCAATATATACTAGTGTTTCATTCAACAATTACTGCTTATTATATTTTTTCCACCTGAAAACAACCAACTTTATTTTTGCGAGAGAGACATTGTAAGTGTTAAATCCCTTGCTAGGTGGCGTCAAGACAAATTAAATAAGCACTAATTGTTGAATGAAACATGCATGTATATATTAATTTTTTTAATTTTAATTTTTTTAGACATATTATTATTTTTGATAGGTACTTATTTATGTTTTTATTATGTATTTTGTTAAATTGCAATTTTTTTTTCTATTGCAAGAGATTTTATTTTGTACTATGTTTCTGTCCACACTATTTTCCTGCCGACAAGCTACTTGCAGTAGCTTTGCAGGTATAATGTAAACAAGAAAAAAACCTACTTTCAATTAAAAAGGTTAGATCCTTTTCTAAAGTAGAAATATTCAAAATAATCCTTAACGATAACATATGTGCTTCAAAAGTTACGAAGCGTAGCGCATTTCTTATGACCATCAAACCATGTCCGTATAATTTTTTTTTTTGAATACCTCTCAAATTTCTCAATTCACGCCGTAATATCTCACTTTTTCTATTGAGCTATTTTTATGCATTTCACTCAAAGGAAAACTATCTCTCTTGGTATAAGTTACACGTGTTCAAACTATTTCAGTATCTCTCCCGATAAAAAGAGATTACGGAAATATTTCTCTTGGAATATATTATCAGCGATATGAATGAATCACAATTTCCAGTACGTGGAAGTGGAACGTAGGATTTAACCTATATGAACTAATTTTATGTACCCATTCGAAAAACTTTTGTAGAAAGTTTGTCAAAACACAAATGTTGATTCCTTTATAACACGATTTTTAATTGAGTGTTTTTCCTCTTTCCAGATGGCATCTCCTAATCTGTGAGGACGAGATATTTAACAAAAAGATGGATTTTGACAAGTTAACAAATTAATTGTCTACGTGGAAAACATCAGTGCAACTGTCGTTGGTATCGGGAGATTAAAAACAAACACGATCAACGAGAATTTCTTATATCACGACCACATAGAAACGATCAACATTGACATGCCAGATCAAAAACAATTTATGATTCGTCATAATCTGTAATTGATTTGAAAGTTGCCCGCCCAAACAAGTTCCAAAATGGGGGAAATCAATAGAGTAAAGTTTTCACTAAGTAGGACATTTGCAACAACCAATACAAAAACCATTATATTCAGTTTAGTTTTATTTATAAGTTATATCGAATATTCGCAATGCTATTCGAGCGTAAGAAGGAGTGGCAGTGGTCAACAAATAGACGAATCTAAAAGGATACAATCAGATTTAAATTATATCCCAAATATATCGCCGATGCTTAGACCAGCCAGCTCGCGAACATCAAGCCAAGATTATAACATAGAAATAAAGCAGATTGAAGTCACTAAACCAATTGAGCAAAGTGCGCTCGATTCCAATAAGAATTCAACGGAAAAGGACGGTAATGTATTGAAAGTGGATCAAGTTCAATCGACTGAAAAATTGATAGAATTTAAGCCAATTTCAAATGAGCCAAGTTTGGAAGAATTTATACAAAAACAAGAAGAAGCAATACAAATTAGGACAAAGGAGGAAATAGAAAATCAAGTCCATCAAAAATCAATTTTGAAAGAAATTGGAGAAGCAATCGAACTAGTTACAGAAAGTGATTTGTCTGCAGCTCCAAAGAAAAAAGAAAAATTAAATCAGCTGGAATCCGAACTTTTGGGATATATCGACCAAACTTTGTCTAAGAGTACTTACAATCTTTTTGAAGGAGTCAAAATTGAACCTGTTAGTACGCTCAGAGGAAGAGATCTTAATGTATCAGGAAATGGAGCTCCAAGATCTTTAAGCGATTCTGCTTCTTATAATGGAGAGATGAGGGGTTTCGATACACAAGTGATCGAAAAAATCAAAACCTTTGCACAAAACCATGTGCTCAGTGTTAATTTGCCAGAGGCAGCAAGGTTCTTCGGTTTCAAATGTAAGTATCGATAAAACAATTTATTTCAATGTTTGCCTTTCATCATCATCCAGGTGGAATAATAATTGGCATGTTTAAATTGGCATATTTGGTGCTGGATCATAATGCATATTTGAATAATTAAATCATAATAAACTTGAATCAATATGTGAGTTGTGAAATACGCAGTGCTGAAACAAACATGGCAGGCTTATTAAGAGTACATTAAATATTTATCAGCAGTTCTTGATAATTAAACTTTCACATGGTACAATAATTACCACGTTAAAAAAATACTGGCTTACAATATATGTTACATAAAATATATTAAGTATAATGTAAAACTCCTTTTCTGGGCAACAAATCTCGCAAATTCATAACTCACAAGCGAAACTACGAAAGTTTATAAAAATCTAATAAATTTCAGAATTTTCGTGATCATTTTTAAAGACCTGAAACCATAAAAGCTAATGGCTTCAAATAAAAAGTGAATCTTTTTATGACTTTCTCTCTTTTGATATATTGATAAAATAAGAATGATAAACCAAATTTTTCTAAAGGTACAATCTTAGGTGGATTCTTGTCTGTTGCGTAGTCTGTTAAAATAATAATTAAATCTCTAAATTATTTACGTAATTTACTTATTTCACAGACGCTCAATAAACTATCAGAATTTGAAATATTTCTAAAGATTTTCGGTTACTTTCATTGTTCAGAAAGACGCAACGGCGATATTTGTTTAATTAAGTTTTAATACAAAACAATGATCACATGGAGTGAATTATTCTATATAGGTAACTTTAGAAGAATTATTATTTAGGTTTTATTAATGCTTCAACAACAACTAAAATAGATCTCATAGAAATCATTGTTTCTCCCTCACTATCATGGTTAGAAATATAATCTAAACGGTGTTAGAAAGAGAAAAAACCACGCTTTATAATCAATTATTAAATTTAATCTCAAAATAACTAAATAGTACACCTTTATGGTTTCAAAATTTCGGATCTCAATTTGAAAAAAAATTTTTTTTATTAAATATTTATTTTACATGGAACGACAAAAAAGTAAGGTGACCATAACGTCTATGATACAATTGTGTAATATGGGTTTTTATTTTTTTTATTATCAGTAATTTTAGTTAGAAAAAAAGTAAGGAAAACCGTTTTTATAAGTTTTTTGGGTTTGCGGGCAATTTTTTTATGTTTAAAATTACATTTATTTAGAACTAGCTGACCCGACGAACTTCGTACCGCCTCAGAATCAATAGCTGTTGAATAGTTGAATAATTAAATTCAGTTGTTTTATTAAGTTAAAAAATACGCAGTGAAGCAATATTATCAACTGTCCGTGTTTTATTTATGTCATTATCAGAGATGGCGTTGTGTACGGATTTATATTTTTGTGATTTTCTTACTTTTACAATTACTTACGGGAATTCGGGAGGCGGATACGGGTGCCGCCGCCCCGGGAACACCAAAACCTCTGCCATAGATCACCCCAAGTGGTTGATCTATGGTGATTTAGCAGTGGTGCCCGGGTTCATGAGGTGACTTATGTACGGGTCTTGGCAGTTGATGCGCCTGCCCACCTGCTGCGTGGCGGGCCGGATCGAGAGAGACTGGTTGAGGGAGGCCTTTTGACCTTTCCAGCCGGACTCTCTCGACCCATTGCCTTGCACCACAGTTGAAGGGATGGATTCATACGTCCGTCACTCCCGGACACACTGACCCCCAGATTCCTACCCACCCCTCATACCTTTTTCCTTCCCAGAACTTTCTATCCTCCCCATTCCTTAAAAAGATCCTCCACACAGCATCCCCTAAGATGACATAGGTCCTGAGAGAAATTATTTTCCTCAGGGCCTCCTGTGTAGAGCTTATGTAAAAAAATACGTTTCATTTCAGAGATTTATTATAATTATTGTATTTTTCCTTTTGAGGTGTGCAGACATGCGTTCACCATTTGTCTCATTTTCGACTGTTGACATTGAGTGTGTAAGAAAGAAGGGCAGCATTATATGATTAAAAACAAATGCACAACAATCAACGCATTGACATTAGACGTTTTTGAATGTTTTGAATTCATGCACAGTTCAATATTATACTCCTCACAATATTGCTGCAGTTCTTTTCGGAGAATTCGTTCCGTACAAATTGTATGGGGAAAATAATTTTCTTTATAACTATTTATTTCGTTAACTTTTGTGATGTTTTAATAGTTATTATCCTATCCGGGGCGGAGACAAATCTTTCTCGAGTTATAAATAGTGTAACTAACCCGACATTGATTTATAAATTAAGATTATACAAATTGAAAGCGTATAGCATATCACCTTTCGAAACAGTTTTTAATTTTCGGATGCGTTCAGAAATTATGAAAATTATTTGGATTTTATTGCAAAGCAAAAATTATTGTCATTCTGATAAAATATTATTCTGAGGGAATAAAAAAACGATCTTGTGATATTGATATACCAAGAACTAAATAATTACATTACCATTATGTTAGCCTCAATAATTGGCGCTTGCAACCCTTTAATTTAAATTTTAGTATAGGCGCGTTCTTTAGTTACGTACAATTTTTCTTATTTCAATAGTTTCACCATTTCAAACTCTTATTTAAAATATGACAACATGCGTACAATTTGTTCAAACTGGAATTTGATTTTGTAAAATATTCAACTTCAAACAAATAGAATATTTTTTTAATGGTTTGAAAGATCACAATCTAACAAAAATCTGAACTTGGTTTATTCTCCATCCCCACGTGAATAATATTAAAATATTTATATTTGTAGGGAGCTTTTCATAATGCGTGTGCGGTAACCTCAAAGATTATACAATACTTGCCTTAAAGGAAACTCAGCATTAGGGTTTTCTTTTATCAAATAACAAAGAAATGGTTCTTTGAAAATAATCCGATTAGATTCTGAACAATGAATGATATTTTACGGTGGAAACTTTTTATAGATATAACGCTTTCGTTCTTTGCTAATTTTTTCTTCTTGTAATAACAAGATGAAAAAATAATGGAAGTCTGTCATAATGGAAAGTAAAAACATCTTCATTATCATTACATAGTATAAAATTAAGTCGCTCAAAATGTATGTGCGCATAGATCTTTTAAACTACGCAACGGATTTTCATGCGGTTTTCACCAATAAATAGAATGATTCAAGAGGAAGGTTTATGTGTATAAAACATGTTTATTATAGTAGAGAAAAGCCGAGAAATTCAAATATTCAATTCAGACAGCGCGCAGCTGGCAAGCGGGTGGTGTGGATTTTATAAAGGTTGGGTAATGGCGTTGTGTTTCGTTAGCCACAGCAACGTGTTTCCTGGTCTGCTAGTATGAAATAAGTTGATTTTAAATCGCTTTTTCATAATTTATTTTCAAAACATTTGGGCGATTTAGAAAATAACTTATTTAATCTAAATATTGAAAAACACAAGTGCGTAATAATATAAATGTTTTCATCATCGATTTCTTTTTAAATTATATATTTTTAAAATTTTTAAACTAATACATTTTTTTAATTATTTTTAATCTCAACGTAACTACCGCTTTTCCAAAACAATCTTCTCCGCTAATTTATTAAGCATTTTCAATTAAAAAAATCACTACATTTAATCGCTACCATAAGGCCTAGAGCACATTTTGTCAGAAGGTCAAAATATTACCGCTTTGCAATAAAATCCAAAAAAATGAAATATTTCTTTAAAAATTAAAACTGTTGTTGAAAGATGATAAAATATGGTTTATAACTCTCTAATTCAAAATAAGCACACAATTTAAAAAATTGAAAAATTTTAAATCCAAATATGATAATGTTCTAAAACTTACGTTTTTTCTACCTAAAATTACTGATAATGAAATAACATACACACACATATTTTATTAGATAAATTTATTATAAATGTTATCGTCACTTCACTTTTTGTCGTTTGGTATAAAAATAATTAATAAAAAGTTTTTTATTTGAAAAAAATTTTCCTAGAATTTTTTCCAAATTGCGGTCTGAAACTTAGTTTTGTAGATGTGTAAAATATTTTGATTATTTTGTTGTTAAATTTTTAATGTGAATATAAATCGGTGTTTTTTCTTTCTGACTATATTCAGATAATTTTTCTCACCATGATAGTAAGGAAGACACAACGATTTTGATGAGACCTGTATGAGTTGTTCCCAAAAGCGAACAGATTAGCTAGCCTAAGGGGTTATTCCTCTTGACATACTGATCTCCAGATTCCTATCGACCCCTCATACCTATTTGCTTCCTAGAACTTTTTCTCCTTCCTCTCCGTAAAAAAAACCTTCCACACAGCATCCCATAAGATGGAACAGGCCCTGATGAAAATTATTTTCCTCAGGGCCTCCTGTGTGGAGCTCATGTAAATAAAATAAATAAAAGCCATGTTTCATTTCTGAATGATGGTCTAAGGCGATACTGAAAGTATCTTCCGCTCTGTGGGAGTATTTTCTACCTACTAATAATATAATAATACAAATTCCAATTACGTTTCTTCGCATGTTTTGGTTTTCGATTGTGTTTTTGTGCTAAAAATATTTTTTTGCATGAATATTTACGTTGGTTACTTGAAAATACTAGTATATTGAAACTAAATATTGAATGAAAACAAATTAAACCCATTCCAAGAATTTAATCAATGTTTTCCGGGAAAAAAAGCAATTATTTTGTTTTTCACCTGATTAATTATTTTTTGTGGAATTAGAACAACATTCATGATAAAAAATAACAACATTAGGTTAAAACATTTTTCTAAATATATCTATTTGAATTTCGGTTTTGTTTTTATGAATGAATGAATACAAATATTTAAAGAATAAATTAACCCACTTCGCGACATCCGATCGAGTTGAAACTCAGCGGATAGACTCGTTGTCGTCGGCAATGCAATCTATCTTCTTTTAGTGGCACGCACGCTCACACACGCATTTCTCATAAATTGGCTAATAGTCGGCCCAAGAGATGGCGCAACTTGATCGAAAATTGAAAATTGCAATAATTTGTTTCAAAGTTCCAACTAAAATTGCGTTTTGTTTCAATTTACTGTCGTTATACCTTTAAAATTTCCGTTAAGTTCCAAACAATTTAGAAAAAAATATTTAAAAGTTTTCGGATATTTAAGCTTTTTTGACTAGAAAAAAAAACTAGAAATCCGACATTTCTAACTGAATTGGAGTTTAGGTACTCTTGTCAGGAAACAAATTACGATTCCAATTTTTTTCGCTGTTACAAACAGTTGTCCTCAGTTCTTATTTGTCCAACAGACCATTTTAGTTTTTGTTCAATCTCCAGTTTAAAATTAAAAATAAAGTATAAAAAAGATGGTTAATCACTTAATTAAGAATTATTTAAACAAATGAGACCTTTAAGTTAATAGCTTTATTTTAAACACCTGCCATAATGTTTTATTGAAATAATGAAAGAAAACCTTCTCCTGTAATATTTTCTAATAGTCTGTTGGACAAATACGAACTAAAGCGACCACCATGCAAAAGCTTTATTTTCGGAACAATGTGAACATTGCAAAAATGACACGCCGCTAGGGTTTTCCTCTCGTCCAAAAGGTGTTTTTTAGAAATAAACATTTTCTTACAAATTTAACAGAATTTTCCACAAAATGATCACAAAGTAATAGTTTTGTACCTATACATAGTAATAGTTTTGAAACCGTAGTAATTTGGTTTTATAGATTACGAAGAAATGAGAATATTTTACCTAATTTACATGAATGAATTTTTGTTAAAAAACACCTTTTTTTAATAACACTTTTTTTTTAAATTTAATTTGTACCATCCATGTTCATTTCTTTCTAATAAATGTGCCTGAGCTTTGTTGCTGAGATTTGTTTTTCGTGTGATAAAACCATTGTCATAGTCTTCATTTATAATATTATCAAATTAGACCCGATAATCGTTTCACGCCCTCTAGCACGGTCAATCGATAAGGATCGAAATAATATCTTTCGGTAAAATCTCTTAGTTCCCTAGGACGACTACAGATCGCTAACGTACAAACAACAGTTGACGTCTAATGTCTAGACCGTGCTCAGGGGCCAGTTTTTTTGTACTTTTAAAATGTGTTCGTTTTATTTAATAATAAGAATAAGGTTCTATCATAAAGGTACTAATTTTTCAAATGTCGATCGTCCAATTGGTTAGTCAGACATCATCGAAAAAATGAAATTTGAGCTTCGTATGCAGTTATATGGAAAATGGTACCCTCTTTCTGGTACAATGTTCAGATTACACTAAACACCAACAAATCAATAATTATAAATAATAAAAAAATTTGGTAGAAAGCAGTCACTTTGTGGTTTGACATATTAACTAAAGGAAAACAAAGTGATTGTTTTCCTTTAGTTAATAAAAAAATTGACATTTTATTGGTTACTATTAGGAATTTTCCAAATGTAATTTGAATGTATCGGACCATTAAGCCTTCCGATATTATTTTACAGCATATTTAAAGTTTAAACTCAAACACGATTTGATTTGTGGTGGGCATTCGAATAATGCTTTCCTCAATATCTCAAAACTTTATATTTCGATACGTCTGACTAATCATCTGGACTCTGGATGATAAATTTATTAATAATCGTTTTGACTTATGACTATTAATAATATTCTACATTGTGTGCTATAACCAGCTTGTTTTTGTTATAAAAAAGTGCTTCCTTCACTCTGGGCAACGGCTGCACGCTACGCAAATGCATGGCCAACAGTTTCCAAAAAATGGTGGTCAGAAGGTATATCAAATCTGTGGCCAAACGTGACAAAAGCATGGTCAAGCTTATCCAAAAACTGGGAAAGCGTATCGAAAATGTGGCCGGGATTGCCAAAAATATGGCTGAACGCATCCAAAAACAGGAAAAGTGGCTCAAACAGCTGGCCAAATGGATCTAAACAATGGCCAAGCAACGGAAATATGTGGCCAAGTGGTTATGCTAACTCAAACGCTTGGCAAAATGGCTATACAAGTCTATACAACAGGCCAAATTCGTACCCAATGGGAACAATTGCTTGGCCTCCTGTAACTAAGATATGGCCGGATATCACCAAAGTTTGGCCGGAACAGAAAATTCAGAAAAAGACCTCCGAAAAGGAAACACCCTCATCAATATCACGCACCTCATTTATGGGTACTAGAATTTTTCATTACGCTTTGGTTTGGTTTGGGCTCCCATTGTAAATATTCTGTACATTTTTATCCACCCATTTCATATTTTGCACCTCATTCCACATAAATCAAGAACCAAAACATTACTGAATAAAATACACGACCACACGTAATATTATATTCACTGATTGAATCATGTTATTGAAAACGGTTTTCATACGCATCCATTAACGAAAATATTACGTAAAACACTCAAACCACCATCTACAAAATATCTATCAAAGATGCAAGACGTATACAAAATGATACAAACACAAATACACGAGTTTCTGGACGAAGAATAATAACTTATATATATAAGTTGCGTAAAAGGAATGGATTAGAAAAGACTTTCTTCAACAAATTTATTTGGGAACAAAAGTTGGGTCTCAAGTCTTTTGGCGATGATTATTTATTTATTCAATGGAGAACTAATAAATTTAAAGTAATTTAATAATATTCAGGTGGATTTTAGTTAATTAATGTTAAAAATTTTGTGCTTTTTGCTTAAGCATTGTGTTTTTGTTTTTAGATTATCATTAGGCTTAAATAATTAATAATATAAAGAAAATAGTAACATCAATTTTAAACATCGAAATTTTATGATTCTGGTAAAGTGAATTTTTTGAGAATTTCAATTGATGTTACTCTTTTTAGAGTAAGAGTGTTATTATTGTTGATAAAATGGTTCTACGGGCTGTAGACTTTGGTATAAGTAAGTAGAAATATTATTATCTAGTTTTGAATTATGGTGTTTTCTTGTATCTGCTTTATTTTTCTTCCTCATTAGCGCTATCTGCTGTATTCTGGTTATTTTGGTAGTTGCAATAAAATACAAAAGCTTTTTGCAAATAGGGCTGTCACTCGTAATAATAGATAAAATAAAACAGTAAGCGGTAATGTATCATTGGCTTAGAAATTTTGGGTCTTGGTGTTGTAATTGTGTGATTTAATTATTATCTCAAAAGCCTTTGATCTTATGAATGGAGATGTCTTACTCAATCTGTTTAATTCGCTGTTATTATAGTCAAGAAGTATTATGAAAAAACCGTTGATTTAATTTATTTAACTACTTATTTGCTAATTCATAACTTTAACAAAATTGTTACAAAAAGTACATAGGCACACACACAAAGCTTAGGGGAGATGAAAATAAATCATTTTTTTGCTTAGGCTTACTACCGAGTCCGGTAAGGTTAAAATATAACCATTAGGGTCAACACGATACCACTACAGAGATTGGAGTTATGAAAAGAAAACCGGTTTGGTCAATTCGTTGAAACATTTGATTGAGTGAATAACGTTTTGTAGAAATTATTTTAACAAATTTATAAAGACGCGTCATTATCGATCAATATAACAACCTTGCATTAACGTTTGGATACCGTATGTCTGAAGGAGTATAAAGAAAAGCCGTTTATTTCTACGACGGAGGAAGTTCGAGAGCATCAGCTGACTGAAGTTAACAAGAACTATATGTTATGAATGCATCCATCTGTCACATTTACTCAGTGAATTAGTTTCTAGAAGGAGTCCTTGTATTATAAATGAAAGACGAAGGTAAGAAAGCATCAGACGAGAAAAAGAAACATTATAAAATATGAAAGATGTACGGGTAGTTAATAAGGTATTAGTAAGGGTGGGTAGTGATAGTGATGTAGAAAAAATTAATAATGTTGTTTTTAATGCATTCAAAAAGATGTGTTTTTATAAACTTAATAAAAAGTAAGATTATAAATGTTTAGAAAGAAGTTGTTAGATGAAAAACGTAGGTAAGTTATAGAAGACTATAAAGCGGAAACGACTAAATTAGTAGTTTTGAAAGTTTATTTTACACAAAGAGGCTGCGGGCTCATTATTACAGTCGTTATAAAATCTATGGCAGAATCCATCTGAAATTAATTAGCAATTTCTCCTGAATTTTATTCAAGTGACAATAATTCTTGAAGATTTAAAGCCATTTAATGTTAGATAAACTTGACGAACCGAATGATAAATGTTGAATTATTGTTATGTTGAGTTGTTTAGTGAGAATTTCTGTGCTACATAAAAAATATTGGGGTTAACCGAGATTTTTTTTTCGGTATTACGCCGTGTTGTTCTTCCGCTTTCTCTAGCCAACGTTTCGACCAGCATTACAGTGCCCACATCTACACCAAAATCTTCATCTGCCCTGATGATGGACACTGTTACGCAGGCCAAAATATTTTCCAAATAAGGAAGAAGCGCAACACGGGATAATACCCCCAAAAATATATCATGATAAGCTTTTAACGGTGAAAATCTCAAATCTCTTTAGGGTATATAGCGTTTACATTGAAAGTATTAAGTAACGTAAAGAAATATGTAAATTTAATCGAACTGGTTTGAGCATATTAAGTCATGATAGGCCCTAGTCACGCTTCATTTTAAAGCACTGCTTGCAGGACTGCATGCAGGGTCTTTGTAAATTGGATCTTTTGTAGGCAAACCACCGCCAATAGAATTATATAATAGAATAGAATCGTTGGATTATTCGAAATGGTTGGAGCATAAATTTTTCCGAGTTTTTGAAATCAGGCCAGTGCAATAAAATCTTTCAACCATAAAAATTAGGTGTAGAAGATCTTCGAAGTTTAATAAGTCAGGTACGCCTCATACATTATTACATATGTCTGGTGATGTTGTAGGTAGCTTGAAAACAAGCTTTTGGGTCCGAGTGGTTAAATAAAGACGACTGTTTTAGATTCGTACACCATTTCTAAAGTGTCTCTTTTTGTAGTGACAGCCCTCTCAACGCTTTTCACCAATAACTTCCATCTTCACTAACGCACTGGCAATTGTCTGTTTTCACTTTCTGGGCATCAGTCGGACAGGGCAAGTCATCATTTCTGACCGGCTTCGGCCTCGGCTTTCTAGCTTTTGGGCTGAAGAAGCTGCTCCTGCCCGTCTTCATCGGTGCGCAGATTGTCAAGAGTGTGCTCATCGCCATGTTCCTGCCGAGCATCTTGGGCAGCCTGGGCAAGATCGTCGGAAAAGGTAAATTATGGTACTTTTAAAAATTATTTACTGTAGTTAATCTCAATGTTTTTCTTTCATTGTCTTTTTTCCTTCTTTTGATTGTTTCAGTATTTATAAATTATTTCATTTCTTTCTACTTTCATTCTTTTATAATTTCTTTGTTTCTTTCTTTGTTAGGTTTTAAAGATTTTCGTTTCATTCTTTTTGATTTGTAAAAATACATATTTTTTATTTTCTTAATCAAGGCTGTGAAAAAACTAAAATGCAACAATTTTAATAAAACTGCCTATCGCGGAAAATGAAGAAAAGTATTATAACTTAATAATTGTTTTCCTAAAATACGTCATGAATAGTTATAATTTTAAAAAAGTCAAACGCAGTGAACACTTGCATAAAACTACCTAGCTGTAGTCCCAGGCGTTGCCCGGCTTTTCGTAGATTTTAAAAAATCCGATGTATACAGTGACTTTTCTCTTGTTTTGAACATCAGGTGATCAAAATTTTGTATCTCTCGGAATAAAACTGTAGAATTTTATAAAAATCAAAGCCAGATCGCCACGGGTATCTTTCTTCACATAAATAGATATAAATAAAATTTGTTTTTATTTATTTATTTAAAAAAAAAATTATTTTAGATATAGCAAAAATTCAAGACTAGCATCATGCATTCATGTAAGCTTACAGGGAAATTCGCATGTTTGAAAAGCCCGTGTAGGCGAATAATTTAAATAAATATTTACTGTCAAAACATTATAATCCTTAGTTATCATAAATTTCTAACTGCAGCAAATAAATCCGTTCCACGGTTGCCTTTACAAACTAACAACTAAAAGATAATATTTATGAACTAAACCACTGGAGCGATTATGGTCGAAAAATGAACCACTTGGATCCCATCCGGGCGTCGCGTATTCAATTCCTCGGCTGGCTAAGTCCTCCATTCTGTGGTGGTAGTAGGAGATTTTCAAACATTGTTGGGTTATTCGTAACCCGGGAATGTTTGTCTTTCTTTTTTTTTAATTAAATAAATTAATTAAAAATATTTCTGCGATTGATAGCGGTCGAAAATTGTACCACTTTTTCCTACCATTCGTAAAACGCGTTATCTATTTTTAAATCCGAACTTCGTAGACTATTTTATAATGATGTTAAAAAATTTTTTTTTAAAAATAATAATATCTTATATAATAATATTCATTATATTAAAAATTGTAGATGGAGACGAGGGTATATTTAGAAATTTCAAAATTAAAAGTATGAAAGGTGATGAGGTTTAAAAATATTTAGGATACCCGCAATCGAATAGATTAGATCACACTAGTATTAAAAATGATATTAGGATTAAATTTCAAACTAGAATCAGAAAAATTTTAAAATGCAATCTATCTACTAAAAATTTAGTAAAAGCAATAAATACTTGGGCAATACCTCTATTAAAGTACTCATTTGGCATAATTAAATGGTCCAATACAGATTTAGATAGTTTAGAACGATTAATGAGAACTACGTTAACAAAGTTTAATTGCCATCATCCAAATTCAGCTATAAAACGAATTAATTTGCCTAGAAATTTAGGACGTAGAGGTGTAGTCAAAATAACATCTTTGAAACACGATCAGATAGGAATGCTTAGAAATTTTTTCCATAGGAAAGATAATAGCTCCGAAATGCACAAAATAATTTGCAAGGCAGATATAAACATTACACCTTTAAATTTATATGACGAGAATGCCAACATTCTTATAAATACTAACCAGGAATTATTAGATTCCTGGTCAAATAAAATTATTCATGCAAAACACTTCAATTATCTCAACCAAACGTATGTTGACAAACTTTCGTCAAACAAATGGTTGAGTATTGGAGAGTTGAGCGCAGAAATAGAAGGATTTATGCTTGCCATTTAAGATAGAGTCATTAATACTAACAATTATAGGAAGCATATAATCAAAGATATAAATCAAATTGATGATTTATGTAGAAAATGTTTGACTTTTCCGGAAACTATAGAACATATTATTTCGGGATGTTCTATATTAGCGCCGTCCGAGTATACATTTAGGCACAATCAGGTTTTAAAAATAATCCACCAAAGTTTGGTAATTAAACATAACTTGATTGACTGCCGTAATATAGTACCATATTATGAATATGATATATTATGATAAAACTATACAAACAGACAGAACAATTAGTCATAATAGACCTGATATAGTTTTACATGACAAAATTTAAAAAATAACTTATATCATTGATGTAGCTATTCCAAATTCCTGTAATATTCAAAAAACTGTTTCTGAAAAAATTATAAAATACACAGATTTAGGAAATGAGATTAAAAGAATTTGGCATTCTCGGACTATAAAAATATTACCATTTGTTATTTCGGCTACTGGCATTATACCTAGGTCTCTGATTCAAAATTTAGGCGTATTAAGATTTGTCAAAGAATTTATATATAAAAATGCAAAAATCGGTAATTTTAAATACATGTAATTCCACAGAGCCGAACCCTCTGATATGAAAATATCTGGAGTCGGTGAATTATTTTCCCATCTCTGGTAGGTTGACATGTTGTTCTTGTATTGTTTTGTAAATATAATACTTATATAGTGCAATTGCATAACGTGGATTGACCAGATGATCATTTGGGAAGTGTGTGAAAGGGTTTAGTTTTTCCTGTGGGGAAAATTAAACCCGGACATTTAAATCTGAGCATAAAATTAATGATGCCACAAAGTAATTTTGCGAAGTTTGAAGAAGTAATAATATCAAAATTATATTTCATGTTTTCTTTTAGATTGTTAGCGTTTTTTCTCCTTCAATGTACAGATCTATTACATTGTAGGGAATAACCTTCAAAAGTTATAAGAAGAGAATTGATCTTATAAAAAATATAAATTAATCCTTCTTTTCCATGCGAGAGTTAGTTCAATACATTTACATAAATACGAATTTCTTAATAAGTTTTGAAATTTTTTACCAAGGTCTTTTTAATGAAAATTCATCATAAATTCTAAGTACCCGATAACTATGATAGCTTTTATTGATACACAAGTTTGATAAAACTGTGTGTGGGATTTTTATTTCGTATTCTAATGATCTAGCAATTATTTTTCAATGTCGAGTCTGAGAGCTGATGTTTTACAAAAAAGGGCTGTCCAAATTAGCAACCTTATGAAATGTATAAATAAACACACATATTAATGCTTTATTATGTTTAGCCTGAAACATCGTGACGTTTACGTTGAGGAGAAATAAAAATCAAGCAAATTGATACACATTATATTATGTGCGGGGATTGGAGGGATTGTTTTACAAGTTTTTAGAATTTTTCCTGCTCATAAACAAACCACTGTTAGCTTTCATTGATTACGTTATCTTTACAAGAGATAGCTATATCGCCATTTCAAGACAGCTTCAAAGTTCTCTTATATTTGGTTCTATACTAGTTATAAATTTTTCTTAGCAAAATAATAGTTATTTTTAAAATTCCCAATTATGATGTTCGTTCAGTCATAAAATGATTTGATGATTTATGACGGTATATAAACACGAAATCAAAAGATATACACATTTTAACTATTAATACTTAAGCTAATTTGTTCGCCTTTGGAAACAACTCATATAGGTCTCATAGAATTCGTTATGTCTCCCTTACTATCCATGGTGAGAAATATGATCTAAACCGTATTAAATATAGAATATTTATATTTTATATTCAATTTATGTTAATCATAAAATAATTATAACGAACACCTTTATGAAACCAAAGTTCCCGACCCCAATTTGAAAAAAAAAGTTATGAAACTTTGAGAACATTTAATTTATTTAAATTACATGACATTTTACGACAAAATGCAAAGTGACGATAACTCTTATAATATATATTTTTTAATCTAATTTGTGAGTGTTTTTTTTATTTTTTTTTTTTATTATCAGTATCTAATTTTTACTTTTTTTTATGTTTGCATTGACATGTTTTCATATTAAAAAACATAAACGCTTATTTCTAATTATAAAATTAAACAGCATATTCTATTAACTTTCAAAAACAGTTTTCATTTTTCGGATACATCCAGAAATATTCCATTTGTTTGGATTTTATTGCAAAGCGGAAACATGTTCTGAAAAAATATGCCCGTGATATGTATTTATAATTGAATAAAAAAAATCTAACACATATAAAAACCTTCTGAAAAAATATGACAAAATATGTTAAGAAAAATTTGAATCCATGAGTTTTATAATTACTTTTTGATCTTAATCCTCTGCATGACGTGCATTTTTCATCTTTCGATTGATTTCATCATAAAATTTTATGAATTTTCAGGACTATCCCAATTTTCCGGGGCGTCTTCCAACTTCGGTCAGCCCCATGTGCAGATGGACGATCTCGACTACAAAGACAACATGGGTTACGCCACCGATAATGAAATCTCCTACACATACCCCAACACAGAGACAGTGGGTACCTTGCCATCCACCGCACTGTACGGGAACAAGGAAGATTTAGCCAATGTCGCTATGTCCAGGTAACGATATTTGTTACACAAATAATATATTTGTAAAATGAATGCTTGCCCTTCCATGATTTGCTTGGGGTACGGCTTTGTTTGGGCCAAAATACTCAGCGATGGGGAGGTACCAAAGAAAGAAGGGATGACAGAAGACAGAAGGTGTGGGGAAGGGAAATACCTTTAAAACTAGGCTAGTTTACAAACTTAATTTTTTTTTAACTGAAGCCCGGTTATGATTTGGATTTAGGACGAAACGGAAACGACGATTACTGCACCTGCGACGCACAACTGCGCTCAATGACCGCTTTGATTATGATGTCACTTGTAAAGGCTCCTATTGGTTGAGATATGAAACGGAAATTACGCTGGTCTGCGCTCATTCGTCGCTTTGATTATGACCTCACTTTTTTAGTATTCTTTTTTTTATTTTTTTTATTAATAAAATTCCTTTATTATTTATTTACAGTTTTTTTACATTTTTAAATTAAGTCCCGTTAAACCGATTGATATCAGTTTGTCAACGGGTTCTTTTGACAATTATTTTTTTTAAATTGAGACAGGTCTTCGACCAAGTCGAAGAGACAGGTACATAAAATATACAGGTACATGAAAAAAAAAATGTTAATAAAATTTATAAGAAATACAGAACAGAAAAAATGAAAGAAATAAAAGATAAGACAAGAGAAAATAATAATGGAAAAAAACATTAAAACGAAAAGCGGAAAATAACAGAAATTAGTACAAAAAAGTTCTTTCACTTAACCATTTTTTTAGCGTACATTTTCTTCTGAAACTCAATTCACAGCTTTTTATTGCGTTGGGTAACATGTTGTAAATTATTGGAACAAGGTATTCTATAGTTCTTTGACCGTATTTATTTAGGTATCTGGGAATTATAAGTCCATCATTTGCAGTTAGTCTTGTATTATGAACATGAACCACTAGTTTATTATATTCAGATTGAGATGTATGCTGACTCGCAATTTTAAGCCACAATATAGCACGAACAGATAATACATTTACAGAGTTGTATAATAATGATTTTGGTATATCATGTCTTTGTTCGTATTCAGTTTTTTTTAATAATAATTTTACCAAAGAATATTGTACGTTTTGCACTGAAAGAAGATTTGTTTTTGTTGAATGTCCCCATGTGGTTATTCCATATCTTATTAGGGATTCCGCCAATAACAGATATACTAATCTAAGAGTATTTAGTGGAACAAAAAACTTCAGTCTATAAAGTTTGCTCACTATAGCTCTAAGCCGTGTGCAAAATTTTTGTATATGTATATCCCATTTAAAATTACAATCAATTGTTAAGCCTAGATATACGTATTTTGAGACTAGTTCAATATTTTTAGATGACTTTGAGACTGTTTTGGTTAGGTTTCGCTTCTACCGCGTGTAAACTGGTGGTGATTTTTTTTTGCAACTATTTTACGTTTAATACTAAAGTTTAAAAATGTTTGCCTCACTGGGTGGCTTACCCATGCGGAGGCCATCATTTCATTTATTGTTTATCTGATTAATTTGTTTTGACGATTTTTTTGTGGCTATTATATTGGATTGGTCATAAGCAATCAGAATGAAAATCATTTTTCAGATAAACTAAGTAAACATTAAATAAATAAAATCATCGTATTGGTATGCATATAATATTATCTTTTGTATAAAATATTTTACGAATATTTTGGAAATTTCATTTCCATACCGGAGGATTTTCAAATTTTTTAATTTATTTAATAATATTATTTTAATATTCCTGTAAAGTTCAATGAAAATGTAAATAATTAAAAAAAGACCAGTTGATTAAGCGAACATCTCCAAAAATTCGAAATTTGAGTTGAGTGTGCAGTTTGGGTGGCGGGAGTGTCTACCGCCGCCCCGGGGTTCTTTAATGGATAACCAACACCTCTGCCGTAGGTCACCCCAAGTGGTTCGCTACGTTTGGTGATTTAGCAGGGGTGCCCGGGTTCATGGGGTGAGGTTTGTCTAGGTCTTGGAGTCGGATGACCAGGACACACTGAACTCCAGATTCCTACCTACCACTTAAACCTTTTTCCTTTCCAGAACTCTCCTCTCATTCATATCCTTAAAAAACCCTCCACACAGCATCCCTAAAGATAACATAGGCCCTGAGGGAAATTATTTTCCTCAGGGCCTCTTCTAACACTCATACTCAGATTACTCATAAACACGACCAAATCAATTATATTGCAGAAAAACTTGCAATGAAATAAGCAAAAAAATAATGTTTGTTCAAATGAAGCAGATACTTTGTGCTATGACATTATAATTTAAAATGAAAAAATAACTTTGTAAACACCACTTTTACTTTTTATATTGAAGAGGAATATAAACGCTAGAAATATTTCTAATCTCATGCCTGCAAAATTTTAAAATCGAGCGACTTTTTGCACGAGGCTAGTAAGCGAAAAAGTGGTTTTTATTTATTTTGTGCATAATTTTATAAGAACGAAAAACAGTTAGAACATGGAAAACCTCAAAAATAGTCTAAGCAATAAAGGGTTTTTTTTTAAATTGTTTCTTGTATTACTTCATAGTTAAGTCATGAAAAAACATTTTTTTTGGTGGTTTACTCTTATATTTTTTGTTACGTAAATAACAATGTTATTGTAATTCCAATGCATAGAAAAGCTAGCAAAAGCTTCGATTTACAGTAGCATATTTTTTGATGATCATACTGTAAGCCGATTCGTCGTAAAGATTAATCAAAATAGTATTTAAATAGGATTTCACGTATATATTAATCTTAATGCCGACCGGGTTTCGCTACAGCCGTAGCTTCTTCAGGGCAGACTCTCAAATATTATTATACTGTGTGTATATTGAAGCAGTGGTTCTTAACTGTATAACATGTTAGGTTAACTGGAAGAAATAGGATATAGGTACCTATAAGTTATACATTTTGCTTAATGAAAATTTTGTACAATAAATGATTTTGATTTTGATTTAACCTGGGTTCGATCAAAGCCAAGACACACCATATGATTCGTTAATTGAAATTCAGCAGAGCCAGGTTAACAGCTACTCTTCAGAACAACAACGATGGTTTTGTTCATTTTGTGCAACTACATATTATGTATAAATATATATCATTATTTTAAATTTGAAAAATCAGATGAGATCCCTGAGGCGTATGTGTGCTAAAACCTTATTTGATTGTGTTAAAAATGTGGATATCCGCAAAGAATGTAAGGCTGATGTAAGTATAATGAGCAAGATTAAGAAAGGGACCCTCAGATGGTTTGGGCACGTAGAGCGAATGTACGAAGAAAGTAGTTTAAAAAGAATATATGACGCAATTGTGAATGGTAGTATAAGTCGGGGACTCCCGAGGAAGACATGGCACGATCAAGTGGTTGAGAGGGCACAGCGCTTGGGTCCCACCCGAGAGTCGCGTGTTCGATTCCTCGGCTGGCTAAGTCCTCCATCACAACATAAGCAACATTTTCGGCTTTCTGTGGTGGTAGTAGGAGATTTTCAAACATGGTTGGGTTATTCGTAACCCGGGAATGTTTGTCGGGAAAAAAAAAGTGAATCAGATACTTCAGACAGGCCTTGTCAAAAGTCAGAATAATAGAAGAGTATGTATGAGACGATGTATGAATGTGAGTGAGGCAAAGATTGTGTGCCAAGACCGAGTTGTTTGGTGGTCCGTCCTCTCTGCCTACCCCTGCGGGGAAACGGTGTGATGGTTTAGTTAGTTATATTTTATTTTTCCAATTACAAAGAATTCGGTGAATGCGCATATGAAACTGGTGGGCGTCAGTGCTTTCAATTAAGAACTAATGTACTAGAGTATTATACTGTCCTGAAGATGCTACGGCTGTAGCGAAAATATGTATAAAAAATAGGCATAAAGTAGGTATAAAAAATAAAAGTGGTGTTTACAAAGTTATTGTATTATTTTAAAAAAAAATTAATGCTTTAAGAGTTACAAGTACGAAATTTCAAAATATCATACTAATGTACTGGATCGTTTCCGCTTCCCGACTTAATAGCATATTTTAAATGTAAAACAAAGGCACGTGTAAATAATAATTAATTTATTGTGAGCATTCGATTTTTGCTTTCCTTATTATTTCAAAACTTAGTATTTGGAGATGTTCGACTAATCAACTTGACTAATAAAATGTTGATTTTGAATAACCGAACCCGGCATTTAAGCCACCGCTACGCAAATTTCTACCGATTTCTTACATATATTATATCTCCCTTAAACATTTGAAGTTTTTAAGCTCTTAAAAAAATAAACCTATATTATTTTTGAAAATAATATCTAGACTTTGACGACCTCCGTAGTCCAGTGGGTAAGACTCTTGACTCACAGTCCGGAGGTCGCGGGTTCGAACCCGGCATGCGCAAATAAATTTTATTTGATTAATTTGTGTTTTCACAATTAATATATTTAAAAATAATATAAAGTATATTTGCGGCATGTTCCAGAGTGGAAGATACTATCAGTATCGCCCTGGTGTAAGACCACCATTCAGAATTGAAACGTTGCTTGAAAATGGCTTTAGCCGTGTTTAGTGACCAGATCTGAATAGCCAGGTCCTTCCCAACCTTCCTCTTCCCCACCTCCTTCCCCTCCCCACTACCTTCAGCCTCACAACATACCCCAATTGGGGATGCCATAGTCTCACTGGCTCCAGACGGGAGCAGTTGAGATTATTGTGCGGTATTCACTGTAAAAAAAAAAAAAAGACGTGTTCCGCGCCGAAACGCAAATTATATAAAATTCCCTCGAAAGAAAAAAATCGCAAAGTATACTACGAAAATTATTATTTTCAAATCTGTTTCACTTATTTTACAAGTTATACCTATGTATGAAAAAATTCAGGGTTTCTTTAATTACTGTTTTAGACAGTCCCCTAGAGATGTTTGCTCTATTTAAAACGAGTCGTGTGTTATTAAACATTTTCACGCTTTAAATATTACCGCGCCCCTCTAACATTCGTTATTACATGTCTCTCCATCTTCTTCTTTTTGAGCACGGCATATATTGAAAACGGTATTGGCGTTAACCTGAGTTCCACATTATGACCAGTTCAAAAATTCAAACGCATTTCACTGTAATCAACTTCCCCAAACAAAACATGTCAATATTCGGTTTCGCACATCAGTATTATACTATATGATTATTGATATTGTTGAAATGATATTAACAAAATAATAATAGTGCTGCCATCTATGTCATTTATGTAAAAGTAAAATAAAAAATTAGTAGTCTCTACTGTCTTCTGAACGAAACGTCTTATTATTATATATACAGGGTGTCCGGGGGTAAAGTGCATTAACTTCGGGAGGTAGTTCTACATGATAGTACAAGTAAAAAAGAAAATTAAATTTTTTCGACATTCCAACTTTTAGGGGTACTTTGAGGTAAAAACATAAAATTAGTCCGGCGTGTACGGCCAGATTTATAATTTTATTATTTATCACAATGGAGCCGGGCGCCCGGCAGGCTCTCAGCAAGTAAAATCGTACCTCACACAAGGATTTTTAGTAAGTACGTCTTTTTGTATGGGAAAAAAAGTTGGAATTTCGGAAAAAGTTGTTAATCTTTTTTACTCCCACCATTGAAAATGGCTTTAGCCGTGTTTGGTGACCAGATCTGAATAGCCAGGCACTTCCCAACCTTCCTCTTCCCCACCTCCTTCCCTTCCCCACTACCTTCAGCCTTACAACATACCCCAATTGGGGATGCCATAGTTTCACTGGCTCCAGACGGGAGCAGTTGAGATTCTTGTGCGGCATTCACTGTAAAAAAAAAAAAAAATCAAGTAGAATCACCTCTCGAAGTTAATGCACTTTACCCCCGGACACCCTGTATAAAATAACCTGATCACTATTTCTTAAGATATTATATTTAGCTACTAGTAGTAAGTACCCCATGCAAAATGTTTAACTTGACTACATTTTGAAGCCCTGTAATTGGTTTTCCTGAGAAATTTCGAAAATTTAACAATGGTTTGATGTGAACCTAACAACATTGTATAAGCTTTTCCTTCTGCCTTGAAGGCACGTGCCAGTTTGCATGTGAAGCACCTGCCATGAAGTATAGCTTTTCAGATTACTGTATTACTTGTCATTTTCTACCTTACCACGAAACGATAACATAAATTTTGTGCATGGTACAGCTTTTAACAAACCCACCACAAAATCCAATATTATAGTCTGTCAAATAAGAGAAGAAAATATAAAAACTTGAACTACTAAATTTGTAGACTGGCAATACCAATTTAACTGTCAAATATTTTTTTGAAGTGCAATGACACTGAATGTATAGAACACAGTAAACCACAAAAAAAAATCTTCAAGAAATAAATTTGATTAAAAGGTGATTTATAAAGCCATTTGCTTTACTTTAATTTTACACAAATTTGAATTTAACAATAGATAGAAAGGAAGAATCACTAATGGTGAGTTTAGTTACACTACTTTTAGATCTGAATGAGTTAAATATATTCAGATCTAAAATTAGACATATGATCTAAAGCCCATGCAATGATAGGTACTTTATCTAGTGTTAAATAAATGTGAGCAATTTCTAAACTGTGCTTTTTATTTTATTACATTATAGTTATTCTTCATTATGTTAACACAAAACTGCAAAGGTATAATAATAACATACCTATAGGCAAATCTAATTTTGAGATCGGCGGGTATTTATACTGCAATGAAAACATATATTTTTTCCACTATTATGCCTTTTTAATTTTTTATAAAAATGTAGGTTACAGAGCTTTACTTGAACAGCATCAGTTATGTGTTTATTATTGCCATTTGATCAACAGTGGCGCCCTCATATATTTTCTACTCTTATTTGACAAACTGTACGTTCAAGGATTTTTGAATGTTCAACAAGTTGGCTGTTTCAAGTAGAAAGATGTAGTTTGTAGCAAACCGAAACTTTTCAGGAGAAGAAAAGCAAATTAAAAAAAAATTTTGACCCATTTTCCCATTTCATGAAATAATACAAATGTAAATGATTTATTACGATTTGTAAGATATAATACTAGTTCTTACGAACAGGGCCGTACATCAATATTGTTCTAGCAGCTGACCGGCAATCAGAAGGGCACGGGTTCAAGTCCCGTTGGCGTTTTGGTGGTTATTTGGTGGTTTGATGAATGGTGTGGGTAGATTCAATAATGTCGTCCGCTATTTGCATTGAGCGATCCGCGTGGTTATACTTACTTCACACTTCTCTGATCTGACTCCATGGGTTACCAAATACACCAAAAATGAAAGGAATGTTTCTGAATACTGAAGTTAAATTTATTTAAATTACGAAACACTACAAGTATTAACTTGGAAGGTTTATAGGGAAGATACTCGAGCAAACAGCTAGCGCGTCAGGTAGCCGAGAAACGAATGAATTCCGTTCGCTTTGCCGGAACGGAATTCGCGCAGGCGCGGCGACTGAGTTGCCCGCGCATAAAACCAATTATTAGGCTGTTCAAATTCAAATTCAAATTCAAATTATTTATTTATTCTTTCAAAAACATTACAAAATTAAAAATTTTAATGTGTTTTTAAAATACAATTGTAACATTATTACATTAACCATAAATGGTAGAATGGTAGGCTAAAAACTATACAAGCATTAATAGAGCTTGCCTTTTAAAAGCAGCTTCACTAACGCTAAATATGTCGATATCCGAATTGATTCTATTCAACAGCAAGATTGCTCTCCCGACCGGCATGACCATTGGCAAGTTAGTCCTGCAGGCCGGAAGATAGAACAGCCTATGCTGTCGGTGGCGAAGATAACCATCGGGAACATAGAAATGAATGCTCTCCAAGATAGCTGAGTTTTCAAACCATCCGCGAATCAATTTGAAGAAATGCGTAGCAATGTGTACATCCCTTCTGACTCGTAGATGGTTCATTCCGAGCATACCCAAAAGAAAGTCAGTAGGATAGAGCCACGGGTAATAGCCGTACTCCCTCATGTACAGAAATCTCAGAAATTTTTTCTGAACTCTCTCCAACATGAGGGAATATTTTACTTGGTGCGGACTCCAAATTACTGACCCACTTTCAAGTCTACTCCTTACTAGGGAATTGAATAGGATTATGAGAACCCGGGTATCTCTAAAATTCCTTGCAGTACGCAGAATAAAGCCCAGCATTCTCAATGAAGTGCTACAAACCATCTGAATATGAGTATGAAATGTCAGTCTACTATCAAACATGATTCCAAGGTCCTTCATGGTGGAGACACGTTTTAGACTTCGGGCATCCATCGTATACCGGTAATAACAGGTATGACACGCCCTAGTGAATGACAAAATTAAACATTTGGATATATTGAACTCAATCCGATTTCTTTTACTCCAGTCAATAATTCTATCAATATCTGACTGGAGTCGTTTGCAGTCTTCTAGAGTTAGTATTTCTAAGAATAGTTTCAGGTCATCAGCAAAAAGAAGAAACCTGGAGTGCAGAATTACTTCTGAAATATCATTAATAAATATGGAAAAAAGGAGTGGGCCTAAATTAGAACCTTGGGGTACTCCGGATCGTACAAAAAATAGAATAGATTGGAATACTCCATGAGAAACAAACTGTTTCCTGTCTGCAAGATAGCTAGCAAAAAAGGTGAGTAGTCTCATGGAGAATCCTATTTCAGCCAGTTTATTGAGTAAGACGTCGTGATTAACAGTATCGAAGGCTTTTGAAAAGTCGTTATATGAACAGTCTACCTGATGGCCTTTATCTAAAGATTTTGATACGTAATCAGTAAACACTAATAAGTTGGTTTCTGTAGATCGACCTTTTCTAAATCCGTGCTGTTCTGAAATTAAGTACGGCTCCACTTGTGGCAGTGTGTATTTATGAATAATCGATTCGAACAGTTTGGCCGGTGCAGATAGTATTGCTACTGGCCTAAAATTTTCTACAGAGGTCTTTGTACCGCTTTTAAAAATCGGACAAATCTTCGAAATTTTCCAGGAATCAGGAAATACACCGGTTTCCAGGGAAAGATTAAATAAGAAACTAAGTGGCTTTTTTAAAAACTCGGCACAACCTTTAAAGAAGAATACTGGAAGAAAATCTGGACCAAGTGAATATGTATTTTTCATTTTTCTAATGGAAGTTTCTATATCTGATTCATCAATTTGATTGATATCGATATTCTGGGCTCCCTTTATATTCAACTTGGCAGCAAGATTTGTATCTAGTAATGGAGACTCATTACTATACACGGATTGGAAGTGTGTTGCAAAAGCGTTAGCTACGTCTACTCCACGAACTTCCCGATCACGATGCGTCATGGTGTCTTGGATACCACCATCTTTTCTCAGCGATTTGACGTAGTCCCAAAACATGTTGGGATCATGCTTGATATCGTGTTCAATGGAATTTATATATAATTTGAAAGCAGTGCGTATATTGCGTCTAACCACGGCTCTATGCACACTGAACAAATCATAGTCACGTCGACAGCCGGTAGCCTTCCATTTTTTATGGAGAGCATGTTTCTTCCTAATGCTCGCGATGGTATCTTGACAGAACCACTTCGGATATCGACGACCACCTCTACTGGGAGGTTTCCTAGGGAAACAGGAATCAAAAATATTGTGAATACAAGCATAAAAATGATGTACCGCCTCATTTATAGTGCTAAAATTGTATAGTTCTTGCCAATCTAGTTGGCTCATCATATTGTACAGTTCATAAACATCGCCCTGCCCAAAATTCCATCCACGCAAAGCATTCTTGTCATTCTTTGGAATGTTTGTAATTTTAATGTTTTTTTTGCATGAGAAAATAAATTCTAGTGCAGGGTGATGTTTATCTTCGGTAACAAGGGGAGAATTGCAATGAATAACATTTATGGATATGTTGCATAAAATTAAATCTAAAACTCTTAAGTTTATGTTTTGAATGTTATTATATTGGGAGAGACCAAAAACGGCGCATAGAAAATTAAGGTCGTTTTCCGTTTCTACGGAACCTCTTGCGGAGTGCATATTGAAATCTCCGAGAACAATTACATTCTTTCCACCAATAACATCTACATTTCGTTGTATTGTATCAAAAAATAATTTATATGTTTCAAAGTGAGATGCAGGTGGAAAATAAACTATACATATAAAAGTTACACACGATTTGTATGTAATTTTGACCCACAAGTCCTCGTTGACAGTTTCCAGAGCAGGTAAGTGCTCTACCTTAATAAGGCCATTCGCACTCTTTACGGCTAATAGACAGCCTCCTCCCTGTCTACGGCCACTTCCACTGTCTCTGTCTTTTCTAAATACTTTGAAGCTGTCATCGAAGAGCTCTGGGTTGAACACACTTGAGTTTAACCACGTCTCAGTGAGTCCAATCACATCATAATTGTTTATCAAAACATTAGAGTAAAATGAGGCACATTTACTCTTTAGTCCTCTAACATTTTGATAAAAAAAATGTAAATTATCCGCAAGTCAACTGGGTTTTAAACCTGGAAGCCGCGGTGCATTAATTTTATTTTTCCATTCTTTAAGGTATGAATATTTGGGCCAATGTTCCGGTTTTAGAACTTCGGTTTTCACGGAATTTGGGATTCCTAACTTAAATGAGGCATATTCTCCCTTTGATTTAATTTTAGAGACTTTAAATGAGGCGGTACTTACAATTGACTGAAGATACGAGGTTAAATCGTTGATCGAGGTTTCAGGATGTAGCGGGTACAGGTGGAAATAGGTATGGGTACCTTGCTCCTTTAAGTTACCTATTACAGAAGCGGGTCGTTTTTTACGACCAACAACAGTCCACTGTTGGTCGCGATCCGCTGGGCGTGATGGCCCTGCCGAGGTCGGTTTGCTCGAAGGCTGTGACTCCTTTGCTGATGTAGGTGTATGGCCGTCAGAGCTTCCAGTCGAAGACGTGGATGCTTCTGGTTGCTGGACGTCCCTTTGGCTAGCAGGAATTTTTGTCCCTTTCTCCTTGCTCTTTGGGGCAGTATGGATTTTGGTAGAACTTGACCCTTTAGTCTGCGAGCGGGTAATTCTGCCTGTTGAGTATTATTCCCTACAGCGTCATGTATCTTTTCTCGGAAGATTTTTCAATGTGGATTAGTGTTTCAGGCTGATAATTATTGCTTATAATAATTGTTACCCTTTGTGCTATGCATAAAAATCTTGTCTTAAACGTTAGTTTAACAATTAAAAATAATAACTAATATTTGACATGTTTAAGTATTTCCCCAATAAATGAAGACATAATTTGTCTCGATGCCACCTAGCGACGGATTTAACACTAACAGTGTCTCTTTCGCCAAAATAAAGTTGGTTGTTTTCAGGTGGAAAAAATATAATAAGCAGTAATTGTTGAATGAAACACTAGTATATATTGAATCATTTGGCGGGTATAAGATAAGCCGCCATAGCTCAATTGGGAGAACAGCTGACCGGCAATCAGAAGGGCACGGTTCAAGTCCCGTTGGCGTCATGTTTCTTTTCTCGGAAGATTTTTCAATGTGGATGAGTGTTTCAGTCTGATAATTATTGCTTTTAATAATTGTTACCCTTTGTGCTATGCATAAAAATCTTGTCTTAAACGTTAGTTTAACAATTAAAAATAATAATATTGTTCTCTTCCCGAAAGTCCATGATTTGTCACTTACGGTTCCATGACAGTTGATCCACCGACAGTTAGCCCCCTGGTATACTTACATACAATATGCAGTCGGTTTAGGGAAAATACGGTATGCCTACTTACACAAAATATAACTAAGTGTCCCCGACGGGGTGTGCAGAGAGCATGTACCGCCGAATAACGAAAGTATAAAACATATTTTTATTCAAATGCATCAAGGATAAAACTACTTATCTGTATACTGTATATACCAGTGAATGAGTAAAAAAAATCTATACTCCATATAAATTTGTTTGATATTCATCCAAATTATTATTAAAGGTATTTTTGAAGTCGATTTTACAATTGAAATTCGTAAAAAATGCGCAAAAAATTATAATTTTTTAGTAAACTAGCTGGTTCCCGGCATGCTTTGCTATGCCATTTAATAAAGAAATTGTTTCTCCCTGCGTGTCCTTTCCCATCCCGCGTCCTCTTCCCCTCTCGCGTTCTCACTCCGCCTCCTCCACCTTCCCTCTCCCCACTCCACTCTCCCCCTTCCACCGTCCCGCGAACCCCTCTC
Source organism: Limnephilus rhombicus (assembly GCA_929108145.2). Classification (NCBI taxonomy): domain Eukaryota; kingdom Metazoa; phylum Arthropoda; class Insecta; order Trichoptera; family Limnephilidae; genus Limnephilus; species Limnephilus rhombicus. The sequence continues at coordinate 8,783,314 of OV815293.1, forward strand.
CCCTGTTCTTTTCCCCCCTCGCGCATTCCATACATTCAGTCCCGGTTCATTCAGTTTTCAAACAGCTCGCGTGCCAAATATTGCAATTTTTTATACAAATTTAATAATGCCAGAGCTCACCAGTAGTTTTATACAAACCTTGTCCTCACAATAACGAAAACAAAAAAAAGAATTATCCAATTTGGTGCAGTCATTCGGAAGTTATGCGCGTACATACATTTCGGCGATTCATTTTTATTTAAATGTATACATATATATAGAATAGATAGATAGATATCTTTTCGAGGGGCCAACTGTTGGGGGATCCACTGTTAGGTCACCGTCACTTAGAAAGGCTTAACCACTGGAGCGACAGCGTGATTTAAAACTTTTTTCTCCGATTGCTTGAGATTTATTTCGTGATCATTTTGAATATTTTCCGCCCACATTAAATAAAATCATCTCAAAATTTTAATATGGTCACATCCAAACTGATTACATACTTCCATATAGTCAATGAGTTCACCTATCTTTTGCCGATTATCACAAATTTGTAGGATTTATAAAGAAAATATTATAAAATCGTAGACTTCTACTTAATTACTTACAAATAAGGGAAAATTTGCCAAAATAGTCAGCAAAGCAATCCGAGGTATTTTAAATAGTGCTATATTGTGGTATAAAGCCCTTCAGCTGTTAAAACCTCAGTAGAGTAGTACCTACTTCACTTAAAGAAAAAAACTAAATTTTCAATGATTGTAATGAAAACACAGAGCAAATAATATCAATTTGAGACCAAAGAGAAGCAAATTAGAAAAGTAGATGATTTTTATTACGATTAGGAACGTGAAATACTGTTCATCTATGTTCAAAGCTACTACGAGCACAATCTAGAACTTCCTTTCCTTCCTTCCCCTAAAAAGACTTCCCACTCAGGATTTCCTAAGATGACATAGGTTCTGAAGGAATTTTTCTTTCACTACGGAGCTAATGTAAAAAAAATTCGCAAAGTCAATAACTGGACATAATTTCGTGAGTATTTTATGTCGTGAGTAATTTCTAATTAATTAAAACTATAGAAAAATGAAACAATACAACTTTGTATAAACCACTTATATAATGTGCAAATCCGACCGGTTTCAGAACAAACGTTCCTGTGTCAGGGAAAGCTTATACTAATTTGACAGTTTAGAACAATGTTTTATTATGGTAGGGGTGGAGCCGTTGTTAGTTAATAATGTAGATTGGGTAGGTATTAGTGCAAAGTAGGTGGGTAGGGGTAAGCTTCTAAGTTATCTAAACGTTTTCCTTTATGATTAATATGAAGAATATTTATCCCTGTATTTTTTTCAAAACTATGGTTATTTTCAATGATATGGTTAGCGAACTCAAAGGCGAAGTCAAATGTTTTTGAGAAATACTAAATATAAAGACCATAAATTGACTAATTCCGGAAAATATAAACTCAAATGCAATGATTGTCCCTCATTTTATATTGGAAAAATAACTCGTAATTTTGAAATCAGAATCAAAGATCATTTAAGGTGTCTAAATAATAATAATTTTTCTGAGTTCGCTAATCATATCATTGAAAACAACCATAGTTTTGAAAAAAACACAGGGATAAATATTCTTCATATTAATCATAAAGGAAAACGTTTAGATAACTTAGAAGCTTTGGAAATTAAAAAATCCCTTAAAAATAATGAATCTATTATCAACAAACAAAAAATATTGTCATATAGCCCATTCATGGATTTGTTCCCCTACCCACCCACTCTACACTAATACCTACCCACCCAATCTACATTATTAACTAACAACGGCTCCACCCCTACCATAATAAAACATTGTTCTAAACTGTCAAATTAGTATAAGCTTTCCCTGACGAAGGAACGTTTTTTCCGAAACCGGTCGGATTTGCACATTATGTAAGTGGTTTATACAAAGTTGTATTGTTTCATTTTTCTATAATGGATAACCACAAAGTAATAGCTACATTCAAAAATATAATTAAAACTATTGTCGACAACATCATTATCTTCGTTTAAATCCTTGACGAATTATTTGCTTTCATCTTTGTAGAGAAAAATAAAATTATCTGACGCGTTTCCATTGCAATCAATTTGCAAAACGAATAATAAATCTTTCGAGTAACAATCCAAGATGTGGTATTAATAAATAATTTCAATGAATGGTTTTAGGAATTTTGATTTCTTTTGTATAAAATGGATTTTTGTCTTGAATGCGCGATGATCAAAATCGAGGAGTAGTTGATGGTAAAGAAAACGGGGAGAAGAAGGAAATATGAAAGAATAGTGTTGGGAAGTAACAGGTTATTCTAATCTGAAAGATAAACGAACCATTCTGAACATTGGTCTGGTCGATGCTGAAAGTGCCTACTACGCTGGGTGGTAAATTAACGAGAAATTCTTAGTTCAACTAGATACAGTTTGTTAAATAATAGTAGAAAACATAGTAGGGCGCTACTGTTGTTCAAATGGCAATACTAAAAGTAGAAAACATAGTAGGGCGCTACTGTTGTTCAAATGGCAATACTAAAAGTAGAAAACATAGTAGGGCGCTACTGTTGTTCAAATGGCAATACAAAAAGTAGAAAACATAGTAGGGCGCTACTGTTGTTCAAATGGCAATATTAAAAGTATAACTCATGGTGTTAATGTAAAGCTGTGTAACCTACAGTTTTATTAAAAAAATTAAAAAGGCATAAAAACAAAAAAAAAATTTTCAATGCAATTTAGATACCCATTGACCTCAAAATTAAAATTGCATATAGATATATTATAATACGTTTGCATATTTGTGTTAACATAATGAAGAATAAGGATATTGTAATAAAATATAAAGCACACTTTAGAAATTGCTCCCATTTATTTAATACCAGCTTAACTAGCGTTGCCCGGGCTTTAGATCATGTCAATATATTTAACTCATTCAGATCTAAAAGTAGTGTAACTAAACTCACCATTTGTGATTCTTCCTTTTTATCTAGTGTTAAATTCTAATACATATTAATTTTAATGAAAGCAAATCACTTCGTAAAACACCATTTAATCAAATTTGTGTCATAAGTAGGTACCTTAACAACAGTGTTTCTTCGATTGTATTTATTTTTTCTTTACGAACAAATAATTTTTTTTAAATGTGATTTACAGTGTTTTGTATTTTCAGTGTTATTGCGTTTTAAAAGAATATTTGACAGTTAAATTGGTGTTGCCAGCTTACAAAATTCGTAGTTCCATTTTTTATATTTTCACTCTTATTTGACAGACTATGCATGATATGTTACAAATGAATCACGTAAACATACTTAAAAAAACTAAAGACATCGCAGTTTTATCTTGCTGATTTAGAAATATGTAGGTATAGACGGTAGGTACCTACTAAAAGTGAATTCATTTCCTTTACGGTGCTTTCGATCAAAATATCGCTTTCAACTGTTTCTCTTTATACGGTTTATTAACCTCAAATCCTATTGTAAAATTTCTATTATACAGTTCTGTACCCTCCGACCCTTCTCAAACCTTTTCTAACTTCTATGTTCGCCCACTGTTTTTCCTTCAACCTGTATCAAAACTCATAACCATCCAATTGTAAAAACTTACTTCTTTGGTACTGCTTGGTATCCTTTAACGTTAATATTTATTACATCCAAACAAAACGACTTCCTTAGTACTGTACTAAACGTAAACACCTACATTTTTTGTCACGAATAATACATACACAGTACAGGCATATGACAAATGACAAATATATGTTAATTTTTATTTTTAACTTTATGAGTAAAACCTCAAATTGTTATATTTAATTGAATGAAAACAACTTTAGCGAAACAGAAAAATATAATACATAAAAATTTATCCAGACACTATCTAGATAGCATTTAGTTCGGGTTTGAATCTTGCAATCATAAATACAGATAGCAGCAAATAATATGTGCGTTAAGAAAATGAAGATAATGTTGGTAGTTCTTAGTCGAAGTATGATACAGTTAAATATAGACACCTTAGCTCAGTTTGTAGAGCTGTTGCCATGAAAGCAGAAGTTCCTGGATTCGAGTCCGAGAGGTGCCAATATCTTTTTCTGATTTTACTGTCTCCAGATTTTCGATGAAGTTTCACTAATATTATCTTCATATTACAAATATATGTATTGACGGCCTCTTTGGGCTAGGGATAAGGCTTTCGACTCGCAATACGAAGGTCGAGGAATCGAATCCCGGCGTGCGCAAATAAGATTTATTTGATTCATAAATTTAAAATAAAATTTAGTATATTTGCAGCACGCTCCAGAGTGGAAGATACTGTTAGTATCACCGTCAGAATTGAAACGTTCCTTTAAATGGCCTTAGCCATGAATGGAGACCAGAACTGAATAGCCAAGCACTTCCACACCTTCTTCTTCCCCACCGTCCTCTTCCTCATCTCCTTCCCCTCCCCACTACCTTCAGCCACACAACATACCCCAATTGGGGATGCCATTGTTTCACTGGCTCCAGACAAGAGCAGCTGGGACCTTTGTGAAGTATTCACACAAAAAAATAAATTATTTCAAATTACCTCCATATAGGAGGTAATGTTAAATAGTTTATTAGCTCAGTTTATTATTTGGGAGGCGGGAATGGGTACCGCCGCCCTGGGAACTTTTACTGGATAACCAACACCTCTGCCATAGGTCACCCCAAGTGGTTCGCTACGTTTGGAGATTTAGCAGGGTTGCCCGGGTTCATGGGGTGAGGTTTGTCTAGGTATTGGAAGCGGATGACCAGGATACACTGAACCCCAGATTCCTACCCACCCCGTAAAACCCTTTCCTTCCCAGAACTCTCCTCTCCTTCCTTTCCCTAAAAAAACCCTCCACACAGCATCCCCAAAGATGACATAGGCCCTGAGCATTTTTTTTCCCTCAGGGCCTCCTGTGTGGAACTCGTGTAAAAAAAGGAGGCTGTGAATGGTTTATGTCATCTTTGGATCGCTGTGTGCAGGGTCTTTTATGAAAAGGAGAAGAGGAAGTTCTGGGAAAAAAGAGTGTGAGGGAGGGTAGAAATCTAGGGTCAATGAGTCCAGGAGTGACAGACGCATTAATCCATCCCTCCCACTGCGGTGTAAGGAGTTGGGTCAATGGAGTCCTGCTGGAGAAGTCAGAAGGTCTCCGTCAATCCGGCCTGCCAATTAGTTGGTGGACAGACGCTTCCGCCACCAAATATCAAACAAATATGAACACGATCTAAGTCACCAAAGGGAGCGAACTACCTGGTGTTACCCATGGCAGAGATTTTGATTACCCAACAAATGGTTCCCGGGGCGGTGTACCCCGAATGTGCTTATTTAGCTCGAGTACCAACATTTTAAATACATACTTTTGAATCTAGCTATAACTCTGTGGTTATCCATTATAGATAAATGAAACAATATTACTTTATTTGAACCACTTGTATATTTTTTTAAAGCCAAACGGTTTCGGAACGACCGTTCCTTCATCAGGGCAAACGAATACTGATTTGACAATTACAAAATAGTGGATGGGAACAATATATTTTTACTAAGGATTGTGGTAGGGGTGGAGCCGTTGCTAGGGATTAATGAAAAATTGGTGGGTAGGGGAACAAATCCATGATTGGGCTGTAAGATAATATTTTTTGTTTGTTTTTAATAGATTCATTATTTTTAAGGATTTTTTTTATTATTTCCAAGGCTTCTAAGTTATCTAAGCGTTTTCCTTTATGGTTAATAATATTTATCCCCGTATTTTTTTCAAAACTATGGTTATTTTCAATGATTTGGTTAACGAACTCAGAAAAAATATTATTATTAAGACACCTTCAATGTTCTTTTATTATGATTTCAAAATTACGAGTTGTTTTACAAGCCTAGGATTAATATTTATTTGTATCTTGTTGGTATGCACTTAAATATGACCAAAGGAAATGGGGTCGCATTAGCTTAGTGGTAGAGCACCGCCCCGGCAAGATGTGACCGTATCTTTATCTAATTTTTTGTTTCAAATTTTCGATTTTGGGTAGCTTACGTTGTCTTCATTAATTGAATAATAATAAAACGTAATTCATTTATGAAACGTCACGGTTATTTAAAAAGAAGTTGAAATTTGCGATTTTTTTACAAAAGAGAATTATCAATTTATTTGTCTATTCAATATTATTAGCATAAATGTACCATCAGCAAAAAAATAGTGTAATAGAAAAAACACAAGCAAAATAACGCTGCGAATAAACTTAAAAATTTTCTACCTTGCAAGATGTTTTTTGATATTTTCATCATCAATGAAATTTTGACAAAATACTTTGAAAAGAGCAAAAATTGGTTGGTTTGACAGGGCTTCAGATGAAGACCTTCACCCTGATCGTGCTGATTTATAAATTTTAGCTAATTTTTCTGATCTAAATGTTTTCAGATTCGGACCCGGTGGAGCCAAAGTGACGTATTTACCAAGTTCGTCAGACAACTACTACAGAACTGCTTACAAAAAACAGGAAGACTATAAGGTAATTATCCAAACATTGTTTAATTAGTTTCTTTGATAAATTCGTAAAATGTGCGTTTGCAACATTTGTTGAAACATATGTACTTTTGATGTATGACAATGGGCCGTATTCATAAAAAAAGGTTATGCTTATACTTACAGAATATAAAGAAAATCCTTCAGCTCGCATTCATAATATTCCGAGTGAAACCTTATACTTAAAGAGTATGAGCATATCCTTCACAAAAGTATTTTGATATTCATAAACGTTACCTTTTGCTCTAAATAAAAAGGATATCCTTCAATAATTTCGAGTGTGGTCAGTAGCAGACTTAGTCGTGTAGTGATCAGTTGTAGCGATGGCAGATGTTGTGGAACCGAGAGAGATTAAACACTACAAGCAGCGTTTACCTTTTACCTTTTCGTGATTACAAAGAATTATACAGGTTCCATTTTTCAAAATCAAGGGGGCTTAGCAATTTCATCTGCTGTGAACTGCAGTTCGGTTGCAGCATTATCTTTTTGTGTGCTTTCACTATCGCTGCTTGACGAATACATCTTATCTGATTGAAGTACTGTACTTAAATAACACCGATAAGAAAGAAATAACGTAAATAAACAAACCATCGAAAACAAGTTGAGCCTGCCGCGGCACAGTCACAAGCCAACATGCCAACAACCTTTTACTAATTCTTGGAGGATATTCTTGCAAGTTTAAGGTAATCATTATGAATACGAAAATAAGAAATGCTTATACTTCTACATTTTTCTTCAACTCAAAACCTTACACTTCTACCTTATACTTACAAGGATATCCTTCAGTTTTATGAATACGGCCCAGTGAGACATACGAGTAAAACTGATGGGGGAATGAAAGTACACTGGTAGCGGGAGAAAATAAGATCCGCGAGGAGAATGTGTACCAAAACCGTGACTGAAAGTGAATAGAAGAAGATATCGTGAAAACCCGGAGATGATCAAGTAAATAAAATACGAAGGAATGTAGATGTGACAAGGAACATGTGTTTGCCAATAAAGAGAAGTGTGGCATAACGTCATAACATACCCTTACTGGAAATTATGAAACCTACTGTTGCTGGAAATGAAAACTATAATTTAGTCAGTTATTTCGATAATTTTTAAAAGTTTTATTAAAAATCATTAAATTGTATTCGAAATAATACAGAACACCAAAGCTATATTATTTTATGTCATTTCAAGAAATATTCATCACAGATTTAATTTTACAAAGAGAAATACAAAAACCGTTTTTTTTCGTTCATTGCTTATTTAATTCTATGAATCCATCTCTCCAACTGCAGTGCAAGGCTGTGGGTCAAGAGAGTCGGGCTGGAGAGTTCAAAAGGCCTCCCTCAACCAGTCTCTCGATCCGGCCCGACACGCAGCTGGTGAGCCGGCGCATCCACCGCCAAAATGAACAAATCTTACCCCATGAACCCTGGCACCCTTGCTAAGTCTCCTAACACAGGGATTACCTACGCCAGAGGTATTGGTTTTTCAATAAATGGATACCCATACCCGCTTCCCAAATTGCTTCATATCTCAGCGAATTCCATGGACGACAGACATGCGAATTTATCTAAAATTTATAAACAAACAATGTTTTAACTATAATTGTATTCGCAAATAAAGCTGAGATAATAATAGCGCAGAAGGAAATACGTAAATAAAATAATATATTGAAATGGGACCTGCCATGAGAAATCTGTCCTTTCTCTCTGAAAGGTATAGAAAATCAAGGCAATACGTGGGATGTTTACTGACCATCTGGCTCGTAAAACAAAACATTCAGAAGAGTTATTTTCGAAGTGGGATTTTTATTTCGTATTGCTAGGATGCATTTGACATATTTATTTTCCGATGGCTTTTTAAAAGGTTTATTGAAGCTCGTCGTAAAATTATTCCTTCAAACCTTTTATTAAAAATATTAACGGAAATAGCGTAGCGTGGAGGAGGGAAATGAGTTGAATAACTATAATAAAATATAATAATTGAATAACTTCTGATGAGGAAAATAATTTTACCAAGTTTGTAGACATCTTCAATTTGTCACTAAACAAGTACAAAATGTTGTTACTGAGGCAGTTCAGTTATGTACAAAAGTGATGCATAATTTTTACTATTCATGTGTAAAAAAGCTTTTGAATAAGTTATGTGATTGTTACAGTTTGATTATGCCGCATTGCAATTCCTCCTTCTTTAGCCAACGTTTCGGATGACGTTAAAGCGGGCATTATCAGAACATAGGTCATAGATTCATAATATTAATTTCATAGTATTGTACTCGCATATTACTCCTCCAATAGATTACTTTTAACTCTCCCCCAATTTAAAAACGAATCTAGTTTTTATTTCGCCTACGAAAAATTTGAAATCAGTTTGCTCATAATTACACATGATGATACGTTAACCCGGTTAATCACAGGAGACCATATTTGTCCCAACGCACATAGGTCTCATATTAACCCGGTTAATCACAGGAGACCATATTTGTCCCAACGCACATAGGTCTCATATAAAACTCTGTAACTCCCTTAATAGTTAGAAATATGTTCGAATCGGTGTTAGAAAGGAAAAACACCACGCTTTATATTCTAATCTAAAAAATAGTCACCAAAAAGTAAAATGTACACTTTTATGTACACAAAGTTAAGAATCGCAAATTGAAAAAAAATTTGAAACTTTTTAATAATTTTTTATAAATTATTTTTTCATAGAGCGACAAAAAAGTGAGGTTACAATATGTTTTTGTTGTACATTTGTCTAATAAAATATGTATGTGTTTTTATTTTTTTTATTATCAGTAACTTTAGTTAGAAAAAACTTAAGGTGAGCCATTTTCAAAACTTTTTTTAAGTTTGCATACAAAAATTTTATAATAAAAAAAAATACGTTTTAAGATTTTCACGGCCAAAAGTATTTTCGTTATTTGTTTTTGGGGTGTTATGCCGTGTTGCGCTCTTCTTCTTTAGACCACGGACAGCGTTGCAGTTTCAGCAACACGGCATAACACCCCTAAAATAAATAACAAAAAAAAAATTATAAATGTAAGTTTATTTCGAATTCTATAATTTGAAAGCGTATTTCATCACCTTTCTAAAACAGCTTTTAGTTTTGGATGTGCTCAGAAATATTCCAAATATTTGCATTTTATTGAATAGCGAAAATATTTTGACCATCTGAAAAAATCTTTAAATTTTTTGAAGGGTTTTAAAGTCGAAGATCTATCTAAAGGCAGTGGAAAAACTAATAACCAATCAAATTTCATATCGTGAAACATCCCTTATATTTTACAAGGGTGATACAAACCCCTTCGTAGCAAGTTATCCTCAGTAAAGCTGAGAATCCAGACACGAGCACGTTTTATGTGTTAATAATAATCTCGTCGCTTACTTTACACGTCAGAAACACGATTTGCATAATGTATAATCGGAATTTTGCGTAGCAAAAATGTTAAAAACGTTGATTTTTATAGCGCGAGGAGAATCTTCCGAAATAAAGTGTAAAATAATTGTCAGCCTGAGACACTCATTTACATTGAAAAATCTTCCGAGAAAAGATACTTGCCGCCAACGGGACTTGAACCCGTGTCCTTCCGATTGCCGGTCGAATGCTCTGACCACTGAGCTATGGCGGCTTATCAAATACCCGCCAAATAATTCAATATATACTAGTGTTTCATTCAACAATTACTGCTTGTTATATTTTTTCCACCTGAAAACAACCAACTTTATTTTTGCGAGGAAGACATTGTTAGTGTTAAATCCCTCGCTAGGTGGCGTCGAGACAAATTATGTCTGCATTTATTGAGGAAATACTTAAACTTGTTAAATATTAATTATTATTTTTTAATTTATAAACTAACGTTTAGACAAGATTTTTATGCATAGCACAAAGGGTAACAATTATTACAAGCAATAATTGTCAGCCTGAGACACTCATTTTTTCTCGGAAGATTTTTCAATGTGGATGAGTGTTTCAGGCTGATAATTATTGCTTGTAATAATTGTTACCCTTTGTGCTATGCATAAAAATCTTGTCTAAACGTTAGTTTATAAATTAAAAAATAATAATGTAAAATAATTATTATTTTGAGGTAAATCCATTTTTTTACATTAGCTCCACACAGGAGGCCCTAAGGAAAAAATCCTCTGGGCTTTTGTCATCTTTGTGGATGCTGTGTGGAGGGTCTTTTTAGGGAAAGGCTAGGAGAGAAAGTTTTGGAAAGAAAGAAGGTAAGAGGGCTGTGTAGGAATCAATCAATGGGGTCAATGTGACCAGGAGTTACGGACGTATGAATCCATCCCTCCCACTGCAATGTAAGCCAATGAATTTAGAGAGTCCGGCTGGAGAGTTCTACGTTAGGTCTCTCTCAACCAGTCTCTCCCGATCCAGCCCGCCACGCGGTAAGTAATTAAGCAATCAAACAACATTAATCGGAAAAACCAATTCTGCAAATGCTTTCGCTCAAGCAGTGGCGTACACGGAATTATTGATCAGGATAGGAAGTTGGAAAATTGATTGATATATATAAAAACTTCTCACAGACGTAAATTTTCGCTAATAATGGTTTTAGCCGATGTTGGTTGGGATTACCTAAACTATACTCCATAAATCCAAATAACATTCATTCTGGATATATAGAGCATGAAAGAAATCCAACAGAACATGGTTATTATTTCGTTATTAAAGTATGTAGTACTAATTAATAAACAAACCAATAGATGGCAATGATGGCTATTTGTGATTTGTATCATCATTTGTATCATTTGTTCATTATTTTGCGTTCTTAGTTCCTGCTTTTGAAATCTCAATTATGGTAGTATAGTCGTTGCTGAGCTGTGATTCTTAGTTAATATCGCATATTTTTGAAAATGTAAATTGATTTCTGTCAATAATTAGAAGTCCAAGATGTATCCTACCAATCAGCTATTTCAAGAAACTGAAATACTAGAACTAAGGCGGATCTACTGTATCCAATGTCTCAAATATATTTTTACACGTCCAAACAATTTCAATAAAAACACATATCGTTCTAGCCAGAGATATAACACGTGCGTGTACACAGTGCCTCACTGCAAAACCAGACTGGCCCAAAGACACATTACCTACATTGCCCCAAAACTATTCAATTCCATACCCCACTCCATCAGCAAGGATCAAAATCTGAACGTACTTAAAAAAAATGTTAAAATCTGGGTAAAAAATAATTTGGAACTGAATAAGTTTTTTCTGTAATTCAATCAGCTTCAAAAATGTGGAGTCTTTCTGAATATTTAGAATAAAAACAGGAAATATATATATGTTTATGTGTGTATGTGTATATGTATGTGTGTATATGTATATATATATATATATATGTGTGTATGTGTGTATGTATATATACTCGTATGTACATGTGTATTTAAGTATGGGTGTAAATGTGTGTTTATCTTAGATATATTTTTAAATTTTTATACTCGTATGAAGTCAATCATGTTGATCACTGTAGACACTATGCATATATATTTTAATTTGTGTGTTTATCTTACATATATTTTTAAATTTTTAAACTCCTACGAAGTCATTCATGTTGATCACTGTAGACTCTATGCTTATATATATATATTTTTTATTTTTTTATAATTTTATTTTAACTACCACTGTTATCCACATAATATAATACCCACACACAGGCTTCGCCTTTGTGGGATTTTTTTTTTGTTACTTACATTTTTTGTTATTATGTATTTACCCATATGTAAATGTACCAAAAAAACTTTGCTAATAAAAAAAAAAAAAAAAAAAAAAATTGTATAAATTTATAAGTTCTACGAAAGACGTAGGATAGACAGTGCTTACATGCCAATATGGACGGCACACATCTGCCCACACGCACCGGCAAATTATAACGCTAGCAAAAGCTTTCGAGATCTCAATTTTTTTTGTAATTTTTCTCCAATTTGGTACTCGATGTCATAATCTACCTATCTCTTCAAATTCATTATTTTTTGTTTATTTTTTTTTGTTGAAAGACATCATTTTTATTTCAATTCACAAGACATTGAAAATAACCTTTTTGTTTTGGAAGCGGATAATATTTTTTAATCCGGATTCTCAGAACACAATGTGGGTAGGCATCGAAAATTTGGGATAAAATAATCCCAAGAATTAAGGGCTGTTTGCTTTAGAAAAGTATTTTAAAATATTCTTACCTCACATTTTTATTTTACCAATTAATATTAATTTTGATGTTTATTTTAATATACATTTTCATTAATAAAGAAGGACAGGTCCTCTAATCCTTGTTGGTCAGATTTTTAAATTTTAGTTAAAATGGTAAGTCCAATGTAAGTACATATAGGAGCATCTTTGCAAACTCCCTTTGTGAAAAAAACCCTTTCCTTCTTCTCTAGGTTCGTATTGATAGTAAAATATTATTATTTCAAGGTTTTATATTAAAAACGATTGCAGTCAATCATATAAAGAAAAACATATCGGTCAATTTTGTTTTCGTTAATTTGGTGTAATGAAAATAGACTTTATCTAAATGTCTCTAAATGTCAAATAATTAGATTTTCTTCAATTAAAAACCAACTGATATTTAATTACAACATTGTTAACCCGTCTGCTTGGTTCAATATATTCGCTCCTCACAATCTGAAAGCATCGGATTCGCGCGTAAATTCAAAAACCGCCACTTTGGATCGAGATTGTAAAATATCTATGGAAGATAGCTTTCATATTTCAAAGACAATAAGAAGCATTATTTCGTACTCTTTCTGGTTAAAAGAAAAAATACAAATTTTTGCATCAGAGGAAGAGAGATATACCTATATAGCTTTTAAAATGTAAGGTCGCTCGGGACGTTTTTGGTCTTATGAAAGTATAAGGCGATTACGTGTTTTAGGATGTATTTATTCCTAAACAAGCAGACGGGTTAATAGTGCTCTTCAGACATTAACACAAATTAAAGACTCAGGCATCACTTTTCAATCAAATCTTTCATTTGTTAACCATATTACAGAAATCTCGAATAAGGGGTTAAAATTTTAACATTGTAAAGTGTACTAGACTGTTATATTTTGCCAATGTTAGAAGTCAACTTGAGTACAATCCTCCTATCTGGAATCCACATTATAATATACATGTACAAGCTGTTGAAAGATTACAATATAAATTCTTACGTTTTCTAAATTTTAAAATGGGTATTCCAGCAATTATGTTGAACTACAACACTATTTTAAATGATATGAATATGCTCAAATTGTCAGACAGAAGAATTTTCACTGACTTGGTATTTCTGTATAAAATTCTTAATGATTAAGTTGATAGTCCGGTATTGCTAGAATTAATAAGCTTCCGGATTCCACTACGTAATACTAGAAGTCAGGATTTATTTCAGTGCAGATATTCTGGGACTTACTACCATATGTATTCCTCTTTGCCCAGAATACTAATGGAGGGAAAAAATTATACCAAGTCACTGGACATCTTCAATTTATGTTTAAACAAAAAATATTAAATATTTTTACTGAGACAGTTCAGTTAAGTACAATGAATTTGGTGTATTTATTATTGTTCATATGTAATGTTAAATGTAAAAGCCCCGAAAAGGGGCGTTTGTAAATAAATATATATTTTTTAAGTTATTCAAATACATATTCATTATTAATTTTAATTAAGTTATTATTAAACCCTGATGAAGCTTGGTCGAAGCGAAACAGGTCGATGTATAAAATATTAAATATTCGTGGTTAAATACTAGTGTTAGTTTTTTTTTTTATATTAATTTTCTACTCGATTTGTGAAAAAAGTCTCTTTTTTCTTCTCTAGTTTTCTATTTGAACCAGTATGACAACTTCGGTTACAACCTTTCAATAATTATTTACGTGTTTTTTAATACTGCTCTAAGTAAATTTGAGCGGTGATTCCTGGTGTACCCGTGCACGTGCGTGAAACTTTACGGACTTGAACGGAATATCCATTCACAGTTGGTGATAACTTCATGAAAACGGATCGCTTCTGCGACACGTTTTTGTGTAAGTTGGCTCGTAACGTAGAAGTAGCTAGCTGCAACTGCTTTTCATTCTTCGGGTCTCTCCAAGACATTAATAATAACATTCCCTCCACACAGCATCTCCAAAGATGACACAGGCCTTGAAGAAAATTATTTTCCTCGCGGCCTCCTCTGTGGAGTTAAAAAATAAACGAAACATTTTAGATGAATTAATTCATTGATTTGCCAAGCTATTGTGAAAGAGACTTAATTTAATTTTGTTTTTTTTTTTGTCATTCCTCATTGAGTTGTGTCATTAATTTATGTATTTATTAACGCCCTTTTTCGATTTTTTTTTTACATTTTACATTACATCTGAATAATAAGAAATACACAGGATTCAGTCGTTAACTAGTTCGATAGTTGTACATGAACAGGGCTGTGTGATGTTGTTGTGAATGCAATCGAAAGAGTGAGATATATTATTACAGGTGTATCGCTGTACTTGGCGTGTGGTGATCTTATATGCATCAGTTTTGTTTTTTTGGAATTGATTAGTAGACCATAATCATGTGACCACTTTAATAAGGAAATAAAAGAAGGAAATCTAGCTGCAATAATTTCATTGCAATAGACAAATTTTCATGGGATATGACAAGTGCAGTATCATCAGCGTATACAAAATATTTAACAAAAGAAAATATTTTTGCCATAAGAGATACAAAGACAATATAAAGTGTTGGTCCCAAAATTGACCCTTGTGGAACTCCAGTCTTGACATTTTTTATTTCACTAAACATATCAAATATTTTTACCTTGATTTTGCGGTTAGTTAAGAAGTTTTTGAATAGTTTGAGTACGTTTCCTCTTACCCCTATTGCCTCCAAAATATTTAACAATTTCATCGTATCTATAGTATCAAATGCCTTTGAATTGTCTATGAAAGGTACCAGAACATGTATTTTATTATTCAATTCGTTATTTATATAGTTAGAAAAATCCGGAAGTAACATTTCGGTACTTTTTTTTGGAAACCATATTGATTGGGATCTATTAAAGAAAAGCAATCCAAGTATTTAGTCAATTTTAATAATATGTATTTCTCGAGAATCTTTTCTACTAATCGGTCTATAGTTTCCTACATCAGTATGTTTTCCACTTTTGTAAACAGGTCTGACAATACTACACTTGAGTTCATCTGGTATTACTGCTTGTGTTAAAATTGTGTTAATCAGATGAGTTAAGATAGGGCCTAAGATATCTATGTTTCTTTTAATGTCAAACATTCGAATATTGTCTATTCCGGGAGACTTTGAATTTTTGAGAAGTTTCACTATGCTCACTATATCTGCGAGTGACGCTCGTGATATGTATAAGCTATATTGTGATTCTAGTGGGATGATATTTGACGCTCTGAAATCACATTTATGTACCATTGAAGAAATGCTGTCTGAAAAATAGTTTGCAAATTGGTTTGTCACAGTTTCCATAGATTGGTCTTTTAGCATATATATCTAGTTATTACGTCATCACAGTTACTCTTTGTCCTACATCCTAGAATTTCGTTTATTTCATCCCAGGTCTTTTTGATATCTGAAAAATGATTTTTAAATCTATCATTATAAAATGCAGTTTTATTTTTTATTATTAATTTGGTAACAAAATTAGGAAAGGATTTATATTGTTTTTCATAAGTTGTATTTTTGGTGAGTTTTTCCATCGTTTGAATAATTAATCTTTTTTTTATGTGTAATAAAATATCTTTAGTCATCCATTCTTTTATTATCCATGGTCTAGCTTTAGGTTTGACATCTATAATTAATCTACTATTTTCATAGAATTCATTAAATTTGCTTTTAATTTGATTATATAGACTAGTGCAATCGTTTGTCTATAGTAAGGCACTCCAGTTACAATTTCTAATCGAGGAATCTATACGTTGTTGTGATAAAATTAAGATTTTCCCTACTTTATTTACATTATGTTTATTCGTTTTGTAATATGGAATGCCAACACCTGTCATAAAGTGGTCGGCGACAATAAAGTCACACACACAAGCATATAAAGTATCCGTGGCTTTGTTCTTACTATTATACCTAACAAATATATGATCCAGGCTAGTACGTGTTCCTTTATTTTTGGCTATCGCTTCTCTAGTGACGTCATGAATACATTTTGTGAAGTAATTATTTGAGGGAATGTTTTCGTAGTTAATTGTTATAGGGTCTATATAATTTAATACATCAATGTTTACATCACCAAATATTAACATATTTTTATTATGGTTCGAATGTGTATTTAGTAATGAAGAGAGTTCATTTATGAATGATTATTTACTAAGATTTGGTGGTCTATAAATAGCAAGTAGCAAGTATATTGAGTGTTGTATTATTCGGTAACGTTATTTGACATGATATATTTTCGAAAAACATTGTTTCAAATGAATATTGTGTAAACATTAAAGTATCCCGGATATACAAGCTTATACCTCCTTCTGATTTGGAAGTGCGACAGTAACTAATGCTTTTGTAACCAGGAATTTCAAAAAGACAAGTTTGTTCCCTTTTTACAGATGTTTCACGTAACATTAATACACCTATATAATTTCAACAATTTTGTAGGTTAGCATGTAAAATATCCCAGTATTTAAAAAGGGATCGAATGTTCAATTGTGCACAGAAAAGATTACCTATTTCACCGTCTAAGTTATGTCCTTCCATCCACTGTTTTAAATTATTTGTTCTTGAGAACAGAACATCACTACCATCATCTATATATTTAGACGCCATAGTTAATTGTAGCGAAGTCTCTCGAAAGGGCAGCTTGATAAGCAGGGCAGTGGTTCCTGTCTCCGGTAGAATAGATGAATCATTTAAATTTACTGAATCTAAAGTTAAAGTTCTCTATATGAATAGAACGGCGTCATTTGCACCTCTCAATTTTCACCTCATTTGGGTATTCAAAATAATAGTACCCGGCTATTATAGACTTAGAAGTCTTGTGTTTTATCGGTAGGGAAAAATTGTTATCTAAAAACCCTACTAAAATTGCATGTTTTCATCAACATCAATCTTCATCATCAGAAGCTCGGAATAATATATAAATACGTGTCTGTTTGTGTTATGTTGGGAGTGGAAGGAGTTATCTTGTCCTTATTATTTGGAGCTCTTCCGCATTTGCATTCGGGAATGAGGAAACCATGAAAATACTCTTCCGAGAAGAGTCGGCCGACAGTAAACATGAAACAGTGACTTCAGCATATGCAGTCCTACATTGTGTGGTGTGGGGTGTGCGTGTCTGTTTTTTATGTGAGACTTTATGGAAAATTTAGAAAAAACATCCATAAACATATACATTAGTGTGCTTCTATACGTAGATGCAAAACCGTGTCGCCAGCGCCAATCCTCTACGAGCTGGAATTATACAGGATTATACATGAAGTAAAGTAATTTCAGAGATTTCTGACACCCCTTTTGGCAACGGAAGGTTTTAATAATTTTCACGGTACTAATAATCTATTTTTTGTTGCAGGTATTCCACAACATCCCCGCGTCGTCTCTCCTCCTGTCCAACTACGACCCCTTCTATAGCCCTCTACTGTCCCGATTGGACTCGGTCTTCCAGAGACTCGGGTTAGGGGGCGCTCAGGCCTCCGCACCCGAGAGATGCAGGGAGAAGTTGGTCTGCTTGATGTACGCCTCCCCTGCGAAGTACGCGCCGTACAGCAACCTTGTGTCTGCACAGTTGAGCAGGTATTGTAAATTAAAATAAGTTATTATAAAAAAATGGATGATTTGTAATACAAAACTTAAATATAATGCTAAACACCGGTCATGGACATACTACCCACAAGTGATGGACACCTAACCTATTATACCGCCCTCTCAAAATATTAAATTGCAACATGAATGGAAATCAACATGCAATTATGTTGGTTAGTCTGATAAACGCATGGAGTATATTGGAGTAGGCTTGTTGAAAAAGTATCGATATATCGATGTATCGATATTTTTAATTCAATCCATCGATATTTTTAGCCGATATATTTTTATCCAATAAATCGATATATCGATACAAAATATCCAATATCGAAAATTGTATAAAAAACGATATGTTTTTTATTTATTTTACTAATGTCACTAGAATCCAAAACCGTATGGGAACGAACGGAAAAAAAGTAACTGTATTGGGTCATGACGTAGCGTTTGAAATTTTAACTATAGTTTACAAATCTATTTATTGTCTTTGCATTAGTATTTGTGATCACTAATACTTTCTCATATGTGTAGGTACATATATAGAAATGTATGCTATTTTTCGCCATTTTTTTCTAAGCGACTCCTATGTGTTGATTCCCAATTGTCTATGATTATTGACTGTACCTTTCCAAACATGAAGTCCTTTTTGACAGATTAATACGCCAATAGATGACAGCTTTTTAGTTTTTGATATTTTTGTAATTATTACCTAATAAAAATGAATACTGATAAAAATACCTTCATTTTTATTGAAATTTTTGTACATTAAAATAATGCACATTGTGTATAAAAATTACTAATGATAATATTGAGCTGAATACACCATTATTTTATTAACGCAAAATCTTTTGAAAATTTGACCGATATATCGATACATCGATATTTTTTCCTCGATATATCGACGTCGATATTGTTATTTTAATAAATATCGATACATCGATATAACGATATTTTTTTTCACTTTCGACATCCCTATATTGAAGCTCACTCATCTCTTTTAAAGATTTCAATAACAAACAAGCTATGGAAGTGTCAATATTACCAAATCAACACTTTCATATGTGTCACGGGAGTTAAATGATAAGATGGATTAGAATTAGATTAAGGTTTAAACAAATCCACTTTTTATTGTAATACTCAAAATCAATTAACGCGACACAATAATAAATCACAGAATGTTGCGAGGCTAAATATGATAGCTGTACACACCAGGATTGAAACCACACACAGCTGCAAACCAATCCTAGGATTGAAACCAGAGAGAGAGACACACCATGACACTTTGGACGAGAATGATTTTGGTGGTAGAAATTGGAACTAAAGTATTGCTTTTCCGGTGTAACAAGCATATAAAATTGCCAGTATATCATCCAACTTCTTTGACATGAATAATTAAAATCAGGAAAAAATTGTTTATTTATTTATTTCAACGCCATAAAATGGCTATTACAATACGGTGATACATTATGCATGATACACAGTGGTACACAGGAGGGTAATTACAATGATATACAAAAAAAAAATATGAGCTCGTACAAAATACATATTTTTATGCGGAGAAAAAATAAGTAAATAAAGGTGACTTCTTAGAAAAATTCTCAACATCGAGTAAAATATACCTACTTTACTTTTATTTGTACATATTGTTGGATTCTAGGAATTGGCTAAAATGGAGTAGCTTAGTAATGATAATATTATTGTTACCTTCAATTGAAATTACTGCAGTTTGAAATGACTACAGGTACTGCTAATTAGTTGTACTTTTCTATTACAAAATTATATTACAAAAGCTAGTATTTTTAATTCATTTAGAATTATCTGGCTGAAAACGTTATTATCCGCTTATTTGACTGTCATAATTCGGTACACATCTATCTTTGGCACTCCTACCCTATGTTTTTATTATTTTTTGATGATATCGCAAAAGCTAATACCATTTTAGAAACCAGATAAAATTAGCATTTAGATTTTTGTATTTCACATAATATACTTTAATACTTAATAATTGCAATATTTCATTGCCAACGTACAAAAAGGTTAATCAAAACTTAGAAAAATTTCAGAAAATTAAAAAAAACACAATTATTTTAATTAAAGAATTTGCAAGAAATCTGTCACTTTGTTTTTTTATCTCGTTCGTAGAATTAAAAATTATTATATTAACAATTATAATTTCCCAAGAATGACCTTAAAACTGACATTTTGGATTCGTTGCTGCGCAACATAAATTTTGTCGATTTTTGTAAAAAGTCGATTAAAATAATTATAATCTAGCAGAAATAACCTAGCCTTTTCCGATAATGTGAAACTAAATTCACAGCATTACCTTATTAATGGATTAAAACTTACGAAAAATAATATTAAATATCTTGACTTATACTAATAAAATAGTGAGTTATTCATTAGATTTATGAACAAATTAATGAACGAATAAATAGAAACTTATAAACAAATGAATGATGGGAATCACACATCTCATTACAAATCAAAACTGTCATTTAGCCGGGTAACTCATGCGCACGGTGCATTCGCCAGTCTACCAAAATGCAATGTCGCCAGTTTTTTTGCAGCACGAATAAATACATTTTTTTTAAGTAATACTCGCAAGTAATTATAGAATATTTATTCAATGCTTAAAACTACAACACAGTTAAACGGTTGGGAAGTTTTTTATTAGGAAGGCTGTAAATGTTTTTAGTGAATCTTCCCAACAATATTCGAACTGCGTAATATAAATATTGTAGCGTTAGATTTGGTTTTTATGTATTGTACGACAGTTTCTGAATTGGACTATAGTGTCTCCAACTGAAGAAATATTGTGAAGCTAAAGAGAGTGGGGAGGGGAAAAGATGGAAAAGATGGAAAAGAGGATGGTTGAGAAGTATATACTTGGCTTTTTGAAGATTGTCATTTCATCTAGATATACAACCATTTCAAGCAAAAACGTTTCGATTTGAATGGTGGTTTTTTTATCAAGGCGATAATGCGTTATGGAGTCTGTCAAATTAGAGTAGAAAATATTAAAAATGGAACTGCAAAATTTATTGGCTGGCAACACCAATTTACCTGTCAAATATTATTTTAAAGTGCAATGACTTTGAAAATTCGGAACGCCGTATACACATCAAAAAACACCTTTTGTTCTTAAAAAAAAATCGATGAAGCACTGTTGTTAAGATACTCGTACCTGCTTTATGACAAAAATTTGATTAAATTATATTTTACAAAGTGGCTTTCATAGGCTTTCATTTAATTTAACATAAATTTGAATTTAACAGTTAGTAGAAAGGAAGAATCATTAATAGTGATTTTAGTGTTTAGTTACACTACTTTTAGATCTGAATGGATAAATATATTCAGATCTAAAATTAGAGACATGATCTAAAGCCTGGACCAAGCTAGTAGGTATTTAAGCTAATATTAAATAAATGTGAGCAATTTCTAGAGTGTGCTTTATATATTATTACAATATCGTTATTCTTCATTATGACACAAAATTGCAAAGATATAATAATAATATACCTATATGCAATTCTAATTTTAAGATCAGTGGAATGAAAATATTATTTTTTACCCTTTTATGCCTTTTTAATTTTTAATAAAAATGTAGGTTACACAGCTTTAGATTACCACAATGATTATATTTTTAGTATTGCCATTTGAACAACAGTGGCGCCGTCCTACATATGTTTTCTACTCTTATTTGACAAACTGTAACTATGGTATACTTACGGCTGAAATCCCGAATACCCGAATACCCAAATACAACATAAAACAAAAGATAAAAAGAAATCAAAACGTTATTAAACTTTACTTTTTGATTCCAAAATTCATTTCGATGCGCACATTGAAAACATTGTGAATAAAGCTAACTGCATGCTCGGCTTTGTTATCAGAAACAGCCTTGTATTTCGAAAACCTGAAACCTACCTTCTGCTTTACTACACGCTGGTCCGTTCTTAACTTGAATACTGCACCTCCATATGGACTCCACTTTACGGTATCTATAAAGAAAATATTGAAGTGTCCAAAAGAAATTTCTGCGTTGCCTCAATTACAGAATGAGCGCACCTAAGCGGGGATACACAAATATGCTCTCGAAATATAACGTCTCCTCTCTATCTAACCGGCAAACATACCTTGACCTAATGACCCTGTATAAAATCTGCAACAACGTTATTGACTGCCCTGACTTACTCAAACTAATTAAATTTAAAATACCACCCAGAACAACTAGGCTTAACGACTTATTCCACATTAACCGGACACGTACAAATGCTGGTGTCAGGGATCCAATCAGAAGAATGTGCGAATTGTTTAATAAAAACCACAACCTTAAGGATTCCGATATATGTTTTGATACTTATAGCACTTTTGGTAGAAAATTGAAGGCTGTTTTCCTATAAAAAAAGAAAACTCATATATCATTCACTATACTTTTTAGGGGCTTCTTTTTAAACAATTTTCGATTCATTATTAATTATGACTTATTTTTAAACATGTATAAAAATGTATTTGAAAATCTTTATTTATCAAGTCAAGCAGGCGAATTCTCAAGTTATTGTTCATAATATTGTTGTGTTAATTATTGTCTGTATCTGTGTTTTTTCCTTAAATAAATAAATAAACATATATTTACTTGTACTGTACAGCGCCCTTGAGGTGATTTGTCACAAAAACGGCGCTATATAAATTAGCCAAGTATTATTATTATTTAACACAACTAGACAGAATAGCTTACAAGAAAATGGCAAAGGAAACCAAGAGAATCATAAATAGGTCAAAATTCGGCAAGACCTTATATAATTACTTCCACCGCACTGTACAATAAAAAAAAACACTTGTTTACGTCGGAATTTTTTAATGAAATAATGAATACGGAAAAAGCCGGATTTAAACTGGTTTGCATTGTAGGTATTTTTATTAAATCTCTTAACGAAAGAATTTTAATACGAAGTTGAAAAATTTTTGCTACCTATTCTAAGATATTACGAGAATTTAAAGGGTACGAGATATTTTTAATTTTACAGCAAGTCTATTTGCAGAACTTTTATATGAATAAAAGTTTTTTTATTGGTTTGAGACTGTTAACTTTTGTTACATAATTCACGGGCTTACTTTATGAGTTAAAAAATATTTTTGCCGGGGCATTAATTATTAATTTTAAAAAAAATTTACACAAACAACTCTCATTTTAAAACGTTTGTAGGTTATTCTCATCAATTTAATATATCTGTGAAGAATAAGATTACACTAATAATCTAAACGAAAATATGAAACAGAACAAGACACAGAAAAAATAAAAAGATAACGGTCGCAACTGGGACGTGTTGTACTGCTATGTCCCGGTAAGATGAAGCGTTCTGATTCCCAGTTGCGACAGTTATATTTTTATTTTTTCCGTGTCTTGTTCTCTTTCATATTTTCATTTAGATTAATAGTGTTATCCTCTTCTTTATTAATTATTAGTATAACAATGTGAACAAACAGTATTTAAAAAAAATTCCATTTATCCTTTTAAAACGTTATCTACTTACTTTATTTAATCGATGATACAAACACTATTAATTTCATCACCAAGCAGTAAGCCGTTTATTTGTCTGAAGCCACAAAGTGAACTCGGGTTTTAAAAATTTGCACAACTTTTACCATCCAGAAGGTTTTAGCTAGCGCATCTGTTATTAGTCAACATTTTCAATTGAAAATGTAACTATGGAGTTTTGAAACATCCATGGAATCGTCAAAAATGAGAAAAGACGCCATATCATTTGTTGCCTTCAAAATGAAGTAAGAAAAAGGAATGGACTTCGGTGAAAAGAATTATAGTTTTTATTGAAATTTTGAAAGAAATGCAGCGGTGAAGAGCGTGCGCATAATGTCGTTTGAAGAAATCATTTCAGAAATACATAATAAGCCTGAAATATGGTTATCTTCTCATTCTTTATATCAGTGTTAATTTCAAGCGACCTCCCAGGTAAGTATGGTCCTGTTTTCATTAAATTTTAGGCAGCATCGCGTTCATTGGTCAAAATATTGTACACATATTTTCGTATCGGTGATCAATGAACCGATGTGTGCAATTTTTAGCCATAAGTTATTTATAATTGTTTGCCTCGCTTGTAGTTTTTTAGATTTTAGAAACGTATTATAAGTTTGTACAGCGCCTTTGAGGTGATTTTTCACAAAAACGGCGCTATATAAATCATCCAAATATTATTATTATAAGAATAAAATAGTATATAATCAAAAGTTGCCACTGTCATCCTCGTATACTCGTAAAATTTATCTCCATTCAATCTTAATGTTTCAAACAACATATGAAACTCTCCAAACTGCTTTCTTTGCATAACAATATCACTTGGAACTTGTCTTGACTCAAGATTAAAACGCTTAAGGTTAAACGTCACATATGTTATAATCTACGTAATCACAGATGGCGCCAATTAAATTATTTTGGGTTTTTAATACTTTTTACACGTTACGCTTTAAAATATTAAGGTAAATTAATTGTTTGCGCCCGAACACATTTAATATGAATATAAATAAATAGTTTTGTCCATAGAAAATCCCAAATCTTTCAAGAAAGGCTGAACAATTCAATTTTGTATCGGTGACTCAATCCAATATTTTATTTTTCAGCCTTTCTTGAAAGATTTGGGTTTGTTTATGGACAAAACTATTTATTTATGTTCGTATTTCGGAGGTATGGGCGCGAACGATTAATTTATCTAAATATTTTAAAGCATAACTTGTAAAAAGCGTTTTTCCCTAAAATAATTATACTTGCGCCATCTATGAAAGAGGAGATTATGAATTCTTTTGAGAATCACCTTAAAGAATATTTTCTGAAAATGTTTTTAAATGATTCGTTTTAAATGTTTTTAAATATTCGCTCGCCTTCGTACGTTTATTTTATTTTTATGTTTTATGTGGATGGATGTCTCTCAGTATTTCTAAAATCTCTATTCCTGACAATGAATCTTTTTTTTTCCAATATGTTGTATTTTTTTTTTTGTTTAACGTGTAATATCCATGTAAAATGTGCTTATATGTGTCAGTCCTCCGTAGTTCAGTGGGTAAGACTCTTGACTCACAATCCGGAGGTCGCGGGTTCGAACCCGGCATGCGCAAATAAATTTTATTTGATTAATTTGTGTTATTTCACAATTAATTCATTTAAAATAATATATAGTATATTTGCGGCATGTTTCAGAGTGGAAGATACTATCAGTATCGCCCTGGAGTAAGACCACCATTCAGAATTGAAACGTTGCTTGAAAATGGCTTTAGCCGTGTTTGGTGACCAGATCTGAATAGCCAGGTACTTCCCAACCTTCCTCTTCCCCACCTCCTTCCCCTCCCCACTACCTTCAGCCTCACAACATACCCCAATTGGGGATGCCATAGTCTCACTGGATCCAGACGGGAGCAGTTGAGATTCTTGTGCGGTATTCACTGTAAAAAAAAAAAGTCCTTCCCACAATGAGTTTTTTTCTTGACTCATTGGGAATAATCTGTCACTTCATATTTTTTGTGATACATTATAATTAATTAAATAAATAAAAATTATATTTGAACCATAAACTTTCTTCCAAGTACATATCAAGATATCAACAATATCGTATGATGCAGAAGCCATGATTAAAACAAAAGCGGTGTCCGTCAACGCTGAGCGTGCACTGAGGCCACTCAGTGAGCACGCTCTTGGCCGTTCCACCGCCCCGCTGACCGCCACGCCGAACGCTAACCACTCAGGCCGTACACTTAGCGCGTCGCGTCGTTGCGCGTGAATCTAGTGCTGTATTTATGTTCTAATTTCTCTTTATGCTGCGGGGTAAATATATGCTGAATTATAATATTGTGCCATAGTATTACCTTAACAGGTAAAATTTTGGCACAGCAACGGTGTATTATGTCTCTGTTTGAAAATATTATGGACGACTAATAATTTTACAATTGCGTTTTGTACAACTTGGACTTGTTTCAGATTGGTTATAGTAGTATTTCCCCATATTGTTAATCCATATCTTATAATAGATTCCGTAAGTGACATATAAATTATTTTAAGTGTTTCAATAGATAGGAAAAAAATTTATGTGTACATTGTATCAGCAATTGATCTGAGTCTTTTACAGATTTTTTTTAATATGTTTGAACTATCGATTTATGCAAAAAAATTCAAGTTGTTATTTTGCACGCCGATAAATGTTTAGTATAATCCAAAATCAACTTCCCGTAAAAATTGCAGGCTGTATAGATTTCTTATTTCCAACATCGAAACCATCAATCAGGCGAGTAAATTTCGCAAGCCACAATTAAAATATTACTCATGGGGAACTTAGTTAATTCGTCGACAAACACATACATATTTATTTTGCTTGGCGAGCAAAGGATTAGGGGGTAATTTTGACTTGTTTATTTATTATTTATATTATCCAACTCTTAAAAATATAATTAATGGCTTGAATTTTAAATGAACAGCGTTATTCATCTTGGAATTATACGCGTAAGCGAAATGGATTTCTCGAGCGAGAATTGATGGCTTTTCTCCAGAATTCTTGAGAAATTGCAATGAGATTATAAAAATAATTTAAAAATAGAGTAGTAACCCACATTATTTATTAAGAAATTCAACATTTCACGCAAAGTACGATTTATTTATTTTGCAAAAACAGATTAAAATGCGATGTATTGCTAAAACGATAACTAATTTGGGAGGTTTGGGTTATTGGATAACCAACACCCCTGTCCCGAGGGGTGCCCGAGTTTATGGGAGTATCTAGGTTTTGGCGGCCAATGCATTTACCTACCTACTGCGTTTCAGGCCGGATCGGGAGAGATTGATTGACGTATACCTAACCTAGACCTCTCCGGCCGGAAAATCTCATTCCTTCGGCTTGCACCTCAGTGGGAAGTGGATTCGTAAGTCCGTCACTCTTAGAAACATTGACCCTCAGACTCCTACCCACCACTCTTACTTTTTCTTCTTCTTCTCCTTAAAAAAACCCTCCATACAGTATATCCAAATATGGCGTTGGCCCTGAGGGATTTTTTTTCTCAGGGACTCCTGTGTGGAGCTGATATAAAAATAAAGAGAATCATAAAAGAATTATAGTTAAATTTGACCTAAAAAGTCCGGATATCGGACACGATTTACTCAAAAACGAAATCTCAAATAAAAAAAAGTTATACTACCAAATTGTTTATGTGTAGATTTATTGTTTTGTGACAGAAATTTACGGTTTGCCACCTTGATCTACGAGTTTCACGACACCGTTTTTAATCAACTAACAGATGTGTTAATTTAAATACGATGGTTTTTAAGCAATGCTAAATAATATTTATGATTCATAAACGACGTCACTGTAAACAATAGTAAATTAAAGATTTTTTTAATAATATTATTGTGTTCATGTTTTTTTAAAAAATCATGGTTCTCAGAGCGTGGTTACATTTAAAGTTCTTTTTTTTCCAAATTCCAAATGCTAATGTTCTGAGATTAGATAGTTAGAAAAGGGAAAATTAGTTTGTATAAAAAATATTTAAACCTTATCATAAAATAACATTTTTATCTCCCAAACATAAATAATATCTGTGGTGCGCGGCGTGGATTTGATTTTTTCACAAATCAACAGTTTTATTCCGATATTGATAAAATTTCACACGCTTGACCTACACAATAAGAAAAAAATCACTTTTAACTCAAAATTAAAATATAAATTTTCAAGATTTAAATTTTCGAGAAACTTTTAACTTGTAAAGCCTGGGCGACGCTGGGAACTTCAGCTAGTATTCCCATAAATTAGACATGGTTGGTCGTAATGACAACACATTATTTTGAATTTTTTCCGACCTATTTTTTGTCGTTTAGGTAAGATATCGGTTAAGAGAATAGTTTTTATGAAGAGTTGATTAATTTTCGTTACTGCCTGCCACATGACGAAATGCCGATATTTCAATAAACACACACATAAAACATATGACAACATCCAAAAGCAGAAATCTCAAAGATGTTTCATAATTCCGGAATCTCTTCTATTTGATCATATTTTTGCTGTGGATTAATGAAAAAAATCCTTTTCAGAGCACTGTAATCCAACTTTGCAAAAGAAAAATCTTACACCCATAGGTAAAAGCCTCGCAAAGCGATTATTTTTTCCTATCAAAGCCAATGTAGAGTTGTTTTCAAGAGTAAACATTTGAACCAACGACTGTCAATGCCACAGGATCTTCACAGGAAAATGATTATCACTCATATTGAGATAAGATGGTTCACTTTCGTCAGGAAATATTTTCTCATTATTTAAGAAATGGTTTTTTGACGCTGCCGTATTATATATCAATAAACAGTTCAGTTCAGTTTCAGTGCCGGTAACCCGGGCGTTTATTTTATTTTCATTGTGTGCATAGATTTCTTTTACCCGCCTCACTAGACAAAGTCTGTTCCGAGGCGGGTAAATTACAATTTTTATTTACTGAAAAAGATATGTATCGAAGTAGACATGGATATAAAAAGATTAGAAAAAAATAATATAAGAAAACAAAATAAAAGATAAAACAAAAAAATATATATATATATATA
Source organism: Limnephilus rhombicus (assembly GCA_929108145.2). NCBI lineage: Eukaryota > Metazoa > Arthropoda > Insecta > Trichoptera > Limnephilidae > Limnephilus > Limnephilus rhombicus. The sequence goes on from OV815293.1 coordinate 8,812,133, forward strand.
TATATATATAAAAACATATGCGTATACACATATGCATACAAACATAATGTTGTTATAATACATTAAATCATTACATTTAAATTTTGTTTCTTTATATATTTCCATAAAAAGATTGCATATGTAATTTAAAATTCACACGGAAATAAATGTAAATACAGTAGGTGCATGATAATTAATTAATAAGAAAGTATGAATACAGTGAGAACATGATAATTAATCTGTATTTTTTTATGTAGAATGTGTCTAATGTACTCGTGTTAGTTATTTAGGATATTTCGAATATCTGTTCTCTTCTTTTCAGTCAACCATAATAAAAATCTTTTGAACAGACAGTTCGAGTTATTTGTGGTTACGTAAGTATTTGTTTGTGTTAGGAAGATAATTGTAACAATCGGATTTGTTTTTAGATTTTCAAGGCCTAAAGTATTTTCGTTATTTGTTTTAGGGGTGTTATGCCGTGTTGCTCTGCCTCCCTCTTTAGCCATCGTTTCGGACAGCATTGCAGTGTCCATCATCAGGGCAGATCCGGCAGATCTGGCAGATGTCGATGCAGATCTGCTGGATCTGCCCTGATGACTGCAACGCTGTCCGAAACGTTGGCTAAATAAAGAGGTGGCGCAACACGGAATAACACCCCAAAAATAATTAAGGAAAATAAGTAATCGATTTTTTTCTTGGCTTTTATGAATTGAAACTTCTTTAGCCCAGTTAGCAATTAATTCGGATGAAACGACTGACCTCGGTTCTAATATAATGCGGTAAATTCACGACTACGCGCGAGCCTCCAATAGCGCCGCGGTATGAAGCGCCCGACTCTCAGCGCGACATCCAGCGAACGGAGGTTCGAAACCTACCAAATCAAAAAAAATATATATATTTATATATATTTTTGTAAAAACAATATCCAATCTTTAAACCACCTTAAAATAAACAGGCAAAAGAAAAGAAAGCGACATCTAGCGACTTTTTAGTTTCTACTGTGTGTAAATTGCACAATCTGATTTTTTTTAAATCATGACTATTTAATGGAAAAGTTTTAGATAAAACCTTTTAATATGTTTTATGTTTTCTATATGTTTTTTTCAACAAAACTATCTATCAATACGTGTTATTAAGTAATATATATTTTTATTTTCTTCGTACCTACAGTATATACGCATTATACATTTGCAAAATGTTTTGACTGCCCAATGAGGAGGAATTTCCGTTTTAGGACAGTCAATTCATATCACACCATCATAACACGGGCATGAGGCATGAGGGCATGAGGCATGAGGCATGGAGGCATGGTGCATGGGCACGGGCATGAGGCATGGTGGTCGAAAAATCTACAAATGATGTAACGGCCTCTGTGTTTCCTCCTTCCTACAACATGGGTCTCTTCAAGACCAATGTTCATTCCTTCCTCTCCTCAAAAAGACCCTCCACACAGCATCCCAGATGACATAGGTGTGGATTTAGTGTAAAAAAAAAAATCATTCAAAGCAATGACATTTTTTTCCTATTAAAAGCAAAAAAAAATATCATCGTCCCATCGCGATGACGTGAGCGATACGCGCGCTTTTTCTAGTATTAACATTGTGTTTGAATGAGACGCAACGCTTATCAATTTTCAATTTGGGAGGCGGGAATGGGTACCGCCGCCCCGGGAACCTTTATTGGATAACCAACACCGCTGCCATAGGTCACCCCAAGTGGTTCGCTACGTTTGGTGATTTAGCAGGGATGCCCGGGTTCATGGGGTGAGGTTTGTCTGGGTCCTGGAGGCGGATGACCGGGATACACTGAACCCCAGATTTATTGTTATCAAGTGTAATTTGTAGAACTCCATTTTATTTTTATTTTTTTATTATATAATCAATAATATTATTATTAAATTAATAAAAACAGTTTATTTTCAAACAAGTTCTGCTGTGTAATTATTATTACGCGTGACAGCTGTTTCATTATGTATTTGTAGGCGGAAATAACAGAGATTTGCATTCACAATGCGCTTCTGGATCTACTTACTCTGCGGTATTATTGTCGTTTGTTATCAGGGAGCCTAGGTATGTGCATCTTGATACCGTTTCAAAAATTAAAAAAAAAATCAAACTTATAAAAAGCATAAGTCATCTACGTCGTGTTGCATTAGGCTTAATTTTCGGCAACCGACAGTTTTGATTTATGCAAAATAAAATATTTCCAAAAAGTGTGTTTTTTTTTGCAAAGTTTAGGCGCAAACATTTAAATTTTCTTTTTTTTTTCTAATAAAACTTAACCGAAAAAGAGTTCATAAGTAGGAGAGTTCGAACATTGAGTCAGTTTTAATAGGCCTTCTACTTATTTTTTTGGGCTCATAAAAAGAATTACCAAAAAATGCTCGATTATTTGAAAGGTCAATATTTGTTCTACTTGTAGCATTTAATTAGAACATCTAAAATATTTCTCAGCGATCAAATTTTTAAACCAAAAATACACGATCTTACATTACTTCGTAGTGCTTTGCCTAAGGCTATGAACGCACTAGCGGCCAGCCGGGTAGGCGGTCAACCGCGCCGCTAGCCGCCTACCGCGGTTAAATGTAGCGGCTGGCCGCCATGGCGGCTAGCCGCTAACGAACCGCTTCGCGCGGTACAACCGCGGTAGGCATAAAACTGCGTTGTATCGTAAGTATTAAAATGGACGCCGTCGAGGTAGCTAGTGTTATTTATTTGTACCATCTACGACAGCGACGCAAGACAAAAAATAGAAAATATTTTTGCAATAGCTCCACACAGGAGGCCCTGAGGAAAATATTTGTCTTCAGGGCCTATGTTATCTTTGGGGATGCTACATGAAGGGTATTTCAAAGGAAATTAAGGAGTGGAAGTGAAGGATAAGGTACCTGCAAGGGGTAGGTAGGAATATGGGGGTCATTGGGTCTAGGAGTGACGAACGTATGAATCCATCCCTCCCAGTGCGATGCAAGGCGATGTTCCAAAATAGTACTGCTTGAGAGGTTACAAGGTATCCCTTAACTTTTCACCGATCCGGCTTGCCACGCAGCTGGTGGGCAGACACACCCGCCGCCAAGACCCGGACCCGTAAACCCGGGCACACCTGCTAAGTCATCAAACGTAACGAATCAATTGGGTTAATCTATGGATCAGGTGTTGGTTATCCAATAAATGGTTCCCGGTGTGACGGTACCCCTACCCACCTCCCAAATTTAAATTAATGCATACCAAGATTTTTTTTTGTATTATCACATACCTTCGTTTCCAAAAATATCCATTAACTCTTCCCATTGTTTGAGTTTCAATTCACTGTTCTTATATGCTGCTCCTTCACAATTCCAAAGAGCTTCGCGTTTTTAAATGTCAACGATAAATTTTTCTGTGTCAAAATGGCTAGTGGGACAACTCAGCAGCGGCTAGCAGCGAAGTAAAACCCTAACCGCCTAGTGCGTACAGATAATATGGCGGTCAGCCGCGAAGCGGGCGCGTTCAACTGCCGCGGTTCGAAATTTTCGGCGGTTGGGTGCGTACGAACATGAGCGGTTGCATATTAAAATAAAAACGCGGCTGGCCGCGCGGTTGACCGCCTAGGCGGGTGGCCGCTAGTGCGCACAAGCCCTTAGTTTTACCTCCGATCTGGGGTCTTTCGGTATTTTTTTGGATTTTAAATACCATGTTCCAAAATAGTAAAGTAATTTTTTTGTCTGATTTTTTTATACTTTTCTTTTAGCATCTCTTTTTCAGAAGCACATTATTGGGTGCAGGTTTACAATTTGTGACGGTTTAATCAAACCAAAAGTTTTTTTTAATGTAGTAGACATTTTTTGGTCGAATTTTCAACTTCGGGAAAATTTTCTCCAGTTAAACTTGTGATATAGGTCTTTCTTATTTTCACTATTTTTTAATATTTCTTACATAATTTGAGCATCTTTTTCATCCGTATTTTTCGTTTAAAAAGAATACTTCTCTACAGAATATCTCCATAGATTAATAAAGGATGGATCAGTGAAATATGCTAGGTATTTTTTCTCGGAGAAATTTCGATTTAAATACCGGACTTGATTAAAAGCTAAATTATTTATTAATGCAGAAGCAAGTCTTTCTTTCAATAAACATGTCAAAAGGCGTTTCGAATTAAATGTTTTCAAGCGTATTTTAACATCTAACGATCTAACACCAGATACCTGAGTAGCGATTTTTTGCATGTACACTATAATAAGGATTGCAACGAGAAAGATTTAATTTGGGAAGCGGGTATGGGTACCGCCGCCCCGAAAAGCATTTATTGGATGACCTGCACCTCCGCCATAAGTACATCACCCCAAGCGGTTAAGTGACTTAAGAGGGGTGCCCAGGTTCAACGGGGTGAGGTATAGCTATATTTTGGCTAGCTAGGCTAAAACCAGCAAATTATGAAAAATTATTATTTGATCATCCCCTTGATCTTTCAATAATTGGTGAATTTTGAAAATTTATTAACATTTTGAAATTAATGTTAATGTTGAAAATAGGAGTATTAACGTATTTTTTTCTGCATTACAGGGAACTCAACGAGCTCCGAAAGCCAACATCAGATAACCCGGAAATCCTGCGCTTCTTCCGATACATGAAGGCTGCAAAGGACGGCCAGGAGGGAGGCAGCTGCAGCAGAACCTACCCCAACTGTCCGGGACTCACGCCGGATACAGGAAGTGCGGCTATGATAACAACGTACAACGATATTAACAAGCTCGTATCAGCAAGGAAACTCTAGGAAAAACTGCATCCTGTAAAGGACCAATATTGACATAGCCAATAGCTATTTTAATTATGTTTTCTCATAATATGTTTCATGTTTTCGAACGTTTAAATTTTTTATTTAATTTTATTCTAACTCCACACGGAAGGCCCTGAAGAAAACGATTTCACAATCCTATTGGGAATTTTCCATCAGGGAATATTGTGTGAGGGTGTTCATGATCATAAAAAAGGGAGAAGAAATTCTGGGAAGAAAAGGAATGAGTAGAGGGTGGAGGGTAGTTATCTGGAAGTCAGTTTGACTGGAGTGATGGACGTACGAATTTATCCCTCTCACTGTGGTGCAAGACGTTGTGTCGGGAGAGTTCAAAATGTCTTCCTCAACTATCCCGCTCAGAAGCATCCGATGCTAAGACCTGAACAAACCTTACCTTAACAACCGGGCACCCCTTCTAAGACACAAGACATCACGAACTACTTGGGGTGACCTGGTAATCAATGAATGGTTCCCTTGGTGGCGGTACCCATACCTGTTTCTCAAATGATCACTTCCTTATCTTAAATTATAATAATCATTTAGATGAGAGGTGCTTTTAAGTGGAGTATTTTTTTCCCTTTCAGTTCAAATTAAAAATAAAACTTCAATGGGCAAATGAATCAATATTTATCTTTACCTATCTGCATTTTTATTATGCAGCTGTCGATGGAATATATAATTAGGTATTTCCATTTTCTGAAATCAAAAATCTCGAAGTTTTGCACACAATCGAATAAGACAAACCAATTTTAATATCAAAAATCTCAATTTTTATTTCTCTACAGATTTTAATAAACTAAATTTGCGTACAGCATAAAATAATTTGATAAATATATGTTATATAATAGCAAATCATATATTTGGTGCTTATTTACAGACCGATGAATTGTTTTAAAGACGTCATGTAAAATGAAGGGACGCCTTTTAAAAATGTTAGAAAACATTTACGTCTCATGATTTTTATGGCAAACTCTTTTTTTCTTATTTATGTAAACTCCTGAAACTAATTTATCTCAAGGCCTACGTCATTTTAAGGGATTCAGTGTTTTTTTTAGGAAATGTAGGAGTGAACCTTTATCTTAGACACATGTTGGAAGACTAAGGAAACCCAGAGGCCGGAAAATTATTCCGCAGCCTCTATTAAGTAAAAATACAGCCTCATTAAGTAAAATTCATTCATCCTTGTTCTAGACAGAATCAATTTTCTTAAGGTCATAAGACGCCTCCGCAGCTTAAGTATAAATAAAGAGGGAGGGTTTTTAAGCAATAACATATTTACAGTAAGCCTAAAGCTTGCAAGCCTATTTCTGATTTCTTCTAAATTGGAAACAAAAATAATACAATATAAAAAATTATATATCGCGGGAGAAGAGTAAAAATATTTTTTTTCAATTTTTTTAAAATATCTTACCGAATTTGTTCAATATAAAGTTACTTTTTATAGGAAGAATTTTTAAAGTAATGCAACAAGGTCCTATTTGCTGTTATTCTATGTGTACTACTCTACATTTATCCAGTTATACTTACATTCTGTAATCAAATATTAGATTCCATGTAAAAGTCCATAATGGCTTTAGTAAAATAAGTAATAAAATAATCAATAATAAACATCATCAGTCAATTAACACCTTGAATAGTTAGTTGTAATGAACATTTTGCAGGAGTCACTTTGCAAATATGTTTTATTTGCATCTGAAGAAACAATGGTAGGTACGGTTTTTCCATAGGTAAACCAAAACTAGATTCTCTTGTGATGTTTGATTAAAAAACAGAATTTTTTTATCAAAATAAAAATGAGTAAATATAAACAAATTTAGAAATGTCCTTAAATGCTGGAAAGAACCGTAAATTAATTTTCCATGTTTCATTATTTTATAAAGCGTTGATTTTTTGTTTGTTTGTTTTAATGTACGTAATTTATTTCTTAAACGTAAGTAATTTATTTCTTTTTAGAAATAGGTGGGATTTGGTGGTTGTCATGGGTTTTTTCAATTTCATTTTATTTATTTACTTTAGACGTAATCAAATTATTTATTTTCTTTTTAAAATATTAATTGTAATTATTAAATGGTTTTAAACATTTTAAGAGACTTTCGTAATATGAAACGAATATTACGATTTTTATTTGAATTTTTAACAGTTCAGATCTTTTTTTATAATCCCTCTCTGTGTGGTTAAAACATATTTTAAAATAATTTAATATGTACATAAAATAATTTGTAATCATAACATAATAATATTATTTTTACGTATCTTAATTTAATGTGTAACTAGATTGAATTTCTACAAAATACGTGTTTTTGTATTAAAAAGGTAATGAAATTAATTTTAAATGTACATAAATAATATCATTATTTATTTCCATTGTTTAGTTAAAAACCATTTAAACATGAGATACGAGATTTGATGGTAGTTTTTTTTGTTTATTTCTTGTGTAAATTATTCAATGATGTCATGTATTTAACTTGTTCATGTGTGTAATTTATTTAATTTATTCGTAGAAATAAACTTTGTATTTTTTGATGTGTGAAATGTTTTGTTTTGAGTTTTAATTTAATGTCATCTTTATTTGTTGAAACTTTATTTATATGAATCATAGAAATAAAAGTATGAGAAACTGTTTTATCGTGATACATTTTGGTGATAGTCAGTGTTTAATTTTTAAGATCTCATTTCATTGAAAATGAATATTCGACAATTTTTAACAATTTTACTTTTAAGATGACTTGCACTATCTTTTGACGCTACATGGAATACGACACACAACGGCTTAGTCCGTGACATCTAAGACACTCCTAAAAGAAGAAGATTAAAGAATCCCATTCTATTTATAAAAATGATGATAATAAGAACTAACACAATGAAAAAAGTTAAGGGACATGACCAGCTGGGTTAGATATCTGTTTTACCATCTGATGATTAATTCCTAGAACCAATACCAGGGGCTCATCCATGCACCGAACCAGTTTATATAACTTTATATTTATTATACATTTTATTCCATAGAGGGCTATATTAACTAGTTATTGATTTTAATAATCAAAAGAAACAAATTTCACATATTTAAATAAGATTGCAGAAGGCATGATTGGTAATTTACAAAATTAGCAATTCCATGACTAGCAAATATAAAATTCTGTTTTTTTACCTTTGAATTCCTGTAAGGATTAGTGATAGGATCTATAACTTTTGCGAATTCAGAAGCCTTGGGGTGAAATAACTCACTCTAATTTTGGACTAATTAACATGTACACAGCACACTATACTGTCAATATCCACCTATTTCGACCACCACAACACGGGCATGTGCCTAGCATTGTGGTCGAAAAATCCCCAACCTACTTTCAATGAATAAAGAAAAGAAAAAAATCCATAGTGGAAATAGGCGGATATTGACATATACTATACTGTCAATTTCCATCTCCAGAGAGTGGTCGTCTGTCGATAGTGAATCGAACCGTCTCTGGAGTGGAAGATACACTCAGTGCTCTGGTGTAAGACCACCATTCAGAATTGAAACGTTGCTTGAAATGGTTTTAGCCGTGTTTTATGACCAGATCTAAATAGAAAGGTACCTGCTTCCCAGTTTCCTCTTCCCCATCTCCCTGCCCTGAGGAAAATAATTTCCCTCAGGGCCTATGACATCTTTGGGGATGTTTTGTAGGCGGTTATCTTTTATTATGTCAATGAAACATTATGTAGGTGTTTAAGATAAAGCTAATTTCGTAAGGGTAAAGGTCTCATTAGTCTAAATAATTCTTAGTTAAGTGATTAAATATCATTTTTATACGATTTTAGATTTTCACGACCAAAAATTATTTTGTTATTAGTTTTTGGGGTATTATGCCGTTTTGCGCTACCTCCTTCTTTAGCCAACGTTTCGGACAGCGTTGCAGTGTCTATCATCAGGGCAGATGTGTAATAAGTACTAACATCACTAAGTACTAACATCACTAATAAGTACTAAGTAGATAAGTACTAACATCACCCCTAACTATTAGGTACACATCTGCCCCGATGATGGACACTGCAACGCTGTCCGAAACGTTGGCTAAAGAAGGAGGTAGCTCAACACGGCATAGTACCCCAAAAACTAATAACAAAATCATTTTTTATACTTTATTTTTAATTTTAAAATGGAGAATGAACTAACACTACATGGTCTTTTGTACAATTAAATAATGTTAAGTGTAGCAAGTAATAGGAGTAAAGGGAAGTGAATGTTTTTGTCAATGGGGAACAACCTTGGTATCGACTTTTATTTATATTTATTTGGTTGTTAATCACTTTGCTTTGTGTTTGCTTTCCATCGCTCTAGTGCTTCTAAGTTATCCAATCTGATACTTATTCCATTTTTATGCAATAAGGTGATGCCTGTGTTTTTTATAAAATTTCCGGTCTGTTTCAATGAGATGGTTCGCAATCTACCCTTACTTCTATTACTTACTTCACTGTAGGAGCTGAATCAATTTTTTCTTAACAGAATATAATATTTATAACACATGTTACTGAACTGTTAAACTATAGTAGAGTATTATACTACCCCGAAGAAGCTATGGTTGTAGCGAAACCCGGTCGGCACAAAGTATGTAAAAATAAAAGTGGTGTTTACTTATTTTATTATAAATTATAAAGTCACATCACAAAGTATCTGCTTCGTAAAAAAATATATATAATTAATTAAATTCTTAAAACTAGGAAACTTTGAAAGGCTAAATAAATAAACACAACGAAATGCAATGCAATTGCATGATAAACAACTTCTGAGAATTATTTCAAAGGACGTTGATAGCCATTATATTAAATTAACTCTCTTCGACAAGTCAACATCGTTTTCCAGAAGCGAAAAAAGAAGATGAAAATTATTGCTCTTTGAAAACATAAGTATAGTAAGTAGGTATCTATAGATATTATTTCATTTATGTAAGTAATTAATGTGTGCTAGCAGATAAAAATCCGTTACAGCGGGTGTCTTTTTGCTCGGCCCTGCAGGCGGCTTATTGATAGGCTTCAATTTAGAAAAGTTACATGATATTTGAGCTTTGTACGCCAATTTTTTTTTACAATAGCTCCACAGAGGAGGCAGTGAAGAAAAAAATCCCTCAGGGCCTATGTCTTCTTTTGGGTGCTGTTTGGGTAGTTTTAGGGAAATGACGCAGAGGAAGTCCTGGGAAGGAAAAAGATATGAGGGGTGGGTTGGAATCTGGAGTCAATGTGTCCAGGAGTGAGAGACTTATGAATCCATCCATCCCACTGACGACGATGGGTCGATAGAGTCCGGCTGGAGAGGTCAAATTATTCGGCCGCCTAAAGGAAATGCGTGAGTAAGAGAGATCTGTTGAGCAAACGCATTCGGCACCAAGACCTAGACAAACCTCACCCCAAGAAACCGGGCACCCCTGCTAAATCACCAAACGTAGCGAACCACTTGGGGTGACATGTCAGGGGTGTTGGTTATCAAATAAATGGTCCCTGGGAGGTGGTTCCCACACCCGCCTTCCAAAGTTTGCAAAAATATATACGCGCTTGCGTAATACATTACTTCGTTCATTTGAAATTCACTGAACGAATGAAACTAATTTCTACTAAATAACAAACTCCTACCCTTCTTGTGCCCTGTCCGTTTAACGGACGTTGGCTATCATGTTGGTTATGCGGACTTTATTTACTGCAGCCCGAAACAGCTCTACTGTAGACTGGCCAAAGCACTGTCTCAGGTTTTTCAGCCATGAGATTCTCCTTCTTCCAGGGCCCCGTCTTCCGGCAATCTTTCCCTGCATTATGAGATGCAGGATCTCATAATTCTCTGGATTTATCATCACATGTTCAAGATATTGAATTTTTCGGAGTTTTATAGTTTTAATTACTTCCTTTTCTTTATTCATCCTAACCATAACATCTTCATTTGTAACCCTGTCCATCCAGCTTATTTTAAGTATTCTTCTGTAGATCCCAAAGATATTCAAATACAAAAGAGATATGCTATGGTGTCCGCGCAACTGTCGGCGGACTACGCCCTAATTAGAGTAGTTTGCATACAAAAATAATTTGTTCATTTCGTTGATTTTTTGAAGATGTGCATTGGTGTTCGTTAACAATATTGTTTGAATACGGAAGGAATTCGTTCATTTAGTTTAACGTTCGTTTGGTTTATTCGTTAATTATTCGTTCATTTAGTTTATTTGTTAATTGGTAAACAATATCGGCGACACCCGGAAGCGCAGTCCCACATAGTAAAAACTGCAGATAGCACATCTACTTATATTTCAATATCTTTGGTAGATCCACACCTCGAATGCCTCAAGTCGCCTATTAAACTCCTATTAACCATGAAAATTACTACCTATCAGAACACAAGAAATTAAAGATTGCCGTCTAAAAAGTACATTTCGACTAACCTCTCCTTTATCAAATACTGCTTAATCTATTTTTTTACTCTCAATGTTTAACCAAATTGGTTTCGGTTTTCTATTATTTGAAAAAATCTATCTACATAATAATATATCAATTATGTATGATTTTTTTAATAATTGACACAGAAATCAGGAAAAGATTCGATCACATCTACGAAGATGCGACCTTTCTTGAAATTTTTTTTTATAATTTTTCGGTTTCAAATATTCGTTTGAGAGTCGCTAATACTGTCTTCAATGATTAAATATTATAATTTTAGGATATACTTATTAAATACTAGCTGACCCGGCCACATGTTTCTGTGGCTAACGAAACCTTTATAACCAACGCCATCTATTAATTCAAATCCACACAACGCTGCCCGCTGCCCGCTGCCGCTTGGTCAGATATATTATGTATTTCAACCAATGTACACAAACATTGACAAATTATGTAGGTACCTAAAAATCTTCCCCATGAATCATTCTATATATTGGTGAAAATCGCATGAAAATCCGTTGCGTAGTTTAAAAGATCTACGCGCATATACAGTGTGAGAGACTTCATTTTATACTTAGTAAAGATAAAGATTAATACTTTTGAATGTAGCTATAACTTTGTGACTATCCATTATAGATAAATGAAACAATTTAACTTCGTTTGAACCACTTATTTATTTGATACAGTATACATTTGCCCTGAAGAAGGAACGGTCGTTCTGAAACCGGTCGGATTCACTCAAATATAAAAGTGGTTCAAACAAAGTTAAATTGTTTCATTTATATGTAAAGATTAATCCTGGTCTTGTAGAAAAGTCAATAGATGCCGCACATTAAAATTAAATGAACACATTTATTTATTTTTGATTTTTAATTTTATGAGTAAAATCTCAAATTAAAATATTTAATTAAATGAAGACAATATTAGCGAAACTCAATCAAAAATCTGGAGACAGTAAAATCAGAAAAAGATATTGGCTCCACTGGGACTCGAATACTTTTCTTACATGGCAAATTCTCTACTAACTGAGCTATCCGATTTTTCTGTCTCCAGATTTTCGATTAAGTTTCGCTAAAATTGTCTTCATTTAAATGAACATATTTATACTTCTTTAAAAAGAAGAATCTTGCAAGAATACGTAAAGAGAGCAGACAGTAAAAATATGCGTAAAAAAATGATAAATATGACCGAAAGCGATGTGGTCGAATTAGCTCAGTGGTTAGAGCAGATCTCCGGCATTTATTTCCATGTCCTGGATTCATTTCCTAGATGCGATATCTATATTCTCACTTTTTACTTACAATACTTACGTTTAAGTTATTCCATGTAAAAACACTGTGACTAAATAAAGATTTATATACCAATGTAAAAGGCCAGAAATTGGTAAATCTTAGGTTTTACTAGTAAATCCTAAGATTTACCAAAATTAAAAGTTCTTAAGATTTGCCGTAGTACGGGCTTTTACAGTCACATTACTTTTACAGTAAATTATTTTACTAAATTTTTATTTGAATACCTCACAAGAGCCCCAGCTGCTCCCGTCTGGAGACAGTGAGACTTAGGCATCCCCAATTGGGGTTTGCTGTGAGGATAAAGGAAGTGTGGTGAGGTAGAAGATGGGTAAGATGAAGGTGGGGAAGTACCTGGCTATTCAGATCTGGTCATCAAACACAGCTAAAGCCATTTTAAGCAACGTTTCAATTTTGAATGGTGGTCTTACACCAGGGCGATACTGAGAGTATCTTCAACTCTTTAACTTAAAGGATGCCTCAAAGTGAATTTATAATTATTGAAATGGGACCTTATTATTTTATAAAAATAAAACAACACTTTGTATTTAACCACGAATTTATTATTTATGTATCTACCGGTTTCACTTAGACCAAGCTTCCTCAGGATAAAATAATAACTAAATATTAAGACAGAGTTATCAGTTGTTAAGTGTTGTTTTATTTTTATAATATAATGTCTAACCACAAAGTAATTGCTTCTTAAGAAAAAAAAAAAAAAAAAAAAACCGTATTATTTTATTATACTAAGGGGGTATTTCACCATCCTCCTCGTAGATTTTATCCGTACGATAAGTATTTTTTATTTTAGAAAAATGAAACAATACAACTTTGTAAAAACCACTTATATAATGTGCAAATCCGACCGGTTTCGGAACAAACGTTCCTTCGTCAGGGAAAGCTTATACTAATTTGACAAATTCGAACAATGTTTTATTATGGTAGGGGTGGAGCCGTTGTTAGTTAATAATTTAGATTGGGTGGGTAGGTATTAGTGTAGAGTGGGTGGGTAATAAAATAATAATATAACATTGTTCGAAACTGTCAAATTAGTATAAGCTTTCCCTGACGAGGGAACGTTTGTTCCGAAACCGGTCGGATTTGCACATTATATAAGTGGTTTTTACAAAGTTGTATTGTTGCATTTTTCTATGATGGATAGCCACAAAGTAATAGCTACATATAGCAACTATATGTATATACTCGTATATATATATATATATATATATATATATATATATATATATATATATATATATATATATTATTTATATTTTTTTATTCTTCATCTTAAGCACCCGCTAAACTGCAAAAGCAGTTTGTCAGCAGGTCAATTTAACAATATTAATATAACATTAAATCACAAATATAACAAGAAGCCACAATATAGAAAATAGATACAGAAGAATGACTTTTTGGTAACTACAATGTAAAGGCATGACATACTCAGACATAAAGAGATGTAACTCTCTCAAAAAATTACATTTGGAAGATTACTCACAGTTCGCAGTCATGTTATATACAAGAGTTTACTATTGAGTTAACTATTCGGTACTTGAACCTATGGATTGTGGCTGTATATGTAGCATAAGTTAGACGAGTGTTTTACCTGTTGCGAGTATTCATTTATTGATTTAATATTCGTTATCGTGAGAGTAAGCTATCAGTATGATGGAGAAATAACCCCAAAGTTATACAGCTAAGCCTACATCTGCTAAAGGACTTCGATTATCTCGGTTCAATTATTTATTGCTAATTATATAGCATAAAATGGACAACTGATATTACAAAAATTGCCTTGTTAATTCTTTGATAAGCCAGGCCAACGCAAGTCCTATTGTATTGTTGAGATATCAACAGAAGATCCTGCTTATTGAATAGAAATAGGATCTAATCGGATACATGTAAAGCCATTATCTGGATAAGCGAGTTTGAGCTATGGAATATTGCGTAAGAAATAACAGGGTAGCAGATATGAGAGACGAGGCTTAATTTTGCGGAAATCCCTCCTCAGGAAATCTGATTTTAGCAAAAAAAAAATAACCCAAAATTCGGCCGGCTTTCCTTTTCCGGCATTTCGGTTTTAATCCTGTTTCCAACGTCCAAAAATACTAGAATCAGATATTGATGATATCACTGTTTTAGGAAGAAGAAAACACAATTTGTGGCCTTTTATTCATTCCATAGTTGAGCTGTTGAACACAATAACGAGTCGTATAAATGCCGCAAATAATAGATATGATTTTGACAAACTGGAGACAAACCTAGTACAAACTTTTTGGTACAAAAAATAAAGAAATCCGTCATCTATGGTCAGTTATCAATATTTTGCAAATACAGTCTACAATTGTTAACGGATATTCTGACCTACGATTGATAAATTTTAATGCGACCTCCATGGTACCAAAATGGTTTCGGTTAAATGTAAATACCATGTATACATATTTTTTAATAACATCGTTCGTCTAGTTGCTAGTTTTAATGAACGTATTAATCTAACGAAGCTCTTAGAAATGTAAGAAGTTGTATACGCCGTTCTTCCGATCTTAGAGAAACGAAAATGTTTGAAAAAGGATAAAGAGAATTTAAATTTCGTCGATCGATGATCTTGCGATCTTACCCTTGCAATTGTGCAGGGTGGTTCTGAAGAGAAAGATTAATTATTCTCTATACCAGCATTTTAACATTTGTAATAACTCAATATCGATTTTATTTCATTAAAAATTTGCTTTCATAAATACCTACATTCAAAATTGCTCAAACTGGTGGTGATAAAACTATTAAAATTATGTACATACTTTTTGTAATTATTTTTTTATCATAAGTATTAATGATTTTTCAATAACGTCTCATATTTTACATAAGTTAGAAGTCAGCTTGAGTACAATTCTCCCGTTTGGAACCCATATTATAATATACATGTACAAGCTGTTGAAAGAACACAAAACAAATTCTTACGTTTTCTAAATTTTAAAATGGGTATTCCAGCAATTATGTTAAACTACGACACTATTTTAAATGATATGAATATGCTCAAACTGTCAGACAGAAGAATTTTCACTGATTTGGCATTTCTGTATAAAAATCTAAGTAATTTAATTGATAGTCCGGTATTGCTTGAATTGATAAGCTTCCGGATTCCACTACGTAATACGAGAAGTCAGGATTTATTTCAGTGTAGAAATTTTGGAACTAACTACCATATGTATTCCTCTTTTCCCAGAATACTAATGGAGGGAAATAATTATTATACCAAGTCAGTGGATATCTTCAATTTATCTTTAAACAAATACAAAATACTGTTGTTGAGGCAGTTCAGTTATGTACAATAAATACTATATATTTCGTTGCAAAATACCTATTATATTTCTTTGTTATAGAAATATATAGTATTTATATATTATTTAATCAAACTGTAATTTGTAAATTTCTTACTTATGTAAAAGCCCCGTAAAAGGGCATAAATAAATAAATAAATTAAAAAGTAATAGAAGAATGTAATTTTTTTTAAAATAATATACCTATATTAGTTTGTAAGTATTTTACAGATAGTAAAAATTGAAGTATTTTCGTCACAACACAAGGGCGAGGATATTTTTAATAATGATTTTATTTGAACTTAATTCAAATTCTGAAAGGTAGCTTTCAGTGTTTAGCTTTTAGATTGACAAATCACTGAAATGGAGACTTTCACACCAATCTCCCCGATCCACGCAACTTGATTTGTTTCCCTCGCGCTTGTGGGCATCTCCGTATCTTAATTTCTGTGATCGTACTTATTACATATACCAATGCAGTGAGTTCCTACCGAGCATCACAACATATTGACGATGATCTTTCTCTATTCCTTTCAAAAGTAATGATGACCCCAGGAATAATAAAGACTTTAGGTAAATGTTGCATAAATGCGACCGCAGTCAACAGAATAAATTATATGAACAAAGTTTTGCTTTATTGTTTGTTATTGTGCCTGGGAACTTTCTCTTCATTTAGTTATTGCGGAGAGAGGTCTGTGAGTCATATAGGATGTAGAATTATGCTGCGTCTATACTAAACTGATCATAAATATTACATTAAAAAATTACTCGTACTCATGTTGATAGGCTTTAGGTGAGTTTTCAAAATCGTATAGTGTTCCTATCACACTTATATTATGATGAAAGTGTTTCATTTATTGAAATGAAACGCTTTTCCCCAAAAATTGCCCCTTTCTATTATTGAGTGAATTGAAATCATATTTAGGGTAACAAAAATTTTTATTAGATCTCCGGAGGTGTCGTTAAATTGGATTGGGCTGTTGGTTGTATCGATTGTTTTAGTAAGCACAAATAAAAAAAATTGTTAAATTTAGAAAATTAATATTGTCCACAGCCGTTGATTATTATAAATTTTTTTAAATACAGGGTGTTAAGGGACGTACTTGACTCACTTTAACCAGTGATTCCTGACATTATTTGGAGTAAAAAATGTAAATAAAATTTTGGTCTCCGGTGACATTTTTGAAGTTTTTTTTTTTTTTTTTTTTCTACAAAAACATAAAAAAATGGTAGTTGTTGAATAGTTGGAGGCGGGGTAAGGGGTTCGTCGGACACCCGGCTGAGTGACCAGTGACGACATGCGGAAGAATTTTTTTTTTGTTTGATTTCGAAGAAACAAATTTTGAAAAAAAAAAAATCGTCAAAAAAAGTCACCGGAGACCAAAATTTCATTTACATTTTTTACTCCAAATAATGTCAGGAATCACTGGTTAAAGTAAGTCAAGTACGTCCCTTAACACCCTGTATGTAGATAAACGATTCACTAGAAAAATATTTCAATAACTTCAGTTCGTGAAATGTCAATAAAAAATAATTAAGAACAGATGTGAGACAGTGAAAAAACTAAGTTATCTTTGTGATTAATCGAGGTATATAACGCACGGGAAATTCGAAATAATTCCGATAAATTTTTAAAAATATTACTTCAAATTGGCCACATTTTGGCCAGCGAATCCTCGAGGGTGTTTACAAATTGGCCGAAATGTAACCAATTCCAGGGTTAAAACAAGAAATCAAAACCAGCACCACGGTCAAAGTGTAATTTGTAACCCATTACGCCATGATAGATAGTGGGATAGATAAAATACAACTCAGAAACAGGCATTTAAAACTGAAACGCCAATGTTGTTTTTGGTTCCATGCTAACTCAGAATCTACTCAACTCAGCACCCCTTTGAAAAATCATGAAAATCTTTGAAAAATACAATTGAAAGCCCATAATCTAACCTAACGTAATGTATTTTAAACAATTTTTCAACACTTTGAATGACTTTTGAATGGAGGTATTGAGTTGAGCTGATTTTGAACTTTCCGGTCTCCGTTGTTTTCAATTCAGCTACTTTAGTCACCAAAGTACTTATTTATAAGCCAATATTAAAAATAACCACAAGGATATTATTTCACAGCAGGTACCTATGAGACTAAAATTCTTTCAATTTAATTCAAATTAAAAATAAACGATTACGTGGAGCACCGCCTTCCCATTTGAATGCAAGCAATAATTACTTCGCTCGTTTAGTGTAGACAAATAATAATAGCTCATGGAAGTTCCGTGAACTTGTTACCGTTTCATATTGCCGGCATCACGTAACATGCCCGGGTTATTCCGGGACAAGTCAGTGATGTTGCTATTGGGACATTAGATGGGATTGGTCAGACTCCTTTAGTATTAATTATGTTTTTCTACTGATAACTATTATTAGGAGGTATAATGAAAATATATCGATTAAAGAAAGGCACCTACAAACCTGCAATTGTTTATTGGAAATTGGCTTTTTTGGAGGTTGTGGTGTTTGATTTTAAAGTTTTTCGGATTTGCTTTTCGCAACAACTCATATAGGTCGCAAAAAATCTTTGTGACTCCCTTATTACCATGGTGAGAAATATGGTATACATGGTGTTAAAGAAAAAAGACAACGCTTTATTCAAATCTAAAAGTTAACCACAAAAGAAGTAAAATGTATATATACCTCGATGAAATAAATTTCGGATCGTAATTTAAAAATAATATTAACATTTTGGAATTTTTTTATTTCTTTTTACATAAAACGACAAAAAAGTGAGATATCGATAACGTTTATAAATTTTTTTCTAATAAAATATTAATGAGTTTTTATTCTTTTTATATTATTTCAGTTATTTTATTTAAAAAAAACGTAAGGGGAGCAATTTTTAAAACTTTTTTATGTTGGCGTGAATTTTTAAACTTCAAAAATTAAATGTCCGATTTATAAAAGTTGTGAAAGATTTTTGTGTGTCCAAAGTACTTTTTCTATGGAAGTAAACAATTTTCAAAAATTGATCCTTTCATAATCACCACTTGTTATAACAAAACATTCCTTTTCATTTTGAAGCAGAAGGACTCAAGTCCGCGTTTTTTAACAAGGTTTTTAAAGGCTTTATATATAAAGTATTTCTTTTATTTACTCGTTTTAAAAAAAAACTAATTGATTCAATAATTATGTTTTTTTTTGTTATCTATCAGCATGGATATCTGAAGAAGTTATTAGACCATAGTTACAGAAAAAAAATGTTGGCTCTCCTGAAAATTTACCTTTTTGGACTTGCATCCGTATACTTCTCGGGTATAGATAAGAAATATTAATCTTTGGAACATTTTTAATGCGAACCAATTCACTCAAAATATTCTATTAAAAATTCTTAATGTACATTGGTAGAAATATTATTATATCGCGATACAAATAATTATAGGTAATCGTGATAAGAATAACAGTAAAAAATCCGTCTCATAATACTTACACACGATGCTATATCTTTTGTAGGATCGTTATCGAGATAACGGACGTGATCTCCTGTCAGATTTGTGTGATTTTTACATAATTACTATCACATATTTTAGTTTAGATCGTTTTAAACACGAATTCCTGCAAGTATGCATGATTATTTATTCATTTAGCCGTAGAAAATAATACAAATCTGACAAGAGATCTCGCCCGATAACTATCTCGATCGAGACGAATATCGGGGGAGATCTCTTGTCAGATTTGTGTGATTTTCTACGGCTGTGAAATGAATAAATAATCATGAATACTTCCAGTAATTTGTGTTCAAAACAACCTTAACTAAAGTACGTATATCACAGCTGAAATTCTGACATCGGCCCGTAGAAAAAGCAAATAACAGCCATTGAAAATCACACAAATCTGACATGAGATCTCGCCCGACATCAATCTCGTTCCCACAAAAGAAAGACAATCGCTCGGCAGGTCAGATGTTTGTATCAAGGGTATTTATCCAAGACTTTAATACATGAATGCTCTCTTCTGTAGTCTTATAAGACTACATTTTTGGTGTAATAAAATACGCATGTCTTTGCGCAAGCCTAGTTTTACACAGTGGAAATTCAAATACATTATTTAACATATTTTTATACGCCCCAGATTTAAATGTCCGGGTTAAATTTTCCCCACAGGAAAACTAAACCCTTTCACACACTTCCCCAAATGATCATCTAGTCAAACCACGCTATGCAATTGCACTACATAAGTATTATAAATACAAAACAATACAAGAACAACATGTCAACCTACCAGAGACCAAATGGGAAAATAATTCACCGACTCCATTTATTTTCATATCAGAGGATTCGGCTCTGTGGAATTCCTAATTTGACCTATAAATCCTACTGATCCCTCAATATAAATATTTAAAAAATCTTTTGTAATCCTACATGTATATAAAATTACTGATTTTTGCATTTTTATATATAAATTCTTTGACAAATCTAATATGCCTACATTTTGAATAAGAGACCTAGGTATAATGCCAGTAGCCGAAATAAAAAATGGTAATATTTTTATAGTCTGAGAATGCCAAATTCTTTTAATCTCATTTCCTAATTCTATATATTTTGTGTAAAAAGAATATTTCGAGAATATATATACAATTTTTAAACATTGTGTACAGTAAATTTTTCTTATCTCTAACAATCCAGCTTCTTGCAATAATTGCAGGGAGGGGTAGTTCATATCTTTATGCAACATTATTTTTAGTATTCATTTTTGGGTTATTTCTATTGGCTTAATGTGCGTATTATACACACCCCCCATCCAATTATTCCATAAGATACTGATGATTGCACCTATGCATGACACATCAATTTCATTAATTTAATGTTGATTGTAATGTAATTTAAACGTTTAAAAATATAAGTTAACTACCTCAGTTTATTCACAAGCTTTTCGATGTGATCTGTCCATTTGAGTTGGCTGTCTATTATAATTCCTAAGTATTTAAATGTATTCATTTCTGTATAGTTAGAGCGTGCGACAGGATTGCAAGTATTTTTGTTAAACCTTATATTTAGGGGAGTTAAGGATGCCGCCTTTTTGGTATTATAAAATGAATTATAAAGAGTTTTTTCAAAGTTCAGAGTTAGAAGGTTTTGATTGAGCCATTCTTTGACAATGGATGTGCACTTATTTGTATTTTCAGAGACCTGTTCCCAGGATTTACCATAAACTGTAATTGCAGTATCGTCCGCATAGAATAGTTTTCCCGGAATACTAATATTACATAGGTCATTATTATAGATTAGGAACAATAACGGACCAATAACTGTTCCTTGTGGAATCCCATGTCGCACAAACGCTGGTTTACTAATATTTACAACAATTTTGGTGGATTGTCTGCGATCAAGTAAATAATTTGTTAAGAGTGACAAACAATTATTTTTAATTCCTACGTTATTAAGTTTTCTAATCAGTTTATAATGATTAAGTGTATTGAAAGCCTTTTTAAGTCTAAAAAGTGTGTTGTATGTTTCATATTTGAGTCAAGATTGGTGTACATTTATATTTTTTTTTATTAAATAAAGCATCATCTGTAATAAGACCTGATCTAAAACCATATTGGTTTGGGGACAAAAGTGCGTTAGATTCCAGAAACTCTAATACTTGTGTCTTTATAATTTGTTCTAATATTTTTGCAAGTTGGGATATCAGCGATATTGGTCTGTAATTGTCAAGTTTAGAGATCGATCCAGATTTATGTATCGGTACCTACAATATTTGAGAATTTAAATGCATTTGGAAAAATGTTTTTTTCAAAGCAGGAATTAAAAATGTGTTGCAGGGGCATGGAAATGTGTTGTTTAATAGACTTGTGTGTGATACAGCTTAATTCATCTGGACCATTGGCTGTATTTGAGTTAAGTTTGTGAATGTGTTTTATGATTTCAGATTCAGTTACCCGTTTAAATTAAGATAATTTAGGAGTATTTTCAAATTTTTTATCCATCTGTGTGATTTCATGTACATTGTTTTCAAATGAGGGATTGTTATTTATTTAATCTGAGGCAACGTTTGTAAAAAATTCGTTGAATTTATTCGCAATTTTTCTTATGTTCGTTATTAATCATCTGTTACAATTTTTCTAGGGAATGTTTTTACTTTATGTGTTTTACTTGTTATTTCATTTATGACTTACCACGTTTTTTTAGAATCATTTTCAGATTTTTGAAGTTGTTTTATGTGGTGGATTGTTTATATCTTCAAAAGAATATTTTTAAAAAATCTGTGAATAATGTTGTCTTAAATTTCCATTGTGTGGAATTATCTCGATAACGATCCCACAAAAGATATAGAATCGCTCGGCTGGTGTAATCATGCCACCAACCAACGGCTGTAACCGTGTTTGGTGACCATTTTACTATTTTTTTTTACAGTGAACTGCTCCCGTCTGGAGCCAGTGAGACTATGACATCCCCAATCGGGGTATGTTGTGAGGCTGAAGGTAGTGGGGAGGGGAAGGAGGTGGGTAAGAGGAAGGTTGGGAAGTACCTGGCTATTCAGATCTGGTCACTAAACACGGCTAAAGCCATTTTCAAGCAACGTTTCAATTCTGAATGGTGGTCTTACACCAGGGCGATACTGATAGTATCTTCCACTCTGGAACATGCCGCAAATATACTATATATTGTTTTTAAATGAATTAATTGTGAAATAACACAAATTAATCAAATAAAATTTATTTGCGCATGCCGGGTTCGAACCCGCGACCTCCGCGTTGTGAGTCAAGAGTCTTACCCACTGGACTACGGAGATCGACCAGAACAGAATAGCCAGGTACTTCCCCACCTTCCTATTCTCTATTTACTTACACTTCCCACTACCTTCAGCCTCACAACATACCCCAATTTGGGGATGCCATAGTCTCACTGGCTCCAGATGGGACCATTGGGACTCTAAACAACACATACAAGACCATTTGACATTTAAACAACACATACAAGGTATTAAAGATAAAATCATCCCATTAATTAGCGTATTTAGCCGGCTATCATATCTGTTGCCAAATAAATTAAAAATAGGTTTATATTATAGTCTCGTACAATCACATTTAAATTATTTGATTGAAATCTGGGGAAACGCATGTGAAACACACATAAATGAATTACAGGTAATACAAAACAAGGTAATCAAAAAACTATTTAATTACAAGCTCAGAACATCCACAAAAAAATTATATATGGAAACAAAACTATTAACATTAAGAAAACTATATGAATACAATACATGTCTCCTTATATACAAAATACAAAATAATCTCGTACACACAAACACAGAATTCATTAAAACGTCCCAAATACACAAACACTTTACACGACAACGCGATAACATACATTTAAATACCATCCACACAAACTATGGTAAACAATCCATTGGTTACGAGGGGGGCAACTTATATAATTGCCTCCCAAATGACATTAAAAACGAAAAGAAGCTGGGTAAATTTAAAGAACAATTATTTATATTTATTCTTGATAAACAAAATAATGAAATAGAATAGCGCTGTATTGAAATATTTATTTTATCTTAATGTGTATAATTATTTCTAGTTAAATGAGTGAAAATGTAATTTTCTTTTAACTGGATTAAAAAAAAAAAACAAATAAAAACCTTGATTTCGAGTGCTCATAATATTTTATACAAACGAGTAAAATAAACCCCTAAGAAAATTGAATGGACATCGATTTCTTACTTTAATGGAGAATGTATCATTACGCCACTGCGAACTGGGCGGATATCCGTCTTAATAATATTCAACGTATTCATTCTTCGATAAAAACTATTATATAAATCAAATTTCTTGCCAAAATGAAACATAATTCTTTGAACTCTGACGTTGTTTGTTATTTTTAATACAAATTATTTGAAATAACATTTCAATATGTATTATGACCTATTCATATGTAACCATTTCGGAATAATTATTAGAAAATGGAAGAAAAAATCAAATAGAGGAAGTTCGTATATGTATTAATTTCTTACCATGGAATTGATCAAAACAATGTACTTATTTCTCTACATGTTCAATATCGCTGAACCAATATTTATTTTCAGATTAACTAGAAGATAATACGCGCAGGAGGTTCAATAAAAAAATCCGTTTAATCATACGTTGAATAATTAAATAATAACAATTATTATAAGCAATAATTGTCAGCCTGACACACTCATTTACATTGAAAAATCTTCCGAGAAAAGATACTTGCCGCCAACGGGACATGAGCCCGTGTCCTTCTGATTGCCGGTCGGATGCTCTGACCACTGAGCTATGGGGGCTTATCAAATACCCGCCAAATAATTCAATATATACTAGTGTTTCATTCAACAATTATTGCTTGTTATATTTTTTCCACCTGAAAACAACCAACTTTATTTTTCCGAGAAAGACATTGTTAGTGTTAAATCCCTCGCTAGGTGGCGTCGAGACAAATTATGTCTGCATTTATTGGGTAAATACTTAAACTTGTTAAATATTAATAAATGTAAATGAGTGTTTCAGGCTGGCAATTATTGCTTATAATAATTGTTACCCTTTGTGCTATGCATAAAAATCTTGTCTAAACGTTAGTTTATAAATTAAAAAATAATAATTAATTAAACAATAATTATTATTTTTAATTAATAAACTAACGTTTAGACAAGATTTTTATGCATAGCACAAAGGGTAACAATTATTATAAGCAATAATTATCAGCCTGAAACACTCATCCACATTGAAAAATCTTCCGAGAAAAGATACTTGCCGCCAACGGGACTTGAACCCGTGTCCTTCTGATTGCCGGTCAGCTGCTCTTGACCACTGAGCTATGCAATCAGAAGGACACGGGTTCAAGTCCCGTTGGCGGCAAGTATCTTTTCTCGGAAGATTTTTCAATGTTGATGAGTGTTTCAGGCTGATAATTATTGCTTATAATAATTGTTAATTAAATAATAATAAAATAAGAGTAAAACATTTTCACTCATCGATATCTCTACATATTATGATTTAAAGTCCTCCGCCGCGTCTGTCTGTCTGTTCGCGATAAACTCTAAAACTGCGGAACGGATTTTCATGCGGTTTGCACCAATAGACAGAGTGTGATTCATGGGGAAGGTTTAGGTATACATTTTGACATGGTTTTGTGTAAATTGTTTGAAATATATAATAAAAGGAGAATGTCTGTATGTGATGGACGAGCAGGCTGGCAAGCGGGTGGTGTGAATTTGATGGCGGTGTGAGAAAAGGTTGGGTAATCATCCAGTAGATGGCGTTGTGTTAGCCACAGCAACGCGTGGCTGGGTCAACTAGTAATAACTATAGATTAGCCTTCCCATTCCTAATTTCAATCCAAAAGTAACACCACCTGTGAGTTCTTAACACTAAATTAAAAGGGGACGAGCTTACTTCAAATAATACATGAGTTCTTAACACTAAATCTTAATTATTATTTTATTTTTATTTTTTATTTCTATTTCCTTTAAAACTTTTTTCTTTATTTGTATTTAAAATGACGTTTATTATCTGCTTACATAGGATAGTATTTTTTATTTAATTTATTGAAGACAAAATTAGCGAAACTAAAACGAAAATCTGGAAACATAAATATCAGAAAAAGATATTTGCACCTCTGGCACTCGAATCCAGGACCTTTTTCGTATTGTCTTCATTTAATTAAATATTACAATTTGAGGTCTTACTCATAAAATAAATTTAAAATAAAATAAAATAAAATATTTCATAAATGACAACCACAATACGGGCATGAGCCTAGTGTGGTAGTCGAAAAAAGACAATAAGTTCTAATGTATAAAAGATTATTAAATAATAAAAAATAAAATAATATCATACTCTGAGAAGACACCGAAAGTTATCCTATCAATCGACCGTTCAGTGGTTGAGTGGGTATCGCGTTTGGATCCCACCCAGGCATTCCGTGTTCGATTCCTCGGCTGGATAAATCCTCCATTACGACTCAAGCAACATTTCGGCATACTGTGGTGGTAGTAGGAGATTATCAAATATTGTCGGGTTATTCGTAACCCGGGAATGTTTGTCTTTCTTTAAAAAAAAATCCTTATCGATCGACTGTGCAAGGGTGCCTGTAAAAATCGTAATATTATCTGCGGCAAGTGCTAACGCAGTGCAACCAAAGTAATAAATGATATATGGTTATTTGAACCAATACTTTATTACGAAAAAGATTATACTACTTACGAAACATTAAATCTTTAATATAATTATGATACCAATACAATCAGAGATGTGTACGAGTGAAATTACATGAAAATATGAACGCGTTCAATTACAACACGAAGAGTGGATGACACAGTCAAGTTTACGTCAGGTGGGTAATGTAATATGACTCTGAATCCGGTATCGATGGTGACACCATGCTTTCAGACTTGTGGGGAAAGGATTAAAAATGAAAAAAAATTATATTACATTGTGTTTCAGATTTTTTTGTGATGCTTTACTGAAATATAATAAACTAATAATAATTATTGTTATAATGATAATACTGTTACAATATTCAGAAAACTGTTTCTGAAAAAATAAGAAAATATACAGATTTAGAAAATGATATTAAAAAAATTTGGCATTCTAAGAGTATAAAAATATTACCATTTTTTTATTTCGGCTACTGGCATTATACCTAGCTCTCTCATTCAAAATTTAGGCATATTAGATTTGTCAAAGAATTTATATATAAAAATGCAAAAATCAGTCATTTTAAAAACATGTAGGATTACAAAAGATTTTTAAAATATTTATATTATGGGATCAATAGGATTTATAGGCCCAATTAGGAGTTCCACCGAGCCGAGCCCTCTGATATGACAATATCTGGATTCGGTGAATTATTTTTCCATTTGGCCTCTAGCAGGTTGACATATTGTTCTTGTATTATTTTGTATTTATTATACTTATATAGTGCAATTGCATAGCATGATTTGACTTTATGATCACTTGTGGAAAAGTGTGTGAAAGGATTTAGTCTTTCCAGTGGGGAAGATTTAACCCGGACATAAAATCTGGTGCGTAGGTAAAGGTGATTTGAATAGCGCCGTTCTAAAAATTACCTCAAAGGAGCCGTATAAGAACCTGCAAATACCTTCTTTTTTTTACATTATCTCCATACAGAAGACCCCGAGGGAAAAAAAATCACTAAGGGCATAATATGTCATCTTTGTGGATGCCGCGTGGAGGGTCTTTTTTAGGGGTGGAAGAAGAGGAAGTTAAGGGAAGGAAAAAGGTATCAAGGGTGCGTAGCAATTTAGGGGTTAATGTGTCTACGATCGACGGACGTAGGAATCCATCCCTCCCACTGCAGTGGAAGGCGATGGGTCGAGAGAGTCCGACTGGAGAGGTCTAAGTGGCCACGGAGTAGGTGCGCAAATGCATTTTAGGCCTAGAAAACCTCGCCCCATGATTTTATTTGAAAATCTCCTTCTACCACCACAGTAAGTGGAAATTGATGCTTGTGTGGCGATGGAGGACTTAGCCAGCGGAGAAATCCAACACGGGACGCCTGGGTGGGATCAAATGCGATGCCAACTCAACCACTGACCGATCTATATGCCAAACGCCAAACTTTGCTTCGTAGACAGTATACCTAATACGGTAGATAATCTGACATTTAATATTCCATATCGAGTCGATATTAGTCTAACTTAGTCCATCCGCTCACGGAGCAACTGAAAAAAAACAGTTTTCAACTCAATAGATATCCACAGGAAAGCAAATTGCTAATTTCATCGACGGTCTGCACAGTGTGCAGTGCACACAGTTTGTGTTGTTATGAAAGACAACTGTCAAGGGCGAAGCCGTTCTCAAACGCGACTAGCATTGCTAGTCACAGTGCTAGTCGCGTTTCAGTTGCCAGGTTGACAGGTTGCAATGGTTACGCCTCACGACATGTCAAATTTTCAAGCAATTTGCGATATGTGAGTGCGGAAAATATCGATTTTGTTCAGGAGATTGATAAATTATATAAGCTGATATAATTACTGAAATCGTAAAGTTGAGCTGCGCCGTGAATTGGGTTGAATTGAGTTGCAAACCACTTTTCCGTTTCTCCATGAGCGAACTTTTCTATCGTCTTCTACTTTCCCTTACGACACCATAATATTTAAGCCCAGCAAATAAAGAAATAACCCGACCAAACGTATTTATTATCACCTGGCGCAAAAAAAGCATGGTCACCGTCACATCAATTCTTAGGTAACAATTTGTAGCAAATCGTAAATACTAGCAGAACTATTTCTTCCTTTCTGAATAAACTCAACATAAGTTCTAACTTACGGCAAGGAAAACAACCTTCATATTACTTCGTATTTCAAACACGTAGAGTCGATTTTACTTTGATTACTACACGCCAATTACGACGTTCTGCCATGCGATCAAGCAGTTTATGAATGAATGGATTTTCCGTCGTCCATTCATAACCATTTTATTGCAAAACATTTTGCGAATAATTTATTAAGCAATGTTCTTACTAAAAATAGGAATAAAAAAATTAGCAACCATTATTAATTAACACGTATCATGACCCAAAACAATAATTATTTTTATTATTATGTGAAAAACAACTTTATACAAGCAAACGTGATTTAAATAAATATTGCTGCCCGTAATATTAATTTCTTCAGCAATAAATGACTAATAAACGAGATTCTCACCCAAGTGATGCAAAAAAAATATATATAGATACGTTTTAAGATTTTCACGGCCAAAAGCATTTTCGTTATTTGTTTTTGGGGTGTTATGCCGTGTTGCGCTACCTCGTTGCAGTGTCCGAAACGTTGGCTAAAGAAGGAGGGAGCGCAACACGGCATAACACCCCAAAAACAAATAACGAAAATATATACATATTTTTTTAAATTTTCTGTTTATTGATTATTTTATTTTTAAATAAAACTTTTTTTTTAAAGTTGAAGCTAATAAAATAAGGTTTTTATAGAAAAATGAAACAATACAACTTTGTAAAAACCACTTATATAATGTGCAAATCCGACCGGTTTCGGAACAAACGTTCCTTCGTCACGGAAAGCTTATACTAATTTGACAGTTTCGAACAATGTTTTATTATGGTAGGGGTGGAGCCGTTGCTAGTTAATAATGTAGATTGGGTGGGTAGGTATTAGTGTAGAGTGGGTGGGTAGGGGAACAAATCCATGATTGGGCTATATGACAATATTTTTTGTTTGTTGATAATAGATTCATTATTTTTAAGGGATTTTTTAATTTCCAAAGCTTCTAAGTTATCTATACGTTTTCCTTTATGATTAATATGAAGAATATTTATCCCTGTATTTTTTTCAAAACTATGGTTATTTTCAATGATATGGTTAGCGAACTCAGAAAAATTATTATTATTAAGACATCTTAAATGTTCTTTGATTCTGATTTCAAAATTACGAGTTGTTTTTCCAATATAAAATGAGGGACAATCATTGCATTTGAGTTTATATATTCCGGAATTAGTCAGTTTATGGTCTTTATCTTTAGTATTTCTCAAAAAATTACCGATATTATTTCTTGTATAAAACGCTGGTTTAATATTAGAAGGGAGATATTTGCAATATTTATTTATTTTGCATTTTTCTATAATGGATAACCACAAAGTAATAGCTACATTCAAAAATATATAAGGTTTTATGTTTATCATCATAAAAAAATTACAAAGCCTAAAACTTAATATGAAAATCACGATAATTTGGAGGATTTTTGTTTATATTTTAGAAAAAAGTTTTCGATTACCTAACCTCGTGTAGTTACAACAAAAATCTCAAAATCGTTGAATTTTATTTTTCTTCTATTTTGATTCTACTAACCCACATAAAATGTTTTGTGTTCCCCTTTACCCTTCGGTTAAAAAATGGACACGCACTAAACAATAATAAAATGTAAAAATCACCCACGTTTCTCTGATTATTATAAACTGCTTACTCGTTAATACGGAATATTTTTTATTCAAACAATTAGATTTAGCTTTATTATTACGAAAATTGAGTATTTATGTCGGGGGAGACCAAACAACATGCAAAAAATGTGCATTTAACATTTTAATTTTGTTAAAATTAATTCACTCTCGCGGTAACACCATTGTTTATTCATCGTTTTTATTTTAACATTTCATAGACAATTAATCAATGCTGCCAATCATACAAAAATATTTTTGCATAAGACAAAGTGAAAAACCCAGCGTTGCCAAAAAAACCATAACCAAAAACCAAAACCTGGGATGTTTTTTAAAATTATGATGAAATGCGAGTTTATTTTAGAGAATTGGTACTTCCGACAAATGTCATATTGATTGTCTATTATGATTGTCTATTATGATTGTCTATTATGATTGTCTATTAGTTAAAAAAGGAACATTCCGTATAATCCGTGCATCACACTTCGACAACACGAACATTCCGTATTATCCGTGTATCACACTTCGACAACACGAACATTCCGTATTATCCTTGCATCACACTTCGACAACACGAACATTCCGTATTATCCGTGCATCACACTTCGACAACACGAACATTCCGTATTATCCTTGCATCACACTTCGACAACACGAACATTCCGTATTATCCGTGAGGTGGACTAACTGCATATTTACCCTCTGATTTTTATCGTAACCTACGTCTGTTTATTATAATTTGGATTATGGTAAACACAAAAAATGTTTGTTAAATGTATAGGATGAATTATAAAGTGGAAAAGGTACCAAAAAAGGTATATTATGTATATTCTAGAAGTAGTTAACTTTTTTTAGCGGACTGATATAGTTGTAAATATTCTAATTACAGTAAATATTCTAATTACTGTAAATAATCTAATTAATTGGACAGAAAATTGAAGACTTAAAAAAATAATATATGCTTTCAATATTTTAATAGTTTATTAGTTTCTGAGGTACATGAATTTGATTGTTTTACATTAGCCCCGCATAGGAGGCTCTGGGGAAAATAAGTTCCCTCAGGGCCTGTGTCATCTTTGGGGACGCTGTGTGAAGGGTCTCTTTAAGGAAATGAGGAAGAGGAAGTTTAAGGAGGAAATACGTATGAGGGATGTGTAGAAATCTGGGGATCAGTGAGCGATGGGTGTATGAATAAGTTCCTCCCATTGCGGAGCAAGACGATGAGTCGAGAGAGACCTGCTGGAGAGGTCAAATGGTCTCCCAATCAGTCTCTACTGATGTCCTGAAGCGGCAAGTGTATCCGCCGCCAAGCCTTTGACAATCTTTACCTCATTAACCCGGTCCTCTGCTTAGTCACTAAGCGTAGCTCTTAGGGTAAACTATGGAAGAGGTTTTGGCTATCCAATAATGATACTTATGTAGGTGAAATGGTCGTAGGATATTGACTGTTTGGACTAAAAGACCAAATGGACGAAAAAAAGATATAGAAAATATTAACAATAAATACTGAAAGGTCGAAACATGGTAAGCAGTTGAATGACAATATCTGGATCATCACATGGTACGATCTATTTAATTCAAACAACTAGGATTACGTCAGGAGTCGAGGACGATTTATATAAAAATGACGATTGCTTCAGGATAGACCTGTGTATGGTCCTTAGCTCGTCACTGGATGCGTCGATTATAAAGCGAGCTCCTTGGATGACTACTTTTGTTTCCAAACAAGGGCGTTGTCCACGCAGTAAATTTGAGATTATTCTCTTAATAAAACACTTTTGTTGAATTACTAGTATATTGCTCAACTACGTATAAAAGTTCAGATAAAGTTGCAATAACGTGAAACGATTTTTGGTTCTGGCTGTAAGGCTTTTAAAAACGGAATAAACAACATGACATTTTCGCTTCCAGTAAAAGCGTGAACGAACGATACAAAGACAAATTTGTTGTAGAATAATAAGATAAAATGCAACACCGACATTTATTTATATAAAAGAGTCCATGGATGGAAATTAATCAAGATAAATTTATAATAAAGTTACAGGTAGAAATGAAGTTAAATATTTCAAAATAGGGAGATACAACACTCAAAAAGAGCTGTGTACATTAATTCCTGGTATGATATGTATGTATGGTATGTGTATGTGTGTTTATATGAATGTAATGTATATGTAAGTGTGTGTATGTATATGTATGTATATGTATATGTATGTATGTATTTTCTATGCTTTCAGTACTGGATGGTATCGTGTTGGATATAATATACTATACAGAATTTTTTCTTAGTATTGTAAAGCGTACTATGCTCCATTGTGTTATCAATGTTGTGTCTGTCTTTAATTAGTGACAGTGTTGACATCAACCATGTTCAATGTACTTCTATTTCTGGGCGCTTTGATAGGAATCACTGTTGACAAACCTTTAAACTGACAAAAAAATAATCATTAATGGAAAAAATTTAAGAAAATTAAAAAATTAACTACTAAACATTTTCCAATGTTGTCGTTTTTCGACAGACACTTTCGGCAAGAAGTCCATACCATCATCCGAGATCGGTTTGTCACCGATGACCCAACGCACCACCGATGCAATATGGCACCAGCGGCGTGGGGATTATACAACACATCGCACCCGGAGTCTGTCTCATATATAAGCCACGGCTCACAGAGTGGTACATCAGTTGTTATTTTGGAGTGAGTTTGTAGAGAGTGAGAGTGAAAGGAATCGGCGTTGAGACTCGACCGGGTTTATTGGAGGGTGAGTCATTTATGTTGCTTTCTTTTTGAATGCTACAATTATGCATGTCATCAAAAAATGTCAATGAAACATGATTAACTAGTGCAGTTAAAAAGACGGCGCCTTTTAAATTAAAAAAATATATACTATTATGCGACTTACTACCACCGTTCGGAGTCAGTATTATGGCAACCCCAAAAATATTATTTTGTGTAGCTGAAGGCATCAAAGATATTATGGTGTAGGAGTGTGAAATATAAAGAAAATCAAATTTTAACTAAAAATGCTGTAGTTCTGTAAATAGTGGATATCGCGTTTAAAAAAGGATTTTTCTAATAATTTTCTTTTACATAAATCAAAACCAAAATATCCTTTGAAATCATTATTTGTTAGCCGGTACTTAAGAGCCTTTAACCAGCCAGCGGCAGAAAATCCACATTACGACGAAAGAAGTTCTTACGATCGTACAGGGCGGTTCCAATGAGAAAGATTAATTATTCTCCGTACCAGCTTTTAAAAATTATTACTCAATGTCGATTTTATTTCATTCAAAATTTGCTTTAACTTATACCTACATCTAAAAATGCTGAAAGGCGTGATGATAAAACTATTAAAATTATGTACTTTTTGTAATTATTTTTTTATTCTATATATTTCTCTGGTTATACCCTTTTAAATAAATACCTACTTAACTATAAACCAAACATTTCAGGTAACAAAAAAGGAAGATCTTTTTAGTAGTACCTAAGCATAGTTTGTTATGTCATGAAACACAATTTCATTATTTAGTTAGGTGTTAGGTATAATTTATTTGAAACTTAATTTACTGAAGTAACACTTCACTAACTTATATCTCCCTCTCAACTTCCGTTCGCCTCGCCCGTACACACTTTTCTTAACACTCTCGTCACGAATTCACCAGCTTACTCCCCAAGTCAAGCGTGCATAAAGAAGTTTTACTTCAAAAAAGTTTTTTAATGTACCAATAAATGTTCCGAAAAGTTCCAATTAATACGATGAAAGAACCCTAAGCTATATTGTAGTAATAACTACCAATGACAATCCGAAATAATGTTTTTACTACTAAAGTTAAATACAAATAATCTAAGGAAATGGCTTTCAGATAGGGATGATTTATATTGGTGCCCTACCGAAGTCCTTGTATTCTTTATATAATGAATAACAGATCACTTTGTATAAACCACTATATTATAAACAATATCTACATGTTTCGATAACAATGTTATCTTCATCAGGATATGTTAATATAAAAATAAAAAAAATGACAAGCAAGTATAGACAAATTAGAATAAACTATAACATAGACAAAATATTAAAAAGTAGAGGTGATTAATTACTTAAAAAACATAAAAATAGTTATACAAAATTAATTATAAAAATTATTTAAAGAAAAATAAAATTGCATTTAGATAATAAAAAACTTTTAAGAACAAATAATTAAAATAGTTAGTCAAAATCAAAAAATCAATAATTATAATTAATTGTAAGTACTAATAAGAAAATAAATTTGAAAGATGGCTATTTTTAAAAAATGTTTGGTTATTTCTAATATTTAATTTACTATTAATGCTTTTTCTAATTTCTAAAATTTCTAAATTATCCAATTGTATGCCCGTAGTGTTAGTATGTAAAAATTTTAAGTCTTGTATTAATATTAAAAGAATGACTTGTTTCCAAAATATGGTTGGCAAATTCAGAATAATTATTATTATTTAAACATCTAATATGTTCCTTAACTCTAATGTTAAAATTTCTAGAAGTTTTTCTTGTATTCTTTATTGAAATTCGCTTTCGAAGGAATTGGAAAATTCATTATAATTTTTGTAATACCTCATGTATATCAAACTATTCATTTACTTGTTGATTATATTAATTTGTTCATATTAAATCCATTTGTACTTGTTTATTATATATTCCGTAATTTTAACAATTTATTTAATTGTTATTTTAGCATCAACATTATACATATACAAAACTGTTTGAAAATGTACCAATTCATTGAATAAAATTTTGTCATTATGTAATAACTACATAAGTAGTTTAGCGGGTTTAAATGTTAATTAAAATAAAAGTAAAAAATAAAAATTTAAAAATATATATTTTTGTAGTAAATAACTTAAGTGTCCGTCTCTAGTGATCGTCGTAAATAATAAAAAAAAACGTTTTGTTATGTGATTGTTTAAAAAATTATAAATAATTACGCAGTAAGGGGATTAATTCCTGTTTTATTCAGAGAAGTCGAATTCTATATCTTTTTCAATTTCCAAATCTAGATCCTTTTTTGTTACAGTAATGAACAATCGCAATATTAATAATTTTTAATTTAATGAAGACAATATTAGCGAAACTCAATCGAAAATCTGAGACGGAAAAATCAGAAAAGATATTGGCTCAGCTGGGATGCGAACCCAGGACCCTTTGCTTACTGTCCCAGCGGAGCCAATATCTTTTCTGATTTTTCTGTCTCAGATTTTCGATTGAGTTTCGCTAACATTGTCTTCGTTTAATTAAATATTATAATTTGAGATTTTACTCACAAAGTTTAAAAAATTATAATCTTAACTGTTTTTATATTTCACCAGACATTAATTAACTTGTCAAAGGTTACGAATTATTAACATCAATCTATTAGATTTTGAAAAGAAGAAAGTTGTTGTTGGCGCATTCTTATCGACAATTCTTCGTATTCCGCTTTCTCAGCATCCTTTCGTGTATTTCTGTATGAACCATTTCGTAACTGCATATGCTAATTTTTATGTCACTCACTGCCTCGACTGAGAATTATGACATTTCGGCAAACTTAAACTTTACAGCATAATACCGGTATAATGTTATTCTTTCTATACATAGCACTTTTTTTTAAATATCACCTCTACATCACGTAGACATGTTGTTACGTAAGGAAAATCGCTAACAAGGGATAGTTTCAACCGTTGCTACCATATGTGATAATGTTATGCCGGTTAAGTTAAATGAATTTGATGGTGATCATTATGAACGATGTTTATTTATTTATTTAATTTCCACGGTACATATTATCTATTCCATGAATAGCTATTGCACTTCACAGTTAAAGTACAAGGAAATTGTAGAAATATTTTTTAAAAGTAATAATTCGAAATTAAAAACCAAACATTCACAATTTCTCGAATTAACCAACCCACGGT
Source organism: Limnephilus rhombicus (assembly GCA_929108145.2). Lineage (NCBI taxonomy): Eukaryota > Metazoa > Arthropoda > Insecta > Trichoptera > Limnephilidae > Limnephilus > Limnephilus rhombicus. The sequence goes on from OV815293.1 coordinate 8,847,738, forward strand.
AAAAACGCCCATATAGGTACCTATTCAGAATCAAAAAGTTTCCATTCTATTTTTATACGTAACTAGCTGGTTCCCGGCATGCGTTACTACGACATTTAATAAAGAAATTGTTTCTCCCTGCGTGTCCTTTCCCATTCGTTCCGTTCCCCTTCTGCCTCCCCTTTTTTTCTCCCACTCCATCACCTCCACCATCCCTCTCCCCACTCCACTCCCCTCCCCCCCACTTCCCCCCTCCCGCGAATCCCCCTCCCGAGTTTCCCTCCCCCCTCCCAGGTCCCCCTCCCCCCTCCCAGATTCCCCTCCCCCTCCCTGGTTCCCCTCCCCCATCTCTCCCTCCCTCTTGCTTTCCAGAGCGATAGCCGCTTCCTCGCGTGCCACCAACAGCAATTTTTTTATACAAATTTCATAGTGCCAGAACTCACCGGATTTTTTAAAAAAACCTTGTCCTGATAATAACGAACACACAAAAAAAAAGAATTATCCAATTTGGTGCATTCGTTCGAAAGTTATGCGCTTTGCAACACATTCAGCGATTCATTTTTATGTTATAGATAAAACTGCCTAAAAAAAAGGATGAAGGTTTAAATAGTTTAACTTCAAAAGGCTGTAACTACACGTAGGCATTTTGAAAACAGGTTTTCAGTCATAATAATTAATCATTAAAATACTACCATTGTGAATAAAGCATTTTCTAAAACCATTTAGTTTGAATAGAAATCAGTTCGTGAAGTTAATAATATTTAATTATATTTTAACATTCACCCACATAGTAAATTCAAATTGACCTCATTTGAAATCTGGCGATTAATTTATAAAATTGTTAATTATTCATAAATGTTTAGGGTCTTCATTCAAAATGATATGATTTTGCCTCCCACTTCTTAGGCATCCTTTAAAAACTTAAGTTTTATAAAAATAGCAGTATCTAGATTTTCGTAATTACTTTTATTATGAAAATAATTTAAGTAATTATGATAAAAGAAAAAGTATTTTTTTAAACATGGGTAAGGCAAGTAATTTTGTTTTATTGATTTATTTTTTCTCTACTTAATCATTTAAAATATTTTAATTCTTCCCCATCTCTTTCCGCTCCCCGCTTACCTTTAGCCACACCACACACCCTAATTGGGAGCGCCACTTTTTGACTTTTTGAAATATTGGCATACAGAGCTCCGGGCCAAAAAGGCCCCTTTCTCTTTCATCATGAATTTATGTTAATGGTTGTAGAAGAAAATTGATTTATTTAGTTGTTTGTTAAAATTGGGAGTGCCACGGTCTCACTGGCTCCAGACCATTGAGAGCAGTTGGGATTCTAGTGAAGCATTCATAAAAAAAAAATCGTGTCCAGTTTACATGCGGTAGAAGCAAAATTTTAACAAAACAATCTCAACCAATACTTGAAAAGTGAAGTCATAATATATATATATATGGTTCATGACAGTTGGTCCGGCGACAGTTGGTCATACTCTTTACATATTCTATGTTTTACATTATTCAATCAATTTTGTAAAGCGACAAATGAGCGCAGACCTCGCGTGATTTCCGTTTCATATCTCAACCAATAGGAGCCATTAAAAGTGACATCATTATTTATCAAAGCGGCCAATGAGCGCAGTTGATGCGTCGCAGATGCAGTAATCGTCATTTCCGTTTCATCTAAAATCCAAGTCACAGCGGGACTAAAGAAGTTTCACTTCAAAAAAAGCTTATATGCCTTTCAAATGGTAGAGGGCAAATTAAATTATATTACTATTCTGTTACATAAAATGATTATGGGTAGTAAAGGTCAAATCATCTGGTTCCTTCCACAAATAAAAGCATTTAGGTATCAAGGTAGGTAATACTTGTCTACTTGATGAATAACTCCAACAGCTAGCCCGTTTGCAAGATGGAATCATGAAGAGATGGATTGCCGGCGTAAGTCTGAGAGACTATCAAATTGCTGACAGATAAATCTAAAGGTTCAAGATGTGGTTGAAAGCGTTGCTGAGATAAAGTGGAAATGAACTTGCCTTGTCACGAAAAGAAACGATGATGGATTATCAAGAACTTGGCCGGCGGACGTTGAACCAAGGGAGATATAAAGGAAATCTTTAGACGAAATGGTCTGACGATCTTACGTCACATATGAGTCCAGACGGCACAGAATAGGTTCTGCATCTACGACGAAAATTAAATACAGACCGTGATTTTAGGAATTGTCAAATATTGAAATGAATAATAATTTCCCAACCTAAATAAAGGTCAGAATCTTAAAGACGTAAAATATTTTTAAAAAAATGGGTGACAAATACCCTACAATATAGTCAGAAACATAAAGACGTAAAATATAGTCAAGGCGTGTACACAAATATGCCACACGCGACCCCGGTTTATTAGACGGACTTTTGTCTAATTTGGATTAAGGTTTGTTTAGGTCTTGGCGGCGGATGCGCTTGTCCATCTACCGCGTGGCTGGCCGGATAAAGTGAGACTGGTTGAGGGCGACCTTTTGTCCTCTCCACCGGGACTCTCTCGACCCATAGCTTTGCACAACAATTCGGGTACATCTTTGAGAGACTTAAAATGATTTTACATCTCAAAAACAAATTTTTAAAAATCACGTGTAGTTTACACGTGAAACTTTACCAAAATAATCTCAATCAATACTTGAAATGTGAGGTCATAACCTAGCGGCCAATGAGCGCAAACCTAGCGTCATTTCTGTTTCATATCTCAACCAATAAAGTAATGAGCGCAGTTTCATGCTTCGCAGGTGCAGTAATGAGTCATTTCCGTTTCAACCGAATTTCAAATCACTAACGGGGTAAAGAAGTTTCACTTCAAAAATGTTAGGGTCATAAAAAGGGTGTAAAATGATTGAAATATGACGTAAGAATTTGGACGAATCAAGAAATGTGGTTCAAAACATATTTTTGTGGCATTGCATTAAATGCACCAAACCCAGCTATTAAAATGTTGATAGATAGGAACAGTTAATTATAGCAAATATTTACTTTTTACATTTTAGTTTCACCCTTCAAAATATTTCCTTATAATATGATTAAACTGGTTGTCATCCATAGTATTAGAGCATTTCAAGAGATGGTGCTTGTTCGGTTTTTAGACCGAACGTTGACGGGTACCGCCGAAGCACAAGTAACTCGGAGCGGGCGGGCTTATTCCCGCTTGCTAAGTTCATAACTTTCCAGTAGGCTTGCTTAGAGGTCGGTCGATTGTGACCTAAAATTATTCGTTGTTTATTGATTTTAAATAATAAGCTTGTTTTTTTCCGAACTACAATCATTCTTTGGAAACACCTTAACTACACAAAAAAAGTAATTCAAATCTCAGGGATTTGAAGGACTTTACATTCATACTAATATTTTAAACGCAAAATTGCGTGCGTTTGTTTGTTACGCCTTCACGCTTAAACCACTAAACCGATTTTAAAAATTCTTTCACCAATAGGAAGCTACATTATCAGCGAGTAATATAGGCTGTTTATAATAGTAAGCTCTGGCGTTATGAAATGTGTGAATTTCGTAAATTTTAGCGGCAGGGAGGAAAGGCAGGCTTAGCGGGAGGGAAGACGAGGGAGGGGGAAGGTGGGGAGGGTAGAAGGGAACGGGAAGCAGGGGAAAGTATTTTTTTTTTAAATGAATACCGCACAAGAGTCGCAACTGCTTCCGTCTGGAGCCAGTGAGACTATGGCATCCCCAATTGTGAGGCTGAATGTAGTGAGGAGGGAAAGTAGATAGGGAAGAGGAAGGTGGGGAAGTACCTGGCTACTCAGATCTGGTCACCAAACACGGTAAAGCCATTTCAAACAACGTTTCAATTCCGAATGGTGTTCTTTCACCAGGACGATACTGATAGTATCTTCTACTCTGAAACGTGCCACAAATATAACTACTATATATTATTTTAAATGAATTGTGAAATAACTCAATTGACGGCCGGCGTATTGCAGCGGTAAGGCGCTTGACTAGCATTCCGAAGGTCGCGGGATCGAATCCCGGCGTGGCAAATAAAATTTATTTGATTAAATTGTGCATTTCACAATTTATTCATTTAAAATAATATAAATGTAGTATATTTGCGGTACGTTCCAGAGTGGAAGATACTCTCAGTATCGCCCTGGTGTAAGACCACCATTCAGAATTGAAACGTTGCTTGAAATGGCTTCTGCCGTGTTTGGTGACCAGATCTGAATAGCCAGGTACTTCCCCACCTTCCTCTTCCCTATCTTCTTCCCCTTCCCACTACCTTCAGCCTCACAACATACCACAATTGGGGATGCCATAGTCCCACTGGCTCCAGACGGGAGCAGTTGGGACTCTAGTGCGGTTTTAATGTAAAAAAAAAAAATCAAATACAATTTACTTGCCACGCCGGGATTCGATCCCGCGACCTCCGGATTGCGAGACAAGAGCCTTACCGCTGGTCTACGCCGGCCTTCGGATATGCAGATTTCTTTGAATGGCATCGCAATGCATGCCGGGGTACCAGCTAGTAATCCATATAAATAAAATTAACTTGGTAAACTTTGATAATTACAAATCAAAAATTTAACATGCCTTTAAAAAAAAAGTGTAAATAAACATGTTCGTGAAAGAGAGAATTGTTTTTTAGTATGCCTACCTTCCCTTGACCATAAAACTCTACGTGTGGTATAAGGTTAATCAATTATTAAAGGTGGAAAAACAAAAGAAGGCTAATGTGTGTAGGAACACGCAACGTTATCTTGATGGAAGATTAGACTTCCACGCGATCCGGTCTCCCGTGAATAAAGGAGAGATTAACGTTTTAGGCCAGTTTTCACGTCGTAATAGTAACTTCAAGTGTTTGGGTTCACGCAACAAAATTCTTAACTCTTTATGGTCGTTCGATAAAACCCTATATCGTTATGATATTGACAAAATCCGTCATCTATGGTCAGTTATCAATATTTGCGAGCACGGTCAACGATTGTTACAAGATTTTCCGACCGACAAATTAATGATAAATGGCAATAGCACGGCCTCTGTACAATCAGATAAGTTTAGTTAACTGTCAATACGCACGTTCGTTATAGTACACAACTGCTAACCCTGTACAAATCAAAGTGAGCCCCACTGTTGAATTCGGCTGCCACCTCTGGTCAGCAGCTCCTAAATACCTGAAAAATACACTTGACTCTGTGCAGAAACGGGCGGTCCGTTTGATAGATTCTCTAATCTTAGCAGACGGATTGCAATCTTTAGAGCACAGGCGTCGGTTGGGAATGCTATCCTTATTCTACCGGTATTAAAACGCGTGCCCAACATATGCACCTACACGGTTCAAATTTGTCACATGAGAATGGCTTGCTTCTTCGACTCGTTCTTGTGTTCAACAACTCGGCTGTGGAACGATTTGCCGGCCTCTGTGTTGCCTCCTTCCTACAACATTAGTCTCTTCAAGATCCATGTTCACTCCTTCCTCTCAAAAAACCCTCCACACAGCATCTCAGATGACAGGCCCTGAGGGAAATTATTTTTCTCAGGCCCTCCCGTGAGGAGTTACATAATGTAAAAAAAAATACCGGCTTATTTAATAAACGGATTGAACCAACGTACGCGATCCATAGACTTTAATAATGCAAGTCTAAGATGCAAACAATTTGTCAAATCTCTAAAAACGAAAAAGCTGAAACACGACTCAAGACTTCATTAAGTAATTAACTCCTGCTTAAAAAGTAATGCGAACTGCCAATGCATATTTAGGTAAGTATATCAATTCAACATTACCAATTTATTAATATTTTTACGTAATTGATTGGTGATTGACCTTTCAAAATATGAATTCGTGGAGAGATCAGCCAGTGTTGCCTGCATATATCGATTTCTTATTTATCTCCTGTCAATATTGGTTCGACTGTCAACCGTAAAACCGTGCTCGGTATATCGATATAAAATCATTGGAAATTACGCTTATCGATCCGAAATTGTAAAGTTATCGATTTATCTGTGTTTTACCCCATGAAGCCACATGGCTATGTTCCTATCCTTCGTAGTTATATTTTATTGATATTTTTTAACATTTTTAGAAAATTGTTAAAATGTTAAAAAAATAGCATTACAAAATGTAATTCATAATATTTTTAGCGTATCGAATAGATAATATACACTAGAGCAGTGTTTCTCAAACATTGTTCTGCCGTGGCCTGGTAATTTTCACACTGCCCCTTCGTGACCCACTTAATACTTTGAAACCCAACTGGTTCCATTACGTAAAATAATACATATTTATTAAGAGTAAAAATGTTTTATTAATACTACATATTTTGGTATCGCCTATTTAGTCACTAAATTTTAGTGCTAAGTATGGAGTTCTTGCAATTGTAACTAAAGAATCCAAATTCGCGGAAAATGACGAAATTTTTATTCTTAGGTCTGGTTCCACTTCAAGTCGGTTTCTATATTTAAAGATAGATAACCAAAAATCTATCAATGGTCTTAGTCTTGTGTTAAATATATCCTTGAGTGATGTGTCAGTTGACAGTTCAATTAACGATTTGACATCTGAATCTGGCAATTCGTGGCAAATTAGTTTCGGAATCTAACTTGAATGTAAATGGGTTTCTTACCCAAGCTTTATTGCTGTCGATTGGAGGAAAATATTCTTGAAGATTCCTCTCCAGTCCTAATAAATGTTCTTTAATTTGAGTTAAGATGTCTTGTGGCAATGCAATCATGTTGTACTCTTTTTATATTTCACTCAAATTATTAAATGCTTTGAAGTTCCCTGTTTCCGCGCGTTGTGCCCACACATTAAGCTTTTTTTCTTGCAGCTTACACCTTGTCTTAAAACAAGGCGGGAATGTTGCGACCCGGTATTTTATTTTGATGGTCCGGTACCGGGTTGCGACCCGGCAAATGGGAAGCCCTGCACCGGATGATATGCCTTCCATGTAGATTTGAATGGAAACCAATATACCTTAATGTACTTTTTGAGTCTAGCCTATTTAGAATGCGCTCTGTCTGTCTTGACTTGACACTTGCATATCGCCATCTGTTATACTTATATTATTTATTGAAGTGAAACTTCTTTAGCGCTGTTAGTGATTTGAAATTCGGATGAAACGGAAATGCGTCACAATTCAATTCTACACAAATACTCGGTTCTAATAATGCGGAAAATTCGCGCTTTAGCGCGTGCCTTCGATAGCGCAGTGGGCAAGGTGCCTGACAAGACTCAGCTGCCAGAGAGACAGACGAACGAAGGTTCAAATGCTAAAAAATCGAAAAAAAAAACATTTTTATTTTGTGAAATCAATAAAATCTTCAAAACACTTTAAAAAAACAGGCAAAAGAAAATAAAGCGACATCTTGCGACTTTCTAGTTTTACTTCTACGGCGTGTGAATTTTTTACAAAACTGCACACTCTGATTTTTTTAATTCCATAAATTGTTGGATTTCCTTAATGGCTTGTGAAGAATAAAAACGTTTTCGAATCTCTCAAAAATTTAATTTTTAATTTTATTTAAAATGACATTAACTCTTTTTATCTCATTTTATGGCAGTATTCTTCTCTAAACAAGTTAAATGTAATTAAATAAAATGGCCTCATTAAACATTTCTCGGAGAAAACTCCAAGTAATTAAAAATAAACAAACAATCCCTGAAGCTCAAAATACATATTATAAAGTATCTAATTAAATACGATATTTCTTAGTAATGAGCTATTAAAAGAATAATGAATTTGATATCTTCAATGACAACAAACTAAAAATCTTATATTTATTATTTAGTATTTTGTAATAATTTGTGGGTAGGTATTTTTATGAACAAACGTGTTATTGTTAATTTTCTTATCGTATGATCAAACTAGGCATTATTTATTCGTTTACTCATGTTTCAAAAATATGTAAGTGTTCCTTTGACTTCAATTTATGTAAAAATATCGCATTATTTTTCACTTTGGTGACCAAAAACGCGATAAAAAGTCACTACGAGCGTGATAGCAAAAACGCAAAGGCTATATCGGTAGGTACTTAACCTTCGTACACTCGCGCCTAACGGCATTACACATATACTCGCGCACGGTGTCTCAAACCGAGATTTCATCTCGTCTGTATTATTTTAATTACCTATGAGTATTTACTTTTTGAGCATTATTGGTATTTATTATATCGAAGGGGATATAATTTAATTAACAAAAAAGAAAAATATTAAAATTTTTACTTAATTTGGTAGCAACAGAGTTAAAACTCAGCCTCCTAAAAAAACTATTTTTTTGTACCCTAACTTTAATAATATAAATAAACTTTTTTATGTGACAATTAAAAAAAATCTGAAATCTAATAAACGAAAGTATCCAGGATAATAAAATATTATAAAAATAAGAATTAATCATTATTAAGATTTTTGATTAGTAATTTTTACTTACCTAGAGGACCGATTAAAGTAAATAATTATCATACGTCGACTCAGCATCTGCCTAACAACAAATTAAGAAGCTACTGAAAACCTCAAAGTTGTTCCATTGTGTTAATTTTTGAGAAAACAACGAATTATTGATTTATCGGTCTGAGAGACCAACGCGCGAGTATTGGAAGGTTAAAAAAGTTTTATTACCTAAATGTGTTAATATTATAAATCTTTTTTTTAAAACCTTTCAAGCTTCGGAAGGACAGCGTTAGCCTTGAATCGTAATGTGTGAGTCTGGGGTATGCAAATAAATCCAAACTCGCTGGGCGTAACACCCTAAAAAATATTTGATTAATGAATCTACTGGTGGACAAAAATATGTCAACAAAATGGCAATTGGCACTGGTCTAAATGTACAACAAAGATACTAAGCAAATTCAAATTTAACAAAAAATATTTAAAAGCTTGAAAAGTTAAGGTGTAATATTGCAAATCGTGATGATAAAAAAATATAAAAAATACATTTCTGTTTATTTTGTTTACATTTTTGATTAACCACTCGGATCACGTAATGATATATCTCTAAAAACTAGTTACATCTCCTTTTCTATTACGCTCGAGAATGGTTCTCGCTAGCCTAGCGCTCAGATTCAATTAGCCGCTAGTGTAGACAGGTCGTGTGTCTTGTAGTATAATTATTGTAATTACGTAAACTCTTACTCAACTAGTTTGTATCGAGGACCTATTGTTATTGAGAAGTACCCGCACATAACTAACGGTGTTTGAATGTGAATAATACCAAACATTACAAAAAGAAAGAAAGACAATCTTTTTGCATTTAAAAGTTAACCATGTATGTTTCCGTATTATGTGAACAATTCTATTAAACAAAAAACCGCCAAATGGTTGACCCTGTCAATGTTCGCTATTTTTTAGGTGTTTTTTAACGATAAGTTTTTTTATATAATATTATATATCGGTCTTATTAAACGCGTTTTTTTTATAGAGTGGTACATAAAGTAAATTCGTAGTTAAAGTTAATAAACACTTCACTGAGCAATTTAAAAAACTTTAGCTGTGTTTGCGTTCAAAATTCAAATTTTTTATTATTGTGTTTGTAATATTGAGGTTGAGAATTGAATTGTTGCTTGAAATGGCTTTAGCCGTGTTTGGTGACCAGATCTGAATAGCCAGGCACTTTCCCACCTTCCTCTTCCTCATCTCTTTCCCCTCCCCACTACCGTCAGCCTCACAACATACTGCCTCCAGACGGGAGCAGCTGGGACTCTTGTAAGGTATTCACATAAAAGAGGTTAATAGTGAGCGAAACATCCAGAAAATAATAACGTTGAATGTTTTAAAAATGAAAGAAATTATTTTCAGGCAGGTGTTTATTCAATTACGAAGAAAGAAATAATATTCTATTATTATTTCTGCAATATTAACACTGACGTATGTTTTCCGTAATCTCGCTGGAAACAGATTTTATCAAATTAAAATCCAGCAGCTTTAATGGAAACTAAATTAATGAAAGTGTTGCGAAGAAACTCTAAGTCCAGCTTTATTCTTCATAAGCCTCATGAAAATAATCCCCTAGATTTCTGCCCTGCGGGAGAAAATGCACTCACAGGAAAAGAGTCTGCATTTAATGAAAAAGTGTTTTTCTTGGTACAAAAGAACAAACGATTTTACTGTTAATTAGTTTTCTGGAAAATAAGCCATGTTGTTTTACTAAAGGTTGAAATTGAGAATATTTTTGAGAAAAACGCGCTCTACAAAACATCAAATTATCATTTTTATTGATCAGTTTGAACATCATCTGCGTTAGAAATAATCAATTTTTGTTGAAATTTATAAAATTACCTAACTTACTTACCACTATCACGTCGTTTCTCCGCAAGGATAGGCAGACAGGACGAACTGCCACACAATTTGTGCTAGATTCACATTCATTTTGACTCTTGACAAGACCTCACTAAGTATTTGGATAACTTGGCATCCCGAAGTTCTTACCACGAACAAATCTTTTTAAAAAGAAATCTTGAATCTAAGAATAAAATCTTCCGTCAAGAATACCTAGAATAATTTTTTTTCATTGTGAGCTATGAAGTTTTGATATGTTTATCCATTTTAGCATCAAATAATATGTACAATGACGCAAGATAAACGCAATATTGATGTGTATTGGAATTTGGACGATATAAGGTAACCGTTGGGTCAAGCGCAAAGAAATACATAACTTTGCACTGGTGACAGCCGAACCGATATTGACAGGAAATAAATAAGAAATCGATATAAACTGGGGATTTTTTCTACGAAACAATCACTTAAAAATATTAATACATTGGCAATGTTGAATTAAAATACAAATCTAAATATGCATTGGAGCTATTGGCGGTCTGATATTAAACGGGAGATAAATAGTTGATGATATCTTTAGTCATATTTCAACCACTGTCGTTTCTTAAAAATCGAAATAAATAAATTGATCAAATCTTAGATGCAATATTTAAGTTTATGGATCGCGTATCCGACTTCTTTCAATTCGAAGAGCTCCGTTAGTCCAATCGGTTCATTAAATTAACCAGTAATTTTGCATAACGAACGACATTATTGAAAAATATGTATATTGACAGTTAACCGAAACTTATCTGATACTGTGGAGGTCACGCTAAAGTTTATCTATCGTCGATCGACTATTTGACCGTCATCGCAAATATTGATAACTGACCATATACGATGGATTTAGTCAATATTGCATTAATATAGCGTTTTATCGACCGTCTGTACCTCCTGTATTTAAAAGTTTTCATAATCTGCTCATTCAGAGATGGCGCTAATTTTATTATTTTCGGAATATACATTTTTGCAAGATTTATTTGGGCCCGTACATATGGGAATAAATAGTTTTGTCCATAGATAAATACAATTCTTTCAAGAAAGGCACACAAATAGAATATTGGATTGAATCACCGATTCAATATAGCATTTGTATGCTTTTTTTGAAAGAATTGAGTTTTTATACATAAAAAACTATAGGTTCATATTCTTACACCGTATGTACTGGCGTAAATAAATAATTCATCTTAATATTTTGAAGCACAACTTGCACACGTGTTTTTCCTTAAAATAATTAATTTGGCGCTATATATGAAAGAGCAGACCATGATTTCTTTTATGTTTGCAATTCTATGTTTTTACGTTTTTGGGGTAATTTTTTTTAAAAACGAATATGATGATGGCCTCTCTGGTCGAGGGGTGAGTGGAGGGACCGTTTTCCGGCGTGCGCAAATAAATTTCATTTAAATAATTTGTATCATTTCACAATTAATTACTTTAGAATTTAAATGTTGGTTGAAATATTTTTAGCCGTGTTTGGTGACCAGATCTCAATAGCCAGGTACTTCCCCACCTTCCTCTTTTCCATCTCCATCTCATTCCCCTCCTCGTTACCTTCAGACTCACAACATTACCCAATTTGGGAAAAATGGCAAAGTCTCGCTGGCTTCAGCGGGATCAGTTAGGACTCTTGTCCGGTACTCACATAAAAATTAAAAAAAAAAATCCTGTACAGTTCTATTAACATTAGCCATTAAATTATGAACAAAAAGTGTAAATTTCTATGTCGCCATTGAAGATTGCAATGTATCGCCTCTAGGATGGTGTACAGACATATATGTATGTATACAAAATTGTTAAAATCGTGATAAAAAAAACTAGTAATTACGCTGAGATAAGTGAAAAAACTGGGTTAATATAAATTGAATTTATTTAATCTTTTACTGGTCATGTTAAAAATCGTAATATTGAATAATTTTTTTTTTTTTTTTTTCGAAGAAAACTTTTTCGGAATGGTTTTCACTTTGTGATGACATTATTTATTTTAAGAAAAGACAAAAAACTTTGTTTACATCACTTTTATTTGTACACAATCTACATGTTTCGTGAACGATGTTCACATCATCAGGATCAAATGTATACTCTCAAATAAAATGTACAAATAAAAGTGATGTTAACAAAGTTGTTTGTCTTTCTTAAAATAAATAATTTTTTTATATTTTTTACATGAATACCGCACAAGAGTCCCAACTGATCCCATCTGGAGCCAGTGGGACTATAGCATCCCCAATTGGGGTATGTTGTGAGGCTGAAGGTAGTGGGGAGGGGAAGGAATAGGGAAGAGGAAGGTGGGAAAGTATCTGGCTCTTCAGAGCTGGTCACCAAACACGGCTAAAGCCATTTCAAGCGATTTTTCAATTCTGAATGGTGGTCTAACACCAGGGCGATACTGAGAGTATCTTCCACTCTGGAACGTGCCGCAAATATACTATATATTATTTTACATGAATAAATTGTGAATAACACAAATTAATCAAATAAAATTTATTTGCCACGCCGGGATTCGATCCCGCGACCTTCGAAGTGCGAGTCAAGAGCCTTACCGCTGCACTATGCCGGCCGTCGGCCGTATTAGAGAACAGTCTGTTCATACATTTTTGTTAGTGTGGATTGCACATTAATAAAAAAAACAGATCATCTTGATACCTACTCACTAAGAACAAACAATAGGTTTGCACTATCTATTGCTAAATTCTCCAAATACTCATCCATTCCACTATCCTTATCATCCGTCTTTTGAAAACGCCTGTTAGATTACCCACCCTACCTGTTTGAAACCATTGAAGAAAGTGTCTATTTCTTTTTTTTATCCGTTTTTTGTTAGCACCACAGTTATTTTATACCGGTCATGAAGGCATCTGGTATCTCTAACTAACAATAATTTTAAGTTAATTCTATTAAAATTTTAACCCGAGCAACAAAGTCTTATTATTTGTATTAAATAAACCGTTCAACGAATGGGATGGTTTGGATTTTGGTGCGGTATCTCCTGAATTGGTAATGAAATCGGAGAAGACAAGGCCAGACGCATTGTTGCCCACTTATACTGTGTATAGTGTTTCAGAGAATATCAAACTTTTGTTCAAAATGCTTAAATTAATATCAAAAGAGAACAAAATAATGTGTCATTGATGTTTACAAAAAAAATTCTAATAAGCTTTTACATATTATTTCTTAAATGTTGAGAAATAACTCACCACTTCACAAAATCCAATAATATTAGTAACCAGAATTCTACAAGAAAAAAATTCTTATTGCACTGCTTGCAAATTTGTTTCACCAATATCTTTTAATTTTGAACAATTTAAGAGTTCATATCACAAATTTGTAACTTTTAACTGCTTGTGATATCGGTAAATACGTATTTAATTTGTAGGTTTTTGATCTTCAATTGATACAACTTTAGTAAAACTTTTTGAAGTGAAAACTTCTTAGCATCGTAGCGATTTGAAACTCGATGAAACGAAAAATAGTGACAGTAAAAAGAGATAAACACGTATACAACTATAGGATCTAGCATGCGATAGAATGAGATAGTATAATCTGTCTCCTCTTTGTGTTGTGCTTCGTATCCTCTCCACTCTTGTCTACTTTAATTTTCTAAATGTTTCGCGTTTGAATTGCACACTCTGATTTTTTTAAATAATATTTTTTTTTTTATATTTTAGACACAAAAGAATCGAATTTATTGATAAAAGATGATTTTTTTTAATCTGTAAACCATTGAATGGTTCAGTCAAACAGTGTGGCAAAGTCGTTCGAAGACCAAAGAGCAATCAAGCTTAAAATTTATTAATATATTTTATTTCTATTATCGCTTATGTCTTTTATATTTGTTTGTTCTATTTACTTTTTTTTACTTTATCTGTTGTGTAAATATGTACAACTTTATGGGACGTGTGGGATTGCACTATCCTCCCCACATCCTGGAATAAACATTATTATTATTATTATTAAAATAAATTTAACTTAAAAGTTTTCGTAAAATAAGTATAGGTGTGTAGTTCACACGCAGTAGAAAGTGAAATCTTCAGAAAACTAAAAAAGACAAGAGTGGGGAGGCTACGAATCACCGCACAGAGAGGAGACTGATAGGCTACGAAGCACCGCATAAAGAGGAGACCGGTTATTCTATCTCATTCCCTCGCAGGCAAAATACGAGTATTATAGATGTATGTGTTCGTTTCTTTCTAGTGTCGCTATTTCGTTTCATCACGTTTCAAATCAAAACGGTGACAAAGAAGTTTATAAAAACAAACCGCTGCTTTCAGAAGTTTGAGAATACTTGAAAATTGTGTACCTATTTGGTTTCATGTCGGTTTCACCACTGTCGGCATGGCAGAGAAAGTACGAACGCTATTCAACAAAAAGCCTTGTCTTTCCATGCACATGCATTGAACAAAACTGGTTATGTTTATTACCCTTTTACTTCGTGCTCACATTTCACCGGGTAAAATACTTCTTTCGCTAGTTCAGGTATGGCTAAAGATAACGGAATTGATTCATAAACTCGAAACGTTTGCTGGGTTATGTCGCTTAAAACTAGAAAAACTATCGCAGACTCAAATAAATTCAACAAATTCGTGCAATTTTATCGGTTTTTGACTGTCATTTCATTGTCTAGTATTGCACATTGTGAAAATCGAAGAGAAAAGTGTAAAAAGCGGTTGACTTTGACGGAGCAAGAAAAAACGTGGACAGTGATGTTGTGGTACGTCAGTTTGACAAGCCAAGTGATAAAAAAGAGATTTTTTTGTATAAGCGATCCAATATCCAATCTTGGATAAAAGATATTCCTCTTCCAGTAAGTTTGAATTGGCCTTGCTAATAGCTTTTTATTGAGTTTATATGATTCATTGTTTCTAGCTAAGTTCTTTTAGAATTATTTTGGCAATAGCTAACTACATTTTATTGAAATATTCGTAACAGATTGCATCAGTGTTTTGAACTTAATTATATTGTGAGATTATATTGTTATTGTATTGGCATTGATTAACATTAATGCTAGGGACAGACTCGGCTATAAAAGCACCGGCGTTATTGGGCTTGAGTTATGACGTTATGAGTATGATTGATTGAACCATGGTTTTAAGTACCTGATGTTATTTATTTTTTATTGACTATAAAAGTTTCATCGATTCTTTAGGTCTAATAAAAATTCTTGTATCTCCCTTACTCAAAGTGGGAAATATGACATAAACGATGTTAGAAAGAGAAAACACTACGCTTTAAATTCAATTAAAAGTTAACCACAAAATAATTGTACACCTTTATGAAATTAAAGTTTCCGAAAGCCATTTCGTTGCCTCAGTTCTTAATTGTCCAAACGACCATTTTAGTTTTTGTTCAATCTCCACTTTAAAACTAAAAATAAAGTATAAAAAAGGATAGTTAACCACTCAATTAAGAATCATTTAAACTAATCAGACCTTTGCCTTTACGGAAATAGCTTTATCTTAAACACCTATCATAATGTTTCATTGAAATAATGAAAGAAAACCTTCAACTCCTGTCAAATTTTCAAATGGTCGTTTGGACAATTAAGAACTAAGGCGACGATTTGTTCAATTTACGAACTTTGTGATTTTTTTATTAATTATTTTTATATGAAACGACAAAAAAGTGAGTTGATGATAATGCTTATAATACACCTGCCTAATAAAATATATGTGTCTGTGTTTTTTTTTATTATCAGTGATTTTAGTTAGAAAATACGTGACGTATGCCATTTTTAAAACTTTTTATGTTTTCATTCCAAATTCTTATCTATATATATAAAAATCCATTGCTGTTCGTTTGTCTCGCTAAAACTCGAGAACGGCTGGGCCGATTTAGCTGATTTTGGTTTTGAAATATTTGTCGTAGTCCAGGGAAGGTTTAAACTGTGAGAAAATATGGAAAATTTGCGAGGAAGATAGTTAAAACAACAATTTCATTTTCCCATATAAACTGTTCTACCTGCTTTCCTCGGGTCCACTCGAATTGAAGCACGTATTAAATTAAGGGTTTTGAATCGACAACATAGGATCCGCGGGAGGGGGGAGGCGAATACGGAAGGGTGGAGGGGAACTCGGGAGGGGGGTTCCGGGACTGGGGAAGGGGGGGAGTAGAGTGAGGAGAGGGAAGGTGGAGGAGGAGGTGTGGGAAGGCGAGAGGGTAAGGGGACGCGAGAGAGGAAGGGGAGGAGGAAGGTGAACGGAACAACGGGAGAAACAATTTATTTATTAAATGGCATAGCAACGCATGCCGGGTACCAGCTAGTATTTCATAAATTATACGTTTATTTTGAAATACAATTTTTTTAAGCATATTTATAATCATATATAAGCATCCGACCGGCAATCAGAAGGACACGGGTTCAAGTCTCGTTGGCGGCAAGTGTCTTTTCTCGGAAGATTTTTCAATGTAAATGAGTGTTTCAGGCTGACAATTATTGCTTATAATAATTGTTATATTTATAATCTTTCAAAAACTTTTTTAATTTTCGGAAGCTTTCAAAAATATTTAATTTGCTTTCATTTTATTGCACAGCTGTAGTATTTTGACCTTCCGACAAAAAAGGCCCGAGGCCTAACGGGTGTTAGCGTAATTAAAATAGGAAATAAAGGTTTCCGTGCATGGTTTGCACAAGCACAAATTGTAAAGAAAAGATGGTGGGTGAATAAAGGAACTCATAAAAGTAGTTGAAGCAAGGAGTTAGTGCCTTTACACAACTGTTTTTCGATTTGAAAAAAAACGGACAATACAATTCTTTTTTCGTATTAATTACTCGCAGCACGTTATTTGTGATATTTGGAAAAGAAGAAATCTAATAAATCTAAAAGAAATAATAATAACCTAGATTTTTTGTATTTGAATATCTTTGCCTAGAACCTACTATGTGAAGATTCATAAAATTCTGCCCAATTAGCAATTATTTGTGACTACAGCAGAGGCTATATTATAAGCTTTTATTTTCACTAAAATGGTAATAGATCGCGTAAAATTGACGTGTCAAAAGTTTGATTTAGTGACAGATTATATGTGACTACAGCAGGGGCAATTTTATATGCTTTTATTTTCACTAAAATGGTAATAGATCGCGTAAAATTGACGTGTCAAAAGTTTGATTTAGTGACAGATTATTTGTGACTACAGCAGAGGCTATTTTATGTGCTTTTGTTTTCACTAAAATGGTAATAGATCGCGTAAAATTGACGTGTCAAAAGTTTGATTTAGACGAAAAATAATAAATACGGAGCCTTTCTAAGTGTATATATTTTAAAATGCCAATGTAAATGCCCACGAGATTTTTGCTCTATTTTAAACGAGTCGTGTTTTATTAAACATTTTCGCAATTTTCACATCGATTTTGTCGCTGTAACTCTCCTCTAACATTCGTAATTTCGTATCTCCCCATCTTCTTCTTTTCGGGCCCGGTTGCGGAGCCTTAACACGCCGTTTTTGTAGTGCAATAGAACCAAAAGCAGGAAAACCACACGCTGTAGAAAATGTTTAGAACAAATTCACTCTAAAGAAATTTATGACAATAATAGAAGAGTTTGAGACGATGTATTAATGTGAATGAGGCGAAGAGTGTCTGCCAAGACCGCGTTGTTTGGCAGTCAGTCCCCTCTGTCTATCCCTGCGGGGAAACGGCGTGATGATGCGTTAGTTAGTTAGTTCTTAGTGAATTTCATTCAAAATGACTACTTTAACTTTGCTGGATTTTGTGAGGTTTTTGGCTAAAATGAGGAATGATAAATGTTGATAAAAAAAGGGTTTCTATTAAAAAACCTAAGAATGCTAATTTTTGTATATATTTCAGTAAAAATATGATAAAAGAAAATCGTGTCGAAATTGAAAATGCTTTTTTTTTTTTTTTTACATGAGCTCCATACAGGAGGCCCTGAGGAAAATAATTTACCTCAGGGCCTATGTCATCTTTGAGGATGCTGTGTGGAGGGTTTTTTTTAAGAAAAGGGGAAGGAGAGGAGAGTTCTGGGAAGGAAAAGGGTTTAAGGGGTGGGTAGGAATCTGGGGTTCAGTATGTCCCAGTCATCCGCCTCCAAGACCTAGACAAACCTCACCCCATGAACCTGGGCACCCCTGCTAAATCACCAAACGTAGCGAACCACTTGGGGTGACCTATGGCAGAGGTGTTGGTTATCCAATAAAGGTTCCCGGGGCGGCGGTACCCATTCCCACCTCCCAAATTAAATGTTATTTTAGACAGCAAATATTATGTTAATCAGTACAGATTAGGTTAAATAAAAGTTAAATATACTCTTGCACTTTATTATGGTTCTTGTTTGTGTAAACTACTATTTCCGTTCAATAATATCCAATGTTGTATGTAGATGAATGCCAAAAATCTCTAGGTATTGAATAAAATAATATTTTGTTTACAAAAAAAAACAAACAATAATCGAGTTTGTTATGGACTGCGATAATTATACGGATTAAACATACCAACAAGTGTGTAGGTACCTCCAGAAAGAACGGTACTCAGTACTCAGTATCGTTTTGATATGCACAGTGCGCACTGACTCACGTAGGCACCTCGATCCCTCAATATACTCTACCTCAATGTACAGTAGGCTGGTGGAATAGTGTCACACCATTAGCAAGCAGAGGTCTTGTATTTGTGCTACATAAATTGTTTTGTTTTATTATGTCAGGTATTAGGCCTATTGTGGTATATGGTGTAGCTTAAATCCTTTGAAAATAGAATTGGGTTAGCCGTAATCCTGAAAACCAAAATTTGGAAAGCCGAAATCTCGAAAACTGAAATCTCGTAAGCCGAAGTCCCGAATGACCAATTTCTCGGATGATCAACATCCAGAAATGCTGAATTCTGAATGACTATATCTTAAAAGATCATTCTGTTTATCGATCATCCTATAACAATGAACATTAATAATGTAATGCAGTATTAGATATGTAATAGATACATATCTACTTCTTTAATATCAATTTTACCTACTAAGCCCTATACTTGCCAATATATACCAACAATTTACATGGAAGGACTAAGTAATTCGATCAACTAGTATACTACATAGATGGCGCAAAAGTCATCGTCATCACCCTATCAGGTGCAAATGGCGTCATTTTGAAAATGGCGTCGTATGTCATAAAAGCATTGAATTTTGTGAAGTAAATAGAAGCAGAATACACGTTGACAAACCATGGATCGCCATTATATTCCTAAAGAAACGGAATAATTGTGTGATTACGAGAAATAACAGGACACTGATTTTAGCGCAACGTTATATTTTTTTGATTTGCTAGATTCTTACAGGCTTTGAAGAAGTGAATAATTTAAATTTACTGAATTTAAAGTTAATTTTCTTTATATAAATAGATCGGCATCATGTGGGTATTTAAAAATGTTACCTGGCTTTTATAGACATAAAGGTGTGTTTCGTCGGTAGGGAAAAAATGTTATCTAAAAACCCTACTTAATGTTTTGCATAGCTTCAACATCAGCAATCAGCATCAGAAGCCGGGGGCAATATATACATACGTGTCTGTTTGTTTTATGTTGGGAGTGGGAAGGAGGCGGTAATGTCCTTTTATTTGAAGTCCTTCCGCATTTGCATTCGGGAATGAGGAAATCATGAAAAACCTCATTCGGGATGATTCGGCTGGCAGTCAACATGAAACTTAGCAGCCTTCAGTGACATCCGTATAATTAAGTCCTGCGTTGTGTGGTGTGGGTGTGTATTTAGGTTTTTATGAGTGAGATACACACTTTATGGGAATGGGCAACATGATTCTCTGGTCTTATGGGCAACTGGGCAAACACTGCGGGTTTAACCCTACGGTCTACTCGAGGCAGGAGGTTAAACCCGCAGTGTTTGCCCTCCTGCCTCGAGTAGACCGACTCTCAATACGGGACAACACCGGCTCAATACGGGACAACACCGGCTCAATACGGGACAACACCGGCTCAACACGTAGACCACCGGCCGCGGCCTCAAGGAAGCCGTTTGGCTGCGAATATCGCCGCTGTGCTTGCAGATGTCCAAGAGAACCCTAAAACATCAACCAGACAACGGTCCACGTAATTGGGCATGAAAAGACGGTGTTTACAGCAAACTTCAGTAAGATTTTTCCCTCCACTGTCCAAACAAGATACGAGTTACTACCTACAGATAGTCAATCACGTGGAAATTACAGTCAATCTTTCAAAACCTCGAAGAAGACGAGGCGCATTTCCACCTGGGGTACAAAATGTCCTCGTTTAATGGAGAAAGAGGCTTTTTACCCTCCCAAAGGCACTGTTTAAAGCGATTGAAAGGAGAACTACAAAGAAGGAATGGAGAACATCACCAAAAGCTATTCAAAACTTTTTAGAAAAGCCATGGAAAAAGCTTGAAACAAACCCGAATGGGTATCAGCTCTGGCTGAATTATCTTCGCAACTTAATGGAAAAAATAAAAATCCAAATAGGCAAATTCAACAAACAGAACTAATTATTTTTAATTGCAAATAAAGTTATTGCCTTTCTTAAAAAGCAAAACGAGCCAAGTAACACAGAACAAATATGAGTTATTACCAAAGATATTGAAATATAAGTAGATGTGCTATCTGCTGTTTTTACTATGTGGGTCTGCGCTTCCGGGTGTCGCCGATATTGTTTACCAATTAAAAAATAAACTAAAAGAACAAATAATTAACAAATAAACCAAACGAACGTTAAACTAAATGAACGAATTCTTTCCTTATTCAAAATATATTGTTAACCAATATTAATGCACATTTTCAAAAAATCAACGAAATGAACAAATTCTTTTTGTATGAAAACTACGCTAATTAGCGCGTAGTCCGGCGACAGTTTGCGCGGACACCATAGCATATCTCTTCTGTATTTGAATATCTTTGGTTATTACTTAAAAGTTAATAACTAAGAATAAAACTAAATAAAAGTAATACTTAAAACCAATAATTGAGACTTATAAAGTTTTAATACGGAAAGTCCATCATAAATTAATTGAGATTAGTATTTATAGAAACGCATTGCATTTGGAATAGGATTAGGATAATGGTGTCATGAAACAAAACTTTTTTGGACTTGCAAGTTCGAAATGCGAGTATTATACACGTCTCAATAAAGCAATGATAATCTGATTTCTTTGAAACTTTTAGTTCTGAATAAAACAAAATCCCGTTTGGACCATAAATTTAAATTCTGGAAAGCAATCCCCAGGACCTAATTCAATTTTTAGAAATAACTGGGATATTAATAAATTTATTCTCGTGCTCTCTCATTGTTTACGTGATATGAATATTATTAACTCTTTAACAAGCTATAACTAACTTTTCTGTTCGTTTGAAAAATAAAGAAACTTTAAAAAAGTTGGAGTGTTGGTGTATTTATTAATAAGGCTTTCATTATTAACTCTTAAATTTGACTAGAGCATTTTTTGACAAATTAATTATGGTTTTAAGCTCATTAAATAATAATAATGTATGAACTGGCACTCGAGATTTGCTGATGTTTATTGATAATATCACTGGAACTAACATTTTTCGAATGTTTAGATATATTTTTTTTTTATTTGTTATAAAATACATTCAGTATAAGGAAGCTTTGACAGTCCAACTAGGAAGGTCTCCCGTTCTAGGACAGTCAAATTGACATATTCATATTAGGTTGGTAGGTACATTATCATTTATAAAGTATTCAGTAAAGTTAAGCTTCACAATTTGCGTTTACATAATTATACAGTGGAGTAATAGGTTCTAGAATCAATTAATTGACAAGAAAAAATATATTCGAAAAACAGTAAGTAAAAGAAAAATAAAAGAAAAGAAAAATTTAGGAAACAAAAGAAATGTATAAGGTGCTCGTAATACATAATTATCATATGCAATTTAATATACATAATATATGCATAATATGTGCATACACATAATTATCATATGCAATGATATGCAATGGTTTTTTTTTCATTTACTCAATACCAAAGGTTTCATTTAATTTAACAAAAAATTGAATTTAACAGTACGAAGAAAAGAAGAATCACTAATGGTGAGTTTAGTTACACTCCTTTTAGATCTGAATGAGTTAAATATATTCAGAAATAAAATTACAGAGATGATCTAAAGCCCGGGCAAAGCTAGGTACTTAAGCTAGTATTTAATAAATGTGAGCAATTTTTAAACTGTGCTTAATATTTTATTAAAATATCGTTATTCTTCATTACTTTTACACAAAACTTTAAAGGTATAAAATACTTTCTTACTTTTATGCCTTTTTAATTTAAAAAATGTAGGTTATACAGTTTTACACACCATGAGTTATTTTTTTAGTATTGCCATATGAATAACAGTGGCGCCCTCCCATGTTTTCTACCCTTATTTCGCAAATATTGTAAACACAAAATAATAGACGATGTTTGGTACTTTTTCAAATTAAGAGCAGAACGCTGTAATAGGTCAACTGAGGCGTAAATTACAGTAGTCAAGAAACATAAATCTTTCATGAATTTCCACTAGAAACGATCGTAATTCAATTCCGGTACAGAAATGAAAATAAACCAACATTTTCAGCTTGGAAGTATAATAGATGAAACAACCTTACTGCTTATAATAAATAGCTGTGGAGGATACACAAATAGATCTGTATCTCCGGTTTCTGTCCCTTATTTTCTTTCCAATAATTGAAATCATAACAGCCTCTTTGATATTCGAGGAAAATAAATATAATGCTGCGACGAAAACTACCCGTTGAATTTCCTCAGTAATATGATTCATCCATCGGCAATTTTAACCCTAGAAAGATAATCTACGTCCTTACGTATTTAACGTAAAGAGGTCAAAATAAGATTATCTTTCTAGGGTTAACAAGAAGCACCTAAATTAGAAGGAATTAGTTGTATGTAGTAGTGGATAGAAAAATTTAATTTTTGTTGATGTGAGATCTTTGACTATCCTTTTTTCCTCTTAATTGGTTCCGCGCTCGGATCAGGAAACCGCCACTTTTGTAGGACAGGGTTTTGACTTCACTATACATTTTATCGTGATTTATTGACCGGTCAGTGGTTGAGTGGACATCGCGCTTGGGTCCCACCTGGGCGTGTGTGTTCGATTCCTCGGCTCGAATTCCTCCATCACAACACAAGCAACATTTTCGGCTTTCTGTGGTGGTAGTAGGAGATTTTCAAACATTGTTGGGTTATTCGTTACCCGGGAATGTTTGTCTTTCTTTAAAAAAAAAATTAAAAAATTGGGATGTTATGACGTGTTGCGCTACCTCCATTTTAGCTAACGTTTCGGACAGCGTTTGTTTCATGTATCTATCGTCAGGACAAATGTGTAATCGTTATTGGTAAAGTGTGCTTTCGAATGTAGACACAACACCGTGCTGCCAATCCTCTACGAGCTGGTATTACTGTATCAATTCTTCTTCTTCTTCAATGACGCTAGGGCACATTTCGAGCCTCGGCCTCCTTCATAAGCCTCTAATGCGCTCTGTCCTCGGCCGTCGCCTTCCAATCTGCAACATGGAGTAGTCCTCTTGCATCCTTCCTGACATCATCCTCCCATCTCAGCCCGCCTTTCGTTTACCTTCAGGGTTTCCTGTTAGATCTTTTTTCGGTACTAGTGTACCTAATAATTAAAATCGTACAGTGTAATTTAAAATGGTTTTATTCGTTTAGTTTTGCTGTGGCCGTCAATTACCGGACACAAAGAAATATTAAGTCCCTTCGTCTCTATTAATTTTAATCGGATTTTTGTAAATTTACGACACATTACGTTATTCTGAGATGTGAAGCGAAAATCTTCGCAAAAAACAATTACTCGTCAATTTCTGATTTTGAGTTTAAACCTTGAGAATTGCGTGAACTATTTTAGTTTGCTATAATCACGGACATATGAATATATCTGGACCTGCCCTAAGTGATAAAAACGTAATATTTCCCCCTCCCCATGGAACCGGCTATAAGCTCCGCCTTGGCGCCAGCTCGCTCCATGGGGAGGGGAGAGAATCTAAAATATGTGACGTCATCATTCTTGTAGTGACCAGCGCGAAAGTAACGTCTATACGTTTTACGAAATATCACGCCAAAAACGGCAGCTTGCGCTATACATTATAGGTACACATTATATAGACATAGCGAATGTGGGCGGTTCTCCAGTGTTCTCGTCGCTGGTTATAGGGGTAAGTAAATTATGAAACATTTGTAATAGTGTTTTAACTAAACACGGCAACAAAATATTGCTATGTGTATTGGGGCGAGTCTTTTTGCGGCGAGCATTTGGCCTTAGCAAATATGTTATTATCGTGGCAAGCAATTCGCGCTCCCATGTAAAAAGGTCTATTCATTCAAAGTAGATTTTGCTTTTAAGAACTAAATGGTGATATTGTAATGCGAGATGCCTATTTACTGTCAGATTGATTGTATAACGAATCACAGTCATCTTTCCCCTCTTCCCCCTTCATAGTTTGGTTTTACCCCCTCGTCTGTATCTTCTGGTCTATTGAGTTCTGATGTCTATGGCTATAATAATTTAATGGAAAATATTTAACAGTGCAATTACTGCAGATAGTATCAAATACAACGAGCCAGAACATAATAATTTATTGCATTAGGTTCTGATTACGTTTCCAGCCATCACAAGATAAATTTGACTATAATATTATTTCTTTCACTTTGCCACACGATGCTTCTCCCACATTTTTTCTTCATTTTGCTGCTCTATCGTCCGCATTGTTGTCAACCAGCGAAACGTGAGAAGACTAATGATTTTATTCTCTTGAGTTCTGAAACGATGATTTATTTATGAAACGATGTTGCACAGCATCAAACAGATATAATATATTTTCACAGACACGGGCGTTAAAATTGGATGCACGTATCTGGTACCAAAATGACTTGCTGACATTTCTAATATTTGTCAAACTACAGCAATATTATTATCCATTAATCATCGACTGTCCGCACAGACAAGGAATTGTCCGTACAGTTTACGCAAGAACAATATATAAAATCCAAATAAATGTAATATTTCTGAACGTTTCCAAAAACTAAAAACTGCTTTTGAAAGGTGGTGAAAAAAGCTTTCGAATTGTATTATTAGAAACACATTTAATTTCAGAAATATAAATATTTTGAATGCAAACAAAAACAAGTTTTAAAAAGGCTCACTTTACTTAAATTCTTATTAAAATTACTGATAACGAAAAAAATTAAAAACACGCATTTTCGTTATTTGTTTTTGGGGTGTTATGCCGTGTTGCGCTACCTCAGATACACATCTACCGGATCTGCCGGATCTGCCCTGATGATGGACACTGCAACGATGTCCGAAACGTTGGCTAAAGAAGGAGGTAGCGCAACACGGCATAACACCCCAAAAACAAATAACGAAAATGCTTTTGGCCGTGAAAATCTTAAAACTAACCAAAAACACGCATATTTCATTAGGCAATTGTACCTATTATAAATGTTACCGTCAACTCTTTTTTTTATGTTTCGTGTACAAATAATTAATAAAAAATCACGAAATTCCATATTGTTTTCTGAAATTGCTTTCGGAACCTTTGATTTTATGCGTACATTTTAATTATTTTGTTGTTAGCTTTTAGACTTGAATATTAGGCGTTCTCGAGGAGCAAGGCTCTCGACTAGTGATCCAGAGGTCGCGGGTTCAAATTTTATTTGATTGGTATGCGTTATATCACAATTTTATGATTTAAAAATTATATAAGATATTTTTACGGCACGTTCCAGAGTGAAAGATAGTCTATGATCGTTCTGGTACAAGACCACCTTGCAGGATTGAAACGTTGCTTGAAATGGCTTTAGCCGTGTTTGGTGACAAGTTTTGAATAGCCAGGTACTTCCCCACCTTCCTTTTCCCTTTCTCCTTCCCCTTAACACTTTCCTTCAGCCTCACAACATACCCCAACTGGGGATGCCACAGTCTCATTGGCTTCAGGCGGGAGCAGTTGGAACTCTTGTAAGGTATTCACATTAAAAAAAAAGTGTCGATCATAATATTTCTAAGCAAGATAGTAAGGGAGAAATAATGATTTCTATGAGACCTATATATGAGTTTCTAAAACCGAACAAATTAGTCTGAGGGGTTAATTGTCAGGAATGTTGGTTGACTAACAATACTCTTTTAGTCGGAATAAAAAATAATGTAACAATTATTATAAGCAATAATTATCAGCCTGAAACACTCATCAACATTGAAAAATCTTCCGAGAAAAGATACTTGCCGCCAACGGGACTTGAACCCGTGCCCTTCTGATTGCCGGTCAGCTGCTCTTGACCACTGAGCACTTCATGCCAACTCAGAATGAAACCAATTGATAAACACCTCAGAAAGGTCATTAATTTTTTATATTACTTGGTAACGTATTAAATATTTTGGGCACATTATATTTCAGGGTTCGCCATCCGTACTTATTGACATATTTTGGAACAAGCATTCCTTCATTCTTTGTGTACCGAGTGTCGTGTTCATGTTCCACTTTCCTCTTATATTCAGGCCTTGATATATGCTGAGTCAATATTTTGTACCATAATAGGGCCTGCACCGGTAATATAGTATAATTCTTATACAGCAATGATATGTTTTGTCTCTGTGAAAAAATATGTTTTTGAACTAGTTATTTAACCATTGAATTTTGTACTGATTGCAGATGGTTTAAATTTGTTTTGCAAGTGTGTCCCCAAGTGGTTATGGCATACCGTAAAGTTGATTCTGCAAGTGATAAGTAAATAATTTTTGAAATATTCACCAGAACGAAACATTTGAGTTTGTACAGCCTACCCACTATCGTTCTCGGCCGTTTTCATGTTTTGTTTATTTGTGTGTCTCATTTGAAATAATTGCCATCAAAAGTCACCCACAAATAAACGTGTTCATTAATAACAATGAAATTGTCACAAATACTTAATATTCTATTTCCTCAAAGAAAACGTACAGCTTTTCCATGACCACATTAAATTCGAATGTACGTCTTCCAGCATAGATTAAGCTCCACCGAGAATAGAAATAGTAGACCGAAAAGTAAGAAATGTTTCCTATTTTTCCCTTTGAATTCCACATTAGCGGTTTCCGCCCACTGATGTTAAAAGTTTGTCGACATCTGGCTTTGAAAATCAGCGTCCACCGAGTCGTTTGAGGCATACGAATTGCTTTGAATCCAAATGATTACTTCAACTATGCGGGCAAAGTTGAAATGAGAAGAAATTCCATTTTCCGATCCAACAACCTATTGATCTACATACAAAATACTAAAGATTACATAACTTTGCAGGATACCGCAAACAATTTGTGGGAATAAATAGTTGCTCCTTTGACTTTCCGAGGACAAGAGAGAAAGATAGCCGGGTATTTAAACCATCGTAATATGTAGTTAGGCTTCCTCTCTCATGATACAACTCTTAGTCAGATGACACATACTGATCTGTACGTCTATTTTTTTTTTTTTTTTTACAGTGAATACCGCACAAGAATCTCAACTGCTCCCGTCTGGAGCCAGGGAGATTATGGCATCCCCAATTGGGGTATGTTGTGAGGCTGAAGGTAGTGGGGAGGGGAAGGAGGTGGGGAAGAGGAAGGTTGGGAAGTACCTGGCTATTCAGATCTGGT
Organism: Limnephilus rhombicus; assembly: GCA_929108145.2. NCBI lineage: Eukaryota > Metazoa > Arthropoda > Insecta > Trichoptera > Limnephilidae > Limnephilus > Limnephilus rhombicus. Next base: position 8,875,611 of record OV815293.1, read on the forward strand.
CACCAAACACGGCTAAAGCCATTTTCAAGCAACGTTTCAATTCTGAATGGTGGTCTTACACCAGGGCGATACTGATAGTATCTTCCACTCTGGAACATGCCGCAAACATACTATATATTATTTTAAAAGAATTAATTTTGAAATAACACAGATTAATCAAATAAAATTTATTTGCGCATGCCGGGTTCGAACCCGCGACCTCCGGATTGTGAGTCAAGAGTCTTACCCATTGGACTACGGAGGTCGTCAATAGTCCAATAAATCTAATATAACGACCAAGTACACCATTTACAAAAATACAACATATTTTAAAATAGAGCAACCTACACAGGTGCCTGTTATCCAGAAATTTACATTTAAACTTATGTCAATGAGGTTCTATAAATCACTCAATTTTTTACTTACATATTCGTAATCACTACCCACTATCCAGCTTCGTTCGAGCCTTATTCTAATATTTTTAATGTTAAAGGTGGTTCGTAAGCAACCTTCTACACTATAAATATAGTTCTGACTGACTTTTTTTTTAAAAACGTCCTTTGAATGCAAAACTATTTCTTTTGCCCATTTCTCTAACCAAAATAATTTTCAGAACCATAAGTGTTACATTTCCATAGATGCTGTATGAAGAAGTTCTAACATTAAACTCCATTTATTTTACAATGTTCTAACATCACTTCGAACCTTTTACAATCGGCATTTTGTTTATATCTGACAGTTGTTGATCGTTTTTACAAGGTACATTGTGTTCGTTACTTTCATTGGAAAGAGTTCTAACTTTACCTTACCATGTTTTGAAAGGTCAAAGTTTGCAAAGACAAATCCTCGTAATCTATTTGCCATTTTTTTATTATTTTGAGTTTGATTCTTGAGTAAAGTATTTTAGTTAAAAATATTTTAATAAGAGGTGGCCTTAGCTTGGAATTGAATTAGGTAAATGAAGTTAGAACTTGTGCATTACATTATTATGCCCTAGTTGGTTGCATATGGTTCTATCTGCATGTTTAGTTTTTTTTTTACATTATCTCCACACAGGAGGCCATACAGAATTATTTTGTGAATAATCTTACAAAGTAGCTACAGTAGGATGTGTCACTTATTTCAACTTTTAAATTCAGAAACGCCCGGGGTCTCAAAAGTTGCGTCTTACAAAGAAAATGAGAACTGCATTTAATTTTTTTAAATGGTTATTAGCCCGCTAAAATGCATTGAAAATCAGAAAACAAACCTAAAACCATATTTAAAAAAAAAAAATATATGAATTTCTTTTTTCAGTCATTTAACCTTTTAACGTTTGTTAATTATTAAAAAATGCGTATATCTGAGAAAAATGAAAAAAAAGTTCAAGTTTATGAATACAAGTAAGTCAACAAGAATTCTGATTTTATCCAGAAAAAGTGTTATTTTCCCCTTTTGTATTTTTAACCAACACATCACATATGTTTAAAAAATTATTTTTTTTAGATTCTTTGTACTGCAGTTATGGAATAAAAAATAAGTTTGGTACAAAATATAAAATATGAACCCTGTGTTTTATTTTTTTTTCCAAATCACGAAATTTTTTTTTTCGAAACTCCGGCCATATTAGCGGGCTAATAGTGAACAATAATTTAATTTATTTTCACGTTTTCGAATAGCTACAGATCATACGAAACTTTTGAGACCCCGGGCGTTTAAATATAAGGTCATTTTTTTCTCTCTATGGAGAGCGACATAAGCTTATCTACAGTTCTTTCGTCAGTGGCCAAAAGGCTTTGGTGCCACAAAAGAATTTCGAATTACAAATGGAAAAGTGCGCGATTTCTTCCCATGAACGAACTTTAAATTGAATTCGCGTACAGCCGAGAAGTTAAAGTACACATTTCTAAAAAATTTCAAAAATTATACAAGACCTACCTCCTATGTTGGTATTGAGCTCTAATGTGGGAGAACAGCGATATTGGAAAAAGTGTGTTCTGAAATATTGTCTGTTAAAAATTTCGTATACCTACCTAAGGTAAATATAATACCGCACATCCCATACAAAGGGTCGTAAGTCAAAATTTTCTGTTTTTTTTTTATTATCTCTGAATAGTAACGCGATTGTGGTTATCTATGCACCACGAAAATAATATTTCAGTTAGATCACTCCATCTCCGCGAGATATCGCTCTTTTCGACGAGATCACTTGTTTCATCGGAATGTGCATTGTGCAATATACATATAAACATTGAAAGTCAAATAAAGTTATATATATTTAGACATATTTTTGTTTTGTTTTGTTTTTTTTTTTTACATTAACTCCACACAGGAGGCCCTGAGGAAAATAATTTCCCTCAGGGCCTATGTCATCTGGGATACTGTGTGGAGGGTCTTTTTGAGGAGAGGAAGGAATGAACATTGGTCTTGAAGAGACCCATGTTGTAGGAAGGAGGAAACACAGAGGCCGGCAAATCATTCCACAGCCGAGCTGTTGAACACAAGAACGAGTCGAAGAAACGACCCGTTCTCATGTGACAAATGTCAACTTTGTACAAATGTTGGGCACGCGTTTGGCGTGTTTCCCGACTATGCACCGGTGCCGAAGGGATCAATGATGCTAGTTTCTCGGAGCATCTTCCATTGTAATACCGGTAGAACAAGGATAGCATTCCCACTCGACGCCTGTGCTCTAAAGATTGCAATCCGTCTGTTAAAAAAATCTCCTACTACTACCACAGTAAGCCGAAAATCTGGCTTTAGTCGTGATGGAGGAATCGAACACGGGAAGCCTGGGTGGGACCCAAATGCGATGACCGGTCATTTAATAAGGCATTTCAACTAAAAAACATTCAATTCGCTTTATGTAGGTACTGCAATCAATTTATTGGAGTGGAAGAAACTCTTCAGTATCGCGCTGGTGTAAGACCACAATTTAAAATTGAAACGTTGTTCGAAATGGTTTTAGCCATGTTCGGTGACCATATCTGAATAGCCAGATTCTTCCCCTCCTTTCTCTTCCCCTCCACGCTACCTTCAGCCTCACATCATACCCCAATTGGGGATGCCACAGTCTCACTGACTCCAGACGGGAGCAGCTGGGACTCTTGTAAGGTACAAAAAATAATAATAATATTTGGCTGATTTTAAAAATCATATAACGGCCGTTTCTTACTTACTTATTTTTGCTTGAGGCCATAATTTTATACTTCCCAGCCAGAGAGCGCTTGTTTTAGTGAAAAGTGTTCATAAAATATTTGAATGTTCCATATTTTCTATGTGACCCGCGGGGCAAAGCTTTTACAGGTAGTGATACCTTACAAACTTTTTAAATTCCTGCCTTTAATAATATGAGGAGTGAAAAAATAAAAGATACATACTAGAAAAGAATGGCCTCCATAATTAAATGTTTGTTTCATTGTTCATTTAAAATAAGTTATTTTAACTCGGTTATAAACAAGCTGGTTAAATTGAAAAACTGGGCTAATTATTTAACTGCTATGTTTTTATAATTATTTAACTTGTGTCATGTCAAAGCCGGAATATTATTAGAGTAAAATAGCTCGTACGGACATCATTGACGTTTGTCCTTTTCCTTCTCACACGTCTTCTTTGCAAATGAAAAAGACAAAAAACCACGGTTCCACAACAACTCAAAAAATTGGCATTTCAACAACCCTTTGAAAGGTCGTTCAAAATATTAAGAAATTATTTTTTTGAAAAATATCCCACAACCTAATTTAATGTAACCTATTTAACCAATTCTTTTTTTCATCATTTTTAATGACTCTTCAAAGGTGAAGTTGCATGTTGTTGAGTTGTCCGGTCTCCAGAACGACGACGACACGTACGATCTCTCATTGGGACTAGTATAAACCCGTCTGCTTGTTTAGGAATAAATACATCCCAAAACACGTAATCGCGTTATACTTTCATAAGACCAAAAACGTCCCGAGCGACCTCACATTTGAAAAACTATATATCTCAATCCTCTCATGCAAAAGTATGAATTTTTATTTTAACCAGAAAGAGAACAAAATAATGCTTCTTATATTGTCTTTGAAATATGAAAGCTATCTTGCATAGATATTTTACAATCTCGATCCAAAGTGAAGGTTTCAGATTGTGACGTGCGAATATATTGAACCAAGCAGACGGGTTAAGGCCATGCATGAATGTGATTGAGGCAATGAGTTGTTGTTAAGGCAGAGTTGTGTGGTGGCATCTAATCTCTGCCTGCTTCTAAAGAGAAAGGGCGTGATGGTTAGTTAGTTATGGTCGTTATTCTATTATCGAAAAGAAGTCATTTTTTATCGTAAAGGATAATGTAGTGTATTGTATTTCAACTATTTGCGGTTGATAAAAATCTATTGGCAAACATGCCATACATTATGACCTACGTGAACGACGAAACATTTTACGCAAAAACGAGTTTCTTCAAATATCAATACATAACCTGAAAACCATTAGAAAGACAAACCTTTTACAGGTAAATCATTAGAGCAGGTTGTACGTTGTGACTAAAAGCATTGTAACAGTTTTTTCAGAGACTTTGTCAATCAATCAGTTTCGTTAAATTTAAGTTAAAGTCGGGAATTGCTTTTTTAACATTTCCGGAAGGGATGAGAAAAAAGGAATGAAATTTCTGATTAGAATTACAACGTCTAAATATAAATAATGGTTAATATCTTGTTTTAATCGATATTTAATGATGTTTTGTTTTGAACTTGCTTTTACCTGCGGCGAGACTACGGTACAAACAATTTACCCATTAATTAAACTTTTTTCCGTGATGAAAAGTAGCCTTAATCTCTTTTTAGTCCTTTGACTACCGACGTGAAAGAATGAAAAAAAACACATTTTCACATTTATATTATTTACTAGCTTTTGCCCCCGGCTTCGCTCTCATGGAATTAGGGGGGTTCCCACTCCGCCTCCTCCACCTTCTCTCTCCACTCCCCCCATCCCTCCCTCCCCCTCCCCTTCCCCCTCTCCCTCACCACCACCCCCCACCCTGCTCCGCCCCTCCCTCTCCCCCTTCCTCTTCCTTCCCACCCTCCTCTCTCTCCCCTAACCCCCTCCACCCCACCCTCCTCCCCCTCCCCATACCCCCTCCCCCACCACCCTCCCCACACCCCCTTCCCATTCCCCCTCGCACCTCTCGCATTCCACACATTAATTCCCGGTACATTCAGTTTTCAAACTGCTTGCGTGCCACCTTTTACAATTTTTAATAAAAAAATTATAATGCCAGAGCTCAAGAGCAGTTTTATGAAAAAAAGAACTACCCAATTTGGTGCAGTCGTTTGGAAGTTATGCGCATACATACATTACGGCGATTCATTTTTAGAGATAGATATTAACCACGACGCCAACAAAGCACTCTTTTTAGGGTCAATTGCCTAATTAAAAAAAAACATCGTTTCCAAGGCAACAATTTGTTTGCTTTTCTTCTGACGTTTGCAATAACTCCAGAGTTTATTCATAACGCCAGAGCTTATCATTATATACAGATGTAGCTTTCTATTATTGAAAGAATTTTTAAAGTCCATTCATTATTTTTTGTTTGAAAGAGTAACAAACATACATCCCTACATCCATACAAACTTTCGCCTTTATAATATTAATATTATTTATGTAATTTTAATGTTGTACATTTGGATTGGATTTTCGGATTCAGTCACTGAAAGGGTTTATTTTTCCAAATATTTATTAAGCGTCTATTTAATGGTCTCTTCTTTCCAACTCAGGAAGGAAGGTATTCAATATATTTTATCTGACCAAGCTCAAATGAGTAATCCATCCCATTAAGGCAACAGTAAGTTCTGGGGTTAAGAAATTTATTCGGTTTTGTCCGGTATTTATCACTAGGTGAATGCAGCATTTTATACTCTCCAATGTCTTACCTATAATAAGATATTCCATCAGCAAGATTGCGTCAAAAATATACATGGAGTCCAGAAACTCGTGATACAAACAGGAATTTAATGAATCAACATCACGTATAGAATTCAAAGAACTTATTTTGAGATAAAGCATTTCGACTTTTTTTTCTACAACTTATCGCTCTAGTGTTTGTATGCAATGGGTTCTGCGACTTTTCAACCCGCAAAAAATATCCCCGACAAAATATACTCGGACAAAACATCCCCAACAAAATACCCACTAAAACCTAACCTAACCTATCACAATCTAACCTAACAAAAAAGGGCACAAATATAATACAGACATCATGTAAAGACAATAAATTATTAATCAAAAATAGAAACGACGACCGGCGTAGACCAGCGGTAAGGCTCTTGACTCGCACACCGAAGGTCGCGGGACCGAATCCCGGCGTTGCAAATAAATTTTATTTGATTAATATGTGTTATTTCACAATTTATTCATTTAAAATAATATATAGTTTATTTGCGGCACGTTCCAGAGTGGAAGATACTCTCAGAATCGCCCTGGTGTAATACCACCATTCAGATTTGAAACGTTGCTTGAAATGGCATTAGCCGTGTTTGATGACAGGTCTGAATAGCCAGGTACTTCCCCACCTTCCTCTTCCCTATCTCCTCCCCTCCCCACTACCTTCAGCCTCACAACATACCCCAATTGGGGATGCCATAGTCTCACTGGCTTCAGACGGGAGCAGTTTAGACTATTGTGCGGTATTCATATTAAAAAAAAGTAAAATGTTAAATATGGTTAGGAAAGGTTAGGTTTTAGTTAATATTTTTTTGGAAGATTTTGTCGCGGAATAAAAACGCACAGTACCTATGCAATGAACAAGTTTCAAGGTAGTACAAGGTTATGCATCAATGTATGTATAACTTATTAAATTCATTGCAGGTTCTACTTGTATCTCTTCTGTTTAAAATGCAGACCGCACCACCCTTATCAGAACAGGTCCTGCCAGAAGGACTCAGTTGGTTTTGGGACTAATCCAGGGTTGCATTATTAATTTGTTAGGGACCTAATTCCGAAGGGACAGGATTCGGAGTATATAGATTAAGTCAGTGGTCGGCAAACTCTTCAGTCAATAGAGCCAAATACAGCAGTACATAAAACTTCTGTGCAGGAACCCTTTTAATCCTCGGTTAAAACTAGGTATATTGAATAAAATAATATTTTTTATAAAAATATTATTACATTTTGAAAATTGTATTTTTTAACTTATTACAAATCGAAGTACTTTTTTAACACATATCGATAATTACAGCCTTCACAACGACCGTAAACTAAGCACTCACGAATATATAATAAATTCTAGCTGGTTCCCGGCATCCGTTGCTATGCCATTTAATAAATAAATTGTTTCTCCCTGCGTGTCCTTTCCCATTCGTCCCGTTCCCCTTCCGCTTCCCCTTCCTCTCTCGCGTCCCCTTACCCTCTCGTGTTCCCACTCCGATTCCTCCACCTTCCCTCTCTCCACTGCACTCCCCCTCTTCCCGTCCCGCGAACCTCTCTCCCGAGTTCCCCTCCCCGCTCTCGCATACCATACATTAATTCCCGGTACATTCAATTTTCAAACAGCTCGCGTGCCACCTATTGCAATTTTTTTCATGCAAATTTCATAATGCCAAAATTCGTATATATTATTCTGATGTATGAGCTATATTATTGTAAAGTTTCATTAAAATCCATTCAGTAGTTTTTACGTGAAAGAGTAACAAACATACATCCATGCAATCTGTCGCCATTATAATATTAGTAACATATTGCGACAACTGGGTCAATTCGTAAATTCAAACTAATAAAGTAATGAAAATACAACAGCCTTGACTCAATGCAGATATTCAGATATTGAATCTAATTTTGTGTCTGTGCTTTTGGAACCGTAATCGGTTATGTATTGTTTTTTTCTGTGATATTTTGAACACTACTACAGATGTGTGTTTTGTATGGATGCGGATGTCGAAGGACCTTGTATGTAATTTCAGATGTATGATAGACCACTGCACAAGTAAAAATGAATGCACATAAAGGAATAGGAAGGAAGCGACTTACTGCGGAACCTTGTGGTACTTCTCTTCTCTCATGGCTGGGTTTTGTTTATACACTTGTATAATTATTAATCGCGGTATTTACTGTGATATGGGGGATTAAGTTAGATAATTCGGGGAGCGGAAAATTATATGCTTACACGGCGAGTTTCGATTGACGACACTGATTGTTATGGTAACGTTAACAGGTACAGAGGGATAGGATAAGATGAAAACAAGGAACATGATAGGAATGGATAGGAAGGATTATATGACAATCAATCTACAAGCACAGAGTCTATGATATTTGTAAATGTATGTAGGTAAGTGTAGCTACGAATTGTGTAAACGCCCAACCAACCACAAAAAATACTGTAGGTAATAACTCATTTTTCTAATAAATTTATTATTTATTATTTTTAATTTATAAACTAACGTTTAGACAAGATTTTTATGCAGAGCACAAAGGGTAACAATTATTATAAACAATAATTATCAGCCTGAAACACTCATCAACATTGAAAAATCTTCCGAGAAAAGATACTTGCCGCCAACGGGACTTGAACCCGTGTCCTTCTAATTGCCGGTCAGCTGCTCTTGACCACTGAGCTATGGGGGCTTATCAAATACCCGCTTATTGAATTATTTGGCGGGTATTTGATAAGCCCCCATAGCTCAGTGGTCAAGAGCAGCTGACCGGCAATCAAAAGGACACGGGTTCAAGTCCCGTTGGCGGCAAGTATCTTTTCTCGGAAGATTTTTCAATGTTGATGAGTGTTTCAGGCTGATAATTATTGCTTATAATAATTAAATTTATTATGTTGTGATCGAATTAAGTAATGGTGAAATTCTGATAGAATGGATATTAATGAAAAGTTAGGTATAAGGTATAAGAAAACATAAAAATTGATGATTATTCGTATACACAAGTACCTTACTCAATATTTATTATTTTATCGTGATACAGAACGCTTTACAGCAGACTTAATAATGTAAAAACCTGCCAATTTGTGGAATAAATCTTCTAGTTATGTATAATATTCTCCTGACGAAGGAAGGGTGCTTCCGAATCCGGTTTTATTTTATTAACACTCGTTAATAAAATAAAAGTGGTCTACAACAAATTTATGTGTTTTTTATTGTAAATCTTCTTTCGTTTTGTTGTGAATTTTATTGTTGGAGGCTTTCATGCCATTAGATGCTTTTCACCTTTTTAAATAATTAATGGTCAGACATGTTCTGACCATCACCTGAAAACATCGAAGTTATTCAATAATTAATGATCGATGTTTCCTCTGTTTTGATTTCGATGATTCCAGGTAGATCGGGCCTAAACAGAGGGTTATGGGGTTATGTTTGGTGGAGTACGCTTTGAGGGTGGTTAAGAAAGCCAATACCTACAGATCATTTGGAGTTTACGTAAAATTCTTTGGGCAAATATACCATAACACCAATCTGGTGCCGTTATGGTTCAGCAGTCTGGATCCGTGTAACGGGTTCGAAAACGTGAAATAATTGTTTGTTTGTCACTTATTTATTATTACGAACTTATATGCTGAACAAACTGAACGCTGTTGAAATGAGATCCCTGAGACGTATGTGTGGTAAAACAATGTATGATCGTGTGAGAAATCTGGATATCTCAAAGAATGTAAGGCTGATGTAAGCATAATGAGTAAGATTAAGAAAGGGACCCTCAGATGGTTTGGGCATGTAGAGCGAATGAACGAAGGAAGTAGTGTAAGAAGAATATACGACGCGAATGTGAATGGTAGAAGAAGTCGGGGACGCCCGAGGAAGACATGGCACGATCAAGTGAATCAGATACTTGAGTCGGGTCATGTCAAAAGTCAGAATAATAGAAGAGAATGTATGAGACGATGTATGAATGTGAGTGAGGCAAAGAGTGTGTGCCAAGACCGAGTTGTTTGGCGGTCCGTCCTCTCTGCCTACCCCTGCGGGGAAACGGCGTGATGGTTAGTTAGTTAGTTAGTTATATTAAAAATGTTAATAAAAAATCAAATTCTTTAGATTTGATCGTTATCGTGATGGTTAGGTATGCTTAACCCGAAGTAGGTACTCACTATATACGTTTAACCACTCTTTTTTTTAAGAACTTAAGATGAGTTTCATACTTTTTTAAAAATCAATGGTTATATTTTTGTCTGGTCAGTGGTTGAGTGGGCATAGCGGTTGGGTCCCACCCGAGCGTCGCGTGTTCGATTCCTCGACTGGCTAAGTCCTCCATCACAACACAAGCAACATTTTCGGCTTTCTGTGGTGGTAGTAGGAGATTTTCAAACATTGTTGGGTTATTCGTAGCCTGGGAATGTTTGTCTTTCTTTTAAAAAAAAAAATTAAAAAAATATATGTGCAGTAGTTCTGTGAACAGTAACCTCGCGTCCAAAAAATATGCTCATAATTTTCTCTCATTTAGTAAATTAAAACCAAAATTCCACTTGAAATCCTAAAATTCGTAAGTAGGTAGGTACAATCCCTCCTTCTGAATCATAAGCCATATAATATTACTTCAAGTAACATTTTATATTTATTTCGAACAAAGAATAATAATTATTATACAATCATAGCATGGGTGCCCGGATTTATGGGGTATGGTTTTTCTAGGTTTTGGTGGTGAATTTTTTCACCTACTGCGTGGCGGGCCGGATCGAGAGATATTGGTTGATGACATTTTACCTCTCCAGCCGGACTCTCTTGACTCGTCGCCTTACAACACAGTGGGAGGGATCTATTCATACTACGTCCGCCACTCCTGGCCACATTGACCCTCAGATTTCTACCGACACATCATAACTTTTTTCTTCCCGAAATTCATCTCCTTCCTTTCCCTAAAAAGGTTCTCCACACAGCGTTTCCAAAAATGATACAGACCCTGAGGGCAATTATTTTCCCTGGGGTCGCCTGTGAAGATCTATTGTGAAAGAAATTATTGACTGAGATCATTCGCGTTTATCGTCGGTTTTAGAACCACAGCTAAGCTATCCATTACTCATTCAATCAGCACAAATATTTGATTAGACAATTCACGAGGGCAAATAATTGATTTACCCACCTAAACCGCACAGAGTGAGCTGCTCGTGTAGGTACAGGCTGTTTGTGCTTTGAATATGCTCTGTATACCACCTATTCATACATGCCGTTTCAAAGGGATTTCCAAATGAATTAAGGGCCTTTAACCAGCCAGCGGCCGAAAATCCATATTTCGTCGAAAGATGTTCGTACGATCGTACATGGCGGTTCAAATGAGAAAGATAAATTATTCTCTGTACCAGCTTTTTAAAATTAAACTCAATATCGATTTTATTTCAATCAAATTTTGCTTTAATTTATACCTACATCCAAAAATGCTGAAAGGCGTGATGATAAAACTATTAAAATTATGTACTTTCTATAATTATTCTAGTATTTATAATTTTTCAATAATGACTAAGCAAAATAAGAATGTAAAAAAATCTTAATTCGTAAGACCATAAATAGATAAACAAAATAGAGAAATTTTCGATATAAATAAGTGTTCGGATATTTTTTTTAATGATTTTATTTGAACTAAAACTAAAATTTTCAAACACGCGCTTACTAGATAACGTATTGATTTATAATAATGTATGATTACATGGTATGCAATATGTCTTGTAAAATAAGAATTTATTATACTAAAAATAAACACTTTTTCTCAAAATTTAAAACATGTGTTTACTAGATAAAAGAACAATCTTTCGAAATCAATTTATAATTTTTTTGTGGAAAAGGGTCAATGCTTCTAAAATTTGATATATGATATATTTCTGGTTTTCTCTGTTTATAACCTCTTAAGAAGAATCTCGGGCGTTTCTGTCAGTACGCTTTTTTTTAGAAGGCGGTACGGGCACCGTTGCTCCGGGAACTATTTATTGGAAAACGAATATCTCATTCACCCAAATGATTGGCTGCGTTTGGTGAAGTTTTCCGGGTCTTGGCGGTGGAACTGTCTGCCCACCAATTGCGTGGCAGGCCATATCGGTAGAGATTATTTGAGAGAAACCTTTTGACTTCTCCAGCAAGGCCCTCTCGGAACATCATCTTGCGCTGCAGTGGGAGGGATAGAATCATTCGTTTTTCAATCCTGGACACATGACCTCCAGATGCCTCTTACCCACCCCTCATAAATTATTCATTCCAAAGCATCCTCTTCTTCATTTCCTAAAAATACCTACACACAGAATTCTATTCAAATTAATTTAAAAAAAAAACACTGAACGTCTATTGATGGCATTCAAACTAGACAATTTTTAGATGGTCCTAACACTTACATGAAATAACTTATCAACACAAGAATGCCACTGGTTGAAATAGGTACATGGAATAAAAAAATATTATAATTTTTTAATTGATAAACTATGTTTAAGACAAGATTTTAATGCATAGCACAGAGGGTAACAATTATTATAAGTAATAATTATTAGCCTGAAACACTCATCTGCATTGAAAAAATCTCCCGTTCGAGTGTTTCAGGCTAATAATTATTGCTTATAATAATTGTTAAAAAATATGTATTTGCACTAGTTTGTACGTAGAAAACGCCTCGTTCCTTTTTCCCTTTTAACTTTTTGGTTAATACAGGGAATAACAAACGACAGGATTTATTTACCCCCGAACTTTCACGTACGAAGAAAAATATATGGATAAATGAAACAATTTAACATACATACAAAAGTATAAAAATATATGGTTGTGGTTACTCAAATCCAGTCATGCAAATCAATTATATTACCATAAAACACTAATCTTTACCAAATTGATTAAGTTAAAACAGAATGTATGCTGTATATTTTTGAAAATGGACTAATATTTGTTAAACGTATTGCGATCTCGGCGCGTTTTTTAACGATTCAAGCCTCGACCATATTTTGTCAGATGGTCAAAATACTTCCGCTGTGCTATAAAATCCAAATAAATTGAATATTTTAGAATATATCCGAAAACTAAAAACTTTTTTAGTTTTGAAATTTTACAAATCGATGTAAAAATATAAGTAAAAAGTTTTAAAAATGGCTCACCTTACGTTTTTTCTAACTAAAAAACAAGAGTAAACCTTTATTTGACCGTAGAAGTTAAGGTATAGCGGATGAACGAAGAAAGAAAATAAAATAACATTAAAGTCAATGATAGAATACAATGAAGGCATGAAATAAAAAAAAATTGAGTCGAGTCATATCAAGAGTCAGAATAACAGAATAGTATACATATATGAGACGATATAATATTATTACTAGCTGAAGTCCCCGGTGATACCCGCCCTTTTCACAGCGTTTTCGAAATTAATTGTAGACAGTGAAATTCCTCTTGTTTTGAAGGTCACATGTTCAAAATTTCATCAACCTCGGCATAAAACTGTAGACTTGCATACAAATTAAATACTGCCCGCCAGCCAGCTCGTCCACCACATACAGACATTCTCCTTTATCTATCAAAATATGTTTATTTCTGGGTTTTTATACGTAAATATGCGTTGCTAAACCATTCATCCTATTGCTATGAAACTTTGGGGATTTGATGTGCGCATACCTGCAATGGTTTCCGTATACAATAGTGAGCTCTGGCATCATGAAATTATGCATTGCTAAACCGTTAATCCGATTGCGATGAAACTTTTGGGATTTGATGTGCGCATACCTGCGATGGTTTTCGTATCGTATACAATAGTGAGCTCTGGCATCATGAAATTTTGCATTGCTAAACCGTTCATCGGATTGCGATTAAAATTTGGGGATTTGATGTGCGGATGCCCGCTATGATTTCTGTATACAATAGTGAGCTCTGGCATCATGAAATTATGCATTGCTAAACCGTTCATCCGATTGCGATGAAACTTTGGGGATTTGATGTGCGCATACCCGCTATGGTTTCTTTATACAATAGTGAGCTCTGGCATCATGAAATTATGAATTGCTAAACCGTTCATCCGATTGCGATGAAACTTTGGTGATTTTATGTGCGCATGCCCGCTATGGTTACTGTATACAATAGTGAGCTCTGGCATCATATAATATGCATTGCTAAACCGTTCATCCGATTGCGATGAAACTTTGGGGATTTGACTTGAAAAAGCCAGCCGTAGGGCCTAGCAGCAAAAACCTGCGAAGCGGGTTTTTATCTGCCAGTATATTATATATTTCAACCAATTTACACAAAACCTTGACAAATTATATACCTACACCTTCCTCATGAATCACTCTATCTATTAGTGAAAACCGCATGAAAATCCGTCTAGTAGTTTTTGAGTTTACCGCGAACAGACATACCGACTGACAGACGGACGTAGCGGAGGACTTTAATTTATAATATGTAGAGATGAATGTAAATCAAGCAAGGAGTGTATGCCTCAAACCAAGTTTTATGTTCTCTCTGGTTACTGGGTTCTAATTTTATTTTGGTATTACAGATTCTTTATCAACCTTCTAAGTCATCGTCGTCATGCTGTCGTCAGCGCGATGGCTTCTATTGGCGCTCGCCGCATCGATGTTCACCCTGCAGAGTCATGGGCAGGGCAGTATCAGACTACCGGACCAACCATCTGCCCTTCCGCCTAGTGGAGGCGGGCCCGAAACTCAGGGCAGAAACGGGGTAAGAGATTTTAACCCTTTCGTTGCCAACGGGGGACCTTCAATTCTAGGTTATTAGTAAGGTTTTCGCATACACGGTTGATAATCAGTTGAATATAATCTACAATACATTGTAAGGCCGTAAATGTGTAAGCCATTTGAATAATTTGCTACAAAATTTAAGAAATTTAAAAAAAATGGGCTTAAATAAATACGTGGATAATATAGTTAACGGTAAAATTGCCAACAGGGGCCATCAATTCTAGTTTATCAATTACATAAAATTTACACCACATTTATTAGTAAAGCCGTAAATGTTTAAGCTATAAGAAAATATTGCAAAAAATAAATGAAAAAATGGCGACGAAATGATAAAATGCTTGTGGTAACATAGTCACCCCTACTGGCAACCTGCTTGTTTTGTTTCAAATCTAGGCGTGCCGAAGTTAAAAACGCACTTTTAAGTGAAAACTTCTTTTGCAAAAGAGACCAACACATTCACCAACAGGATTTAGCCTCCCCACTCTTGTCTGCTTTAGGTAGAAGTGTTCCCTTCTACCGCGAAATGCACGCACACTGTGATTTTTATTTTTTTATATGATAACCTTCGGAGACCAGACCAAATAAACTATATTATCATTATTAAACTATGAACTATCTTTATATATTTTGAGTTTTATTAATGTTCATTTACACTACAGAGGTGCTAATTATATTTGTGTAGACCAGAGGTTCCCAAACTTTTTTTCTCTCGTAGACAACTTTCAAAATTTTACTGGTTTAGGTGGACCCCCGCTGCTACATTTCTACCATATTCCCAAATCTCTTCAAAAATGTAAAGATTAGATCTAACGATGGAAATTTGCGTCGCGGTTAAGTTTCAACCCTAAATTCGGAGTGGCAAAATAAAACTAAAAATAGTATATTTTAAAAATTTTCAAAATTATTTTTCGCCCATCTGTTAGGATTGCATGAGAACCGTAGCTCCTAAAAAAATTGCCAAAAGTTGAAAATTTGAATCTCAAAGCTTCAGAATGCTTTTTTTAAAGTCTCAATATGATAATTTTTCACCGAAATACAGCTTGCCAAAAGTCACCGAACTTTTTTTTGCTGCCTTCATTTTTTTGAGTGGTGTACTATCTGAATATAATGATAGATAAATCCAAGCCAACATTTTTGTTCTTTAGGTATCGAGACGGATAAATTTTCGTGGATCCCCACTTACAACTTGTAGAAACCCCATTTTTTATCACGCCAACATAGACCCCCGTCGAGTCCGTCGAGGATTCCTGGGAATCTACCTGGACCACTTTGGATGAATCGCTAGTAAAAGCGCAAAATAAAACATAAAAATATTCTTCAAGTAGCGTGCTTTACGGACTTGTGAAATTTGTAAGCTTTTGGACGTTAAGACAATTACACAATTTTACTTTTACCTTACATAATCTGAAATCCTTCATTTCTTCAAATTCAATGTCCATCTTCGCTTACAATCCCAATCATCAATAATAACCAGATCTTCAACAACTTACACCCTTTAAATAAATATTTATTTTCAGGATCGCGAAGGCAGAAATCTCCTTGACTGGGTTGGCCTCGGCACGGGGCCCGATCAGGATCCGTACGTAGGCAGGACTAATCAAGGGTGCCTATCAGGAGACCTGGCTGATTGCTTCAAATCCCAGGCCCTTAGTGCATTCAGCGAGTTCTTCTCGAAGGAGACATACAGGTAAATTAAAACCCAATAACCAATCTATGCTAATCGAAATGAAATATCAATACACGTCGTTAGGCTTAGAGCTCCTCTCAAGATCCGGCAGATGCCGCCATAGGTGCCTTGCCAGCCACTGCAGATTCGAGCGGCGTGCCAGCCGGCCTCACATTCAATTCGTACCCAGTTAAGATCGGTCCTGTTGACCCAGAAGTATAATATATTGTAAATACGTAATAACAATAATGAACCTGATTGTGTCAATAATCTATTTATTCTTGAGAGCCCCAATTCAACACTTAGTGTTTGCCCGTGGATAAGGCAAACATTACAACACGATACCTATTTAAAAATGCGTAGTTACTGGATTGCTGTATAGATGCAAAATACAATGATAAAATAATTAAGTTTTACATGGCGGTATCCGCGTGCTAACGATCACAACGTGTACTCTACTCTCATTCGAATCTAATATAAACCAACCAATAAAGTAACAAGTTAATGGGTTAATTAAAAAAATAAGAAACGAAGTATTTATGAAGAAAGAGTTAATGATGTACGTAAATAAGTAAAAAGACATAGTGTTTGAAAGAGAGTCCGAAAACAGTGTGTAATACAGTTGTGAATTATGAATACTTGAAGCAGAAGAGTCGTTGAACTATTTTAGCAAATAATAATATAATAAGTCGTGCAAGTTGGCTTGCCGACGTATTTGGATCATTATTTTGTAAATAAATCCAATTGGCTTTCTGAAATGAATTACCTAATATATTAAATACAATAAGCACATTAATAATATTTTAAAACTTAAAAAAAATATATATTTTTTATTTTTTTTATTGTGTTTTTTATTTAGATAGAAAATTTGACATCTTATATCTAATGTTTTCTTTTCTATGACTACTACAATATTATTTACTACCTACTGACTAAAATTTGGACTTTACAACATTAAGACATAATCCAAGAAAAACTGCAAGACTTTTAGCCTTTTTAACTCCCAAAAAGCCCTTTTTAACTCTCCTCCAAATTTATTTCATCTCTTGAATATCCTTAAATTTTTCAGGCTCACCGAATCAGCCAGGATTATCAGGATGCCAGAATCGCAGCTGCGGTCTCTGATACAGGAGCCCTATGAATTCTCGGGGGATGCTCGCGGGGAGGACAGCGAATGGGACGCCCTTGTGAAGTTTGCCAGTAGGAAGTTGGAAAGGTGAGCGTGATTTTCTTTGCAGGAGCTCTATTATTTGGAACTTTGGTTGAAAGGAACGCAAAACTTTTGGATTTATCGACTCGTGGATTTACAGTCTTAATGGAACTTACAAACGTTTCTTTTTCCGCAATGATATCTGTTCAGACAGCCGAAAGAAGAATGCAATACGCAATGTTTCTCATTATTTTGTCGTCCAATTATTGGTTTCTGAATCATAATTTGTGAGCCTTGGGTGTGTAAATAACACCAAACTCGCTAGGCATAATACCCTAAAAATATTTGATTCATGAATCTACTCGCGGACAAAAATACATCAAAGGAGACTAGCCTTATAGAGCGATCGTCTGCTACACGGGCGGCCTTTAGGTTATTTTCCATAAGTTAGAAAGGGTGCACAATTTATGATAGATCCAATTGGGTTGTCAGTTGATCCGGAGAGAGTAAAATTCACAATGATTAAAAATTACTATGATTAGGCAGTTTGCGTTTTGTTATGTCGCAATAACATTTCAATAAATTAAATTTTGTACATAACTTCAATGACATCTATGGCCCAGTTGTCGTAATTCCGCAGTTCACGAGTACAATTCAATTTAGTATTTCTGAAAGCACATAGAGACCGCCAAACAACCATTTTGTGATATAAATAGTTTAAATTTAAAATCGAGACCAAAAAAACACTAAAACATGTTATGATACCTAACCAGTCTCTGTAATTCAAAGTTCACCGTTTTTTTTTATGATTTTAAGTCATAAAAAATCTATGTAAAGTTATCCACAATACCTTATTATCAAGGATAAGGCATTCATGAGAATTGACTAACCGAAAAATTCAACGATAATATTTATATTATAAAAAAAGATATGGCTTTCGTTAACCAACGGACGCAACTTTTGATTGTTCTTGGCGCCATTTTCACCCTCACTATAATCCGCCCCTGCCTGTAAACTTCCTAATGACGAACAACACTATATCACTTTTTGTTGTTATTCACAGTTCAGATAAAACGCTCCTTTTATTGTATGGTATTTGTCCTCTTTCCAATGAATAAAAGATCTGGAAGAAAATACTGGAAGAAAAACACGTGATTTGCAATGAAATATACTAATACAGGATGTTAAATGCTTGATTGCCAACTTAAGCAGACTGTAAAATACTTCAAAAATATAAAAAAAACTTTCAATTGTGTTTGTTTATCACCGGGAAAAGAGAGACGTTAAAAAATCCTACCTTCTAATGTTTAACGATTTGCCCTTTCATTCACTGGTCACTTGGCACAGTCATAAATAAGTATCGTATAAAATGTACCTATTTGAAATGATTTTGCGAGAGTTTCAAATAACTGGTGTGGTCACAATCGAGACGACAGTGTGGTACATCAAAATATTAGTCATCATTAATTTAGTCATTGTTAGGAATAGTGACATCTATGAGATAAATACTGTAGTTAATATCATTGGTTTAATTATTCTTAGTTTATTAAAAGAGTATGCATATTAGAGACCTCTGTAGGAATTTTATAGAAGCTAGTGTTACCGACTGACTAAATTAGAGCACGTGACCCAGTATTTGTTTAGTGCCATTATTTATTATTCTTGTCTTTTTAACAGTCCAAAAGACGGTATTTTTTACAGTTTTTAGCAGTATAAAAGGGGTGCTACTCAAATATTTCCTTCTCTCGCATTAACCGATACTTAGAGTATAGACCCCGTGTTGCCCAGGCGAGGTCCGGGCCAAAATTAGCTTCAAAAAGTGTTGATTTCATTGTCACTCAAAAGTGTTTGTAAATAAAACGACTCTTCAGTAAAAAAAAGTGTTTTACAATAAAAAGTCCACCAACCTAGACGATATCGAAGTGAACTTGACATGAGTCAGTCGGTAACACTAGCTTCTATAAAATTCCTACAGAGGTCTCTAATATGCATACTCTTTTAATAAACTAAGAATAATTAAACCAATGGTATTAACTACAGTATTTATCTCATAGATGTCACTATTCCTAACAGTCATCTTCTTCTTTCTTTTGTTCCCCAAGTAAGGGCTTTGTAAGGAAGAAGAGGAACAATGGGAGACGAAAATACATTGAACAGGATCTTGGGATATACGGATTAGTCCCAAAGCTGTTTCAATACTAACACATGATGAAAAGATAATATTTTCATTCGTCAAAGAAAAAAAGAACAATAAGTTGCCAAGTAAATGGCAATTTAAAAAACTGGCAGGTTAACAAAAGGTCAGGTGAAGTAATGATTAGGAACACGGCTACCTGGCAATCTGTAAATGAGGGTTAATCTTTATTATTTTCTACTTCATTGATTAAATATTATTTCAATAAATTATGTAATTAATGAGTAAAAAGCTTTGTAAAGAAAAAACAAGTTAAATATTTAATAGCGATGGCATGGATGGTGGTGGAGTATTTAAGTCAAGACTATTAATAAAGTTCCAACCAATAGCTGTCAGTCTGTTGAAGGTAATAGCATTAAATTTCTCACCATGCTCGACAGCAGACAAACTAAACCAACGGCCAATTTAAAGGCGATATTTATAGTCTAATATAGTTTAACCAATGAAGCCAAGTTAACCGTATTATTCAAATTAAGCTAACGAAGTCTAACCAGGGTTAGACCGACTCTTGAATTTTGCGTAGATAACAACCAATCAATAATTTTATTTTCTTCTCATTCGTCACGTATGAACCGAAGTTTAGATCTACATTTTTACAATTTCTGATTTCAGCTTTTATATTTAGCCCAGGCAACGAAGGAAAAATAGGGGAAATAATTCATGTAGAAGCCAATTTTGGCACAGTTGTAGGGAAAGGTGTCCTTAACAAAATACTTAAAGTACTGGGGGGGTGGGGGTGGAGCTAAAGGGGGAGGGGGGGGGGGTTTAAAGGTCCCTTTTTTCAGTTTTTCGTTAATAACTCGAAAACTACTGCCTCTAGCGAAAAAGTGTTCAGGTTTTAAATTATCTACATAAAATTCTCTACAAAAAAGGTTCTATAAACTTTTTTGTAAGGATCAATGCTTAAGGAGATAGGGAGGGGGGAAAATGTAAAATTAAAAAAAAAAACTGTTTTTATTTTTAAAAATGAAATGTTTGTCGATAAAAATGAAATATTTATAGTTAAAAAATCAAATAATTAGTGCTTAAGGATGTACTTTGAACATTAAATTTCGTCAAAATCTAAACTTTCATCGTCATCAATGCTGTCTTCGACGGGGGCTCCATTCATACATGAGCCGCAGGCACCGGAGCAGGCAATACCTGCTTTGCGGCAAACTCAGCGCATCCCACACCCAGTCGTGCATCGGCAAAAAATCGTGTTCAAAATGGAGATGGGTGCCACAGGGTCGTTCGTGTTAACTGGGTTAAGGATCCCATCTTCTCCCTTGACCCAACCCCATTGGATGGGTGGTAGGGGGTTGCCTAGCCACTGTTGTATCTGTAAAAAAGTAATGATACCAAGGTAAGCAATCATCACAAATTAATATTTGTAATAAGAAAGCAGTATTTAAAACTATATGTAACTGGATTTAATTACCTGTAGATATACTCAGAGCGAGTGTTGCTTTGAAGCTCCTCTGGTGGGAGGAAGAGTGGCCATGTCTGATTTGAGCTTCATTGACGCTTTCAAAAATGACGAGTACCGATGTTTGTTTAGGTTGTCTTGATGAGCAGGCGCTTTGTATACAGCCAAAAAAAGTTTCTCGCCAGCCTGTTCAATATTCTCAGGTGATGCTGAGGGATCATTGAAGCACCCACCACTGTCCCGCCCCGGTATAGGCGACTTATTGTCGCCCCTTCGGAGCTCTCGCAAGAAACTACTTTTTTTTTATAAACGACTCTATATTTAACATTTGTATAACGAATCTAGAGCTTCAATGTCCCCGCATACGTTGTTAGAGGGCGGTATGCAGGCGCGCCTACAGGATTGTACTGTTATAGTCACTTCTACAATTCTAAAGCCCATGGAGGTAATCAGCCTCATGGACAGTCAAACGAGTTGTTAGTAGCCTCAACCAAAAATAAAGTAAAGAAAAAAGAACAAAATATACAGCAACCGTCGTGAGTAATAAGCTCACGACAGCGGATGACTATGGTCAATCATCGATCGAGCACTGTTCAAAAGAAAAAAAAGAAAAACAGATAACAGAGAGTATATACAGTGAAGAAGTGGTATTGCCACACTCTGTCAACCGGCAGTCCCCGAGACAGTGAAGAAGGATGAATGTCCGGCCTCCCGACAACCGGCGGCGTCGTCCGTAAGCCAGCTAACCGGTGGTGCCTAGACGAGAGTAAATGGAAGTCAAGGATGAAGACCCTAGGGAGAAAAGCGTTGGGTCGCCGGAGGCGGGACGGACAGCTTTCGGTCGCCGTTCGGCCTTCTCCCCAGCCTCTTCATGTCACGGGGGGTGGCGCGGAAGACAGGTGCAGCTCCACCAGTTCTGTAGGGTCAGCCAGTAAACATAGGCGGGGACACGCTCCAGAGTCCTACCCCTTAATGGGGAAGAGGACGGTACATAACAGACAACGGAGTTCAGTTCTCGCATTTAAACGTAACTGAAAGAAAATATACAAGTAACCAATCCAAAAAAACGAAAAAATAAAAGAAAAGCGTGTAGTAGTCATCGCTTGGTGTGAAAGTTCACCAATTAACTAACAGAAAAAAAATAATTCAAAAGCATGAGGGTTGCAGTAAAACATAAGGTAATGTGATCGTAAAAATAAAAAAATAACAAAACTTGAGCGTTTAGTTACGCTAGGCTTATAAAGACTAAAAGAAAAGGAAAATTTGTGAATGCATAAAAACCCAAAATATCAAGCAGTAAACAACCAAAAGCAGAAAAAATATGTACAGGTGTAAAATTGTAAAGCGCAAAACATAAAAAACATAGTAAAAGAAAAGAAAATAGAAAACTGTACATCCTGGCAAAATGGTAAAGAGTAAAATCAAAGAAAGTCCGTGGTAGATCAGGAACAAGTACACCTGGTGTCAAAAATCTCTAGTCAGCGACTCTAAGCTCAGGCCATCTCTCAACCCAGACCCTTGCAAATTTCTTCAGACACTCGAAGTTCGTCTTATTCGAAACCAGATCAGTATTCCATACTGGTCTGATAGGTACGTCCAAACCATCGAGCATTTCCTCTCTAGCATCCATCAAGATCTCGCAGTGCCACAGAATGTGCTCGGCTGACTGGTTCGTAGATCCGCATGCGCAGTTGGGATGGGGAGACAGGGCGAGGGTGTGAAGTCTCCCCCTGAATTCCCCATGCCCGGACAGGAGCTGGGTGATGTAGTGGTCCAGTTTGAGATATGCCCCTTTCATTCTGATTTTAACTGATGGGAAGAAGGAGAAAGTCCATCTTCCCATGCATGAAAGTCCATGCTGAGGGATCAGAGAATATTGATGAAATGTCTTGGGTGAGGCCAGGATTTTCTGTGAAGAGCTTAGCAATTCCCACTTTACTCTTTCCATACATCGCCGAGGTGGTGTCGCATCCGGAGAAGCTATGGAGAAGGAGAATCGTTTTGGCGATTGGAAGCTGTTGAAGTTGTCGCACCGAAAATAATTTGATCTCCACATTCCCACGGCCCGGCTTCATGAAATATATATTAAATTGATTGATGGTGGTGCCAATCCAATGAGGAGAACTAACAAGTCCACATCCTCCCCAACTATTGCTACATTTGAATGTAGAGCAGCTTCATCCAACCCACACCTCACAATAGTGCTATCAGCATCCCATGTAGCAACAGTTGTTTTAATCCCGGCTGCTGTCATTTTCTCGCTGAGCAAGTGAATCAACCTTGTTTTGTTTATTTCATTAGCAAGAAAATACTCTTGTTAAATGGTGATGGTCGTTTTTTCGTGAAAGTTGATGTCAACAGAAGTTTTTGTGAGCCTCCTTCGCTTCTGCTCCGCTCGAAAGATCAGGAGATGCTGATAGCACTATTGTGAGGTGTGGGTTGGATGAACCACCCCCACTCCCCAGTACTTTTAGTATTTTGTTAAGGACACCTTTCCCTACAACTGTGCCAAAATTGGCTTCTACATGAATTATTTCCCCTATTTGGTATTTTTTGGTCTTCGTTGCCTGGACTAATTGTGGACGGTAGTAATCAAGTAGTACTCTAAACATAATGGCAATTGACAGCCTCCGTGGGGAGCGGTATGCTGTTTTGGATCTGTAAGTCTCGGATTAAAAAACAAAAGTTTTCCAAAATCACATCTACAGGTTTTAGACTGCGAGAGAATGAGATGATACAATCGGTCTCATCTTTGTGCGGTGCTTCGTAGCCTACCAATTTTTGTCTACTTTCTGAAGGTTTCACTTCTACCGCGTGTGAATTGTACAATCCGATTTTTTTTAGTTAAACCTTGTTTAGCACCGTTGTGATTTAAAACTTGATGAAACGAAAAATAGCGACACTAAAAAGAGACAAACACATAAATCTACAGGATTTAGCCTGCGAGAGAATGAGTATAATGAAGTATAATATAAACGGTCTCATCTTTCTGCGGTGCTTCATAGCCTCCCCATTCTTGTCTACTTTAGTTTTCTGAAGGTTTCACTTCTACCGCGTGTGAATTGCACAATCCGATTTTTTTGTTGAAACTTCTTTAGCACTGTTGTGATTTGAAACTTGATGAAACGAAAAATAGCGACACTAAAAAGAGACCGACACATACATACATCTATATGATTTAGCCTGCAGGAGAATAAGTATAATGAAGTATAATATAAACGGTGTCATCTTTCTGCGTTGCTTCGGAGCCTCCCCATTCTTGTCTACTTTAGTTTTCTGAAGGTTTCACTTCTACCGCATGTGAATTGCATACTCCGATTTTGTTGTTGTTAAAACTTCTTTAGCACCGTTGTGATTTAAAACTCGATGAAACGGAAGCGAGCGACACTAAAAAAATACATACATCTATAAGATTTAGTCTGAGAGAGAATGAGATAGCAATAAAATATTTATTTAATTCACGGGTACTCGGTTCCAATATAATACGATATATCCTCAGCCCTCTGCAAGTTTGTTCTCCTTTGGTGTAGGCGCCTGACGAACCTCAGCAGCCAGACATTTAGCGGACCAAGGATCGAATCCTACGACATATATGTATTTTTTTAATTTTTGTAAAATCAATATCCAATCTTCAAACCATTCCAAAATGAACAGAAAAAAGAAAACGACTCTGAAGAAGAAAACACAAATAACAATAAGACGACCAAAATATATAGGAAAAGGTGTACTGGAATTCGACGACAAAAATATGGAAAAATCATCCTTCACATCGATAAAAATGTGCTTCGTAGTCTCCCCACTCTCATCTACTTTAGTTTTCTGAAAGTTTCGCTTCTACCACGTGTGAATTGCATACTCTGATTTTTCTTGATAGCGAATTTTACGATAGATACCGACATCATTTCACGAATAATATCTCCCTTAACCTTTTCAAATTGGGTAATGCGGACATAAAAAGTCGTCAACTTTGACACCGGAAGTAGGGGAAGGAATATCCATGATAGGAAGCCTTCATACACCCAATAAAGTGAAAATACATGTATATATCACAGTCGAAATCGACGGTTAATTCATTTTCGGCTCGCTGAAAAAAGGTCAATTTATCATAAATTCATTTCCGGGGTAGGGAAATGTCACATTTGGGGGTATTTTTCAATTTTTCGACAGGAAACGGAATGGTTACATAAATTATGAGCATTGAAAAATTATGAAAGAAAGATTTTTCTCTCTTTATATATCCAATTGAATGTAGCTATTACTTTGTAAAATAATAATAAAATAACCATAGTTTTGAAAAAAACACAGGGATAAATATTCTTCATATTAATCATAAAGGAAAACGTTTAGATAACTTAGAAGCTTTGGAAATTAAAAAATCCCTTAAAAATAATTAATCTTTTATCAACAAACAAAAAATATTGTCATATAGCCCAATCATGGATTTGTTCCCCTACCCACCCACTCCACACTAATACCTACCCACCCAATCTACATTATTAACTAACAACGGCTCCACCCCTACCCTAATAAAACATTGTTCTAAACTGTCAAATTAGTATAAGCTTTCCCTGACGAAGGAACGTTTGTTCCGAAACCGGTCGGATTTGCACATTTTATAAGTGGTTTATACAAAGTTGCATTGTTTCATTTTATTATATTATTATTTATTTATGGGAATAAACTAAATTTGATTTTAATCGTTTTCAACCATTTCTAACACATTGAAATATCTACTATATAAAAAAAACTCGTGTCACGGTGTATATTACGTATTCGGATCTTCCTTATTTCATTCATAGTGAACTTCTTGAAGCGAATGAAGAGAAGTGAATCGTTGAACCTCAATCGCTGACTTGAGCATTAGTATGAACTTTACAATACGTCTCCAACCAATGAATTCATTCAATCAAGGCGTCTGACATCAAATTTGACTTGACGCGTTTCTCAGATTTACAGTACTTACACATCTTGATACTGTTTCCAGATGGTTCAGAATGATAGGGGTAGATTATTTGAATTACCGGATTTGACAATTTTGGCATGATTTTAATAATATTTTTAATTCTACCTACTGTAAGACATTGCCTAATTGAATTAAATGCGTGACTGCAGCCGTTTTACCGTGATATTTTATAGGATACTAGGGATTTCCCGGCACGCGAAGATACTCTCAGTATCGCCCTGGTGTAAGACCAACATATTCAGAATTGAAACGTTGCTTGAAATGGCTTTAGCCGTGTTTGGTGACCAGATCTGAATAGCCAGGTACTTCCCCACCTTCCTCTTTCCTATCTCCGTCCTTTGCCCACTACTTTTAGCCTCACAATGTACCCCAGTCTAACTGGCTCCAGACTGGAGCAGTTGGGACTCTTGTGCGGTATTCATATAAAAAAATGCTTTACAATGCCACCTAAAAAGAAATGGTTTCTTTCTGCATGTTCTTTCCCATTCGACCCCGTTCCTCTTTCGCCTTGTCTATCCCTCCCCTCTCTTCTTTCTCTCTGCTAAACTATTTGAATTACATCCATTTAAAAAAAAACTCGCCTGCCACTTAATGCAATATTTTTATACAAATTTCATAACGCCAGAGCTCGCTTTTATAAATAGAAACATTCATTGGGACACACAAACAGTGTACGCATAACAACTCACCAAAGTTTCATCACAATCGGATGAATGGTATAGAAAATAATTTCATAATATTAGAGCTCACCCTTACATATATGTAGAAACCTTCCCGGGCATGTGCACGACAATTCACCAAAGTTTCATCGCAATCAGATGAATGGTTTTATTACCGCATAAGGGACAAACAAAGAAACATTAATTATTATATATTAAGATAACATTGTGAATCTCAGCATTAATATTCTGACCGGGATGCTCTCAAGGCGGTTTAACCATTGTAGCGACAATGTAAGACTGCATTGCCTTTCACAGCAGCGCAATTCCCATTATATGCAAGATTCTGCGGTGCCTCTTCAATGTGCGAGGGTGTATTTCCAAAATAACTTAACCAACGAATAGCCAATAGTACCGAATAGTTTCTGAGGAATGGCACGAAATCCTACCAACGTCGATATTGCCTCCAGACGGGCCACATAGCACACGAGGGCTGCTGCTAGCTACCTCCCTACCCAATATACTAAACATGGGGTTAAGGGATGTAAGTACTTGACTTTCGACGTTATTTGGAGTAAAAAATATAGATGATTTTTTGTGTCCTGTGTTTTTTTGATGTCTTTGTTTTTTTTTCTGAGTTAAATATTTTTTTTATTTTTTTTTTATTGACACAATTATTAAAGTTACAATTTTACAACATAATGTAAGAACAATATTTCAATCACTCTCCTAATAAAGCAGCTGCTTGTGTTTAGGAGAGGACAACTAAATATTTTTACATCTATATAAATTAAAAATATTAATGCAAAAACTATTAGCATGAGAAAATACGATATAAATAATAAAATTATAGGTTAGTTTATAATAAATTCAAAGGATTGATAAAGCAAAAACATATTTCCAAACAATAAATAAAGTTATGAGGTGGTACTAGAGTATTTTTTTAAAAATATTTGTCGTAGTTTTTTTCCGATCGTATATCTAGGGGTAATTTATTGAATAATTTTATACCCTTGAATATACATATAGTGATGCTGTGCTGTTGTGGTTCGTACTAGTGGTACGGTTAGTCTTCCAACATATGATTCTTTTGTTAATATTTAATTGTGGTATTTTATTTTTACTAAAGAAATCTTTATGTAATTGTATTAGTGCAATTTTGTCATAAATTTTTGTAAGTGGGGGAACCGGGAAATCTTCGAAAACATTTATTGTTGGGTAGTAATAGGGTTGTTTTAAGATAATTTTTATTAATATTTTTTTAATTGTTTCAAATGGAAGTAGGAATGATTTATATGCACCTCTAAATAAAAATATCTTTTTTAAATTTTTAATGATACAGTATTTCTAAGTCTAAAAAAAATATATAGATCAGTTTTCTCATTCTGTCTACTGTGGGAATCAAAAATTCGTCACTGGTCACTCAGCTGAGTAACCGCCCAACCCCCCACCCCAACTCTATCTGTCCTGTAGTTGAAAACAAAAACATCAGAAATGTCACCGGACACTAATTTTTACCACCTCTGCCGGGCCGGATTAGGAGAGTCTGGTTGAGGGAAATGTTTTGACTTCTTCAGCCAGACTCTATCGACCCATCGCCTTGTACCGCGGTGGGAGGGATGGTTTCATAAGTTCGTCACTCCTGAACATATTAACCCCCTGATTCCAACACACCCCTCATACCCTTTTCCATCTCAGATCTTTATCTTATTTTTTTTACATTAGCTCCAAACACAATTTACCTTAGGGACGATGTCATCTTGGGGAATGCTGTGTGGAGGGTCCTTTTAAGAAAAATAAGGTCAGGAAGTTCTGGGAATGAAATAGATATGAGGGGTGGTAGGAATCTGAAGGTCAGTGTGTACAGGAGTGACGGACGTATGAATCCATCCCTCCAACTGCGGTGCAAGGCGATGGGTTGAGAGATTCTGGCTGGAGAGGATAAAATACATCCCTCAACCAGTCTCTCTTAATCCATCCTACCACGCAGCAGGTGGGGAGACGCATTGGCCGTCAAGATCTGGACAAACCTCACCCCATGAACCCGGGAACCCCTGCTAAGTCACCAAACGTAGCGAACCACTTGGGGTGACCTATGGCGGAGGTGTTGGTTATCCAATAAATATTTCCTGGGGCGGCGGTACCCATAACTTATTTCTTTCCCTAAAAAGACCCTCCACACACCATCCCCAATGGTTACATAAGCCCTGAGCATTTTTTTTCTCAATGTCTTCTGTGTGGAGATAGTGTGAAATTGCGGGAAACCGACGCGTTGCCAACTTAGATTTGCCATTGACGGTTGCATCATTTCCGTATTCAAAGTAATCGACCCGAGTTCAAGTTGCCGTTAAGATTTTATTTATTAACAGTGTCCTACATAAATCTCTTCCAATGAATGTTTATTTATACCCGTTTCAACTGAATATTTCATCAGGACTGCTACCGAGATTTTAATTAGACGTGTTTGATCCCACGAACTCATCTCGAAACACTCCTCTGCAATATCCTTCAGTCTGCGATCTCAATTAGAAGTTGTTGAATTATTTCACTGTATTATGGATACGTAGGTAGAAACACAAAGCAAGATAAATAGAATGCTACATGGTTTTTCGAAGTTAGCAAAACCTCGTGTAATTTTATTTGTCTTTTCTGTTCGGGACGGGGGCTCACTCGCTTCTAAATATTAGCAAGGATTCGTGCAAAATATCTCTCATGGCGAGCATAAAGAACACCGGCCCTAACTAATAATTGATTGTTGTCGAATTATTTACTGACAGTTCTGTGAACGGTGCTTCCGCGATTTTTCATCCCGCGACAAAATATACCCGACAAAATATCCTCCGACAAAATATCTTCCGACAAAATATCCTCCGACAAAATATCCTCCGACAAAATATCCTCCGACAAAATATCCTCCGACAAAATAACTTCCGACAAAATATCCTCTGACAAAATATCCTACAGACAAAACATCCCCCAACAAAATATCTACTAAAACCTAACCTAACCTTACATAACATTACATAACCTAACCTAACCTAATATAATCTAACCTAACCTAATCTAACCTAACAAAAAAAGAGACAAAAATAATTCAGACATCCTGTAAAGTATCTGTATTATTTTTGTCCCATTTAACTTTTTTTTTTACGTGAATGCCGCACAAGAGTCCCAACTGCTCTCGTCTGGAGCCATTGAGACTATGGTATTCCCGATTGGGGTATATTGTGAGGCTGAAGATAGTGAAGAGGTGGAGGAGATGGGGAAGAGGAAGATGGGGAAGCATCTGGCTATTCAGATCTGGTCACCAAACACGACTAAAACCATTTCAAGCAACGTTTCAATTCTGAATGGTGGTCTTACTGTCGGGCGATACTGAGAGTATCTTCCACTCTGGAACGTGCTGCAAATAAACTACATATTATTTTAAATTAATAAATTGTGAAATAACAGAAATTAATCAAATACAATTTATTTGATTCGATCCCACGACCTTTGGATCGCGAGTAAAGAGACTTAACGCTGGACTAAGCCAGCCGTCTATTTTACTATTTTTGAATAATAATTTATTGTGTAACGTATTATTTTGTCACATTTTTTTTGTTAGGTTAGGTTAGGTTAGGTGAAGTTTTAGTGGATATTTAATTGGGGGATATTTTTTCCGTAGGATATTTTGTCGGAGGATATTTTGTCGGAAGATATTTTATCGAGGAATAAAAACGTGCATTACCGTGAACGGTTATTATTAGTATTAACCAAAGCAGTGATTATTTCGATTTGAACCGATATTAATTAATTAATTTGCTATTGCGAACCCTGGTGGGATAAATATGTACTATCCAATACGGCCACCATCTTAAAACCGGATACGAAACATGCAAAGAAGATTGGTGCTTGAATTATTATTTAATGAAACAATAATGATAATAATTTGTCGAAAAATGTTCTGACTCACATATAATTTTAATAGTCCCTGCCATTGCTGATGTGCCAACATAAAAAGTGTAAATTATTATTAGAAAAAAATTCAGTCCTGGTTAATAAAATGGAGTTTATAAATGTTTATTTTCGTGATCATTTTTACATAGGGGGCCTTGACGAAAAAAATTCCCTCAGGGCCAATTATGTAACGAATTTCTATTTAAAACACATTTTTATTTTTTAAACAACATGTTTAATTTAGTTGGTTTTTAAAGCAAAAAGTCTCTTTTTGTATTCTATTAACCTTTTGTTGGATAAGCAACACCTCTGCCATAAGCCAACCCAAGTGATTCGTTACGTTTGATGACTTAGCAGGGGTTGCCGGAATCATTGGATGAGGATTGTCTAGGTCCTAGCGGTGGATGTATCTGCCCATCTCTTGTGTGACGGACCTGATTTGGAGATACTGGTTGAGGGATACTTTTTTTACCTTTCGAGCTGAATTTTCTCGATCCGTCTCCGCGCACCGCAGTAAGAGAAATGAATTCATACGTTCGTCACTCTTGGACACACTGAGCCCGAATTCCATCCCACCCAACATTCATTTTTAGTTCCCAGATCTTTCTCTCTTTCCCTCAAAAAAAGCCCTATGGACGCTATGTCATAGTGTCCCCCCGTCTTCTGTGTGGAGATAATGTTAAGAAATTTCGAGTGTTAGTTATTTTTTCGGGAATTCAAACTTTTGAACCACATGATTTAATTTTCACCTGGCAGATAGAACTTTGTTGTTCCAAGGGAACGAACAAACATGTCGTCGCATCAGCACAATATTTTCATCACTATAAAATGTTGACGTGTGACGTGGCATTTCTTTAACTTTCTGATGAAACGGCGGTGTTTGTGCTGTGTCACAATTATAATACCCATGGCATAAAACATTATCACACGATAATATGAATCACAACCGAAATAAGTAATAATGTTTTTGATGTGGTGTGAACGGGTCCATTTTTTAATTCAAAACAGTCTGAGAGAATTTTCACTGAGTTACCTATTTATTTACAACTTCTTTTAAGGTTAAAAACATGATCAAAGAAACACTTGAAACTTGTCGCAATATATCACAGCCCGGTTCCCCGATACCTAGCTAATAAATAGTAGGAAAGTCCTGGTATTATTTGTACAATCTCTGGTAAAAAAAAGGAGAACAATAACACTAGAACCATATTTTTGTGTCAAAGCATATGATCCCTACCACAGAGTCAAACTGCCTTGTCATTTAAACAATTATAGAATCTAATCCATACAAAGATAATTAACCCGTGTAATTGCTTATCGCGAAACTTTATCTGGTCAATTTGGGACGTATAACGACCGAATGTTGCACTATAAACTACACTCTCTGACAGCCAGACGTTAACTTTCCGATTTATTGCTTCTACACAAAATTATACATGCATCAGTTGATAAACCAAACATTTTATCCCAAATTAATATCAACACACCATCAAGAAATTCAACAAGGAGGATGCAAGATATTTTATATATTAAAACCTACCACACGAATACAGGATATTTCTCCTCTATACCGCGAACATTACCATATCATAACACTGTAAATTTCTCTTATAATGAAAAAGACATTTTAAAGACCTATTTAAATACTTCAAAAAATATATTTTATCATCAATCATATAAAGCCGATACTGTGATGAAGCCTTTTTATTTAAAGACTGGCAATATTGGTATTAGTTTATTTATGGTCCCATTGTCCCATCAGCACAGGTGCCAATAATAAATTGTTTACTTTTGCATGTTTAGGTTACCGTTTTTCTTAGTATTTTTGTTATAATTTCTAGTAATACATTGTATTTAAGTCTATGTACACATTTATGTAATTTTTTTGGCATCATGCCTGTTTTATGAACTAAAATAAAAATAAATAAACATAACAACAAGACGACTAGCGACACCTGTCTGGGTTGTGTAACCTATACTATCGACATGTGATTAGTGGGTGATCAGCTTATATAAAGAACCTACAGATGTCACTAACTGTATAGGTTTTAACAGTTCTTTATATATTCAAACCGTGGAGATAAATATTTCTCGAGCTTTCGACAGCTTTTCAACTTGCTTTGGTTCATCAAAAAATGGTTTAATCTTAAGCAAGACCCTTCCAGGAAGAATGAGGTAGTACCAGATAACATGTAGGAGTATCAAGCGTTGTTGGAGGAACTAGCTTTTGCACTTTATTCAATCGATCCTTTCACCTCAGGCACTACTTTGAATGACACTAGGAAAGTGAGAAAACGGCGTTTTATCGCTACTCCCCTCGTTCAACGGCTCATCGCTGGGGATGAAAAATGTTAGTACACTTTGTAAGAATGTACCGCGCTATCTTAAAGGCTGAGCAATCCACGTTGAAATAATATTGATAAATTGTTAAGAATTGCATGAATTATGATTTATTGATTATAAGAGCTTCTCTTAATAATTTCCATTCTGTCTGTACGTCTTATCGTACAATATGAAATTCGTATAATAACGTTGTAACAATCGTAATATGAGATGTTCGAAGATTTTTTCATTCTTCTGCTTACGCTGACGTTTTAATTGTCTGTATTTCTAGATGTTTTGTTTTAAAGAGTTTTATTTTCGATGTACATTTGTTAGGTAAATATTTTTATTTATCTCCTACCGGTTTCGACACATCCGTATCATACACTGTAAACTTAAAACTAGAGATGAAACGGATTTCCGGTAACTATCCGGTATCCGGCCTATCCGGCCTAAATTTACTATCCGGCCGGATACCGGATATTCAAAAACTACGACAATTTCCTAAAATAAAATGCAATACATCAATCTTTGTGAGGTAAATATCAATAACTAATTAACTAATTGATTATGACGGCTTCTGTTACAAAAAATCCATAAGGCCTTCCAAAAAACTAAAATTTTCTTCTCAGATATTCACTCTAATGATAAATATATAAACAGGAAATATCTAAACTACAAACTTTTAGTAAAAACTTATAAAAACCTCGCAGAGTAGCGAAAACTTAAATTAACATGATTAACTAATCACAATCACCATTATAGTGAACTAAAAATCTTAAAAAATACAGAGATTATTGAAATGAAACAAAACTGACATTGAAAACCATAATTTAACTCTCGTTCTTCTTCTTATCAAAGAGAATATTTTCGCGATCACTCACGAATACGAATACTCACAATGGCAACCGAAACCGCCCGAATTGATCTGATCGCGTTTTAACCCCTCCGAATTTTCGCCAATATGCACTTGAGATGTCTCAAACAAAATGACATTTTACGAAAACTTTGTGTTATTACCGCTTCACAATTAAAGCTCTATAAATGAAACATTTCTGTACGTAGCCGAATAGTAAAAACTGTTTTAGACAGGTTACAAAATAAGCTTTTGAATTATTATATTACAAACAAATATTAAGATTTGTAAATATTAAAATTTAGCATGCAAACATTAAAAGTAGGTAAAAATGACTCACGTGATGTTTTTTTATGTGAAAATGGTACGAAAATCACAGATTATGTAAACAACAATACTTATTCTATTGTATATATGTGTAATTAACCCTTTTCTTACCTCACTTTTTTATCATTTCATATAAAAATATTTAATAAAAATTAAAAATGTCGAGCGCGGACGAGCTGCCCGTAGTAAAATTGCGCGGGAAAATATTTTTGTCAACTACGCGACTGACACCTGATTCCCGTTATGTATTTCTATAGACAACTTGATAGAGATGTACAGCTTGATCTACTATCGACCTTTTACTTTTTGGTTTAGGGATGTAACTAAAACAATAACGGAGTTAGAATGATTTCTATGGAAACACACGCGCTGACGTGTAAACACGCTTATTGTACTTGACTGCTGTCTTATTTCTAACGCTTATGTCTGCTTACGTTGCTGAGGGGTTTTAAACTCGTCACAACATGCAACGAGACAATGGGCCGAATATCCGGCCATCCGGCCTCGCAGCTCACCGGATATCCGGTATCCGGCCAAACAACTATCCGTTTCAACTCTACTTAAAACTAACTTAAAATTTCTCCAAGTACAGAAAAGATTAGATTTTATTAGGTGGAGGTAATGGGAGGAGTGATTTTGGGGGAGGGGAAGAACGGTGGGAGGAGTCAACATGGAAACATTGTCAATAATGGTGAATTAAAAAAAAGACTGTTGTCACTAAACCAGTGGTAGATAAATAAATAAAAATATAAATGGAAGAAAAACTCTTAATGTTTTAATTTTCTACCGATGTACAAAGAAACAAGTTCGTTTGTGTTCATTTCCGTTCTCTCTTATATTCTAAGTAACTATTTAATTGACTGAGTGTAACGAAGTATGGGTTTCACTCGATCATTTGTCTTTTCATCTGCCTATACATTTGTTTGTTACATTTCGGTTCCGGCTTCAAGAAAGTAGACTTTTTAATGGTACTGTAAAAGTTATTTTATCAAATGTAAAATCGTCGTATTTGTTAATAATTTTTTTTAAGTTGCCGGTAACCCGGGTGTTTATTAACATCAATAGTTATTTACAGATATGTGCGCTACCCGAGTCACTAGACAATATCTGTTCTGAGCCGGGTAGCAGAATCTATCATTACATATATCAATGAAGATTAAAGTAAATAAAAATACAAAAGATAATAAATAAACATACAAAGTACAAAAGAAAAACTAAAATAAAAATACAAAGTATAAAAGAAAAACTTAAATAAATATGCAAAAGATTAAAATGTGCAGATATTTAAGTACCTACTAACATGTCTTATTCAGAAGATTTTTTTTGTTTTTAATGTAAATTAAGGCCCGGCTTCCCACGTTTCTATCGATTTATTACATGTTTCCGCACGCCGCACCGAAACGGGAATTATATGAAATTCCCTCGATAGTAAAAATCGCAAAGTATGCCATGAAAATCATTATAAACACTAATTATTATTTTATAATTTATAAACTAACGTTTAGACAAGATTTTTATGCATAGCACAAAGGGTAACAATTATTACAAGCAATAATTGTCAGCCTGAAACACTCATTTACATTGAAAAATTTTCCGAGAAAAGATACTTGCCGCCATCGGGACTTCCGGAACGTTCCTTAACGGAAGTCCCGTTGGCGGCAAGTATCTTTTCTCGGAAGATTTTTCAATGTAAATGAGTGTTTCAGGCTCACAATTATTGCTTGTAATAATCATTATAAACACGTTTTTTCAGTTATTTTACAAGTTATATTTATGAAAAAATTCCCAATGTTTCTTTAAATGATGTTTTATACATTCCCCACGAGATTTTTGCTCTATTTTAAACGAGTAGTGATTTATTAACTTTTTCACAATTTTCGCTTAAATATTATCGTTTGTAATATTAGCGCGCTCCCTCAAACATTCGTATTTACATATCTCCAATTCTTTTTCTTTTTGAGCGAAATTAGGAACATATTTTTTGGGACGTGAGGTCAAGTGTTCACAGAACTATTGACTAAGATACAATGTATGTAGGTTTTACACTATTAATCACAGTAAGCCGTATTGGCACCCAGAGAATCTAACTAAATCTCAGTTTTCATTCACGAAACCCACCACCCACACGCCCGAATAACTTTACTCTGCATGTCATTAAAACCACTAAGGAAGTTATTTAGTGGCAATCCATTGAGGTTTAGGAAGGTTTTGTTGGATAAATTGGAGGTTTTCACGTCGTAATCCCTATTTTCAGGTTCCTGAAATCTTCAGCCTTTGAAATCGACATAGACAATGGTATCAGTGAGGAGGGAAGATATTCGCCGAGGTTTATCAATGAAATAGCAGAAGAAATTGACGTGCTGGAAGACAAAAAGGCTCCACTTTTCAGTAAGTAAAACCTTTGTATATATATTTTTTTATTATTTCCAACTAACATCAATCAACTCAGTAATAATTAATGATGGAGAATTAATACTTGGTAACACAAAATATATGACATAAAATTATACCTAGGATATTACTAATAAACGTGTTTTAAATATTACTCTTCTAATGAACAACCTTTAATTTTTTTTTTAATAAATACTCTAAGCATCACAAAGCAAAAAATGATCATATCCTGTGATTTTTTATGTGTCTGCTATAATATTTTATGTTATGTAATGAAATGTCTACAGCCATGATGTCTGTCTAAAGTCTAAAGTCATGGTATTTGAAAGAGAGAGTACGAAAACAGTGTGCAATATAGTTGTGAATGATGAATTCTCGGAGCAGGTGAATGAGTTTGTGTTTCTGGGATGTATGCTTACGAGAGATGGGGAGGCTGATAAAAATATTGAAAGAACGGTAAATGCAGGTAACGCCATTAATGAATATCTGAAGGTTAGCGCTAATAAAAAAACTGTCAAAAGAAGCCAAGCTAGCGGTCCACAATAGAGTGCTGGTACCTATCCTGATATATGGTAGTGAGGCTCGGATTTGACAGAGTAAGAATGAAAGTAAACTGAATGTTGTTGAAATGAAATCCTTGAGGCATACATGTAATAAAACCATGTAAGATCGTGTGAGAAATGTCGAGATTCGCAAAGAATGTAAGTATGATGTAAGCGTAAATAGTAAGATTGAGAAAGGGACCCTCAGATGGTTTGGGCATGTAAAGCGAATGAATGAAGAAAGGAGTGAAAGAAGAATATGACGCAATTTGAATTGTGGAAGAAGTCGGCGACGCCCGAGGAAGACATGTCACGATAAGTGAATCTGATATGAGTCGGGCCATGTCAAGAGTCAGAATAATAGAAGAGAATGCATGAATGTGATTGAGGCAAAGAGTGTTTGCCAAGACCATGTTATTTGGCGGTTCGTCCTCTGTGCTTACCTACCTCTGTTAGTTATTAAGTTAGTAGTGTAATGCTTTTTGCATTCTGACTCAATAAAACTAACTATACAATCATTATCATCAAATAATAAACCTTTATAATCAATATGGAAACACCGAAAAAATCTATGTCGATGTGAGAAGTATACCATTAGTTTGGGAAGCACTGAAATTACCAATAGTTGGTATAGGGTCGTCCACATTAATCACGTGAGGCTCGAAAAGGGGGGGGGGGTCGGAAAAAATCACGAAACATTACGAGGGGGGGAGGGTATAATGAGATATCATGTGTATTTATTTTTCGTGATAATATTCTGAAAATTTCAAAATTCTTTGTGCTTAAAAAATACACGTGATTTGGGGGGGGGGGGGGGGATTTGTCTAAAACCTCACCACACATCACCAGAGAAGGGGGAGGGGCTAAAAAGTTGCTAAAAACATCACGTGATTAATCGACGACCCCTATATTATTTTGATATCAGACTTGATTCCCCTTGATTCTGGCTCAAGGATTAATTATCTTAAGCAATTCATCATTCTCCAGTATAATCTCAAGAGGCTGTTTCAGTGATCCTCTGATGTTGAGGACAAGGAGGTCCTCAAGTTCAATGTAGAAAAGGTTCTTAAAAAATATTCCATCCGATAGAAACGCTAAAAAAACCAACAAAAACTAGGTTTTACATCTAGGTGTATTTTCAATTTTCGACCTAGTTGTGTCGTTTTGGTAGCCAATTAATTACATTGAAGTTTTTCATTGATTTTTTTTCTACTGCTCCCGTCTGGAGCCAGTGAGACTATTTATTTATTTATTTATTTATTTATTTATTTATTATTACATTTATTACATACAAGATAATAACAATATAAAAGGAAGCTTTGACTGTCCAACTAGGAAGGTTTCCCGTTTTAGGACAGTCAAATTGGCAGTTTGCATGTACATAATTTCACATTAATGGATTCAATAATAATAAACAATAATGGTACATATTGGGGGAGTTACTTAGATATTAGGTACAATATCAGATAAAAGTTGTGTTATTCTAGGTGTACATCAGTAATAAACAATAAAATCCAGGTAGGTACATGTAAAATATAAAATAAAATAAAAATATAACATATAAATGTAAGAAAGAAAAATAAAAAAAAAGTATTTTTTTAGGAAAATACTAATTAGCAGTAATAAACAATAAAATCATGTAAGATACATATAAAATATAAAATAGATACATGTAAAATATAAAATAAAAATATAATATATAAATGTAAGAAAGAAAAATAAAAAAATATTTTTTAGGAAAATAAAAAATACAAAATCGAAGAAATCAACTCATACTACGTTTTTTAATAATTTTTCGGAATCTGTCCTACCTAATTCTAATAACCATTTTGTAATTTTAGTACCGAAGGATGATAAATCACACAGTTTAAATTGAGAGGGGATTTTGTTGTATATTTTTGGTCCCAGGTATGAGAAAGCTTTTTGATAAGCCGCAGTATTGCTTGTAGGAATGGAAAGGTCGTTTCTGCTCTTACTTCTGGTTTGATGATTATGATCGACTGTTATCGTTTTGCTTATATTTTTGTGGACGTAGATTGTTATTTTTTTTATGTAACACTGTCGAACATCAAGCACATTAAACTCCTTGAAGAGAGCGTCGCTCGAGTATCTGAAGGGTTTTTTCATAATGACGCGTAGAATGGATTTCTGTGCCTTCAGTAGCGGGTATAATATTGTTAATCCTGTTCCACCCCATCCAATGCAACCGTAGGTTATGACGGAGTTACAGAGCCCGTAGTATATTTTTTTAATGTCTTGAGTTTTTATAATTTCCCGCAATGCTATAAATATATAAATAAGCTTGCGCACTTTATTAGCTGTGTTTTCAATTTGTTGTTTCCATTTAAGGTGGTTATCCACTATTATACCTAAATATTTAATAGATTTAACACATTCAAGGGTTTCGCATTTACAAGTATGGTTATTATTTCCAAGGCTACACTTAATATTGTGTATTGTGAGGTGATGAGGTGTTTTGGGTTGCCCTGCAAGGGTAGCGCTAAATGTGAGATATTTTGTTTTTTGTATGTTTAGTGTAAGCAAATTACTGTCCAGCCACTGTTTTACTCTGTTTATACCTGTGTTCGCAAGGTGGTGTGTTTCTTTCCAATCATCTCCTTCAAACAAAATAACTGTATCGTCAGCGAACGTGATAATTTTGCCACCAATGTGTTGGTTACAAAGTTCGTTTATGTATATAATAAAGAGAAGGGGCCCAAGTGTACTTCCTTGTGGTACCCCAAAAGTGTATTTTAGTGAAGTGCTAATAGCCTCGTTAATTCTGGTTTGTTGAAATCTATTAGATATATAACTTTCTATCCATTGAAAAGCTTTTCCCTTTATTCCTATATTTCTAAGTCTCTGTAAAAGAATTTTATGAGATATTGTGTCAAATGCCTTGGCCAGGTCCAGGAAAAGGGCAATAGTTTTCTTGCCACTTGCCACTATGGCATCCCCAATTGGGGTATATTGTAAGGCTGAAGGTAGTGAGGAAGAGGAAGGTGATAAAGTGTCTGGCTATTTAGATCTGATCACCAAACACGGCTAAAGCCATTTCAAGCAACGTTTCAGTTCTGAATGGCGGTCGAAAGATTGTAAAAATATTTCAAGAAAATAGCTTTGGTAAAATCGGGTGAAGTTGCGAGATAACTAACTAGCTAACTAACCATCACGCCGTTTATCCGCAGGGGTCGGCAGAGAGGACGGACCGCCAAAGAACTCGATCTTGCACACACTCCTGGCGTCCCCGACTTCTTCTATCATTCATATTTGCGTCATATATTCTCCTTACATTCCTTTCCTCGTTCATTCGCTCTACATGCCCAAACCAACTGAGCGTCCCTTTCTTAATTTTACTCATTACGCTTACAGCAGCCTTCCATTCTTCGCGGATATCCACATTTCTCACACGATCGTACATGGTTTTAGCACACATAATGGTTTTAATTTGGTTTTATGAATGTCGAATTATAGCAAACTCCACATACGAAAACGGTTTTACGTAAGTCGTGGCGTCAGAGATGAACTCGAAGCCGGGTTCTAAAATTTCAATCGTTCAGTCGCTAGGCTATTAATACTGTCAGATTACACACATAATAAATAATATATTTGTTTAATATAGCCCTTGTTATGGTTACCTATTGTGTCTTTTTTTTCTATTTCGTTGGTCTGAGTAGAAATGATCTCGGAAAGCTGGACTGTACCCAACCTCTATTCACTCTCTGAACAATACATCAGTTAGTTTATAAAGCCGCCCTTAAACCGCTTGAGCTACTCTAAAGTTTTCCAATTTATTTGAAAAGTTGATGGAAATTGATGAGATTTTATGTAGGGGGATTGGTTGCTTTGGTGTGAAAGACAAATTTACAGCTATTCGTTATAATCCTTTGAAACATTCATTCATGAATATTGTGTAGAATTTAGAAATTGTATATTACTATCTTATTATTTGGAATATTTGCTCACAATTTATAGCCTTTTTAAATGTCAATTCTCTTACAGAAGTGTTTTTGAAATAAGAACTTCTTTAGCACCGTTGTGATTTGAAACTCGATGAAATGAAAAAATTGCTACCCTAAAAAGAAACAAACGCATTCATCTATATCTATGGGGTTAAGGCTCTGCAACCGGGATGGAAAAGAAGAAGATGGAGAGATACGAAATTACGAATGTTAGAGAAGAGCGCTAACATTTACAGCGACAAAATCGATGCGAAAATTGCGAAAATGTTTAATAAAACACGACTCGTTTAAAATACAGCAAAAATCTCGCGGGCATTATCTTAAACAGCATTTAAAGAAACACTGTGAATTTTTTCATACCTATAACTTGTAAAATAACTGAAACAAACGTGTATATAATGATTTTTGGAGTATTCTTTGAGATTTTTTTTTATTAATTGGATTTTATATAATTTGCGTTTCGGCGCGGGGAAAGTCTAGATATTATCTTCAAGAACAACATATAATTTTTTGAAGAGCTTTAAATCTTACCGTTTTTAAGGGAAATATGTAATAAATCGGTAGAAATCCGGTTTACGGGCCCTTAAGCCTGCGAGAGAATTCTTCTTATTCTTGTGCCCTGTCCGTACAACGAACGTTGGCCATGCGGATTTTGTATACTGAGGCCCAGAACAGCTCTACGGTAGACTGGCCAAACCACTGTCTCAGGTTTTTCAGCCATGAGGTTCTCCTTATTTTAGGGCCCCGTCTTCCGGCAATCTTACCCTGCATTATGAGATGTAGAATCTCATACTTCTCTGAATATGGTTTTAGGATTTTTATTGTTTAATTACTTCGTTTTCATCCGAACCATAACATACTCATTCGTAACCCTGTTCATCCAGCTTATTTTAAGTATTCTTCTGTAGATCCACATCTCGAATGCCCCAAGTCGCCTAATTAGTTCTTTAGTAAGCGTCCATGCTTCCATTCCATAAAATAATATCGAAAACACGTAGCATCTGACCATTCGCATTCGTAATCCAAGGTTGAGATCATGACTGCAGAACATTTTTTTCATGCGGATAAAGATTGCACGAGCTTGCTTAATGCGGCATTTGATTTCAACCGAAGGATCCCATCTATCATTTAGCCCAAGTATACAATACTCTGTACCTTCTCTAGTTTTGTTCCAGCAATATAAAGATTTTCATCCAATGCGTTATTTTTACATATGAGCATGTATTTTGTTTTATTTATATTCAGTTCTAGCCCAAAATTCTTACAAGTGCGAGAGAATGAGATATTTTAATTATTCTCCTCTTTGTGTGGTGCTTCGTATCCTATCGGTGTCCTCTTTGTGCGGTGCTTCGTAGCCTCCTACTACTTTAGTTATCTAAAGGTTTTACTTTTACCACATGTGAATTGCGCACTCTGTATATTTTTAAAATATATTTTGGTGTTGGGAGAACAGAAATATTGAATGGTGTAGTTTCATTTAGTACATTATATTTAAAAATTTGTAATTATTCATGGTAAAAGAATGATAGAAATCTCTAATAATGTCTCATAGCAATATTAGTATTATTAAGCAATGGGTCATCGAATACACTAAAAATAAATAAATTACTAAAATATCGAGTGTTTCAATAAAAGGGCAAGATTTCAAGTTTTAATAAAACATAGTTTTCTGTGTGAAATTATTTAAATATTTATTGATTTATAATGTACAAAATAATGTAGAATTACGTATGAAACAACACATCATTTGCTAGATGTGTTGTTGTTTCACACATAATTCCCAAAAAAGCACATTATAACTCAATAAAAATTTCAATAATTTGCTTTACATGTTTTATTGAACCTTGAAATCTTGCACTCTTTTTGAGACAACCTGTATAAA
This sequence comes from Limnephilus rhombicus, assembly GCA_929108145.2. Classification (NCBI taxonomy): domain Eukaryota; kingdom Metazoa; phylum Arthropoda; class Insecta; order Trichoptera; family Limnephilidae; genus Limnephilus; species Limnephilus rhombicus. The sequence goes on from OV815293.1 coordinate 8,918,447, forward strand.
GTATCTTTAGCACGATTGAAATGTTTGATTAAAATAATGGAAGTCTGCGGATTAACCGATTTATTTTTAGGTAACTCAGTCGACATTTATGCCTTGAAATGTTCAGAAATATGAGCTTAAAAATCGTAGCATTCCTTTTATCAATTATCGAATTTACTAGGTATTTAAGTGATAGAATAAAATATTATAATTCATTTTCTTACCTTGAATCTACCCACTCTTTTATGGGCAATGTTTTTGACTTTCCAAATCTAATTTGATGTAAGACTTTATTATTTTCTGCTCACAATACCTACATAAATAATTATTTAAATCAATTTAAATTATCGATATTAGTTTGGGTTTGACTCTTCTTGTATATATAATGATGTAGGGGTCTCATAGAAATCGTTGTATCTCCCCTACTATCATAGTGAAAAATATGATATAAACGTTGTTGGAAAGAGAAAATACAACGCTTTATATTTAAATCTCCAATTTAACCACAATTTGAGTAAAATGTACGTTTTACATACACAAGCCAAAGTCTCAGATTGGAGTTTGAAAAAAATAAATTAAGTTTTGGGAATTTTTTATTACATGTAACGACAAAAAAATGAGGTACCATGACATTCGTCTATTAAAATATGAACGTGTTTTTTGTTGTTTTGTTTTTTTTTTCGTTATCAGTAATTTTAGTTAGAATAAACGTAACGTGAGCCATTTTTAAAACTTTTTTGTTTGCCTGCAAATTTTTTTTATTCCAAAATGTATATGTTTATTTTGATGTATACAATTTAAAAGCTTTTTATCACCTTTCAAAAACAGTTTTCAATTTTCGGATACGTCCAGAAATATTCAATTTGTTTGAATTTTATTTCAAAGCGGAAATATGTTGACGCCCTGAAAAAATATGGTCGAGTAAATTTTCGAAAAAAACTTACTTAGGCAGCACAAGATACAAGATTTTCATGAGTGTAGGTACAATGTCATAAAAAAATTGCCTGTATCTAAAGGTCCTTTTATGTTGTGAAATGAGAATATTTTTTTTTGCTAGTGTGCTTTATTAATACCAAATATTTTTTTATTCTTTATTATTTCTTTGCGGAGACGGCTTACGATTCGTGAGTCCTTAGGCCATAGGCCCATTGTACCTCAATCCTTTAACAATAACCAAGTCCCTTTTATAAAGTTAACAAGAGTTGTCATTGGATAAGTCTTCTGGTTCTACAATGTCTCTCCCCAGGTATCTGAGCCTAGTTCCCACCAGGGGACCCAGTAGTAGCGTTTGGGGCGCATTGGGCGACCTCTCCAGACGGACTCTCCCTTCCCATCGCCTTGCACCGCAGTGGGTGGGTTGGATACATACGTCCGTCACTCCTGGAAACTCTGAACCCCAGCATCCTACCCACCCCTTTACCTTTTCCCTCCCTGACCTTCCTTCCACTCATATCACACTTAAATAACCATCAACAATTAACGTCATTTCAGCGGCGAGGAGTAGGCGTCCCCGTGCGGGCCAAAACTGTTGGTGAATTACACCAACATTCGCGGCCTGCACACCAATTTAAACTATGTTCACCCCCATATTTTTTCTCAACGCCCCAACCTACTTTTCCTACGCCTCCTATCTGGACTGCCCGGGCTTCACCCTCGCAGGTAAGTTCAGACAGCGAATCAGACACGTACAAGCTCTTCAAACACTTAAGCGACACTATTGATGACCTTTTGCCCCGCTACCCTACGGCAGAGTTTGTAGTCCTGGGGGGCTTCAATGTTCATAACGAACCTTTTTTGAAGTTCTCAGGATCAACAGACTCGGCTGGACGCCAAGCGGAATCCTTTGCCCTTTGCTACGGATGGGAGCAAATGGTTCAGGAGCCCACAAGGGTTCCTGATGTCCAGACTCACCGTTCCAATCTGTTAGACCTATTTTTAACTACTGTGCCACACGGTTACAAGATTGAAGTCTCAGCGCCTTTAGGATCGTCCGACCACTGCCTGGTGACGACATCAATCCCTGTAAACTTCGGACCACCAAACGAGAGGCTGAAGAGAAAAGTGTGGCACTATAGGTCAGCAGATTGGTTCGGTCTGCGGGCACATTTTAATGCTTTCCTGTAGTCAGCTGTCTGTTTTCGGACTTCGGATCCCTCAAGATGTGCCCAGGAAATTGGTGAAGTCATCACATTCGTGATGGATGGCTTCATCCAATCTACTGTTAAGAAAACTGGTGTAGGCTCAAAGCCGTGGTTCAGTCGACAATGCGCTGAAGCAGTGCGATGAAAAAACGCAGCTTACCGAGCCTACAACACATCTTGAACATCCGAAGACAGAACAGATTACAACAAAATGACAAAGGAAACCAAGAGAATCATAAATGGGTCAAAATTTGAGCACGACCAGCAGATCAGCAGTAAGCTGGCTGCATTTCCGCATGGCAGCAGGCAATTCTGGTCGCTTGCTGGCTCAATAGGTCGCGATTTCTGCAAATCCAGTCTGCCGCCTCTTACCAGACCTGACGGCTCACTAGCAAATACCGCCACCGAAAAGGCTAACTTATTAGGTAAAATGTTTGCGGATAACTCAACCCTCGATGACCAAGGTGCTGCCCTGACGTCGGTTCCCCACTGCGGTTTTCGTATGAAAAAGCTGAGGATTCGGCATCGGGAAGTACTCTATGTTTTACGAGGGCTTGATGTTAATAAAGCTAGTGGGCCTGACGGAATACCTGCCCTGGTACTGCAGAGGTGCGCTGCAGAAATAGCTCCAATTTCGACGAAGCTTTTTAAAATGTCCCTGAAGACTGGCTCTGTGCCCTCTGGTTGGGAAAAAGCGGTTATCCATCCTATTCTAAAGAAGGGTGACCGCTCCAACCCGGCCAACTACCGCCCCATAGCGATCACATCAGTTCTATCTAAGATGATGGAACGTGTGATCAAAGACAAACTGCTCACATACCTCGAGAAGAAGAAAATTATTAACTCCGGCGGAACCGCTCGTGCGACCTTCTCGCATATGTGACGCATGTTTGGGGGCAATGCCTGGAACGTTTCGGTGAGACCCAAAAGGTTGCACTGGACATTTCCAAGGCCTTTGACCGGGTTTTGCACCGAGGACTTGTCAACAAACTGCCTTCTTACGGACTTCCTGCATCCTTGTGTACGTGGATTGCCGACTTTTTGAGGGAGAGGTCGATTCAGACGGTAGCCGATGGTTTCACCTCTTCCTCTCACTCGATAAATGCTGGCGTCCCACAGGGATCGGTTTTGTCTCCGACTTTGTTTTTGTTGCACATCAACGACCTTTTGTCATGTGCACCAATTCATTGTTACGCGGATGACAGTACAGTTCATGATAGCTTTTTGTGTGACAAGCACCCAAAGGGCTCACAAACTCCAACAGCTCGTATGGCTTTGAAGCAAATAATATACGGTTAACTCGAGAGTGTTTTCTCTTGGGGTAAAAATAATCTCGTTGAATTTAATGTTTCAAAGACCCAATCTTGTCTGATTACTAAAGGTATTTATTACGTCTAAAAGGGATCGAAATGAAAATCTAGTCTCTTTCAACGGAAGCAATTTTCCGAACAGGCCCTCCATTGCTATGCTTGGTGTAACCCTAAGTGACCAGCTCAGGTATGGGGGCTTCATCGAAGCCAGGGTAAAGTTAGCCTCCCAGAAACTGGGCGTAGTGTATAGTGCGCAACTGCTAACCCTGTACAAATCGCAAGTGCGCCCCACGGTTGAATTTGGAAGCCACCTCTGATCTGGAGCTCCAAAATACCTGAAAAATTCCCTCGACTCTGTGCAGAAACGGGCGGTCCGTTTGATAGATTCTCCCATCTTAACAGACGGATTGCAATCTTTAGAGCACAGGCGTCGGGTGGGAAAGCTATCCTTGTTCTAACGGTATTACAATGGAAGATGCTCAGTGGAACTAGCATCATTGATCCCTTCGGCACCGGTGCATAGTCTGGAAATAGGCCAAACGCGTGCCCAACATTTGTACACGGTTGACATTTGTCACATGAGAACGGGTCGTTTCTTCGACTCGTTCTTATGTTCAACAGCTCGGCTGTGGAAAGATTTGCCGGCCTCTGTGTTTCCTCCTTCCTACAACATGGGTCTCTTCAAGACCAATGTTCATTCCTTCCTCTCCTCAAAAAGACCCTCCACACAGCATCTCAGATGACATAGGCCTTTTTTTCATAGGGAAATTATTTTCCTCAAGGCCTCCTGTGTGGAGTTAATGTAAAAAAAAGGGCAGGACATTGGCACCATAAGTGAATTGGAGTCTCTTCATTCTCTTCATATTTTCTACATCTATTGGTGCTTTCCACTCCCAATAGTTTTCTGAGATCGCAATGTCCCGTTAGAACCTAGTCCTACCAGTTCCCTCAGCGAGATTCTGTCCGTATCGAGTAGTTTCCTGGTCTGTCTGGGGTCCGGTCCGTTTATGATTGCCTCATTCCGGGAGCCCTCTCCAAAATATGTTGAGTGATATTAAATATTTTTTTGCATTTTGATTACAGAAAGAAACAAGTTGAAGAAGCTCTTCATCCCAATGCTGCTGATCCTGAAGCTGTTCAAGCTGAAACTTCTGCTCTTCCTGCCTCTCATACTTGGACTGGCTAGCTTCAAGAAACTGCTCGGATTCCTGGCAATCGTCATTCCAGGTATGAAGTTCTTCAAAACGACATTTTAAAAAGGGAGTTTTTAGTTTCACGCTACTGGTTTAGAGACTCATCAAGCTAAAGATGCAACTCTTCTTTGACCTGTTTCGGAAACGGTGCGAAAATTGCCTTGATTAGTTTTGGTCAAATATCTGTATAAAATAAAGCAATTATCTAATATATCTTATTACTCATGTATATATTACATAATAATATGGTAAGAAGTTTTGCCGGAATAGCTAACTAACTAAAAAAACACTCCAATTTTGGAAACCATTGTCTTAAAATATATATTCATATGAATGTAAGATCATTTTATTTTTTCTATACAAACTGAATATATACCAATAAAAACAATTCAAAGGAGTTTTCAAAGAAATAATGACGATGATACTCTTTGAAAATGTAAAACATTGTTATTTCTGGCAAAAAGTGACCCGCAAATGTCATAAAAAATTAATATGAAATCATTTAGAGAAGCTACATTGATCAAATATAAAGGAGTTTCTAAGTGAATCAGATATTTAAGTCGTGCCATGTCAAGAGTCAGAATAATAGAAGAGAATGTAAGAGACGATGTATAAATGTGAACGAGGCAAGGTGTGTGTGTCAAGATTGAGTTGTTTGGCGGTCTGTCCTCTCTGCCTACCCCCGCGAGGAAACGGCTTGATGGTTAGTTTGTTTTAAAGGAGTTTCCAAACTGACATGTGCGCAAGCGATTCTGACTTTGTCTTTCATACAGTTTCTCTATACATAAGGGTTAAAATTGCATTTAAAAAAATGTTTTTTTTTCTCGAGCCACAGATTAGTAGGACTTAAATGCAATCCACCAAATAGATGTATTATTCCAAATAAGCTGAGAAATTTTAATTTTAAGTGTATCGGGTATGTCCTACTAATAATAATTTGTATTTGCTTGCGTTTGAAAAAAAATATCACATAAAATCAAAACATTGATGCGGAACCGAATAAAAAAAAATATAACGGATGACCTGTCAGCATCGTTTTTATGAAACTTCAAGTGATTTGTGATTTACGGTTTAGTAAAAAAATACATAAAAAAATATTTCATACGACAATGTCACGTTCATATGTGTCAATATAACGAAATTCCTAAGCTTCGGAAAAATGCAATACTCGAGGGATTTTTTTCAGTGTAGAAAAACAGTGTGGGTATGAATTTCTGTAAAAAAAATTAAATTTTATTTGGACAGTTATATCTTTGTGATTATTCATTTTAAGAAAAAAAAACATAATAAACAGGTCAGTGGCTGAGTGGGCATCGCGTTTGGATTCCACCCGGGCGTTGCGCGTTCGATTCCTCGGCTGGCTAAGTCCTCCATCAGTTTGGTTGCAGGAGATTTTCAAACATTGTTTGGTTATTCGTAACTCGGGAACGTTTGTATTTCTTTAAAAAAAATATCCACGACATACTACATGTGTATTACCAAAAACATTATAATACCATTAATATATTACTCACTAGATATTTTTTTGTTAGAAAATTTTACTGAAGTGTTAAAAATTCAATACCAAAGTCGTACGACCATGCATTATATTATTATTACGTTTATTGAAATCACCATTAAAATCTAACTAAAATAAGATTTAATAAAAAGATCATAAAGTGTGTAAAAAAATTCCCGAACATATTTCGATAGGTTCTTTTTCAATATAGAGCAAGAAAATGAGTCGAAAAATAAGAATATTATTATAATATTTTTTTGTTTTAATTACTGTCAAATCATTCTACTCCTCGTTAAAAAAGTCAAATATTTTCTGAAATTACTGTGATCACTCAGACATCACAGTATTGCCTATAAACAAGCCAATTTATTATTCACTTCATTAAACACAAGCACACCTTCTAAATCCTTTGCTTTCATCCAATATTTGTTATACTCGTATAGTGTTTTCATCTGATTCAGATCTGACTTAACCGAATTATCAATTATTATTTTCTTACAGTTTGAAAATATGGCACAAACTTATACATTTTTATATGTCGCTTGTTATTCCACCTTCAGTATGTACTCGTAAGTTAACATTTTAATTATAAAGTACTGTTTTGTTTCCAGGATTAATTGGTTACTTCAAACTCTGCAAGCCAAACATCCAGTCTCCTTTATCCGGCTTCGGAGGTTTTGGTGGAGGAGGTCACGAATACTACAATGGACCTCAATATTCCCCCGCTGGACTAGGAGTCCAGAACTATGGAGGTCAATCGTACGGAGGTCAATATGCTCAGTCTTCCCACCATTACAGACCTCAGGAGAGCTTCTATGGCAGGGAGCAGGGAGGTCAATCACACTCCGGAGGGATAGCTTTTAGGGATGAGAGTCCACATGACCCCCAAGACTTGGCCTACCAGGGCTGGCAGTATAGGAATTCTAAATCTTTAAAAGAGGGCGAGGAAAAGAATAAGGCGTAGAAGAATAAGGTAGAGAATTAATTTAAAATGTGTGCTACTAAAATACTCATCTTCGTGCATAAGTACAATCACTACGAAGAATAAATTATTAATATGGAAATAATTTTAATTTCAAATATAATTTCAGTTACTTTATACCTATTTATATTATACACATGACCTTCCTTGGACATAATATTATACTAGACAACCCGATCAACTTTGTTCTTAACCCGTCTGCTTGGTTCAATATATTCGCACCTCACAATCCGGAAGCCTCAGTTTCGCGCGAAAAATCAGAAACCGTCACGTTGGATCGAGATTGTAAAATATCTATGCACGATAGCTTTAATATTTTAAAGACAATAAGAAGCATTATTTTGTTATCTTTTTGGTTAAAAGAAAAATGCATGAGAGGACGAGCGATATATGGCTTTTAAAATGTAAGGTCGCTCGGGACGTTTTTGGTCTTATGAAAGTATAACGCGATTTCGTGTTTTGGGATGTATTTATTCCTAAACAAGCAGACGGATTAAGGTTAAACGTAAGGTACGTTATAATCTACGGTTTCACAGATGGCGCCAATTTAATTATTTAAGGTTTTTGAATACTTTTTGCACGTTGCGCTTTAAAATATTAAGGTAAATTAATTGTTTGCGCCCGTACATATTTAATATGAATATAAAGAAATAGTTTTGTCCATAAACAAACCCGAAAATTTCAAGAAAGGCTGACAAATCCAATTTAATATCGGTGACTCAATCCAATATTGTATTTGTCAGCCTTTCTTGAATTATATGTTTGTATATCGACAAAACTATTTATTCATATTCATATTAAATGTGTACGGGCGCAAACACTTAATTCATCTTAATATTTTAAAGCATATATTATATTAAAAACCGTAAATAATTTAATTGGCGTCATCTGTGAATGCGTAGATTATAACGTACCTTACGTTTATTCTAACAAATAAAATAATATTGCCTTCCAGCATAGCCTAGTCTAGCTTCATCCTCTCATAAATTCCATAAGTTCTTATGAAAAGGGGTGGAAGAATCGACTAAGGGATTTGCAATGAAACTTTTCAAGTCGCTGATGAATAGATAGCGGTGAATTTGTGAGGATTAAAATAATTGCATTGACAACTATAGTTCTAGATTCTTGATTGAGTACAATTTCTCAGTTTCAATTGCTACATTACACTCGTTATGGTGTTACGACGTATTTATTTAAACATGACAATACATTGACTTGTCAAACATTTTGACTGTCTTATATTAAATTTAAAAAAGCTTTTTCCGTTTATCCTCTCCTGACTTCTATAAATTTGTAGAAGATATGTAATTATTAACCCAATTATTCACATGTATTATTTTATATTAAGTTAATCATATTATTATTTTTTTAAATAGCCATGTTTGATACAGGTGTACTTAGAAATAAAATTATTCAAGTGTGTTAAAAATAATGAATATTTAAATGTACATAATTAATGTAAATAAATTTATAAGATTAAAAAGTGTCTACTTATTATATGTTGAATTCAATTTCGCATAGATGATTTCATATTTCAAATAAAAATAATAATGCGCGCTTTTCTAAAGATGTTACAAACAAATATTACATAGTTTTATGTATTGCACTATACAGTACAAGACATTTGAACATAGTACAAAAAGTGGGACATCTACAGGAATTCCAAAAACTGAACAAATCGGACTAACATCTATGAGAACCAAAGTGAGGACGAATATCTACAGCTCAAACTGCTGACTAATATCTATGAGAACCAAAGTGAGGACGAATATCTACAGCTCAAACTGCTGACTAATATCTATGAGAACCAAAGTGTGGACGAATATCTACAGCACTGGCAGAGGTTGGATTTGCAATTATGTGTAGCATATTGGAATAACGTAATATTGCGTATGCAGTTTAAAAACTTAATTTATGTAAAAATTTCTAATATCGGACTATTGGACACATTTAGCTGATTATTAAGGATTTGGGTTTTTGTTTGAACAGCTTTCTTTAATCTTTAATTCGAGTGCTTCTAAATTATTTAGTCTGTTACCATGACCATTTCTATATCAGTTAGGTTAGGTTGTGGTGCCGTGTATTTCGAAATAAATAAATCATCATCATCATCTGTGGCTCTACAACCCAGGTCGGGTCTTGGCCTCCAGCAGAGCCTGCCTCCATGACTGTCGGTGTTGTGCTGCGTTGCGCCAGTTTCGGATGCCGATGGTGCTTGCATCCTTCACCACTCCATCCAGCCATCGAAGCTTTGGTCTTCCAACTCTTCTCCGACCCCCAGGTGCACCATCCATAATTCGCTTTGGAATATCTCCTTCGCTCATTCTCTGGATATGTCCAGCCCACCTGAGTCTTCCAGTTTTGATTTCCTTGGAGATATTAGGGTCCTCGTAAAGATCGTATAGCTCCTGGTTGTATCTGATACGCCATTCTCCATTATCACAGACTGGGCCGTAAATCCTTCGCAGCACCTTCCTTTCAAAACTTTCTAGGGCTCCTTCATCACCCTTACTGATTGTCCAGCATTCCGAACCATACATAAGAACAGGTCGTATAAGGGTCTTGTAAAGCAGGACTTTAGTTCTTCTGGTAAGGTGGCGAGATTTCATGTGCTTCTGTAGCCCAAAGTAGTATCGATTTGCAGCTACTATTCTTCTTTTGATTTCGCTGGATACATTGTTGTCATTTGTCACCATAGAAATAAATAAATATCTTTGTATTATGACCTCCATGTTTGTTCAATAAATTATTATCCTCGTAAACAGCAAAATACGTAATATTATGCAAAAACTTCATGTGCGTACTTTAAACGTTTAAGCCTTTACGTAATTAGTAATTACATAATTGAAGTAATTTATGCTTTTTCGTAAAACCTCTTGCTCAGCTGCCCTATGTAGATATTAGTCCAACCTACGCTCCATAGATATAAGTCACCACTGGGACCGTCATAGATATTCGTCCGACCTTAGCTCTGTAGATATTAGTCCTCACTCTGAAGTTCATAGTTATTAGTCCAACATATGAGCTGTAGACATTCGCCCGACATACAGGCTGTAGATATTAGTATCTGGAGTTCAAAAAGTGCATTTCTAAAATAAATAAATAAATTAATGGTGCAAGAAAAAATATAGTAATAAATACTATTGATGATCATCACAAAAAGATCGTGCGATACGAGATAGTGAAGTAATGAAAAAAACAGGTAATAAACAAAATAAGTAATAAAACCAAAGATATTTAAATACAAGAGATATGCTGCGGTGTCCAGCCGACTGCCGACAGTTGAATTACTTCCGAATGGGAATAGTTTGAATACATAAAGTAGTTGATTTTTTGAAGGTGTACAGCAGTATTGGTTAACAATATCGGCAACATCAAGAAGCACAGTCCCACCCAGTGAAAACTGTCGATACAAGTCTCGGCAAGCGTCCACAAGCGCAAACGTGTAAACAGGTAGTTTGGCTTGGCTTGCGTAGGCTTGCAAGAGCTTGCGAGAGTTTGCCGCCGATCCAGTCGGGGTCGGATCCAGCGGCAAGCTTCGGCAAACGCTCAGTGGAACTTTCGAACTGGCGGCGAATGCACGCCGTTTTTGCTCCATGCGGTCTATGATAATATTTATAACATTACGAGACATATGTATGACGTATGAGGCGTGCCAGACTTATTAAAATGTATAAATACATAATTTTAATGCACTTATGTTATGTAATTTATTGCGACTGGATTTACCTAAAAAGTCAAAATAAATATATAGTATTTTATTGATGATTTACTATTTATTAAAGTAAAAAAATATATATGATTTTTGTTAGAATAATTTATTTTATAATACAAAATAATTTTATTTAAGACAAGTGATCCTCGAATTCGGGTCCCAATTGCGATCATTATTTTTGAAGCGAAAACTTCTTTAGCACCGTTGTGATTTGAAACTCGATGAAACGAAAAAGTGGTACTAAAAAGAGACAACAATCTATAGGATTTAGCCTGTGAGATAATGTCTCCTCATTGTGCGAAGCGACCTGGTACGATTTTTATGAATCTGTATCATCCACCATATTCGTGGTCGTCGAGCTTTCCTTGTTTTTGTTACACTTTACTTGTATTTCAAATAAAAGTTTGATAAACCAAACTCAATAGCCGACACAAGTTCGGCGTCCGCCATGCTCGGGTGTAGGTAGCGCACTGATGCATTCACAAGCATGTAAACGACTTCCAAATGCCAAGCGAGATTTGTGGACGCTTGGAGCTTGTGGAGGCTTGCCAAGCCTTGGCAAGCGTGGAAACGTACCATTATATATGAATATCTTTGAATAAAATTGTTCAAGAAAAAAAACTAATAAATATATAATAATTGACTCAAAAAGAATACCAATCTACACAAAAGCAAAATTTAATTCGGGAAATGTCGGCAATATTGGCTATTAAGACGTAATCTAGTTACCAAACATGGGAAAAGCCATTTTAAGTAACGTTTCAATCTTGAAGAAATAATAATCTTGATACAGGTATATCCTAGTGAGACAGGCATCAAATAACCCAAAGGAAATATACTTAATATAGATAAATAAAATTTCAAAAAAACTTTTAGGGGATCTACTGTCCGAAGGATCGATTGGCAGTGAGACCAACTGTCGGAGGGCCTACTGTTTGCAGAGTCAACTGCCGGGGGCCAACTCTCCGCAGGATCAACTGCCGGGGGACCAATTGTCGCCGGATCACTCTCCCAGTAGCACGGCGCGGCGCATCCCTACTAATTAATTATTTTTTATAACTGACCCACAACGGGAGTTGACTCGAAGAAAACATTCAAATTCTGATATCTGCTAGAGCAGGGATCCTCAAACGGTCGATCGCGATCGACCGGTTGATCGCGAGTGCTTTTTGAGTCGATCTCGAGAAAAAATTGCCGATGTAAATAGATCTATTCACAGTTCTTGTTTTAGTTGACCCTAAATTTCTGTTTAAAATTTATTTGTAACATATATTGTCAATGGTCGCGCGTTTTGGTTGTTGTATACTCTTTCTTCATCTGTGGTGTGTGACGTCACAAGTTCCCATAGAAAAAAAAAATCGTAAAATTATTGCATATTCATGGTGAAATATTGTTGTAAATTGCCCCCTTCAAAAGCCCGAAGTTATCGATCTAGTTTCTAGTGTGTGGTTTGGTTTATTTATGAGTCAGTCAGTCCAAGTTGTAACTTGAAGGCGATACGAAGTTTATTAATAAATAATTCAAAATGAGGGTGTTGAATAGATTCACTCAAAACCAGTTATGTGATCAGAATGTAAAATTCCAGTTCTGGATTCACCTGCTGACATATTTCGAAGGAAAACATTCTCTTATTCGACGTATAAAATTCTAGTTGCAGGTCTCCACTGGTTCACTACTATTATGGATAATATGGGGAAAAGCCCTTACAAACACCTACTTGTACACAAACATACCACAAGATTTAGTGAAGGAAAGGGCCTAAAAACTCCTCGAATATTAAATAAATATGGAAGCCGTACTCTTGAATATCTAATACCAGTGATTTTCAATAAAATCAATAAAAACATAAAATTTGAAAAAAATGAGAGACTATGTCCTAAAATGATAAAACTATGGTTAATGAGCGAAAACTCCATGTATCTTTGAATATCTTAATATAGCTGCCTACATATCTTGTTATTAGGCAGGTATATTGAAATATCTTATATATTTATGGTTGTAAGTTAAATTATCTAATATTACTATGTGATCCATTCTAATGTTTCCTTAAAACTATAAATGTATTTACAAATATTTTCTTTTTTTTCGGTAATTTTAAATACATGTAGGATTACAAAAGATTTTAAAAATATTTATATTGAGGGATCAGTAGGATGTATAGGTTCAATTCGGAATTCCACAGAGCCGAACCCTCTGATATGAAAATATCTGGAGTCGGTGAATTATTTTCCCATCTGGTCTCTGGTAGGTTGACATGTTGTTCTTGTATTGTTTTTTAATTATAATACATATAGTGCAATTGCATAACGTGGATTGACCAGATGATCATTTGGGAAGTGTGTGAAAGGGTTTAGTTTTTCCTGTGGGGAAAATTAAACCCGGACATTTAAATCTGGTGCGTAAAAATATTAAGAATATTTAAATTGTTAGAAACCGCAGACAAGCTGCCATATGACAGCTTTGTGGGTCTACTCAAATTTTTTGTACAAAATGTATTCTGTAATTAAATAAGTAAAAAAAAAATTTAAAAAAGACTCTGATGTGCTGACAGAATAAAGAAAAATCATTTTCATGTGTGTAATTTTAATTCGCCGAATACAGTTTTAATTTAATCCAGTTTATAATGTAAAATTTCTGTTGTAATATTTCGAAGGCAAACATTCTCTTATTTGAAGTACAGTCATAAAATTAAAGTTGCAGATGTATGTGCTGCCAGAATCAAAGAGAAGCCATGGAGAAGTTGTGGATTCATCTGCTGAAACATTTCGAAGGAAAATATTATCTTATTCAAGGTGCAGTAATAAAATTTTTGTTGCAGACTATGCATGTGATGCCAGAATAAAAAAAAAAACATTTTCTTGTTCTGAGTGTAGTTTTAATTTGCCGCACAGGTTAAATTTAAACCAGTTTTGTGTTCACAATATAAAATTCGAGTTGTGGATTCATCTGCTGACACATTTCGAAAGAAAAGCATTCTCTTATTTGAAGTGCCGTTTTAAAATTCTAGTCGCAGACTATTTATGTACTGCCAGAATCATAGAATAATCATTTTTATGTTCTGAGTGCAGTTCAAGTATGAGCACCCCTGTGCTAGAGTTATACGTCATCATTTCACGCTTTATATACACTGGTTTATATATATATATATCAAACGTTGAATTGTCCGCTAGTAAATATTTTGTTGTTTATCAAAACAAAAACGAAAACGGAGATTTCACTTCAACGTCGATATTCAATTAAGTACTATTTGACAGCCATGTCATGAGCAAGCAAGCTATTGTCTACCAAACAGGGCTTTGCTGGGCTATGGAATGAATTTTAATGTCTTTCGTGTATTTGATGGACATTTTTAATATTTACACTGGTTTGTGGTCAACATTAGTTTTCTAAAACGCTATCAGATGTCAGAAAGAAAAAAAAAACAGAGGCGTAACTTTCACGCAACCTCCACGTGTAAAGCAAAGATTCCATTGTAAAGATTTTTGTACAGGAAAATGTCAATAAAGTGAAGTAACTACTTGTAAAAGCGAATGTACAAAATTTAATTTATTATTATTATGGAGTGCCGGATGCAATATAGTCGCTCGCGCAAATTTGTCAAAGAAACGAGGGTCTTAATATTCGAAGATGAAACATGGCAATCGGTTATTAACAAAACTAATAATGCTCTAATAAAAGTAAAGCATTGGCTTGACACTAACCTCTTCATACTTAACATTGACAAAACAAAAAAAAAAATATATATATATATATATGTTTTTATATGACATTTTCCATAGGCAAACACAATATACCCAACAACTGCCCTAAACGTAACATTCACTCGTGTCCACTCAATTTAGACACTCCAGAAACCACATCTAATAATAATTGTACGTGTTCGACCCTCAAATCTTCAAAAGTAGTCAAATATTTTGAAATAATCATAGACAACCGACTACGTTGGGAAGCTCACATCGGCGACGCAGTAAAAAAAACTCCGTAAACTCTGCCATATATTCTGCTCCCTTAGGTCCATCTTAGATTTACGGACTCTAAGAAGTGTATACTTTGCCCTTTTCCAATCCATAGCAACATACGGTATTGTGTATAGTGGGATGGGGGGGGGGGGGGGGGTGGTTGTTCTGAATCCATTATTAGACTAATTATTATAGTTCAAAGACTAATTCTGAGAATTATATTTAAATTTCAACCTACCCATCCCTCAAATGAACTCTTTGCCAAAATCCACAACATCAAGCACACACCCGCTTTTCATTAAACCCGTGTTGCGTGGTCCCAAAAACTAATACCTCAATGGCTCAACAACAATAATTCTGGTTCATCGCTCCTAAAATATATAATGCTCTGAGTATTGACGTAAAGTCAAATAATTCTAAGTATCTTTATATAACACGTGTATAAATTGGATTTTCGATAAGGGACGAGCGTACTTCAAAGAATACACGAGTTCTTAACCCTACATTTTAATTATTAATTTTTGCATTTCAAAATTTTGATTTACATTTTTATTTCTATTTTTCTTTAAAATGTTATTATTTTTTTTTCTCTTAGTTTTTCACTTACTTTTAATTTATATACCTGTATGTTATAGTTTATATATTTGTATAGAACACGTGAGTTCTTAACACGTAATCTTTATTATTAGTTTATGTATTTCAAATTTTGAATTTTCATTTTTATTTCTATTTTTCTTTGAAACATGATTTTTTTTCTCTTTAGTTTTCACCTACTTTTATGTATTTCTTAATTTTTATTTAGTGTGTAGATAATTATTATCTGTTTCAAGAAAATAGTATTTATTAATTCTTATTTGAATTATTAAATGTATGACTACCACAACACGGGCATTAGCCTAGTGAGGTAGCAAAAAAAAAATCTGTAACTAATGAAATTTTATGAAATAAAAAAAATAAAATAAAAAGAGTTTGGTCAAATTAATTTATTATCCAACTTGCATTTGTGTTAACAAACATAGCAGGTACATTTTATAGGGCTAAGTAGGAAAAAAATAAAGAAAACAATAAAAATATCACTTCACGAAATAAATTCGGTTAGGTGGTCAAGCAGTCCGAAGCGATCGGTTTCAACCAGGTGTAGTTTGTAGGGTTAAATCCCATGTCTAGGTGAATTGTATCTAAAAGCTTCCTGCTTACTCACACAGATGGCAGTACTAAGAACTGTCCTAAGACTCCGCTAGATGGCAGCTAGCTTAGTACAGGCTTTGGGCAACAGAGGGTCCAACAGCTCAGATGCAGTCTTCACTAGATCTCTCACTTCAGATGCCAATTAGACAGTTCCTAGATAGGTCGACTATCGTGGTCAACATTGTATAAGCGAAGTACCAATAAACCAGATTTATACGAAAAGAACATTATTCTACACATTGAATATATCTCCTTCCAAAGAGAGTTGGAGGACTGTTGGTGAAACACCACACTAGGTAAGTCCTCAATGGTAGATTGATACCTATGATATGTATCTAGTGATGATTATGTATGAGTGATACGATGGTAGTTTAAGAAATTCATTCGTTTATTTGTATCTTGGGAAATTTATCGGATCGTTATGAGTTTTTCGCCCGTACCTATCTAACCACCAAACGAATTCATAGAAAAATAAGATTTATTCCAGAGGAGGTCAGATTTTTATCTGATAGATGCATTTTTTCACCCTATTTCATATAAAATTGCATGCAAATACTTTAATAAAACTTGATAATACTTTAATAAAACTGTATAGAGATACATAACGCTGAGTGTTTTTTTTACAGTAGCTTCACACGTAAGGCTTGGAGGAAATTAATTTATCTTGCGACCTATGTCATCGTAAGGGATGTTATGTGGACGGTCTTTAGAAGGAAAGGGAGAAGAGGAGTTCTGCAAAGGAAAAAGGTATGAGGGGCGTAAAGGAATCTTGGGTTTAGTGTGACCAGGACGTATTAACCCATTTCTCAAACTGCGGTGCAATGGGATGTGTCAAAAGAGTTCAGCTGGAGAGGTCAAAAGGCCTCCCTAAATCAGTCTCTCTCGATCCAGCCCGCCACGGAGAAGATGGGCAGACGCATCCACCGCCAAGACCCGGACAAACCTCACCCTATGAACATGGGCACCCCTGCTTAGTAGAATAGCGAACAACTTTTTTTTTTACATGAGCTCCACACAGGAGGCCCTTAGGAAAATAATTTCCCTCAGGGCCTATGTCATCTTTGGGGATGCTGTGTGGAGGGTTTTTTTTAAGGAAAGGAAGGAGAGGAGAGTTCTGGGAAGAAAAAGGGTTTAAGGGGTGGGTAGGAATCTGGGGTTCAGTATGTCCTGATCATCCGCCTCCAAGACCTAGACAAACCTCACCCCATGAATCCGGGCACCCCTGCTAAATGACCAAACGTAGCGAACCATTTGGGGTGACCTATGGCAGAGGTGTTGGTTATCCAATAAAGGTTCCCGGGGCGGCGGTATCCATTCCCGCCTCCCAAATTGTGCGAAAATGATACAAGTTTTGGGATGGAATGAAGATTTTTGAACTTGGTAACATGAAATTAAATATTCATTATTATAAGTTTATTTTCTGGAAACTTTATTGTACCATAAAAAAAACTCTGACTTTTCAATGGTTGGGAAAATGTTCCGACTGCATTAAAAATGACTGCATTTGCCAAATTTGAATTTGCCATTCAAATTTAGAGGACCAGTTGTTGTTAGCAAAACCAAGAAACACCATTTGTTAATTCGAAAACCTCATTACCGGAGTGCACTACAATAAACCGATTTTTAAGAGTGACCCTTCAGCTTTTGCATCATGTAAAAGGTTGGCAACGAACAATCACTACAGTATTTCCAGAATTTTGAAAGCTTGGTCATTTGGTGACGAAGAGTGTGGTGGAAAAAGGCAGTAATTAATAGATTTTCAAATCTACCTTCAGAATAATTATACTTACCTACAAGAAATCTATTTTTATTAAATTTTTCATATTTTTCCGTTTTTTCATTTTGTATACTTCGTGACAATTTGAAATACATTTACTGCCTCGAAAAAGAATCGATTTCGTACGAAACTAACCAGTTAGTTGACTTGAAACTAGAGTGATGTATATTTTTGGTGACCCGACAATTCGTCCTGCGACAATTCATCCGGCGTCAGTTCATCCTGCGACATTTCATCGGGCCGACGGTTCATCCTGCGACAGTTCATCCCGCCAATAATTCATCCGTCGACAATTCATCCTGCCTGATCATTTAGAAGATTTTTATTAAGTAAGTATGCAAAGAGGATATACGGCCGTACAACCAAAATCGATATACTTATATCTGAAGGCATCTTGAGTGGAAATCCGCTGTAAAAATATTTTTACTAACAATAATTTCGACTCTCCGAAGAAGCATGCGTGAATAACAAAATACGACATACTTATACTTATAGGTTAGGTTAGGTTAGGTTAGGTTATGTTAGGTTAGGTTAGGTTAGGTTGAATTGTCAGGATGAATTGTCGCCGGATGAATTGTCGGCGGGATGAACTGTCGGCAGGATGAACTGTCGGCAGGATGAACTGTCCGCCGGATGAACTGTCGCAGGATGAACTGTCGCCGGATGAATTGTCGTAGGGTGAACTGTCATGGAACCATATTTTTTACAAAAGCAGTTATAATTACTACGTTTATACGTAGTAGTCATAAGTATTATAACTGCTTTTAAAACCTCTACGCTACGTTTAATACTTCCTAAGTTTATTTTTATTATTTTCTTGAAATCTTACTATGTTTTGATTTAGATCTTGGCATTACTATGTTTTAACGAAATTCTTGATTTTATAAAACTATACATATACATACCATGATAAACTTATACAATTTTCATTAATTCTATTAAGATTTTTGGTTTATTGATACTATGTACATTCCATGATAACCATATAACAATTTTCAATATTTTTTTTATATTTTTGGTTTTATGACATTATGTACATTGTACATCCCGTGATAACCTTTTAGCTATTACCAATAATTATTTTCATAGTTTTGGTTTTATGATAAACATCAACAATTTCCAATAATTTTATCTAGATTCTATATACATATGTTTTTATGATTATGTGCATGCATGCATAAACATATGTGTATGTGTGTATCTATGTGTATGTGTATGCATTTATACGTACCCATCTCAGAACAGACATCGTCTAGTGAGGCGGGTTACTTAATTGTTTGTATATTTATTACTTAATATTATGTCAATAAACGCCCGGCTTGCCGGCAATTAAATTTAAAAAAAAATAAGATATAATTGTAAGATAATTTATTCAAACCAATTCAGACCTTTTTGTTATAAACGTACACGTCACAAGAGTCCGAGCCGCTCCCGTCTGGAGCCAGCGGGACTATGACATCCCCAATAGGGGTATGTTGTAAGGCTGAAGGTAGTGTGGAGGGGGGGAGATGGGGAAGAGGAAGGTGGGGAAATACTTGGCTATTCAGATCTGGTCACCAAACACGGCTAAAGCCATTTCAAGCAACGTTTCAATTCTGAATGGTGGTCTTACACCAGGGCGATAATGAGAGTATCTTCCACTATGGAACGTGCTGCAAATATATATTTTATTAAATTAATTTATATTAAAAAAACATGAATTAATGAATTAATCGAACTCACTTAATTAAACTCAATCGGAAATCTGGAAACAGAAAAATCAGAAAAAATATATTTGCACCTCTGGGACTCGAACCCAGGACCTTACGCTTTCCGGGCAAATGCGCTAACCTTCGGAAAGTGAAAGGTCCTAGGTTCAAGTCCCTGAGGTGCAAATATCCTTTTCTGATTTTTCTATTTTTCCAGATTTTTGATTGAGTTTTGCTAATATTGTCTCCATTTCATCAAATAAAAATTATTTGCCCGAGCAGGGAATCGATCCCATGACAGTCGAATTATGAGTCAAGAGCCTTACACCTAAACACGCCGGTTGTCAAAATTATTTCAAATAAACTAGTTATTAAAGCGATTAATAAATGAAAAGCTAAAACAAACTTTCAGAAAATAAGTCTTCATTGAAAACTTCGTAAGTAGGTGTGCTTTGTGGAGCAGCAAATTGATTTTGTTTTGATTAAATTGGAGACTTTAAGAAGTATAAAAAAATTCCAACACACGTGCTAGATAAAGTTCTTAGTAAAATAAGTAATATTTTACAGATATGGACATCAGAAACCTGGCTAACAGTTGATAGCATCTTGTTGTTCTTGAGGGCAAGTAGCAAATCGCTGACGGTCAGTAGGTTATGCTGTGTGGAACTGGTTTTACAATTTCTCCACCCATATTATAAGGCGAGTATCTCACTGACCAACATCTGGGGTTTCTTGATAAACATAATGTAATGTATGCCATTGTAACATTGGAGGGACCAAAGTCAAGATCAAAGGTCACGATCTGGTTTCATATCAGAAAGAAAGGATTATTAATTAGAAAAATGCAACAATATAACTTTGTAAAAAACACTTATATAGTGTGCAAATCCGACCGGTTTCGGAACAAACGTTCCTTCGTCAGGGAAAGCTTATACTAATTTGACAGTTTCGAACAATGTTTTATTATGGTAGGGGGTGGAGCCGTTGTTAGTTAATAATGTAGATTGGGTGGGTAGGTATTAGTGTAGAGTGGGTGGGTAGGGGAACAAATCCATGATTGGGCTATATGACAATATTTTTTGTTTGTTGATAATAGATTCATTATTTTTAAGGGATTTTTTAATTTCCAAAGCTTCTAAGTTATCTAAACGTTTTCCTTTATGATTAATATGAAGAATATTTATCCCTGTATTTTTTTCAAAACTATGGTTATTTTCAATGATATGGTTAGCGAACTCAGAAAAATTATTATTATTAAGACACCTTAAATGTTCTTTCATTCTGATTTCAAAATTACGAGTTGTTTTTCCAATATAAAATGAGGGACAATCATTGCATTTGAGTTTATATATTCCGGAATTAGTAAATTTATGGTCTTTATCTTTAGTATTTCTCAAAAAATTACCGATATTATTTCTTGTATAAAACGCTGATTTAATATTAGAAGGGAGATATTTGCAACATTGAACTGAAAAATTATTAATATACAAAATTTTACGCCATTCTTTATCGTTAATATTATTAGAATTGTATAGATATTTATTATTAATTGGTGTAACAAATGTTTTTTTGACTATGTGACAACAAGCAGAAGTCTAATGTAGAAGGCTGGTTAGTATGGCCATTATAGCCAACCCAGTTCAGGAATATTGAGGCAGTAGAGAAAGGTTTGATCATGTAGATTGGATGGAGGGTTAGAAACGAACCAGTGTTTTCCAAAATATTTATTAGGCATGCCATAGACATTTCATTGAGGATGATTTCCTTTAATTTAATCGTTTAATATTTGAAAACCATCGTAGACCTTGATCACAAATATTGATAACTGACCATAAATGACTGATTTGATCAATACCGTATTATAGGGGTTTATCGATCGTCCATGCGAGACCTCCTGGAGAGTATATAAATCATTTCCGATGTCTTGTTAGTCAATAACGCTGCAATCAAGAAGATTCATAGTATGAGAGATTGTTGGATATATGTTCGGGTTCATGGGTTGTGGTTTATCCAGGTCTTGATGGCAGATGTGTCTGTTCACGAACTGCGTGGCGGGCCGAAACCGGAGGAGGCCAGCTGATCAAAGGACTTGCACCCAAGTGGTAGGAATGGATTCATACGTCATTCCATAACACACTGAACATCCAAACTACTACTCATCCCTCATTCTTTTTCCTTGTCAGAACATCCTCTCCTTGCTGTACTTAAAAAAAGTCCCCCCGAAAAGAGTCTGTGTCAGCTTGTATGGGTTTACGTTAATATAATTCAGATTAGGAGAAGCAGAAATTAGCATTTTGATTCATACAGTGAATAACAACATCTCTACCATATAGAGTATTTTGACAGAACGTGAAGTGTATAAGAATTACTTGCAGAAATCCTTGGTAATTTTTGGTAGAATTCAAGAAAAAAGTCTTAATAAATAGAGTTCTTTGCGACTTTTAATAAAACAAAGTTGGTGCATTTTAGTTTCTAAGTCAAAGATATGAATATTTTTCGAATAATTATGAATTAATATAAAATAATTTATTATTTTGCGATGTATATTTTTTACACAAAATAAAGTTATGTAAAAAGATTTATTAAACTGGGATTTCATGAATTTCAAGAATAAAAAACGTGCTCAGTCGACATCAAAAAACGAACACACTTTGACTTTAGTATAAACTTCCTTGAAAGTTCACTTGTTGGGATACCTAAATTCTTCGGTTGCAGGATGTTGTACGGACAAACACTGTATCCTTATGCACAAGAAACTGAAAATAAATATAAGGATACTGACAGGAGTGTAGAAGTTTCCAAGGTAGACAGACGGTCAGGACTCTTAAAGGACCGTAAGAAGCACCTCTACTTATACAATTTGTTGTACCAATCAAGCCCATAGGCAGCATTCTTAACGTGTCGACTCCATTTTAGGTTGTAATAGAACACAAGCAGCGGTAGTGAGTATCGAAAAACCCACTTCAAATAACTAATTTGGTGGTTTTCATGCAATTTTTACACATAGATACTTAATTTATAATGTGATCTTGTGTAAATCCTCACTTATCCCATTATGGGTATTATGTTTCCTGTTGTAGCAATTTGCTATTACTACCCATATTTTACAGGCAGTTCCTACTTTCATTATCACAAGATTGCTGTCAAATACCAAAATTCTTCTATCCTTGATTGATTATTGATTAGAAGCAAACTCGGTGGATTTGTCCGCAGTAAACTTCAGTTGTTTGGAGTCAAGCGGGAAGGCCGGAACGTGGGTTGGTGGGTGGTTTGGTATATTTATGGCCGAAACTGATAGCTGCACAAGGACACGAGCAATGGCGGACTTCGATTTATGGTAATAATCTCGACATAATTTATTTAAGCTTTTGAATTCATTGGTTTACCTTAATTGTTTAAATATACTACTTGGCTGTAAAGAAGAATTCATACAGCATGGCGCCCAATTTAAATTTGCATCATCCATAATAGATAATCTTACTTATAACATGTGAAATAGTATTTTTCTAACGATGGTTTGTCAAGCATCTTTCCCGCCCTGAGATATTAAATTATTAGAATAATTAGTATTTCCATCTCTAATTTAAATTTCTTTGATAAATATCTTTGTGTTTTCTCAATAAATTTATATTTCGTTAATCTCACTCTGTCATTTCAATTGCATTATTCGATTACCCAATTGAATAATAATATCACACATTCGATTACGTACACTTAACCCTATTCTAAATTGACACACTGTAAGGAATATAAAGGTTGTGGAAAGTTAAAGCAAAGGATGTCTTTTTCATACAAAATGTCGATTTGGATTTAAGGCGAAAATGCTCAACTCAATTAAATGGTTTTTCTTTTATCAAAATTGTGTAAAAAATAGCTGGTACTGCTCACAAGATTGTTACATATTTTTTAATTTAAATTACACAACGTAGGACAAGAGAAAAATCGATTTTTCGTGATATTATAGGCCACTTTTATAATTTCAACTTCACAATAATAAATTGCGGTTATAAGAGACTTGTTAAAACAACTTGTTCCGGCACCAGTTTTCTCGTAATTTTTTTGCTGAAAACTAGCGAACATCTCTAGAATATCCACGAAGACGGTATTTTTCTTTTTACTACTGGAATTCAGTTCTTAACTCTATTATTGTTGGACTGTCTATTATGATTCACAACAATGGGTATTTGAAGGAACGGAAAAGAAAAACTTTAAGAAAATTAAATCAGCTTTACTTTACTTTAGTTTTAAAAGATTTTCTTTGGCTTCTGTGAAAAAATATTATCGAAGGAATCAATTTCCTAGATATTTTTTATGAGGGTGGGGGTATTTTATGGTGGTATGTCGGTCAGAATTTTAGACAGGTCAGTTCACGGAACTTATATAAGCAAAAGTTGGTTTGAGGCATAAGTACTTATAATTTTCTTTCCCCAGTATTTAGTTATCCGTTAGATCACGCAAAACCAGCCTTTTTAATTATTTTTCGTTTTTATCCTTGAAAAAAGAAAATTACATTTTCAGTAGAAAACTTTGCGGTAGAAAACTTTGCAAATTTCTTTGACGTGGGTGTAAATCAGTTATTTATTTATTGTAAGAAACACAAACAGCAATTTTTATACAGGATGATACAAGAGGTTAAACACGAGTTAAGCCAAAACAGTTTCTTATGTTAATGTTGGTTAATATGATATAACATGAAATTGTAATTGGTAATAACCATTAAATGAAAATCGAAATACGAAAAAAAATACATGAATATATATATAAAAGGAAGAAGGAATAGGAAAGGGCAAGAGGCAGAGGAAGATGAGATGGGGACAGGAGATGCTCATGCTGTACCTTTTCTATAGTTGTACATTAATTTAATTAACATTTGTGGTCGTACGCTTGACTTCGTTTCGGTATTTCACAAGAGTATTATTAAGAATATCGATATTGTTCAATTGCGTGTTATATTGCGCGCATATACGGGGGATTGGAGAATTTTTTCTAAGGTTGGTTCTGCACAAGGGAAAATGAAATAAATGGTTTAATCTGGTTGGCCTTGTAGGTATGTTAATTCTTAAATCATTTACGAGTTCAGGAGAGTCCAGGCCGTTATTCAGAATTTTGTATAAAAATATTTGATCAAATATTAATCTTCGTGTTTGAAGTTGAGTAAAGTTGTGAAATTTTAAGAATTCGGTGTTATTTGCAAAGAGTAATTTGAATTTATAGTTTATGTGTTTAAAAAATTTGTTTTGCACACTTTCGATTCTGTCAATATGGCATTGGTAGAACGGTGCCCAAATTAGTGTGCAGTATTCTAAGTGGGGGCGGATATACGTGGTGTAAAGGGAATACAGAGTTTTAATATTGTGAAAATTATAAATCCCAACATTTTATATGCGAATTATAAATCCCAACATTTTATTGGCTTTGTTGATTACTTCGTTAATGTGTTTGATACAATTTTGTTCTACCCCAAGGTCACGGATTGATTATGTTTCATTGTTATTATACGAATGCAACGTTCGAGCGTCTGAGTGGAATCAAGAACATTTGCAACATTCAATGTACCTACCAAGAGCTAATGCGAAATAAACTGAATGCATTATCGGACGAATGAAAAACTCCAAGACACCAGGCGTGGATTCCATTCGCATGTATGATCTAAAAAAACATGTAAAATTACTTAGTCCTATGATTACCCACCTAATAAACAGAACTATTGACACAAGAATCATTCCAGCTGAAGTAAAATGCAGCATCATAAGGCCCATTTATAAAAATGGAGACCACACCGTAATAAATAATTATAGGCCTATTTCACTGTTACCCGCATTAGAAAAAATCTTAGAAAAATATATATCGATGAATTTGGATAAATATTTAAATAAATTGGGTATTATTGATGAATGTCAGTATGGCTTCCAAAAAAAAAGCTGTGATAAACTTCTCGAAAAATTTTCTAATTATATAAATTCACAGCTTAACTCTAGAAAACATGTACTGGTATTATTTATTGATTTCTCAAAAGCTTTCGATACACTCAGCCACACACAATTAATCAAGGTACTTGAAATCATAGGAATCCGTGGTAATCTACTATCATTTTTCAAAAACTATTTAACACATAGAAAAATGTATGTTAAGATTTTGAATGAAATGAGTAATTTTAGATTTATCAAATCAGGAGTACCCCAAGGGTCAATTTACATTATATATGTCATTCATTCATTTTTGCAGATGATACTGCACTAGTTGTATCAAATGAAAACCCGGAAATAGCTATTAATGAATTACAAAGAGACTTTAACGAGCTACTCAAATGGTCTCATGATGTAAGACTAATTATTAATCTCAAAAAAACTAAATGTATGTATATAATATTTTTGAATGTAGCTATCACTTTGTGGTTATCCATTATAGAAAAAGGGAAACAATACAACTTTGTATAAACCACTTATTATTTTTTTTTGTATGTATATAAGATCACCGAGCCTGGAAATGTGGAATTTACCTAAAATAATTGCACATAATTTTGAATGCATACTTAAAAAATTGATAACATTTACTACTGTGAAAAAATTGATTTTACAAATAAATATACTTACCTTAGCATAATCGTAGATAATAACTTTAAATGGGATAAACAAGTGATCAAAATTTGTAACCAGCTCCGATATTTGGCGAGTAATTTTTATAAATTAAAATTTGTGTTGCCTCGATGCACTCTCAAACTTATATATTATCATTCTATGGTTGAATCCATACTTAGATATGGAAATTCGAACTTGGGGACACTCGAGTAAAATTAATATTAATACATTCAAAATTAACAAACTGCTAAAATTAAAAAAAAATGTTAAACCTAGCATTTACAAACAAAGAAACAACTTAAAATTACTGTATGGGTCTGAGGGCCTACTTCCAATTAAAGGGCTTCTCTGGTATATTATAATTATGGATAATTCGGGAGAAAGCACGTATAAAAATTTATTGGTGCATAGTCACACAACAAGATTTACAATTGATTTACAACATGTTAAATCAAAACATTAATTTAAAAAATAATGAGGAACCCTGACATAAACTGACAAAAAAGTGGTTAATAAATGAACAACATATTTATCTATCCTAAATCTTATATTAAGTATTAATATTGTAACCTAGGCTAATGTGTGTTATGTAATAATATTAAATGGTAGAACCTACAGACAAGCTGATCTGTCACAGCTTTGTGGGACTACCCATATCTTATATTGTATTACATGTTATTATATTCAATTAAATAAATAAATATTTATTTATAAATACATATTTTTCTTATGTGCCCAACATTTGTACACGGTTGACATTTGTCACATGAGAACGGGTCGTTTCTTCGACTCGTTCTTGTGTTCAACAGCTCGGCTGTGGAATGATTTGCCGGCCTCTGTGTTTCCTCCTTCCTACAACATGAGTCTCTTCAAGACCAATGTTCATTCCTTCCTCTCCTCAAAAAGACCCTCCACACAGCATCCCAGATGACATAGGCCCTGAGGGAAATTATTTTCCTCAGGGCCTCCTGTGTGGAGTTAATGTAAAAAAAAAAATAATAAAATAAAAAAGTTATAAGAATCTGAACTACACATACTTTAATACTATACAATAATATTGTTTCACCATTTTGATGATTATATGAATAAAAATGAATATTTTTGAAAAAATTTACCCACAATTTTTTCATATTCAATGTCGTCTGAAAGGCAATTATAAAAATTGACCTCCTCGTAACTAATGGATTCGTTACCATAGTTAGCATGTATGGTGTTAAAATGTATGTTATCGAGTTGTCGTGTAAAGTTTAATGAATTCTGTGTTTGTTTGTATGAGTTTATTATTAATTTTGTGTATAATGTGACATGTATTGTATTCACTTAGTTTTCTTAATGTTAACAGTTTTATTTCCATATATAATTTTTTGTTGGTGTTCTGGAGGTGTAGTGAAATTGTTTTGTTTTGAATTACTTGTAAGTAATTTTCTTATGTTTCAAATGCGTTCTCCCAGATTTAAAAAAAGTAAATATGCGGGACTTTAATATAAACCTTTATTTATTTATTTGGCAACATATGATAACCGGCAAAATATGCTAATTGAGGGGGTGATTTTGTAATAACAAAAATAAAATAATATTTATTTATTATACGTCTTAGTGGGCTATTCTATTGTTTTATTCCAGGATATGGGGAGAATAATACAATCCCACATAGTTATACGTTATACAATTATACATATTTATATAACAGATTTTAAGTAAAAAATCAAGCACATGGAATAGGAAACAAAACATAAATGTTAATAAAAATGAAATAAATAATCAATTATTTTACAGGGCGTGGACTGGGGTGAGCTCGGGCCCAGCGCTCAACAATCAATGGCGCTTGGTGCTGGAAGGCTGCGGTCACCACTGTGTTATTGGATGCCATTAGTTTCATACTGGCTCCAATGACCCGGTGTCTCATCAGACCGGCGAATCCATGCATTCCTAGCTCCGTAAACATTGTCGATGCGCTGCTGTATCTTCTGTATCTAAATATACTTCTGTGTACATTATTTTATTGGGTCCGGAGTCATTCCATCGAGCTGATTCGGTAGTAACACCAAATTTGACAAGTTTATAGACTAGTGCAAAATGCATTGAACAATGTTCTTTTACATTGTTAGTGCATTGGAAGAATGTTCGGGCAATCATATTATACAGTAGATTGATACTTCTCCTCTGTCGTTTAATATCACCATCATCCGAGGTCTACAGTAACGATAAATCCCAAGTATTTTGCATTCTTAGATGCGTTCAAGTTTTCCTCACGGGGAGCATTTTCTAGAAATTTTCCATGGTGGAATACGATAAGTTCTGTCCTCTTGATGATGTACATCATGTTGTGGTAATTTGCGTATTCTTCATAGATTTTTTAAAAATATTTTATCTAATATCTTGTATAATAATATGGTGTTTAAATGTTTCATGATTATCAAGACACAGCCCAAGATTTTTTTGTTTCAAGGTTTGCAATTCATTCTTTTCAATTTTTAAGGGTAGATGAAGATCAATTATTTCACAGGTTGAGCATAAATTCATATCGCCTTAAATAACAGCTATGTATTCCAAAGAAATGTATTTCCAATTAATCATGTAAGAAAATTTTTACGACCCGCGATATCAAAAAATTAGGTTTCAAAACATTTATTATAAGCAATAATGATCAGCCTGAAACACTCATCCACATTGAAAAATCTTTCGAGAAAAGATACATGACGCCAACGGGACTTGAACCCGTGCCCTTCTGATTGCCGGTCAGCTGCTCTCCCAATTGAGCTATGGCGGCTTATCTTATACCCGCCAAATGATTCAATATATACTAGTGTTTCATTCAACAATTACTGCTTATTATATTTTTTGCACCTGAAAACAACCAAATTTTTTTTTGCGACAGAGACACTGTTAGTGTTAAATCCGTCGCGTCGGAATGAAACACTAGTATATATTGAATCATTTGGCGGGTATAAGATAAGCCGCCATAGCTCAATTGGGAGTGGGAGAGCAGCTGACCGGCAATCAGAAGGGCACGGTTTCAAGTCCCGTTGGCGTCATGTATCTTTTCTCGGAAGATTTTTCAATGTGGATGAGTGTTTCAGGCTGATAATTATTGCTTATTATAATTGTTACCCTTTGTGCTATGCATAAAAATCTTGTCTTAAACGTTAGTTTAACAATTAAAAAATAATAATTCAAAACATTTCATTGAAATCTCAGAGAAAAATGGCGATGTTTAAATTTTTATTAATTTTGTAGAAAACAAAATTTTGTTTTACTGTTTTGAAGACTTTTTGAAGGTTATACCCATCATTACAGAATTTAAAAGTTTAAAAAGAAGTTAAATAAAAACAATAAAGTAAAGTAATTGCCTCATTAGAAGATATATCTAATTATATTACGATTCGTATCTACTGAGTTCGTAAAATCATCATAAATAAATTCGTTGAACAATCATTAAAAGCCATTAACCAGCGGCCGAGAATTTAAATTTCGTCGAACGTCGATCTTGCGATCGAACTCTCGCAACTGTACAGGGTGGTTCCGATGAAAAAAATTAAATATTCTCCATACCATTTCCACATAATAACTCAATATCGATTTAATTTCATTCAAAATTTGTTTGATAAATAAATACCTACATTCAAAAATTGTCAAACACGTGATAATTGTAACAGACGTATCAGCGTCTTCACAAGACTGTAAAAAAGTACCGGGTTTTTAGTGCACGTTCAGGATGATGAGATGAGAAAATAATAAAAACTGACCTCCCAGCACCCAGTGCCTGATGTGTGAAGGACACTGGATGTGCCTAATCCTCTGCCTGATCCTGGCGCCTGGCGGTTGTCTGAAGTAAGGCCGGCTTTTCTTGAAGAGGTTGGCACCAGGACTGAAGACAAGCAGAGGTCGGCGGGGGAGACAGCTTGTTGTAGAAAAAACTCCGAAGAATAAAACACGAGTTGTCAGGTAGAGATGAACTGATTTATTACCAAAAATGTTGCTTCTTATATACCCAAATTTGGTACGAAATTTGATCACGTGGTACAAATTTGGGGTGGGCGATTTGACCTCGCCCGCAAGTATATAAGGGTAGGTTTCCCGTGGGCCACCTATTTTGCCGACCGTTTTCTTGTAACTGGTCGCTTAAAATTGAAATTTAAAAATAATTCTACAGGGTAAAATTGTTATATACAGGTACATGTCTTAATTCTAACATATTTATACAGGTATGTTTTATCCGTAGATTTTTGTTTAGGTGAGTTTATGACGATTTTAAGGCAAGTTTATGATTTGGTGGTAGGTATTTACTGTTTGGCTAGTTGTGGGAAGTTAAAACAAGAATCTAGTATTTTTCCCAGGTCTCTCACAATACTAGCTACTGAAACCTGTTTGTTTCATCGTCTTACGAGGTCCCTGGATTTTTAAAATGGGAAAAAACGGATTCTGGCAAGAAATTTTTCTAAGTGTTTTTTCTGGGCAAAAAACGCCCTAGCATTGTGATTTTAACGGTCAGAGGCTCAAACTTTCTTTCCCTGGATGCTCTGCAGGACTTTGGAATGAAATATGTTTGTTTCATTGTCCTGCGGGGTGTGTAAGTTACATTATTTGAAGAAATATACATTTTAAGGTTGGCTTCCTGCAGGGGCTAAATATTTGTCGGCCTCCCTGTAGGGGCTAAATATTTGAAACAATAGAATAACAAGTATACATTTTGTATAGGAGGGTGGAAAAAGAGGCAAAGCAGTCTTCCTTCCTAGCGGAATGGGAGGCAAGGCAGTCTACTTGGCTTGGAGGCGGAGCAGACTCTTGTTTTCCCTGGCGGTGAAGACAACCTGGAGCCTTTTAGTGGCAACATATTTAGATAAGTAACAATTTGTAAAAACATGTCTCCCGGTGGCAACCTGGGCACGCAAGCATTTTATTTGTTGCACCGGAGCATTGTACATAATAAAAAGGGTAAAAATGATAAAATTTTTAACTAAATATTTCGGCGAAAAGATTGTCGCTGGCGGCACGGTACTAACGAGCTTTGTGGCCAGAAATTTCGGAAGAAATTTCAAAGAAATGACCACTAAATGTAGAGGATGCCGCCAGTGATGACTTTTGCTGAAAAAACAAACGAGGGTGCATAACACGTCGGTTACAATTTTGTAATTTTTTTTATCACAAGTATTTATAATTTTTCAATAATGTCTAAGCAAAATAAGAATGTAATTTTTTGTAATGCATTAGTTTGTAAAACGCTAAATAAATAGGCAAACTGAAGTATTTTCGTCGCAAAACAAGGGCGCAGATATTTTTTTTTAATTTTTAGAAATTTAATTAAAATTATATTTCATAATTTTATTACCTAGTTCTGCAAGTATTTTAGAATGTATTTTAGTTACAACTGTTTCGACTTACAGAACTCGATGATAACATTATCAAATTTAATTTTAAGTAAATTTATAAAAATTAAAATGGTGTTTTACGAATTAAACACAAAAACAATTTTGTTTGTTATGAAACAGTTTTTAAAACTAAATCCATTGTTATGAAAATAAGTACGACGCATATTGTTTTATTATTGTCTATGGGTTTTTTTAACAACCATACTTTGGGCGCAACAGGTTGGTAGAAATGATTTCCGTTTTGGGCGATTTTCACTTTCCGGTCGGGTCTCGTAGGGCAAGGGATCTTACCGGGACGTCACATCGCCATGTTTAAGTTTTTAAAATTGAAATTGTGAAATGATCGCTGGAACGTAGTTTTACGGAATATATTTCCGACCTTGGAGATTGAAGATCAAATGAGCATACGCGTTTAATACAGTAAAAGTCGCGAGTGAAATGCACGCGCATGGAATATAGCCGGCGGGCTTAATTTGTTAATCTAAACGGTACACGACAATCCCTTCTCGCTCCGCGATCGATGCTTGCTGAAATCCAGTATATAAAGATTTTATTTGGGACAAGCCTCATATTTGCTTCCCACTCATTCTGCCACGTTGTCTGGAACCTAAACTTCCCTCGTGCGTGGGCTACCTGGACCATCAACCCCGTAACGGAGCCCTCCATGTCTTGGGCCGGCTTCGCCCTGGCGGGCCTGTACGTGATGCTGCAGCACCAGTGGATCGGAGGCCCCGTGATGGCTCCGTCCATGTGACACCGTGGAACTTCTACGTTGGACATCTTTATGATAACGTCAGTCAGTTTAGATAGAAATCTTAGTTTTACACGGTCTGATCCTGGGGTGAGTCATGTCTCGCAT
This sequence comes from Limnephilus rhombicus, assembly GCA_929108145.2. Taxonomy (NCBI): domain Eukaryota; kingdom Metazoa; phylum Arthropoda; class Insecta; order Trichoptera; family Limnephilidae; genus Limnephilus; species Limnephilus rhombicus. The sequence goes on from OV815293.1 coordinate 8,950,683, forward strand.
TAATTATTCTTTTTCTTTTGAGTTCAAATATAATATCGTTATACTGTTTTCCAAAACAAATCTCTTTTATTAAAGTTTACCCGTCATTCCTTATGCCATTGCATTTGCAGTATTGTGCCACTACCTTGAAAAGAGATCTCATAATGGCTCTACGGAGTTTGGCTTCGCCCTCCCAACATATCTTGGTGACAAGATTTGGCGCGTAGTGAAACAAGCTACAAAATTGGATGGACGATTGCAACACCTTCCTCCTTATTAAATTACCTTCATACCACAAAAACATAATAATAATAATGTTAAAAAACGGGTCATGACCTGCCCGTAACAAAATGGCGAGACCAACGTCTTTGGGTTCGTCTTTAACTTTAAATTCAATGGCATCAGTTAGACGGCAGATGTATTTAAAAAGTGTGTTCCCATGTGTCGGCGTTCTACGGAATTAATTGTACAATTTAATAAAAAAATGTCATTTATTTACCTATAATTACGTGAAACAAGCTTACACATATGCAAGTGAGTTTCAAATTTAAGTGATTGTTTATTTGTCACAGGATGCGATATCTTATCAAAGTTTAAATATCTATTGCTGCGGCAGATTTATTCTGGATGTTTTTGCACATCATAATATAAACACTTCGTTACGTTGTGACACTTCATTACGTTAAAATAGCTGTCAGATTAATTGTTGGTCACTATTGTTTACGATAATATCAGCTGACGCTTGTCCATATGTTTGCCGATCAGCTGTGTTTACATTCTACAAATATTTGACGTTTCTACATAATATATTAATTTCTGATACAAAGGATCATAATGCGGTAGCGCTATTGTTTACTGTTTCTAATAGAATTGAAATTATATTTTCATAACCTCAACCAAATATGATTTCTATTGAGTTTAGTCGTAGATAAATACGTATATAAAATCGGAACAGATATTTCATTAAATACATGAGATATTAATATAATAATAATTCATATACTTATATATTTTTTTCTTTAAACCAGAAATGTCGCGGAGTTTTTGAATTTTAAACAAAAAAAAATTTCTTAAGAAGGGGTGCCGCAAAAATATTAATGTTAATATATGAACATAAATAAGAGTTTTATTTTTAATTTTTAACTTTATGAGTAAAACCTCAAATTGTAATATTTAAATAAATGAAGACAATATAAGCGAAACTCAATCGAAAATCTGGAAACAGAAAAATCAGGAAAACATATCGACACCTCTGGGACTCGAACCCAGGACCTCTTTCTTTGCCCGGAAAGCAAGAGGTCCTGGGTTCGAGTCCCAGAGGTGTCAATATGTTTTCCTGATTTTTCTGTTTCCAGATTTTGATTGAGTTTCGCTTATATTGTCTTCATTTATTTAAATATAAATAAGAGTTATCACAAAGTTTGACCAACTTTATTTTTTTTTTAATTTAAAATTTCTTTTTTCTCTTTAACAATTGGCTACTATTTTTTTTTTCTTTTCACTCTCTCTCTCTTCTCATTAATTCTACTCACAATGTCGGCTCCCATAGAAAACATTAATGGAAAATCGAAAGATGATTTTTCAATTGACTTGACATCTAGAAATTTAATACCAGCCAATACTCTAGAAGAGATGCGTACTCAAGCCAGACGCTTATAAAGGTATTAAAATTGCTCAACTCGCTGAACAACATGAATCGGACACCGATATGGATGAAGATAGTGACTCGGGTGCTAAGGTTATTAAGTATACTAAAGTAATCTATAATGAAACGCATGGACTAGCACAATTAATACTTGGAACATTAAATTCAATGGTTCAACCTGCGTCCGGGATTTCATTTTACAAATTAATGAAAAATGTAGAACAAGGAACGTTAAACATAAAGACCTAGTTAAATGTTTTCCAGATATCCTTGAGGGTTTAGCCTTATTATGGTTTAGGTCCATTTATACCCCTGATCTAACATGGGATGATATGTCATCGCTCCTAATTAAACAGTTTGAAGGAGGACATAGACAGATTTTGCTTAAGACAGAACTCTTCAACATGAAACAACCTACTGGTATGACCGCTTTCGAGTTCATATTGAGAATGAAAGCATATAACAACATGTTTGATTCTAAATTATCGGAAAATGAGTTACTACAACTGTGCATGAGAGCTTTGCTCCCAACGTATATTAATTTACTTGCGTCTCGCGACATCAACACTTTTGAGCAATTAACGGAGGTAACTATCCCGGGCATAGTTTTAACAGAAACTCACTCAGCTGGTGAATTGAATTTCACTATCCCGGGGTACTCTTACTACACAACAACAACAAAGTTAAACAAAAACTCTGGTATTGGAATATTTGTATCTAACCAATACAATGTACTTAATATTAAAGAGATTCACAGTATTAGTAATGTTAACATATTAAATATTGAATTTAAAGACATAAATAAACATTATAACATTATTGCTATTTATCGAACACATAGGTCGATAGTGTCACACTTTATTGATGAATTAAAAAATATTTTATTAAATTTTAGAAATAAAAACAATGTTTTGGTTGGAGATATGAATTTAAATATCGCAAGCGACTATTCTAGTAAGGATAAAGATAGCTATCTCAACATGTTAGCAGAACTCAATTATTTATCGTGCATAAATTCGTACACTAGAGACGTTCGAGGTCAACGACCTTCATGCTTAGATCATATTTTTACAAATATACCGGATATCCAAAATATAACAGCAGCTGTCATTCACACAACTATCACTGATCATTATTCTTGTATTTTTAACCACAAAACCAGCAATCCAATATTGCCATCATTTAAACAAACAAAATCTTCCAAAAAAGTACTTAATATGGATACATTAAAAAACAAATTTCAATCAGAAAATTGGATCGAATTATTACAATGTAATGATGTCAATATCTGCTGTAAAATATTTGAAGAAAAAATATCTAAATACATAAATGACTCGTCAAAAAATGTAATTCCCAAACACAAACAGTCTAACTTCAAACCTAAAAAAACATGGATTACTCATGGATTAATAGTATCTGTACGCCGTAAGCACGCTCTTTATAAATTAACAACTCAACAACCTAATAATAAAAACTTACTTAATCACTTTAGAGCATATAAAAATAAACTTACATATATCATAAAACATACTAAAGAAAGTTACTATAAACGGAAGTTGGATCTAGCTGAAAATGATAGTAAAAGAGTATGGACGGTTGTAAATGAAATAATTGACAAGAAAAAGAACAATAATAACGAAATCAATGCTATTAATCATGATAACTCAAAAACATGCTGTAAAGAAAACCCCTCAAAAGCTGCAAATATATTTAACACTTTCTTTGCAAATGTTGGGAAAAATCTCGCCAATCTCATTCACATTGATCCAAATATTATAACATCTCCAGACTGTAATATAAATGCTAAAAATAAAATGACAACATTTGAAGTCACCACAGAGGACGAAATAGTTTCTATCATAACCGATATGAAAGGACGATCTGCTCCGGGCTTTGATGCAGTCACGGTTGATATTTTAAAAAACATAAAAAATCAAATTTCTAAGCCATTAATGCATATAATAAATACTAGTTTCCAAAGCGGAGTATTTCCATCAATTTACAAACAAACTACTATTACCCCAATATTTAAGTCAGGTTATCCAGAAGAAGTAAATAATTACCGTCCCATATCAGTAATCTCAAATATAGCAAAATTTTTTGAAAAACTAGTTAAAAAAAGAATGAGCCAATTTATAAAATGCAACGATATAATTAATGAAAACCAGTTTGGTTTTATGGAAGGTAGAAGCACACAAGATGCAATTGCAAAATTAAGTAGCCTTGTACATAGTTCATTAGATAAATCATTTAAATGCCTGGGAATTTTTATAGATCTCAAAAAAGCATTTGACAGTATATCACATGACAAACTTATAAGTAAATTAAGAAACATTGGATTAAATGGTTCAGCTCTAGAATGGATAAAAAGCTACCTTTTCAAACGTCCCCAAGTTGTAAAAATTAATGGTGTGCTTAGTTCACCAAAAATGAGTCATTTCGGCATACCTCAAGGTACAGTCCTGGGACCGTTACTGTTTATTATCTATGTTAATGACATATTCATACAAAAACTAAACGGAAAAATAATATCTTATGCTGACGATACTGTCATAATAATTGAAGGTACGGATTGGAATACTGTTAATAATCTAGCTAATATTGAAAAATTGGTTCGATAAAAATCTCCTCTCTCTAAACACTGAAAAAACAAAATTTATCCCATTCTCTATCAATAAATTCAAATTAGAACCAAATTTAAACATCATAATACACCAAAGTAAATGTAATAAAACTAACTGCAATCAAGATTGTGCTATACTTAGTCCAACTCCCAAAATCAAATATCTTGGTGTATATATAGATCAACATTTTAAATGGAAAACACATATTTGTGAACTCGTCAAAAGGATTAGGAAATGTATTTATATATTTATTAGACTTAGAAATATTCTTAGCTTAGAAAACCTAAAAAGAGTGTACTATGCAACTGTTCAATCTATATTGCAATATGGTATTATTGGCTGGGGAGGAACATATGACAATATTTTAAATCCCCTCAAAATTGTTCAAAGGTTGATAATTAAGGTAATCTTAAAAAAACCGTCTAAATTTCCTACTGAAATTCTTTTTTCAATATTCAATGTGCCTATAATAGACAAAATCTATAAAAAATATTCAATTCTTCAAATTTACAAAGAAATACAGTTAAATACTCGTAACTTCCAATTCAATACATCAGCAAGATACCAGAAAACTATTAAAATTCCTAAATTTAATACTAAGCACATCCAAAATTCCTATCTTTATCTGGGCATAATCTATTATAACAACCTCCCATTAAAATTAAAAACCATCGAAAATATGCAGGAATTTAAGCCCAAATTAAAAAATTACCTGAAACTACTATAAAAGTCCCAAATATGTTTACTTTGTATCTTAAAGTCTGCTATTTTATAAATCATTTATTCCTTCTTTTTTCTTTCATTTCTTAGTTTCTAAATCTCTGAGTCTACTATTGTATAAATCTTGCGTTCTTTCTTACGTATCCTTTACTTACTTATTACAATAATTTTGTTACTAACTTACATGATTCTTCCATTTATAATGATTTTTTAATTTATATTATGATTTTTTTAAACTCTTCAGGATTTTTATTTTTAAATTATACAAGATTTTTTAACCTTCTTATTATTTACAATAGCCGTTATTACTAACTTACACGATCATTAATTTACTAATTGAGCTAGAACTCCCTCACCAAACACAAGAGCATTGTCTCTTTATGGTGAGGAAAGGCAATTTATTTTTATTTTTTGTTAACCTTATGTAACTATGTAACTATGTAACTGTTGTAACTTCATATGTATTTTTAATAAACATTGCCAATAAAAAAAAAAATAAAAATAAAAAATAAAAATAAAAAAAAAACTAGAAAATTCGAGTCTTATTCAACACCAGCAAACCAACCTTCTCCTTCTTACACAGGCAAGTCATATTCTAGCAATAATTTTAGTAATTCTAACTATATATAGCAACATTATCATAATTATTCAAATAATAATAATAATTCAAACAATCGTGGTACTTCTTCATATCATAACAAATATTACAACCGGTCCGCAGATTATCAACCGAGTCACAATGTAAATAATCAAAATAATTTTGGTCATACTACAAATTTGAACAACTATCGTAATATCTCTAAACAAAACCGAAAGGGGTTTTCTAATAATAATGATAATAAGGAAAAGGAGATAAGCCATCCATCTAAAATTCCTTCGGACAAAAGAATTGTGTGTAATTACTGTAAAAGAATTGGCCATACAATATCGGATTGCAGGAAGAGAGCTTCCGACACTTCTAAGCCTAAAATAAATACTATTAAAAAACATAACACAAATAAGGATTCGGAAAACTAGGACGGAGTCGCTTTAGTCACCCATCTTCTCTTGCGCAGGGGAAACGTGAGTGGCGGAGTTGGCTCCGACTGGTTAAACAATTTCTTTCTACCCCGGATTCTGACGTAGTGGGCCCACTGCCGCAGGATTCTGGGATGGAAAGAGATAATCGTCCGTATGCCGATATTTGTATTAAGGGCAAAAACTACAAAGCACTGCTTGACAGTGGGGCTTCTCTTTCATGTATAGGAGGAGATACCTATAAATATTTTGTTAATTTAGGCATAGAACTAGTTAAGGTTGACTTCGATGTTTCGTCAAACAACTTATGTTAGGAACGATGACGTTGCCGGTGACGTACAATTTAATAACACAGGATATTATTTTTTACGTCATTCCTTCGTTATCCCCGGACTATATTTTGGGAGTGAACTTTTGGAAGCAGTTTCAAATCGCGCCGGAACTGTTTTCAAAGGTGCCCAGCCCACCGCGGGCAGGACAAATTAATGAGGTGAGGGCAATTCGGCCAGCCTCTTCTTTGACTCCTACGGAAAATAGGAGTTTATTAAAAATTATAAAAAAAATTGAATCTATTTCACATGTGAAAAAAGGCTCATAAAAAAACTCATCTTGTAAAACATAAAATTATTACTACCGGGCCGCCGATTAAACAGAGGTACTACACGCTTTCGCCTGCGAGACAGAAACAATTGAACAATGAAGTAGATGAGATGCTTAAATTGGGAGTCATTCGTCCTTCGCGCTCACCATTGTCTAGTCCAGTCCTAATTGTTACAAAACAGTCACAGTTACAGTACAAAAGTTACAGTCCTAATTGTTACAGGATGGTACGGGTAGGTTCTGCCTTGATTCGAGAAAAATTAACAACGTAATCACTCGTGATTCGTACCCGTTACCATACATATCGCGCATACTTGACAAGCTTGGCGGCGCCAGATTTGTCTCTTCAATAGACCTTAGTAAAGTCTTTTGGCAAATTGCCTTGGATAAAGATTCGTGTGAGAAAACAGCATATGTCGTTCCAGGTCGGGGCCTCTTTGAATTTACTCGGATGCCATTTGGTTTGAAAAACGCACCAAGCGAGCTTCAAAGACTTGCTGACGCTCTCTTTGGGCCTGAATTCGATGAAAATGCATTTTGTTATCTTGATGATCTAATTTTAGTATCAGAAGATTTGGAGTCACACTTTAAATTGTTAATCAAGGTATACGAACGGTTACGAGACGCGGGTCTCACCATTAACCTTAAAAAATGTGAGTTCTGTAAAGCCGAGCTTAAATACCTAGGATATTTGGTAGATTCCAAAGGTCTTCGAACTGATCCGGTTAAGATAGAATGCATCAAGGAATTTCCAATTCCGAAAAATGCAAAAGGAATACGGGCTTTCCTTGGACTTTGCGGATATTTTAGATGCTTTATTAAAGGATTTTCTAGTATAGCAGCACCATTGTCGAAACTCACGGGTTCAAAAAACGGTATTAGTAAATTTATTTGGACACAAGAAGCTGAGAAGGCTTTCAAGGACTTAAAGCAAGCACTTACGACAGCTCTGGTCCTAAGTTGTCCCTACTTCACCAAACCATTTTCGATACACTGCGACGCAAGTTCGGTTGGAATTGGAGGGGTTTGAATTCAAATAAAAGACGGTACCGAGCACCCAGTTGCCTATTATTCACGGTGTTTGAACACGCATGAGAGAAATTATGGTATTACAGAACGAGAGCTCTTGGCAGTTTGGACTCAGTTACACATTTCAGACCATACATAAAAGGTGCGCATTTTACAGTCGTCACTGACCACTCTAGTCTAAAACGGTTAGGGTCACTATCCAACCCTAGTGGTCGACTTGCGCGTTGGAGTTCTCGTCTCTCACAATTTTCTTTCGATGTCATCCATCGTAAAGGTACTCAACACATCGTACCAGATGTCCTTTCACGCATGGATCTTGCTAATATTTCAAGTTTAGATTCGGATTTAACTACAGATGAGTGGTACTCTAATATTTGGAAAGGTTGTCAGAATTCCCACAAAGGTTCCTAAATTTCCAGATAAAAGAAAACGAATTGTACCGCCATTCTAAAACACAGTTAGCTTTACAGGAGGATACGGCTTGGAAAAAAGTAATTCCACAGGAACAAAGAATAAACATATTATCTGAGTTACATGAGTCGACTCGTTCTTGTCATCCGGGGGTTTACAAAACATATAAAAAGATACAACTCCGTTATTACTGGCCAAACATGTAAAAGGATGTAAAGCAGTTTATTAACCGTTGCTCTATATGTAAAACCCACAAAATTAGTACAACCGCGCATAACGGTATCTCGGTAAATTCAAAAAAGGTCACAAGGCCAATGCAAATGCTATCTTTAGATTTGGTAGGTCCTTTACCTAGAAGTTATGCGGGTTTCACTGTTATATTGTCTTGTGTCGATGTATTCTCTAAGTAAACGTGTCTGTTTCCACTGCGTAAGGGAACCGCGAAAAGCATTGTCAAAAATTTAGAGGAGAACATCTTTCTCATACACGGCGTACCACGTACCATTGTCTGCGATAATGGGCGACAATTCATATCTAAGGAATTTAAGGACTTGTTAAAAAATTATAATATACCTCCTCTTTTTATAATTCTTTCTATACGCCACAAAACAATGTTGTAGAAAGGTACAATCAAACCTTAGGCGCGGCATTATCTATTTTGGTATTCTGCTATTCTGATCATCGGACGTGGTCCAAATTTCTTCCTAAAGTGCAATTAGCCATGAACAATTCTGTTAACTGCGCTACAGGTTTTACGCCCTACTTTTTAATGCACGGTAGAGAACAAATAATAGATGGAGATTTGCATCGTAACCCAATAGCAGACAATAATTCTTTTTTTTTTTTTTTTACATGAGCTCCACACAGGAGGCGCTAAGGAAAATAATTTTCCTCAGGGCCTATGTCATCTTTGGGGATGCTGTGTGGAAGGTTTTTTTAGGAAAAGGAAGGAGAGGAGAGTTCTGGGAAGGAAAAGGGTTTAAGGGGTGGGTAGAAATCTGGGCTTCAGTGTGTCTTGGTCATCCGCCTCCAAGACCAAGATAAACCTCACCCAATGAACCCGGGCACCCCTGCTAAATCACCAAACGTATCAAACCACTTGGGGTGACCTATGGCAGAGGTGTTGGTTATCCAATAAAGGTTCCCGGGGAGGCGGGGCCCATTCCCGCCTCCCAAATTGAAATTCTGATTCGCATGACTCCGCTCATCATTTAGTTTATGCACAAAAGCTAAAATGTAAATGTAAATGAATGTTTCAGGCTGACAATTATTGCTTATAATAATTATTACCCTTTGTGCTATGCATAAAAATCTTGTCTAAACGTTAGTTTATAAATTAAAAGGTAATAATTAATATTTGACGAGTTTAAGTAATTCCCCAATAATGCAGACATAATTTGTCTCGACGCCATCTAGCGAGGGATTTAACACTAACAATGTCTCTCTCGCAAAAATAAATTTGGTTGTTTTCAGGTGGAAAAAATATAATAAGCAGTAATTGTTGAATGAAACACTAGTATATATTGAATTATTTGGCGGGTATTTGATAAGCCATCATAGCTCAGTGGTCAGAGCATCCGACCGGCAATCAGAAGGACACGGGTTCAAGTTCCGTTGGCGGCAAGTAACTTTTCTCGGAAGATTTTTCAATGTAAATGAGTATTTCAGGCTGACAATTATTGCTTATAATAATTGTTACCCTTTGTGCTACGCATAAAAATCTTGTCTAAACGTTAGTTTATAAATTAAAAAATAATAATTAATATTTGACAAGTTTAAGTATTTCCCCAATAAATGCAGACATAATTAGTCTCGACGCCATCTAGCGAGGGATTTAACACTAACAATGTCTCTCTCGCAAAAATAAAGTTGGTTGTTTTCAGGTGGAAAAAATATAATAAGCAGTAATTGTTGAATGAAACACCAGTATATATTGAATTATTTGGCGGGTATTTGATAAGCCGCCATAGCTCAGTGGTCAGAGCATCCGACCGGCAATCAGAAGGACACGGGTTCGAGTCCCGTTGGCGGCAAGTATCTTTTCTCGGAAGATTTTTCAATGTAAACGAGTGTTTCAGGCTGACAATTATTGCTTATAATAATTGGTAAGGAATGACTTTCACGTAAAGGACATTGTTAAATCAGACAATATTCCTAAATAGTTCTTTCATCTTCAGTACCTTGTGGGATCTGGCCATCCTTACAAGGACTGGCATAATTATTCGAATATACTATGCTCGGACACTTCAATCCGGACTGATCAACCGAATTGTGGTGGCCAGTATTTCAACATTTAATCAAATCTTAATTATCTTACACTGTAATGCCTTCTAAAGATAATTATATTTAATTGTTTTACTCCAGTTCAAGACTCTAGTAGTATAAAAACATTAATAGCAGATTAATTTATTTATTTTATACATACCCTTGTAATTGAATTCGTGGACGCTTGCACATGAAAACATACTCATATTTAAAGCTTAATCATGGTATTTTATATTTTTATTGTTAGATTTTAAGCATATGTTAACTTGGAATATACGACGGTATAATATTGAAAAACATACCCGCTTGTATACCAAGAAAATTATAATATGACCTGTGTTCATATTTGTTGTGTTGTTAACCTCGTGAAATTATAACCAGAACATACAGAAATACCAGCCCATTATTTCTCTATGTTCCAAGTTAAAATATGTTATTTTAAGCATTTTGTGATTTTATACTACATGTATCATCTAAGCAGCATGCCCAGTTGCATATGTGAGTACTACTCAAACTAATTGCCACAAATTATTATGTCACAAAAATTTTGTTAACCAAATCTGCTATTACCACAAAGATAGTTTTAAAAATAATTGTACATAAGTATCTCTCATTATACTGTTGTTAATTAATAAGCGTCTTGAGCGGCGCATAATAATCTAGTTTTATACATAAATAGGTTGTGTGAAACCTCAACAATTGTTTATAACAAACATTTAACCTTTCCAACTGCACCCTTTAACAGGCGTTTGCTTCCATTTCATTAGGCACCATTCATTGGCGATGGTAGTTGACATCTTATTTGGCACCATTCAAAGGCGATGGTTGTTTTCATTGTGTACATTAAAAAAGTGATCAAAATCATGATTATCTCTTACAATACTAAAGTAAAACTAATATATTATTTGAACTATATTTTTGGTTTGATAATAATAACCCCAAAAAGACCAAGGTTAGGGAGTATAGTTAGGTATATTCTTCAGGGAAGAATATTTTTCCTTAGAGGAAGTAGAGTCAGTGAAAGTGTGGATGGTACGCCATCATCAGTGTTGCCTATTTTGGCTATTTAAAAATACATATATAAAAAAAGTGTGTTCGAACTGTGATGCTTTAGGCATAAGCAAGGTATTGTTGCATTTTAAGGTGTTGTTTTGGTGTTAATTTATGATGTATTCTAATTTAAGTAAATATAACTATTTAATTAAGTAATATTATCCTAACAATTATTATAAGCAATAATTATCAGCCTGAAACACTCATCCACATTGAAAAAATCTTCCGAGAAAAAATACATGAACCCGTGCCCTTCTGATTGCCGGTCAGCTGCTCTCCCAACTGAGCTATGACGGCTTATCTTATACCCGCTAAATGATTCAATATATACTTGTGTTTCATTCAACAATTACTGCTTATTATATTTTTTCCACCTGAAAACAACCAACTTTATTTTTGCGACAGAGACACTGTTAGTTTTTTCTCGGAAGATTTTTTCAATGTGGATGAGTGTTTCAGGCTGATAATTAGTGCTTATAATAATTGTTACCCTTTGTGCTATGCATAAAAATCTTGTCTTAAACGTTAGTTTAACAATTAAAAATAATAATTAATATTTGACATGTTTAAGTATTTCCCCAATATTTCCCCAATAAATGAAGACATAATTTGTCTCGACGCCACCTAGCGACGGATTTAACACTAACAGTGTCTCCGTTGCAAAAATAAAGTTGGTTGTTTTCAGGTGGAAAAAATATAATAAGCAGTAATTGTTGAATGAAACACTAATATTGAATCATTTGGCGGGTATAAGATAAGCCGTCATAGCTCAATTGGGAGAGCAGCTGACCGGCAATCAGAAGGGCACGGGCTCAAGTCCCGTTGGCGTCATGTATTTTTTCTCGGAAGATTTTTTCAATGTGGATGAGTGTTTCAAGCTGATAATTATTGCTTATTATAATTGTTACCCTTTGTGCTGTGCATAAAAATCTTGTCTTAAACGTTAGTTTAACAATTAAAAATAATGATTAATATTATCCTGTTACAGATGATACGTCTAAGGTTGTCCTCGACGAGAGTCAGTATTACAACACCCAGCGTATTAGATGCTGTGGGTGCTTGCGGACCCCGTCCACGTAACACCTACTTGATTTTGTTTACATTTTAAGTTTTAGTATTCTAAGTTATGATTTTTCTATTGTCAGCACTTGAGATGAGTGCGTCGCAAACTCATCCACCATGCCTTACGTATGGTGGGCGCAATTGATGTTGCGACGCAATCATTTGCAAGCTATCTGTTCGCATCATTTGCTTATTATTCTGTATATTTTTATAATGGCGATGCCTTCTCTATAATGATGTATATTTGTTACCCCTTCAGACCAAGGTAGATAGTTAGTAGAGCAGTTTTTTTTTTAGGTTTTTAGTTGTGTTCAAGGGCAAACACGTTCGGGGAGAGCGGGGTATTGTTATGAAAATAAGTACTGCGCATATTGTTTTATTATTGTCTATGGGTTTTTTTAACAACCATACTTTGGGCGCAACAGGTTGGTAGAAATGATTTCCGTTTTGGGCGATTTTCACTTTCCGGTCGGGTCTCGTAGGGCAAGGGATCTTACCGGGACGTCACATCGCCATGTTTAAGTTTTTAAAATTGAAATTGTGAAATGATCGCTGGAACGTAGTTTTACGGAATATATTTCCGACCTTGGAGATTGAAGATCAAATGATCAACCGTGTCATAATGCCGCAGTGGCATACGCGCTTAATACAGTAAAAGTCGCGAGTGAAATGCACGCGCATGGAATATAGCCGGCGGGCTTAATTTGTTAATCTAAACGGTACACGACAATCCCTTCTCGCTCCGCGATCGATGCTTGCTGAAATCCAGTATATAAAGATTTTATTTGGGACAAGCCTCATATTTGCTTCCCACTCATTCTGCCACGTTGTCTGGAACCTAAACTTCCCTCGTGCGTGGGCTACCTGGACCATCAACCCCGTAACGGAGCCCTCCATGTCTTGGGCCGGCTTCGCCCTGGCGGGCCTGTACGTGATGCTGCAGCACCAGTGGATCGGAGGCCCCGTGATGGCTCCGTCCATGTGACACCGTGGAACTTCTACGTTGGACATCTTTATGATAACGTCAGTCAGTTTAGATAGAAATCTTAGTTTTACACGGTCTGATCCTGGGGTGAGTCATGTCTCGCATTAATTATTCTTTTTCTTTTGAGTTCAAATATGATATCGTTATACTGTTTACCAAAACGAATCTTTTTATTAAAGTTTACCCGTCATTCCTTATGCCATTGCATTTGCAGTATTTTGCCACTACCTTGAAAAGAGTTCTCATAATGGCTCTACGGAGTTTGGCTTCGCCCTCCCAACATATCTTGGTGACAAGATTTGGCGCGTAGTGAAACAAGCTACAAAGTTGGATGGACGATTGCAACACCTTCCTCCTTATTTAATTACCTTCATACCACAAAAACATAATAATAACAAGGTTATTAAACGGGTCATGACCTGCCCGTAACACCATATTCCCAAGTCCTTCATCAGTCATTTATTCCTTTATCTTCCTCCTTTCCTCAAAAGTCCCTGCAAGTAAAAGAAGAAGATGTTTTCCTACGTACATGGAAAAAATAAAAAATATTGCCACCAAAGTTTTTAAATTACCTTGGCCAGTTGAAAAATCGAAGTAACATTGGTCACAGCTCGCAATAGAAATATCGCAATTAATCGCATAAATTCCTATTTTATGAACCCAAAGTGTCGGTATTTGATACCTGGTGTTGTGCCGTTATTATTGGGAAGCTGCCAGTAGCAGGATCGATCCTGAAACAGCGAAGGAAGCCGTCAAAGGTAAGGGACTATTCCTTTCATCTCCCAATTCCTGTGATCGATATTTTAAAACGCAGTCAATTGTCTTTTACTTGTCAAAAATCGAATTTACAGTTCACATCGTCTCGTGTCGTGGCATCGGTCGTGACCCAATTAATTAATTAATATTTTTTTAATGATTTTATTTGGACTAAAATAAAATTTCTGAAAAGCAGCTTTCCCAAATAATTTATTGATTTATTTTACTGCATGATGATACAATTTGAAATGTTGTATAATACAAAATTTTGTTTGAATAAATCTGCCAACGATCTACAGTAAAACCTTATTGTATTAAAAATAACCGTATTTTCTCAAAATTTAAGACTTAGCTTTACTAGATAAAAGAACGTCTTTCGAAATCAATTTACAGTTTTTGGTGGAAAAAAGTCAATACATCTAAAATTTGATTTAAAAATGACATATTTCCGGTTTTGTCTGGTTATTCCCTCTTAATCAAGTAACTCTGACTTTTTTCCACCTCTCTCTCCCCCCTCCCACTACTTCCATTTCTACCCACGCCTGTCTTTCTATGTTTGATCATTTAGTTTTAGTCCATTAAATGTCCTGATGAAGAAAACATCTTTCTTGAAACATGTTGACTTTTAAATAAAGATTAGTGTGGTAAAAACAAAGTGTATTTAATTATTTCGTTAATAAAATGGTGCCACAAAGTGAATTTGCAAAATTTGAAGATTTTTTTTTCATTCTATTAATTTAAATGGCATTTTTATGAATTTAACCAACTAATCTTAGGAAAAAAAAAGTTAATTCGAATCATCATTATGAATGCAGTCGGCGCAAAACCGTATTGAGGGAACGGTCATATTTACCCTTTTCAGATTTAGGCACGTGTAACTCTGACTTGTACCAAGAATTTTTTAACTGATATTTAATAACCCTCAGAAAAAATATTTCGAAGAGCGAGTGGTTGGAAAGTATTTAACGAATTAATTTTTAGTACGTTTAATTAGAGAGAATGAAATATTAAAGATTTTTTAGGATTTTTTCTGAAAAAGAAATTTGCTATTAATTTCAACGAGTAGGCGCGTAATATTAGATTTACGAAACCGTGGGATGTTTAAAAAAATAACGAATCTTCACATCTTTCATGACCTTTATATATTTCCTCGAAATACTTCAAATCGTTCAGCAAAATCGTTTTCTCGGAAAAATTGACAACAGAAAAAAGATTAATAATAAGATATTTTAACACACTTTAAATGAAAACACTAAAGAGCTCGTTAATAAAACTGGAGTAGCTCTACGTTTAGATTACTGCTCTGTGATGTTATATGTTATATTTGGCCAATGAAGGAAATTTTAAAAAGATAGAACTTAAACTGAATAGTGCTATGAGATGTATACTGGGGAAAGTCAAATACGCAAGCGTTAATCAAACGAGAGAGGATCTACTTATCTACTAGATAGATTACGTAATACCGCACAAATAGGAGATCGATTGCACTATCTCATTCTCTCGCAGGCTAAATCCTATATTTGTGTCTTATATTTCACAATATGAAATTTAATCTAAAAATTATTAGAATTTTGTCAAAGTTACAGGAATGTTAGAAAAACTGTTTAATATTTCATTTATAATGAATACAGATAAAGTACTGAGAGTCAATTTCAAAGAAAAATGATTGACATATTTTCCAATGAAATGGATACTCTTCAACTCATCACCCACATTATATACCTCCGCATTGAAACTGTGCTAGGGGAAATCGAGAGCAGTTTTCTAGTGTCATTATCCGTTCCACATATATGATCGTAGTACCATATATATCACCTAGCACTTATCCGTAATACACGGACTGTGATATCTTCAATACAGGAACCAGGAGTGATGGTACCAATTCCAGCATATCTGGAATTGTAAGCTGGGGAGTAACATATGATGTTATTTTAAAGCTTTTCAAAAATAGTTCAAAGATTGATAATTAAGGTTGTCCTGAAAATCCATTTACATTTTCCACAATTTTTTTTTTCAGTATTCAATATACCTACCTACAAAAATAAAAAGAAAATATAGAAAAATATTCAATACAAACATTCAAGATATCAGAAAAAAAATTAAATTCCAAAATTTAATACCAAACACATTCAAAATACCTATCCCTATCTAGATATAATTTATTTCAAAACCTCCCGTTCAATCTAAAAATTTTCAAAAATAATCACGAATTTCAGCTTAAATGAAAAATTATCTGAAACTACTGGAAGAGTTCACAATATGTATTTTTATTTGCTTTTAAATCTTGATTTGTTTTATTAATAAATGTTGAGTATTTTCTTTATAATCTTTTTGTTATTATTTTCAATATTTTATAATTTATTTACTTACATACGTAAGTAAATAAATGAGCATGAATTCCCTCACCAAACAGAAGTGCGTGTCTTTATAGTGAGGATGAACTATTTTTACATTCCTTTATAACCCTTTACAACATATAAAAAATGTCCAGGTACTTATTGTAGAAAAATTACAAATATTAAAAAAATAAAAATAAAATAATTTTTAAAATGTCATGGTCATCTTCTTCAGGCTGGTAAATTTTATAAATCTACATACATGTAACTGCAAGGGCGTGCATTCCCTACAGGCGCATAAATCGATCAACATTATCAAAAGCACCTACGCGTGAATACGCAAAAATACAAATTTAATAGCACTTTTATGAGGTGTGAAAGGAAGGAACTATGTTTGAAAAATTCACGTCATATTCAGGTAATCCACTGTATTCACCTCCCGCTAGTTTACCTCTGCCATAGGTCTAAGTTTGTCTAGGTCTTGCGTCTGCCCACTTTATTACTAGGGGGCAGGCCGTGGCAGGGACTGGTTGAGGGAGATCATTTGCAGGATTCTCTCAACCCATCGCCTTGCACCGTGAGGGATGGATTCATACGTCCGTCACTCCTGAACCCACTAACCCCCAGATTTCTACCCGCACCTCATACATTCTTCCTTCCCAAAACATCCTCTCCTTACTTTACTTTAAAAGACCCCCACACAGCATTCTCAAAGACGGTTCACGACGAGTTCATCGAAAACGAATTCATCGAAAATCAATTCATCGAAAATCAATTCATCGAAAGCAAATTCATCGAACACGAGTTCATCGAAAACCAATTCATCGAAAATCAATTCATCGAAAACCAATTCATCGAATGATCAATTCATCGAATCGCCAATTCATCGAAAAAATATATTTTGTTGATATTTGAGAGAAATGCCGAGCGGACCGAGAAGTTAAAATAGCATTGGTCAACCTAAACTAACCTAACCTAACCTAACCTACCCTAACCTAACCTAACCTAACTTAACCTATTTAACCAATTTTAAATATTTTTTTATCATCTTATCTCTTAATGACCTTTCTGAGTTGTTTATGAGTTGGCTTCATTATGAGTTGTCTGGTCACCGTGTAGCAGGTAGCTACTGAATGGTTCCGCATTGTGGTAACTACGCATGTTTCCCGACGGTGGTACGCCTGAGTTTCGGGGTTCGATAGTTTGAGGGATTTCCGCAACCGTCAGTTGGCGTGGAGAGCCGGTGTTGTGAGGTGGGTCGTGCCCTACGCACGCAGCTGGGTGGTTTCTGGAAACTTCGATTACGCGTGAGACAAATGAATATAATTATAGTTTAGATTATGGTCACTGTTTTAAAAATATGTCAGGATGTTTTCCCTGGCTGGCGCCCTATTGATTAAATTCTCCATAGCTTTGATGGCATAGATTACCTGCAGTTTGCTATTTAAATGTTTAACCTCTATCAGGATCCTACCTGACACGCTCTGAGATTTATGGTTCTTGCTCTACCTGTTTCTTGCTTATCAATAAATGTCATTCTTTTCAACAGCAGACTTATTATTTATTTGATTAATGTCGAATTGGTACCTTCATGCCAGTGTGTGTTGTAGGTAGATTCTACTCTTATCATATCACGTACGCTAAGAGGTTACAAAATGGCGGCCCAACTGCTTTGTGGAATCTAGGGGTTAAATATTTTGCTGGGTCTGTGCCGTTGAGGTTATGGTGAGTTTATCATTTAGAATTTTGATATATTTCATTTGTCTCATGCGGGGGAGTGGTTTCTCGAATGTTGTGGCGAGGGCACGATCTCCTCATTTCAACCGGTTATGTTAACAATAGTTTTATACAGTTTGTAATCTCCCCAACTCACCAGCGTGAAAGCGCTTTTCAAATTTTATCCGAGTTTTATTTGGTTTTGCACGTGGATGGCGTATCGCAATTTTAGGTGGATGGTGGTTGTTGCATGTGACTAATAATTTTTTTTCTTACCTTGCTATAAGTTAGGTTATGGATTGTGGCATTTTAACAAGAAGCAAAGCACAGTGCACAATGGCGAAACAAGGAGAAACGTCGGCTACTTCCGTTCCGGTTTCTTTTCCTTCTTCATCACCATCCGTTCCGGTATATAAATGGAATCTCACGTATGATGGGTCGACCAGTGTGAGGGACTTCATAGAAAGGATCGAGGAACTTGCTCAAGCAAGGAATGTATGTACCTCTTCACTTTTTTCGTCAGCTGTGGAGTTATTTGCAGGTGATGCGCTCTTGTGGTTAAGAGTGAATCGCTCGTCTTTCTCGTCCTGGGCGGATATTGTTGTCGCATTAAAGGATGAATATGAGCTTCTCGATCATGAAAGGCGACTGTTGGCTCAACTTCGATCTACTCTTCAATTGCAAAAAGAGAATATTAGTGCTTTTATAACTCGCATTCTTGTACTGAATAACCGTCTATCTACTAAATTATCGGAGGTAGAATTACTTGAAATTATGCAATGCAATATGTTACCTAGGTATATACAAAAATTATCTCTTTCAGTAATTCCTGACATTATTACGCTCAAGAAGCTTGGGAAGATGATTGAGCTGGCTGATAGCCGTTCGGGTGACAGGAATTCTCCGTGCACATCGCAACCTGGGAATAATAATGTGGCGAGGCGGAATGATAATTTAAATTCTGCAAATGCAAATTCCGATTTCAGGAGGAATCAACGTTATTCTAACAATGCTAATTTTAGAGATTCTAGGTATAACAATGTGAGGCGGAATGATAATTTAAATTCTGCGAATGCAAATCCCGATTTCAGGAGGAATCAACGTAATTCTCACAATGCTAATTTTAGAGATTCTGGAAATGTAAATCCCAATTTCAATAAAAATCGTTATGGTAACAATGATAAGCTTAGCCCGTCAAGGTCTCATTCCAGGAAGGTGCAATGTTTCCGCTGCGGCAGACCAGGGGTGAAGGCTCCAGCTTGCGGCTGTCGAGATCAGTCAAAAAACTGATTTCCCGGGAGATTCTATCAGCGGACGTCGGGACGCCGTCGTTTGCCGAGATTGCTTCCGGGGAATGGTCTTCCTGGCTCGAGGTTGTAAGAAAATTTTATGCTAATCTTAGAACTGCGAAGGAGGTGCGAGCGCCTGACAGGGACGGGCGTCCTTACATCTCTTTTCAAGTTAATCGGTTTGTGTGCTCCGGTCTGTTGGATTCAGGCTCACATGTTTCAATTCTGGGGAATAACTTTCACAAAAAATTTTTAGATTCAGGTTTTGAACTGTCTAAGTTAGATGTCAGTTTCTCTTTAGTATCTGCCACAGGGCATTCTGTAAGTTGTTCGTACAAGATTTCGCTTCCGGTTTGTGTCAATGGGGTGGAAAAAGCTTTTAACTTTGTTGTCATGCCACAGATAAAAGCGAATATAATATTAGGCTGTGACTTCTGGAAGATATTTAATATTTGTCCAAAGATTTCTAAGTTAATGTCTTGCAAAGAGATGGGGAACAAACAGCGCATAGCTGATGCTGTTGGGTTGGAAAATGCTCATAACCTATCAATTTCTCAACGTTCTGTTTTGGATAAGGTAATTAATGAATTCAAGGAATATTCGGGCAATCGGTTAGGTAGAACCTCGTTAGAAAAACACACAATCGACACGGGTGATTGTTCTCCTATTAAGCAAAGGATATATCCGATTTCACCGCATATACTTCCTAAAGTTCATAACGAGCTAGACAGATTGTTAGAGTTAGGGGTGGTTGAACCTAGTAACAGCTCGTGGAATAATCCGATTGTTCTGGTCCCCAAGAAGAATGGTTCCTTCAGACTATGTTTGGATTCCAGACTTTTAAACGCAAACTCAAAACGTGACGCGTACGCGACGCCGTTTATCTCGGACATTCTTAACAGTTTGGGGGGAGCTCGCTACTTAACGACTTTGGATCTTAATGATGCATTTTTCCAGATTCCATTGGATGAGAGTTCTAAAGAAAAAACGGCTTTTACAATCCCCAAACGAGGATTATTTCATTTCGTTACCATGCCATTCGGTCTTCACGGGGCAAGCGCACGCATGATGAGATTAATGGATAAGGTGTTAGGGCCGGAATTCGACGGGAAAGTTTTCTGTTACCTAGATGATATTATTGTAATCAGTTCCTCTTTTGAAGAACACATTCATCTTTTAAGACAGGTTAAACAGAGATTGCAAGCCGCCGGTCTTACCATAAATGTTCAAAAATCGGTTTTCTGCAGGGATTCCTTGAAATACTTGGGTTATGTAATCGACAGCAAAGGGCTCCGTACAGATCCGGACAAAGTTAAAGCTATAGTTGAATTTCCCACTCCTACGACTCAAAAGAGTCTGCGCAGATTCATAGGTGTTCTTACTTGGTATAAAAGGTTCATACTTAACTTTTCCATAATTGCGTCACCCTTATATAATCTCACGAAGAAGGAGTTCGCGGGGAAAAAGTTCAAATGGAATGAGCAGGCCGAGGCTGCTTTTCTTAAATTAAAGAACATCCTGGTGAACGCGCCAGTTCTTGCATGTCCGAACTTTGATAGACCGTTTACCATTAGTTGTGACGCGTCGAATATAGGCCTCGGGGCAGTTTTAACGCAGATGGATGACAATCAGATTGAACATCCTATTTCGTTTATTTCAAGAACGCTTTCAGCTCAGGAGAGAAATCACTCTACAACTGAAAGAGAGTTGAATGCCATGATTTTCGCGTTAGAAAAGTTTAGAGGATATATCGAAGGCTCTCCCATTCCGGTAAAAGTTATCACGGATCACTATAGTCTTAAATGGCTTACGAAACTAAAGTCGCCGTCAGGAAGGCTGGCCCGCTGGGCAGTCAGACTGCAACAGTTCAATTTTGAGATTGTACATAGAAATGGCAAAGACAATGTCATTCCTGATGCTTTATCCCGTGACCCCTTACTTGTAGAATCCTTAGATCAGAACTTTGTAACTTCTGATGAGTGGTATGTCAAATTGAGGGATAAAATCGTAACACATCCCGAGAAGTATCCGGTATGGAAGGTTTTTAATGGCAAGATATTTAAACACATTCAAAGTATGGAAGCGCTTCACAGGTCTTATGACTGGAAGGAAGTACTCCCTAAAGAGTTCAGAATTAGTGTCATAAAAGAGCACCATATTCCGCCGGTTTGCGCTCACTTCGGCATTTTAAAAACATTAAACAGGATCAGACATAAGTATTATTGGCCCAAGATGGCGGCTGATGTTAAATCGTTCATAGCCAAATGTCAAACTTGTTTAGGTTACAAAAGCTCGAATTTGTTACCTCCAGGTCTTATGGGAGATCCCAAATTGGTTCAGCGTCCTTGGCAGATGATAGCGACAGATTTACTTGGCCCATATCCTAGTTCCTACAAGGATATACTTATTTGTTGGTAGTGTCAGATTTCTTTTCGAAATTTACAAGACTTTTCCCACTCAGGAAAGCTACGGGTAGTAATATTGCTTCGATTCTGGAGAATGACATCTTCTACAAATTTGGTGTTCCGGATACTATAGTTTTGGACAATGGACCTCAGTACATTTCTCGTGACATAAAGGCGTTGGCCAGCAAATTTCACATTCGTCACCTGTTCTACAACTGTAGATATCACCCGCAAAATAATCCTGTTGAACGAGTAAATAAGGTTTTAGTTTCTGCTCTTGCTTCATACGTTGGCTCTGATCACCGAACTTGGGCGAACTTTATTCCTGAAATTGAATTAGCTATCAACACTGCGGTTCATGAGGTCACAGGGTATACTCCGTTTTTCCTCAACTTTGGTAGGGAAATAATTATTTCAGGGAAGGACTATTTGGGGGTGGATTTCAATGAAGAAGAAATTAAATTTTCAGAACGTGACTCTTGGGCTCATGATTTACAGGAATTGAACGACATTTTTTCGCAGGTACGCACGTCCCTGAGACAGTCCTACGAACGCAACAAACGTCAATATGACCTGCGTCGCAGGGATGTTCAATACAACCTCGGGGACATAGTCTGGAGGCGGTCGTTTGTCCTGTCTGATGCTAGTAAACATTTCTCTGCAAAATTGGCCCCTAAATTCATTAGGAGTAAGGTGATTAAGAAGATTTCCCCTGTTGCCTATGAATTGGCAGACATGAATGGGAAAAAGCTGGGAGTTTTCCATGTGAAGGATATTCTCAAGTCTGAACACTCCGGTTGATCTACGGGATAATTTTTCTTTTATAATGTGAAGGCGAATCTACAAAAGAGTTTGCTTTCTGCTGTTTACAATAATATTAGTTTTTTTGCATGCTTCTGCCACCGTTGCCATGCAAATTTTATTGTTCCTTCTTTGTGATGACACGACATAACACTTGTGTCTTCACATTGATTGGTTTTGTTATTTGTTGGGGTTGTGTTTGTCTGTGTGTCCCTTTGTTGGGTTTTGTTTATGGAAATTTAACGCGCGAAGATGACTTTTTCTTATCTTCGGGCATTGAATTGTGGATCTTGTTTATTTATATTAAGAATGTAGTACGTAACGGATATATATTCACTTCCTGGTTTAGGAAGATGGTTTATCTCAACTCCCTGGTCATAAACCATGTTTTCAATTATGTATCTGGTGCGTACTAAGGATTGTTCTGTTGTATTTATTGTAGCTTGCTTTTTATTAAAACATTTTACACTCACACTTGTTTAAAAACTAAAAATGTAGTGCGTAGACACTCTAAATTATTAATATTGGTATTTGCTATTTAACAACTTCACCCTTTCGGAAAATTGGCTGTGCGGTTTACACAGGCGAGAGTTTCAGAAACTAATAATTATCTATTTTGGATTTTAGGAAATCCACAGGCTATGTCAGTTTTCCGGTAGCGTGATTTTACATGTCATTTTATATATACGTGTTTTTTCACAAGTGATCATTTTATATGTGATAAATAATAATTGATACTACTTTGTCTTATATTACCATATAATTTTGCATGTGTTTTAAGTATATTCAATACATCAATTTTTTTGTTGTTATTTATAATGATTTTCCCACTAGTTGGAGACTGTGATTTTTCTATATAAGCATTTGGAATTTTTCCTACATGAATTAAATGTTTTCCATTCGTACATAATTAATTTTGAATGTGATTGGCGATAAGCCTTGGTTTTAATGTTACAATCAGTTTTAATGTTCCATTTTGAGCTTTCGGGACCTGCCTCTGAGCTCAAGGCACGTCTCCAGACCTCTTGATGCAATATTAAAATTACTGGTTACTTTGGACATTTTGTTTAATTTTGGTAGCAACTTTTATTTATTTAATTTTCTCAATGGTTTGGATCTCGGGTTACCCATTTCTGGGTCAATAGATGGCAGTGCCTTAGTCAACAAACTTTGACAATCATAATGATATTCATGATGTCATTCTGGTTTACCTTTTAATATTGAATTTTTTTTTTTCTTATCTATATTATGTAGCTTTCATATATTGCCTGTTAGGTATTATATAATTGTTTTGGGGCGTCTAGGCTTTTAATTATCATTGGATAACAGATGTTTATTCGGGTTTAGCTTTGGATTTTATTTCTATTTTAAGTAAACTTTTAAGTTCAGATCTACATTAAGTAACATTCAGTATCTCAGTGACCCACTATGTAAGTTGTAGTTTAGCTGTTAGTGTCTCACACGTATATTCCTCTACGTTCTTCAATCAAGATTCTTCTACTCTACGATCAACAATCTTCTCCACTACGTGGTTACTGTAACGAAACATTACTTGGCGGGAGAAACATCTTAAGTTTCCACATGGACCTTGGACATCATTGCTACCTATGCGGATGCTGTTCTGCAATATTACTTGGCAGGAGGAACATCTCTAAAGTTTTCCACAAGGACCTTGGACATCATTGCTACTCATGCGGATGCTGTTCTGCAATATTACTTGGCAGGAGGAACATCTCTAAAGTTTTCCACATGGACCTTGGACATCATCGCCACCTATGCGGATGCTGTTCTATAACATTACTTGGTGGGAGGAACATCTCAAGTTCTCCTCATGGACCTCGGTCTTTTCCCCACTGGACACTTCATCATCCTTACAAGATTGCTGATGAGGCGCATTAACACTCTGGTTCCTGAAGATGCTTCTAGGATTTTCTACACTTCCGTTCTTTACAACGCTTTCGGGCTATAATCCACAATTATGTGCATCGAAGTGTGCAGAAGTCAAATTGTGAGGCCGTTCGCTGAAGTCTTTCCTGAATCTGTTCTCCAGCAACGTCACCTTGGAGGAACAGCATTTCCAGTAAACATCCGGGGCCTGGTCTTCTTCCTTGCCGCCTGCAGTCAATTGAACCAGTTCATCACTTGGTCTGCGAGTACGTTTTTTCTTCCCCGAGCGCCAGGAGGCTTTAGGAAATTTTCCCTGGGAAAATTTCGGATTCGTGGGGGGATATTGTAGCAGGTAGCTACTGAATGGTTCCGCATTGTGGTAACTACGCATGTTTCCCGACGGTGGTACGCCTGAGTTTCGGGGTTCGATAGTTTGAGGGATTTCCGCAACCGTCAGTTGGCGTGGAGAGCCGGTGTTGTGAGGTGGGTCGTGCCCTACGCACGCAGCTGGGTGGTTTCTGGAAACTTCGATTACGCGTGAGACAAATGAATATAATTATAGTTTAGATTATGGTCACTGTTTTAAAAATATGTCAGGATGTTTTCCCTGGCTGGCGCCCTATTGATTAAATTCTCCATAGCTTTGATGGCATAGATTACCTGCAGTTTGCTATTTAAATGTTTAACCTCTATCAGGATCCTACCTGACACGCTCTGAGATTTATGGTTCTTGCTCTACCTGTTTCTTGCTTATCAATAAATGTCATTCTTTTCAACAGCAGACTTATTATTTATTTGATTAATGTCGAATTGGTACCTTCATGCCAGTGTGTGTTGTAGGTAGATTCTACTCTTATCATATCACGTACGCTAAGAGGTTACAACCGTTCCTTAGATATCCCTTTTTTGCAGTATCAGACAATCGGAAATCGAAGAGATAACCTATAAATTTAACATTGCCACTACGAAACTGACAGATGCTAAACACATTTAACTCAGTTAAACAGACCTTTTTGAGTATTTAATTTTGACAGCTCTAATATCTACAAAAAAGTGTTTTTCGATGAATTGGCGATTCGATGAATTGATCATTCGATGAATTGATTTTCGATGAATTGATTTTCGATGAACTCGTTTTCGATGAATTTGCTTTCGATGAATTGATTTTCGATGAACTCGATTTCGATGAATTTGCTTTCGATGAATTGATTTTCGATGAACTCGTCGGTTACCCTCAAATAACGAAACTTTATAAAATTACTAGCTGACCCGACAAACGTTGTTCTGCCATATAAATTATTTCTAGTGAATATTTTGGTTGTTAAATAAAAAATAACGAACGTATTGTAAGTGTGTGGGGATGGGATCTACGACAGAAAGAGGTATGGAGTGCTATAGACGATGACCGCCGATAAAAAAAACACCAACTTAAGTAGGAAATGATATAAAGAAAATCAATATGAAATTCGAAGAGCAATTGAATATTCAATATTTTTTGTCAGTCCGTCTTTAGCCAACACAAATAAGCTCGATGGTTTGCCCACGCGAGAACATAATGCCGAATGAAATATCAAAATGTCTTCCGCATGTGTGGATGAAAGTTCGATGAGGCGGACGTAGCGCCATCTGTCATTCAACAACGTAAATAATTTCGTTCTGTTTGAAATACGAAACACGGTTAAATGTGTTCGTATAACATTACTAAAATCGCGATTTAAAAATGTGAGGGTGGGGATAGGAGGGTTAAAATTTGGGGTTATAGGTATTTTTTGATGCCAAATAACAAAAAATACCAAAAAAAATATGTCATAAAATAGGTTTTTTTCTGGGTAGGGACACCCTAATCACCTAGCAGTATAAAATGTACTTTAAAACCTATTCTCATACCTCCCAAATATACATAAAAAATTCATCAAAATCAGTCAAGCCGTTTCGGATGAGTGCGACCACAAACACCGTGACACGAGATTTTTATAATATACAATAAGATGTATATTGACGGTTGGCATTGTTGGCAAAGTTGGCTTTTTTCATAATATTGTCTGTTCGTTTAGGTCTCAAATATGGACATCTATCTATCGGTAATAACCTAGAAATTGGCATTTATATGCATAAATGAAGCGATCATTTGCATATTTACATATTGTACATGTACATGCTTAGACAATCTCAACCAAAATCGGCAACTACCAGCTCCTTAGACATTCTTAGCGATAAATTGCACGAAGGCGCTTTCGGTGGTAAGTTTTTATAACGCGCCGCATCCGCGCTAAAAAAGAAGAAGATGGAGAGATATGTAATTACGAATGTTAGAGGAGCGCGCCAATATTTAAAGCGATAAAATCGATGCGAAAGTTGTGAAAATGTTTAATAAAACACGACTCGTTTAAAATAGAGCAAAAATCTCGTAGAAGCCGTCTTAAGTATCATTTAAACAAACATTGTGAATTTTTTTACAACTATAACTTGTAAAATAATTGAAACAAACGTGTTTATATTGATTTTCGGAGCATAATTTACGTTTTTTTTTCTATCGAGGGAATTTCATATAATTTGTGTTTCGGCGTGGAATGCATCGAGATATTATTTTTTTAAATAACACATATTTTTTTAAGAGCTTAAAAACTTTAAATGTTTAACGGAGATAAATTATTATTTCAGGAGGTCTAACACGGACACGGACAATCGATAAACCCAATACCGATACGACATTGACTAAATCCGTGGGCTATGGTCAGTTATCAATATTTGCAAGCATGTTCAACAATAGATAAGAGATATTCCGACCGACTATTGACAAACTTTAGCGCCGCCTTCATAGCATCAGATAAGTTTCGGTTAACTTTCAATGTACGCATATATTTGGATAATGTCGTTCGTTATGCAAGATTACTGGTTTATTAATGAACAGACTTCAAAGAACAAAGCTCTTAGAAATTGAAAGAAGATGCGTTTATTATGATCGATCTTTGAAAAACTAAAGCGGTTGAAATATGACTACAGACCTCATTAACTAATTAACTCCAGTTTAGTGTCAAAAAATAAATGCAGACTGCCATTGTTTATTTGGGTTAGCATTTCAATAATTCAACATTGCCAATATCTTAATATTAACGTAATTGTTTGGCGTTTGTATAATATCCCCAGCATACATCAATTCAACATGTCAGCTGTTTCAATAATTGTCTCTTTCGAAATTGGACTGGTTTGTCAACCGTGATTTTTTCAATCCTAGATTGGATTAATCTGTTAGGTTTAACTGATTTTGCTCTACCAACTGCGAAAATTTCACGCTTCAGCTGGGACTCGCCTACTTTGAAAAGCGCTGCTTTGTTAAACTGCAATGGGATAGTAGGACAGTTCAGGTGGAACAAATTCATTAAAATAGAAAGAAAAACTGTACTCTCAGAGTCATATTTTCGATTTTGAAATTGTAAAATGTTGGCGAATCAATTAATTAATGGATTAAGAGGACAAGATTGAAAACAAAAATTAACAACATACTAAAAAAAATTATATCGAATTGTATTTTTGTGACATAAATTTAAGACTATTTGGAAGATGACCCAAAGGAAGAGAATAGCAGAGAGAGATGCTGCTTCATTATGGATTCCATACCTGGTATTATAGGTAACTCTATGAAAATTCAGAAGCATAACTTACACACAGATAAGACTTGATAGAAGAAAGGATATTTTTTTAGAGAGGGAAAACCAAAAAATACGTGATCTTAAATTCACACTTCTAAACCACAAAATGTATACCCTGGGAATTCTAGGACGTGTGTACGAAAATAATTTTCCTCCAATCTTTGCCGCACGCAGTCAGTAACTCGAATTTTACATCTTGCAATTGGAACTCGAGAATGGTTTCCTTCAAAATGTGCCCGCAGATGAATCCACAACTAAAATTTTATCGTTACACTCTGAACACAGAACTGGTTTTAACCTAAGTTTGCGAAGCTTAAATTATGGTTACACGCAAGCAAGCGGGTTTCCTCAGAATTTTGAAGCATTAGAATTTTTACTCCACTCGGAACCTTAGAACTGTGTCGAATTTCAATCAATTAGTATATCTCTCACAAGTAAATTTGGCATCCCTAAAGGTACCGTCCTCGGACCATTATTATTTCTCATATATGTGAATGACATTTTCCAACAGGAAATTAAAGGGGAATTAATCTCGTATGCTGATGATACTGTATTGTTAATAAAAGGTCAAAAATGGGAACTAGTTAACAAATTGGCAAATGAAGAAATTAACATCTTAATATCATGGTTCGATAATAACTTACTCACACTAAATGCTAAAAAAATAACATATGTGTTATTTTCCTTACAGAAAATACCTGAAAATAAAGTTATATTGTAAACCACGACGAAAAATGTGATCATGTACGCTGTAAACAACATAATCCTGTAAAATAATGAAAATTAGTATTGTTTCACACTCGATGTCAATTGAACTAGGTATCAACTATGAAAACCTTTGTAAGTACTATCAACTACACAAACTATGTCGTAAGGGCCTAAACAACGCTTTTTTATAAACATTATGATAAAACAAAATGGCTGTCTCTTTTCAGCCAGTGTCAACAAGTACCTGATGATGGAATTACAACATGTATTATTTTATAAAATATAGTTTTAAAGTTATTTCGTTGCTAATGGTGTCTGAGGGTATGATTTTTTTTAAATGGCATTTTAAAACGGTGATTTTTAAACGGTAAAATAACTTTAAAATAAAATATGCAACATGTTCAATCCAACAATTATGAATTTGGAAAAATATTCACAAACGGATTTTTAGTCTTTGATAATTTCATAGGAATGCTCTCGGTCTGTATGGCGTACAACTTGTCATCATGTTGACTGGGCCATATTAACGTAGTTACGGTTGATACACATTCAGTAGCAAGAGTGAATTGGAGTGTGAAGAGGTTGATGCATCTACGTCTTCAAATAAAGTCACACCTTTTACTTCAAAAGTCAATATTCTGCGCAACAAAATAATACTGTAAAATCTACAAAATTCGGTTTTGTAATGCATTCGTCAAGGCGCTTTTTTACTTTTTATAAATGTATTTATTTATATTAACCCCTCAAGCCTCGGGCAAATTATGTCAGAAGGTCAGAACATTTCCGCTTTGCAATAAACTCCGAGTAATAGGAATATTTCTGTACATGGCCGAAAACAAAAATAATGGTTTGAAAGGTGATGAATAATGAATAATAATGGTTTTAAATTCAAATTTTTGTCGCAATTAAACATAATTTTACATCGAGTAATTTTTGTTAGTCAATGGAAGATAAGTAAGCTTAACAAATCAGGGATGTCTACAATATAATTAACAGTTTAAAAAATTAAAAGTCGAGTCGGAAATAAGCCTCCTATCTGAGAGTTTTAATAATTTTAAATCTTTCATCAAGTGGTAATAATTGCTTTCATCAAGTGTGCAGTACAAACATCAAAAGGATACCTACGTTTCAACACATTCTACACATCGCTCTATACTTCAAAACTGTGGTAAATTACACTGCATTTCCATGGTAAATGCTAAAATTTGCTTACAATAATGCTTACCGTCAACTATTCGGTCTAAGGACATGCCGCAGCGCCACGGAAATGTTCCCGGTGGGACGAGTGCACTCTTTTAGTTGAGCACTTCTCCACCACTGCATGGGAAGCTTATGTCGCAGACCACTTCAATCGAAGAGTTTCATCATCACTGCCATGGTTGCCTGGATGGAGTCCCCCCTGATAAATATTCTTCATGAACAGCCACTTGCTTAAATTCTTGTATTTAACATGGTTCACTTTCTGTCTGTTTTCATTTTAAGTATGTTTTGATATTTTGTCTAATTTCTTTTTGTATTATTTCAAAATATGGAATAATTGCATTGCACTACAGTATAAATAATCTGAAATTTTAGAACCCGGCTTCGAGTGCATGTCTGACACCGCGCCGTACGCGCCGCGCCATATTAACACCTGTGTACGTGAAATTTCAAACAAAGCTACCGTTCTAATTCGATTTCATATTCAAGAATTCGTCAAAGGATGGCGCCACTTCCGTAATTAGGTCGCGTGAGAACGTGCACCCTCTAGGTATAAGTACTACAATTTTGTAAATTTGACTATCTTTCCCGATATGGAAAGATTGACGGAAATACTTACTTGTATCACGCGGCTATATATTACGTCATTGACGGTCCCGGTTACTGCATTCCGGTGACTAGCTATCACTGGATCACATTGGATCCGAGGAACGGGCTATTTTTGTAACCAGTTTCAATCAGATTTATAAAATGGCCACCAACATTCTTACTGGGCGAAGCCGGACCAAAAGCAGCCAAAACCTGCGGAGCTGGTTTTTAACTGCTAGTTCTTATTACTGTTATAAGAGATGAAATAGTGGTGTATAGATGTCTCTTATACAAACACCCATTGGGAAAATTCTAATTTTATTCAAATTTAAAATTAGAGAAATACTAGAAACAAACTTTATTAGAACTTTTGTTATATTTAGATTATTTCCGTGGCGTAATTGTTGTGAAAAGTATTAAATTAATAAATATACATTTGAATAAATAAAAGAAATCCCATTTATACATACTATATCTACATACATCACGTGAGAATGGTATACAAGGTGTCCCAAAAGAAAGTTTAAATTTAGTGGATGGATTTAAAAAAAGTAATGATACCATCGAAAAAATGTTTATTAAATATTAAAATATACAATTTGGGAATTTATTTCTTTAAAATAATATCGTCCAAATGTAAACCCTAGCGTTCATTTAATCGAATAGTAAAATTTCCTATGATGGCTCGGCAGATAGGCTCCGTGATGTCTGCCATTTCGTTATGGATATTTTCTTTTAATTGTACCAGGAAAGTCGGATTGTCCACGTATACTTTAGATTTGAGATAACCCCACAGGAAAATATCTACAGGTGTTAAATCAGGA
This sequence comes from Limnephilus rhombicus, assembly GCA_929108145.2. Taxonomy (NCBI): domain Eukaryota; kingdom Metazoa; phylum Arthropoda; class Insecta; order Trichoptera; family Limnephilidae; genus Limnephilus; species Limnephilus rhombicus. The sequence continues at coordinate 8,982,233 of OV815293.1, forward strand.
CCATAAGGAGGCCAATGTCACGTCTCCTGGAAATCAATTTGCCAGGGAAAATTTCACGAACTCGTGTCAGAGACGTATTGGACGTATGTGATGTTGCTCCGTCTTGCTGGAACCATGTTCTTTGCTTATAGCCAGTAAAGTTTTTAGGGGTGCAGCTTTAGGTACTTGTGCAAAATGCTGTGTAATTGTGATCTATGTACATTTAAAGCACTTGCGCGCTTTCAAATCGGAAGGTTTGAGTCGTCACGAAAAGACTGATAAACACTCTCTACATTTTCTACCGTTCTCGAGGACCTTGGTTGCCTGGATTTTGCTTTTTCCCGGTTTGTACCGATCTCTTCAAACTTTTTGACCCATTTTCGAATGAGAGAAATGCTTGGCGCATCATTTAAGTGACAAAAACCTCGAATATTGCATAGTCTTCTACGCGCTACAGTCGCCGAATCACCATTTTGTAAAACTCCCGAGAAAAGCTCCATAGCGACTGAATTCCCAAGAGCCAGGCTACTGATTGACATACCCGCACCCCTCGGAAAAGTTGCGTCCACTCAGTAAACAAAACAAATATAAATTTTCTTTTGGGACACCCTGTATACCCACTGCGTGATAAAGAAATAGGTTCGAGCAATGTGTGAAGCTTACAAAAGCATTGCAAAACGAAGCAACGAATTTTATAAATTTTTATTTTCCTCATCTTTGTGTGCGGCTTCCAACAAGCCGCTGCTAGTAGTGATTATCCTAATGACGACCTAATCCATTAGAAAACTTTAAAAATTTTAAAATTTTCAACAGGAAAAGGTTTTTTCGTTTCTGTCTTTTGATGTTCAATTTGTCAGAACATATAATTGAGGGACTTCGCAATATTTTATATTAACGTATTTATTTTGATTCCCCACATTAAGTTGTAAGTAATGACCACACATTAGCCGTCCATCCGCGTTTATAAATGTTTTTTTCTCGAAAGTGGGATATTTTAAGTGTTAGGTACTCGCAAATGACCATATTTTGAATGCACTAATTATAACCCAAAAAGCCGCAATGAAAATTATGCTGAAAGTACCTGTCATGGAGGTGGGAATTTGGTTTGGGTCATCACGGCCCACTTATTCAATAACACGCATTTCATAACATTTATGGAAAAATAGAAATTCTTACTTAAAGCCATGTTGCACTTTATTAAGGAAATAAAACATGACATTAAATCGAGAAAAATATTTTATTATTTATTTTTTTAATCAATAAATACACCAAAAAACAAAACAAGCTTCCTCTAGCTTAATCATACTGAACACGTATTTTGTATCATTCTTTTATTTTAAATGGATTTTTTTGGAACATAACAAACTAATCGTTGCAAAAAAATATCAAGAATGTAATTCGAATCATCGTTATGAATGCAGTCAGTCTTCGCTAAACGGTATAACGGGGAAGGCTCATATTTACCTTTTTCAGCTTTTGGCACGTGTAACTCGCAGAGCGATCGCCGTTCGACTTTTTCATCATTAAAAACGTTTAAAGAAACGCCGCCATTGAGAAGTGCGGCAACGTCGCACGCGTCATTATAAAACCACAAGCAATTTAAAACATGGCGGTCATTTTGACCCATCCGCCATGACGCCGGGTTAAGCAACTTTATTCAAACCATACCTCGTTTACATTCATATATACAAAACACAAGAAATAACAACATTTCCTGACTGAAGGAACATTTCCTGACAAGTGGAAAACAGCCTTGATTACCCCAATCTTTAAAAATGGTAGTAAAAATTATGTCTCCAACTATCGACCTATATCAATATTACCCATTCTAAGTAAAGTTTTGGAAAAAATTGTTTACGATCAATTATATTCTACCATCTCACCTTCACTCTTATCTAATCAACATGGCTTTATGAGAAATCGCTCCACAACCCCGAATCTTGTGTCTTTTATAAATTTTCTTCATGCTCAAATGGATATGCGATGCCAGGTAGATGCCATCTATACTGATTATTCCAAAGCATTCGACCGTGTTAATCACTATATTCTTTTACAGAAGTTATTTAGTCTAGGAATTCACGGTAATCTCTATAGATGGATATGTCATAATAATAAATAATAATAAATTTGGACAACTTATATAGCGCTGTTTTTGCGAAAAATCGCCTCAAGAGCGCTGTACAAATTAGCATGGATTTTACATTAGAATTTACTAACTTAGGAGGCTAGATAACAACTCGTATTGCAGCTATCAAGCGCATGGATTATTGGAATTCTAACCCCCGATAAATTAAATAAATAATAAAATACATATATATACATATATATTTTTTTTTTTTTTTTCATATGTACGTATATCAAGATTATCGGAATATACATTTACTTAACTTATGTAGGAGGCTAGATAACCACTCGTCTTGCAGCTATCAAGCGCCTGGATTATTGGAATTCCTGCCCCGCACTAAATTAAATAATATATATATATATATATTTTTGATCATATGTACGTATATCAAGGCTAGATAACCTCTCGTCTTGCAGCTATCAAGCGCATGGATTGTTGGAATTCCAGCCCCCCAATAAATTAAATAAAATATCTTTTTATATGTACGTATTTTAATTTACTTAACTACGTAGGAGGCTAGATAACAACTCGTCTTGCAGCTATCAAGCGCATGGATTATTGGAATTCTTGCCCCCCACTAAATTAAATAAATTTTTTTTTTTTTCATATGTACGTATATCAAGATTAGCGGAATATACATAATTACTCTCTCGCTTCAACATTTGAACCTAGAAATAAGAATTAGCTACCGACCGCTCTTGTTTAATAAACTAATAATAATACCTGCTGCGGACACAATCGTATTGCAGTCTTACTAGAGGTAATGCAAAAGCATTGCACTCTTGTGATCACTCATGTATTTAGTAATCTACTTAACATCCTTAGTCTAACTTAATCTAACTTAATCTACTTAATCTAACTTAACCTAACTTAATCTTACTCACACATACTCAAAACCTATATTTAATAAATCTGCAGTTCATAACAACAATTGTAAAGAAACGATAAAAATAACATGTAATCAACGCTAATGAAAATGTATATACTCGTAATACACTGTAATAATTGTCACTGTGAACTGTTTATTATTATTGATTGTTGTTTTATACACTTTCTCTTAGGTATTTTATTTTGTCATTTATCACACCATACGTACGGCACTGGTAGAAACCGATGACTTCCTAGTCCATGTGCTTAGGGGCGGGGGGCAGGCGCGGGCGGTTGGCAGCGGGTGCAGCTAGGGATGTAGAGATTGCAGAGGTCATCAGTTGGTTCTCTTCTCTGGTGCGTTTTTTAGAAGGCCGCTTCGGTGGCCCACACACCGAACGGGTCATATGGTCCACAGTCGTAAATCCAGCGACAGTAAAGGTGCGGGGTGCGCAGGGGTACGGCTATGACACCCAACGACCGAACAAATGACCACATCTGGTAAATGTTCGCTACCCATCCTGGGTTTTTAATACTTCGCATCTAATGAATCACGATAACAATCTGCACACATTCTTAAAACTCGTTATACGTCCACACTGCTTACGATTAAATTATGTTGAGTTCTCATATGTAATATACACACAGTAATGAACATTATTTGACACTTTTAAGGTCTCAAAAAGTTAATTATCCCTCTTATTTAATAAGGGATAGCGAGACCGGCCAGAATGCGTCAGGCTGCTCCGAGCGCCTGACGCCTTATGATATATCAGTAATCGGCACAAAATCACGGTTGTCAACGGTTTCGCATCCTGTTTAACGGAAATCGTCTCGGGTGTGCCCCAGGGGTCGCATCTCGGACCACTCTTATTTAATATTTACATAATTTTATTTTTTTATTATAGCGACTATATAAAATTTTTTTACACACAAAATGCAATGGGAAATTAAGTACAAAATGTTGTATTTCTTAGTCCTCCTCACTAGGGGGTCCTGTGCCGAGGCGGACTAAAGTTTTTTAAATATAGTTCATTTGTCTTCTATATCTTTTTTAGCGTCTTCGCTAGGGTTTTCTCATTGACCTCTTTAAGACATATTTTTATTCTTGATTTGTATTCAATTGGATTTTTTATTAGTTTTATGTCTTGGGGAAGGATGTTATGGAGTTTTGTTGCAAAGTATGTATACTTTCTTTGTCCAAATGTGGTTTTATAACTTGGAATATTTTTTATGTCATTTTTGTTCGATTTAGTGTTATGCATACACGGTCTAGTAGAGGATTGATTATTTTTGAAGAGCTTTAATAATATATTTTTGGCATATATTTGTTGTAAATTTGGTACGTCAAAGTTATTGAAAATTTCAATTGAAGGCGTTCTAATTGGTACTTTCAATATGGTCTTTATGATTCCTTTTTGAATCGTATTTAGGCTGTGTAGGTACGTATTTGCAGCAGATCCCCATCCTATGATTCCATATTCAATTCGAGAATGACATAACGCATAGTAGACCTTTTTCATATACTTATTATTTAGCACGTTTCTTAGATTTTTGAAGAAATATATAAGGCTTGTGAGTTTTTCCGTAATACCTTTGATGTGTAGGTCCCATCTAAGATTTTCGTCAATTATTACTCCGAGATATTTTATGTTTTGTGTTTTTTTCGATGACGGGGCAGTAACATTGTATATTATTTCCATGGCATTCATGTAATTTTAGTTCTAGTGATTTTATTGGTTGGCCCCTTGAGTTAATTGAAATTGTTATATATTTTGTTTTGCTTATATTAAGGGTAAGCGAGTTGATTTTAAGCCATTTTTGAAGTGCACTAAGCCCTTTTTCAGCCTCATTAAATGAATCAGTCCAATTTTCTTCTTGAAATAATAAAACAGTATCATCAGCAAAACTGATTATGTTTCCTTTGATGTTAAGGTTAGTTAAATTGTTGATGTAGATAATGAACAGAATCGGTCACAGTATACTTCCTTGAGGAACGCCATAGTTTAAAGATAGAAGTTTGCTCTTTTGTTTGCCAATTTGTACTTGTTGTTCTCGCCCTGTTATATATGACTCCAATAAGTTCATTGTTGATTCGGCCATTCCTATTTTTTTTAGTTTAGTTAGTAATATTTTATGGTCTATTGTGTCAAAAGCTTTTTGAAGATCTATGAATAAAGCTAAACATTTTTTCCCATTATCTATGTTTTTTATGGCCATGCTTGTTAGATTTTCTATGGCATCATTGGTGGTCAGATTTTCTCTAAAACCATATTGGGATGGTGATAGTAATTTGTTTTGTTCAAGAAATTGAACAATTTACTTCTTCATTACAGTTTCCAAGATTTTTGAAAAAGAGCTTAAGAGACTTATGGGTCGGTAGTTATATATATCCTTTTTGTTACCACTTTTATGTATGGGTATAACTGTAGCTTTTTTAAGGCATGAAGGGAATAAATTTGTAGATATAGACAGATTGACCAAGATGTCAATGGGAAGGTCAGTTCATTTTATAGTTGTTTTATTGTTTTATTTGAGATTATGTCGTTTCCCGATGATTTATTAATATTAAGGGATATAATTGCATTTCTGATTTCAGTATTGGTTACATCAGTTAACTTTAATTTATCTAACTGGTTCATATTTTCCTTTTCTTTTGGTAAAATGCTTGTTATTGGTTGTCTGATTTTCTTTGCTAATTGTGACCCTATATTAGTAAAAAATTCGTTTACGTATTCGAGAATTTTGTCCGGATGCTTTGCGAAAGAGATTTGGGTATTTTCAATTGTTAATTCCTCCATGTTCTTGTAATGGGATGATTTGGCATTTGTAATTTCATTAATGATCTTCCATAATTTGCGCGGGTCATTGTAAAATTCGTCTATTTTCTTCTTATAATAATTTTCTTTGACAGTTCGTATAACATTTTTGCAAATATTTCTGTATCTTTTGTAGTATCGTTGTATAAAAATATCACAAGGATTTAATTTAGATTTTCTATGTAATTCATCTCTTTTTCTAATGCAATTTATAACGCTTTGAGTTATCCATGGCTTAAGATGTTGGTTTTAATGCGAAATCTTTTTTTCTATTGATTTGGTATTTGATACGATGGTGTATGTTATATATTCAGTGAATTTACTACAGGCATTATTTGCATCAAGGTTTTTCAGTAGGCTTATTCAGTTTGTATTGAGTAACTGTTGTTTTACATCGTTCCATTTGGTTTCTGTCTTTTGCACGATAATTGGGTAAGGCCGCGATCTTTGTATTTTCTTTTTTGTAATAGATAAAATTGTTGTATAGTGGTCGGTTATAGTAGAGGTGAATATGATATATTTGGTTGATTTAATAGTCTTTCTGAACATGTGATCGATGCAAGATTTGTTGTCATTAGTTACACGCGTAGGTTTATTTATCATACTTTGGAGTCCATAGGAGGCCAGTGTTCTTGTGCAGTGTGCCAAATGACATCCATGTATGCTTTAAAAATAGTTACTTTGTGTTATATGCGGATGATATGAAAGTTTTTAAACCTGTACAGTCTTTATCTGATTGTATAGAATTACAAAGTGATCTTGATCATTTGTGCGCATATTGTGAATCAAATTTACTCTCCTTAAACATTTCTAAGTGTCACTCAATTACATTTACTAGAAATAAAAATAAAATCATCTATTCTTACAACTTGAATAATAAACCTTTACAATCTACGTCTACATGTAAAGATTTAGGTGTTTATTTAGACAACAAATTAGTTTTTGATAAGCACATCGAACAGAAAATATCAAAATCCTACAAGATGCTAGGTTTCCTATTAAGAATATGTGAAGTTTTCAAAAGTGCTAAGATTCTTGAAATGTTGTTTTGTTCATTGGTCAGAAGTCCACTGGAGTATGCGTCCCCGGTATGGAATCCTCAATATAAGGTGTACATAGATATAGTAGAAAGTATACAGAATAAATTCTCTAAATATTTATTCAAGAAATACAACAAAACTACAAATAACATGTTAAGTTTACAAAAAAGACGCACATTATCAGATCTGCTGTTTCTGTATAACCTGCTAAATAATAAAATAGATAGTCCTGAATTGCTATCCACTATTGGTTTAAATGTCCCAATGAGGCGTACCAGGCACACTTCTCTTTTTCATATAGAATCCAATAACACTAATGCAGCGAGTAACTCACCAATTACTGGCGCAATCATAACTTATAACCACTATGAAAAATTACTACACTTAGACATTTTTCATGATTCCTTGCAAACATACAAAACTAATTTATTAAATTTCTTGGTGTGATATAATTGTTTTAAAATTACTTACACTTAACTTTTCATTAAACTTTAATCAGTCAATTACTATTAGTGAGCATATAATTCTTGATTTTAAAATGTCTCCTTATCTCCCCCCCCCCCCTCTTTTCTTCCTTTTTATTATTATTACTTCATTCATTCAATAATTAAGTTTTAAGACCGGTCCATATCTCAGGCATAATTACCAAATGACATTCTATGGACTTACGTAATAGGTACATAACCATGTAATAATTTAATTTAACATACCTTATAATCTGTATTATAATGTACTGTGTATGTCTTAATAAACAAATAAATTAAAAAAATTAAAAAAATTAATAAAAAAAAATAATAAAAAAAACATACACGTATATCAGAAACACTAGATCTCAGGGTCAAAAACAAGTCCAACAAGTTACTACAAATACAACATTTGGATAAAAAATCTTCATTTACTATGGGTACTTAACCCTATAATAAAAACTTGTTCAAACTTAGCAAAATAACTTAATGGCATCATTATTAATATAATGAAAATCAAATAACTCCTTTAATTAATATTTAATTAAATGAAGACAATATTAGCGAAACTCAAGCGAAAATCAGGAAAAGATATTGGCTCCACTGGGACTCGAACCCAGGACCCTTTGCTCACATAGCAAGTGCTCTACCAACTGAGCTACGGAACCCATATCCAATTCGGTAACTTTTAACTGTATCATACTTCGACTAAGAACTACCAACATTATCTTCATTTTCTTAACGCACATATTATTGGCAGCTATATTTATATGATTGCAAGTTTCAACTCGAACTAAATGCTATCTACATAGATAGTGTAACCCTAAGTGACCAGCTCAGGTATGGGGGCTCCATCGAAGCCAGAGTAAAGTTAGCCTCCCAAAAGCTGGGCGTACTGTACAGGGCCCGCAGATACTTTAATAGTACACAACTGCTAACCTTATACAAAGCTTAATTTTTCTTTTATGCCATACAAAATGCCACTGTAGATGTATTATTGATGCCTAATTTAAAAACAATAGACCTTAGCCTTCGGTGTATTGTGCGGCATTGAATGGCTAACAAAGTGGCAAGGTCCATTAATTCAATTATTTTCTGACACACGTAACGTGTCAGAACTAAGTTATATATATTACTAGCTGGTTGCTATGGTTACTATGCCATTTAATAAATAAATTATTACTCCCTGCGTGTCATTTCCTATTCGTCCCGTTCCCCTTCCGCTTCCCCTCCCTCTCCCGCGTCCCCTTCCCCTCTTGCGTTCCCGCTCCTCCACATCCCTCTTCCCTCTCCATACTTCACCCCCACCCTTCCCCATCCCGCGAACCCCCCTCCAAGTTCCCCTCCCCCCCTCCCGGATTCCCTCTCACCTCCCGCGAACACCCTACCCGAGTTACCCACCCCCCTCCCGCACTCAGTCCCGGTACATTCAGTTTTCAAACAGCCCGCGTGCCACCAATTGCAATTTTTTTACACAAATTTCACAATGCCAGAGCTCACCAGTAGTTTTATACAAACCTTGTCCTGACAATAACTAACACAAAAAAAAGAATTATCCAATTTGGTGCATTCGTTCGGAAGTTATGCGCGTATATCCATTTCGGCGATTTATTTTTATTTATATATATACATCCCGCTATCATTGCTGCGTCTTCCAATGGTCCACTTTCATTCAATCCTGCGTCCGACCATCATTCTGCGTCCGGTATACGGTATATCCTCATATAGTCCAAAACCGAAAATAAGCCAGACGCGGTTTTGGTACCTAAATCAACTGAAATATACTATTTTAGTTCAGAGCCGCGGCGCTGCAGTAGACGAGCGTATATTTTTAGCAAAATATACGTTTCGTTGACTCGCGTATCGGAACTCCTACATTTGGCAACATCGCTTTTCAATAGCGTGTCTTCTGTTCTCTGCGAAAACATGAATTGAAATTATTTTACATTGTTATTTGCCCAGAACTTCCTTTCGTTCCTTTCCTAAAAAGACCCTCCACACGCATCCCCAAAAATGTTAGCGCTAATGTAAAATGCATATTACTAAACTGAAAATGTCCCGATCTTCAGAGACAACAATTGCACATTTACGAAAAAGCCGGAGGTAAATTTAAAAAAAAAACTACCAAAAATTTGGCGATATTAACCAACAAAAAAATATAGATAACAATTTTTTATAGTGTAGTAAGTAATCAGATGGAACGGAAATAAGAGATGTCCTGGTTCTAGTTAGTTTAGACGAGCAAGAAAACAGAAATTACTTTAAAGTCATGAATTGCGGCCTCTGTGGTCTAGAAGTCGCGGGTTCAAATCCCGGATTGCGCAAGTAACATTTTATTTATAAAATTAACAATATATCTTTGTTAGAACCACTTATATATTTTATTAACGCCGACTGGTTTCGGAACGACCGTTTCTTTCTCAGGGCAAACTATTAATATGTATTTTTGATCACCTTTTATTTTTTTTTTCATTAACTCCCCACAGGAGGCCCTGAGGAAAACAATTTCCCTCAGGGCCTATGTCATCTGGGATGCTATGTGGAGGGTCTTTTTGAGGAGAGGAAGGAATGAACATTTGTCTTGAAGAGACCCATGTTGTAGGAAGGAGGAAACTCACAGCATACTCCAATTGGAGATGCCATAGTCTCACTGGACCAGATGGGAGTAGTTGGAGACTCTTGCGCGGTGCTCATTTAAAAAAAAAGTGAAAACACTTCCATATTGCAGGTCACGATTCCTTTAAATTTCTAGATTCTCCTAGTACCAATTTTCAGCATCTCCTTTCGTTCGTTGTTCAATAAAAATACATTTACTGTATATTTTAAATATTGTTTTAGCCTTCCAATCTTTAAAACATTTTTGAAATTTTGGAAAGTTTCCCATTTCCTTTTACTCCCTTCTTTCCCCTACCGTTACTATGTCTCCTTTGCAATCCCTCCCTCTGCCATCCCTCGTCCTCCTTCCCTTACCCTCCTGTGTGTCCTTTCCCATGCGCCCTCGTTCCAGTCTCGCGACCCTCACCCCTCTTGCGTTCCTTTCCACCTTCCCTGCTTTCTCCCCTTCCGCGAACTCGTCCCTCGTCTATATTCCCAATCCCAAATGTCCCCTTCCCCTCCCTCCATCACTCCTTGAAGCGAAGCTAAATGAAAAACATACATTTCAAACAACTCGCACGCCACTAATTGTAATTTTTTATATTAATTTCGTAACGCCAGAGCTCACTATAATATGTAGAAAAATTCATGGATGTGCGCATAACAACTCACCAAAGTTTCATCGCTATCGGATGAATGCCAAAGGAAATAATTTCATAGCGCTAGAGCTCACCACGATGTACAGAAACCATTGCGGGCATGCGCACGACCAATCACCAAAGTATCATCGTAATCGTATGAATGCTTTAGGTACAGAAACATTCATTTTTAAATAAAGATTTTTTTTGCATTAGCCAGGGGGGCAGGAGGCATTTCCACAGGAGGCATTTCCAGGTGGGACACAGAAGGTGTCCAGGAACCCAATCCTCCCACTGCGTTGCAAGGCGATGTGTTGAGAGATTCTGGCTGGAGAGGATAAAAGACCTCCCTCAACCAGTCTCTCTCGATTATACCCACCACGCAGCAGGTGTGCAGACGCATCAGTCACCAAAATCTGGATAAACCTCACCCCATGAACCCAGTTACCCCTGCTAAGTCAACAAACGTAGCGAACCACTTGGGGTGACAGCATTTATATGATAAGCATTAATACAATTATAATTTAATTCTTCATTCATTATTAAAATAATTCCCCTCAGGGCCTATGCCATCTTTGGCGATGCTGTTTGGAGGGACTTTTTAGGTGAAGAAGGAAAGGAAGTTCTGGGAAGGAAAAGGATTCCAGGGGTGGGTAGGAATCTGGGGGAGTGTGTCCAGAAGTGAGGGACGTATGAATCCATCCCTTCCACTGCGGTGCAACGTGATGTTCCGAGAGAGTACGGCTGGAGAATCAACCAACTAATCCCTCAACCATTCTCTCCCAATCCGGCCTGTTATGCAGCTGGTAGGTAGACGCACCCACCGCCAAGAACCAGATAACCTCACCACATGAGCATAGAATATTATAGGGCACTCCTGCTAAGTTACCAAACGTAGCGAACCACTTGGGGTGACCTATGGCAGAGGTGCTAATGGCAAGATTATCCAAATGGATTCCCGGGGCAGCGGTACCATACCCGCCTCCCAAATTGAATCTTTCGGAAGACTACGGTTTCTTTTTAAATAATAGGTCGTAAAATATATCTACTGTTTATCGTGTTGTAGTAATAAAGTCCTTATATGGTAATCACGGTCGTGATGCGGAAGCAAAATGGGGAGAAGAGATGCATAGGAAGGTCCCAGCAAAGCAGATCTAGTCACTAAAAATAACTAATTACACTTCAAGCAACGTTTTAATTCGGAATGATAAGTCTCAAAAAAATCCCATACCAATTTAATAAATTTTACGTGGGCATCGCCGCCGGGTTCATTAGAGTCCGCAACGTATGGGCCAGTCGTATTGGCACTTTCATATTCTATTAATAACCTTAGAGTCGTCCAACCAAAAACTTGAACGAATAAGCGGCAACGTCGCATGACGTCGGTTTGTCATCAACACGAAAATGAATATATAATTGGAAGCTACATTGTGGACCAAATTAAAGAAAATATACGCAGGATGCCTCACTGCATTGAATATGAAAGGAGTTCGAATTGGTGGTGCTTTAAAGGGCGTTTTTTTCGTTTTGTATATTTTTAAAATCATTATTTTCAAAAATATAAATACCTAGCTACAATCAAACACTTAAAAGCTAGTATATACTTTAGTTAAAACTGTGTAAAATTAAGACCTTCAGATAGACGCAGTAATGTCGATCTGATGAAAGGACGCAGAAATGATAGCGGGATGTATATATCTGTATCTATAGATAGATAGGTGTTCCGGGACAATTTTTCCCGAAAAATACCAGATGGCCAAATAAATCTTATTGCATTACAGTACCTACATTGGTAATCAATATAATATATATTGTAAAAGAAAGTGTACTACAATGTGCGTTCTGGTAAAACTCAGAAACAAGTCCTGGTACGATCAAGGGAGTTATGTCGTATGGTAGCCCTCTACCCCGCATCCATGAAGAAGGTTCCCGTTGTTATCTGAAGGGTGTGATTTTGAAGATGTAAGGGATGGAAGTTTCGCCCTCTAAGAATTTCTGGAAGAGTCTAGAAAATTCTAAAGTATTCGAGAGTATTCTACAACATTCCAGGTCCTCTCGGAACGTTATGGAATGTTGTGAAATATTCTGGAATTATCTAGAACGTTCGGCAACATCCCAGATCGTTATGGAATATTCCAGAATACTCTCTGGATCAATGTTGTGGAATGTTCTGGAACATTGTGGACCATTTGAAGCCTTTTTTGTATGGGTAGGGCTACGTATTGGTAGGGGTATAGAAATCAAGATCTGTTGTGGGTTCGAACGTCAGTTCAATCTCAATCAACACCGTAAGCAAATCTGGGTACCCCAGTTCATCATCATCATTACATAATATAAAATGACGTCGCTCAAAATGTATGTGCGCATAGAGCTTTTACACTTCGCAACGGATTTTCATGCGGTTTTCACTAATAGATAGAGTGATTCAAGAGAAAGGTTTGTATGTATAATACATGCTCATTATAGTAGATATAAGCCGAGAAATTCACATATTCAATTCAGGCAACGGGCAGCGGGCAGCGGGCAGCTGGCAAGCGGGTGGTGTGGATTTTATAAAGGTTGAGTAATGGCATTGTGTTTCGTTAGCCACAGCAACGTGTGACAGGTACACTTTTTATTATAGGTAAAATAATTCAGAATGGAGAATATTGTTCTAAACCAGCATCTCCAGATTCCCTTCCTGACCAGCCAGATGATGGTAAAACCTCGACAGAATGCTCATATAGTAAATCTGTCACACTAATCATCCTTCAAAGAAAGGAAATTAAGTCCATCTTCTCCAATTAAATCTGACTCACCTTCAACTTCGCAGTTCCCTGCAGTACTTCAATTTTCTTCGTATTCAATTTACTTCGTTCATTCCCGAGACCCATATGAAAAGGGGGTGTGTGGGGCCCACTTTTGTCAAACTCTTTGCGCCTTGGTTCTGTAGGAACAAATGAAAACAATGCATACCGCGCAATGTACTGCTGGTACATCTACCTACAGCGGTTAATTATTCCGCCACTTACGCGAAAGGCCTCGAACTAACGGCCGCTTATTACAACGGCCGCGGAACGTACGAGCACTTTCTTCGCTTTGCGTGAATTTGCAACATTACCATGGCGCTCACGAAACTACTTGCCCGGCCGGCAATAGTATAAATAAGGCGACTCAACACTGCACTAGCTCAGTCAGTTTAGTCCAGTCTCCATTCACCGGTCGACACATACATACCGGGCAGTGGTTACAACAGTACAGTGCCGCAGCAAAACGCAAACCCTCGCGGGGCTGCAACCCGCGCAATCAGCATCATGTGATTAACGCATATCCAGTGTGACTCCAGGAGCATCTTCATAACACCTTCGAGGACTCCATCTCCAACCACCATCCGCTGTCCGGCCCATTCGCGCCTCGACATGAGATGTCAACTGACCTATCAACTACCACGCACGCGCTTGCTGTTTATATAGGTGCAACCCGTTCTCTGGCATTCGAAACCCATCGCGTTCCGCTGCTAGAGGACATCCTCATCGCATAAAGGTTCTTCCTGCGTCACGTGTGTGCTCCGACTCAAAGGACACATAGCCACCATATCCCGTCAACACGACGTCGATCGACCGCCTGGACCAAGGTCACTTCTACACCGCCACGGTGTAGAGCAACACGCCGGCTCCCTGAAGACCTGTGATCTTCACCGCCAAAGCTTCCTGACCATCATCACGCATCAGCAACACAGCAGCAACATTAACGACACCACTGTCACTCCGCTCCGCTTCGACCTTCGCTACGTAGCCCAAATAAAGACTGACTCACTACTACGACTAAACGCCTTTCATTTATCTCCCGTCTCTGCTGATTCGCAGTCCGCTCCCCTCAGTTTAAACAGCGTACGACCAATTAACTGGGAAGATAAACCATTAGTCCCATTGGAGTAAATATTTATCATATTGGTGGAAAGCTAAATCCTTCATTGAAAACATCTACATTTCATAAAATTCTAAATTTATGGTTAACATTCCAACTTTTAAAGTCACTCGTATGGGCGACCGATCTGTCCATCGCATTTCGGAACAACTCATATAGGTCTCATAGAAATCGTGGTCTTCGTTAATATCAAATATGATCTAAATTCTAAACGGTGATAGAAAGAGAAAATACCTTCTTCTTCTTCTCGTGCCCTGCCTGTTCAACGGACGTTGGCTATCATAATGGTTCGGATTTTGTTTATTGCGGCCCGGAACAGCTCTACAGTAGACAGGCCAAACCAATGTCTCAGTTTTTCAGCCATAACGTTCTCCTTCTTCAAGGGCCCCGTCTTCCAGCAATCTTTCCCTGCATTATGAGATGCAAGATCCATTAGAAAATACCACACTTTATATTAAAATCTAAAATAAATCAAATTTTCACCTCTATGAAACCTGAAACTATGATTTTTTTATTAAATGTTTCTACATGAAACAACAAAAAGTGAGTTGACGATAACGTTTATAATACATTAGCTTAATAAAATATGTGTGTGTTTTTTTATTTTTTTATGTTTTCAGTAAATTGAGTTAGAAAAACGTAAGGTGTGACATTTTACAAACTTTCGTGTGTGGGTTCAAAATTTTTATATTTCAAAAATTACGCAATTGTTTCAAATAAGAAAATTTTAAAGCGTATTTCATCTTCTTTCAAAAATTGTTTTTTTGTTTTTGTATGCGTTCAGAAATATTCCATTTAGGATTTTATTGCAAAGGCCTGAAGGGCTAAACTCCCCAACATTTAACAATCCCATAAAACCTAGGAGGGTTGATGACAAGAACTCCTCCCAGGGCAATATTTCGTTGAAAGAAATTTGAAATTTGCCCTTTTAAATGAAATGATTACATAAATTCGCCATCCCTTTCTCCGCATTTTAAAATGGAGGCCTAGTACACCCTTGAAGGGACCCAGGAACATTGAAAAAAAGAGATGGATCGGACGGTTTATACATTATTTTTGCAAAGAAATGATTTCGTGGAAGGTTTTATAAAAGAAAAGTGGTAATTAAAGAGCTTTTTGACTACAAAAGATCTAAAAAAATTAAATTGCTCTTCTTCATAAAACCGAATTTATTGCAAGCAAACGTCTCGTAAAACCTTCTCTGACGAGTCAAATAATTAATTTCCGCTTTCATAATGTGTTGAATTAAACATAATTACCCATTGAAAAACATTCAAATCACGCATTTTATCGCAAACATCAACGTCGCAAAAATGTTTGCCCGTCAAATAAAAATTTGGTGAGCATATTTTATTTTATTTTATATTTTATTAACGCCCTAGTGGGCTTTTACAAGAAAAGAAGCAAATATATAATTAACAATATTAATTACATGTATTACATAAACAATAAAACAGAATAAATATGAATGCAATCGACTTGTGAGGTAAAGAATATTACAACATAAAAAAGAAATGAAATGAAATAGTACAAGTTGTACTTACAAAAAACTAAAACAATTCAGCTTTAAATATTTATACATATTATTAACAATAATAATAAGTGAAGACAATATAAGCGAAACTCAATCGAAAATCTGGAAACAGAAAAATTAGAAAAACATATTGACACCTCTGGGACTCGAACCCAGGACCTCTTGCTTGTCCCTGGGTTCGAGTCCCAGAGGTGTCAATATGTTTTTCTAATTTTTCTGTTTCCAGATTTTCGATTGAGTTTCGCTTATATTGTCTTCATTTATTTAAATATTACAATTTGAGGTTTTACTCATAAAAGTTAAAAATTAAAAATAAAATAATAATAAGACCTGACATAGAACAAAGTGTAAATAGAACTGCAAAAATATTATAAAGTAAGTATACATTTTACTGGTGAGGTTTAGATGAGAAAATATTTTATGAGAAAAACAAAAAAATAATAAAAGTTAATTATTAGCAGATAGAATCGAGATTAGTTGATTTTTGAAACATTCAAAACTGTCAATACTAAATATATCTATAGATTCGCAGTATTTATTCGCAAGGTTATGGATTATTTTGTTATTGGTGAGTATATAGAGTAATTAGTGTTGAGTTTATTGTTGCATTTAAAAGTATCTTTACTACGAGTTTGTCTAGCGGGTATGCTAATGCAAATTAGTTCCAACAAATTAGGGCTGTCAATTAAAGATTTTATAATTTTGTATAAAAATAATAAATCAATTAACACTCTTCTATCTGATAATTTAAGAAGTCTGGTTTCAGCGCGTAAGTAATTATAATTTATAAATTCGATTGGTATTTTCATTTTAAAATTGATGTACTAAAATTGATGTAAAATTGATGTATTAAAAGGGTTCGCGTGTAATATAACAGTACAGTTTCTACCTACTACAGTCTTATATGAAATAAACAGTTAGGTAATGTGAAAGATAATGTGTGGTATTTTTTTGCCGCAAAATAACTTGAAAAAGATTTAATTTAAATACGGCTACGTTATTTTTATAAGGAACCCCTGATAAAAAAATCATGAAATGAGCAATAAGATATTTTTAAAGATAATAGCTATTTGAAATATTGGAGAACTTCACATATTATAGCAAAGAAAACAGAATAGAAATATGTGATAATAGGCGATGACTTACCGCTCCATGCAACGCCAAGATTGACAGGTTTGAAATATACGTATTTCCTGTTTATTTATGGAAAGGATAGACATGGACTAAAACTGGATCTCTGTTCCGTGCTTAAGGCTGCTGTAATTATTGTATTGTATTACAGATTTTTTCATGTAAATGTATCTTTGGTGTCACTACTTCCCAATGTAACGTCACAAATATGTTATACATACACTTTTTTATTTATCCTAATATTTTTCCAATGATTTTGTGACATGTAATTCGTGTTAATGGTAGGTATATTTGCATGGTACATGCATAAATTTATAATAAAAAAATTAATTAAATAAAAATAAAAATAAATAGATAGATGAACGGACGGGCGGGCAGGCGGGCAGGTGGGCAGGCGGGCAGGCAGATAGATCGATAGATAGATGGATGGATGGATGTATGGATGGATGGATGGATGGATGGATGGGTGGATGGGTGAATGAATGGAAGGACGGACGGACGGACGGACGGACGGACGGACGGACGGATGGATGGATGGATGGATGGATGGATGGATGGATGGATGGATGGATGGATGGATGGATGGATGGGTGGATGGGTGAATGAATGGACGGACGGACGGACGGACGGACGGACGGACGGACGGATGGATGGATGGATGGATGGATGGATGGATGGATGGATGGTGAGTGGATGGATAGTGAGACCATGGCATTCCCAATTGGTATGGTACAAATATTACTTCTTCGATCTAATTCAAAATTCAAATCAAAATTGTCAATTTGGGAGTCGGACATGGGTACCGCCGCCCGGGGAACCATTTATTGGATAACCAACACCCTTGCCATAGGTCACCCCATGTGGTTCGCTACATTTGGTGACTTAGCAGGGATGAGGTTTGTCTAGGTCTTGGCGGCCAATGTGTTTGTCCACTTACTGCATGGCGGGCTGGATCGAGAGAGATTGGTTGAGGGAGACCTAACCTAGACCTCTCCAGCTGGTCTCTCTCGACCCATCGCCTTGTGCCGCAGTTGGGGGGAAGGATTCATACGTCTTGAACCCTAGATTCCTTCCCACCCCTCATACCTATTTCCTTCCCAGAACTCCAAAAAAACTTTAAAAAAAACATCCACACACCATCCCCTATAATGCTGTAGGTCCTGAGGGAAATTATTTTTAATTATTTTTCTCAGGACCTCATGTGTGAAGTATTAAAAAAATTAAAATAATAAAACTTTGTGGCGTCATTTTTAATTAAATGAAATCAAATAACTTTGTAAAACACCACTATTTAATAAAAAATTAACAACATGTTTCGAAACCAAAGGTTAAACGTATGGTATTAGTCTGAAAGTGGTGGTGAGGGGAAGGATATGGGGAAAACATAACTGAGGAGCATCTGGGCAGTCATATATTATGTTTAATAGGCTATATACCCATCTTTCGTCTTCTAATATGCGATTCTCCCTAATACCATGAATACGAGGAATATGGATCCGCGGCAAAGATACCGCGGTAACTTCTGCAACAAGCAAACACATCCTGTGTTTACAGGCTAATTATATAAGAATTTTCCCTTCCCTGGGGGTGTTATTTACCCTGTGATTGCGCCCTGATTTCTCTTGTCTTTTCGAATAGAAAATTGTAAGGACATTTCCGAATGAAGGACAAACCCAAATTGCTTACAGGCTTTGTCTCGACATTTTTTTATAAGGCCCAAAGGTCGCGACCCTTTCTGTCGACCACAAAAATGCTTTTGTAATGGCTGAGATAAATTATTTTCGTCAATGTAGGACGTCTTTTTGTTAGTGCAGAATCTTCCGTGTGAGGTGTTTTTCAAACAATATGCTATATCTACTTTTTGACAGGATCTGTCAACTTTTTATAATACCACACACAAAAGCACTGTTATTTATGTGAGTGTATTATGAACATTATTTGAACTAAGAGGGCTAAATTAATGTAAAGAGAATATCTAAAGAGAACGGTGGAGGAAATTGGGAATGCTCGAGGAAGACAAAACATCACATCTACCGGATCTGCCGTATATGCCCTGATGATGGACACTGCAACGATGTCCGAAACGTTGGCTAAAGAAGGAAGTAGCGCAACACGACATAACACCCCAAAAACAAATAACGAAAAAGACAAAACATGAATAAATAAAATACACAGCGCCCTTTTACCCCTCCGAAAATCGCCATTTAAGCCCTTAAAATGTCTCAAATGAAATGACATTTTTCGAAAACTTTTTGTTATTACAGCTTCACAATTAGGGCTCTATAAATGAAACATTTCTAAACGTAGCCGAATAGTAAAAACTGTTTTAGTAAGGTTACAAAATAAGCTTTCAAATTATTATATTACAAATAAATATTAACATTTTTAAATATTAAAATTTAGAACGCAAACATTAAAAATAGGTAAAAATTACTCACGTGATGTTTTTATTTTTATTTTTATTTTTTTTTAAATACATAAACGGCTACACTGACTTTTATAAATAAACATATAATAGAGTACAAAATAATATATAATATATAATAGAGTAAGAAAAATAATATCATTACATAATAGTTGTTTTAAACTTTAAAATAACACACAATTATTTTGTGTATCACAACAAAAAATAACAAAAAAGAACAATGAGAAATATCACATTTCATTTCAACATGTCCATATTGCGTATATAAAGTTACATTATGGAAAAATAATTTTTGAGTGCATGTTTATATTGCGCTAATTTTAATAAATAAATGTCGCCGATGTTAGCACATTCATTTCCCAAAATGTGTAATCGACTGATTGGTGAGTAATAATGTGATAATGTATGTGTGTTATTATAGTAGAACGGTAGAGTCAGTCTATTGTTAGCGCGACCAGGGCAATGAAATTGTATTAGTTGTATTAAATCAGGGGTATCCAGGACCGAGTGAATTATTTTATATAATATTAATAGATCACAGATTTTTCTGCGATCTGATAAATTTACAAGATTAGTCCAGTTTAATAACAAATTATAGTCCATGGATTCTCTTGGAATACCTAATTTAAAATTAATATACCTAAGGAATCTATGCTGGACTTTTTCAATCGCTTGAATATGGATATTGTAATGTGGAGCCCAAATCGTAGAATTATATTCTAAAATGCTTCTCACTAGCGTTATGTATAAAATGCGAATAGTATCAATGTTACAAAATTGTGTTGTTATTCTAATAATAAATCCTAAAATCTTCATTGCTCTATTAATAATATTATTTATATGGCTAATAAATGTAAGTTTTGAGTTAAAAATAATACCTAGATCATTTATTGTTTCTACTGAGTTTAATATAATTTTGTCAAGATTGTATTCATAAATGATCGGTTTCTTTATTTTATAAAATCTTATTATTTGACATTTACTAATGTTAAGTGCCAGTTTATTGCATATACACCAATTAAACAAGTTGTTTAAATTTTTTTGTAAAATTATGCAATCAGAAACATTTTTAATTTTTTTATATAATTTTAAATCATCAGCAAATAACAGGATATCAACATCGGAAAAAACGTCTACAATGTCATTAATAAATAAAATAAACAGTATTGGTCCTAAATGGGAGCCCTGTGGCACACCACTAGTGGCAGAAAAGGCATTCAAAGGCGTTCATTTAACTTTACAAACAGTTGCCTATTTGTTAAATAACTCTCTACCCATTTAAGAAAGTTCCCGGTTATACCCATACTCCTTAATTTATTTATCAATATTTTATGACAAACTTTATCGAACGCCTTGCTAAAGTCAGTATATATCGAATCTACTTGACATTTATCTGCAAAGGCATTCGCTATAAAGTTTTCATATATCAGTAGATTTGTCAGGGTTGATCTATTCTTCATGAAACCGTGTTGAAACCTTGTTATAATCCCATTTAATTTAAAAATAATTTGATCCAAAATAATTTTTTCAAAAAGTTTTGGAATAGTTGACTGTATATACACAGGTCTATAGTTGCGTATATCGCATCTGTCACCTTTTTTAAATATGGGTGCGATGTAACTATTTTTCCATGCAATTGGAAAATATCCCGATGACAATGACATATTAAAAATTAAATAGAGGGGATACGACAAGGCATGTATACAGTGTTTCAATAGAATTGGTGGTATTTTGTCAGGACCCGAACTTTTTTTTACATCTAATTTGTTAATATGGGTTTTAATTTCATTTATATCTATGTGAATGTTAGAAATTTGTAAATTGATGTTAGATGAAAAAAAAGGAATTTCACTGTTATCAATTGTGTTGTCGTATACATCTTTAAAAAATGAAGCAAATAAATTAACAATAGTTTCTGCATTATTTTCATTTATAAAACATGCTAGCAGGTATATCTATTTCATTTCTTTTTAATGACTTTGAGTACTTCCATAAAGTGTTGATGTCGTTATTTGCAATTGAATTTTCCACATTATTTAAGTATTCTTTGTAACAGTTTTTAGAAAGATCATGACATTGGCGTCGAATTGAATTGAATTGAATATAATCTTTAATTGATTTAGAATTTTTGAACCACTGAGGGAAAACATTATTTTTACATTTAATGTAAGGCACACTTTTTTCTATGATATTGTGAATTATTTTATAGAATACGTTGATATTTTCGTTAATATTTTCTTGTTTTAAAAAAGTCCAATCAGTAGCATTTAAGCAATCATTAATATGATTAAAATCAGCTTTATTAAAATTGTGAAGTGATTTTTTGCACTGTAGATTTGGTATTTTATTTAGTGATACGCTAATATTTAATGGAGGATGATAGTTATCTACAGGTAATATTATTTCACTTGATTTTACTACAGTTACTGAAGTATCACTTGAAAATACCAAGTCCAGTATTTTGTTATAACAATTTTCAATTTTATTTAATTGTGTTAGATTTATAAAATTTGACATGCTTATAACTTCTTTGTTTATAGTTGACAAGCCAGCGTTTTCTATACCTGTCAATTCCATAAAGTTTTGATTCCAAATGATGTTCGGAAGATTAAAATCGCCAGTTATAATTATTTTTACTTTTGGATATTTTAATTGTAAAATTTCAATATCTTCAAATGCTTAGTATAAATACTAATATCCGATTTAGGCGGAATGTACACATTACCCAATAAAATTCTGTTTTTACCTGTATTAATCATAACAAATAATTGCTCTATTTCTACGTTTTTTGTATTTAACTGTCTGGAGACAATATTTTTCGCTACTGCAATCAGAACTCTACCACCTCTTCTTTTATTGTTTATAATGTCATCGTTTGTAGATTGATTTCTATCCCGGCGGAAAACGTTGTATCTTGACATTCCTAGTTCTGCAGTGTGAATATCCGGATGTAACCAAGTTTCTGTGAAAATCAACACATCAAATATTGAAGTAGTTATTTCTAGTCTGAGAGTGTCCAGTTTAGTTCGAATTCCTCTGACGTTTTGATAATATAGGTAACATTGATTTAGTTTATTGTGTAGTTTTTTGGTGTATGCTGTTAAACGATTTTCGGAATAGAATGAACATATTTTATCGTGAGATTTGTTTCACCGCTATTTTTCCGTTGTTCTAATTCTATTATCAGATTTTTCATGTGATTTCGTTGAGTTATCGTCAAGTCCGGTTTTATCTTTATTCCATCGGTAATTTTAAATTTATTCCGAAGAATGTATTTTACTTGGAAAGAATCTTCAAATTCCACTTTAATTGGTCTGATGACTCCAGGTTTTTTAGCACCAAGTCTGTATATTTTTAGATTTTGTGTTGGTATGTCATCAATTTTTTTGATTGTGGATATTATTATTTTTGAGTCATTTGTCAAATTATGTGTAAACGGTACTAAAATAAACAGATTATGTAAAAAACAATACTTATTCTATAGTATAAATGTGTAATAAACACTTTTGTTACCTCACTTTTTTATCATTTCATTTAAAAATATTTAATAAAAATTAACAATTTCGAGCGCGGTCGAGCCACCGCCACCGATAGTAAATTTGGGCGGGTAAATATGTGTGTCAACTACGCGACTGACAGCATATTCTTGTTATGTATTTCTATGAACAACTTGAATAGGGATGTACAGTTTGATCTACTATCGACCTTTTACTTTTTGTTTTAGGGATGTAACTAAAACAATAATGGAGTTAGAACGATTCCTATGGAGACACACGCGCTGACGTATAAACACGCTTATTGTACTTGACTGCTGTCGTATTTTTAACGCATATATCTGCTTAAGTCGCGGAGGGGTTGTCAGGTCTTGTCAAGAGTCAGAATACATGAAATGAGACATTAATTAATAAACCATATTTTCATTCAAATGCATCAAGAAAAAATCTGCTTCTCTATACGGGTTATAACAGGACGTGCCCGGGGGATTTTAACCAGCGATTCCTGAGCATATCTGGAGTAAAAAATGTAAATTTCATTTTGTTGCCTGATGAAATTTTTTTCTATTAAAAATACTAAAAATATTTATTCATCACACGCCGCAACTGACTATTTAGAATATAGTAGCGTGTTTATAGTGTAGTAGACCGTTAATAAGCGTTGCGTCTCGTTCTTACAGCATATTACCACACGAAATATCGCGTATCGCTCAAAACTTCACGGCGGGATATATCCTATACTATAATAGGCCAGGGGTGCTCAAACTTGAAATGCTGGCGATCTACCTCAATATTATTAGACTCCGATCGATCGACTCTAACAGGGGGGGGGGGTAGAACCTTTTTTTATTGCGACCTCATTTTATGCCAGTTTTTATATCGCGTGTGACGAGTATTCTTCCAATAAACTACACTCAGATCGTAAAAATGGTTTTTCTTTGATCCTGGCAGTACATAAATAGTCTGTATCTACAATTTTATAACTGCACTTCAAATAAGATAATGTTTTTATTTCAAAATGTGTCAACAGATGAATCCACAACTAGAATTTTACATTCTGAACACAAAACTGGTTTAAAATAAATCTGTATGCGGTTAATTAAAACTATACTCAGATCATAAAAATGGTTTTTCTTTGATTCTGGCAGCACATACTCGTATATGCGACGAATTAAAACTACACTCAGAACATGAACATGTTTTTTTTATTCTGGCAGCACATGCGTAGTCTGCAACAAAAATTTTATAACTGCACTTCGAATAAGATAATGTTTTCCTTCGAAATGTGTCCGATAAAAACTGTGAGTACCTAAATCTATTTACATCGGCAAATTTTTCTCGAGATCGACCGTTTGAGCACCCCCGCTATAGGGTATAGCGATAGGAACAGTGGCGACGTGTAATTAAAAAACATACTTTTTGTTTTTAATATAAAAAACGAGGGTGCTTTAGACTACACGACTGAAGTAAAACTCCTTTACAAAATTCTCGCTCAGCACCGAACGAGTACAGTCGCATTATTTTGTAAGAAGTAAAACAATAAATATAGTTACTTACATTTAATAACTCGCCCACCTGGGCGATTCCATTCATTTAATATGGAAACCGAAGAAATTTTTAAAAATATTAAAGACTTAGTTAATAAGATCACTTCAGTGAAAGACTCAAAAATAAAATTAACATTGGAACAAAATATTGTATCACTGGAAGAAAAAATTCAACATGAACTAATTAGTCCGCAAAAGAAGATCATAGAATTACAAGAAATTAATATTAACAACAATCATCACTACACACAGAAACTCGAAGAAATTAATCAAAATAACAAAAAATCATGCGCAAGTGCACTAAGTAACAATAAAAACTTCGCAGAAACTTCATATAATGCAGAACAGAAATACGCCATTTTAATTACCTCAAAAAACACCTTGAAGGCCGAGGACATAAAAATAAAAATTCAAAAAAATATTAATTTAACAAAAATAAAAGTTGGAGTAAATGGAGTAAAAAAGATCGGAGAACAAAAATTAGTGATTTCTTGCCAAAAAAAAGAAGATGCAGAAAAATTAACCGAAGAGATAAATAAAGTAATTGGAAAAGAAGTATCGGCTGAAGAAATAAAAAAAAGGAAACCGTGCTTAATGTTGAAAAGGCTGCAATGCCAATTGACTGAAGAAGAAATTATAGACGGGATTGTACAACAAAATGAAGGATTAACCCTAGAAGACAAAAAAGACATTAAGCTTATCAAGGAATTAAAAAATAAGTACAATGAAGGAAAAGAAAACGACACCACTAACTACATTATTGAAACAAATGGAAAGTTAAGGAAAAAACTAATAGAGAAAAAAAAAATAAACATCAAATTCCAAAGAGTATACGTAGAAGACTGCAGCCCGCTCAGACAATGTTACCATTGCCTCAAGTTCGGCCACACAGCCCAAAGATGTCTCGCCAGGACGCAGCCTCCCATTTGCCCTCATTGCACTAAGGAACACGTATTATCCAAATGTGAAAACAAAGAACAAACTCCAATCTGCAACAACTGCTGTGTCCAAAACAAAAGGTTTGATATGAACTATTCCGCCAATCATAGAGTCGATAGCATAAAATGCCTTTACCGGCAAAAAATGCTTCAAATTGCTAAAGAGCGCATTGACTACGAATAAATATTGTAAATTTTCATTTCCTCAAACTCTTATCTATAAATTAACAATGAATGATTCTTTATGTAACATAGCATTAGGTAAAAAAGTATGTATTGAAGAAAACTTACATCACTCTATAAGAGATTTCTATTTTATTTGCACTGAAAAAGGATTTACTCAATTTCATAAAAAGATTAAAAGCGTAAAAATTTTTTTTGAAAAATTAATAATATCTTTAAAAGAAATAATTTTTTTCCCGGGCTTGATTGGGTTAACAAAGACCTACTCTACTGGCGAAACTAATTACTCCATTCCAGGGTACCATGTAACAATAAAAAGAATAAACAAAAACTCTGATATTGGAATACCTATTTCCAGCCAGTATAATGTTCCCAATATTAATGATTATGATGTTTATATTTTAATGTTTATAGTTTATATTTTAAATATAAAATTTAAAAACGTAAATAAATTATATATTTATATGTTGTTATTTCAGCCATCATATCTATGTAGACATAGTGTATATTTAAAATTCTTTGCCTCTACCATTTGTCATTACAAATTACATAAATGTATCCATAAAATAACTAACCTAAAACTGCAAAATGAATGATTTTTTATGTAACGCTTTGGATAAAAAAATTTGTATAGAAGAAAATTTGTGTCACTCCATAAAAGATTTCAATTTAATTTGTCCTGATAAAGGATTTAGCCTATTTCATGTAAATATTAGAAGCATAGAAAGGAACATGGATGAATTAATAATATCATTAAAAGAATTAAATTATTTCCCGGGCTGCATAGTTTTAACAGAAACTCACTCAGCCGGTGAATTGAATTTCTCTATCCCGGGGTACTCTTACTACACAACAACAACAAAGTTAAACAAAAACTCTGGTATTGGAATATTTGTATCTAACCAATACAATGTACTTAATATTAAAGAGATTCACAGTATTAGTAATGTTAACATATTAAATATTGAATTTAAAGACATAAATAAACATTATAACATTATTGCTATTTATCGAACACATAGGTCGATAATGTCACACTTTATTGATGAATTAAAAAATATTTTATTAAATTTTAGAAATAAAAACAATGTTTTGGTTGGAGATATGAATTTAAATATCGCAAGCGACTATTCTAGTAAGGATAAAGATAGCTATCTCAACATGTTAGCAGAACTCAATTATTTATCGTGCATAAATTCGTATACTAGAGACGTTCGAGGTCAACGACCTTCATGCTTAGATCATATTTTTACAAATATACCGGATATCCAAAATATAACAGCAGCTGTTATTCACACAACTATCACTGATCATTATTCTTGTATCTTTAACCACAAAACCAGCAATGCAATATTGCCATCATTTAAACAAACAAAATCTTCCAAAAAAGTACTTAATATGGATACATTAAAAAACAAATTTCAATCAGAAAATTGGATCGAATTATTACAATGTAATGATGTCAATATCTGCTGTAAAATATTTGAAGAAAAAATATCTAAATACATAAATGACTCGTCAAAAAATGTAATTCCCAAACACAAACTGTCTAACTTCAAACCTATAAAACCATGGATTACTCATGGATTAATAGTATCTGTACGACGTAAGCAAGCTCTTTATAAATTAACAACTCAACAACCTAATAATAAAAACTTACTTAATCACTTTAGAGCATATAAAAATAAACTTACATATATCATAAAACATACTAAAGAAAGTTACTATAAACGGAAGTTGGATCTAGCTGAAAATGATAGTAAAAGAGTATGGACGGTTGTAAATGAAATAATTGACAAGAAAAAGAACAATAATAACGAAATCAATGCTATTAATCATGATAACTCAAAAACATGCTGTAAAGAAAACCCCTCAAAAGCTGCAAATATATTTAACACTTTCTTTGCAAATGTTGGGAAAAATCTCGCCAATCTCATTCACATTGATCCAAATATTATAACATCTCCAGACTGTAATATAAATGCTAAAAATAAAATGACAACATTTGAAGTCACCACAGAGGACGAAATAGTTTCTATCATAACCGATATGAAAGGAGGATCTGCTCCGGGCTTTGATGCAGTCACGGTTGATATTTTAAAAAACATAAAAAATCAAATTTCTAAGCCATTAATGCATATAATAAATACAAGTTTCCAAAGCGGAGTATTTCCATCAATTTACAAACAAACTACTATTACCCCAATATTTAAGTCAGGTAATCCAGAAGAAGTAAATAATTACCGTCCCATATCAGTAATCTCAAATATAGCAAAAATTTTTGAAAAACTAGTTAAAAAAGAATGAGCCAATTTATAAAATGCAACGATATAATTAATGAAAACCAGTTTGGTTTTATGGAAGGTAGAAGCACACAAGATGCAATTGCAAAATTAAGTAGCCTTGTACATAGTTCATTAGATAAATCATTTAAATGCCTGGGAATTTTTATAGATCTCAAAAAAGCATTTGACAGTATATCACATGACAAACTTATAAGTAAATTAAGAAACATTGGATTAAATGGTTCAGCTCTAGAATGGATAAAAAGCTACCTTTTCAAACGTCCCCAAGTTGTAAAAATTAATGGTGTGCTTAGTTCACCAAAAATGAGTCATTTCGGCATACCTCAAGGTACAGTCCTGGGACCGTTACTGTTTATTATCTATGTTAATGACATATTCATACAAAAACTAAACGGAAAAATAATATCTTATGCTGACGATACTGTCATAATAATTGAAGGTACGGATTGGAATTCTGTTAATAATCTAGCTAATATTGATATTAACATATTGAAAAATTGGTTCGATAAAAATCTCCTCTCTCTAAACACTGAAAAAAAAAAATTTATCCCATTCTCTATCAATAAATTCAAATTAGAACCAAATTTAAACATCATAATACACCAAAGTAAATGTAATAAAACTATCTGCAATCAAGATTGTGCTATACTTAGTCCAACTCCCAAAATCAAATATCTTGGTGTATATATAGATCAAAATTTTAAATGGAAAACACATATTTGTGAACTCGTCAAAAGGATTAGGAAATGTATTTATATATTTATTAGACTTAGAAATATTCTTAGCTTAGAAAACCTAAAAAGAGTGTACTATGCAACTGTTCAATCTATATTGCAATATGGTATTATTGGCTGGGGAGGAACATATGACAATATTTTAAATCCCCTCAAAATTGTCCAAAGGTTGATAATTAAGGTAATCTTAAAAAAACCGTCTAAATTTCCTACTGAAATTCTTTTTTCAATATTCAATGTGCCTATAATAGACAAAATCTATAAAAAATATTCAATTCTTCAAATTTACAAAGAAATACAGTTAAATACTCGTAACTTCCAATTCAATACATCAGCAAGATACCAGAAAACTATTAAAATTCCTAAATTTAATACTAAGCACATCCAAAATTCCTATCTTTATCTGGGCATAATCTATTATAACAACCTCCCATTAAAATTAAAAACCATCGAAAATATGCAGGAATTTAAGCCCAAATTAAAAAATTACCTGAAACTACTATAAAAGTCCCAAATATGTTTACTTTGTATCTTAAAGTCTGCTATTTTATAAATCATTTATTCCTTCTTTTTTCTTTCATTTCTTAGTTTCTAAATCTCTGAGTCTACTATTGTATAAATCTTGCGTTCTTTCTTACATATCCTTTACTTACTTATTCCAATAATTTTTGTTACTAACTTACATGATTCTTCCATTTATAATGATTTTTTAATTTATATTATGATTTTTTTAAACTCTTCAGGATTTTTATTTTTAAATTATACAAGATTTTTTAACCTTCTTATTATTTACAATAGCCGTTATTACTAACTTACACGATCATTAATTTACTAATTGAGCTAGAACTCCCTCACCAAACACAAGAGCATTGTCTCTTTATGGTGAGGAAAGGCAATCTATTTTTATTTTTTGTTAACCTTATGTAACTATGTAACTATGTAACTGTTGTAACTTCATATGTATTTTTAATAAACATTGCCAATAAAAAAAAAATAAAAAAATAAAAAAAAAAAAAAAATAAAAAAAAAGCTCCATCTATATGATAGGAAGAGAGAAAGAAAATGTGGGCGCGCACTGCTCTCTCTTGCTCCTACAGTGTGATACAGACAATAGGCCTGCACTGTGTCTTAGATATACGAATCGTAACTGGCTATGTGAGAAAGAGAGAAAGAAAATCCGTGCTCGCACCTTTCTCTCTTGCCCCTACAGTAATATACGAAATGTAACTCTCTCTCTTTCTATCTTCACTAACTTATATCTCCTCTCAACTACCGTTCGCCTCGCTTTTCGTAACGCTCTGGTCACTCCCCAAGTCAAGCGTGCGTTAAGAAGTTTTACTTTAAAAAAAACATCATCGGACACCAAAATGACAAGTACATTTTTTACTCCAAATATGTTTCGGAATCGCTGGTTAAAATCCCTCGGGTACGTCCTGTTACACCATGTACATACTGTGTATACCTGGGGATAAGTACAAAAAATCGACACTGTGTACAAATTCGTTTGATATTCATACCAACTTATTAATAAAGGTATTTTCAGTCGATTTTACGTTAAAAATTGATAAATAAAGTACAAAAATTATAATTTTATGGTAAATATCATTCTCGGGTCACCATTTTTGCAAATACCAGGTTAGTGAGCCACTGACCCCTGTCTCTGAGGTAGGTTTTAATATAGCTGGACATGTAGAACGTACATAGCTTGGCACACTAAGCCCTTGGTATGTTGGAGAAAACTACTGGAGACAAACCAGTAGAAGTGTGCTGTGGGCGTTTACGAGTGACCGAAGTCAGATCAACTGCTACATAAAGAGGGAATCTCGTATACCACGGTGGGTGCTAAGTTGTTATATGGAAATGTTGTTAGCCATCAACTCGTTTTAATACAAATATTGGGTTTAGCTTGAGCACTTTGTAAAATGATATTTAGCTCAGCAGGTAGATTAGAGCTCCTTTCCATTGTAGTATGTGATAATAAAGTATTGACGCCACTATGTATTTTCAAACATATAAACCTTTCTTCATCCTACATGCTTTAAAAACCCATCATGTTACCTGTGCCAATATTAAGTCTGTTACAGGAACTAGTGCAATGGTCTTCTTCTTATTGATCTCTTTTATCGATTCTGGCGTAAACTTGAGAAGTGTGCTCAGCGAAGTGATCTATCGATAATAACATAACAAGAACGTGCTCAGGAAGTCAAGTTTTGTCAGATTCTCTTCCAGTGTCCACTGTTTACATATCCCCATCCGAGTAGCTGTGTCAAACGCCATATTTAATTAAATAGAAAGTCTTAGAAACGACTCGTTCTCTTGTGACAAATGTCAACATATGTTTGGCGCGTGTTTGGCGTCTTTCCCGACTATGCACCGGTGTCGAGGGGATCATCTTCCATTGAAATGCTGGTAGACCGGTAGGTGGGTAGGATTGCAATCCGTTTGTTGAGAAAGGAGAATCTATCAAACTGAACAGTTTGTTGTAAAGCAAGTTTTAGGGCCGGTTTTATAAACGAAGTACCAAATTTAAGTTACGTAATGAACCGTTTTTCGTTAACGGACTGCTATCCGTTCGTTTTCTTATTTTACGTATTATAAACAAATGTGCATTACTAGCGGTCATCGGTTACATTTAATCCGAAAGTTTTATTACTTGGGTCGCTCTCCGTATAACAATGCACTACTTACATTGTTATGCGGATGAGTCGACTTGGAGATTCCTCTAAAATCGCCAGGTGCTTGCAGCATTGATCCCAGAGCTTAAAAACATAGTGTTAATAATAACTTATTTATTGTTATTAAGTTTAATTTGTACAACCTCATTTTAATTTTTATTTCTTTTATGTATTGTAATATTTTATTCAATTTATAAAAACAGTTTATTTATAAACAAATTCTGCTATGTAATTATTATTACGCGTGACAGCTGTTTCGCCTTCTGAAGGCATTATCATACTAGGCGAAACAGCTGTCAAACGTGGTAATAATTAGATAGCAGGACTTGTTTTTATAAATTGAATAATAATATTATTGAATATATTACAAAAGAAATAAAGCTGGGCTGGCGTTACTGACTGATTTCGATAATAAATAAATAACCGAGCGCCGACAACAACTTCCTATTCACAAATGTCAATAAAGTCAGCAAACGGATCGTTATTCATTTAACCGACCAAAATCGGTCCGTAAAGCATTAACCGCTACATAACCGACCGGCAGCCTTGCGAATCTTTATAAAACGGCAAAATCAAGCGGTATACTAAATATTTGTTAAAAATGGTATCAAGTGTGACGAATGGATGGTTATAAAACTGGCCCTTAAAGAACTAAGCATAAATTAAGAATAAATAGTACACGTCATGAAAAAAAAAACTTGAGTTGCATTATCATAAAAAGTTGTACAAATGAGATCGACAAATTTTTACTGTTAAGTACAAAGTAATACGAATAATAGTACAAAAAGTACAAAATAATAATAGTACAAAAGAGAAAGAGTACAAAAAAGTGAGTACTAAGGCAATCTAATAAAGAGATGATTGTGTCTTTGAAACATTTGAAAGATCTGCCGCTCTGGCGCCGAATTGCCTACCCAAATGATGCAGACATCAGATTCCTTTCAAACCGGTGCGATGTAAATAGAGATTGGTTAGATAACACTTCTATGGATCTCGTCTTCAGTGAGGTTAACGGAAATGACAGCAAAATGTCCAGCAGACTTTTATGTAAAGTTATTGACAACACGTTTAGGAGATTTAAATTGGGAATCATTATTTTTTATGCTTTTAGCAAATTAATTTCCCGTTGGGTTAGATAGAATTTATTCCAAATAACCGGATTTTAAATTCTATATCCTGTTACGTATCGACGGGCTCGAACCGCCTGATTACGAACTTATAACAAATTTGAAATTAAATAACACAATGTTCAAGACTCAACAACAATGGTTCAATTTAAATACTTACCAAAACCAAATTATAATACAAACCTCGGCTAGCTCTTCTCAGGGATATTGTGTTCTCAATTCGATCGGATTTGATTCAAAACGATCGTCGCTTCATTTATTGAATAAAGATAGGGTTTAATAAATTAGAAGATCTCTTGTCGCTTTTAAATAATTTGTGAATTTATTAATGACTCGACGCTTCTAGGAAAAGCTTTTAATCTCTTTGTGAACTCAAGGTTAATGATTCTAAAATATAATAAACGGGTTGAATGATAACACATAATAATATAAGTTGTACGTACGTTACCCCGCCTCGGGTTTCATCTGGGCAGAGAACCTCGTCCGGAAACACCACTGAGTTGATTTAGATATATAAAACTTAACTATATTTTAAATTACGGGTTCCAACAAACGCTGAAACCAAAAAGGATCTAGGCGGCCCCGGCCAAAATGCCAAAGACCGACCCATAGCGCAGTTAAAACCAGAAGAGCCCCCCAGAAGCCCCCAGATCGCAGCCCCCTGGCTGACCGCCACGCTCCTCCCACCGAATTCTTAGCCAATCAGAAGATCTAGCCAATGTTGCAAGCTTTTGACAACTATTATTAAATATTTAGTACCTGATGACGGAAATAATCATATAGGGGTGGGAAGTTAAAATTCAAGAAAGCACTTCATGACAATCCTCACTGGTAAGTTATCAAATTAGTATTAAAAATTTCTGCTATATTATCATTTTCACCTACTTTTTAAACAGTTTTATTATTAATAACTTTTTTATAAGTATGTATGTGAGTATAGGCATCAAGGGATTTAATGGTTTTAATTGGTGAACGCGGTAAGAAAGTTTTGCTTTTAGATATGTATATATATAAACAACGTGTCCTGAAACTCGTAGTACAAGCAGGAAACCAGTGAATCTACATCACGTGGAGAACCCAATTAAAATATTTTTTCGATCTGAGCATTTCGATTTTCATATTATTTTAACTATTTTTCAATATTTTCGGCAACTAAAGGGTTAAAAAAACTTTCGAGCTTGGTTTACCATTCAATGCATTTTAAAAGACATTACACATCTGATATTAACCCCCTAGTGACCGATTTTTTCAAATTTGACCAAAAAAATTTCAACTTCGGACTCGATTTACTCGAAAACGAAAGCTCAAATCAAAAAAACTATATCACGAATCGACTCCGAATGTGATGTAGGTTGACCAGTTTTCCGCTTGTACTACGAGTTTCCGGACACCGTGTATATATATTTTTTTTATTATCAAAAAAATAATAGAATTATAAACATACACACTATTTATTCAGGATAAATATTAAATATTGCAATTAACGATATAATAAAATTTTATTTACAGCTCAAATACAATGTCTGAATTTAGTGATAAGAATAGTACCTGATCGGAAAAAATACATAATTTGTGAGGCGGATATGGGAACCGCCGCCTCAGGAATTATTATTGGATTACAAATACCTCTGCCATAGATCACCCCAAGTGGTGCCCTCTAACTGCTTGGTCAGCCGTTTCGGGAGAGACTGGTTGAGGAAGACCTTTTGACCTCTCCAGCAGGACTCTCTCGGAACTTCGCCTTGCACCGCAGTGGGAGAGATAGATACATGCGTCTGTCACTCCTTGGCACACTGACCCTAAGATTTCTACCCACCCGTATACCTCTTTCCTTCCAATAACTTCCACTCCTTCCTTTCCCAAAAATACCCACAGTTGACATAGTTCTTGAGGGGAGTTATTAGACGGCCGGCGTAGTCCAGTGGTAAGGCTCTTGACTAGCACTCCGAAGGTCGGGGGATCGAATCCCGGCATGGCAAATAAATTTTATTGATTAATTGGTGTTATTTCACAACTCATTCCTTTAAAAATAATATATAGTATATTTGTGGCACGTTCCAGAGTGGAAGATACCCTCAGTATCGCCCTGGTGAAAGACCACCATTCAGAAATGAAACGTTGCTTTTTTTTTTACCTGAGCTCCACACAGGAGGCCCTGAGGAAAATAATTTCCCTCAGGGCCTATGTCATCTTTGGGGATGCTGTGTGGAGGGTTTTTTTAAGGAAAGGAAGGAGGAGAGTTCTGGGAAGGAAAGGGGTTTAAGGGATGGGTAGGAATCTGGGGTTCAGTATGTCCTGATCATCCGCCTCCAAGACCTAGACAAACCTCACCCCATGAACCCGGGAACCCCTGCTAAATCACCAAACGTAGCGAACCTCTTGGGGTGACCTATAGCAGAGGTGTTGGTTATCCAATAAAGGTTCCCAGGGCGGCGGTACACATTCCCGCCTCCCAAATTGTAAAATGGCTTTAAATTGCTTGAAATGGCTTTAGCCGTGTTTGGTGACTAGATCTGAATAGCCAGGTACTTCCCCACCTTCCTCTTCCCTGTCTCCTTCCCCTCCCCACTACCTTCAGCCTCACAACATACACCAATTGGGGATGCCATGGTCCCACTGGCTCCAGACGGGAGCAGTTGGGATTCTTGTGCGGTATTCATGTAAAAAAAAAATTCTCAGAGGCTCCTGTATGGAGCTAATATATAAAAAAGTAATAAAGGGAAAGAATAATACAGTATATTTGATTTGAACATAACCCATACTTTGCAAACTTGTGATGAGGCAGATTTTTTAGCAAAATTAATTAAAACACCTAGTTTATGGTTTACCAATACATATAGTTTATACACAACCGGTTCACATCTCAGGCGTAATTACCAAATGACATTCTATGGACTTACGTAATAGGTACATAACCATGTAATAATTTAATTTAACATTCCTTATAATCTGTATTATAATGTACTGTGTATGTCTTAATAACCAAATAAACACATGTTCTTTCAAAAAAATTATATATCAAAACAACTCATCGACCAACAAATAATAATATAAAATTCGCCAGACTTGGGTGAGTTCACTTGTTATCGCACGACCTTTATTGAATATTCATTGTTTTGTTTTACATTTAGTTTAATTTGTCTTGTATCGTCGGGTATGTTATTGTATAATTTAGATGCAAAGTTTAGTTCAAATGTTGTAATTGTTTTGGGATTTAGTAGGAATCCATGTAAAGTTTTGACTATTTTCGTAATACATGGTTAATTATTTTTTAAGGAGGTGAGTTAAGATAAGCATCGGCAATTTGGGAGGCGGGTGTTGGTACCGCCGCCCCGGGAACCATTTATTGGATAACTAACAGTTGTGACCGGGTTCATGGAGTGAGGTTTGTCTAGGTCACGGTGGTCAATGCGTTTGCTCGATATCGGTTATAATTGGGATATGATTGGGAGATATCGGTAAAAGGTGACCTAACCTAGACCTCTCCTGCCGGACTCCAGTGAGAGGGATGGATTCATATGTCCGTCACTCCTGGAGACATTGACCCCAAATTTCTTCCCGCTCCTCATACCTTTTTCTTTCCCAATACTTCCTCCCCTCCCTTACTTAAAAATACCCTCCACGTAGCATCCCCAAATATGACATAGGCTTTGAGGGGAATTATTTTTTATACAAGGCCTCCAGGGTGGACATAATGTGAAAAAAACTGTTTGTTTGGATATAATGTGAAAAAAAAATCTGTTTGTGTGGACATCATGTTAAAAAATCTGTTTGGGTGGACATAACGTGAAAAAAATCTGTTTGGGTGGACATAATGTGAAAAAAAACCTGTTTTAGTGAACACAATGTGAAAAAAATCTGTTTGGGTGGACATCATGCGAAAAAAATCTGTTTGGGTGGACATAATGTGAAATAAAACCTGTTTGTGTGGACATCATGTGAAAAAATCTTTTTGGGTGGACATAATGTGAAAAAAGGCTGTTTGAATGGACATAATGTGAAAAAATATCTGTTTGAAAAAAAATCAGTTTGAAGAGTGATCTACGCCGCAGATCATCGTATAGAAAAAAGGCAACATATCACGTAAAAGATATTATTAAAATTGTTTTCATTACCTAACTTCTCATAATTAAAATAATAAAATTTTATAATTTTAATGATATCCTCAGCACGGGACATCCCAGCAAGGATATTATCATTATGCCCTTATTACAAAAAGAATAATTGAAATTTTAAAATTATAACCATTTTATTGACAGCTCATTCCTTTTTTATCTATTATTTGTATATAGTGATAGGTAATTGGATTACTAAATCTGTAGGTACTCTAAATTGAAAAAAAAGTTATCTATTATATAAAAATGAATCGCCAAATGTGTTGCTAAGCGCATAACT
The DNA here is from genome assembly GCA_929108145.2 of Limnephilus rhombicus. Classification (NCBI taxonomy): domain Eukaryota; kingdom Metazoa; phylum Arthropoda; class Insecta; order Trichoptera; family Limnephilidae; genus Limnephilus; species Limnephilus rhombicus. The sequence continues at coordinate 9,019,155 of OV815293.1, forward strand.
TTCGACCGACTGCACCAAATTGGATAATTTTTTTTTGTGTTCGTTATTGTCTGGAAAAGGTTTTTATAAAACTTCCGGTGAGCTCCGGCATTATGAAATTTGTATAAAAAGTTGCTATTGGTGGCACGCGAGGTTTGAAAACTGAATTTATGGAAAGCGGGAGGGAGAGAGAGATGTGGGAGGGGGGGGAGGGGGGGGGGAGAGGGAATAAGGGGAGTGGAGGAGGGGGAGGGGGGGGTAGGCGGAGTGGGAACCCCCTTACACCATGCGAGCGAAGCCGCGGGAAAAAGCTAGTTAATAATAGAAATAACAAGTTTAATGTACTTGTGAATGACGAATACTTGGAGCAGGTGGACGAGTTTGTGTATTTGAGAAGTATGTTTACGGGATATGGGAAGTCTGATAGAGATATTGAAAGAAGGGTAAATGCAGGTAACTCCATTAATGGAAGACTGAAAGCCGTCGGCGCAAACAAAAAATCTGCCTGAAGAAGCGAAGCTAGCCTTCCACAATGGAAAGCTGATACCTACTCTGATGTATGGCAGTGAGACATGGAGCTGGCAGAAGAAGGATGAATGTAGACTGTGTGCTATAGAAATGAGATCTCTAAGGCGTATTTGTGCTAAAACCAAGTAAGATCGTGTGAGAAATGTGGAGGTCCGTAAATAATGCATTGCTAATTTAAGCGTAATGAGTAAGATTAAGAAAGCGATGCGCAGATAATGTGGGCAGCAAAGAGAGCGAATAAACGAGGAAAGGATTATGGTGCAAATGTGACTAGAAGATGTCAGGAACGCCCGAGGAAGACATGGCACGACAAAGTGCCATGTTAAATTACCTAGTTAGTTAGCAAATGCAAGTTAGTTAGTTAGTACTTAATGATATAATACTTAGTTAGTACTTAATAGGCCCTGCAGGCGGCTTTTGGTTCAGCTTCGCCCAGTTAGTGTTGGTGACCATTTTATAGATCCAATACGAACTGATCCCAAAAACAGCCCGTTCCTCGGATTCACCGTAGCTATTCGGGACAAAGTAACCGAGACAGAGCAATGACATCATATGTAAATATATTATGTATATTCACAAATTCGTAGCAGTTATACCTAGGGGGGAGACGTCCCCGTCCGACCTGCTGACGGAAGTAGCGACATCTTGTGTCGAATTCTTGAATTCGAAACCGAATTATAATAGTAGTTTTGTGTGAAATTCCACGTACACAGATGTTATTTGTGGCGCGGCGCGTATGGCGTGGCGTCCAACATGCTCTGGTAGCTGGATTAACCACGCAGACGCTACGGTATTAAAAACGTTCGATATAAATTATTATATAATAATAATGCATTTAAAAACCGTAATGGAGACAGCAGTTGGTCTGCAAGGGTAGACGTGTTTTCTTTTTCTGGCTCAAAGGATTGTAATTTAACTAATTCCAAACTCCAGTGTTAAGGAGTTTGAGTTGGCATAATCAAGGAAGTCCTAATATTTATTGTTATAGCAGATAGTACTACGGTAATTCAATTTCATAAATAGTTTCACCCGAGCCTTGGGGCTTGCTCATGTTGTTTGTAACTGTCAAGTTGCGGTTAAACTTCATTCCAACGTCGTTGTAGTAATACTGTTCTCTACAACTTTAAAATGATAAATGTATAATTTGAGACAATGATGAATTCTGCCGCAGTCCGGCCAAACTTCCGAAACTTGGAACAAGATGTTAATAACATATAAACAACATGTAACCTCTTGCACATGTTATGCATCGACAAAAATGACATTGCCTGAGTTCAAAGGTCAAGATGCTCAAGAAAGTTCCAGTTAGTATAATATATGCTGTATGTAGTGTTTTAAGTAGGTAATAAACCGTGTTCGTATTGAAAATTTCGTAGACTGTAACGAATCTTCTTGTTACAGGAAGCTAGCTCAGAATAATTTTTGATATTTAAATAAGTGCAGTTTTTATACCTACCTCTGTACTTTCTCCACTCTGCCTTCTCTCCAGTTCGGGTCGCTTGGGTTGGGACAAAAGGGGTATGAATTTAATTATAGAGATTTTATATGTTAGGATTTTAATTACGTTTGGCCAAGTTAGTACACAATCTTAATTATACTTAGATCTACTTATATCTAAATCTTAATTAGTTGTCATATGGTTCGGAGTTGCTTCTCCACTGTTCACACGAACAAATTAATTGTGTTTTTTTTTTATTTTAACTTTATGAGTAAAACCTCAAATTGTAATATTTAAATAAATGAAGACAATATAAGCGAAACTCAATCGAAAATCTGGAAACAGAAAAATCAGAAAAACATATTGACACCTCTGGGACTCGAACCCAGGACCTCTTGCTTTCCGGGCAAACGCGCTAACCACTGCGCCACGGTGTCGATATGAAATTCGGTCATCATACATAAAGATAGTTGCCAATAATATATGCGTTAAAGAAAATGAAGATAATGTAGGTGGTTCTTAGTCGAAGTATGGTACAGTTAAACATGACCGAATTTCATATCGACACCGTGGCGCAGTGGTTAGCGCATTTGCCCGGAAAGCAAGAGATCCTGGGTTCGAGTCCCAGAGGTGTCAATCTGTTTCCAGATTTTCGATTGAGTTTCGCTTATATTGTCTTCATTTATTTAAATTAATTGTTCACTGAAACTACCATCGTGTCACTGGGTTTTCTGCGGGTGCCTTGGAAAGGCCGAGGTCCTCCATGTTAGCTTCTGCAGTTCAGCAGCTCAGGCCTTCCTAGCCGAGTCTCCTGCCTCTGAAGTCTGAAGTCTCCTGAAGTCGTTTGCATCACTTCGCACTTTAGCCACTGGCCGCGTATGTTCACCGCACTTTCTTCGTCTCGCGCCTGGCTGTACGTCGCCTGGCGGAGGAATATATCTTGAGAAGCACTTTTTTGTACTCAACTACCGCTTCTTAATTCCCCGCCCAGCAGTACGCCGCTGGGCGGGGAACGCGTACTTGGTATTGCACCACCACTCGTGTCTCCCCTCTTCCTCGTCTAGATCTTGACTCCTCTTCTTCATCCACCGCCCAGCATCACGCCGCTGGGCGGGGAATACGTACTTTCTATTGTACACTACTCATGTCTCCTCTATTCTCCGTCTCGGTCTTGACTGTTTGTACCGGCGGCGCGGCGTGCCCTACGAACCCGTAGGACCCGTGGCCCTGCCCCGCACATCTCCCTTCTTCCGTTCTAGTTCTTGCACCCACATCTGTCATCACTTTCTTTGTCTGTGCTGCATAGACTCTTTCATAACACTAAATTGACTATTCAAATTTATTTGTGACGAAATTTGATTCATCACAAAACCCTCATCCAATTGCCATACAAACTAAAGCGCATATCGATCATCCACTCGATTAGTTAGACATCTATTGTCCTGTGCTATAACAACACTGTAATTGTTAATTTTTGTTCTCTTGTCGTTGCTTTGTAAATGCTATAAATTCTTTGTTTCATAATATTTTACCAATATTTTGTAATGGACTCGTAAGGAACACTGTAAGATTATTTTATTACAGTAAAGCGCACTTGAAGTCAAATGCAACATAACTGCGCTATACAAATACAACGTTATTATTATCATAATTATCTCAAAATACTAAGTTTTGCGTTAATGAGGAAAGCAATATTCGAATATACATGATAAATAATATTTTATTACATGCTTTTAAATAATACCGCGGGGCTTAAAGGTCCGGTACATTAGTATAACATTTTTAAATATCCTACTAGTGACCTAAAAAACATCATTTTTTTAAATTCATTACAAATCTTTCTGCATTGTTATTGATTTGGTGGAATTTCCGAGTTATTTGACTATCGTACCAGAGAGACGGTGCACTTTTACATACAATTACAATTGCAATTTAGATTTTTCGGAGATATCTGATTAATCAACTGGACGATCGATACATGAGACTGTGGCATCTTTAATTGTGGTATATTGTGCGATTGAAGGTAGTGAACAGGAGGAGGAGATAGAGAAGAAAAATGTGGGAAATTACGTGACTAACATCCAGAAGCAAAACCTACGATTTCAACCCGACCGTCGCGTCGCGTCGAATGCAATGCATAAAATACCTACCAGTTCAGTTGTTATCAGGTTGGGACTTATCTATGAGCTTAGAAGTGAATGTCAAAGTCAACAGTACTATTATGCATCTTAAACCGTAGTAGCTGAAAGCACTGCACTTAGGATATGCCGAGTTTTGAAGAGGATTTGACTCCGGCGAACCCTCGACCCTCGTGAATAATATGTCAAAGCCCTTCTAGTCCCACCAAGTTTATTGGAATAATTGGAGAGCTTCGATCCAATATAATTATTTGAATAGATTGCTGTAACTAGCTACATGTGATGGTGCATATGAAATACTTGGAGATAATAATACTAACTCACTAAATGAATTATTCAACGATGCAAAATGATGACTTATTAACTACCGGAAGTAATATGTAATTATGGTAATAGGGAATCAATTTATTACCTTCATCATTGGATTTCGAGCAAACTTATTACCAGATCCATATCTACGTTTTAAACGTACCTACGAACACAAAACCTGATAAAGGTTCAGGTGCAAACCGTAACAACTATGATTAGGTGGCTATGTAGGTACTACATATTTATATGAATATTTATTTTATACAAATATGTTGCGATTATTTATTTTATTTAAAATCAAAGCCTAGTTTGCAGATATTTTTATAGAATACCTCACAAGAGTCCCAGCTGCTCCCGTCTGGAGCCAGTGAGATTATGGCATCCCCAATTGGGGTAAGTTGTGAGGCTGAAGGTAATAGGGTGGGGAAGGAGATGGGAAAGAGGAAGGTGGAAAAGTACCTGGTTATTCATAGCTGATCACCAAACAGGGCTAAAGCCATTTCAAGCAACGTTTCAATTCTGAATGGTGGTATTACACCAGGGCGAAACTGATTTTGTCTTCCAATCTGGAACGTGCCGCAAATATAATATATAACTAACTAACTAATCATCACGCCTTTTCACCGCAGGAGTAGGCAGAGAGGAAGGACCGCCAAATAACTCGGTCTTGGCACACACTATTTGCCTCATTCACATTCATACATCGTCTCGAACATTCTCTTCTATTATTCTGTAAGTATTTTATTATTTTAAATGAATTAAGTAATTGTGAAATAACACTAATTAATCAATTAAAATTTATTTGCCCACGCCAGGATTCGACCTAGACCACGCCGGTCACATAACAGAAGTGTCAACACTATCACAAAAACGTCACCATTCAAAAAAACACCACCATTCAAAACCACCACCAGTCAAAACACCACCATTCAAAACCACTACCAGTCAAAACACCACCATTCAAAACCACCACCAGTCAAACCAACACCATTTAAAACTACCACCAGTCAAAACACCACCGTTCAAAACCACCACCAGTCAAAACACCACCATTCAAAACCACCACCAGTCAAAAAACCACCATTCAAAACACCACCATTCAAAACACCACCATTCAAAACCACCACCAGTCAAAACACCACCATTCAAAACACCACCATTCAAAACACCACCATTCAAAACACCACCATTCAAAACCACCACCAGTCAAAACACCACCATTCAAAACACCACCATTCAAAACACCACCATTCAAAACCACCACCAGTCAAAACACCACCATTCAAAACACCACCATTCAAAACACCACCATCAAAACACCACCATTCAAAACACCACCATTCAAAACACCACCATTCAAAACACCACCATTCAAAACCACCACCAGTCAAAACACCACCATTCAAAACACCACCATTCAAAACACCACCATTCAAAACACTACCATTCAAAACACCACCATTCAAAACACCACCATTCAAAACACCACCATTCAAAACACCACCATTCAAAACCACCACCAGTCAAAACACCACCATTCAAAACACCACCATTCAAAACACCACCATTCAAAACCACCACCAGTCAAAACACCACCATTCAAAACACCACCATTCAAAACACCACCATTCAAAACACCACCATTCAAAACACCACCATTCAAAACACCACCATTCAAAACACCACCATTCAAAACACCACCATTCAAAACACTACCATTCAAAACCACCACCAGTCAAAACACCACCATTAAAAACACCACCATTCAAAATACCACCATTCAAAACACCACCATTCAAAAAAAAATTAAAAGTTTTGTATTTGTCTTCTTTGTTTATTTTTTAATTTGAATTTATTCGAATTTTTTATTAATGTCTAAAAATACAAACAAAAGTAGTTTATTTTTTCTCCTAGTTTTTTTACTATAGGTTGTATTAATGTTACTTTATCATTTCATTGATTTCCTCGTCTATATTTTACTTAGCCACATACAAAATTAAAAAGACCTCCAGAACTTAAGGAATTAATTAAATTTAAATAAAACCATTTTTTTAATTTTCGTAAGTCACCTATCACTCTAAAGTGTCCACGAGCAGCGTAATATCAACTTCATGTAGTATTCCAATTGCAGTAGAATGTCACCACTGGATCTCGAATGGGTATCCTACATATCTACTGCACTGAACGATCCGATGCACTCCAATTCAGTGCGTATAAAAGCGCATTTTGCACTTAGATCATATGCACTTCAGTTGTGACCGTCGCATTGCAAGGGTGACGCGCTTCAATTAAAACTGGGACAACAGTAAACCAGTAACCACACGTTAAACTAAAATAAAAATCATTAGTAAATCCGGAATAGTTTTTGCAGTGTGATATTTTTTGTGTTTTTTAAAGTTATCAGCAAGTGTTTTCTTTGGGTTTACAATGAAGGCTGTTTTTTGTGCTGCTATTCTATGTTTGGTGGTGGCTGGTTGTCATGGTAACCAGGAGAAGTCGGAGAAAGAGTCACCCTTGCATTTTGATAATTCGGTGAGAAAATTACAAATTTAATTTATTTTTAATATTTACTACACATAATGCAAAACCTTTACCTTAATAATCTCTTTACATATCATCATTACATTGTTGTTATAATTTTTCGAGAATTTTCATAGCGTCATTTAGATTTTCAACATCACCTCGAGGGCGCACAAAGTTTTTTCTTTCAACAAGTCTATTATTTCATAAATTATTTTGTCGATTTGCTGAATAAAATGCTTTTTGTATTGAGCTAATGACATCTGAAATTCAGCGATATGTTCCATACAAAATAAATAAGTTTTTTATAAATAAACTCTTCACAAAACTTAAAACATGTTGACAAAATCCAAAAAATACAAAAACATATCATACCACTAGTAAATACAAAAAAGAACATGATAGGCTATTCTCGTTTTCTTTTTATTGTCTGAAACAATAATTATTTTTAAATTATGGTAGTTTTAGAAGTTTTGAATTTTAATTTTTTAATTTATTTATCTATAAAAGTATATTTACATTGGTTTTTTATGCCTATCTCACTAAGATATACCTGTGTCGATACAGGCGTAGAGGTATGTAAATGAATATCGTAGTTACAAGAATATTTAAGTTAAAATTATTTAAGTTAATTAAAATTATTTAAGTTAAAATTAATTAAGTCATGATCGTTTCTGAGAACCTTACCCATCAAATTTCAAAGTCAATAATTATCTACTTATTTCTATTTAGTAAACTACATTACATTATCTTATATTCTTGTTTACATTTTGTTTTTGTTTAGATTACATTGTAATAATATAATTCAAGAAATTAACATTTATGAAATCCTTGCTGTTTATTTTTATTAGCGAAAGGCAATGAATATTATGCAAGAAAACCACAAACAAAACATCCAAAATTTATTTCAAAATGTTGGTAGTCTTCTCACGCTACCAATACTTGTTGACAAGTTGTTTAAATTTAATTCAAACCAGGTCTGAGGAGTTAAAGATGTTACTCGGTAATTTGATCAATACAATTTGGTTACCCCTCACTCCTCAGTGTAGTCATCAATACAACATGTTAAACAGATTTTCAGAACCGAAATTTTTTTCTTACAAAAAAATTTAGTAAAATTTTAGTTCATTTGGTATAACACAAGAAATGTAACTATTGCCACTGTTTTTTTTTTCGTTTTTGCATATAACTTTTTGTTAATTTTAAATAAATTATTTATAATATATGTAAACCTACCAACTAATCCGTTAAAGAAATTTGACATTGTTGAATAAATTGTGGATGATTTAAATTTTAAACAAATCTGACACTTCTCAGAAACTCGCCCACGATTAATAATTTACATAATTATCTAAAATACCTATATTATCAGGATGGTAGAAAAAATCACAATCATTTCACAATATTCAGAATGAATAAATTATTGATTTAAATAAGTTTTTTTATTTACTGAAGAAGAATATAATATTTAATTGAATGAAGACAATATAAGTGAAAATCAATCGAAAATCTGGAAACAGAAAAATCAGAAAAAGATATTGACTCCTCTGGGACACGAGGTAAGAGGTCCGGGGTTCGAGTCCCAGAGGTGTCAATATCTTTTTCTGATTTTTCTGTTTCCAGATTGGGTTTCGCTTATATTGTCTTCATTTTAATAAAATATTACAATTTGAGGTTTTACTCATAAATTTTAAATTAAAAAATTAAAAAAGAAGGTAATATATATATTTTTTAATTTTTTATGTAAATAACTCACAAGATTCAATGGAATCCCCAATAAATTGGAGTATGTCATGAGGCTGAAGGTAGTGGGGAGGGGAAGGAGATGGGGAAGTACCCAGCTATACAGATCTGGTCACCGAACATGGCTAAAGCCCTTTCAAGCACCGTTTCAAATCGGAATGGTGGTCTTACACCAATTCGATGCTAAAAAGGTCACCCACTCTGGAACGTGCCGCAAATACTCTACACATTATTTTAAATCAATTAATTGAGAAATAACTCAAATTCATCAAATAAAATTTATTTGCGACCCTCGGATTGCGAGTCAAGAGCCTACCCCTAGACTACGGAGGCTGTATGAACAATCTAAAAAAAAATTATTACAAAGTTCTTAAAGATTTTATTGGTATATATTGGTAAGTCTAAATGAATTTTAAATTTTATAAGAATAAGTTTTGAACGTTATACCCATCAATTTAATGCATTATTTAAAACCCGTCTGCTTGGTTCAATATATTCGCATCTCACAATCCGTAAGCCTCAATTTCGCGCGTAAATTCTGAAACCGTCACGGGTTAATTATATTCCAATATTATTTAATTGCTATTTTCCTGTGTCTTGTCCTGCTTCATGATCAGTTTAGATTTATTAAAATTTTCTTCTTCTTCTTTAATGATGTATCACACTAATCGGTAGGTAGGTATACCCTCCAAAAGTTATGCCATAAAATAGTTTTTTTTTAATCTCATAAATTTAACGTTCCCTTCATTTTTAATTTGTTAAGTGTGAGTTAGCTTCTTCTGTTTTTTTAGCAAAGAAGAACGAAGTGTAATTATTGAAGAATCCGAGACAGTTAATTTCTATTTGTAATTGCCATTTGAACTTAGTTAATTAGTGAAAACTTTTATTTGCCAAGGCAACTTTCAAATTTCTTTCCTTTATGTAATTAGGCAAGTAGGTACCTTATAAATTTAACAAAAAATGTGTTATTTATTTTGTCGATGCTTATTAGTTGTAAATTATAAAATTTCGTTTTTTCTTAATTTTATAAAACATTATATAAATTCTCTCGTTATATAAATTCGCTATATCGTATTTGGAGATATCGAATGGAGAGTCTCTTCAAAGTAGAAGGAGGATTGAATATGGGTTTTCAAGAGAAATTAAATGATAAAGATTAAAAAAAAATGCCTGTTTCGGTAATATATGTATAAAGACGGTTAACCAACCAACGGATAACCAACACCTCTGCCATAGGTAACTCCAAGTGGTTCGCTACGTTTGGTGATTTTGCATGGGTCCCGGGTTCATGGGGTGGGGTTTATTTTGGTCTTGGAGGCGGATGACCAGGACCCCTTAAACTCTTTTCCTTCCCAGAACTCTCCTCTTCTTCCTTTCCTTAAAAAAATCCTCCACACGACATCCCCAAAGATTTTAAAAATTAGGGGAACTCATGTAAAAAAAAAAGATTCTAACACTATACCATCCCGATAAGTTTCTAGTGCCAAAATGAATTGTAAAAATTGTTTTTTAAATTAATTAAAACTTCTTAATTTTAATCTACGCTCATTATTTTTTTAATACCTGCTATTTCTGTCCAAATTTTCAAGTAAATTTTCGTAAAATATATTTTCGACGTAAACTCCTTTGTTTATAACGACAAGCTTTGCAGAGAAGCATAGAATAATAAATTGTACTGGGAAATATACAGTGTGTTAAGCGACGTACTTGACTTACTTTAACCAGTGATTCCTGACATTATTTGGAGTAAAAAATGTAAATGAAATTTTGGTCTCCGGTGACTTTTTTTGACGATTTTTTTTGTCAATTTTTTTTTCTTCAAAATAAAAAACTTCCGGTGTTTTATTTTGAAGAAAACAGACAGAAAATGTGCGCGCGCACTGCTCTCTCTTGCTTCTATAGTGTAATACAGACAATAGGCCTGCACTGTGTCTTAGATGTATGAAACGTAACTGGCTATGAGAGAAAGAGAGAATGAAAATGTGTGCTCGCACCTCTCTCTCTTGTTTTAAAAAAAATAATTCTTCCGCATGTCGTCACTGGTCACTCCGCCGGGTGTATGACGAACCCCTTACCCCGCCTCCAACTGTTCAACAACTACCATTTTTTTTTTAATGTTTTTGTAGAAAAAAAAAAGACATCAAAAATGTCACCAGAGACCAAAATTTCGTTTACATTTTTTACTCCAAATAATGTCAGGAATCACTGGTTAAAGTAAGTCAAGTACGTCCCTTAACACACTGTATAATCAAGTTCAATAGTTTTATTTTAGTTTTTATTCCGTTTTCCATTTCGTAGTAAGTGTTTTGAAACAAAATGTTCAAGAATGTCAAAAATTATATTTTCGAGCATGGCCTACATTCGTTTTTTTTATTATTTAATCTAACCCTTGCGTTTTTACCCAAACGGTTTGAGTTTATACAAAAGTTCAACAGCAATATGTATTATATGAATAAATATTCAACAGCAATATGTATTAATTAATAACCTAATAATTACGGAATAATAAAAACATACTTATTAATATTTCAACCTTGCTAGGTTTTGGACATCCGTGATGTCTAATTTATGCCATGGCGATAACTATGTATGCGGATTTACCTGCATAATAAATATTTATTAGGTTTGGATTAACGGAACACAGTTAAAGTCAGGGACGTAGGTTCCTGAAACACTTGAACAAACAATTACTTACCTTTTGCGTTAAAAAATGTTAATGAAAATCTGGACTCCGGTTAAATTTTTGGTGCTTTTTTTTTATTAAATGTTAGAAATTTTGTTTCTCAATTTCAAACAAAAAAATCTTTTCTCATATTGTCACTGGTCACTCAGCCGAGTAACCATCCAATCCCCCGTCCCAAGCCTGTTCAGTAACAGCTGTTTTGTACGTGTATAAAAAAGTCACCGGACACAATTTTTTTTCTTTCCAAATAAGCTCAGGAATGACAGGTAAAAGTTAGTCCAATACGTCTCTTTAAAAACCTGTTCGTCGATATTGATGATGTTATTTGGTTTTAAAGGCTTTCTTTTATTTTTTAGCTCCGTCCCTCACTCCCTCATTAATTATTTGTTTCTTTCCTATCATTCACAATATTATATTCGTAATATATATTATAGATATGCAGATGTGGCAGATCTATTTGACTGCATGGAAGTAGGTACAAGAGGTACAAATCTTTTCAGTCAATATTAATTCTATTTGTACTATAGATTTTTGTATGTAACTGTCTCTCTGGTGTCATTTCTCATTCATGTACCATCCGAATCCTTACATTGTTCATTTCTATACTTCGTGATACTTCGTTTTAAATTGGACGTAAGTCCGTAAATAAATAAATAATATTGTATATGCCAAATGTAACAATTGGGAAAAAATATAGAAAAAAAATAAATGGCTTTTACTACTTATACTAGTCAGCCTTGTAGGTCGCTACATATTTTAAAAGTTCCCACATACTATCTATGATACTGTGTTTTCATTTTGTTCAAATTTTCTGCTTCTCTACAAAATATGTTTTCCCAACGTATTCCGACAAATTGCCTATAATATGATTTACTAATATACTTATGAGAAACTTCCAAGCATGCTGCTTATTATTATTATTATTATTATTATTATTATTTTTTTTTTTTTTTTACATTAACTCCACACAGGAGGCCCTGAGGAAAATAATTTCCCTCAGGGCCTATGTCATCTGGGATGCTGTGTGGAGGGTCTTTTTGAGGAGAGGAAGGAATGAACATTGGTCTTGAAGAGACCCATGTTGTAGGAAGGAGGAAACACAGAGGCCGGCAAATCATTCCACAGCCGAGCTGTTGAACACAAGAACGAGTCGAAGAAATGACCCGTTCTCATGTGACAAATGACAAATGTCATTATATACCCGACTAATGACGGCAATCAAAAACATATCAAATATAATTGCATTGATCAGAATATTTCCGCTCTGCGATAAAATCCAAACAAATAGAATATTTCTGAATGAATATGAAAACTAAAAACTGATTTTGAAAGGTGGTGGCATACGAGTACGCCTTCAAAGTTCATTATTTGAAATGACCATGCAACTTTTTAAATTAAAAATATATTAACCTTTAACAGCTTACATGTTTTTTTTACGTATCTATACTCTGACGTTGGGACCTAGGCGGCCTGTTACTTTATATTAGAAATATTAAAAATATTGAGGTTCAAATTATTTAAACAAAATAAAATACTTTTTTAGTAACTTATATTTAACAATTTGGATATTATGTAATATTTTTTGGAAAAATCACTTGAGTTCATAAATCAGTCTGTATTATCTATTAAACTAAATAGAAACAATGAACTCACTTTTATTATAATTTTTCAATAGTTTATCGTTTATCAATAGTGTTTGCTTATTTTTATGTAGTAAAAATCAAAAAAAAGTCAATTAGTATTGATGATGGGTCAGAGAGGCCCGCAAAAAAATTTAAATGAATTTACTTACAGAAATTTAACTTTAAACATTTAAAATTTATTACTTACGGCTCTGGCGTCACTAAATTCGAAGCTACTGGAAGCGACGTATGCGTCACGCGCAGGGGAGGGGAGAATTTAAAATATTATTATTATTGCAAGGACAGAGCGGCCCCCATGTCAGCAATTAAGGGCCCGCAACCCGGATTTGTACCGATTTATTACATATCATATTTAAAAATATATGTTATTCTTGAAGATAATATCTAGACTTTGCCCGCGCCGAAACGCAAATTATATAAAATTCCCTGGATAGAAAAAAATCGCAAAGTGTGCTCCCAAAATTATTATTAACTTGTTTATTTCAATTATTTTACAAGTTATATGTATGAACAAATTCACAGTGTTTCTTTAAATGCTGTTTAAGATAATGCATGCGAGATTTTTGCTCTATTTTAAACGAGTCGTGTTTTATTAAACATTTTCGCAATTTTCGCATCGATTTTGTGGCTTTAAATGTTAGCGCTCTCCTCTAACATTCGTAATTTCGTATCTCTCCATCTTCCTTTTTTCGGGCCCGGTTGCAGAGCCTTAAAGGTTAATGCTTACTTTTTTCTAACCATAATTACTTGTTTCGAAAAATAATAAAAACACATAGATATTTTATAAGACATGTATTATAAACGTTTTCATAATATCACTGTTTTGTTGTTTCATATTAAAATAATTAATGAAAAATAAACTTTGGTTTCATATAGGTGTCCATTTTAATTATATGGTTGTTAACGTCTAGATTTGATTATTAAGCGCTGTAGTTTTTCTTTCCAATATCATATCATATTTCTCACTGTGATAATAAGGGAGATAACGATATCCATAAGACCTATACGAATTGTTCCAAAAATTGAACATAGCTTGAGGGGCTAACGATTCGTTTGTTAAACGACTTCGAAAAGGAGGAGGTTCTCAATTCGACTGTTTTTTTTTAAAATTTTTTATGTTTGTTACCTCAGAACTTTCGACTGAGTGAACCGATATTGATGATTCTTTTTTTATTTAAATGCTGATGCTTCCCGTGTAGTCTCATTTTAATTTGGTCCAGTTCCGACAATGGTATCCATGAGAAAACAATATAAGTTTTAAATTTGCATTAAGTATGTGCGCGACAAATGGACGAATAACTCAATATCACGTCAACCGATTTTGATGATTCTTTTTTTATTGAAAAGGATGTACTTCAGGGGTAGTTTGAAGAGAGTTTGGTTAGGTTCTGATTATCGTATCCATGACAAAGTAACGGAACTCTTCAATTCTTAGGAGCAAATTAACGAAACTCGGCCGAATCTCTTAATTTGACCCTAACGTCATTATGGTCAAATTATGTCTGTCTCATATGAGCAGCGTGTTTAGTAGGTCTACCCATATTCAAACAAATTAGTAAGTGTACTTCAGATTCACTAAAAATCAAAAAATAAACAAAAATTTTAACAAAACAAAAGAACTACTTCAAAAAATGCACTAAAAAGTAAAAAAATAATTTCGTATTCTTCTACAACTTCATAATCAACTTACTTTTTCTACTTCAATCATACCTACAATATGTAGATATGATTGTTATTTTTGGAGTCGGTGTCAGCAAAGGCACCCGGCCCGGCGTGTTCACTTGACAGCTCCGCTCACACCGCGGCCCCGCTCTCTTGTGTCGCTTGTGCGACACAAGCACATCTAACCTATAACTATGTATGTAGTTACAAACCTACCTTGACTGACACCGACTCCAAAATAATGTTACTATGTTAAAAGTAAGTCCGTAGGCACAACTCAATAATTTTTCATTATATTTTCACAATTGAGTGGTGGACATGGGTACCGCCGCCCCGGGAACCATTTGTGGCGGTTCAAATGTAGCGAACGAGGTTTGAGAAACCACCAAGTCCGCCATTGTAGTTTCTGTATCGGAGTCGATAACACCTGTATATCGACAATCTAAATCCTTCTGATACCTGTACCTAATATGTTAAAGTTGCAAATAAATACAATCACTATCGCCAAGTTAGTGTTATTATTCATACATTCCCGCGACCTTATAGCATGGTATATTCCTGGTAAGTTATACTATCTCCTTAGCTAAATATTTGTTGGATAACCAATACCTCTGCCGTAGATCACCCTAAATGATTCACTACGTTTGGTGACTTTGTCCGGGTTCATGGATTGAGTTTTTTTTGGGTCTTGGCGATGGATGCACCTGTCCACCAGCTGAGTGGCAGGCCGGATCAGGGGTTTGAATTGGTTGATAAAGGTTTTAAAATGTCTCCCTCCAGGATCCTCAGATTCCTATCCACCCCTCTTACCTTTTCCTACGCAGAATTTCCTATCTTTTTCCTATCTTTTTCCTTTCCCAAAAAACCTTCCATACAGCATCCCCACGGGCATTTTATGAAATGGAAATAAAAATATATACATTATAAAAAAAATTCTAATGCAGTTTACACGCGGTAGAAGCGAAACTTTACCAAAACAGTCACAGCCAATACTTGAAAAGTGAAATCCTAATCAAAGCGACTAATGAATGCAGACCTAGCGTTATTTCCGTTTCATATCTCAACCAATTGGAGCTTTTAAAAGTGACATCATAATCAAGGCGGTCAATGAGCGCAGTTAATGCACTGGCACAGCGGGGCTATAGAGGTTTCACTTCAAAACTTCAATAATTATTGCAAGTTTATTTTTAATTAAAAAAGTTAGAAAACTTTGTGGCAAAGCATCACACTTTTTGGCTTTGGGTCAAGTTATTAACTTCGTACTACAAACTAACAGGGTAAGTTGTAAGATCTAGCAAACAGTTTACCAAACCAGTTTATCAACTGCATTCTACTGTCAAACTCGACTACGCTTCTGCTGTTTGTGCCCCTTACCAGAAAAAAAAATGGAAACGTTGGAACAAAAAAACACTCGTGTATTTTTATGAGCAATTTACGCATCGATAATATTTGCTAATCTGGAACTCTAAAACAGTGAAATCGATAACTTTACAATAACGGAACGATACGCGTAACTACCGATGATTCCATAACAATGTCCCGCGCACGGTTTTACTGTTACAGTCAAACTGATATTGACAGGGAAAATAAATTATAAATCGATATAGGCTGGCAACACTGGAAGACAGCCTTAGAATTTACACTCCGAAATGTCAAAAGCCAGGCGATTACGTAAAAATATGAATAAATTTTCAAAAAGTTCAAAGTGTCATCACGTCATATTCACAAGAAATGACAAAAAAATTATACATCAATATCTGTTAAATGAGAACGAAATTGTGACCTGCACCAATATTTGCAATCTAGGTGTGATTCTCGATAGTAAGTTACAATATCAATGTCATATCAATCAACTAATAAATAAAGCAGCTGAAATGCTCGGGTTCATCGTAGGAAATACAAAATAATTCATAACACTGTAATTATCAAACAATTATACTTTGCGTACGAACGAAGCCGTCTAGAGTTTGCGTCAACTATGTGGTCTCCATTTTATGCGGTACATACATTAAACAAAATTGAATTCATTCAGAAAAAAAATCATAAAATACCTTTCTTATAAATCGCACAATCGATTTAATAATTATCTTGATGCAACAATTTTTTTCAAAATTGATATATTGAGTGTACGTAGACAATTCTCAGATGCGATGTTGCTATATAAAATGTAAATAACATAACTGGCTGTCCTGAATTATTGTACAGAATAGATTTTAAAGTACTTACGCGGCACACACGTTCGTATAATATTTTTAAAGAAAAACATTGTAAAACAAATTCAAACCAAAATGCTTCCTTATAAGAATGTGTTCAGCATTTAATAATAATAACATTCCCTCTGATATAGATATCTTAAATTGTGACCAAAATCAATACAACAATAAAATTCAATGACAGCTGTCGTGTTTTTAATTCTCTCTAGAAATTTCATAAAATAAAACAAAAGTTCTAGCTAAAACCTAAATATTTACATTTTAATAAGTTTATAATAGTGGAGTGTTATTATAGCAGTTTTATTATCTAATATTACGTGCCAATATGACTATAAAGGCAACTGCAAAGACTGCACTAAATAATACAGACACACAACTCCTCCAACTCCTTGACAAAAAGTTTGAAGAATTTAAGGTGCAATTTCTGGAAATCGTGAGGAACGAGTATAAAGAAGAAATCTAAGAATTAAAAAATAAAATATTAACCCTTGAAAAAAAAATTGACACGAAAAAAAACAACCTTGAAAAAAATCTGGAACAAAACGACGTAATTCAAAGTGAATTTAACGAATTACAAAAACAATTGGACGCTAACGAACAACACGCACGCATAAATAACATAGAGATCATTGGAATACCAGAAAAAATAAAACAAGAAAACCTGACGGAGATTATCAAAAGCATCTATTCAGAATTAAAAATAGTAAGCTCTGAAGAAATTGAATACGCCACCAAGTAACCCCCAAGGAGAATATCGAAGGAAGACCGCGAAATATTATCGTTAAACTGAAGTGCAGAAAACAAAAAGATGACATCATGGCTGCAATCCGAACGAGAAGGGGCCTAACAGCTGAGGATATTAATTTAAATGGGAAATATCGGATCTATATTTATCAATAATGCTTAGAACATAACAGTAACTTTCAAATTAACTATATTGTATCTTAAAATGGAATCTTTAGAATTGTACTATCAAAACACAAGAGGTCTCAGAACTAAAAGGAATTCTTTTCTTTAAAATGTACTATTAAACAACTATGACATTATTTGTCTCAGTGAAACATGGCTTAACAATTCAATATTTAATGAGGTACTTTTCGATCCAAGATACCAAGGCGAGATAGAGATTACCATAACCTCAATCAGAATCGCGGTGGTGGAGTTTTAATTGCAGTAAAAAGTAAATTTATTTCTGATCAAAAATAGAATGGAGCTCTGAGGCGGAAGACATATGGGTAACGCTTTCACTTCCTGGTAAAAAATTCACATATTCACTTCGTATATTGCACCTGATAGTAAGCACCTCCTCATAAATATTACGTCTCACATAAACAAAACTTCACAAATTATGACAGATAACAATAATGATAGTTTCATTTTGGTTGGAGATTACAATCTATCTCACTTACATTGGCTACCAATTAATGAAAACTGTGATTATATTATGTGTAGTGAACCGATCAATTCATTAAACCCCGCCCATTTGAACTTTATAGAATTTTTGTCATTTATAATCTGAAACAATACAACTCTCAGAGTAATAGTATAAATAATCGCATTCTTGACTTAGCTGTGAGCAACATACTACTGAAAATTACGCATAATAATATCTCATTAGTACCAGAGGATGTTTATCATAAAACACTGCTAATTTCAATTCCTATTAAAAAATAAATAAAAACCTGAAAACTAACGCAAATCAAATATTTCTGTACAGAAAAGCGGATTATTCAATAATAAACACAAAATAAATGAAATTGATTGGGATCATAAACTTATCCATCTGAATACTCAACCCGCAACTGACGTCTTCTACAACATATTGAACAATTTTAAAATAAATTATGTACCAACTAAACCGGCTAAAAACTGTTATTATCCACCATGGTATAAGTCATCTCTCATAAAAATAATTAAAGAAAAAAATAAATATCATAAAAATTGAAAAAAATTTCAAAATTTATGTGACTACCAAACGTTTTCACTCTTAAGATCTAGACAAAAACGAATTGCACAACAACTCTACATTAATTATTATTTTTTAATTTATAAACTAACGTTTAGACAAGATTTTTATGCACAGCACAAAGGGTAACAATTATTACAAGCAATAATTGTCAGCCTGAAACACTCATTTACATTGAAAAATCTTCCGAGAAAAGATACTTGCCGGCAAGTATCTTTTCTCGGAAGATTTTTCAATGTAAATGAGTGTTTCAGGCTGACAATTATTGCTTGTAATAATTGTAACTCTACATTAATTATATACATAGCGCTGAAAGTAACATGAATGGAATTCCTAAACTCTTCTGGAATCATTTCAATAACGTGAAAAAAAACACAATCGTCTCTTCTAAGGACGATGCACCTAGATGACAAAAAGCAGATAATGGCCAAGACATATGCAATATTTTCATGGAATATTTTCAATCAGTTTACATAAATGATAATAACCTACCAACATATACCAAAAAATACAAATAATATAAATATCACCACGGTCAAATTCTCACGAGAAGTAGTCTTAAAAGAAATAAAAGCTCTTTACATAAACACAAGCGCGGGGTGTGATGACATTCCTTCATACTTTATAGTTAACAAAACCTCTCTGCATTATATGTAATAAATCAATGAATGAAGGCACGGTACCTGAAATATGGAAAAGAGCCTATGTAACAAAAATGGTGAAAAAAATAATTTTAAAAACTATCGGCCGATTTCAAAACTAACAATATTCAGTAAGTTAATGAAAAAATTACAAATATCTAAGTCCACAACTGAATCACATCATTACAACAAAGCAACATGGTTTTACAAAAGGCAGAAATGTGGAAAGTAACCTCGTTTTTCTTACTGAATTCATTGTCGATCACATGAACAACCGCACTCAAGTAGATATCATATATACAGACTTTGCCAAAGCATTTGATAAAATTAATCAAAACTATTATTCAGAAAACTTTGGTCATTAGGTAAACGTGGTAATTTATTTCGTTGGGTTACATCTTATATACTCAAGAGATCACAGGCAGTAGCAATAAAGGGTTTCGAATCAGTTTTTAGTGAAATTTCCTATGGGATCCAACAGGGTTCTCATCTCGGACCATTGTTTTTCATTTTATATATCAATGATTTGGCCAATGTTGTTAAATACTCTGAAATAGAATTATTTGCTGATGATGCCAAGCTATACAAGCCAATAAAAAGTCTAAACGATTGTGTCAATTTACAACATGATTTAAACAATATATTTACCTATTGCCAACACAATCAACTATTTCTAAATGTCTCAAAATGTCATCATATTACCTTTTCAAGAAATAAAAATAAAACATTATTTAATTATTATATACATAAAAACAACATTGCAACAGTCTCAGATATTCGTGATCTTGGAATAACCCTTGATAGTTAACTACAATATAACCTTCATATACAACAAATCACAAATAAAGCTTCTAAAATGTTAGGTTTCATCATAAGAAACACAAAACTTTTTAATAGCATCAATATCATTAAGCTACTCTACTTTGCCTATGTACGGAGTCATCTGGAGTTTGCATCAGTTGTTTGGTCTCCATTTTCCAAATTCCAAATAAACAAAATCGAGGCTATTCAAAACATATTCCTAAAATATTTTAGTCACAAGTTGTTTGTAAGATTTAATAATTATGCAGAGGCAGCTTCACACTAAAATTGATTCATTGAGTGTACGAAGGCATCATATGGATGCACTATTCCTGTATAAAGTAGTCAGCAATAATATTCAATGCCCAGAGTTGCTAAATAAAATTCAATTCAATGTACCTGCACGTTCAACACGCTCTTCTGTCCTGTTCAGGGTGGATCAATGCAAGACAAACTGTAAGCAGAATTCTTGCCTGAACAGACTATGCAGTTTTTTTTTTTTTTTTAATGCCGGCAACCCGGGCGTTTATTGTAATAATAATATCATATACAAACAAGTTAGTAGCCCGCCTCACTAGACTAAGTCTGTTCCGAGGCGGGTACAAATTAATATATACACACACATATAAGTACATACACGCATATGCGCACATACATTCACACAGGTATTCGCATACGTGTACATAATCGAACACATAGTTACATATTAAAACATAAATACGTATAATCAAATAAGAATTATTGGGAGTAGAAATACAGTTATCGAGGAATTAACATATTTCCATAAAACCAAAAATTCATCAGATACACATGGTAATGCTAGCATCTAAATCTAGAACTATTAAATATCAACAAAATGAATACACATAGTAATGCTAGCGTCTAAATCTAGAACTATAAGATTTCAACAAAATAATATACATATGAGGTAATAATTTTTTTTTTTTTTTTTTTTTTATTTAAAAAAATACATACGTATACAGATTCATAGTAAAACATTTGGTTCTTAAGGCTAATAACAATATGTAAATTTCTTTTTAATGAAACTTCACAATTCAAAAGAGAAAATATTTCTCGTGCTTGAATTTTGGAGTGCCATTGTAAAATGCATAGTTACACAGAGTATGTTATTACAAGTACTTATATTAATAAAATATATATTCATGAAGACAAGTGGACATAATAACTGACAATATTGTCAGAGTAGGTACATATAATAAAGTTGTAACAATTTGGTGCCTGCAAATAATGCGTATGTACTTGCTTTCAATTAAATATGGTAATGAAATATTTTTAGAGATTATGTCCTAGTTTATTTTTTTTGTTGTTATTATTGTGATGGTGAATTTAAAACTTATAATTAGTGTCGGGTTGGTCTATTAGTGTTTTTATTTGGGATTTAAAAACTTTATAATTTTTTTCAGACTTGATTTTATATGGGAGAGCATTGAAAAATTTTATACCTTGATAAGCATAATGGTGTTGGGAAGCACTCGTTTTAAATTTTGGAATTTCTAAATTGCCCTGTGATCGTGGTCGGTTGTTTATGTTTGTGAATGTTATTGTTGATGAATTGAAATGATCTTTATGAGTTTGCAATAATGAGTTCTTTTTGAAAATTTTATTAAGACTGAGAACCCTAAAAGAGTCAAATAGCTGTGTTGTTGGAAATACAGATGGTTTTCGTAAGATGACTTTCAAAATCAACCTCTGTACCCTTTCTACAGGTAAGAGGTTTGTTTTGAAAGTCCCACCCCACCCGATTATACCATATTGTAGTATAGATTGGGCAAGAGAGAAATAGATAGTTTTGATCATATTAGATGATAAGATGTTTCTCAGTCTAATAAATATGTATATAAGTTTTCTTATTCTGGTTACTGTATTTTGGATTTGTTCTTTCCATTTTAAGTGTCTATCTACTATGACACCCAAATACTTTATACTATTTTTGCAAGTTATTGGTAGGCAATTTTCATCGTTGCATTCCTTTTTATTTTCACACTGTGATGAATGGATTTTAATAGTTATATTGTTCTCGACATTTTTTTCTTTCAAAGAAAAAGGAATAAAATAAGTTTTCTCCGTATTAAGTGAGAGACAATTTAGGTCAAACCATGTTTTGAGTATGTTTATATTGATATTTGCTATACTCATTGTTTCCTCCCATGATTTCCCTTTAGTGATAACTACAGTGTCGTCTGCATAAGATATGATATCTCCAACTATGGGAAGAGTGAACATTTGATTTACATATATAATAAAAAGGATAGGACCGATGACAGTTCCTTGTGGTATACCAAATGATGAGGTTTTAGGTTCACTTAGTGTATTATTTATTTTGACGTATTGTAATCTCTCTTTTAGATAGCTTTGGAACCATGACAGTACTGTTCCGTCCAATCCAATTTGCATGAGTTTCTCATTTAGTTTGGAGTGTGATATGCTATCAAATGCCTTGCGTAAGTCGATGAATATACCAAGACACTTTTCTCCATTATCTAATTTTTGTATTATTGTTGAAGTTAATTTAGCAATTGCATCTTGAGTGCTGAGATTGTCCCTAAACCCAAATTGGTTTGGGCTCATTATCTTTTTTTCTTTTATGTAATTGTTGAGTTGTTTTTTAACAATTTTTTCATAGATTTTTGCAATGTTTGATGTGAGTGCTATGGGACGATAGTTGGAGATATTTTTTTCATCTCCAGATTTATAAACAGGGGTGACAATAGTCTTCTTATAGTTGTTCGGGAATACACCCTTCTTTAGACTTACATTTATTATATGAGCAATCGGTTTGCTGATTATCTCATGAACGGCTTTTAATGTTTTTACGGTTATATTGTCATAGCCAGGGCTTGCTGATCCTCGCAAACCCATTACAGCGCTTTCGACTTCCTTTTCAGTTACTGAAGCAAATGTGTGGAAACCTTCTTCAATAGTTGAGTTGTGCTCTGGTTGTTGTGTTTGTTTGTTGTCTAGGATAATATTACGAGCAAGATTAGGGCCGACATTAGCAAAATATTCATTATAAATGTTACCACACAGTTTTGGATTTTTTTCGACGTCAGTGTTGATTCCGTGATGAGTAATTTCTTTAGGTAACTTTTTTTTCGTGCTTTTGTTGGTTATTGTATTGATGATTTTCCAAAAACTCTTTGCTGTCTTGACCAGCATTTTTTATTTTATTACGAAAATACTTTTCTTTTGTCAGTCTAATTAAAAGCGCAAGTTTGTTACGGTATTTCTTGTAGAAGGTGTTGATTTTTTCATCATTAGGGAATTTTCTAGACTGGTGGTAGTATTTTTCTTTATTTCTGATTGAAATTACTAGTCCATGGGTTATCCATGGCTTTATCAATCTGTGTTTAGATTTTGGTTTAGAAACAATTATTTGTGTGGATAGGTTTATGTGATTTTGGAAAACTGTTTCGAAATTCTCAGCACAGGTATTTGGATTTTCCGATTCAAATATTGATGTCCAGGTTTCCGTTTTAAGATTTGTTCTTAAAATTTCCATATTTAAATATTTTTTTTCACATTTTTTCTTGTCAATTTTGTCAGAGTTGGAACTTCTTTTATCAATGTTGGTAACAAATATACAGGTATAGTGATCGGTTATGCTGGTTTTCCATAATATTGACATGTTTTTTTCATTGTTATTTGAGTTGCACCATATGTGATCGATGCAGGAAGGAGTTTGTCCACTGACATTCCGTGTTGCATTATTTATAAATGATTTATAGTTTAGCGATGTCATTACATTTATATAATCTTCCTTTACCTTACCCTTTGCCCCAATCAAAATGTTCATGTTAAAGTCGCCTGTGACAACGTTACAAGTACCTTTTAGTTGTAGCAATAACTGTTCCAATTCTATAATAAAACTGTTAGAGTTCGATCCGTGTGTGCGGTAGATAGCTATGATATTGTATATAACTTCATTCACTTTTAAGTTCAGTTTTAGACAGTTAGCAAGCTTCATGTTGATTTCAGTGATTGTGACGTTATTGTGTTTGTTTAAGATGAAAACAGCAATACCACAGTTCTTATTAATATGTGTTGTGGACGAATAATATGTATAGTCAGGGATCTCGTACAGTGCGGTAACATTATTTATATTTAAGTGTGCTTCTGTTAAAACAATGAGGTCCGGTAAAGTTTCAAGGAGATTTAATGTTAGTACAAATTCTTCGAAATTTTTTTGCAAACTTCTGACGTTTTGGTGCAGAACAATGAATGCATTTGGAACGTTTTTTAATAGTTTATTACATTGTTTTGAGTCTTCGCAAGTGTATTGTGAAACATCTGTTAATTTATCAATTTCCTCGGTTAGAAAATCATCCATAACTTATTCATAATCGATTCTTTGCTGTGCTATGATAGACATTCTTTTCCGGTAAGTACATATTTCACTATTTGCACTATGTTGGGTATTGTTTTTTGTTCCGAATAATTTGTTGTTATTGTCACAGTTGTAGCATTTGACACTATCTTTACTTTTTTCGCATTCGCTAAATTTGTGATTTTTTGAGCAATGTATGCATCTGGGCTTATTCATTTTATTTAGGCATTTAATGGATGTGTGTCCTAATATGTCCTAATATAGTGTATGGATAATAATATATAAGCATTCGTAAAAACAAAAGCAGTATCTGTAATTAACCTAAAATTTCTATACGTAACCAACACATACAGGGTGTTAAGGGACGTACTTGACTTACTTTAACCAGTGATTCCTGACATTATTTGGAGTAAAAAATGTAAATGAAATTTTGGTCTCCGGTGACTTTTTTTGACGACTTTTTTTTTTTTCAAAAATGTTTTCTTCAAAATCAAACAAAAAAAAATTCTTCCGCTTGTCGTCACTGGTCACTCAGCCGGGTGTCCGACGAACCCCTTACCCCGCCTCCAACTGCTCAATAACTACCATTTTTTTTATGTTTTTGTAGAAAAAAAAAAAAAAAAACATCAAAAATGTCACCGGAGACCAAAATTTCATTTACATTTTTTACTCCAAATAACGTCAGGAATCACTGGTTAAAGTTTTTTTATTTTTTATTTATTTATCTATAATAAAATATATTTACAATGGTTTTATTTGTATGCCTGTCTCACTAGGGTATACCTGTGTCGAGACAGGCGTACATAAATGCATATAGTAGTTACAAGGATATTTCAGGTAAAATACATATTATGAATAGAATTAGAACAGAAGGGTGATTGGAAGGGTGGTAAATCTTTTAAAGAGAGTTATTTTATAAATGTTGGAGATGGAGTAATGAAATAAATTCTGCCTAGTCTATTTATAGGTTAAATTTGACAGGATTCCATTATTTTCATTTGTTTTATATGGGTAAGTCAAGTACGTCCCTTAATACCCTGTATATGTATATAAAGAGTGAGGATTAAAGACTAAGATGAGATTACTAATAACTTGGTGATGCTTGCACTTTTTTTGTGTAGTAACCATGTATTGAAATGTTTGTATAACCAGTTTATGTTGTTTTTAGTGGTACAATAGGTGGTTTCTTTTAGGAAGATGTTGAAAATGTGAGTGAAAATGTGCAATAGTTATAATATCGTATTATCCAGTGTGGACATTTTCAATTGCGAACTTACTGAATATAAAAGTTCCATAAAAGAGTATTTCTCTGATGGTTCTTGAATAATGTTATGTTTTTATTGTTTATATTTCTGTTATGATTTGATTTATATGTACAACCTCTCTCCATGGCTACCAATGTATTGATAGATATTTGTTTTGTAATTTTTCATTTCATATTAAAAAAAACTGTTTTGAGTATATATATATATATATTTTGTTTTATATAATTTTGGATTCATGTTCCTTTTTTATAAAATTAAATTACTTATTCTTATTATGCTGTCTCAGTAGAAGTAAAGTCACAAGGAGGACATCCCTAATTGGTTTTATTTTGGCTATTTAATACTACGTACAAACTGAAATATAAATATATATAAACTGTCGATTTCCCGAAAATTAATAAATAAATTAATAAATTAAATTGTTACCTATTTGGTCCCCTTTCTATAAAGTACACTCTAACAAAATAGAACGAGTTCAACACAAATTTCTTAGGTACTTAAATTTCACACTCAAAATTCCAATAGAAAACATTAATTATTTAAGTTTAATGAATCGACTAAATTTAATTACGCTGTCTGACAAAAGAATCATTTCAGATCTAATGTTATTGTACAGAATTATGAACAACCTAATTGAGAGCCCTGCCATCGTTGCTACTATTAAACTTCATGTACCGACAAGGAATACTAGACAAAATATAACATTCTTTTGCAACACATACACAACTAACTATCAATCACACTCACTTACCAATACGATGCATTATTTAGGCAACAAGTTTGGTGGTATTGTAGATGTATTCGCTGATTCCCCTTACATTCTAAAATGCAATTTATACCAACACTTTGTGGAATCCTACAAATTATTGTAACATGGGTATAATATATTTAACGATTTGATTTGTTATTGTAATGTTTATATTATATTTTGTTCTATGTTATTGTTAAATATTACATTGTTTAAAATATTTCACGGTTTTCCACAAGATTATACAACTGGTTTTTTTTTCTTTAAAAACTACTTGTATATTCTTAAAAGTTTTTTCACTTTTATAACTTTTGGTATAAATTCTATGTATATGTAATCCTCGATATCTTAAATATTATTTTCTAATCTATGTAAAAGCCCCTACGGGCGTATAACAACAATAAATAAATAAATAAAATAAATTTAAAAGCTCTATCAAAAGTGTATTAAATAAGTACAAAACTGCATAAATGTAATGATATATTATCTAACTACATTTTTTTATTTTATTTTTTATTTGAAATATACATACATATAACAGATTTACATAAGGAACATATATGGTTCTTAAAAATAAAAACAAATAAAGTAATTTCTTGTTAATGAATCTACCCAATTTAAAAGAGAAAACATTTCTCGTGTTTAAATTGGGGAGTCTTGTCATTACAGAAAAAAGATAAAAAAATTAGATATAATTATTTTTTTTTAATTAAGAAACAAATAAAACTTTTGAATGATAACACATATTAATAAAGAAATATACTAACGTAGCAGTTACTAAATTAGATATACATGTAGTACAGATATTTTAAAGTAATAATAATAATATACAATATATGTAGTAAAAATAAAAATAATATTATTGCATTTATCTTAATAGGTAGGCGTAAAGATGGTAAGTACATATAGTTGATTCTAACAATTGGATTAGCTGATAATACTGCAGGAGTAGGTACATAATTTTATTTTTATTTTTTTATTTATTTATTTATTAACGCCGATTATAGCGGCTTTTACAAAAGAATTACAATTATTTTACATATGAATATAGGATACACATAGATAAAGAAAAAGAAAAATATAAATATAAAATTTATAAAGGAGAACAATAAAAATTGTAGTATCAACATAAAAAAGTACAAAGAGTAGGTTATTATAAATACAATACAACATATTATAAATCCCGGATATTATGTATTAATAAATTAATACTTTAAATCTGTATTTGATTATAGTCAAACTGAGAAGCGCTGACAGACAGTTTTAATAAAGTAGTGTTTGTATGAGGTTAGACTAGCAATGTTTATAGATTCATCCAAAACATATTTATTTCCAAGTACATGCAGGCGATTCATTATGGAATTGAGTTCAGCGTTAGATCCTGTATTGTTGCAATGATAAGGTAATTTGAAACGAACTGATCGACTAGGTACATGGAAACATATTAGCGAAAGAGGTTCAGGGGAGTTCAACAGGTTGGTAACGATTTTAAATAAATAAAATGTATCGAGTCCTAATAATTGTAACAGAGAGGGATAATTAATGTTTTCTATGAATATTCCCAATTTAAAATTAATATAACGTAAAAATTTATGTTGGATTCGCTCAAGAGAATTCTCATGTACACCATAGTAAGGATTCCAAATGGTGGAGTTAAATTCTAGTTGGCTTCTAACAAGTGAAGTGTAAAGTAATTAGACAGTTTTTAAATTTTTAAAATCCTTTGAAATCCGTATGACAAATCCTAACATTTGCATTGCTTTACTGGTTACATTATTAATATGTTTAATGAATGTTAATTTATTGTCAAAGGTCTATTATTTCATCAACAGATAAATAATATGTGATTATTGAGAAAGTAGGTGAACAACAATGGGTTTTTTTTCTGTGGAATCTCATAAGTTGAAATTTTTTACATTAAGAGTTAATTTGTTGATAATACACCAATCATAAAAGCTATTAATATTAGATTGAAGTGTCAGACAGTCCTCGATATTATCAATAATTCTAAAAATCTTCAAATCATCAGCGAACATTAGAATGAGAACACGGGTGAATATGTTTTTTACGTCGTTAATGAATAAATTAAAAAGTAAAGGACCAAGATGCGAACCCTGGGGTACGCCACTAATGGCTTCGAACATGTAGGAAAAGTGATCATTAATACAGACAATTAGCTGACGCCTAAGTAAGTAACTCTTAAACCAAGATAAAAGGTTTCCATTAATGCCGAGTTTCAAAAGTTTATTAATGAGAATCTTAAGACAGACCTTATCAAACGCCTTACTGAAGTCGGTGTAAATAGAATAAACTTGTTGTTTGTTGGCAAGTGCATTAGAAATGAAATTTTCATATAATGTAAGATTAGTCAAAGTTGATCTGCTGGAGATAAAGCCGTGTTGACAAGTTGCGATACAAGAGTTTACAAAGAAGCTGATTTTCATAAGAATGAATTTCTCAAAAAGTTTAGGTATAGACGATTGAATACAGATAGGCCGATAATTTTCAATAAAGGATTTATCACCACTTTTAAATATAGGAGTTAGGTATCTATGTTTCCATATTTGTGGAAAGTGTCCTGTAGAGAGTGACTTATTAAACAGTATATTAAGCGGAACAGATAAACTTTGGACACAATTCTTAAGTAAGATGGAAGGAATCTTATCAGGTCCCGAGCTTGTTTTGGGTTCAAGTGATTTAATACAGACTATAATGTCTTCAATATCGATGTGTATTTGCGATAAGTGTAAATTTATATCCGAGTTGAAGAACGGAATTAAGTCATCTAGAATATCAGGTTCATACACGTCCTTAAAGTAATCAGCAAACAATATGTTAACAATTTCATAATTTTTACTGGAGCTGTTTTGTCTGTAACGTATATTACCGGAAATACCAGCATCTTTGTTTTTCATTGATTTTGTGTGTTTCCAAAAGTATTTTATATCGTGAAGAATCGTGTTCTTAACTGAATTAATGTAATTATTATAACATCTTTTTGTCATTTTTTTGCAATCTCTTCTAATATTGTTGAATGCCATATGGTTGGGAATTGTTCTGTGTTCCTTATATTTTTTTATTTGTTTCTTTTTTAATAACAATTAACTGAATTAATTCTTTGCTGAACCATATCGGATACTTTCGTACTTTATGATGAATTAGAGGAATAGTGTCGGAAATGATACTATTCAGTTGAGAGTAAAATAGTTCTACGCTATAGTGGAGATCACCTTCCTTGAGAACAGACCAATTTACTTTGTTAAGTGCATGATTAATGTCCTGGTAATTAGCATTATTGAAATTACGACTACAATTTTTAAAAAGGGGGTCACACTCTATTGTATTAGGTACTAGTATTGTAAGTGGGGGGTGGTGATTATCAATTGGGTCAAAGGATTCGGTATCCGATATCCGATATTCGATATCCTTATTCATAATGTTACTTTACGACAATCATCGCTTCATTTCAGTTCAAAAGCTGGTGAAATATTTTAAGAGGATATGTGAAATCAATAATATTACATTAATTTACAATTTATTTTTTGTTAATTAATAATGGAGTTAAATGATTAATTTTGA
The DNA here is from genome assembly GCA_929108145.2 of Limnephilus rhombicus. Classification (NCBI taxonomy): domain Eukaryota; kingdom Metazoa; phylum Arthropoda; class Insecta; order Trichoptera; family Limnephilidae; genus Limnephilus; species Limnephilus rhombicus. The sequence goes on from OV815293.1 coordinate 9,049,356, forward strand.
AAGGAAATTAAAACTTATAATGAGTGATTGGTTGATCTAGCAGTTTTTTTATTTGTAATTTAAAGACTTTATAATTTTCTTCGGATTTGATTTACTATGGGAGGGCATTAAAAATTTTTATGCCTTGATAAGTATAATGTTGTTGAAAAGCACTCGTTTTAAATTTAGGGATTTCTAGGTTGCCACGTGATCTTGATCGGTTACTTATTTTTGTGTTTGTTGTAGTATTAAAATGATCTTTGTGTGTTTGTAACAGTGTTCTCTTTTTGAAAATTTTATTTAAACTGAGTACCCTAAAAGAGTTAAATAGTTGTATTGTTGCAAATAAAGATGGTTTTCGTGTGATAACTTTTAGAATCTACTTCTGTACCCTTTCTACAGGTTGGAGGTTAGTTTTGAAAGTTCCCCCCCACCCGATTATACCATATTGTAGAATAGATTGAGCAAGAGAGAAATAAATAGTTTTAATCATACTAGATGATAGAATGTTTCTCAATCTAATGAATATGTAAATAAGTTTTCTTACTCTGGTTACTGTATTTTCGACTTGTTCGTTCCATTTTAAGTGTCTGTCTACAATGACATGCATATACTTTATACTATTTTTGCATGTTATTGGTAGGCAATTGTCATCGTTGCATTCCTTTTTATTTTCACACTGTGATGAATGGATTTTAATAGTTATATTGTTCTCGACATTTTTTTCTTTCAAAGAGAATGGAATAAAATAAGTTTTCTCTGTATTTAGTGAGATACAATTTATGTCAAACCATGTTTTGAGTATGCTTATATTCATATTTGCTTTACTCATTGTTTCCTCCCATGATTTCCCTTTAGTGATAACTGCAGTGTCGTCTGCATAAGATATGATATCTCCCACTATGGGAAGAGTGATTTGATAAACATATATAATAAAAAAAGGATTGGACCGAGGGCAGTTCCTTGTGGTATACCAAATGATGATGTTTTGGGTTCACTTAGGGTATTATTTATTTTGACGTATTGAAATCTCTCTTTTAGATAACTCTGGAACCATGACAGTACTGTTCCGTCCAATCCGATTTGCATGAGTTTCTCATTGAGTTTGGAGTGTGATATGCTATCAAATGCCTTGCGTTGGTCGATGAATGTACCAAGACACTTTTCTCCATTATCTAATTTTTGTATTATTGTTGAAGTGAATTTAGCAATTGCATCTTGAGTGCTGAGATTGTCCCTAAACCCAAATTGGTTTGGGCTCATTATCTTTTCTTATTTTATGTAATTTTTGAGTGTTTTTAACAATTTTATCGTAGATTTTTGCAATGTTTGATGCGAGTGCTATGGGACGATAGTTGAAAATATTTTTTTCATCTCCAGATTTAAAAACAGGGGTGACAATAGTCTTCTTATAGTTGTTCGGGAATATACCCTTCTTTAGACTTACATTTATTATATGAGCAATCGGTTTGCTGATTGTCTCATGAATGGCTTTTAATGTTTTTACGGTTATATTGTCATAGCCAGGGCTTCCTGATCCCCGTAGACTTATTACAGCGTTTTCGACTTCTTTATCAGTTACTGGAGCAAATGTGTGGAAACCTTCTTCAATAGTTGAGTTGTGCTCTGGTTGTTGTGTTTGTTTGTTGTCTAGGATAATATTACGAGCAAGATTAGGGCCGACATTGGCAAAATATTAATTATAAATGTTACCACACAGTTATGGATTTTTTTCGGTGTACGTGTTGATTCCGTGATGAGTAATTTCTTTTGGTAATTTTTTTTTGTGCTTTTGTTGGTTATTGTATTGATGATTTTCCAAAACTCTTTGCTGTCTTGACAAGCATTTTTTATTTTATTACGAAAATACTTTTCCTTTGTCAGTATAATTAAAAGCGCAAGTTTGGTACGGTATTTCTTGTAGAAGGTGTTGATTTTTTCATCATTAGGGAATTTTTTAGACTGGTGGTAGTATTTTTCTTTATTTCTGATTGAAATCACTAGTCCATGGGTTATCCATGGTTTTATTAATCGGTGCTTAGATTATGGTTTAGAAACAATTATTTGTTTGGATAGGTTTATGTAGTTTTGGAAAACTGTTTCGAAATTCTCAGCACAGGTATTTGGATTTTCCGATTCAAATATTGATGCGCAGGTTTCCGTTTTATGATTTGTTCTCAAAATTTCCATATTAGTAGTTATCGTAATAATATTATGTATGTATGTTTAAATTGTTATTGAAAATTAACATCCTGTTGACAAATTGCTTTATTGCGGTTTAACGGGATTGTACCTTGAAAACCTATAAAAAAAACTTAAAATTAAAGGATGCTCTCTCTGATACGATTTTAGATTTTCACGGCCAAAAGTATTTTTGTTATTAGTTTTTGGGATATTATGCCGTGTTGCGCTACCTCCTTCTTTAGCCAACGTTTCGGACAGCGTTACAGTGTCCATCATCAGGGCAGATGTGTGGTGCCTGTAAAGATGGACACTGTAACGCTGTCCGAAACGTTGGCTAAAGGAGGAGGTAGCGTAATACGGCATAACACTCCAAAAACAAACAACAAAAACACTTTTGGCCGTGAAAATCTAAAATCATATCAAATTGTATACTCTTCATTTTCCTAAAATATATTAAATAAATAAATAAATTGAGAGTGTTGAATTGCAGCACCAACCTGAAAACGCATTGGCATTGCGCATTTTTTTAACATTAAATGGAAGTTAATTAGTTAATGCGGTCTTTAGTCGTATTTCAACCACTTTCGATTCTCGAAGATGGGTCGAAATAAATTGGTCACAATTTAGTTGAACTATGTAAGTATATGGATCGCATATGGAACTCTTTTCATTTCTAAGAGTTTTGTTAGTTAAATAAGTTCATAAAATAAGCTAGAAATTTTGCATAACAAACGACATTATCCAAATAAATGCGTATATGGACGGTTAACCGAAACACATCTGATACTGTGGAGGCTGTGCTTTAATTTAACAATCGTCAGTCGGAATACCTCCTACCAAATTAATGAAACGAACCGTGTTCACAAATATTGATAACTGACTGAATATTGATATACGGCAGGGATCGGCAATTGGCGGCCCGCGGGCCAGATGTGGTTCGTGCAGGGTAGGGTATGTCAATTATTTCAACTTTTGAATTCAGAAACTTTTGAATTCAGAAAAAAACTTCTCAAAAGTTGCCTCTTACAAATAAAATAAGAACTGCATTTAAATTTATATTTTTAAGAATGGTTATTAGCCCGCTAAAATGCATTGAAAATCAGAAAACATATCTAAAACCATTTTTTTTTTATTTAAATTTTTTTTTTTTTTTTCAGTAAACGTACCTTTTAACGTTTGTTTCTTATTAAAAAAATGCGTATAACTGACAAAAATGAAAAAAAAATGAAAAAAGTCAAGAAAAATTCTGATTTTATCGAGAAAAAGTGTTATTTTCCCCTTTTATATTTTTAACCAACACATCACATATGTTAAAAGATTTTTTTTGGGTTCTTTGTACTGCAGTTATGGAATGAAAAGTAAGTTTGGTACAAAATATAAGATATGAACCCTTTGTTTTATTTTTTTTCCAAATCACGAAATCTATTTTTTTCAAAACTTCCGGCCATTTTAGCGGGCTAATAGTGAACAATAATTTCATTTATTTTTACGTTTTCGAATAGCTACAGATCAAACAAAACTTTTGAAACCCCGGGCGTTTAAATATAAGGCCATTTTTTTCCCTCTATGGAGAGCGACACAAGCTAGACTGCAGAGCTCCTTTCCGGCCCGCAACGATACGATAATTCCTTCCCATCATATTTGACGCACCATCGGTCACAATAATTTTTTTCATACATAGTTTTTTGTGAAGAAAACATAAATGAGCAACGCCCGAGTGGGATTTAATAACTGTATACAACTCTATTTACCCTAGATTACTAAACTATCATAACAGTGATGTTGTTTCTAAACATTCGTAAAAAATACGACATAGAAATAAAACGGAAATAAATAATATAATCAAAAAAAATTATTATTTTAGAAGTAATAGTAACATTCTTTGGGTTTAAAGAGATCACCTAATAATGTAAAAAACTTTTTTTTATTCTACACAGTTGGGACACATGTTTACATACGGCACATTTGCATTTCATGACAAAATGCACAGATTTTTCTTTTGGTTCCTTTTTTGCCGCATTAGGAACAAATTCAATAAGCAAGATACTTTTATTTCATAGAATAGAAGACCAAAATACCGTAAACACTAAACTTTCGTTAATTTTACGACACTCTTGCTATAAGTCAACACACAAATAACACCCGACCACAATGTCAGCGCGTGGCACACTGACGGAACAAATTAGGAAAGTACTGTGCAGCGGGTGTCGCGAAAACGACGCGAAAATTGTTTTTTCCAGGGATCGTCATTTTGCCGTCGTAATTTTTACGATAGTTTAGTATTCTAGGGTTAATTGGTTAGTAGTGACATTTCAAAACACGTATCGACCACTTTTTTTTTCATCTGAGGCATTTTTTCATCATACATACTTATATATATGTATGATGACCGGTTTTTTACCGGTGGGCACCGCGTTTGGGTCCCACCCAGGCATTCCGTGTTCGGTTCTTCGCCATCACGACTCAAGCAACATTTTCTGCTTACTGTGGTGGTATTAGGAGATTTTAAAATATTGTTGGGTGATTCGTAACGGTAATGTTTGCCTTTCTTAAAAAAAAACTCGATTGTTGAAATTCCATCCACTTTCATCATTATAAGTGGAAAATATGACTTCTACGATGATGGAGGACTAACTAGTAGAGGATCGAACCAGCAACGCCCGATTAGGTACCAATAACTACCACGCCACCAACAGGTCGGTCGTGATATCTGAAAACGCGTAATTTTCATTTAACTTTTATTTCGCCCGCGTCGGTTTCTTATCATACTTTTTTTATGGAAAAGGGGGAAAAATGAAGAAAATTATTCTTCAGATAAGTTTGGGAATCGCAGACATTTACGATGCTACTAGCTGCTAGGCACGTCACGAAGCACAAAGACGACGGACGATCAGACAGGCATTCACTGTGCACTAATTGAGCAGTGTCGCACGTGCGTGAGTAACAACGACAGTCGCGTGCCCCCTCAAAAAAATGGACGTGTTCGTACGGCCCGCCAGCAAAACTAATTGCCGACCGCTGATTTTGACTATTTTCAATCGTCCATCCTAGACCTCCTATGACGCGCTACTAAAGTCTCCAGTCGAGAAGTAGTGAGGGTCCCAAGTGATTGCAGCGTACTTTTAAAGTTATTATGCATAATTTGGTAGATGGTCCATACCTCCTGGAATGCTAAGTTGTTTATACAAAACACTTCATAGAGCGGCAGCACAAAGAACTGTGATTTCACATGATATTATAAGGATTATACTGGCTTAGCACAGCACGACATGGGATGTAGTACTGCTTAATTGATGTTTTGAATGAGTAAATATAATAAATGGATAATTTAATTTAGCAAAGTAACAGTAGGGGTGCGGTGAAGCAAGCAAATAATTTCTCTCAACTCAAAATAACAATGAAACACTTGGTTTTAACGAGGTGTTGTTTTTCGTGATACAAGTCAACTTGTTTCGGAACTAATGAATCCTTCATCAGAATAGGTAAAAAAAAGTACTTACTTGTCACATAAATAATTATGTGACTAATGCAGTTCTTGCTTAGGTGGTTATTTTGTCTATGGTGTTTTTGGACACTGGTAATTTTTGGAAAAGAGAGAGCTTCCGTTTTATGTTTATGAGCACTTCCTCCCGAATCAGCATGGGCAGCTTTTTCGGAAATTAGTCACTCTCCATCAAGGAGTTTAAATTTTCGTTTAATCATGAGAATCTAAGTTGATTTAAAACCTAAAAGAACGGGGGGTGTTTTTACGTAACACGAGAGGTTTGTGTACGAGTTATTTATAGTGGATGACGTGAAAGTCCCACTTTTTTCCGATGTGGCTGGTTGGCTGTTTTGTGGAAGTATTTTTGGAAAAGGAGTCGTGAAGTGAATTGGTCCTGGTGTTGGCTACTATAATATGCCTTCACGACCCCGCGTCGCAAAGTCACGGTCTGCTAACCGTACTACCGTAATACGCCAGACTTGGATACTGTTGGGGGCCACGTGCCTTTTGATTGGAGTTCGTCGAGATGGCCCGTGGCTGAATGCGCTCCTTGGAGGTATAGCGGCCTCCTGCCCAATTAGAAGGACGACCTTGGTGCTCTGGATTCCGCGCCGTTCCCGGATGGGAAGGCTGGAGTTCCCGTCCCGTCTCGTGTTCTCTCTCTGCGAAGCAAGATCGCGTTCGTCTTCCGGGGTTATTTCTGTATAGTTAGTTAAGCGTGTTCATTAGGAGTCCATCTGGTATGTATATTTTTTTATATTCCTTTTGTTTTTTTATTTTTTTTTTTTTTATTATAGCGACTATATACAAAAATTTTACATACAAATTGAAATGTGAAATTAAGTACAAAATATTGTATTTCTTAGTCCTCCTCACTAGGGGGTCCTATGCCGAGGAGGACTAAAGTTATTTAAATATAGTTCATTTGTCTTCTATGTCGTTTTTAGCGTCTTCGCTAGGGTTTTCTCATTGACCTCTTTAAGCCATATTTTTATTCGTGATTTGTATTCAATTGGATTTTTTATTAGTTTTATGTCTTGGGGGAGGATGTTATGGAGTTTTGTTGCAAAGTATGTATAGTTTCTTTGTCCAAATGTGGTTTTATAACTTGCAATATTTTTTATATAATTTTTATTCGATCTAGTGTTATGCATACACGGTCTAGTAGAGGATTCATTATTTTTGAAGAGCTTCAATAATATATTGTTACCTTGGTATGAAGTTTGTACACTTCCATGTTGCTTTTTGGTTTGGATTCAATACATTTTTATAAAGTTCATCTTCTTTTATTTGACTGAAAACCCTACCTACATGACAGATAACTACTTGGCCCACTATCCTGAGCCCTGGTCTCTGCTCTGCCGCAAGGTTACATTTTATACGAACATGATACGTTTCATACTAAAAATAAAAATGACAGGTTCAATTAACAACAGACATCAGCAGAACTGTCGAAATAAGCGATGGGATAGGATAAGAAGGAGGTGGTAAATATCAAGGTCAATACCTTGTATTATACAATATATAATTATTACTTCTTCGAACAATGCAAACTTATTTTGTGGCACTATTTTAATTCAAAATTATTAAACACTGATGGACGGGTTGTTTCAAGTTGATTTTGACGTTCTTTGAAAGTTCTACTCAAGTTCTGTGATTATTTCAATTTTATGAAGCATCTGGCCAATAAAGATAGAATAACAGAAGTTGAATAGATTTTACACAGAACGCGGAAATTAACCTCAAATATTTGATGAATTGATCAATTTTTTTTAACAATCAAATAGGGAAGTTGAGTGAAAAATATTTCGACTTATACAAAATATGTTCATGTAGATCAAAAAATATCGATTCTTAATATATTTCTATAGGTATTATTATTCTTAGAATTAATTAAACGTTCTTAAAAATGATTTAACAGCTGTAAACTAAAAACGCTACATGATTGGTCGAAAGAATTCTGACGTCATCTGTACGCTGGTTTGTAGGATCATTAGAATGTCTATAATACATGTATTTCTATTATATGAGAGATGGTTTGCTTATGATAGAGAGGTATAGGCCTAAAAGTTTTGCTTGCTGTCTTGTTATGAGTCTTTTTGGTTTAAGTAAACCCTTGATGACATTGAGCGAGTTTACAAGCCACTAGCTGGGAAATTCACCTTCTGTTAGTAAACTCGCTCAGTGCAATCATATTACTAGCTAACAAGCAGATTGTGGACAATCTTAAAAAAAAGTTAAAAGGTGGTCAACTTTGCTCGCTACTCGCTAGCGCTCGCCTCAAGATGGCGGCCCGCCAACAGCTGATTTCGTAACTGTCAGAATTAGTTCGCGCGGGAATCGTAATTCTCGCTACTGGCTAGCGTGTGGCGCTAGATGCGAGCTAAAGTTTTCTACAAAATTTCGACAGAATTGGTTCGCGCGGGAGACGTTTAGGCTTTAATTTAAAAATAATTTAACTATGAAATCTCGATCCATTTTTTTTTTAATACCATTAATTCTGATGGACGGTTAACATAATAAAAATACTGAAATTTATAATTGCAGAATTAAAAAATGTCCAAACCAATTGCTAAAACGACGTGTTTTTCAGAGCCCAAATAACGTCACACACACACACACCCCGCATCCCGTTTTAGCGGGCTTAGTAAAATTTAAACTTATTTTATTATGAAAGCGAACATTAAAAAAAATAATAATATAGTATTTAAATATGAGTGATAAAATTGATTAAAAAATCTCAACTTCCTTTTTTGTTTCATGGAATTTGAACAATTCGTCAAATTTCAAACTTAATTTTAAGGTTCTGTGAAAGTTCTATTAAGTTTAGTTATCGCTTCAATTATGCGAAACAGCTGGCGTATACCTACTAACAGAACTTTGGTGCAAACTTTACAGAACTTCAAAATAAATTTTTAAATTTGATGAATTATTCAAATTCTGTGAAACAACCTGTCCATAGTTAAACCCACTTTTATTGTGTCACAATTCTTAGTTCTATCCACAACATGTTTCATAAGCAATGCTTACTTCATGAGGGTTTACTTAAACCGTAACATAATTAATAGATAATATAGATATTTCATTAAATACATATTATAAAAATAACAGATTATCTTCAAATTCTGTTTATTGACAACAATCACTTAAAACTTTGTTAACTCATTAACCACTCAGGTATTTTGCGATTGTACAAGTTTTTATTTAAAACATTGCGTTATTCCGTTATTTCCGTTATTTAACAAATGCTACATTCTCAATGTTATTATCATTATTACAGTTCATAACTGATTTTACTGACCCGTTTTTACAAAATCTTTGCAAATGGCCTAACTTACCGCAAGAATAGCATTTTGCTTCTTTAAATTTACAGCTACGAGTGTCATGATTTGTTTTTCCACAAATATTACATTTCTTTTGAGATGAAACGGTTTTAACGTATTTATCCGATATAGATCAGTGTCGGTGCTATTAGCACGACCTCTAGGCTTGCGCGCCGGAAATGGCGATTTTTCAAACCTCTTCAACGCATTCTGATTCTGATTCGACCTCAGGACCTTTCGCGGTTACTGCCAGTTCAACTAGCTGATTAAAATTTAGCTTAGGGCCTTCAATAAACAATTTTACCCATACTGGACCCGAGAGTAGACCGATTTCAAAAACGTCTACAAGATTTGCTTCCAATCTCATTCCAAATTGACAACGTAACATCTGTGATTTTAATCGAGAAACATAAATTAGACAGAAGAGTCAAGGTCTCTGTTTCAAGCGAGTTTATCAGATAAGCCTTTTTCTTAATCTCGGTAATGTCATCACGCAATACAAGGAACTGCTCTAACCTCAGACGAAATACGTCCCAATCTCCACTTATGTGAGAAAACGATGGAATTTTCGCCGATTCCACTTTCACGATAAGGAGAAAAAATAACACGCGAAGCTACACAAACGACAACAATACTACCCAAAAAAATTACAAAAAATATCAAACAATTCTTCTACAAGAGAAAAACAAAATCTTACTTAGAAGTTGCGGCTGCAACGTCTCCAGATTGTTTGATGATTGAGTGCCTTTTCCTCGACACTAGCACTGCTTGTCTTTGTACAAATGCCTTCCCTCGGCACTCCGGAACTTTACCTTCGCGGAAAGACTGCTGAGTCCCAAAAACGACCACTGCCTCTTGCTTCTGAGTGTCCTTTCTTCGGCCCTCTTGAACTCTGACTGTGGCTCCAGGAATAGCCAGAGATATCCTTGATGATGTTCTGCCGGTCCTTTCTCTCGGTCAGAAGACATCAAAAAAATTCTCCAATGTTCCGCCTCGGCTGTAGGTGCCTTAAAAAAATTCTCGGGGTGACTTAACTCTCCCCGCTTTGTCGATATTTTTTTTTGGTAATCCAATTCCATAAATCAAATCCAATAACTCATACGGCTGCGCCAGTTGTAATGTTCTTTAATTCAGTGGCTCACTAGCCCACAATAATGAGGATTACAACGTAAGTTCGATATCTGTAGTTTATTGTGAATTACAATGGATTCAAGTAGTATTGTATTAATGTCAACGGTAGCGACTGTTTACTAAGGCTTTGAAACTAGATCTGAGAGCGGCGGAACACGTCAGCTGTTCTTTTGTACCGAATGCCTACTCGTCAATCTCCGGAAACCCGAACCTTTCCAAGCGGCGCGATATGCGAACACACTATATTCACATACACTACAATGAGGTATTATTTTTATTAATTCTAAATATAAAGTACTTACATCCCCAGAGGTCGGTTTGAAAACAAATGTTATTATCGTTACGAATTCGCCGAAAATTATTAAAATGTGAGTTACGAGCAAACCAAAAACACAAAAAATTATTATGGTATTGTTCCGCTTAACATAATTGAAATGGCTTTAGTAGTGTTTGGTGATCAAGTTCGAATAGCTGGTGTATGAGACCACTTATTTGTTCCATACTAATACTATAAACAATAGGGCGCTGGACTCCGATTGTCACTTCGGTTTCGGGAGATAATAACAACTCAGAGACTTCTTGGGTAGTAATAAAAATATTTATTTTCAGACGGTTTTTATACTAATTTTGCGTGCACCTGTGTTGAAGGAAAACGTAAACATGTTTTTCATTTCTGCACCTGCTGTTTATCTGGATGATCCCAGGTGTTCGGAGCAGGTGTCCGGTATATTAGTTTGCTATTTTGAATAACAAACTGGTTTGGACACGAAGTGTTTTCTTGCAAGGGTTAACCTCATTTCGCACCTGTTGTTTGTGATAATGCTAGGTGTTTTGGTTTTTGAATAACACGTGCAGTTTTTCATGTAACATTTCGCAAGAATCGACTCGTCAATATGTTGTTTACTCTTCTCTTAACATGTGGTAGGCAATAATATTTTAAAGGAACACGTGCGGCGACCAGCTGCAAATTTTCACGTAATCAAGATCTAGTGCATCAAGACGTCTGTTACAGCTGGGTACTTCCCAACCTTCTACTTCCATTTCTCACTACCCTCAATATCACAACGTGGCATAATCTCACAAGTTTCAGTATTCACATCAAAAAGCTTCGTACGTAGTTTTTGTTAATCGTCGTCATTAACTGCACTTTTTTGTAAGGTAAAATATGCTTGTGCTGATGCACATAATATTATCCCCCCTTTGTTTTACCGAAGCATAAAATGAAGAAATGTATTTATGTATATAAGAAAGCGCTGCCCGTGACTAAATACAATTCTCGCGTTTATTAGGTTACGTGGGAAAATGTTTTATTCTGATAAGTAAAGGATTCCCTATTATAAAGAAAATTTCTTTGGCGTTTGATTAATTCCATAAAATGAATCCACTAAGAGAGTAGGTACATTATTTTTTTTTTTCATTAAGTCCACACAGGAGTTGGACCTATGTCATCTGAGATGCTGTGTGGAGGCTCTTTTTGAGGAGATGAAGGAATGAACATTGGTGTTAAAGAGAACCATGTTATCGGAGGGAGGAGGCACAAAGGCCGGCAAATCGAAGCGTCCCGTTCTCATGTGACAAATGTCAACCATGTATATATATTGGGTACGCGTTTGGCGTGTTTCCCGACTATGCACCGGTGCCAAAGAGATCAATGACGCTAGTTCCTCGGAGCATCTTCCATGGAAATGCCGGTAGAACAAGGATAGCATTCCCACCCGATGCCTGTGCTCTAAAGATTGCAATCCGTCTGTTAAGATGGTGCTTGAGTATTTCCAAAAAAATTTTTTTTTATAAATATCCTTAGGCGAATAATTGTACAGGCTTTTTGACACCTACGTACGTAATAACAGAGTCTTAAATGAAGAACAAGAAAAACTTTTCATACGTGTAATTAAAACATATTGCCAAATTTATTGTATAGCATTAAAAATCTATTATTCACGCGATTAAATGCTATATGTCAATTTTTACTATAAGGTGATGTAGCAAAAATGCAAAATCTGTGGTTGCCGATGAAAATGTAAGTTCTACTTAGGTACAATATTCCACAGAAAAAACGCCTTTTTCGATTAAATTATAATTTTCACCAATCCAGTTTAAGTATACTTGATTTATGAAAGGTGAAAAGGTGGAAAGATTTAGATACCTTGTCAGTATTCTCACGGAGACTCTTGACCCAGATGTGGAGGTTAGATGCAGAATTGAAGCAGCAAGAACTGCGTTCATTAAAATGAAATCCCTCTTCTGCAATGACAATATCAGCTTAAAACTAAGGCAGAGAATGCTAAAATGTTATGTGTGGTCGGTCTTGCTCTATGGATGTGAAACATGGACCTTGAAAGTAAATACCATGAACAGGTCAGAGGCTTTTGAAATGTGGCTTCACCGGAGAATGCTCAAGGTCCCATGGACCGACATGATCACCAACACAGAAATTCTCAGGCGGGCTAGAGCAGATAGAGAACTGCTTACATTAATAAAAATCTGGAAAATTTCATATCTGGGTCATATACTTCGAGGGGATAAGTATCACTTGCTCCATTTGATATTGAAAGGCAAGATAGAGGGTCGCCGAGGGCCTGGTAGGAGACAAATGTCTTGGCTGCGTAATATACGAGAGTGGACCGGCATTAGAAGTGTGGAGGAGCTATTCCGGGCAGCGCAAGATAGAGAGACATTCTCAAGAGTGATCGCCAACGTCGGGGGGACCTGATATGGTACACAAAGAAGAAGATGAAAGTTTATTGGTAACTTAGAATAATAACAAAAAAATAAAAATAATAATAACTAAGCTAATCGATGAATTCGTAAGGAAAGATCTAAGTACATCAACCTTAATAATTAATTTTATTAAAATACAAAAGTTAACTTTGTTTAAATTAATTTATTTTTTGATAGACAATAAACATGTTTCGTGGACGACATCCACTACTATCAATTAAATGAGCCATCACAAAGTTAAAAACCTTTCTTTCCCAATGTAACAACTACTCTCAACTCCACTAACAGTGATTATCATAAATTAAGCGTGAAACCTGTTTACATCACCCTGCAGCAAAGTCAACGACCTTTCCGCATCACCGCATAGATCCCTTGCAAAGTCACGCACACAGAAACCATTGCAATCATTATCGTCATTACGTGCAATTACGGTGCACACTTCACCCTGTGTACTGCACAAGTCCACATGCGACCAGTACGAACAAATAACCTTCACCGCATATTTTTATGCCGAATATAGTAATAAATTATTACGAAGGCATGTTTTGCTGTAAGAATGTCTTCTAAGTATTTATTTTGGTTAACCCGTCGTTAATTTGGTTTATTTGTTCGCTTTTCGGAACAACTCATACAGATTTCAATATGGGAGGCGGGAATGGGTACCGCCGCCCCGGGAACCATTATTGTATAACCAACACCTCTGTTATGGTCACCCCACGTGGTTCGCTACGTTTGGTGATTTAGCAGGGGTGCCTGGGTTCATGGGATGAGGTTTGTCTAGGTCTTGGAGGTGGATGACCAGGACACACTGAACCCCAGATTTCTACCCACCCATTAAATCCTTTTCCTTCCCAGAACTCTCCTCTCCTTCCTTTCCCTAAAAAAAACCCTCCTAACAGCATCCCCAAAGATGACATAGCTCCTTAGGAAAATTATTTTCCTAAGGGTCTCCTGTGTGGAGCTCATGTAAAAAAAACTCGTAGAAATCGTTGTGTCTCCATTAATAAATAAAATAAACGGTTTTAGAAAGAGAAAACCCTACGCTTTATATTTATACCTAAACGTTAAACCTAATGAAGGAAAATGTACATCTTTATGAAACCAAAGTTTCCGACCGCAATTTGAAAAAAAAAAAGAAACCTTGTGAATTATTCAGAAATTATTTTCACATGTAATGACAAAAAAGAGAGGTAACGATATCGTTTTTAATTCATTTGTCTAATAGAATGTGTGTGTGTTTTGATTTTTCTTTTATTAACTAAATAGTTAGAAAAAACGTAAGATGAGCCATTTTTAAAACTTTTCAAAGTTTGCATTAAAAAAAATTATATATAAAAAATTACGTTCTCATTTCTAACAATAAAATTTGATAGCGGATTTTATCACCTTTGAAATACAATTTTTAGTTTTATAGTTATTTGGATTTTGTTGCAATGCGGAAATATTTTTACCTTCTGACAAAATATGCCTGGTTTATGGAGGGTTAAAATTTACCATAAAAGAATAGTTAATAACGGAATTTAAATCAGTTTACAGATATCTCCAAAAATAATGATGTGAATAATTATATTGGGATGATTGTTTGTACAGCGCCTCTTTTTGTGAAAAATCACCTCAAAGGCGCTGTATAAATTTGTAAATATTTTTCTACAATCTTACTTTTAACTATTGACTACACAAAACATTATAACAACCATCCACCGGTTCGTCGATCACTAATAGTAAAATGTACAATACATTTGTCCAATGAACGCGATGCTGCGTAAAAATAAACTTATATATTTCGTAGTTTATATTCTGTTCAGGCAGAAAATAAACAGGACCATGCTTTCCTGGGAGGTCACTTGAGATTAACACCGTTTATTATTTATTTAGAGAAATTTAGATATGGTTTGTACGCAGAGGACATAATTGGAACACATGTTATTGGAAATGCCATTATCTAATCCTTGTGTATTTTTTAATAAAAAATATTTAATGAACGTGTTTGAGAAAACGAAAGCAAAATTTTATGATGGGCGCTACGTAGGACACGGACAGGTGAGAATGCTGTCCTTGTTCTGCCAGTATTTCAATGGAAGATGCTCAGATATACGGTTCTGTATCTTTTGTGGATATCGATTCCATGCGTAATCACCTGTCATATGTGTGATTGTCTATGGCTTGAAAATGCTTTTTCTACGGAACGGACTATATATCAGCGATTGGTTTATTTACGATGTCAGCTATCATATTTCAACTAGTAGCACGAAACACTGCAGGTATATGTACATGATTATTTGTTCATTTAATGTAGTGTAAAAGTTGTGTGCCATGGATTTGACATAAGTGAAGTTTCAATCTAAATACGCATAAATTACTTATTACTATTACAAAATTAAGAAACTAATAACCTGTTTTGTGCACGTAAATAGTTTGTTTCTTGTACTAATCATTGAAAAGAAGTGTAATTCTCATAATCGCAAAACTAACATAAAGAAAATAACGAAATTTCGCAAATGTAAAATCCATGGTATACATCTTCTAAAGTACATTAAACGAAAAAATAAAATCATTCATTTCATGTTTTAAACTAGTTAAAATACGACAGCTGATAAGATCAGTCCATAAAAAAGGCAAATGCAAGTCATAGACAATCACACAAATCTGACAGGAGATTACGTAGTATGTATCCACAAAAGATACAAAATCGCTCTTCAGAATAACTAGCGTCTCCCGTAATATCGTTTGATCTTTTTGGCACCGGT
This sequence comes from Limnephilus rhombicus, assembly GCA_929108145.2. Classification (NCBI taxonomy): domain Eukaryota; kingdom Metazoa; phylum Arthropoda; class Insecta; order Trichoptera; family Limnephilidae; genus Limnephilus; species Limnephilus rhombicus. The sequence goes on from OV815293.1 coordinate 9,064,925, forward strand.
GCACAGTCGAGAAATATGCCAAACACGCGCCAACATTATTTGTAGATATCTAGTCAACGACTCATTTTTCCCTTCACTCTTTCTAATAGGCCTACTTCTTCACAATCTTCTAAGGACAATCAAGACAATCAACAAGTCACCAACAATTAAGTAGTGTAGGTACATACTTACAAGCAATGCGTATCACTCATGGTCATGACCAAAAACAATAACCCAGTACAATAAATAAAATATACATTACGAGAGTACAAACTAAAAAAATTATTTAAAAATGATCAAAATAAAAATTAGATTGTTATTTGCATTTTCCCAGGTGAATCAAGAAAGAAACCAGTTCGAAGATTCTTTGGTGCGAAAGATGAACACCAAGTGTTCACAGAACGACATCAGCTCATGTGTGATGCTAAAACTGGTCACATACATGAACCGCATGCTGAAGAAGACGGCCATCCAGGTTGGGGACGATGTGGAAATTACTGCCAATAGGTACGTCAATTCATATGTAATAACTTTATGGCATAGACCGATTAAAAATATTTTTATATGGTATTGTATGTTATTTTACTAGGATATTTATTTGCTTAATTACTTAACCATCAAATTCACTTGTCACGCGTTTATTAATTAATTTCACGTTATTTTAGTAGTTGTGACAAAATCATTATTTAATAATTTTCATTATTTAGTGATAAATTTTGAATTAATGCACTCTTATTCTGTATATTTTGTTTTATAATCTTCACAATACCAGATTAAGTGGAATTGATATGTAGAACGCCCGAGAAACGAGACAAGTTCAATCACGAATACCAAATCAACTCAAAATATTCACGCACTATGACTGCGGTTAATCAAGAATACAAGACTAAGTCGAATTAATCCAGTCTTTGTGCGTATTGACAGCACCTTCCCCTACAGCTGGTATGTCGTATGTAACTGGTGATGCGTTACTATTGTTGGTGGGGGTTTTCGTAGAGCAATTCAGAAAGACTGACTTAAGTGCCATCTACAATTTTATTGATGGAGATTTTTACACAGGTGTCTTTGTGGTTTGTGTAGTTTTCGACGCAGATTGCGAAAATGGCAATAACTCGATTTTGGATTATTTCGAGTTGTGCTATTCTTTATCTAGGTGTGCGAATTGATGACGGGCAGTGAGGTTCATGACAGGTACGTTGAGGAGCAGGATAGGAATGTGGGTAGGAATATGCAACAATATTATCTCACAAGTGCGATTCATTAATAAAGGTGTCTATATGAATTTTAGTGTGTAGTACCTACATAAATGTAGGTACATTGTGTAGATGGCCCAAGACACCATTTATTATAATAATTGTAGGATTTGTGAAGTTGAAAGTGTTTCTTAAAAAAACATATTTGCAAAATGCAAAACAATATAACTTTGTAAAAACCACTTATATAGTGTGCAAATCCGACCGGTTTCGGAACAAACGTTCCTTCGTCAGGGAAAGCTTATACTAATTTGACAGTTTCGAACAATGTTTTATTATGGTAGGGGGTGGAGCCGTTGTTAGTTAATAATGTAGATTGGGTGGGTAGGTATTAGTGTAGAGTGGGTGGGTAGGGGAACAAATACATGATTGGGCTATATGACAATATTTTTTGTTTGTTGATAATAGTTAATAACGAAGGAACGTTTGTTCCGAAACCGGTCGGATTTGCACACTATATAAGTGGTTTTTACAAAGTTATATTGTTGCATTTTTCTGTAATGGATAACCACAAAGTAATAGCTACATTCAAAAATATAAACATATTTGCTTCCAAAAAATTTACTTTTCAAATTTTAGTAATCTATATAAGACATGTTATGTTCATGCTAATCAAACAAAAATGTAGCACCGCTTTTGAAAAGGATAGTCATTCAAGGAATATTTATTTATGAATTGTGCAGTTCATAAATATATACTCCATATGAACGGCCCGATAAAGCATGTCCACTGGACCTATTTCAACTAGATACCTCGGACTATGATATTTTGAACGCGTGCAATAATGTTTTTATCATTAGAGCACATGTGTTCGGTGAGAATGCTGTATTTGTTTTTTTTTGCTGTATTGTTCTACACGTATTTTAATGAAAGATAACTCTCGTCATTGGCCCCTTCGGCATCGGTGCGAAGTCGAGATACATGCCATCATCAAGGCGCGCCCATCATTTGTACGCGGTTCACACGTGAGACCGGTTGTTTCTATGAACGACTCATTCTTGAGATCAACAATGTTCTGCCAGCTTCTTGTTTCTTCTATCCTATAGCACGGGTCTCTTCAATACCCATTTTCACTCCTTCCTTTCCCCAAAAAAACCCTCCACAAATCATCCTCAGTGACATAGACCTCGAGGGAAATATTTTTTCTTACTTTAACTGGAGGTAATATGAAAAAACCTGATTGGGACGGTAAAAAAATATATTTAATGAAATACTTACGAAGTCATGGTATTTTTTCATACAGTATAAATAAAACAAATAATGAATAGATCTCTTAATATAAAGCAACTCTTAGCATATATGTAAACACCACTAACACAATATTTTTGTCAGTGCCTTCTTCTTTTTGAAACATTAGAATCATATTTTTATGTTGGTTTAAACTTCCACTGAAAAACTCTGATTTCCAAGGTCGATTAAGACTAAACGAGCGTAGAGCTAGAGCTGAAACAAGATCGTTCTTTCTGTATCTTTACTGTAAATGGTATTTCGTGTTCACAATTATTTACAACGACTAAAAAACCAACGCACAAGAACGAAAATAACAAGAACTAGAATTCTCGCAGAGCTCACGGGCTGTTTAGATCAGGCTGTTTATTATACGACAATCAGTGACCGTATTCACTTAACCATGTCCACTAAACATGTGAGAGCGACATTGTGATTTCAAGTGCTGTGTTTATCATTAATTACGAGTCAATTATCGAAAAACAAAGAAGGAACATACGATGATGGGCGACGAATTTAATTAAAAGAACAACATTAGATAATGCATGAGATACTGTGATAGATATGCAACTACAATACAATTTTTTTTCGGAATAGCATCAGAGGATGTTAACCATTTTTTGTCTTTAACTTCCTCAGGACAACATTTATAGTGGCTCCTTCTTTGTGTGATTTATTTTTATAATTTTTATAAGTTGGATCCACAGATATCCGAAATTTTTCTACGTCTCCATCATTTCTAGACATTTTCAACAAGTCGTCGCAAATTCCAAGAACAAAAGAACGGAATTTTCCGAACATTTTGGAATGGTCTAGGACCTAGGTAACTATTCCGGCGCATTTGCAGCGTTTACAATAAACAAGCGTTTTATAAATTTCAACGAATGCACTCGGAGCACCGAAAGAATGCTCTATAACTGCTTACACCAAAATAATATGCAAGATTAGATTAGAATGAACGTTTGCCCGTTAGGTTTAAATCCACCTGTGTGAGGTTTCCCTTTAACAAGTAAAATACACAGAAAAACATTATATAAATTGAACATTTTTTTAACCAATTGAACACAATACAGATTTTTTGCTCGTGGGCTTCTGAACACAATGAGATCCCAAATAATTTGGAAGGGTCTATTAAAAAAAATAATCATCTTTTTTTTCGCTTTCTACATACGTTTCATTTTCAAAATTACGGGATTCTCTGGAACGTTAAAAACAAATTACGTAATAGTTTAAAGAAACAATGAAACGAAACCTAATTTGGTCGTTGATTGGAATTTTAAAAACCTTATTTATTTATTTATTTATTTATTGATTTATTGTGAAAAACAGTATAATCCATTTACATTTCACAAATAACAGTTTATAAATTACAGTTTATAATAAGTAAGTATAAACATTTATTTGCATGGGTAAGTACATCAATACTATCTGATTAGCCAGATATCACTCTGTCAACAATATATTTTCGGTAACAATTTACGAAGCAAATCTAAACCTTCATTGACTTAAAGAGATTAGTAAAAGGATCATTACATAAATTTTGTTTTTTTTTTTTTTGGGTATTATGCCCTGATGATGGACACTGCAACGCTGTCCGAAACGTTGGCTAAAGAAGGAGGTAGCGCAATACGGCATAATACCCCAAAAGTAAATAACAACATAATTTTTGGCAGTGAAAATCTAAAATCGTACCCATTATATTAATATTAATGTAAAAAAAATTAAATACATTAAGCACATAAACTAAAAATGTAATCGTACGAGTGCTATTTTTTCATATCTTAGAACCCGTCTGCTTAGTTCAATATATTCGCACCTCACAATCCGGAAGCCTCAGTTTCGCCCGAAAAATCAAAAACCGTCACTTTGGATCGAGATTGTGAAATATCTATGCAAGATAGCTTTCATATTCCGAAGACAATAAGAAGCATTATTTCGTTTTCTTTCGGGTTAAAATAAAAATACATATGTTTGTATGAGAGGAAGAGAGATATATAGCATTTAAAATGTAAGGTCGCTTGGGACGTTTTTGGTCTTATGAAAGTATAACACGATTATGTGTTTTGGGATGTATTTATTCCTTAACAAGCAAACTTTAATTCAAGCTTGCCGAAACATGATTTCAAAAGAAAAAAAACTGAAAGTTTACTCGGGATGATCATTAAACTTCAGGAATTTGTGTGCATTGTGAAAAATAGTTAGTTTGCATAAATATATTTAGAATAGTTAAGAACTTAGAACAAGCTTTTCCAATGATTTTAGATTTTCATGGCCAAAAGTATTTTTGTTATTTGTTTTTGGGGTGTTGTGCCGTGTTGCGCTACCTCCTTCTTTAGCCAGGAGTTCTTTAGCCTTTGGGCTTTAGGCATATATTTAGCAACACGGCATAACACCCCAAAAACAAATAACAAAAAAGCTTTTTCATGTATGGTGGAGTTGGGAAAATAGTGCCCTCTTATGTCCAGGGTTGGCAATATAATGCACAACTTCCGTCCCAACGCTTGGTTGAATTTCAATTCCCATAATATGTTTTGAAGGAAAGAACGAACTTAACAGTAATTTTTGCGTGGCCCGTTTTAGCCCGTTTCATACAAGTCTTAATTTTGGATCTGAAATCAAAATACCCAACCAAACTGACAAATTATTTTTGTAATCAAAGGGTCTTCTATCTCCTTCCCCTCCCCACTACCTTCAGCCTCACAACATATCCCAATCGGGGATGCCATAATCTCACTGGCGCCAGACGAGAGAAGTTGGAACTCTTGTGCGGTATTCGTGCATACTTTAACGATTTTTTTTATTGAATTTCATGTTTCAAATTATTTATAAGGATTCCAGCTGATTTGGTCAGACCGCCGCTTGCGGCCACTGTATCTATTTATATAGACATTCAAATCAAACTTTCGTTAGTGTTTTGTCTTGTTTAAATATATCTTTATAAGTAACAAAAGTTTCGTGGATGAAAATAAATTTTATCCTTGCAAAAACGCATTAAAAAACACCCGGCTGTACCAGACTCCCTCTTATTACTTCTGTATTCGGAAACAATGGAATAAATTCATAAAATGCTCATTTTTCTTAACCAATATAAAATTTTCTGAAATTATGTACTCGTCCTCGTTAAATCTCCTATTAAAAAACATGCTCCGTGAAAAATTCAATGGCTCTTCAGCAAATAGCCTGGGTCGTAAAATTGGGGTAAATAAATTAGGGATAAAGAAAAGTCTTATTGGAGAAAGAACAATTTCAGTTTATAGGATCTCTTAAACGCTCCATGGACATTTAAGTAAATCTGAGACTCACTTTAAAAATCACGCAAATCTCTGATATAATAATGCAAATAAGTAGCGGGCCTTTGTACAGAGGAAATATTAGATGAATGATTACGAAATGGAAGAAAGACAAAGGAGGCAAGGCACGTTTATCAATACTGAGAGTTAATATAATGCGACTTGAGCCTTTACTATCGCAAAATTCAAATTAAAGAGAATATTAAAATTGTGTACCAAAAAAGAAGCAAACTTTTCTTTGATAACAAGATTTTTTTTTTCAGAGTTAACGCGTTCATTTTACCATCAAAGGCCTTTCAAAATATGTTTTCGTTAATATGTTTTCATGTACCGAGTAGATCAGTTCGTCACAAATTACCTTACCATTGTAACAATACAGGTTCTAATGCTGAATTATATTCCATAATAAATCGCCTGCATATTAAACTTGGTAATAAATATGTTGCTGATGATGTGATAAATATTTAAAGATTATCAACATACAAACATTATTTAATTAAAGCTGTCAGCGCTTTTCAGTTGGATTAAAATCTAATATACTTTGAATATTTATATTCTTCATCAATGTTTACTTATGGAATTTTTTAATTTATTTTATTACGTACTTTACGTGGTAATTTTTTACTTCAAAACATCTTGTATACAAGTATATGAGATTTTCTTTTTCTTATATTTGTATTTATAATAGCTTACTATTTGTACTTTATGCTGTTACTTCAATGTGTACTTTTTATTTATTTTTTGTGATATGAATGTTTTTTTTCTTAACCGTTTTTTTTTACATGAGCTCCACACAGGAGGCCCTGAGGAAAATAATTTCCCTCAGGGCCTATGTCATCTTTGGGGATGCTGTGTGGAGGGTTTTTTTAAGGAAAGGAAGGAGAGGAGAGTTCTGGGAAGGAAAAGGGTTTAAGGGGTGGATAGGAATCTGGTGTTCAGTATGTCCTGGTCATCCGCCTCCAAGACCTAGACAAACCTCACCCCATGAACCCAAGCACCCCTGCTAAATCACCTATATTCTGTATCCATTTCAAATTGTTGAATTCCTATGTAAAAGCCGTTAATCGACGTTAATTCATAATAAATAAATATTTTTTTAAGAATCCGATCGTTTAACGTTGACCCACAACGAAAATAAATGTAATGATGACCCGAAACCTCACCCCCAGTCAGTTTATCCCTTGATAGTTGATCCCCGATCATTGGTCCCCCGGAAAATGTCCCTCCCGGAAATATGATCTCCCGGACAGTTGACCCACCGGACAATTGATCCCGTCACTTGAACACAGAGGACATATTGGTCTTTTAAAAAATGTTCGAATTTTAATCCTTTATATTTTATCCTTGATTTACCCGTTGACTTCATACATACACAATATACCTGGTGGAGTCCCCAGGACTCCCGGAAATAAAATCGTAAATTATACATGAAATAAACACTTCTTTAAATGAAATGACGGTTATATTTATTTATAAAAAATTTGGTTTAACAATGGCATAGGTTTTTACTTAAAATTATTGAATCACATCCTTTTATTAAGGAACTTCTAGAATATGGCACTTTTTGGAGCAAAATTACGAACCAAACTTCTAGTCTCAACATTTCAAAACTCAACAATTTTTTTAAGTAATTCTTATAGAAGTATAATAAAAACACAATCAATTCTTAAAAAAAGTTAAAAAAAGAACATGGTTCGAACAAAAAAAAAAGTAATCATGCTAGTGGTGTCCCACGGACTCCATCAGCATGATTACTTACCAATCGGAGCCGCGCTAATCGACGTCCGTTCTCCCTCGCGTTTGGCGCGGCTTGAAGGTACTGGAACGCACAATTTGTAATTCCATAAACGAATGGTTTTATGAGCGCTGAAAGTTTTCAATGGAGTCCCAGGGACCTACCGGGTAAATTAAGGGTTTATCAATATTTTAATTCTTAGGCGTCTTCAGTAGAAATCCCCTGAGCAAACATTTTAAGTAACAATATTGCCATGTCATGCGTTTCAAAATATGACATACTTATGTGTATAGTCGGCTTAGGGAAAATACGAAAAGTAAGGTCGGTGGCTGAGTTGGCATCGCGCTTTTCAAATTTTGTCAGGTTATTCGTAACCCCAGATGTTTGTCTTAAAAAAGGTATATAAATCAGAGAGCAGAGAGATCATTTGGGAGGCGGGAATGGGTACTGCCGCCCCGGGAACCTTTATTGGATAACCAACACCTCTGCCGTATGTCACCCCAAGTGGTTCGCTATGTTTGGTGATTTAGAAGGGGTGCCCGGGTTCATGGGGTGAGGTTTGTCTAGGTCTTGGAGGCGGATGACCAAGACACACTGAACCCCAGATTCCTACCCACCCCTTAAACCCTTTTCCTTCCCAGAACTCTCCTCTACTTCCTTTTCCTAAAAAAACCCTCCACACAGCATCTCCAAAGATGACATAGGCCCTGAGGAAAATTATTTTCCTCATCTCCTCCTTTGTGGAGCTCATGTACAAAAAAAAAAAAAAAAACATCTATCCGGGGGCACAACTGTTGGAGGATGAACGGATGATCCTAAATCCATCATGGAATCCATAATACAGCTCGTACGGAACTATTCGTACCACGTACATCAAAATGATTAGTAAATTAGAAATCAGTATTTTTAATTTTAATTTCGTGAGCTGAATCAGTGTAACCTGAATGAAAAAAAAACTTATTAAAAATTACGAACTTAACCCTGTGTGACATATAAATTAAAATAAACATGACAACTCAGAATCAACTCAACTCAACACCTCTTCGAAAAGTCGTTAAAAGCTATAATAAAGAATTTAAAAAAATAGATAATAACCTAACGACGAAATTTTTAAATATATTTTTCACTTTTAATGACTTTTCAAAGGAGGCGTTGTTGATTTGAATTCATTTGAGTTTTTCGGTCATCAAATTAAGAAACCCTTTTAAAACGCAATCATAAAATAATGTTCATAAGATCATATGAAATAACAAATAGCTTTTCAAATTAGAGGCCTTATTAATGAAACGTTTTACCAAAAAAAACGCATACAACGGTTTACCATAACAGAAATAATAATGTAAATAGGTTGTTCATTGGTTGTGTAATTTTTTTTTTAATTTTTATCAGTAAGGGGTAGGTAGGTATTTATTACAAGCTTACAATCCTTCAGGAACAAATATGATAAAATCAAACCTGTAAATTTTTCTTGCACGTAAAATGTCGTGAAATTTGTCAATGTTTGGAAATAACACGCATTCAGAAAGTAAAAGCTGAACCCACGTAAAGTTTATAGCTCTGTGTAGCTCCCGGTTTTACGATTTTCCTTCTCGGTCGTATCGTAAAAGTCACCCTATATGTATACTCAGTAATTGGGCGGCGTTCCGCAGAAGGAAACCAGCAAACTAAAAGGCTTTTTATGTCTCAAGTCTATGAATCCGCACCTAGGTTTGTTTGCTTGCAAGTTTGGCAAGGTTTCCGATACTTCCAGGACATTCCAGGATTGCCTTGGTGACCTGCCTGCATGTTCATTAGTGTAATTTATGCGGAGATATAGTAAACATTAATTAATTGAGCAGAATTTGAATTGCGGTCCCAGTTTTTCAACCGTATTATTTTGTGGATAAAGTCGACAAGCGCTCAGAGTAAGTCAATTATATTGTAGACCATTATAGAAGATAAATTATTGATAGAACATCAATGTAGGTATTAGTTTCGTTACTTATATAGTTAAAGATTCACAGCTATTTAAAGTACAATAAACAATTTATTATTTTATATTTTATTTATCAATTTATTTTTTCAATTTGGGAGGCGGGAATGGGTACCGCCGCCCCGGGAACCTTTAATGGATAACCAACACCTCTGCCATAGGTCACCCCAAGTGGTTCGCTACGTTTGGTGATTTAGCAGGGGTGCCCAGGTTCATGGGGTGAGGTTTGTCTAGGTCTTGGAGGTGGATGACCAAGACACACTGAACCCCAGATTCCTACCCACCCCTTAAACCCTTTTCCTTCCCAGAACTCTCCTCTCCTTCCTTTTCCTAAAAAAACCCTCCTCACAGCATCCCCAAAGATGACATAGGCCGTGAGGAAAATTATTTTTCTCAGCGCCTCCTGTGTGGAGCTCATGTAAAAAAAAAAAATATTTATTTTTAAATTCCGATTTTTGTCAAACATCGAAAAACTAAAAATTTAAAAAATAAGTTGCTATAAGTTAGTTGCATATAATTATTGTAGATGTTTAAAATAATATTAGAAAAAATCAAATACATCCCGATGTAGATAATTTTGTAGTGTTTATACAAAAACGCTGTTCTCAGTGCCACGCGCGTGCTGCAATTTTCTCAGGGCGTGATGAAAGGTTAATATAAACTAGCTGGTACCCGGCATTCGTTGCTATGCCATTCAATAAAGAAATTGTTTATCCCTGCGTGTCCTTTCCCATTCGTTCCGTTCCCCTTCCGCCTCCCCTTCCTCTCGCGTTCCCACTCCTCTTCCACCTTCCCTCTCACCAGTCCATGCCAGAGCTCACCAGTAGTTCTATACAAACCTTGTCCTGACAATAACGAACACAACAAAAAAAGAATTATCGTATTTGGTGCAGTCTATTTAGGCGTATTTTGTATCAAAAACCGTGTTACATACACCTAGCGTAGCCGTTAAACTACTTGAAAACTGGGATGTTTTTCTTGCCTTGACGTGAGTAGGCGTTATATAGGAGCACTTTCTTTTGTATCACAAACCGACCGGCATAAAGTATAAAAATAAAAGTGGTGTTTACAAAGTTATTGTTTTATTTTAAATTTGAATGGAAACTTTACTTGAAATGGCTATTTACTGTATTTTGTGACCAGATCTTAACAGCCAGGCACTTATCCACCTTCCTCTTCTCCGGCTCCTCCCTCTCCCATTTACCTTCGGCCACACAACATACCCCAATTAGGGATGCCATAGTCTCATTGGCTCTAGACTGTTTGGGGACAGTTGGGATTCGTGAGCGATATTAACGCAAAAAATAAATTAAAAACTGTCTACTTATAAATATTTTTTGGATAAGTTGTCCGTTTGGTTAAATTTTGCAGTATGACCCAAAAGATTTCAATAACATTTTAAAATGTATGCAGACGTTAAATGCTGTAGGTTTTTCCAAAAGATAATATTTGATTACGACGTGAATAAATATGTACTTTCGCAAACTGTACTAAAAAAGCGTATCCAACCCGTAAATCGTACATTTACGTGAAAATGAGCGTCAAATGATGGCAAAATGACTCGTGTTTAATAACCTACATCTTTAGAGTGGTGGTAACGACCAATGAATTCTATAAGGGTGGGTCGTACAAACCCTGATCATTTTGTGCAATATTTGTACTATTTATTTTCAAAATGATAGTAAAAATTAGTACGGTTAATTATTTACAGCCTACTTAAATTATGTAGGTTGGTTTTGGTATTGGTTTATATTCAAAATGGCTAGCATTTGATACGATTTTTCCGATGCCCAAAAGTTAACTCGTTTAATCAGAGGAGACCAAATTTGTCCTAGCTCACATACATAGGTCTCATATAAATCGTTGTATGGCTTGTTGAACAAGTAGTAAGTCAAGTAGCGAGTATACTTGCTACTTGACTCACCGAAAATCGTTCGCATTACTTTCAAGTAGAGTACATTAGTGCCTGCCGCCCGTTGAAAGATGATGGGCTACCCAATAAAGTAAATACGCTAATTAAGCATATTGTGAAGAGATGGAAGAATAAATTACTACGATGAAGAAACCATGGACACGAAAAGAGATTAACAGCAGCATAAATAAATAATTTTAAAGTAGAATCATCGCTCCAACGCCACGACATTTCCGCTCGTGTACAAAAATGAACTCTATTAAAACGGCGGATTCACGCATGTCAGTGCGCAGGGGCGCGTGGTGGGGGTCTTTACACGCCAAAAAAATGGGACTCTACTAAATATGTGGCTAACCTGCTCTAGTAAAATTGTGGTGTTCGGACGCGTTTAGTTACTAATATACTCTCTATTCGACTAAAATCCTTGCTGCGTGCGAACGGCTCTTTACTGTCATGGTGAGCATTAGCATCACAAATAAAATCCCATCTGTCGCCAACTCCTCTCTTTATAAAGGTATTTGTTTTGGGATGGCTTCAATAAAATAGTTCTGTTATTTATTGTTTCATAAAACAACATGGAATCCAATGTATTTAATATCTGTCAGAAGAATGTGCACCGAAGGACCTTTACATCATATAGTTGTTGTGATTTTGTTCTATGTGATATTGTCGTATAATAATGCAAACAGCCCCGAGCCAGTAAAACGTGGACATTGAGACTCTCGCAAAACAAATATTTCTATTTTGAACGGTGACATTTCATACTAAATATTATTATTTGATTTCATGTTCTACGGAGATAGAATGATTTAACTTTTTTTTTGATTTTTGAATACGATGTCTCATTTTTAATATTTTCAGGTAATGCATTAAATATTTCCGGAATTTTATGTCTCTTTGTTCTATCACCGTATACATTTTGAGATTTATCAATAATAAACATTTGTGCTTCTCTATGCCTAGTAGGGTAGTTGTGGACATTACACATGGAGAAAAAAATTTATAATCGCCTTCACATAATAGAACTCTTTTTTTGCCTGATATCAATTTTAGGAAACTATTTTATTTAAGTACGTTTTGTACGTTAATCCGTAACTATTTATTCCGTATCTTATAATTGATTCTGTTAATGCGTTGTATATACAGTATAATGTATTTTTATTAACAAAGTTTTTTAGGTGGTAAAATTTCCCTCATATGGATCTTAATCTATTAAATACATTTTCAATATGATTTGACCAGTTAAAATTGACATCTATTGTAAGACCAAGGTATGTATATTGGTACACTTTTTCTATAATTGGGCAATTACACTGTTGGGATTGGTTTCTTGTGTGTAAACAATCATAGGAATGAATTTTTATATTCAATTCCTTATCCTGATAATTTGCATGTGGTGAATGTATAAGCATATATTTAGCATATATATGTTGCGGGACCATTTAATTATATTATTTAGGTCCGTTTGTAAAATTTCCTCAATTTTTTGTGGATTTTTGTCAGCACATATAATGCAAGTATTGTCTGCAAACATTTACTTGCATAATATAACACGTACGTCCCGATATCGATCCCGTAGCTACCCCAGTGCTTACCAACATTTCATCACTTAAAATTCCGTCAATTTTAACTTTAATTTTTCTATTAAACAGATAATTTTTAAACAATTTATTTAAAGGACCTCTAATATCATATTTCTCCATTGCCCTTAGTAATGTTTCATGGTCCAATGTGTCAAAGACCTTTTTAAAGTCTATGAAAATTATGCCTACATAATATTTTTCATTTAAATGACAATTTATGTGGTCAGTAAATTTAGATAGTAATTGTGTAGTACTTTTTTCTTTTTGAAATCCGTACTGAATGGGATTTATGATTCTATTTTTTTCTGTAAAATTTTGTATTTGGTTAAAGATAGCCCTTTCGATAATTTTATCAATACAGGAGAGAATCGCTATTGGTCGATAGTTTGTGAAATCTTTGTGGTTTCCTAATTTATATATAGGTCTGATGATGGATGTTTTAAGTTCGTCAGGCATGATACTTTTACTTACACAATGGTTAATTAATTTAGATATTTTTTTTTTAAAGGTTAATTTTTTAACCAAAATGTTGTGTTTTATACTAATAAAGCACTTGCGAAAGATTTATTTATACTTTATAGGATTTATAAAATAATTCCCGACTTTTATTATTACGGACTGGAATGCTGATTCTTTATAGGAATCCAAATGCAGAAAGAGGTTAATTTAAGGTCATCATTGGTCATGCATACCTTATCAGAAAAGTGGAGCTCTTGTGACTGATAAGGGAGCTACGATTCTTATTTATGTTGAATGTTATAATATGTTTTGTATAATATATAAATATTTTACTGCACGTTTTTTTTTTTCAAATTGGTTAATTTTATTTATTTGTTCTGATTGGTTGATGACACGGCGCAAATCAGAAGGGGGGATATTATAGTTTTTTTGCTTGGTAAATATATTGGTTTTGCATTTTAGTTGCTTTAAAATTTTGTGTAATATATTGGTTTCCATTTCTCGTAAGTTTGTAAAACTCTTTGTTATTTTTTTCTTTACACATTCTTATCAAGCTTGCTTAAAAACATCATCGACATTTTGTACTGGAAACAATTTAAAAAGTGATTCTGTTGAGAAGGTAGATTTTTTTAGTATCATTTTAAGAGGGAATAACCAGAAAAAACCGGAAATATGTCATTATATTGACTCTTTTCCATAAAAAATATAAAGTTATTTCGATTGACTGTTCTTATTAATCATACGGTATCATCAGCATAAGAGATTAATTCACCTTTTATTTCCTGTTGGAAAATGTGATAATAAAAATCATAATCAAATAATAATGGTCAGAGGACCGTCCCTTGAGGGATGCCAAATTTGCTTGTTTACCTACCATTCAGAAACGCAGCAAAATATATTATTTCAAGATTAGTTATGATATATTAATTATAATAATTATTCATAATTAAAATAGAGCCATAAAAATATAATTTTGTATTCAATATATTTTCATTTGTTGCAACAACCCAAAAATAAATTTCTTCAAACACATCAAACTTATTTTGTGTCACCGCTTTAATTTAGAATTAATAATAGAAAACTCAGTTTTAATCACGTTTTTTAAAAGTAATTGCAACAATGGACATATACTTAATGGTTGACATTATGATACTACAGTGGGTAGGTACTACCTACACCTACAGAGATGTCTTATTTAATATTTATTAAGATAAATACACAAAACACTTTTAAGATTACGGTGCAATTAAATTAAACTTTACTTGGGATATTTTGCAAATGTTTATCACTCCTCTAAAATAAATTTGAAATATGTTTAGCGGGAATCGAACCACTGTCTCCCGTGTGACAAGACGGGTACCACTCACCACTGTAATGCTACGGAAGATATAACCTTATTCGATATGACATGACGGTCAGAAAACGTGATACTAATAAGGTCAGCAGCGTTCACCCAGATCTTTTCTCTATTCTCATTAGGTTGATACGACGTAAACCCGTGTAGACTGCATTTTTTGCATATAAGTTCTGATTTACTTCGGAGATCAGATGCCATTACCATTATGAAGAGTACCTTCTTCGTTGGATTATAAATCCGTAAATATGAGAACGATCCATTTTGTTTCCTATAACTTCGTACTCTTCTCATACTCTCCTACTCTCATCTCTCATACATATTCTCGGTACTTTACTTTTTTTTTTTAATTTCGTAATTTTTTTGTAACTTTGTTATAAGCTTCCAACCATCTTGTCTCAAAGGCATACCTTGTCAATATAAGGTCAGATCTAAATAAAGATACAACATATATTAAGATATTTTGGCATAAACATTATAGCAGAAAATCTTCTCTCCCTGTATGATGATGGTTCCAAATAAACAAAAACAGGAGGAGAAAGCTTAGCCTGGGTTTTTCTGAAATAATTTAAGCAATTCACAAATATTTTAAGTCAATTTTCATGTTCTGTGTAAGTTTTATTCAAGTTCTGTTATTATATCATTATTAGCCAGTTGCTTCACAAAACTGAAAAAAATCACAGAATTTGAATAGAAGTTTGAAAGAACGTGAAAGTTGACTTCAAATATTTGATAAATTGTTCAAATTTTTTTAAACAACCATTCCTTAGACAACATAACAAAATAACCAAGCTTTAATAGGTACCCACGTAACGTGAAGTAAATTTTTGATGTAAATTTATAAAAAAAATATGTTTGTTGGTCAAAAATATTAATGTTGTTACTATGGACCGCCAAACAACTCAGTCTTAGCGTTCACTCCTTGTTTCATTCACATACATACATGATGTCTTATATTATATACCGATCCTTTAGATATTTTAATTCTTGACATGGCCACAACCCAAGCATTTGGTGCAATTGGTCGTTCCACGTCTTCTTAATATTTATGATAACACTTTGCACACAGTTTGTTGAGATGATGTTCAGGTCTTTAGTGAATATAAATACGCGTTTATACTTTGTTAAACATCGATAGAAAAATCTATTCATCCTAAGGGTGCCGGGCTTATATATTCGATTAATAGCGAATTATCATTTTTACTGAAAATCTTACGTACGTCGGTATTTGTCGCAAATCTTTCACGTGATCGTTTGTCAGTGTGGAAGGCAGTAGGTACCTAATCGTTTTTTCTAGATCAAATAAGTTAGATTTTGCATAAATAATACGTGGATTAATTCAATTTTGTAATTATTTATGTACATCTAATGAAAAACAAATAATTTATATTGAGGGATCAATAGGATTTATAGGTCCAATTAGGAGTTCTACCGAGCCTCTGATATGAAAATATCTGGAGTCACTGAATAATTTTCCCATTTGATCTATGGTAGGTTGACATGTTGTTCTTGTATTGTTTTATATTTATTATATTTAATGCAATTGCATAACATGAATTGACATAGATGATCATTTGTGGAAAAGTGCGTGGTAGGGTTTAGTTTTTCCTGTGGTGAAGATTTAACCCGGATATAAAGTCGTAAAATAAAAAAAGTTTACACCACTATACATATTATTAAAATTATCGACATGTTTCAATAACAATATTATCTTCATCAGGACAAGTTGTTAATAATGTAGCGGTGTTAACTAAGTTATTTATTTTTCAGTTTATCAATATTGATGCCACAAGGTATATTTGCAAAGTTTGAAGAAGAAAATATATTGCACTCCAGTTAAATGGATGGTTCGTTTTGTGCACACAGAATCTGTAAGATAGAGCCACTGGGGGCATTGTTTTCCTGAATTCTGACTTGCTGCGAGTGGATAAAAATACATACCAAAATCACACTTAATTTTAAAGAATATAATCTATTGGGGGGGGGGGGGGGGAAAATAGATTCTCATGTCATATATATGCAACCGCGTCTATCCGCTAGTGATGTAACGAATATTATATATTTCTATATCGCATTCGCGAATAATCGCAAATATTTTTACATTATCGCAATCTCAGTCGCATTCGCAAAGTTCGAGCGAGTGTTTTGCGAATATTAACATCAGAAAAAAAACACAATATTAGGTTAATAAAAAATTCATTAATTTCTTATTTTTTATTATTAGAAAAATTCTTGAAGCGATATCTGTTTCATATCGGATTTGGTACTTTGATTGAAAGATGATGCCAGTTCAAGTGGTTTAGATGGATTCTGTTTTCAATTTTCACACTTTTCTAATTCGGAAAACTCTGTTTTATGCATTGCCTTCAAATGATTTCTCATAGCCGTTGTAGTTCTTCCTTGTTTGCATTTAGCTCATTCAGCGTCGCAAAGTGTAAAATATGTAAGTCCAAATTTCACTAGAATTTGATTTACTCATGTTACACTAATCAATCCAACTCTAACCTTAAAATTCACTTGTTTTTGTTTACAAGCAGACGACAAATGAAATAAAACAACCAATCGGTTTTTTTCAGATCAACTTACAAATTTTCGGAACAAGATGCAAACGTGAGCCGCTAAGCCATTCATAATTGAAACAAAATTTTAAAAAAATCAGTATTCGAACTAATAAAATGTCAGTAACTACTGTTAAAATATCAGTACGACCTTATAGACTATTCGTTTAAGGACGAATGAATTGTTGGTAAGTATTGATAAAATATCAGGAGAACTATATAAATTATATATAAATTAGCCAAATATTATTATTATAAACTGTTAATTTTTTCGTTTAAGAACTAATAAAATGTCAGTAACTACTGTTGAAATATCAGTACGACCTTATAAAATATTCGTATAAGAACGAATGAATAGTTGGTAATATTGATAAAATATCAGGAGAAATGTCCATTTTTTCGTTTAAGAACTAATAATATGTCGGTAACTACTGTTAAACTATCATGAAGACTTTATAAGATATTCGTAATTATTGTAATGCAAAAATATTAGTGTTGTCATGCAGACATTGTTGAAATTGCGAGCGATACGCGAATGATAATATATTCGTAAAGATTTTGACGGTCCCCGTCCGAATATCTATTAGGACTCCGTTTCTTGATAATTCATTCGTAACGCAGGCCCTTTTTTAACAGTAATTCCTAATTAAAAGACAAAAATTCCGAATAAATTCTCAAAACATTTTTCTCCGTGCGAAATCAAAAATTGTTCAAAAAATGAAATTCGTTACATCACTACTATCCGCCCACCCACCAGTTTGACTGAAATCCACCGCCCACAAGACGCAACACTCGGCACCCACAGGGGTATGTTTGAAATATCACTAGTTATATTAAATTTGATCTACCTTATAACAACAGCTGTTTACAATAACATTTATGTTGTAGAACTGATAGGATGAGGTTCGCAGGATTGAAATACAAAACAAATCATTTTCTTGTTTGAAAAAAAGATGTTTTAAAATTTTTTATTTCTGTCTACTAACATTCAACAATTCTAAAATAACCTCGGTATTTCTATCTTTTTTTTTTAAATTACATTTTACATAACAAATTTGATAATAATAATTATTACGAATATTTAGAATGATCTCAATACTGGCAGTCATTTCTTCTAAAGGTACACTTCTCAAGATACCTACAATCAAAGATATTTTAGTAAATCGAAAAAAATCAAAAATGCAATTAAAAAATACGTTTGTTTTCAATCAATTTCTTTATTCCAATTTCTACTTTATATGCGTTCAATTCCTAATGAATATCTGAGAATCATAAATTTAATAAACGTAAGGAAGAATTTCAACATCTCAGCAACAAAATTGTCATAATTGATTACGGATAAGAAAAATAAACAGAATCATTTTAAGTGTAATTCAATATTTACAGCGGAGTTTTACCGAACTTAGAAGTACCTAATTATAGTTATCTACCTGTTCAATAAATATTGGAGGATCATCCGACCATTTTCCCAACGACGTTAGAAGGAAATTGATTGTTAACCTCCTTTATCGTACAAGTAAATTAAATAACAAACAAATAAAACGCTTACCCCTTTAAACCAGTTCACCGAGAGGTTTCATGAAGAAATCTCAATGGCAGAAGAGGGAAGAAACTCCTGAAAACTACCCTAAAATATATTCAAAATCTTAACGACGCGTAAGTTAAGAAGCCGTGTATACGTCGCAGGCTAATCTACCTACGACATATACAAATTGCTACTCGCGACCCGTGGTATTGGATGGACCTACTGTCGAATTTGCCCTATCAAAGAAAAGAAGAAGAAGAAAAATAATGTGGGAATCTTAACGACGTAAGTGAAGAAAGCGTGTAAACAAATATGCGCCCTGAGGACGGCGTATTGGACGGACGTACGGTCGAATTCATCCTAACAGGCTTAGAGATTCGACCTTTCTGCCGGGTACATTTAAATTAATTCTGAAGAAAGTGTTACTAATATTTAAGATGTTTCTAAATGAATACCTCACGAAGTTATTAATTATTTATCGACTAGAAAAATAAAATCTGCTCACTGCTAACTTTAGTTGTACAACGTATTATATATTTTAAAGGCGTTTTCCGTTAAAAAATGTTAATCTAAAATATAAATAACTCGCATCCCTTGGGTGGCATGGAAATGAATATACATAATTACAAATTCGCCGAAATAAATTAAAATGTGAGCCCCGGGTAAAGCCCCGATAGACGTGGTTTGGTCTCGCCTTAACGTTGGGGGAGGAGCTAGTGGGTTACGAGATGACTGCTCTAAATTATCACAAGCAATAATAATAAAATTGTAATATTAAAAAAAAACCGAGTGTCAGAAGCAATATATTTGGAACCTGAAACGAAAGACGGATTTTCTCTAAGCACAGGCCATCTTGCATCCCAAATTCGGACAAACATTTTCAAACATTAAAAATTCTCTTTATTAGCATTCCAAGATGGTCTTAATATACCGATCAAACGTCCAATATTTCCTCTCTGGCGTCCTTCATAAATTCACAGTGCAACAAGAGGTGGTCGGCAGACTGGTTTGCATGACCACACGAGCAGTTCGGATGACAAGACAGAGTCACGCTATGTAGCCTTCCCATGAACTCGCCATGACCAGACAAAAGTTTTATCGTGTGGGGATCCGGTTTTATGTATGCTCTTCCATTTTGTTTTTAACTAGGGGAAAGAAGGAGAAGGTACATCTTCCCATGTTTCTTTAATCAAAAATAGATGGCAGTAAGAATTTCATATAATTTATGCACCTACTCATATTCCGCCCTGAAAAATCTCAGTTAAGTAATAGTTGCACCATAAAATGTACATATAATTTTTAAACTTTTAAAGGTCATTTCAAAAAATTTTCCACTTAACCCGTCTGCTTGGTTCAATATATTCGCACTTCACAATCCAGAAGCCTCAGTTTCGCGCGAAAAATCAGAAACCGTCACTTTGGATCGAGATTATAAAATATATATGCAAGATAGCTTTCATATTTCAAAGCCATTAAGAAGAATTATTTCGTTCTCTTTCTGGTTAAAAGAAAAATACATATGTTTGCATGAGAGGAAGAGAGATATATAGCTTTTAAAATGTAAGGCCGCTCGGGACATTATTGGTCTTATGAAAGTATAACGTGATTACGTGTGTTGCGATGTATTTATTCCTAAATAAGCAGACGGGTTAAAGAGTCTTAAATTTTCCAATATTTAAAAAAATAAATATTAACTCAACTTTTGGCACTAATCTTCCTATAAATGTAGTAGGTACCAATAGTGATGGGGTAGCAAATGTAAAATAATGCAATATCCAGTGTGTCATATATAATGTCCTCCGCATGCAAAGTCGTATCTTAAAGCATACACTTACTAATTAAAGATTGTTGCCACGTAAGAATGTTTTCTGTATACCTATATTTGTAAATAATAAAATTAAATAGAGCCTAAGAATTCATAGGTTGAGGTGATTTTTCACAAAAACGGGGCTCTGAAATAACTATTGAAATAACTATTATTACATTTTTATAAAAAAAATTAATTAAGGTATCAAGTAAATTTGACCATGTCAAAAAATTGTCGAATTCAAAAGTGAAATTTTTGTTCTACGAATAGAAAACTACATATTAATTCGTATTTTATATACTGTGATGATGTTGGAATGAAATATCCTCGCTCTACAGCAGGAATTAAAGTCAGTCCTTCAAAATAGTTTCTTCATATTTCTGCCCTAGATGAATACTTGTAGTGCTTTGCGGAAATCTCGAAGCACTTTCAATTGCTCTTCAAAGTCGTTCGGGGAACAAAACTTTGAGATATTCTTTCATTACTGATACCACTTGTCATTCAACGAACTGCGAGTCTTTCATAACGGATTTTGGAATTCTGAAAAATTCATAAAGTCTTTTCTCATTGCGACAAATCATATTTACAAAACTTTAAAATACTGATAAAACAAATAAAAATCGTTCAGTGACAGAGAAACTTGAAAAGTAGACTATTGCAGAATATGATTGCAATATATTATACTCGTAGTTATACTGTCAAAAAGCATTTACACGAAAAATCGCTGTTTTGAGAAAACAAACATTTAATAATCAACTTAAAACTTTCGTTATAAAATTCAATTGCACTTCGTGCTGATTTCAAAATATAATATCACGATTGAATATCCTTTTCTTTTATGTCTGTTTGAATTCAAATTAGAATATTGTAAAAAAGGTTAGGACTTAACAGAAGAAGAAGAAGTGGTTAAGTGGCTTTTTAAATAAAGCACCTTTTGAGAAATTAAATTCATCGTTTTTATTGCTATGTTTTTAAAGTTACAAGCTACCGACACATAACTTTTTCCCCATCAACGGACAAAGGTTTATTAAAACATTGTTTTCTATGGAAGTTTGTTAGAGAAGCGTTAATTTTTAGATAGCGCGGGTTTTTTATAGTTAAAATTCCATTGTATATTGGGAAAGGATGAAGTTCAAAAATGATCATACAATCAGCGACATCTGAAATTACAGGCGCCATCTTTGGCCTAAATGGATGAACTTGTTGATAATAATTATCACCATTTATTATCCATAATTGGTTTGAAACTTAACTAGAAAACTAAACGAATATTTTGTCAGATGTAGTCTGTTTTAGTATTAAACTATTTTGTCAGACGTGAACTTTGTTTGTATAAAGACCACTAAGTCACTAATGTTTTTTGTCTGGAGAAACTGAAAAAAAACTTTTGTTCATATGAAGCGGATACTTTGTGATGTGACATTATTAATTTAAAATAAAACAATAACTTTGTAAACACCACTTTTATTTTTATACTTTATGCCGACCGGGTT
This sequence comes from Limnephilus rhombicus, assembly GCA_929108145.2. NCBI lineage: Eukaryota > Metazoa > Arthropoda > Insecta > Trichoptera > Limnephilidae > Limnephilus > Limnephilus rhombicus. The sequence continues at coordinate 9,087,072 of OV815293.1, forward strand.
TCGCTACAACCGTAGCTTCATCAGGGCAGTATAATACTCTCATACTCTCATCAGGGCAGTATAATAGAGTATTATACTGCCCTGATGAAGCTACGATTGTAGCGAAACCCGGTCGGCATAAAGTATAAAAATAAAAGTGGTGTTTGCAAAGTTATTGTTTTATTTTAAATTGAAAAAAAACTGTTTTCGACGCGATCGACATGTCCGCCGCCCAGACCTATACAAAGCTTACTCCTGCTAAGTCACGTAACGTAGCGAACTACTTGACGTTACCTATGGCAGGGGTGTAGGTAATCTAATAAATGGTTCCCTAAGCGGCGGTATCCATATCTGCCGCCCAAATTGAAATCATGTCAATAAAATATTTTAAAAAGGAAATTATTAATATTATGTAATAATTACCATTATCAAACAATTATGAACAAATTTAATCTGTAAGCTTCATCCGCCATAACATAGGGGCGTCCCATGCATTGCGAGTGAAATAATACATAGGTATAGTATATTGTGACCTCTTTATAATTTGTTAAAAACAACTATCGTTTAATGCTTCCTTCCAGTAATCGTACAGAATCAAGAATGATCTACATAAATATATTCAAACCATAGACGTACGCTTCCAGCGCCCGTCTACCAAGGACTGAATACGATTCAAAAAGGAATCATAGAGACCATATTGAAAGTACCAATTAGAACGCCTTCAATTGAAATTTTCAATAACTTTGACGTACCAAATGTACAACAAATATATGCCAAAAATATATTATTGAAGCTCTTCAAAAATAATGAATCCTCTACTAGACCGTGTATGCATAACACTAGATCGAATTAAAATGATATAAAAAATATTCCAAGTTATAAAACCACATTTGGACAAAGAAACTATACATACTTTGCAACAAAACTCCATAACATCCTTCCCCAAGACATAAAACTAATTAAAAATCCAATTGAATACAAATCAAGAATAAAAATATGTAAATAAATGAAGACAATATAGGCGAAACTCAATCGAAAAACTGGAAACAGAAAAATCAGAAAAACATATTGACTCCTCTTACATAAAGATAGTTGCCAAATAATATATGCGTTAAAGAAAATGAAGATAATGTAGGTGGTTCTTAGTCGAAGTATGGTACAGTTAAACATGACCGAATTTCATATCGACACCGTGGCGCAGTGGTTAGCGCGTTTGCCCGGAAAGCAAGAGGTCCTGGGTTCGAGTCCCAGAGGTGTCAATATGTTTTTCTGATTTTTCTGTTTCCAGATTTTCGATTGAGTTTCGCTTATTTTGTCTTCATTTATTTAAATATTACAATTTGAGGTTTTACTCATAAAGTTAAAAATTAAAAACAAAATAAAAATATGGCTTAAAGAGGTCAATGAGAAAACCCTAGCGAAGACGCTAAAAACGACATAGAAGACAACTGAACTATATTTAAATAACTTTAGTCCGCCTCGGCACAGGACCCCCTAGTGAGAAGGACTAAGAAATACAATATTTTATACTTAATTTCACATTGCATTTTGTATGTAAAAAGCTTTTATATTGTCGCTATAATAAAAAAATAAAAAACATTATGTAAAATCGTAGCACCTAGTCCGTCTAAAGATGCGTCTGTTACCAACTTTACTGGTAATCTTGGATCAAAATGTACTAACACACAATCAGAAGAAATTTCTTAAAGTTTTAAAACTGCGTTTTCACGGTCAGAACGACAGAACCAGAGATCCCACGCACTTTTTTTATTCTCCGAAAGCGAGATTTTCTTCCTTTCAGAATGCGCCATTAAACAGAGCAATTCAACTGCTTAACGATTCTGCATTGGGCATCGACATCTTCAATGTTACCTATCGTCACCTCATTTGGATGAGATTCTAACTGCACCTTACAATAGTTAGGACTTTGACACCTAAGAACATGTGCTTAGATGTCCAAATACTTTTCATTTTAAGGTGGAGTTAGAACCTTGTCCAAATGAGGTGACGCTATAGAGAATTTAGTAACTATATTTTGACATACGTCTCAACATAGTGAAACTGAACCCTTGGACTTTTTTGTTTTTTTTTCTCTTATATTTTGTAATCTTTTCGTAATAATTTGGTGTATAACTGTTTTATGGATAACCTGAAAAATAAATAAATAAATAATACGAAAAAATCAATTAACTGCGCTTTTATTTGCCTGAATTAAAAAAAAAATAGTAGTGTGATAACGTATGTTCAACCAATTGAATGTAATTTAATTGTGTGGATTACTTAAGAAAAATCAAAAAAGACCAATGTACTAGATAAAATAACTGCGATCGGTGTTCAATTAATTATTTGAACGTTTTCAGATAAATCTTTCGCGTAAATAACCTAACTTTATAACGCTGCGGAAATGAGTACAACACTTAGGCGTCGAATATAACGGTTAGTAATTAATTCATTAAAACTCGTTAGTCAAGACATTATAGTTAAAATAAAAGAATTGTTGCAACAATTAAATTATATTATTCAAAAATAAAGAAATCAGAATATGAAACTCTAATTTAAAATAATATTTTAAAAACTCAAAAGTCATGTCTAGCCTGCAAAGGAACTAAATATTTAGAAACTAATAAAATCAATCGATAGCTTGGCGGGTTTTAAAATAAAATCAAATGTTTTTTTAAACAGATCATCATGATGTAAAAATTACTACAAAGGGGGCGTCAGTTCAAACTAAACAGAATATTAAATGGTAAAATAGTAATAATTTTATATACTCAAAACTAACGAAGTTTTAGCTCACAGGTAATGGCGATTTCGCCGAAGCATGTGTTTTCTCTCGTCGAAAAAACGTCCAGAGTCCAGACTCTCTGACTTCCTATTTGTAAATAGTTTCAAAAATAAGCTTCGGCGTAGTATCTTTATCAACAGGAGAATGCAGTATTCCATTTGTTCTAATTTGAATTAAAAATCAATTCGAAATGATGTGTTGCAACCGAGTTAATTACTGGCAGCCTTACTAAAAAAAAACCACAGCGCGACCGATTAACTGTGTTATTGCAATAACATAAATAGAACTCGTATACACTAAAAGACGTTTTATTACCAATAACGTTTCTTTCGTGGTCACGCTGTTAAAACGCATTGAAGATGTGACAACGTTGTATATGGTTTTAATTTACTAGGAAACAATGTTGTTTTAATTTTTCTCCGCAAGGGGCATTATTGGCGCGCCTATGCATTAGTTCGTCGGCCCGTGACAGCCCGCAATGGTTTATTTATGGCCCGCGATGTCAAAACAGCTCGGTGTGTTTTATGGCGGGATATCGAAAAATTTGTGATTTTACTTAATAATTTCTATTGTAGTGACGAATTTACTCTTCTGTTCACATAATTGATATATTTACCATGTAATTTGTGTGATTTACATCAGTTTAATCAAGTTATTGTACAAACGCCGTATTTTCAAAGTTGAACTGTCAGAATATTGTTTTTTATAGGTTACTTAGGATAAAATTTTCATTTGAAGATCTTTATTTTAAGAGAATTTCTTAAAAGTGATAATTTTTTATAATATTAAAACCTAATACATGTGTTCGTAAACGTATCAAAAAAATTAACGTCTTTAGAGATGCAAGAAATCTGTTTTAAATTTCGGTATTATTTCTAAGTTTTTTTTTGGCAATAAAAAAAACTTTGAAATTTTTTATTATTTTTTTATTGTACACACGATGAAAAAGTGAGGTGATAGTTTCCTTTCAAATTTATTACACAAAAGGACTGTGTTTTTTAAATTTTGATTTTATTTAAATTTCTCTACATTTTGGTCAAAAATGTTGTGGGAGGAAATTTTTTTCCATTTTTTTCCGAGTTTGAATCTTAAAATACGGCAGTTTTAGAAAGCTAAAGTGTACTTCAAATACTCAAATCTAAAAGGTAATTTTATCTAGTTTTCATAAATGGTATTTGTTTTTACGACACCTTCAAAAATAAGAAATATATTGAACATTCAAAATACTATGGGAAAATTACAAATATCGTTTGGACATCAATTGTTAAAACAGAGATAAACTACCCTCTCAGGCCGTGGAAACCATGTGTATTTCTTTCAAAGAACAAATTTTTAATTAGTAATGTTTTCACATCCGCGGCCGTTTGTCAATTGAATAAAATTTTCACTGGGTTTTTTAGTAAGGCTGCAAGTGTTTACTTCGCATTATAATTTCAAACTGTTACAACTTGTACCGGCACATAATACATCGATATCGTAGCAAATTAAAAATAAAATCATAATGGTAGTTACCTACCCAAGTACTACAAAGCATTCAATATTGTATGATGTTTTATTTGTTTTAACACTTCAGGTCTCGGGCCAAAATATTTCCGCTTTGCAATAAATGGAATTTTTCTGATAATAAAACTAAAAACTGTGATTGAAAGTTGATAAAATTAGCTTTCCAACTATATTGAAAACGAAAAACAATTAAAACCCACATATATTTTATAAGGCAAATGTATTATAAACGTTATCGTCGACTTACTTTTTTGTCGATTCATGTAAAAATAATAAACAAAAAATCAGAAAGTTTCACAATTTTTTTAAAATAGTGGTGGTAAATTTTGGATTCATAAAGGTGTACATTTTAATTATTTTGCGGTTAACATTTAGATTTGAATATAAAGCGTGCTGTTTTATCTTTCTATAACCGTTTTGATCATAAATGAATGTTTTAAATATTCCAACTTTAGAAAACAGACGAAAAATAAACGACCTAACCTTTTTATTAAAATTATTAAACTCTAAATTCGACAGTTGTGAACTCCTGCAATTAATAAATCTACATGTACCTACACGAAAAACTAGACAAACATTAACATTTTATATACGTACATCTCACTCCAACCATGTTTTGCATTCTCCAATACAACGTTTACATAGTCTTGGTAACAAATATTTAAACAATGGATTTATTTAACAATAATTTGAACTTAGCAAACTTCAAACGCCATATGTGCCAACTATGAATTTCTACCTATCCCATAAACTAACGTGAACAACAATTTTAAACATTACCTACTTTATGTCAACTCCTATATTTTATGGACTATATTTTGTTTGTTATATTAGGTCCTTACATATGAAATTGGCGTTTTGTTTGGGAGGAACAAAAAGTCGATTTTTTTAATATAATATATTTATTTAATCAAAGTATGTACCATTGCTACCTATGCACTTTTGCCATCTCATAGGTAGTTCATCGATCCCTTTACTAAAAAAACCATTCGGACGGGAATCAATAAAATCTTTGAAGGCGGTTTGGACTGCCCCATCGGAGTTGAATTTTTTCCCTTGCAAGAAGTTATCCAAGTTTCGAAAAAAATGATAATCTGTTGGTACAAGGTCCGGAGAGTACGGTGGATGTCTTAGACATTCCAATTGAAGCTCCTCTAATTGATTTGCTTCACTCAATTCGTGAGGTACCCACCTTTCAAGCTTTTTCACCTTCCCAATTTGCTTCAAGTGGATTAAAACAGTTTTATCAACACCGCAGCCTGCAACTTACTCGGACGTGGTTTGCGATGGATCCGCTTCCACAATAACCTTCAATTATTCATTATCAACTTTGGTCTCCGGCCGTCCACGGAGCTTGTTCTGCAGGTCGAAATTTCCAGAACGAAAAAAACGCACTGTGTTTTCTTTTGCGGCACCGTCGCCATACACATCATTAATCCTTCGAGCCGTTTCTGCAGCACTGGTGCCACGGTGGAACTCGTACTCGTAAATAACGCGATATTTCAAGTTTTCCATTTTGTAAACTAAGTGACGCAAAGAAAAAAAACAATTAAGGAAAAAACAAATGAATTATAAGTTTCGAAACACAAATACATGAGTAAACCTTCCGCTATCTGTATAAATTTGAATTTGGAATTCCTAACCAAAGAGAAGATATTTGAGTTCAAAATTGCCAGTACGGCAAAACGCCAATTTCATATGTAAGGATCTAATATTTTGTGTAACCTGTATTTTGTTAACGCTTATATTTTATGTAACCTGTATTTTGTTTTTATCATATATTATGTTAATTGTACTTTGTAAATTTTCACTGTAATTAAAAAAAAATATGCACTGCATTCTATGTAAAAGCCCTATGGGCGTTTAAATAAATAATAAAAAATAAACAACGATTTCTAAGAGGCCTTTATGAGTTGTTACGAAAATCGAGGAAATCAGCGTGAGGGGTTAATGTAACCCACATAAATCTTTAGAAGTTGTTACATAAGTAGTGATTAATCGAACTGAAATAATAATCCTTCAGAAATAATAAAGTAATAATTTTGACGACTCTCTGAACTCTAACAAGTTTATTGACTCGCCCTTGATACCGTCATCGTAATAAAATGAGCTTCCAACAATCGTTCGTATTTTTATAACCTTCATTATATACAACGAAAGGGTTATAATTCTTGAGTAATAATTTCCTCCATAAAAACAACGTATTTAGTTACGCCCTAAAATTTGGTGTAACGCCAAGGGTTATCAATCGAATCGATGGACGCGAAGAACAATGTTGGATCTGCTAAAAATTGAAAATAATTTTGTTGACTGATTTTAATTTTCTTTTGGATGATTGCGGAGTTTTAATGAAATGCAAAATATAGGAACAACGCTATTGAACTCAAAAACAGTAAAAATGCAAAAGCAAAACTTTTTATTTTATTAATTTTATTTATTTTTATTAATTCTAGACTTAAAATTTGTGATGACCTATGCCTGTCTCACTAGAAAATCCTGTGTTTACCCTTTCCCGACTAGAGTCATTTGAAAATGACGCGAAATTTGATTTTTTTTACTTAACTACCTTTAAGTAACTACTGAACCCATTTATTTGCGGTTTTTACAAATAGTTTAGTGAATTCTTCCAAGAAACATTGATTTTTTTAATTGCCTACACACTACATATCGTAAACAAGAATCATTGATCACACCTTTTGAAAAGCTATGATCCGAGGGAATTGCAGTATTAAAAAGGACAAGGTATTTATGTTTTTTTCATATATTTTTCCATTTTTACTTACAGTAAAACGTACATTCTTTCATATTACAATGAAAATACAACAAAAACATAGATATAATTTATATAGATATAATTTATATAATCATATTACAATGAAAATACAACAAAAACATAGATATAATTTTTGTTTTTAGCATCCTAAAATATCGTGTCATTTCAAAACGACACTGGTCGTTTGAGGTTACAATTTTTTACTATTTTATATGACCATTTTATCTGATTACATATAGGTATATTTATTATGCGTTTTATGTGTTTTGGTGGGAAGAACGCATCAATAATACTTTCAAGTGAAAAGTGAACATGATATTGTCTTTAATTGATGTATTTTTGTATTCTTTCTAGAACATGGTCCATTTTTATAGTAATACATCATTTACCTCTCAGAACCACTGTCGTTTTAAAATGAAGTTGAATATTTCCTAAACTATCAGTTAAAAAAACACTTAAAAAAAATCTAATATTTCAAGTAAACATAATCAAATGTTATTAATTTTTTATATCCGTGGGAATTAATTTGGATGAGAAAAGGTTAAGAGCAGACGCTTTAAACCGTGCGAAGTTTATAATAAAAATAATAATACATATAATAAAATAACAGACAATCACCATCGTACCATTGAAAAAATATATACTTACGAGTATAAATTGGTTTTGATAATATCTTTGATGTTGGATCTGTTTTGGCTGGTAATCCTGAACTTGGTGTCAGATTTATACTTAAGTGCATCGTATAGTTTTGTTGCAAAGTACCTAAAATCTCTTCGGCCAAAAGTTGTTTTAGCAAAAGGAATGAGTAAGAGTTTTTGGCATAAAGTTTTCTCATAATATTCAAAACACAGATCTTCTTAACCCTAGGTTCATTAACATACGTCTCTCATACACCCTGAAGTAGTAAAACGCTCATACATATGTTTATGGAAAGTGTAACAATTTTTTTAACAACTTTCAAACCAAAGATGAATAAAAATGTTCTTCTTTCAACAATTCATGGAACTGGCACTTTAGCACCATCACCTGGTAAGCCAGATATTATAGAATTTTATAACTCGATTAAAGGTGCTGTTGACACATTCAACCAAATGTGTCATAATATGTCGTGCAATAGAAAAACCGAAATATGGATACTATGTTCCTTTTAGGGTATGTTGAATATGTCCATAGTCAATTCGTTTGTCATCCACAAACCACTGTCATGGCGTCGCCGTGAAAAACCAACTTTGAGGCGAGATGCCTAAAACGGAACATCGATGCGATTTTAGGCGATACTTTGTCTGATGTACCAGTCGATGACACACTGGAATACAAACCAGGAAGCTATGCAACTTCTGTTGTTACAAAAAAAAACGTGTGACTAGATTTATCTGCACCTCTTGCAAACGTCACATGTGCATGGAACATCGGGGAGGTTTGTACTTAGAATGCTCTGAATGATATCAAAAATTGTTTTTTAAAGTGTTGATCTCAAATAAACCTTCCTTTTATTAATATAATGTAGTATTATTTTTTATTATTCTTAGAGTTTAAATATTTTGTGCACTTAAAAATAGGGTGTATCACAGACATATGTTTATGAACATTGTAACAGTAAATATAGTTTGTGAATCTAGGGTTAAATATTTCATTAAAATTGGTCATGATCGATTGTTTTAATTTTTTTTTTGGATCACTACCAAAGACAGATCATATATCAACAATATTTTTAGAACCTCCTAATGCATGCTAACCCATTGATACGATGCTGATTGTCCTTGTACTTTTACTCTAAATGTAAATAACATTGTTGTTGTTATCCTTTATATACTATTTTAAAACTATTTATGTTAAAATGCGCCTGCTCTCAACACAGGAACTCCTAGTGAGACAGGCACAGCACAATTACATATGTAACATTAAAAAAATTAGATTATAATTAAAAAATATATATATATATATGTATATATATTTTTTTATAATTAGTTTCTAAACTTTAAAAATCGGATCAATGGTTACAGCTTTAGCTCCTCCCCAGGCTATAATACCATACTCGACATGCGACATTGTCCTTTGAGACCGTCGAAATGTAAAAGCGGTATCATTTTTCAGATGCTCAATTTATTACTAAATGTTTGAATGTCAGTCCACCTGTCTCAGATACAATTCTCGTTGAAACGATTGTCAAAATACTTTGTAATAGTCGACACTGTCAAGAGAAAATTTTCAATTTTGTTGAAAGGTAAGATGAAAACGATGTCTTCATTTCAAAATTTCTCAAGGATGTTTAAAAAAATATTCTTGAAACTTAACACAATCGTTATTTTAATAGGTACCCGCCGACAATTGGCCCTCTGAAATAAAGTTTACCATAATTTTTTTTTTTTGTGCATTACTTAACAATTCCAAACGTAAAATCTACTACACAAATACTCTTAATAAAAAGTTGGTATGATTATATCAAACGAATTTATAATATATATTTTTTTTTAATATTTTTCTTTTTTACATTAAAAAAATTTAAAATACTGATTACAGCTTTTTTAAGTTTAATTTATGTAGAAGCCTTACATTACGCCCATGAAAATTATGAAAATAATTATCTGGTAAAAAATTACACATTGTCGATTTTTCGTACCTATGCGCTGGTATACATAGTATACAGAGAAATAGATTTTTCCTTGATACATTTGAATGAAAATATGTTTTATACTTTGTTTTTCGGCCCTTCCCTTCGGGTCATTTAGTTATATTTCGTGTAAATATGTATACCGCATTTTCCCTAAATTGACTGCATATAAGCAGTGGCGGCTGGTGCTCACAAAAATCGGTAGTGCGCTAAAAATCTCGCTACTCTAATTTAAATGAATTTAATTGTGAAAAAAAATCTTACCTATTTGTAGGTTAGGTGGATTCTCCATTGTCTCTTTTGTTTTTAACTTGCACTTTTGTTTAATATTAAAAATGGGCCGTGGTGGGCCACTATTTTTAATTTCTAAACGTTTCAAAGTTCAGCGCATTGTTTTTTTATAAACTGAACATTAATAATGGAACTCATTTTTTATTCTTCCCGACTCATCCAAAAAACTAATAACAATGGCGTATTGACCTGCGACATGTCACAACGGGTCTCATTGTTTATGTTGGTTGGTATGCTGTAGAGATAAGAAATGGTCGACGCTGAGCGGAACATTGACTAAAAAAGAGTAGATCTTAATTTAAACACACAATATCAATAATAAAATGACACGACCGCGTCACAAATTAAGATGCTACTGAACAAACGGTCCTTTTGACATGGTGGAAATTCCCGGATCATTTAAATTTGCAAAGGATTATACCTACCTACGATTCTGGCTCATGGAGAATTGTGTAAGGATTCTCTTCGATTCTGTGATCGCTTTGGCAAATGCACTCCCGGCCTGAATATAGTAACAAAACGTTCTGCTTCTGTTATCTCAGTATCTGTTACGCGAGCGGGTATACATAGAAACCTATATTATGTATGCATTAGAACTAAAGTGTGTATTGTGATTTGTGATGGGGCATGTCGGAAATATAGTATGTTTTTCGGTGATCGGGAATTTTTCGATTGGCAGAAATTTTGGGAGTGCGTTGCACCGCCGCACCTTAGGGCTGGCCGCCACTGCATATAAGTATGCCGGGGGGGGGGGGGGGGGGGCAACTATCAGCGGATCATATGGAGTAAAATAATGGAGCTCAGCAGCATCTAACAAAAAAACAAATAAAACAACTTAATGTAACTCAGAATTGCATCATAAGGACCATACTAAAGGTCCCCATAAGGACGTCAACAACAGAAATTTCAGTTCAGAAATTTTCGTCAAAAACAGTTCGATGTTCCAAGCATAAATTTTTATTTTTTTAGTATAAAATCAATAATATTATTATTAAATTAATAAAAACAGTTTATTTTTAATCAATTTCTGCTGTGTAATTATTATTACGCGTGACAGCTGTTTCGCCTTCAGAATATTATTGATTATATAATTTAAAAAAAATTAAAATGGAGTTCTACAAATTAAACTCGATAACAATAAATCCAAGCGTACAGAAAATCTATGCCAAAAACATTCTAGTAGATCACCACAAAAACGATTCAGAGGCAGACACCTCACATGCTCATAAAACCAGAGCCAAACAAACAGACATACTTAATACACCAAAGTGTAACTTTTCATTTGGACAAAGAAGTTCTGAATTTTTAGCAGTAAAGTTATATAACAAACTCCCACTTAGTATCAAACAAATTAAAACAAAAAATAGCTACATTAAGGACATTCAATGTTGGCTGAAGGAACTATCGGAAAATGAACTTACCAGTGTACTTAAAACATCGTCATAGAAGTTTCTGAAAAACTTTATCCAAACAATGAAGTTAAACCATAGAAGTCGCTGAAAACTTACTTATCCAAAGCATAGCCATAGGATCTCCTAGTGAGGAGGATTATGAATATATTTTCTATTTTGTATATATAACTAACATGTTTCATATAAAAATGTAAAAAATAATAAATATAAAGTTAAAAAAAAAATCTACTGACGTGGAAACATTTTAATAAAAGGTACCTCAATTTTTTAAGATTTTTTCAATCCTGAAATAATCCATCACGCTGTATATAGAAAAGGGTAATCCGTTTGATAGATTCCTCCGTGCTAACAAATCGATTAAATGAAGCCTTTTGGGAATGTTGTCAATGATCCACTGATATTTAAATAAAGATACTAAGGAACTGACATGGCATGTCGGCAAACATGTCAAGCACACGACCAACATTGTACAAATATTTTTAACTTGATAAAGGTTCACTTCGACGGTGGAATGATTTTCCGTCCTCTGTATTTCCTACCTAAAGCATGGGCCTATCTCAAAAATAATCTTTATTTACATTAACTCCACACAGGAGGCCCTGAGAAAAATTATTTCCATCAGGCCCTATGTCATCTGAGATGCTGTGTGGAGGGTCTTTTTGAGGAGAGGAAGGAATGAACATTGGTCTTGAAGAGACCCATGTTGTAGGAAGCAGGAAACACAGAGGTCGGCAAATCGTTCCACAGCCGAGCTGTTGAACACAAGAACGAGTCGAAGAAGCGACCCGTTCTCATGTGACAAATGTCAACCGTGTACATATGTTGGGCATGCGTTTGGCGTGTTTCCCGATTATGCACCGGTGCCGAAGGGATCAATGATGCTGGTTCCTCGGAGCATCTTCCATTGTAATACCGGTAGAACAAGGATAGCTTCCTACCCGACGCCTGTGCTCTACAGATTGAAATTCGTCTGTTAAGATGGGAGAATCTATCAAACGGACCGCCCCAGAGGCGAGGGTATTTTTCAGGTATTTTGGAGCTCCAGATCAGAGGTGGCTGCCAAATTCAACCGTGAGGTACACTTGCGATTTGTACAGGGTTAGCAGTTATGTACTATTAAAGTATGAGGCAAACTTTACTCTGGCGTCAATGTAGTCCCCATTAAAGGGGTTGGACTTTGGGCCTTGTCCCTATTATCTTACTTTTAGGTCTATCTTATTGTAACTTATTTTTGTTATTTCCTTCTAATGCCCGCGCCACCCCCCCTGACATGATAAGGTTGGAGGAAAGGCCGAGCAGCATCCGGAGGTTTGTCCGTCCCTCCTCCAGCTACCCGACGCTTTTCTCCCTAGGGTCTTCTTTTTTTTGAGTCCAATTACTTCTTCTAGGCGCCACCGGCTAGCTGGCTAAAGGACGACTCCACTGGGTGCTGTAACGTTGGACTAATAACCTTATACATTCTCTGGGGGACTGCCGGGCACACGACGGTCATGACGGTTATCAAATTTTTTTTTACCCTTTGAAATGATATATGCTTTATTTACTAACTTATTATTTTCTTTACACGCAGATGCCTGCAGTTTTGGGTGTGTGGTCCCCCTCTGTTTATTGTACCATAACTCTTTTGTTTTTCTCTTTATTACATTTTCTATGTTTACTAACACTAGTAGAATTAGTTTTTGACCATTACAGCATTGACTGTAGGCGATCCTACATTTCCGCCACCTAACCAAGTATGTAGGGACATTGAAGGTCTAGATTCGTTTTATTAAATGTAGAGTCGTTTATTCAAAAAAATTAGATTCTTGCGAGAGCTCCGAAGGGGCGACCATAAGTCGCCTATACCGGGGCGGGACAGGGTGGGTACTTCAATGGCGTCAATGTAGCCCCCATGTCTGAGCTGGTTGGTCACTTAGAGTTACACCAAGCACATTAATTTTACATAGCATTTTACATCCCCAAATTTGACGTGCCCTAATAGAAATTTCCCCCAGGGCCCATGTCATCTTTGGAGATGCTGTATGAAGGGTAAGGAAAGTAATAAGAGGAAGTTCTGGGAAGGAAAAGGTATGAGGGGTTTTCATGATAAAGCTTTGCTTTCTATATTTTGAAAAAAAAAAAGTCTTTAATCTTATATGAAGATGCATCAACCCTGCCACGAAAGCTCTCCTTACAATACATATATTTTGAGACGTTATTTTATCTTTAGCACCCATAAAATTGTAGCTCTTTACGGGTGTCAGTTATGCGTACTTAACGACACTCTTGTTATTTAATACGGCGAATTGTGAAGCTGGCTTTATTAATTTCCTCACTAAACATTTATTATTTCGTCTTTGTGTTTGAACCCGTTTACACAAGCTAAACTCTTGAGTGACATCTTGCCTATCGGGGTATAACTTATTGTTTTGAATATGATAAGCTTTGTGATAGAGTAATATTATTTCAATTCATTATCTGTCATCCTTAGATGATATTGTTTGGGATATATGATTCTATTTCACCAGTTTTAGACCCAACCGTCTTATTCAGAGCAATATTAGAACAATAGATATTTAAAATGTTTATTGGAGTATAAGTGGATCCCATCAAAAACACCATTTCCGGTTATCAGTGCGTGAATAGAAATTATTCAGGTACAATGAACTCAAATTTAGTTCAAAATTTTCAAATTTGAAACGATAATGAATCAAAGAAGGCACCTATCTATAAAAAATGATTTTGTTTATATGTAATAAATAGTTGGGGTATCTAGCTTCGCTCAGGGAGTTGATATGCAACTGAACTGACGTTCGAACCCACGACGGATCTTGCTTTATAAACCCCTACCTATGGGTAGCTCCACCCATACAAAAAAGGATTTGAACTGTCCACAATGTTCCAGAGCATTCCAAAACATTCGAGAGTGTTCTGGGATGTTTCACAATGATCTGGGATGTTACGAGATGTTCCCGAACGTTCTAGACTATTCCTGAACATTTCATAATATTTTAAAATATTTCGGGATGTTCTGGGATGCTCTCAAACATATCTCTCGAATGTTCTGGAGTCTTTAAGACATTTCTAGAGGGCGAAACTTCCAGCCCTTTTATCTTCAAAAGCACACCCTTCAGGTAAAAACGCGAACCGAGAATGGAAAAACGAATCCCGGTATGATCAAGGGAGTTATATAGTGGTAGCCCTCTATCCGTTTTAACAGTGAAAGTTTCACCTTCTAAAAATTTCTAATCTAAATGCCTTCGAAATTCAAAATTTCTAATTTCTAATTCTAAATGCTTTTGAATCCTCTCGAAAGTAACAGTCCAGAACTTTCGAGAGGATTCGAAAGCATTTTACAACATTCCAGAACATCCCGGAACATTCTGGTATACTGTGGAATGTTTGAGAATACTTTAGAACGTTCGGAAACATCCCGGAACATCCAAGATCATTGTGGAACATTCCAGAATGTTCTGGAGCATTGTGGACCATTCGAAGCCTTTCTTTTATAGGTGGGGTTACGCATTGGTAGGAGTATATAAAGCAAGATCCGTAGTTAGTTGAACATCAGTATCAACTAACTGAGCAAAGCCGGATACCCCAGTTAGTCTGTATAAATAAAAATGAATCGCCGAAATGTTTGTGCGCGCATAACTACCGAACGACTGCACCAAATTGGATAATTTTTTGTGTTCGTCACTGTCACGACAAGGTTTGTATAAACTGCTCGTGAGCTCTGGCATTATGAAATTTGTATAAAAAAATGCAATAGGTGGCACGCGAGATGTTTGAAAACTGAATGTACCGGAATTGAAAGAACGGGGGGGGGTGAACGGGAAGAGGGGGGACACGGGGGGGGGGCAACAGAGAGGACAGGGGGACAGGGGAAGGGGGAGTGGGGTGGGGAGAGGGAAGGTCGAGGAGGCGGAGTGAGAACGCGAGAGGGGAAGGCGACGCGGGAAAGGAAGGGGAGGCGGAAGGGGAATCGGAAGAATGGGAAAGGACACGCAGGGAGAAACAATTTCTTTTTTAAATGGCATTGCAACGCCTGCCGGGTACCAGCTAGTATTTTATAAATCTTACAATTTATTATAACATCCCGATACTTTCGACAGTTCAAGCTAAATACTTGAGTAAGGCCATGTCAAGAGTCAAAATAAGAGAACGGGATATTTGTGAAGTGAAACGTTTTTGGCACCGTTGTGATTTGAAATACGGATGAAAGGGAAATGACACTAAAAAGAGACAAAGACATACGTCTATAGGATTTACTTCTTACTTACTTACAGTACCTACGGAGCGTCAAGCTTGCGCTCATTGGCCGCTTTGATTACGATCTCACTGTTCAAGGCTCCTATTGGTTGAGATTGTTTTGGTGATATTTTGCTTCTACCGCGTGTGAACTGCACTCGATTTTTTTTGATATTACTCCACACAGGAGGCCCAAAGGAAAATAATTCCCGTCAGGGCTTATGTCATCTTTACTGTGTGAATGATTTTATTGAAAATGTCAGGCGAGGAGGGAAGGACGAAATGTACAAGAGGTGGTAGGAATCTGGGGGTTGGTGTGTCCAGAAGTAATTGATGCATGAATCCAACCCTCCCACTGCGGTGCAAGGCGATGTTTCGAGAGAGTCCTGCTGGAGGGATCAAAAGATTTTCCTCAACCAGTCTCCCCTTTCCGGCCAGCCACGCAGTTAGTTGGCCGGCAAATTCTTCCGCCGCAAGATCCGGACAAACCTTACCCCATGAACCCGGGCACCACTGCTAAGTCACAAAATGTAGCGCAGTACTTGTGGTTAACTGTGGCAGAGGTGTTGGTTAACTATAAATGGTTAATACCCATACCCGCCTCCCAAATTGAGAATATATATTAAACCGAGTGAAGCAAGGAGTTTGAGCTAAGACCGTGTGGTTTGGCAGTTCATCCTCTCTACCTGCCCCTGAGGGAAAACGGAAAGAAGGGTTAATTATTAAGTTAATTAGGTAAGGATAATTTAACTCAAAGTGAACTCATATTTTATTTTTAATTTAATGAGTAAAACCTCTAATAGTGATATTTTAGTGGCATTCAATCGAAAATCTGAAACAGAAAAATCAGAAAAAGATACGGTCACATCTAGGAATCGAATCCAGAACCTTTGTCTTGCCGGGGCGGAGCTCTTACACTGAGCCAATGTGACCCTATCCGATTCGTTCATATTCAACGTTTTCATGCTTCGAGTAAGAACTACCAACATTATCTTTATGTATAATTAATTGCAAGATTCAACTCGAACCAAATGCTTTTCTAGACAATGTTGTCATCGAGAAATTTATCTCTTTTTTTATTTAATATGCTACATCTACTGACTTTTCTGCACGTCTAGGGTGAATATTATTTTTATATAATCCGACCAAATCAGATACTTTAGCTCACATTAGCTCAGTGGTAGAGCTCCGCCGCGACAAGGCAAAGATCCTGGGTTCGATTCCGCAATGTAACCGTAATTTTTTCTGATATTTCTGTTTCAGGTTTTTGATTGAGTATCGCTAATGTTGTCTTTATTAAAAAAATAAGTCATATTTGTTGGCACGCCAGATACAACCAGAGCTATTACAATTTTCGCACCATTAAAGCTCGTTCTACGGCAAATTGCTACAAAAGGCAACAGTTCTTAAATGTTTCAGATTGTTAACAGTAATAAATTCCATACACACTGCTCTATATCTCCTTTACAGTACCTACTTACTTCTTTCATAAGTGTTATTATGGTGTACATTTTATTTTTATGATAATAATAACAAACTTGTGTACACTTATAATACAAAACAGATACCAAGTTTTGGATCACTACCAAAGACAGATCATATATCAACAATATTTTTAGAACCTCCTAATGCATGCTAACCCATTGATACGATGCTGATTGTCCTTGTACTTTTACTTTAAATGTAAATAACATTGTTGTTGTTATCCTTTATACACTATTTTTAAATTATTTATGTTAAAATGCGCCTGCTCTCAACACAGAAACTCCTAGTGAGACAGGCACAGCACAATTACCTATGTAACATAAAAAAATTAGGATTATTAAAAAAAAAAAAAAAAAAAATAGCAGAAAGAAAACTTTAAATTACATTTACAATTGCAGAAAATTAACTATTCTTATATTAATTGTTAAAAAATGTTATACACCACTGCCAACGGTATGTTTCTAGTACTTGAGCTGCATTGAAATCATGTTTTGAGTAATATTGTGACAATAATTGATTAATAGAGTAAGCCCAAAGATATTGAAATATAAGTAGATGTGCTATCTGCTGTTTTTACTATGTGGGTCTGCGATTCCGGGTGTCGCCGATATTGTTTACCAATTAACAAATAAACTAAAAGAACAAATAATTAACGAATAAACCAAACAAACGTTAAACTAAATGAACGAATTCTTTCCTTATTCAAAATATATTGTTAACCAATATTAATGCACATTTTCAAAAAATCAACAAAATGAACAAATTCTTTTTGTATGAAAACTACGCTAATTAGCCCGTAGTCCGGCGACAGTTGCGCGGACACCATAGCATATCTATTCTGTATTTGAATATCTTTGAGTAAGCCTGAGCCCAAATACGAATCTGCTTGTTGAACACCTTTGCACAATTTACATATTGACCTTATTGAATACCGCCTTGTGTTGTACCTGCTTATATCTTTCGTGCTCAGTTTATTAGTTGTGTACTGTGTACATGTATGTTGTAATGCTCCTGTACAACTTACCAATGTTACGTGTAAAAGCCTTCAAGACTTAAATAAATAAATATATAAATAAACAAATTTACAAATTACTTTAAACGTAACAATTATTATAAGCTATAATTATCAGCCTGAAACACTCATCCACATTGAAAAATCTTCCGAGAAAAGATACATGACGCCAACGGGACTTGAACCCGTGCCCTTCTGATTGCCGGTCAGCGGCTCTCCCAATTGAGCTATGGCGGCTTATCTTATACCCGCCAAATGATTCAATATATACTAGTGTTTCATTCAACAATTACTGCTTATTATATTTTTTCCACCTGAAAACAACCAACTTTATTTTTGCGAGAGAGACACTGTTAGTGTTAAATACCTTGCTAGATGGCGTCGTGCTATGCATACAAATCTTGTGTTAAACGTTAGTTTAACAATTAAAAATAATACTTTAAACGTATTTTTTTCTAATTCCAGTGCCGTCAACTTCTCCGAGGAGCCACTGCAGCCAGAGTCAGCCAGAACTGACATTCCGGAAGACGATCAGATGACGAATCTCCTCATAGAAAAAGCTTGGACCTTCGTCAAGTCCCGATCCTTGAGGTGGCAGATGATTGACGGGGCGGAGCTGGTCATTACTGGGAAACCTAATGCCAATGGAGAACTGAGTATTGGTAAGGAAAATTTATTTTTTATTCAACTCACCATTATCGTTGGAATGTACCCTCTATTCTTGATGAAAAAAAAACGGAATTTAATTTAATTTCTTATGTCTTTTCAAATACCCACGAATATAATAACACA
The DNA here is from genome assembly GCA_929108145.2 of Limnephilus rhombicus. Classification (NCBI taxonomy): domain Eukaryota; kingdom Metazoa; phylum Arthropoda; class Insecta; order Trichoptera; family Limnephilidae; genus Limnephilus; species Limnephilus rhombicus. The sequence goes on from OV815293.1 coordinate 9,105,945, forward strand.
GGAAAGGAAAAGCTGTAGGTACTTAGGAACACAAAAAAAACTTACACAATTTTAACAATCAAATAAAATGTTAAGCGATATTGTTTCAAAATTAATATAATACTCGTACTTAGTTTCAACCACGTTTATTGTTTTAAAACCAACATGTTTCGTATTTTTTTACATGAGCTCCACACAATCAGGACCTATGCCATAGGATGCTGTGTGGAAGGTTTTTTTAATGAAAGGAAGAAGAGGAGAGTTCTGGGAAGAAAAAAGGTTAAAGTGATGGATATGAATCTGGGGTTCAGTGTGTCCTGGTCATCCGCCTCCAAAACCCAGCCAAACCTCACCTCATGAACCCGACACCCCTGCTAAATCTTGGGGTGACCTATGGCAGAGGTGTTGGTTATCCAATAAAGGTTTCCGGGGCGGCGGTACCCATTCCCGCCTCCCAAATTGTAAAATCATCAGGTTTTAATTAAAACTAATTTTATCAAAATTTTATCTCTTTTTTTATGTATCTTTGTAAGGCTGTTTGTTTTCCAAAGATATTATTATTATTATATTATTATTATTATTATAACAGACATAGATTTAGCGGTGTCAATGAATGGGCGGGAGTGTGAAGGGAGAGGGGAGTAAGTAATATGGCAGAATTAATATTACAAAGGTATCCATTTGGACAAACTAGAAATATTGTAAATTAGAAAGAGCGTAAAGATGAATTTATATATTTTTTTATATGAATACCGCACAAGAGTCCCAACTACTCCCGTCTGGAACCAGTGAGACTGTGGCATCCCCAATTGGGGTATGTTGTGAGGCTGAAGGTAGTGGGGAGGGGAAAGAGATGGGAAAGAGGAAGGTGGGAAGTACCTAGCTATTCAGATCTGGTCACTAAACACGGCTAAAGCCATTTCAAGCAACGTTTCAATTCTGAATGGTGGTCTTACACCAGGGCGATACTGAGAGTATCTTCCACTCCGGAACGTGCCGCAAATATACTATATATTAATTGAATAAATTGTGAAATAACACAAATTAATCAAATAAAATTTATTTGCCACGCCTAGATTTGATCCCACGACCTTCGGTGTGCGATTCAAGAGCCTTCATACTTAATGAATTTTTACGCCAATGAGAGAAGTAGCTCTTGAGCTTGGTGTAGGAGTTATTTCACAATTATATACTAGAGTGTACAATTAATATATTCTTAAGTACTAGTATGTTGTGGCGTTAATATTTTAATTTGGCATGAAATGCAGTTATTGCATTTTGAATGGTGATATTATGGTTGCTAATTTTTTTAAAGATTCTTTTGACCTTTTTCTTGAATGATACGAAATCTTTTATTTTTTTTACTTCTTCGGGAAGACTATTGAAATATTTTATGCCTTTGTAAATATAATTATAATGCGTTTGTTGGGTTGAAAATAGAGGAATTTGGATCTTAAATTTTTGGCGTAATAACGAGTTAAGATTATAATCATATAACATTTTTCTCCGATTAAATTTTATTACATTTTCTTTGAATATTTGTAATATTGACTCTTTTTTTTAAGAAGTCTTCAATTTTTCTTAATTCGAAAATTTTTAACAATGTTGCTGGGAAGGTTGTTTATTCAAAATTACCTTTTACAGGACTTTTTACCAGAATTTTTTCATATGCTCCTCCCCATCCAATGATTCCATAGTGAATTAATGATTGGAATAGTGCGTAAAAGACCTTTTTTGGTTATTTTAAAATTTGAAAGCATATTTTATCTCTTTTCATAAAAAGTTTTTAGTTTTTGGATGAGTTCAGAAATATCACATTTATTTAGATTGTATTATAATGCGAAAATATTTTGAACTTCTGACAAAACGGACAAGGGTTAATTTTAAATCGAATCCGCAATATTTGAACTAAATTCATCATAGATTATTTACGCGATCGAGGTAATCAATGGGATTGGCAATCACCATTCAAGTTACCCATCAACATAAGTTTAGTAAGAAATTCCTAATTGCAATCCTTAATAGTAGGAAAATTCTGATAAAGAATGCAAGAATCGCGGTGAAAAACAGGACAAAAAACAAAATCTTAGAAAAAGCAACCCAACATAAAAATTGATTAAAGGAAAAAACGAAATGACTAAAATAGCTTCTATTTTTGTTTGAACAAAAAACTTTCTCTAATTAGAAGATAAAAAAATATCATTATAATATATCAATTAGTTTTACTGGTAAACTCCCAACTTCTTAGGGATTAACTAGTAATTATATAATAAAGTTATAAATTTTAAACGTTTTTCTGAAAATTTAATTGTGTTATAATTTCCCTTTCAGGCAGTTGCTCTACCAATTGAATTAATCTGTCCATCTGTCAATAAACCAAATTAATGAAAGTTCGGCGACAGATTAGACAAGCAGCCAGACAGAATTACTTTGATTGGTTTCAGCACTTATCTCGCATAAGACGAAATAGGGATGGGTAAATAATATTCTATGGTTTGCGTTATTTTATAGTTATTACGAATAAGTACGTAGAGAATTTAAGTAAATGCTTACTGAAAAAAAGTTTGTTTGTTTTTTTATGTAAAAATTGTTTAAAAATTCCTCTTTTTCTTTGAAAATGGGGAAAGGAAATATGACTCTGTTTTAAATCTGTCATCGGTCAAAGGTCAGTGGAAAATGCATCGGATTCTCACCCAGGCGTCGTGAATTCATATCCTCGGCTAGCTAAGTCTTCCATCAAGCGATATCTTCCGTTTATAATGATGATAGTTGGAGGTTCCCAAGTCTTGTCAGATTATTGTTTAACCTATAATATTTTTAACAATTATTATAAGCAATAATTGTCAGCCTGAAACACTCATTTACATTGAAAAATCTTCCGAGAAAAGATACTTGCCGCCAACGGGACTTGAACCCGTATCCTTCTGATTGCCGGTTGGATGCTCTGACCACTGAGCTATGGCGGCTTATAACAAGTTAAAAGTATTCCACCAAAAAATGTAGACATAATTTGTCTCGACGCCACCTAGCGAGAGATTTAGTACTTACAGTACCTCCCTCACAAAAATAAAGTTGGTTGTTTTCAGGTGGAAAAATATAATAATCAGTAATTGTTGAATGAAACACCAGTATATATATTGAATTATTTGGAGGGTATTAGATAAGCCGCCATAACTCAGTGGTCAGAGCATCCGACCGGCAATCAGAAGGACACGGGTTCAAGTCCCGTTGGCGGCAAGTATCTTTTCTCGGGAGATTTTTCAATGTAAATGAGTGTTTCAGGCTGACAATTATTGCTTATAATAATTGTTACCCTTTGTGTTATGCATAAAAATCTTATCTTAAACGTTAGTTTATAAATTAAAAATAATAATTTATAATCTTTTGCTTTAATTTAAAAAAACGTGTGCAGTTCATATGCCGTAGAAGTGAAACCTTCAAATAACTAAAGTAGACAGAGTGGGGAGACTACGAAGTACCGCACAAAGAGGAAACCGATTAGTCTATCTCGTTCTTTCGCAGGTTAAATCCTATAGACGTATGTTTGCCTCTTTAGAGTGTAGCTTTTTGCTTCATCGAGAGTCAAATCAAAACGGTGCTAAAGAAACGGCAATATGCATGTTAAAAATAAATTCATTAATATTATCAGCAAATTCAGATGATAAAAACCCTGAAATAATATATGTACATGTTGTGCTATGACTTAAAAATTATGGACATTAATTTGTGAGACATAACTAAAATACTTGCAGGACAAGTTAATTCAATTATAAAAATAAAAATAATTTTTCCACATGTTCAAATTAGTTGTAAATAATATGTCTATTATATTTTCGTAACTCTGAAATCAGCTTTATTGGAAAAATGAAATATAAGTTGGTAATCTATCTGATAAATCGGTTGTTGTGTATTTGTACTGATAAATAGTTTAAATCGTAGATTGATGTGTTGGGAACCGTAATACTTATATTAAGGGAACATGAAAATATCTAATCATTTTTTTTTGCATTTATTTACAAAAATAGATGACTTTCCTAGTTCCTACGTACACAAATGCAGCAAAACCAACAAGAGCATTTCCACAAATTTTAGTGCTTCAACCAGCTAAGGTCCAGTCGCCTAATTGAAACACAGAAACACACTTGTTGTAAATTGAGTTAACTAATTATAAAATTTAACGAACCCTTTTGTGAAGATACCCACAAACAACATATTCAAATAACTAGATGTTTTCAATTCGAATGTTGGCTTTTCTGTTTGTAGCATTCGAAGGCGAGGAAATAGAGTTGTGCTTTCAGAGAGTAAATTAAAATCGCTGATTTTGGAGTTTCCTAGTTGTAATAATTATCCCATGATGTGAAAACAGCGTTGCAGACCACGAGATCCTTTACAAGTGAAACGTATAAAGAGCTCAAAAATACGTGTGAATGTGTTATCCAAACCAGTAAAATGTTGTTTTTGGAAATATTTTCCATCTATTGACTGTAGACAATCTAAATCTATTTCCATCTATTGACTGTAGAAGTGCAATAGTGACTGCTGTCACTATTGCACCTATGTTATTGTTATTATTAATGCAACCAATCTATTGTGCGATTATTTTCTAATATAGGTGTAGGTATTTTCACAGAATTATAAATTGACGTAAAATTACTGCCTCAACACAGGCTAGCCTAGTGAGGCAGGTTACGAGAAACCTACGTTTATAATTATAAATCTCTATTCTTTAAGTACCTACTGTTATATGTATATTGTTTACCATTATTATCTTTTGTACTTATGCAACTTTTAAACTATTGTATACTTTTTTTGTAGTTATAAATCTTTAAATTTTTGTTCAATAAAGATATTATATTATTATTATATTATTAGTATCACGTGTATTTTGAACATTCTACATAATATAGATATGTTTCATTGGTAGCTTTTGATAACGTTTCACGTAACACACGTGAAACTTTGTCTAAATAAGGAAGAGGAAAGACACATCAAAATAGTCCACCTATGCGTGTAAAAACCGGCATAAAAACTTTATGTTTCCTCACGCAATGGATATTACGCCTGTGTTTTATTCCAGAAACACGTGTGCTGCAGATACTCCACAAAAATAATGAAGATATTTTGTGTTACCTTATTTAATGCGTTTTTTATGTTATACAATAACATGAACTTCCCCTCACTTTCATGGTATAGATGGGTATGTACATATAATCATTTTAACCCCTCAGGCCTCGGACCTATTTTTTCAGAAGATCAAAATATTTCCGCTTTGCAATAAAATCCTTGTAAATTGAATATTTCTGATCGCATCCGAAAACTAATAACTGCTTAAGAGGGTGTTACGAGAAAAAACTAGAAATATGTCATTTTTAAATCAGATTTTAGACATATTGACTTTTTCCACAAAAAAATATAAATGGATTTCAAAAGATTGTTTATTTATCTAGCATTGGCATGTTTAAAATTTTGAGAAAAAAAAATATTTTTAGTATAATAAGGTTATACCATCGGTCGTTGGCAGATTTGTTAAATTTTCAAAAAAGATTTTGTATTACACCACACCCATTTCAAATCATATAATCATGCAGTAAAATAAATCAATACATTATCTGGGTATCGCATGTTTTAGAATTTTAAATATAGTTTAAATAAAATCATTAAAAAATATATACGTACATGTGTTTCTTGACGAAAATTGGTCCGTTTGTGTATTTATTTGCCCACTTAAAAACTAATACATTTCAGATTTTTTTAACATTCTTATTTAACTAAGACATTATTGAAAAATGATAAATACTTATAATCAAAAAATATTACAAAAAATACATTATTTTAATAGTTTTATCATCACGCCTTTCAGTATTTTTGAATGTAAGTATAAAATTTGGGAGGCGGGAATGGGTACCGCCGCCCCGGGAACCTTTATTGGATAACCAATGCCATAGGTCACCCCAAGTGGTTCGCTATGTTTGGTCATTTAGCAGGGGTGCCCGGGTTCATGGGGTGAGGTTTGTCTAGGTCTTGCAGGCGAATGACCAGGACACACTGAACCCCAGATTCCTATCCACCCCTTAAACCCTTTTCCTTCCCAGAATCTTCCTCTCCTTTCTTTCCTTAAGAAAAAACCTCCACACAGTAATATTATTAAAAAAAAAATATTATTATGGTATCTTCTAGCCGTCTGCTTATCTATGTAGATATCCAGTATTTTTATCCATCGTACGAATTGAACAATAATTTTAATATTTCACCATCATCATCACTCTTGACTCTACAACCCCTAGTGGGTCTTGGCCTCCTCAATAGTCTTCCTCCACTCATATCAGTTTTGTGTCAGCACTCTTCAGTTTAAAAGTCCAAGGTAGATATATCTTTGAGAACGTTGTCGCTCCATCTTAATCTTGGCCTTCCCAGGCTCCTTTTCCCTATCGGTATTGGGTTCAGCAGGGTACTTGATACATGACACATGATCCAACCACCGAAGTCTTCCCAGATTTATAAATTTTGTGATGTTTAGCTACTTAAACAGAGTTTTATCACTTACACATCAAAATCAATTCTTGCACATACAGCGCACATCAAAAGAAACATTGAACAGCAATTATAATCGTTAAACTAGTTCATATTTTAATTTTATCGTTACCATTAACGTAAACGTGAGAATCGACAAATCCTCAAAAATACCCCACTTTTAAAGGAAAATATTAAGTTCTCTTAAATATTATCAAGTTTGAAGAAATATTCATACTTTTGAAAGAAGTTAAGTATTTTAACGTTCTAAAAGTGATAATATTTTTATGAAACTTTCACCAAAAGTATCTAAGTGAATTTGTCGATAGACTGAGAGATAACGGCTCCTAAACGCGCAAAGGCTGCCTTGATAAGCTTAGAAGTCAAGATGAAAAGAAATGAACGAGGAGACGTTCTCGAATTAAGGCTTGTTAGCGACGAGTTGTCAGTAAAATCCCCAGGGAGTGGACGAAGAGATTTAAAAGTTTGAAATTCTTCTTATTTCTTCGCGTCCTCTTTGTGTCCATTTACAGCGGAGATAAGTAACATTTTTGGAAGTTTCCTGAGTAATAAGTTTCAGTTAAGTCATGCATTTGGTTCAGTGAACTAACTAACCGTAACATAATTTATCTCTAAGGATGGGTAGAAATCTAAACAATTATGAACTCTAATCGACACTGTTCAACATTCATCGTCTAACTAAAATGTCGATATTGTTTACACATTTTCACAGTAGAATAAAATGTTTATGTACAGTTTTGTGTCTCGTAAAAACAGGCCCGTTTTGAACTATTGTAAAGTAATCCACTTTTCATTATTTACGTTAGGTTGTAGAACCCTTACGAGAGATTTTGTTCACATTCTCCGAAATGGCACCACGATGAGGTCGAATTTTGCAAGAGAGGTTGAAATCAGTCAATTTTTATAATTGACTCATTTTATTTCAGCCATAGCTCAATTGGGAGAGCAGCTGACCGGCAATCAGAAGGGCACGGGTTCAAGTCCCGTTGGCGTCATGTATCTTTTCTCGGAAGATTTTTCAATGTGGATGAGGGTTTCAGGCTGATAATTATTGCTTATAATAATTGTTATTTTTATAATTATTTAAATGAAGACGTTATTAGCGAAACTCAATCAAAAATCTGGAAACAGAAAAATTAGAAAAAGATTTGAGCACATCTGATTTTTCTGATTCTGTTTCGAGATTTTCGATTGAGTTTCGCTAATAATGTCTTCATTTAGTTAAATATTACATTTGAAGTTTTACTCAGAAAGTAAAAAAAAAGATTTTAACATTATTTTTCAGAACCGATTAAATGAATATTCCAATAACCATATTATGCAAGTAAATTAATCATGTTAGGGGGAGGCGGGGACAATTGTTACAAAAGTGAAAAATATTTTTTATTGGACGGCCGTTTATTCATACGATCAAAAGAAGATTTATTATTAATTGTGCATACTCTTATGAACAACATAACTTTTTTTTTCAATGAAAACGTAGGTCACAAAAATTTTAAAATAATAAAATTAACCAAAAAAAACAACTTGCCCCAACCAACTTGCCTTACCAACAACTCAACAAGTTGTTTCACGACGGAGGCACATTGTTACAAACCAAAAACAAGTTTTAATATAATTGATACCAAATTGAATCCAAAGAAGAATAGTCTGCCTTATTTTTTATTAGTAAGCTGTAGATATTGTCTTCTTCCTGTTGATTTCGCATATCGCGAAAGACTTATTTAATTTTCTTGCAAAACTTTCCCTCTCTGCGTTATTTTCTTGCAGTTTCTAACCATTTTAAAATGCATCTAGAACTAAATAAACTAATATATTAGGGATAAAATTGAATGTCTTCCGCCCTGAAAAACAAATCATCTATGTGAGGAACATTGTTATATGTAACCACTTGCCCCCCAATTATTGTAATAACTTGCCCCTTTGTGGAATTTTACATTAAGGTCGTAATATAATTTACGTACACGAAATTTACAACGGTTAAGATAAATGTTCAGATACTATGTAGAAGGGTGTAAAATATCAAAAAGCAATATAAATTAACTTATTATGGTAAAGTGACAATATGACCTCAAATTCTATCAACGAAAGTTACTTTGCACACTCGAAATTCAATTTTATTTATTAGATTTTTTGGAACATCCGTTTTCATTGACTTTTTCTGGGACACTGTGGTGGGCTATGCATTCACTGTGGTGGGCTATGGCTTCATGCATTTCCACCATAGACATGCGCGCAAAAATTCGCTCCAGTGTGTGATTTATCGACGATGTAACATCGTACCCCGCCTCCCCCTACTTTTTTACACCGCACAGTTCCAACTAACCGAATCTGGTAGAATAGTGGTATCCCCAATTGTTGAGGTCGTTTGTGAGCTTGAAGGTGATGAGGAAAGGAAAGACATGGAAAAGAGTAAGGATGGAAGTACGTGGCTGTTCAGATGTAGTCACTAGCCATTTCTACATATTCATCTCAAACGTAACCCTTTTCCGCTATTCTGCTCAGAGATCTGTATTGATCACCAATTAACGATGTTATAAAGATGTCTCTCTTTTTGCAGATATGTCTGTGAAGTCTAAAGAGGCTGGAAGAGGCAAGAACAAGAACTTGGGACCCATCCTGGCGGCAGCAGCCATGAAGATCGCCCTTATCGGAGGTCTTGCCTTTAAGGGTCTGGTACTCTTGGTGGGAAAGGCTCTACTGGTTTCAAAGATAGCCCTTCTCCTGGCCAGCATCATCGGACTGAAGAAACTCTTTTCAACTGAGGTACCACCGGATATTGACATTGTATTTCAAAAAAATCTATCGATTTTTGTTAAAAGTGTAATCTAAAAATTCGCATTCAATCAATGTAACGTAGAGAGCTATATCAGTCACAAATCAAGATGTATGATCTATGATCTCTAAAAGTGCGTAGGTTTCTATAATAATATTTATAATTGAGCATCTTTCATGCATAACCAATAACTAAAAATTAAAGATTAATGTTAGTTAATACTTCCCTTCCTGGTTTTCAAGTTTTGTCTTTAATTAAAGGCTCAAGTTTCAAACATCGGGTTCACTGCAGTTAGGTGTTTTTGGTACTTGTAAACAAATTTGGCGGCCTCTAGATACCTGCACTATTCACCGTCTATTTTTAGTAGACGCGAGTAGGGTAGACACGATTTTGATAAACCAGTCAGCATTTTGATAAAATACGCAATCAAAATATACTTGCTTGACAGACTAAAAGTCATATCAGAAATATAATGGATACATAGATACATCACGCCCTAGACCTTTTATGGCATCTCAATTTTTTTCTCAATCTGACATAGATTCTGATGGTGTTTTGACGTGAAAAATATTTCTGGTTCATAATATTTGAAGGTATGTTTTGTAGAATAACTGTTTTTTCTTATAATATTACCAGAAAACGATACATAAAGGGAAATCTGAAAATAAAGTTACGACAAATATTTTTAAATATGTGCGATAGAAATGACAAAAAAGTTGTTTTGTTTTTGACAGTTTATTTAGATGATTTTTTTCGTACTCAAGAAAGAATTTATTTCACAGTATATAATACAAAAAGGCCAATACCTTGATGTAGGTTTTAGAAAGTCCACAGATTTAATAGATTTAATAGACGGATTAAATAGATACTTATTTAATCCGTCTATTTTGAAGGAAAAAAACACTTAAATGATCAAGGATAGTTTCTGTGATAACGACGTCATTGATATCGCTTCTGCTGCTTACGCCAACACATCGCTAAAAATAAAAATAAAATATGTATTATACTACTGCCTAGAATTCGCCCAACGAATAAAGTCTGTGAATTTATCAGCCATTCATTGATTCCAGGCAATGATATTTTCAAATCTTAGCGACAGTTTGGACAGAATCGGTAGAAAACTCAAAAAACCATCTTAACCTTCAATTTGAGTTCAGTCCACCTCCAAACTCCGTAATCGAGATTTAGCACCAAATCGGCAAAGAACTCAATGAATTTAAGATGGATGCCGAAAATATGCATTTTGACAAAAGATTCAAGTTCAGTGCATCTCCTAACTTCATTATCCCGAATTTGAGCCAAGTGGGTAGAGAACTCGAGAAATTTAAGATGGATGCCGAAATTATGCAATGTGAAATTATTTCTCATCCAAACTCCTGAATCATTGCTCACCCAAACTCCTGAATCCCGATTTTTAACACAATCGACGAAGAACTTAATAAATTCTAGATGTATACCGAATTTACGCATTTTGACATTAGATCCGAGGTCAGCCCACCTCCAAACTCCCTTGAACTGACTTGGATAGAAATTGGTTAAAATTTGTAGAAAATCAACGTATTCAACAAAATTATGTATTTTGATATTTTTACCATATTCTCTGTTTAACATAAAGTTGCAGTATGTATTTCATATATACAGGGTGTCCGGGGGTAAAGTGCATTAACTTCGGGAGGTGATTCTACATGATGGTAGGAGTAAAAAAGATTAACAACTTTTTCCGAAATTCCAAATTTTTTTTCCATCCAAAAAGACGTACCTACTAAAAATCCTTAGTGTGAGGTACAATTTTACTCGCTGAAAGCCTGCCGGTCACCCAACTCGATTGTTATTGACCCGTATCTTAACAGCGGAAAATAATAAATCTGGCCGCACACGCCGGACTAATTTTATCTTTTTACTACAAAACTAGCCCTAAAAGTTGGAATTTCGAAAAAAGTTATTTATCTTTTTTACTTGTACTATCATGTAATCACCTTCCGAAGTTAATGCACTTTACCCCCGGACACCCTGTATAATTAAAAAGTTTATGGTTAAAAAATATCATTCACTGGTAACATTAGACTAACTATCCCTTTTAGAATTTTTAGATAAATTATTTATAGTATTGCTTGTACTAGTGATGTTTAGCGCGTTGTTTGATACCCTGCCCTTAAACTATTTCCTTCTCAATCATTATAATTTGAACTTATTTGTTTAAAATGTATAAATGTAGTTGACACATAACAAGTGATATTATTTGATTATTACTAATAATACTAATTTCCATACTAACTAATCTCTTTTTAGGGTCCGTAAAGATGAGAAGACGCTTGCTGGAGTAAGAAGTTCCCAATCATCACCGCCTATCCTTTGAATATTAATAATACCATAATGGTAGGCAATTATTCTGTAAAAATGCGTAATTTACGCAGGGCCCGGGGGTAAAGTGCATTAACTTTGGGAGGCGATTTTACGTAATGGCAGGACTAAAAAAGTTAAACAACTTTTTCCAAAATTCCTACTAATTTTTTCCCGTACAAAAAGACAAACCTACTAAAATCCTCATTGTGAGGTACAAACTTACCCGACAAATTTGCTCTAGCAACGTTGCATGGTTGTGATTGGCTAGATCGTAATAGCGTAAAAAAATAATGCTGACCGAATACGGCGGAATTTTTAACGTTTATTTAAAAGGAGCCCCTAAAAATTGGAATTTCAAAAATTTATACATCATACTTTTGAATGTAGCTATAACTTTGTGGTTATCCATTATAGATAAATGAAACAATTTAACTTTGTTTAAACCACTTTTATATTTGAATAAATCCGCCCGGTTTCAGAACGACCGTTCCTTCTTCATACATTTGCCCTGAAGAAGGAACGGTCGTTCTGAAACCGGTCGGATTTACACAAATATAAAAGTGGTTCAAACAAAGTTAAATTGCTTCATTTATCTAAGTTATATATATTTTATACTTGTACTATCATGTAGAATTATCTCCCAGAGTGCACTCTACCCCCGGACACCCTGTACGTGGGATGAAGGAAATTGTAAAAATGTAATGATGTACACTATTCATTTTTAAAGATTTGTACCCCGGAATTTTTTTTCAGTTTTTTTTATAGCTGTTTTCTTTTTAATTTGAATCCAACATCATAATTAAGTTTGACTGTGTTCATTTTGTTCATAAAACTGAGTACACACACAGCTATAATATACGCGGCTTGGCGTATTTCGGCATATCGCTCGCCGTACATTCCCAATTGGAATATGTGGCGAGCGATATGCTGAAATACGTCAAGCCACATATATTATAGCTTTGTGTGCACACAACATTTGAGCGTTAATATTTGTGCGATATCAGTTTTGGTTTCCAATGTCAATATCAAACACAAGCAATGCGGCGAATGTTAGCAAAGCTTTCCTTTAGAGTGGCATTGAGACATATATAAAATGGAGTTATGCATGTTAGTGCGATCATCTACAGACACTTGTTCCCACAAAAAAACTCAAGACTTAAATACGCAACATGGTTCACAGAAAACTTATTAATACCAAAAGGAAACAAAACGATATTCCAAAAAGGACCAAACTATATGGCTATTAAATTATACAACAACCCTCCACATAACAAAACTAACTAGTTCAAAATACACACAAATTCAAATCGTCACTAAAAACCTTACTTGTAAACAAATGTCATTACACCTTAAATGAATACCTCACATAAAAGAAACACCAATTTTTGTATTTTTATTAGTATATTTGTATTTTTTTATTTGTTTAAACATTAAATATTATAACATGTAAGAAATGGGGTCTACCTATAAGCTAGATAAACCTTTTGTATTTTTTATTTGTACAATAAATATTTTTTTATTTGATTTGATTAAAGCCGAAACAAATGTCCCACAAAATGCAATTATATAAGAATTATTAATAACGAATATTTTGAAAAAAATTTACGAACCTTAACCAAATATCTAACAGATAAAAATATTTTTTAATTAACATTTCGTTCAAAAACAGAGAACCTAATAAATATTTTTTCTAGAAATATGCAATCCCGTGGAAACTACTCTTATAAATTCACATAATATTGAAAACCTTTGTAAACAAAGCTGATATGAAACGTATTGATATTTCCAGAAACACGTGACTTATGAGGTTGTATCACACCCCCACCACTTGCACGAAACATCCGGCCACGAGGCATATCCAGCCTGGGGCCGCCAAAGCGGAAGGTCAGACCAGGCACAGGAACTAGCCTTCTCCGGCCATCTTACCGGAAATACCGAGAAAGAGGAAGTCAAACAAGAGAAGAAGGTGGAAATCCATTGACAAAATTAATTCATATTATTTATTTATAGATATTTATATATCAAGTTGTAAATTATTTAACCCTTAACTGGGTGACAAATATTTTTGATTCGTCCATAAGTATTGTTTTTTTGACTGAGCATAGCCCACTCCACGATAATTTTTGCTTTTCATTTGTACGTAAATTGTTTTGTACGTCCCTTTTCCAAATTTAAAAAAAAATTACGTTTGTAAACTAGTTTGAGTAAAAATAGTGTCAAATACTTTTACTTTAGTTTTTACCTAGTTTTTTCTTAGCGTTCCAAAATGTTATAACCATCTTCAATTCAAAAAATATAATTTTAACATGGCTACTCAGTTTTTTGATTCGATGACAAATATTCATTAGTTCGCGTGAAAGTATTTATTTTCTGAAAGAATTTATTTTATAAGAAAAATCCAAAAACCATTATAAAATCATAATTACTTTTCCCTTTTAGAACGAATCTATAACTTTAATGCCGGTCCATGGTGTATTATATTAAATAAATTTGTAGTTAGTTTAATTAATATAATTTTTTGGAAGGGGTGTCAGATTAAAAATGAGTCACGGGTAGTTAGTATATCTCAAATGATTTCAAATTTTTGTTTGTTTTTAAATGCAATCTTTTTGAACTTCAGCCAATGCATTTCTCACGTCTCATTTTTTCACTTTTTTTTTTTTGTAGAAATGGAACTTGACCCCTCGGGCTTCGGCCATATTTTGTCAGAGAGTAAATAATTCGGTTTTACAATAAAATTCAAATAAATGAAATATTTCTGAACGTATCCGAAAACTTTTGTATTTCGAAATAAACGTATAATTTTTGGGCTATAAAATTTTTTCAAGCAAACAAAACATTTATTTTTTTATTATTGTGTGAAAGTTACATACAATGGGAATTTATACCCGCTAAGCTACCGCAAGTAGCTTGTCAGCAGGAGATTAGTTCAACAGATTAGTTAAAACAATACATGAAATAATCCTAAATGCATCAGCGTGGCAAAAGCATACATATATAACAACTTATTGACTATAAACATATATATATATATATATACACTATAAACATTGTGATATGCAATGTTGATAATAATACAGAGACCGTATTTTATGGTGAAAAATTGTGGATTAAGAAAATATATATTTTTTTAAATATCATTAGACAGCTGAGTATATAATGAATTAGTAATTAATAACATAATTGCAAATCAGTACATGTTGAGAGTGAGCAAAATGTTATCTTAATTCATAAGGTTACTCCCCAACAGTCATGATTTTAACATCAGTGAGAATTTCGTTATAGAGCAATTTTCTTTAAATTTGTATGGCAATTTGTTAAATATTAATGATATAATATATTCAAGGGTTCTTTAACCATATTAGTTTTGAAACACAGGCACTTTCATTACTTTATTTTGTATGAGACGCGTATTGTGCGCATGATCCACCATTGTTTTATATGGACTGCCGGATATATGCAGCAATACATGAAAAAGATTATTAACTAAAATTACTGGTAACGAAACAGATAAAAACACGCACACATATTTTATTGAACATATGTATTATAAACGTTATTGTTATTTCAATTTTTTGTCACTCCATGAAAAAATAATTCCCATAAGAAATAATTCCCCTTAAAAATAAAACCTATATGAGGTCTTCTGAAAAGTAAACGAATAAGCTTGAGGGGTTAACGGTGCCTTCCTTTCATCTTCATCAAGACTGACTGGGTGATTTTTCCCCTGTAAGCACGATTTACTTTTATTGCCTTAGGCCTCATTTTTTATCAGTTTGAAACTAATCATAATAGAGATATGTTAAGGTCTATATTATTCTGTAATAAAAGCGCTACCCTGACTCCAGTCCAGTATTTCTTCGAATTTTGAATATACGGAATTAATATTATATAGTTTGTTTGCATCATTTAGGTTTAGGTTTGCATCATTTAGGTACACCATTCGAAAGAAGAAGAAGAAGAATCATTTAGGTAAATTTCTATGTATAGTAATTTTAAGGGTGACTTTATTTATTTAATAACATAGTTATAACTAATTCCCATTTTATAAAGTGTCTAACAAATTAATATTTTCGTATAAAAATTTGGTTCACGATTAATTTGTTTACTTTTAATTGAGTTGTAAAATAAACATGTTTTTGTATAAAGTTTGTGTTTTTATTAACTTGGCTTCCTTGTTGTTATTTATTTGCTTAAACAGTGTAAAAACCAATACATTGTAAAAGCGGTATACGCATAGTAAATAAATTTACATTTAAGATGATATTTCACGTTCATTGAAGGTTACATGTGGAAAATATCCACATTTCCTGCGAGACAATTAATTAAACTAGTGATTCTTCCCAGGGCATCACCGTTGGTAAGTTAGTTCTGCACCTGGGAAGAATCAAAAGCTTGTATTGGCGGCCTCGCGTGAAATTATTCGAGACATAGAATCCCATTTTTTCCAGTATAGCTGGTACCGATATAAAACCATTTAGAAGCTTATAAGCTATCAGTAGTAAAGCGACATCTCTTCTGGAACCAAGGTTGCAGATGCCCAGCATTCTCGAGATAATTGCTGTTGGAACCAGCCATGGGTAAAAAAATAATTCTCTCATATAGTGTTAATATTCCTTTTTATATTTTCTCGACCATTTGTACATAGACGACGTCATCTGGCCCCTCTGACCCTCTGACTCTCGAGAATGCTACGCACCAAGCTAAAGTAAAGCAACCTTATAACTGTAATATTGGTTAGTTCGTTTGAATTATGTATGACAATTATGTATTTTTTGTACAACCATATATCGGCGCGAGAAGGGAGAAAATAAGTTTTGGACGAGTAACGACACTTTCTACTGGAGCCGGTATCGGACACGGACTCGAGTAAAACGTCACGGGGCCATGTTTTAAAAAAGTATTAGAGTCGAGCGTATAAAAATTCTTTTAACAAGACGGGAAGTACAATATCTGTAAATGCATTCCTTTCCTATAATCACGTTCAATCGGTGCAATATAATGGAATTGTGAAGCAAGCAAGTTCCAAGCCGCGAACCAAAAACCGGCATTTTCCGGAAGTGAAAAAAAACAACCTCACGCAAAATCGAGGGAATTTAAGTCATCCTCGCTCGCTTCGGTATGTTAATATGCCGAGATCGTATAAGTAACAGATTACAACCGGACGTGGTCAGTATTTGAGAGGCGATTCCGCTCCTTTGCTCTCGCCGAATTCACTCTGGAAGGCGCGTTGGCGTTCTAGAAGGATCTTTGTTGGAGACCATCCGCCCAGCTCGGGGGACTCATAAGCGGGACATCACAGGACGGGACGTGGGGTGATCCTGGCGGGCTGTCCGCCCGATTCCAGCGCTTCGACCGGATGCGGCCGTGGACCAGGGAGAGCTGCAGTCGATCACCAGCGGTTAATTTAGATAGCTTAGAATAGTAATCATACGGTCTGGAATGATGGGGGGTAAGTTCAAAACTATTATGTCATCATTTGTGTTTTTTAAGAAATAGAGTATTTAATTTGTTTTAAATGTAAAAACTATCGTGTTTCATTCCAATATGCCTGCCAACCTGATGTAAATGCAAATGATTCAAATATGCCCACCACTTGAATAGAGTCTCTTATATACAATTAACAATACAGAAGGGTGAGCATCCAGAGTACACGGCATAACTTTACAGTTAAGGCGCGAAGGTTCTAACCTCAAAGCTGTGTACGAAGGAGCCACAAGGTATTTACCACATCTACCATCATCTTATTTTATGATAAAAAATATTAGAATTGCCAGTCACACCTTATTACCACCCTCACAACAATAAAGCGGGCCAGGCGCCGTTACATGTTATTTCACAATTAATTAATTTAAAATACTATCAAGTATATTTTCGGCACGTTCCAGAATCTCAACAAACACGCTTTAGCTGTATTTGGTGACCGGATCTGAATAGCCGGGTACCTCCCCACCTTCCTCTCCCCCATCTCCTTCTCCTTCCCACTACCTTCAGCCTCACAACATACCCCAATTTGGGACGCCATAGTATAACTGTGTCCAGACGAGAGCAGATGGGACTCTTGTGCGGTATTCATGTAAAAAAAAGCTATGAAAGTTAAAACAAGAACGGGTTAAAATAAAACAAGAACGATTTGAACGACGATATCCTGTCTTTCTATTTATTTAATACATGTGTATTTCAGTCATTTTTATTTTAATACATGTGTATTTATTTAATACATGACGACCTCCATAGTCCAGTGGGTAAGACTCTTGACTCACAGTCCGGAGGTCGCGGGTTCGAAACCGGCATGCGCAAATAAATTTTATTTGATTAATTTGTGTTATTTCACAATTAATTAATTAAAAATAATATAAAGGTTATTTTCGGCATGTTCCAGAGTGGAAGATACTATCAGTATTGCCCTGATGTAAGACCACCATTCAGAATTGAAACGTTGCTTGAAAATGGCTTTAGCCGTGTTTGGTGACCAGATCTGAATAGCCAGGTACTTCCCAACCTTCCTCTTCCCCACCTCCTTCCCCTCCCCACTACTTTCAGCCTCACAACATACCCCAAATGGGGATGCCATAGTCTCACTGGCTCCAGACGGGAGAAGTTGAGATTCTTGTGCGGTATACACTGTAAAAAAAAAAAAAAAAGTAAAAAAAACTTTGTTTTACCAGTTGGTTATTTAGTGACGTAATCTGAACACTACACTGCCAGCTACTTCTCAACCTTTCTGTTTTCATCTCCTTTCTCTCACCGCTGGGAATATCAAATCCATTAACTGACTTCGGACAGTTGGAACTCTTGCACGGTATTCAAATAAAAAAAATACATTATATTACAATCTTAAAATCGTGAAAATCGTCTTCAAAAGAAATCTTAAATATCAGTTTCAAAAGCTCATCTCGGCGTGGTTCATTGTAAATTACATCCTGCGGAAGCTTAATTCCTTGGCGTAATCTTCCAAGAAAGGTGATTCGCGCGTCGTTAGACCGAAATTAGGGAGAAATATATATTGTGGTTGATGGTAACCCTGGCGGAGGGAGGGGATGTATTAAGGCGAAATCTCTAATTTCCACAAACCAACTACCTCCATTCATTCAGTAGGTCGAGGCCTACGGGTATAGGGGGTTGATTTTTCTGTAAATATATTACCTTTCCACGGTTGGCTTTCCATGTAAACGGTTGGCGTTGTTTGAAATTGACCCTCAAAACAATTTGATATCTTCTATTATGACCAAACTATAAAGCACTTTAAAATGTATTTTCATTGCACTTGGAAAGAATAATATTAGTCACTTTTTATAAGTATTACCAAGTAGCTGAACTCCCCAGAGTGCCTCGGCTTGACACAGAGTTTTTCGAAATCAGATGTAGATAGTAATTTTCTTCGCATTTCGAACGGCGTATGTAAACATTCATTTGAAAAAAAAACATGGATTTGGGTATTTGGAGTATTTGGAGTATTTGGAGCAGGTGGAGCAGGTAGATGAGTTTGTGCACTTGGGAAGTATTACGAGAGATGGGAAGGCTGACAGAAATATCGAAAGAAGGGTAAATGCAGGCAATTCTATTAATGGAGGACTGAACGCCGTTGGCGCCAACAAAAAACAGTTCAAAGAAGCGAAGTTAGCCGTCCATAATGAGTTAGAGTGCTGGTACATACCCTGATGTATGGCAGTGAGGCATGGAACTGGCAGACGAAGAATGAAAGTAGACTGAATGCTGTAGAAATGAGATCCCTGAGGCGTATGTGTGGTAAAACCATGTACGATCGTGTGAGAAATGTGGAGATCCGTGAAGAATGCAATTAAGAAAGGGACGCTCAGATGGTTAGGGCATGTAGGTAACGAGGAAAGGAGTCTAAGGAGAATATATGACGCAAATGTGAATGGTAGAAGAAGTCGGGAGCCCGAAGAAGACATGGCACGATCAAGTGAATCCGATACTTGAGTCATGTGCAGAGTCGGAATAATAGAAGAGCATGATGTATGAGACGATGTATAAATGTGAACGAGGCAAGGAGTATGTGCAAAGATCGAGATGTTTGGCGGTCTGTCCTCCCTGCCTACCCCTGCGGGGAAACAGCGTGATGGTTAGTTAGTTTACATTGATTTGAGAGGTGGATATGGATACCGCCGTTCCTAGAACCATTTATTGGATAACCAACACTTCTGTCATAGGTCACCCCGAGTGGTTTGGTACTTTGGTGACGTGGCATGGGTTCCTGAATTCATGGGAAGAGGTTCGTCCGGGTCTTGGCAATACATGCATCTGCCCACCAGCTGCATGGCAGGCCAGCTCGGGAGAGACTTTTGAGGGAAACCATTTAATATCTCCAGCAGGACTCTACTGGAACGTCGCCTTGCACCGCAGTGGGAAAGCGATTCGTACGTCCGTCATTCTTGTAGACACTGACGCCCAGATTCCTACCGACCCCTCATACCTTTTCCTTCCCAGAGCTTCCTCTTCTTCCTTTCCTCGAAGTTTTTTCGTACAGCATCTCCAAAGATAACATAGACCCTGAAGGGAATTATTTTCTTCCAGGCCTCCAGTGTGAAGTTAACGAAAAAAATAAGATATATCGCAATTCTGCTTTAAGGGGTGGGAAAAGGGAATGAGGTGGTTTTTCTAAATAGCATATTATAAATAGTGTTCTTTATCTTATTTTGAAGCTCAAGTGGCTCAATCTTGGAATAAAATAATTTGTACATTTGCATAAAAATCAAATTCACGCCTCCCGCTACATACACTCTTTTTAATGTGCATAGATTTTGAAATCTAAATTCTTCTTTCACCTTTATAACATTGCAACTTTTTTTTTTTTTTTTGGGCGGACCGCTTTCATTCTTCAGACGGGATTCAGTATGACGCTATACAAATTTAATAATAAACATCTGACTATTTAAGAAGAAAAGAAAAAATATTTATATATATATACATATTTTTACAATAATGCAATCAAGTTCCACTATAGCACACGACTATTTCAAGGGTTTGTAAATAAATGCCGTTTATCTCTTACTTGAATAAATATTTATTTTATTTCAATAAATTATTAAATATTTTATTAAATGTACCTATATTTACAAACATTCATGTCGAAAAAAAATTCATAATCAAAGCGAGGTAGAAAAGATGAATAATTTGATGTAATCGCCCACGATCATTCCTAAAAAACGTTTTTAATATTATTTATTGATTCTGCATATTTATTGTGCGACATCTATGATGCTATTTAATAAACACCAATTTATAGATGGCGCTATAAATGTTTGGTTTTATTTTTCCTAGCTGAGATGCAAACCACATTTGTAACAAATCGAATATAAGCAAATATTAATAGTATAAAATGGAAAAAAAAACACTTTTTTTGTCTTTCATGGTTCATCAAGGGCTGACACTGTCAGACATTTCAATTAAGGCTCTTTTTCAAGGTCAGTTTGTATGAAGCCTGGTTTTAGGGGTCAAATTCTTGGTATCCATAATTCGGCGGCCCATTATAATAAGTCATTGGTTTTCTATGGTGACCTGTGAACAAAAGAAAAAATATGATATTTTGAGGAAAAAAAGAAAAATATGAAATTTTGAGAACAAATTAAAAATTATGACATTTTGCGAACATAAAAAAACCATCGCTGTAAACATATATATGAATTTCAAAATTAATAGATTTCTCTATTTTAACCATGTTTAGTGTTTATGAAAAACCTGCAAATTTCGTGAGTGATACTCACTTTCTCAGAGTTTACTTAAAGCTTTTAAGTGGTTTAAATAAGTTCGTTTTAAGTAAACCCTGAGAACGTGGGCATCCCTTACGAAACATGACGTTTTTTATAAACGATAAACATGATTAAACCAAAGAAATCTATTAATTATTAATTGTTTTTGTGTTTAATTCGTAGAACTCCATTTTAATTTTTAGAAATTTAATTAAAATTAAATTTGATAATGTTATTATCGAGTTCTGCAAGTTTTTTGGTTAGTGTTTTGGTTGTTAATGTGGGATTAGCACTCTCTCAATTAGTGTCTCTACAAATTGGTTTAACCGGTAATAAATCAACTTAGACACCTTCAAAAATTGACATTTAAAATCTTATAAATAAGTCGTCCGTACGTGGCTTCACCACAGTTTGAAAATGACCTTACAAGTCGAAACAGCTGTAACTAAAACACTAACCAAAAAACTTGCAGAACTCGATAATAACATTATCAAATTTAATTTTAATTAAATTTCTAAAAATTAAAATCTATTAATTTTGAATTAAAAAGGTGCCACAAAATAAGTTTGCTCTGTTCGAAGAAATATAAGTGTAAATTTGTTAAATTACGAGGAACAGCTGAGCACCCGTTTTTACACAAAACTATTTTTTTTATTTCACCCCAAATACCCTCCAAACAGAATATAGCAAATATCTTGTATGGACATGATCCATTTCATAAATAATTTGTATTTTAAATCTATCTATGATAGGAGTGTCTATACGTTTGAATGGCGGGCGGTCGCCGCGTGGATTTGATTTGTATCCAAATCTAAAGTTTTATTTCGATATTGATGAAATTTGCATACTTGACCTTCAGAACAATAGGAAGGAGTCTTGGTCTGACCTGGAGACAGGCAATGCGGCCCTTCGGCTAAAAAGTTTAGAGACCCCGGCTTTAGAGGAAACTTTGGCATATTTTTGTAAATTAATAATATTAATAAATAATAATAAATAAAAAAAATGCCAATCTACTGAGACGATATATGGAAATGTGAATTAAAAATAAAATTTCGTAAAAATCTTACAATAGTCAGTTTGTAATGTTGACCCATTAGATTGATTTTTATATTTTATTTTGTGTCAGATGAAAAATGACTTGTAAATAATTTTCATTGATTAACAAATAATTGCAAAAGTCACCCCTAAATACATAAATATCCAGTTCTTTGATAGATTATATTTTAAAATAATTTAAAACACAAATAATTAAAATAGCTCGCATTCGAGCTGTTTTTTTAAATCAAAGAGCTATTGCGTCAACCTTCATACTCACCGTAATGGAAAATTTATTTTATTTCTTAATTTGTTCAACAAAATTAAAGTTATTTACTTTTTGCGGCAACAAAAAAATCCGAGATATAATTTCTTTTTCCCAAATTTTATGACGATTGTTGTTTGTGTTTGTACCTACATATTTACCTACAAATTATGCAACAGAATATAAATAAATGTGATATCGGCAGAATATAAAGGCTTGCTTAAGACCAAACTGTGCCTACTTTTTGTGCAAAAAGCCTCATGATACGGGAAATACTAACTTATCTTTTTTGCCACTAGTTGGAAGACTCTTCTTGCTGTGCAATGTCATTCATTTGTTTGGAATCTTCAATTTTACGAAATTTGTTTTCTTTTGCCTGATTTAAGTATCGATTTTTATATTTGGTTATTTTGGAGAGATCTCCTCGACGCTTGTTTATTGGATTTGATCTCTTTTGTCTGATATTTGCTGGATTTTGTTCTGTACCTTGGTTGTGAAAGAACATTGTAGGTCGTGGAATAAAGACGGAGAAATTGCTATGTTCATCGGAAACTGTAATATCAAATACTTTAGGACTAAAATCAGAAACAAATCCTTGTTTGAATTGTTCCTCTGACGGATCTCTTGTTAGTTTTTCATTATTTAATATAGCGTCAGGTGAATTTTCCATGAATCTATCACTTTTCTTAATACTTTGTTCAATGTTGTTTTGCCCATCTTTAGCAAATTGCATTTTGGTAGTTATTGGGTAAAACCCATTGACGGTACCCAAACCTGTATAATATGAATGCTTAGGAATGAATAAAAATGCACTTTTATTATCGGTCACCGTGATATTATAAAATCTTTTGTCATTTTCGGTGCCGTGATTTTCAAAAAATTCCGTTGATTCTGTTTGTCTTGAGGTATCTCTCTTTTCAAATGGACCCATTTTCTTTTGGAAACCATTATTAGGTTTTGGATCATTATCTTGAACGCGGTAGTTTTGACTTATTGTTATATCGAATGAATTTGATTTGCTTCCTTGCGGTATTTTAAAAAGGTAGTTTTTATTACTTGCATCATTTGAAGGCGTATATGATTCTATATCTACACTTCCACGAACATATCCTTTATCATTACCTATGTTCCACTGATCTGGATTATCTCCAGTTAAAAATGCCGCAACTGGTGTTTCACTGTCAACTTTCGGTTTGGTATCTTTAAGTACAAGTGTTTCTCCTAATATTACCCCGCTTCCATCATAGTGGGTTTTAATTTTTTTAAACTTTGCATCATTTGTTTTCATCTTAAGTTTAACAGATGCATCAGATGGTAACCACGCTTTGTGTTTTTGTTTGATATTAGTTGAATCAATGCGTTGAATGTGTGAAACAACAGCGTCTTCTATTCCAAAATTAGTACTGCTCTTTGGTGACATCTCAAAAACCTCTTCCTTTCTCTCTTCAAGTGGTTCAAAAACCAATCCTTCTTTCGACTTATATTTTTTTCTTTTTTCACTATTTGAATCATTCCCAAATAGCTTATTGTCTAATTCTAATTCAGTAAAGTAACTGTGATTTGTATTTAGATTGGGAGTATGATGGAAAGATACACTATCTAAATCCAAAAGACCAGCATCAACTTCCAAAGGTTTTCCATCAAAGAGTGGTTTCCACAATAAGCCATCAATATCATCGCTATTTCGTTCAAACAGGTATGAGTTTTCAGTTTTTGTTGTATCTTTCTTTTCAAATTTAACGTTGTCAAAAGCATGCGATTTTGTTTGTCCTGTTTTTTCAAGTTTAAATACATGCTTCATATGTTTTTTATCAAATTTATCAGTTTCTTTATAATATTTCTTGGTATTGTAAAAAATATTTTCATTTTCATACATACCGTCCCATCTTTTGGCGGCTTGTTGCGGCTGGCCGAAAACGCTGGTGATGTTAGGATTTTGGATCTCGGCTACTCCTTGGGAGTACTGGCCTGTGATGTCTTGGTACTGGTCCACGTGGATTGGCTGTTGTTGGGTGGCGTCGTGGGAGTTGGATGAGGATCCGAGGCCTGAGACTCCGTAGATCTCGGCTCCATTGAAGGGGCCGACGGGCATGGCATATCCAGGGTGGGTTCCCGGGGAGGAGAAGTCAAGTGGATACATGTATGGCTGATGCTGCGATGACGAGCTGGAACTAATAAAGAAAAAATTGTAAATTCAAGATATCACTTTTCTCAATTTTAATTGCCTACATGTAAATACAAAATACAAATTGATCTTTAAATACGTTTATGAAGTATGATGAATGTATTGGCGCTGTGTTGATTGACCTTGTACAAATAATATGCATGGTTTAACTCTGGCATATTATATTCATGTTATGAGAAATGTTAAATCATGCTTCTGAAGACGCGATCATAATAAATTCAAACAGATGAAGATTTTAAATAATATGGCAGAAATTTATTTCATATTTTTCAAATGGGTGTTATGGAAAAATAAGTTTGTAATAACCATTTGAATCTGAAATACTCACAACCTCGTGTTCAAATGAGGCAAATATTATTTTTACTCTTTTAACTATTTTAAAGCTGACATAAAAGGAATGCCTGCATATATATAAAACAATATTGTACATTGTTAAACGAATTGTGCAGTCAGTGAAAACAGAAATAATCGAACGTTCATTTTTATATTCGCAGAATCGATTAAAGAAACGATGTCCTTAAAAGCATGGATGCGTTTGAACGTCTGTCTACTATTTTTAATTGATAAACTAACGTTTCAGACAAAAATTTTATGCATAGCACAAAGGGTAACAATTGTTATAAACAATAATTATCAGCCTGAAACACTCGTCTACATTGAAAAAATCTTCAGAGAAAAGATACATGCCGCCAACGGGACTTGAACCCGTGTCCTTCTGATTGCCGGTCAGGTGCTCTACCACTGAGCTAATTCGGCTTATCTAATATCCGCCAAATAATTCAATATATACTAGTGTTTCATTCAACAATTACTGCTTATTACATAGACGACGTCCTCTGGCCCCTCTGACTTTCTGACTCTCGAGAATACTACGCAACAAGCTAAAGTAAAGCAACCTTATAACTGTAAAAATAAAGTGGGTTGTTTTCAGGTGGAAAAATGTAATAAGCAGTAATTGTTGAATGAAACACTAGTATATATTGAATTATTTGGCGGAATTATTAGATAAGCCGACAAAGCTCAGTAGTAGATCACCTGACCGGCAATCAGAAGAACACGGGTTCAAGTCCCGTTGGCGGCATGTATCTTTTCTCGGAAGATTTTTTTCAATGTAGATGAGTGTTTCAGGCTGATAATTATTGCTTATAATAATTGTTAAAATTTATTTGCCCACACCTGGATTTGACCCGCGACAAAAGCCTTACCGCTGGACCACGCCGGCCGTCGATACCGCTAACCGCAATTAATAATTCGGCCTTTATCTTTAGACCGCTGACCTTTGTCCTGCTCGCTGACCACTAGCCCCCGCCTCTATCCCCTCTACTCGCTGTCGAAAAACGTGAAAGAGCTACATTGGTTTCCGTCGTTTAATTTGTTCTGAAATTTTTATACCCCTTCAACTGAATCGTAGTTCCATGGTATCTTGCCACGAGATCCTTAAAATCTAGTTCAATGTACAATCATACGTACATACTACATACATAGGTACAACTCAACTTCCAAAAATGTTCAGTTATGTGCTTTACGAGGTCACAAAAGACTATATATTTTACTTATAAAATGACAGCCACGTCATTGAAACACATGGCGACTTGCAAGGACCTAGGAATTATGTATGACGCTCTATTAACATTTCATTCTCATATTGAAAAGTTCTGTAAATCAGTCACAAAAATGTTGGGTTTTGTCATACATAATTCAAACGAACTAACCAATATTACAGTTATAAGGTTGCTTTACTTTAGCTTGTTGCGTAGTATTCTCGAGAGTCAGAGAGTCAGAGGGGCCAGAGGACGTCGTTTTTTTTTTTTTTTTACATGAATACCGCACAAGAGTCCCAACTGCTCTCGTCTGGAGCCAGTGGGACTATGGCATCCCCAATTGGGGTATGTTGTGAGGCTGAAGGTAGCGGGGAGGGGAAGGAGATATGGGAGAGGAAGGTGGGGAAGGTGGGGAAGTACCTGGCTATTCAGATCTGGTCACCAAACACAGCTAAAGCCATTTCAAGCAACGTTTCAATTCTGAATGGTGGTCTTTCACCAGGGCGATACTGAGAGTATCTTCCACTCTGTCGTCTATGTAATAAGCAGTAATTGTTGAATGAAACACTAGTATATATTGAATTATTTAGCGGGTATAAGATAAGCCGAAATACCTCAGTGGTAGAGCACCTGACCGGCAATCAGAAGGACACGGGTTCAAGTCCCGTTGGCAGCATGTATCTTTTCTCGGAAGATTTTTTTAATGTAGATGAGTGATTCAGGCTGATAATTATTGCTTATAATAATTGTCTGTCTACTAGCCGCTTCTGTGCCAAGAGCGAGATTTCTCGCATTCTTGGCCGTGCCCAGCAGGCCGGCCATAGAAAAATAGCGAGTTATCTCGGTATTCTTTGAGCAAGATTTAATTTTTTTAATTTTTTTTAAATTTTTTTTTTTAAATTTTTTTTTTTCATAATTTTTGCTAAGTCATTTAAATATCCTTTCAAGGTGAAATATGTTTTTAATTTATAAAAATAAGATTTAAAAATGATTTATTTTGATTAAAAATTCATGGCCTGCTGTTCACAGCTACACTCCTACATACTGGCATTTAAAAGGCTAGTTTTGATATTTGAGTCCAGTCCACGTATGTAAGTTTACGGAAAAACAAAGCATTTAAAAAGCGAGATTTTGAGAGAACATACCTTCCACTAAAACTTTCCAAAATCTTTTTCACCGCCATTGTTCCCGTAACCAAAAGTGCCAGTTTGCTTGCAAGGAAGGCTTTAAAGGTCAATAGGGTAACAGCCGCGATGGCCACCAGCATGGAACTAGCTGCCTTGACGCCCAAGAACATGGGCAGTAGAACCTGCATGACCTTTTTGTTGCTGTGGCGATGGGAAGCAGGACGTCCTCCTCCCAGCACTCCATCGGAGTGACCTCCACCTGACCCGCCCCCACCAGTACCTTCTAGGCCTCCTGAACCTGGAAATCAAAATTTGGTACAAATGAGTAATTTTAATAGATTTTAGGTATCTACGGTAAGTGTTTTTTTAAAGCAAAATGTACATTTATTTATTTATTTTGTCATAGAAACAATCTGTACATTGGTTACAGTGATAAGACAATTTACAGATATTAAATAATATTTCATGGTGGTTACCTATAACGTTTCTTTGTAATACCTTATTTGAGGCATGTACATTTAAGTAATTACCGGGTGTTGTGCGTAGTATATAGGTGTGTGTGTGTGTGAGGGTGTGTATGTGTGAGTATGTTTATAAATGTGAGAAATTGTGATCTAAGAAGGAATATGTATGCGCTTTAAAAAGTTAATATAATTGAAATGATGCTCTTTTTAAATTTGGGCAGTGAATCCGAGAAAATGTCGATATATGCACATACTAAAGTATTTTTGCGGCATGTTCCAGAGTGGAAGATACTATCAGTATCGCCCTGGTGTAAGACCACCATTCAGAATTTAAACGTTGCTTGAAAATGGCTTTAGCCGTGTTTGGTGACCAGATCTGAATAGCCAGGCACTTCCCAACCCTCCTCTTCCCCACCTCCTTCCCCTCCCCACTATCCTTCAGCCTCACAACATACCCCAATTGGGGATGCCATAGTCTCACTGGCTCCAGACGGGAGCAGTTGAGATTCTTGTGCGGTTTTCACTGTAAAAAAAAAAATACTGGCGTTTCAACGTGTACTTTAGACGGTTTTTACAAATAACGTTTTTCTGTAAAATTAGACATATTTTAATATTTTTTGGATATGAATTATGTATATGAGCGTGCTTTAAACCCTCAACCACACTACTGGCCTAGATCGACAAGAGAAGATCGCCTAGAATTCAAGTTCACAAAAATTTTTATTCAAAATTTGAACCATTTATCATATCAAACAAATGATAATGTAGGTACCAAAATTATTTTATAACTAATAATTCTTTTTTCGAAATAAGTCTTTCTTTTGACAGATACTCAGAAGAAGTATTAAAGTTAAGATAGGTATCTGAGACAACCTCTTTTTTCTAAACTAGGCCCAGTTACTTTAGAGGCCCTTCATGTAGCTATTTCATTCAAATTGATTAATGTTGAATGACTGTCCTTTTTATAAGCGGTGTTAAATTTTTTGTTCAATTGGTGCAGTTATAACGTGCCTTTTTTATAATAACAATTATATAACGTTTAATTAAAGGAAGACAATATTAGCGAAACTCAATCGCAAATTTATCCAGATACTATCTAGATTGCATTTAGTTCGAGTTGAATCTTGCAATCATATATAAAGATAGTAGCCAATAATATGTGCATAATGTTGGCAGTTCTTAGTCGAAGTATACAGTTAAAAGTGACCGAATTGATATAGGTTTCGAAGCTCAATCGGTAGAGCTCTTGCCATGTAAGCAAAGGGTCCTGGGTTCGAGTCCCAGCGGAGCCAATATCTTTTCTGATTTTTCTGTCTCCAGATTTTCGATTGAGTTTCGCTAATATTGTCTTCATTAATTAAATATTATAATTTGAGATTTTACTCATAAAGTTAAAAAATTAAATGAATATAAATTATATAACAGTTGATAGGTGCATTTCTTCTTTTGGCCAATCTGGAGACAAATATTTTTTTTTATGAATACTTTCAGTTTCACGATTCCTACAATTATAAAATCCCGTGATTTTCACGGGTCTGCGATATCTATAATATTTACCTAAAAATAATAAATCGAATAAAACCTAAACCACATGTATGTAGTTTGAAACCTCTTTAATGAATTACGAATTGCAATGTTTTTAAAACGCTTTATAAATCAATGAATTCAATTAAAAAATAATAATTTCTTTAATTGCATTGGTCATGGTCTATTTAGTTAGAAGATCACCCAGCCGCTAGTCGCATATTAAAAGAGTAGAAAATAGCGCGATACTGTCTAGAAACTGTGCACCAGAATGGAAATAATGCATTAGGTATTAATTGTCTAAACAAGTGCTTTTCAAGCATCGGTGCTGGCAGACACAAATCTCCTGCCAGTCGGCGTTAGAATTTGAACGCAGAACTTGAAATCTATTTGGTGTTTATTTTATTATTTAAAAATTTATAACATTTACGAGAGTGTAACTACTCGAATGTGTGTAAAGGAAAAAATATAGCTTAACATACATGCATACCTACATCTCCTCTCCTTCCTTTCCTTAAAAAAAACTCTCACACAGCATGCGTAAAGATTACATAGGCCCAGAGGGAAATTATTTTTCTCAGGGCCTCCTGTGTGGAGCTCATGTAAAAAAAAACATGTAAAGAAAAAAAAATTAAATACATATAAACTGTAGAGAAAAAAATTAATATAATAATATAGAGCAGTGTTTCCCAAAAATTGTTCTGACGTGGCCCGGTAATTTTCACACTGCCCACTCGTGACCCACTTAATACTTTTAAGCCCACCCTGGTTCCATTTGGTAAAATAATACACATTTATTAATATTATTTTTTTTTATTAATACTACATATTTTGGTATCTGGGGTTCAGTGTGTCTTGGTCATTCGCCTCCAAGATCTGGACAAACCTCACCCCATGAACCCGGGCACCCCTGCTAAATCACCAAACGTAGCGAACCACTTGGGGTGACCTATGGCAGAGGTGTTGGTTATCCAATAAAGGTTCCCGGGGCGGTGATACCCATTCCCGCCTCCTTAATTGTTACTAAAGAATACAAGTTCGCGAAAAATGACGAAAGTTTTATCCTAAGATCTGGTTCCACTTCAAATCGGTTTCTATATTTATTTTTAAGGTAAACTAGTGTTGAAAACCCAGCTTCACATTTAAAAGTTGTGACAAAAGGCATTTAAAAAGTTATTGCGTGATAAGCTATTTTTGTGTATTCTTGACGACAAGATAACCAAAAAT
The DNA here is from genome assembly GCA_929108145.2 of Limnephilus rhombicus. NCBI lineage: Eukaryota > Metazoa > Arthropoda > Insecta > Trichoptera > Limnephilidae > Limnephilus > Limnephilus rhombicus. Next base: position 9,136,655 of record OV815293.1, read on the forward strand.
CTATCAATGGTCTTAGTCTTGTGTCAAATATATCCTTGAGTGATGTGTCAGTTGACAGTTCAATTAACGAGTCGTTATCTGAATCTGGCAATTCGTGGCAAATTAGTTTCGGAATCTAACTTGAATGTAAATGGGTTTCTTATTCAAGATTTGTTGCTGTCTATTGGAGGAAAATATTCTTGACGATTCCTCTCCAGTCCTAAAAGATGTTTTTTAATTTGAGTTAAGATGTCTTGTGGCAATGCAATCATGTTGTACTCTTTTTGTATTCCAATTAAATTACCAAATGCTTTGAAGTTTCCTATTTCCGCGCGTTGTGCCCACATATTAAGCTTTTTTTCTTGCAGCTTCCACCTTGTCTTAAAACAAGGCGGAAATGTTGCGACCCGGGATTTTATTGTGATGGCCCGGTACACCGGGTCGCGACCCGGCAAATGGGAAACCCTGATATAGAGTGAATCTTACTTTTTTTTTTTTTTACATTAACTCCACACAGGAGGCCCTGAGGAAAATAATTTCCCTCAGGGCCTATGTCATCTGGGATGCTGTGTGGAGGGTCTTTTTGAGGAGAGGAAGGAATGAACATTGGTCTTGAAGAGACCCATGTGGTAGGAAGGAGGAAACACAGAGGCCGGCAAATCATTCCACAGCCGAGCTGTTGAATATAAGAACGAGTCGAAGAAACGACCCGTTCTCATGTGACTAATGTCAACTGTGTACAAATGTTGGGCACGCGTTTGGCGTGTTTCCCGACTATGCACCGGTGCCGAAGGGATCAATGATGCTAGTTCCTCGGAGCATCTTCCATTAAAATACCGGTAGAACAAGGATAACATTCCCACCCGACGCCTGTGCTCTAAAGATTGCAATCCGTCTGTTAAGATGGGAGAATCTATCAAACGGACCGCCCGTTTCTGCACAGAGTCGAGGGTATTTTTCAGGTATTTTGGAGCTCCAGACCAGAGGTGGCTGCCAAATTCAACCGTGGGGCGCACTTGCGATTTGTACAGGGTTAGCAGTTGTGTACTTTTAAAGTATCTGCGGGCCCTGTACAGTACGCCCAGTTTTTGGGAGGCTAACTTTACTCTGGCTTCGATGGAGCCCCCATACCTTACTATATATACTATCTTACTAATAAGATGTGTGTTTGTTACTCTTTACGGCAAAAACTACTTAGTGGATTTTAATGAAACTTTACAATAATGTACATAGGTCATACATGAGAATAACAAATAAAGGCTATAATTTATAAAGCTAGCTAGGAAGGGGACGCGGAAGGGGAACGGGGACGTTGATTCGGGGAGAAACAATGTATTTCTTTGAATATGGCATTGCAAAGCATGCTGGGAACCTGCTAGTATAATGTAAAACTAATACATTAAAAAGTGATATTATCTGTAAGAAAATAATGTGATGTGATTCTGATTAGCTAAAGACATTATTGTTTAATTTATTTTTAAATTTATTGAAGTCAGGTGCTAACCTCAGCTATATCGCTAGTTGATTAAATCACACCACTGCATAGTACGTGTAGTAGTACTGGTATGCATTAATGGCGTGCATAAACGACCCACTATGTTATTGCTCACAACACCCACAGCCTATTGCTCTCAACACGTACCATGGTGTTGTGCGACTTCTTAGAATGATCTTTGTGTATTTGAAGCAGCGTGTTTTTTAGAGGTGGGACTTGAAAGTCTTGAACAAATTGAGAGGTTCTGAGGTTCTGAGAGAATCTGAGGGTTTTTTTAGATATAAGTTTTATTATTAGTCCTTGAGAAATTTCCAATGGCAAAAATTAGGTTTTGCATGCTGCCCCCATACGACGATACGATATTGTACTATTGGATGGGCTAGAAGATAATACGTTTTTTTTAAACTTTTATTGTTAAGTATCTATATCATTAATAACGTATATAAGTTTTTTTAAATCTATTTACGAGTATTACGACGGTAATTTTAGTCATCCATTTAAAGTTACTATCTATTATCACCCCTAAATATTTAAATTCCTATTTATTTTCTACGCATAAACAGACATTATTTTGGCATGTTAATATTTTAGTGGTACATTTTTGTAATGAATTTTAATATGGAAGGTGATATGAGATATTTTTTTGTCATTTATTTTGTTTTTTGATTAATGTTAATAAATTTTTGTCAAACTATTCTTTTAACGTATTGATATTATGGTTAGCACTGTTAGCAGTAATTTTAAGTTTATTCAATGAATAATTGTAAAATAATTGAAGAATCATCTGCACGTGAAATAAGTTTTCCTGTTATTGGTAATTTAAAGATATTATTGACATACATGATGAATAGAAGAGGGAACAAAATGGTGCCTTGTGGTATTGCAAAGTTACTTGTAATCGGTTCACTAAGAGTGTTGTTTATTTTTACATTTTGATTTCTAGCGTACAGGAAATTTTCTATCAAGATTTTAGCGTTATCTATAATTTCAACTTCGTTAAGCTTGTAGAGTAATTTTTTGATTAGTCGCAGTTACGTTGATTGGGAATCAACGGACTGTAATCAAAGATTTTTAAATAAACTTTTCAGGTTGACAACTATTTGGAAGTTGGAACACATTGGATACTTGTGAAGGACTGGCTAACCCCTTTATCGTGACACGGTATTATGGGGAATCGATGTTATGATCTTGAGGCAATTTTTTTTTTTTTTACTAAGTGGAATTATTTTTTTAACAATATTTGCTTCAGCAGTCTAAGAAATATCGTGAAGTTTTAAATAAAGTTTCAACGGATTTGACATATAACAAAAACGTGACGATAATTACGCATTCTAAATAAAATTTTATATTAATTCCTTCACATTTCAACGGTTTCGTATAATTCGTCTCTTCCATTCGACAGTTGAAGATGTTTACTACACGGCGCAATTTAATATTGTCAGTAATATTTGTGGAATCATAAGTGATAAAAGCAAAAGGCGATCAGGGCAAAAAGTCATCGAGAGAAGAAAAAATAACACTAAAACCTGCAGCGGTGGTTATCCGCCAAAGCAAAGAAGCAGCGACAGGTTTGATACAAACTTATAAAAACATTTGTTTCTCCTCAAACATTAGTATACTAAATACGGCTTTCCAAAAATATTTCTGCTTTAACCTATTGAACGTGGGACAACCAAGCGAAAATTACCTTGATGAATTCTGGCTGAATGTTGATGTAAAAGCATGCGATTGTTATTTTCTGTTTACCAGAGAATATACCTTATTATTCATGTATATTACCTACATGATAATATCGTAAGAAATTTTTCCAGAATAGTTAACTAGCTAAAAAAAAGAATAAACCCATACAAGAAATAATTGTCAAAAAATATATTAATACAAATGTAAATTGATTTTATTATTTCTACACAAACCTGAATACATACTCAACAAGAAAAACATAATTCAAAGGAGTTTTTAAAGAAAAAATGACGTTTATACTCATTTGAAAACGTAAAATTTCAATATTTTTGCCATTGGCAGCTACCAAAAGCCACCTGAAAATTATTTTAAATCATTCGGAGTAGCTAAAATAATGAAATAGAACATTCCAGATTGTTATTGGTTTGATTGTTATTATTAATTATCATTCCAGATTGTTATTTCCAGATTGTTGTTATTGGTGTAAGCGATTCTGACCTTCTCCTTTATACAGTTTCTTTATACATAAGGGTTAAGATCGCATTAAAAAAAAAAACATGGATTTTTTGTGCCCGCTGGCAGGCGAACCATAGATGAAAGGTAAATGGCCTAAAATTTTCCATTTTTTCCTGTTTTATAGACGTAAAAGGTTGAAGGAGGCAACCTTGTGCAAACGTGCATTGTGCAGTGAACACACGACATTGAGATATTTATTTGCAATCTGCGGCCTGCAGTAAAAATGCATTATTCAAAGAACACCGTGTAGCGGATGTTCCTAGGTGCACAGAGCGTTAAGTGGAGATAATGGTTATAGTTGGAGAGTTTCAATGCATTCTCTAAGAATATAAAGTCTGGAGATATTTATATGCATATTGTGAGATAATGGATATTATTGTTTTGTTTAAGCATGTACGATCGTTATTTATTGTTATTAAGTTTATTTTGTAGAACTCCATTTTAATTTTTTATTTATTTTATATATTTAATAATACTACTATTCAATGTATAAAAACAGTTTATTATAAACAAGTTCTGCTTCTGCTACGTAATTATTATTATGAGTTACAGCTGTTTCGCCCTCTGAAGGCATTATCAAACTGTGGTTGTTACCACCTACAGACGATGTATTTATGTCATTTCTAGACAGGTACTTATGATGACAAAATGAATAGCTTTTTATTTTCAATTACTGGATTGTTTAAATTTGACTGAAGGTCGTTAATTATTTCATAAAATAAACCCTTGATGATTCATCAGGATTTACCTTATATGTAATACAATTGATATTTGAAATGGTCATCATTATGCTCTTGGATAACCCACGATTACTCATGTATTTACTTGATAGCACAGTTAGGTATTTGGACTGGGTTTAAATATATCTAAAAGTGGCGAGCGAATTATACTTGTTTGTTCATTAGTTAAAATAGCTTTCTTATTATTAGAGTTTGTATTAATTTCTAACTGCTCTAACAGATTGAGTTGTACTATATGAGACATGTAGGTACTATCGCACCATCAGAAACATACGCGACGTTAATAAAAATCATTCACAGTATTTTTTTTGCTTACAACGGAGCAAGTACATATTTCATATTTGAGAACCCAATATTACTTTGAACGTAATTTTTAAGTTTTTAGAAATCAAATTATTATTTACATTCTAACGCCAGCCAGTTGCAACCAGGGTGCACAAAACAAAAATAAATATTGAATATTACAGTCGACCGAGACAGGTTTTTCGTTCTCGGCCGAGACCGAGAGCCGAGGCCGAGAAAAGATAAATGAAAAAAAAAATGAAAATGCGCTATTTAAGAATGTTATAATAATTTGTTTTAAATAGTTTTAATAATCAAAATTGAACAACACGATGTTGTAGCACATAAAAAGCAATTTTTCTGCGTTTTCATCCTTCAAAGAGTGTCGCCTCATGTCGTATAATTGACCAGTTCTGCTGAAGAGCTGCTCACTTGCTACACTAGTAGGTGGTGCTGATAAAAAAATTTTTGCTGCAGGCTTAAGTAGGTACTTGATATGGTGACGAATACCAATATTAAAAAATATTTGCATTTCTTTGCAGTCTTGGCTCTCTAAGAAAGCTATCAAGCGCTATTTCTATCACAGCACTTGAACTGCTTTTGTCACTGGTCATTGGCTCATCTCCCAAGTCTATGAAATCATGAGCTGCCCATAAGTTGGATTTATCTGTTGCAGCCATGTTTCATGAGCTAGCTGACGATGCAGTAGAGGCACATGTCGTCATATGAGAATTTGATGCCACATTTCTATTGAGAACCATTCCACCAAGTGACGAATGTGGACGCGCGCGGTAGAATTGAATCCCATTATCCTATACCGTACCTACTTACAACGGCCTCGGTTGTGGCCCAGTCTCGGCGATTTTTCGCCGAGAACCGAGACAGAGTTCTCGGTAGAATTTGTAGCCGAGAATGTCGAGACCGAGACCGAGATCTCGGTTGACCCTTTATATGTAAATAACAACATTAGTACTTAAAATATCTAATACTTACGAGTTCATAAGTTCTTCAAATTAATTCATTAATTTAAAGAGTTTTGAAAATTTAATTTTGATTTAACAATAATTGTTCTGCGAAATGTCATTCTCAATTTTTTGACAGCTTCGCAAGAATTTTTGTGATAATTAAAAAACTTTTCAGGTGTATTGTCATGTGGTTGTAATAACCCAGAAACCTTCGCGGGGGTTTAAAGATGGTATTTTGAAAGTTTCAAACATTTCCTATGCTTACTATAGCAAAACATAGACATCTACTAATCCCCAAACATATTTTGATTTTTATACATATAAGATACATTACAAAACAATTATATGACATAAACATAAATATGTAAATAACAACATTAGGATATAGAAACTTTTTGATATTAATTGTATTGTAATTTATATTTCTTATAAATTTTAAAAAAATTTCCAAAAGAAATATAAGTCTGTAAATTGAAATCATCATCATCATCATGACTCTTGGCTCTACAACTCCTGGTGGGTCTTGGACTCCTCAAGAATCTTCCTCCACTCATCACGGTTTTGTGCCAGCTCTCTCCAGTTTACAATCTCCAAGGTGGATATATCTTTGAGGACGTTGTCGCTCCATCTTAAACCATGGAAATCAATTATATTCAATATTTATTTTTATGGAGGTATGCATCCATCCCTCCCGTTGCGAAGCAAGGTAATTTTCCGAGAGAGTCCTGCTGGAGAGGTAATTAGGTCTCCCTCAAAAAGTCTATTCCGATCCAATTGCCGCCAAGACCCGGACAAATCTCACCTAATTAACCCGATCACCCCAGCCAAGTCACAAAAAGTAGCGAGCCACTTAGGGTGACCTACGGCAGAGATAAAGTGTTTCTAATAAATGCTTCCAAGGTGGCGTAACCCATACCCGCCTCCCTTGAAGCATTGAAGTATTCAGCCTTTTGAGATCATATCCATTTCCATAAAAAGGTTTACGATTTTTTATTAATTTCAATCAAATTATATGATTTGAAGAGACGATTAAAGTTAAAAAATTTGATACACTTAACAGATTTATTGAAACCTAAATGAAGCATTATATTAAGCCATTAACAAATTAATAATGTTTTTAACCACTGAAAAGCAGTTTCTCTTGTATTTTAACAAAACTGAGAAAATTGGCTTTTGGGAGTTTCATTATTTTGAACGATTTTCCATATTTACGTTGCAAATAAAATATCATCATATTTTTATATAAATAGTTAACACACATAATATTTAATATTGTTAACAGTTATTATTTAATTATTAATTTGTATTAGATCACCGCACAGAAAAACGATCGTACCACCATATCGTGCCGAACCTTGTATTAAGTTGTGGACGCTACATTATACATTACCCGTCGTACACGCATTTACATTCTCTCGTATCAAATACACAGAAATCTTCTGTGGTGATCGGGCAAAAACCGACCATATTACGAATATTACCATGTATAATAAATCAGAGCGGCGTATCATTTGTGTATCGCACTAGTTATAACTCTATATATGCGTTGGTGATACGGAATTACAATACACATGAAAATTTTCTTGAACGTGTCCAATTGTCCAACATAAATTCTTAATAATAATAAAATAGTAATAATAGCCTTTATTCAGACAGTCAATTAAATTACATTATTTATAATATTTATAACACTTATCATGCATCGACTCCCTGTCTGTATGTCACTAGTTGACAAAGGCCTCCACAACTGTCGCCATTTCTCTCTATTATTAGTTACTCTTGTCCATGTACCACCCGCTATGGCTTTAATGTCGTCAACCCACCGTCTAAATGGTCTACCTCGTTTTCTCTTCTTGTCACTTGTGAACCAATTCATGACTAAGTTTGACCATTTTTCACTTCCTCTGATCGTATGGCCTGACCACTTCCACTTTAGCCTTTTTATTGATTTTGTGACATCTTTTGTTCTTGTTTGTTTCTTAATAGTTTAGATTTTTATTCTATCGAACAGTCTTTTCCCTAACATACTTTTTTCCATGAAATTTTGGCAAGATTCGAGTTTCTTATTGCGATTTTTTGGGAGTGCCCAAGTTTGGCAACCATAAGTACAGGAAGTATGCAGGTATCAAAAAGTTTGCGTTTAATAGAGAAAGTCGAAAAGTGGCATTAGTCATGAATACAGAAAATACCAAAGCTTTGACAAATGGGAAGCAAGAACCTATCAGGATCAATAACAATCTTATCGACTATGTGGATGAGCATGTATACCTAGGTCAAATAATTTCTCCTGTAGATTTAACCACAAAAAAATAGACAGACGTATTGATTATGTTTGGAAACAATATTGGGGTTTTAAAGAAATGATGAAAACAGTGAAACTAGGATAACTATTAAACGGAAACATAAATTCTTACGTCACATTAATTTTAAATTGGGAAAATCCATTGAAAATATTAATTACTTCTCCCTATTACATCTACTGGGACTTGATACATTAAAGGAAATATTTTGACTTATTTTATTTATTTAAAATTGTTAATAACTTGTTGAATTCCCCTGAACTTCTTTCGTTAATATGTTTCCATGTACCGAGTAGATCAGTTCGTCACATATTAACTTACCATTGTAACAATACAGCATCTAATTCTGAGTTATATTCCATAATAAATCGCCTGCATATACTTGGTAATAAAAGTGTTGTTGATGATGTGATAAAAATTGAAAAATTATCAACACAAAAACATTATTTGATTAAAGCTGTTTGTCAGCGCTTCTCTGTTGGATTATAATCAAATATACTTTGAATGTTTATATTCTTCATTAAAGTTTACTTCTGGAAATTTTAAATTTATATTTATTACGTACTTTACGTAGTTATTTTTTTAGTTCAAAATATCTTGTGTACATGTATAGGAGGTTTTCTTTTTCTTCATATTTGTATTTATAAGAGCTTACTATTTCTACTTTTTGCTGTCACTTTAATATGTACTTTTTAATTTTTTGTCATATGAATATATTTTTTTATTTATGTATATTTTGTATCCATTTCAAATTATTGTAATTCCTATATAAAAGCCTTTAATTGGTGTTAATTCGTAATAAAAAAATAAAATAAAAAATTATAAAAAATATTATTTGATTCCGTAAAAGAGCAAAATGTACAAATAAGGTTTTTTTACTACAAAGCAACTATTTGACTAGTCGTCATATTTCAGAGAAATGCGTGTGCGTGCGTGAGTGCCACCAAAAGCTGATAAAATGCATAGTCATTGACAGCGAGTTTATATGTCTAGTTTCAAATCGGTCGGATGTCGAGAAGTGGGTCAACTTCCACTTAAAAGATTTGAAATAATTCACGCACAAAAACTTAAATGAAATTTAAGTAGATCTATTTAAAAAAAATAGGAGTGCGCAATTCACACACGGTTGAAGTGAAACTAGAAAGTCGCTAGATGTCACTTTCTTTTCTTTTGCCTGTTTATTTTAAAGTGGTTTGAAGAATGAATTTTACAAAAATAAAAATGTTTATACTTTTGAATGCAGCTATAACTTTGTGGTTATCTATTATAGATTTATTTATTTATTTATTTAAGGACAAATAGTCCAATTAACAATATAACAATAACACGAACAGAAAAAAAGAGAGATCACAATGAAAGGAGATTACATATAGATGAAGAGCATTGACAAAATACATATAATATAAAAGTACATAGAGAAGATAACTACAAGTAGCTTGAAGATGGATTGAAAAAGACTTTAAAAAACCACATTGCGTAACGACTTCCGAAAGTCATTTAGGCTTACACCAAAAAATTCAATGGGAGAATGATACCCATAATTAGTAGAATGTTGATTGAGGAAGAGCAATTCATTATTTTGGAGTCTACGGGAAGGAATGTTGAACTGGGTGAGTTGTAATAAAGCAGGTGTGTCAGTAATACTGTTGATAGTTTTGAAAATGCATATTACATCAGAGTTCTTTCTACGTTTTTCTAAAGAGGAAATGTTTAAAGTTTGTTCAATTTCATCATACGAGTATTCTCCTCTTTCAAGTCCTAATCTCCAAGCAATTCCTCGTAGGAAGCGATGTTGTACAGATTCGATGTAACAAATGTGAACAGCATAAAAAGGAGACCAAATAACACTAGCATATTCAAGGTGAGGGCGGACCAGCGAACAGTAAAGAGTTTTAAGTGTATTTATATGTTTAAAGTCAGAGGTAATTCTATGAATGAATCCGAGTAGTTTAAGTGATTTGTTTACGATGTTATTAATGTGATCCCGGAAAGAAAATTTACAATCCACAGAGTGACCCCAGGGTCCTTGATAGATGTGTCAGTAGAGAGACAAACATTATTGAGTTTATAATCAAACTGAATAGATTTTTTGGTTCTATAAAAGGACAAAATTTTGCATTTATCAACATTGAGTTCCATGCAGTTAATTTTGCACCAATCATTAAATGAATCAATATCAAGTTGAAAAAGTAAACAATCAAGATGGGATTTAATTATCTTAAGAATCTTATTGTCATCGGCAAAAAGCCAAAAACGTGTGTGAGAAAAAACTTTAATGATATCGTTAATAAAAAGGTTAAAAAGAAGCGGGGCCAAATGGGCTCCTTGCTGAACGCCGGAAGTTACATCAATGTTAATGGATTCAAAGTTATTTATTTTAACCTTTTGTTTTCTATTACTCAAGTAAGAGTGAAAGAATGATAACAATGGGTCTCTAATGCCTATAGCATAAAGTTTGGCCATGAGAAAACGGTGATTAACTTTGTCGAAGGCTTTGGAGAAGTCAGTGTAGAGGACATCAACCTGAGTGTTGTCTTCTAAGGCTTTAAGAATGGTATTTATAAAGGACAGTAACTTAGTTGATGTAGATTTCGCCGATCTAAATCCATGCTGTTCCTCGATCAGAACAATTTTGAAAATAGGATTGATTTTTTTTTAACTGATAATTGATTTTCTGTAATTATCGGATCAAATATTTTTGTAGTATTAGATATAATTGATAAATGAAATAAAAATAAAATAAATTAAATAAAATAAAAGATAAATGAAACAATTTTACTTTGTTTGAATAACTTATATATTTGAGTAAATCCGACCGGTTTCGGAACGACCGTTCCTTCAGGGCAAACGTATACTGATTTGACAGTTACAAAATAGTGGATGGGAACAAAAATGTTGACCGACCGGTTTCGGAACGGCTTTACTCAAATATATAAGTGGTTCAAACAAAGTAACATTGTTTTATTTATTTATAAAAATGTTTATTTTTCTTGGATTTTGTGGGATTCAAACCTCCGTTCGCTGGACGTCTCTCTGGCCGCTGAGATTTGTCAGGCGCTTTACGCTGTTACGCTATCGCAGGCTCGCGCGGAGCAGTGAATTTAACGCATTATATTAGAACCGAGGACCCGTCAATTAATAAATTTTAGTGACGCACTTTCGTTACATCCGAATTTTAAATGACGAATGGGCTAAATAATTTTCATTTCAATAAAGAAGTTTCACTACTTTTTTTTTGTATGGGGTGTATTGTATACAACGCGCAATACAGAGGATAGTAAATGTGGTTAGTAAAGTTACACAAAATAATGGTTTTGTCAATCTTACCTATATATAAAAATCTCGTGTCACGGTGTTGTGGTCGCACTCCTCCGAAACGGCCTGACTTTGTATTTTTTTTTTTATTTGGCATTAAAAAAAACCTGTTTTGCCCAAACCTGTTTTTAATCAAATTTGAACCCTCCTACTACCACCCTCCCATTTTTTTATCGCGATTTTTAGTATTTTTGTACCAACACATTTAACCGTCCTTCGTATTTTAAGCAGAACGAAATTATTTATGTTTTTGAATGACAGATGGCGCTACGTCCACCTCATCGAACTTTCATCACTCAATTGCTCTTCGAAATTTTGCGTGTCATCCTTACGCAGGCGCCATGCTAATCTTCTCTGTATCGTTCCAATTTTAGTATGTGTACTGCCGAAGCGAGTACATATACTAAAACTTTAGTTGGTTTTTTATATTGGCAGTCATCGTCTACAGGGATCCATCCCTCTTTCTGTCATAGATCCTATGCCCACACTTTTACAATACATTCGTTATTTTTTATTTAACAACGAAAATATTCACTAGAAATAATTTATATGTCGGGTCAGATAGTAACTGATAAATATTTAATATAAATATTTCCCTATAAATTGATGACTGTTATACTAACAATTTTAGAAACTTCAAACACATAAACGAACCATTTTAAATTCTACGTTCAAAGTTGTTGACTTGTAACTTAATTGCGTAATTAGTAAGGTAACTTTATTAACTTTTCTACGGCAACAGGTAGTTCTGCTTTCTTACCACGCTTTCCATCCAAGTTTCTGACTATCATACACTTACTAATTAATCAAAACGTATTTTTAGATTCACAGGTTCTTGTTAAAGCCTTCCATATGCTATGTTCGAGTTTCCTTCAAAATCAAATATATCTGAATGAATACGTATGACTTTCAGAATATCAATTTTTAAATTTAAAAAAAACTTAATAAACACCACTTTTGTTGAAGTGAAAACTTATTTAGAACCTTAGTGATTTAAAACTCGATTAAAACTAAAAAGAGATTTAGCCTGCGAAAGAATGATAAAGTATAATCGGTCTCCTCTGTGCGGTGTTTCGTAGCATCCCCTCTCTTGTCTACACTTTGCGCACTTGAAGTGAAATAACATTAAATTGCGCTATATAAATATTACGTTATTATCATTATTTAGTTTTTCGAAGGTTACACTTCAACCGCACGTCAACTGCACATATATTATTTATTAATAAACAGTAATTGTTGAATGAAACACTAGTATATATTGATTCATTTGGCGGGTATAAGATAAGCCGCCATAGCTCAATTGGGAGAGCAGCAATCAGAAGGGCACGGGTTCATGTCCCGTTGGCGTCATGCATTTTTTCTCGGAAGATTTTTCAATGTGGATGAGTGTTTCAGGCTGATAATTATTGCTTTTAATAATTGTTATATTATTTATTTTTATTTTGTTGATTTGCTCAACTAAATATTCACAAACTGTTTTGAAAGCTGTTTCGCGTTTTTTTTTTTTTTTTTTTTAATAAGGAGAAAATACAGATACAGACGTCAATTGACAAGAATATACAAAACAATTAATAGAGAATTCGCCTGCATCCAAACTATTTCTCACGAATTAACATTGACAGCAGATAAACACATATACAAATATTTTTACCGTAAAATACGGAAAAGACGTATGTATATACATAAGTAAATATTATTTTCATAAATATTATTCAAACAGAGAGATGAAAAAAAAATTGCGCAATATCCTTATAAAAGTTTACAAATTGTTTTTGGAAAAATTTTGATGGTAAGACCAAAAATATAAATAGATAAAAAATAATGTCATACAGAAATTTAAAAAAAAGAAAGGAAGTTAAAATTATAAACCAAGCAATGTCTAAGGTATTGTAGTTTGTAGGAAAACGGCCTTCAATTTTCTACTAAAAGTACTGCGTGTATCAAAAAATAAGTCGGAATCTTTGAGGTTTTGATTTTGATTAAACGATTCGCACATTCTTCTGATTGGATCCCTGACACCAGCATTTGTACGCGTCCGGCTAATGTGGAATAAGTCGTTAAGCCTTGTTACTCTTGGTGGTATTTTGAAGTTTATTAGTTTCAGTAGGTCAGGACAGTCGATAAAGTTATTGCAGATTTTATAAAGCGTCATGAGGTCAAGGTATGTTCGCCGGTTAGTTAGAGTGGTGACGTTATAGAGCTACTATGTACCTCTGTTGGGTTGTTGAACAGACAGTTAGAGTGGGGGATATTGCAAAATGAAGGAGATGACAGTAATCTTAAATGCCCTAACGTCTCTGACTCAGAATTTGAGAAGTTCAGGACAGGACAACAGGACAGTCGTAGCCTACTTGGGGAACAAGGGGGGCACCAAGTCGATGGGTACTCCTTCATCTGACATTTCAGATTCTTGCGCTTTTGGACAAGAGAGAGCATATTTATGTACCCCCGTTTAGGTGCGCTCATTCTGTAATTGAGGTATTGCAGAAATTTCTTTTGAATACTTTCAATGTTGTCTTTATAGACACCGTAAAGTGGTGTCCATATGGAGGTGCAGTATTCAAGTTGAGAACGGACCAGCGTGTAGTAAAGTAGAAGATAAGTTTCAGGTTTTCGAAATTCGCGGCTATTTCTGATGACAAATCCTAGCATGCGGTAAGCTTTATTCACAATATTCTCAATGTGCGCATCGAAATGGAGTTTAGAATCAAAAAGTACGCCTAGATCTTTTATACAGTAAACGCGCTCGAGTAAATAGTTACAATACAATAATTGTGTATAATAGCGTTGTGATTTTTAGTGAAGCTTATTTGTTTACATTTTTTGTAACTTAGGTAAATTTTGTTCTGAAGGCATTATCAAACTGTGGTTGTACCAGTTACAGACGATACATTATATTGATGGAACGTTTATTATTGGTGGTTTCTCACAAAAAAGGCGCTCTACAATTATCCAACTATTATTATTTTTAATATTTTTTCTAGATAGGGACTTACGATGAAAAATTTCAATGCTTTTATTTTTATAACCTACGCCCTAATAATGCGGTAATTTGAAAACTATAAAAGGGTAATAATTTCCCCAATTACTGCGTTCTATAAATTTGACTTAAGTTCGTTATTCTAGTCACTTTGTGGGTTATTCCCAAATTACAACTCACGGGTTTCTTTTCCACCATAATTAAGTATTGTAGCGCTTGTTATTTTGTCCGACGCACGGAGCCGAATATTTTTTCCCTCACACGCATAGCGCCGTTTCGCTCAGCGACTATCGCCTCGCTACGCGGCCGAAAAGACGCCAGCTGGCCACAGCAGGCCCTACCCTGCCCTAAGGGGTATATAATAGTACTGTATTAAAATATAACTAGCCGTTGGAAACAATAGTTATATTATTTTAACGTCCAACGCTGTTGAAAATAATTAGCGCCAACAGTTGTTGAAATATAATACCAACATGCGAATATTATTCAACGCAGTCAACGATTCAACTGCCTAATAAATAAAAAGGGTTAAGAGTTTGTACTTCGTGAACAACATTACTCGATATTTTAAATGGTCTTTTGGTTATGTACGTACCTACTGCACGTTTTTGTTTCCCATCCAATACGGCCGATACCCAGCGCCATGGAACAATCAAATTTATCAACGACAAGCAAAAAAATAACCTATTGATAATTGTCAATGTTTTGTACCTATTGTTTTCAACGGTGTTGGAATGATTAAGTCAAAAGGGTCAAGAGATCACACTTCGTGAACGATATTATACCCAATTACACAAGGTCTTTTGGTAATGTACATACCTACTGCACGTTTTTTTTTATTTTCCCGTCCAATACGGCCGATACGTAGCGCCAAGCAACAAGCGAATTTATCAGTGACAAGCAAAATATATCTTCAACAGGATAATATTTTCAACACCGAAACTAACGTTTTCCAACAGTTTCAACTTTCAACGTTATTATAGGATTATTATTACGTGTGTGTCGCGTGGGGCATAGAGATAATAATAATTAATAATGCATCAATGATTCGGGGAACCACCCGTTAAAAGGCATTCCTTAATACGATTTTGATATATTTTTTGTTAGTATCGTGTCGATCTCCTATTATAGTTGCGTCAACGTCGACGTTATTTTCAACAGCTATTTTCAAGAGTTGAAAATTGCCAACGATAACGACGTTGGCGTTGGATAGAATTATCGTCAACGCCTAGTACTAGTATATAATACAGCGCTGGCCGATATTAAATTAGAGTAGCCGGACTCCTGTTTAAACAGTGTTTAAAATTGGCTTAAACATATCTAAGAGCTGCGAGCGAATTACATTTTTGGTTCATTTATCAAATAGCCTCCTTTTAGCAAAATAGCTTCCATTTGCTCTAAAAGATTGAGTTTTCGGCCTTTATTTTGTATGTGAACCGGAATTTAAAGAAACAGCACTCACGCATAATAATAATTTCATAGCAGAACTTGTTTATAAATAAACTTTTTACAAATTAAACACTATTTTTATTGTTTATATAAAATAAATAAAAATTAAATTGTCGTTCTACAAATTAAACTTAATAACAAAAAAATCCAATGTAGGAAATAGGAGTAAAGGTGGATTGGGATTAAGAAGTTTTCTTCGTCAATGGGGAATGACCTAAGTACAGGACTTTTACATTTGATTGTAAGTTACTTTGCTATTCATAGCTACTTAGTTGGTATTAATAGTTACTTTGTTATTGATAATGTAGCGAAACCCGATCGGCATTAAGTATATAAAAATTAAAAGTGATGTTTAGTAAGTTATGGTTTTATTTTATACTAGCGTTTTTCCCACGGCTTCGCTCGCATGGTATTAAGGGGGTTCCCACTCCGCCTCCTCAACTCCCTCCCCCATTTCCTTTCTTCCCTCACCCCTCCTTTCTCCCCACCCCTCCCACCTTCCATCGACCCTCCCCCTCGCCCCTCCAGCATTCCATACATTAATTCCCGATACATTCAATTCTCAAACTGCTCGTGTGCCACCTATTGCATTTTTCATGATGCCAGAGCTCACCAGTAGTTTACACAATTTTTTTTATATATAATTTGGTGCAATCGTTCGGAAGTTATGCGCCCAAACACATTTCGGCCATTCATTTTTAGAGATAGATATTAAATACGACGCCAACATCGTTTATACGGCAACCGTTTGATTTGCTTTTCTTCTGACGTTTGCAATAACTCGATTTTGTAAGGGACAGAAAACATATGATAAATAATTTCGTAATGCCAGAGCTTATTCATAATGCCAGAGCTTACCAATATATACAGTATACAGCCTATATTACAAGCAAATAATGTAGCTCTCTATTAGTGAAAGAATTTTCAAAGTCCATTCAGAATTTTTTGCGTGAAAGAGTAACAAACGTACATACATCCATTCACCCATACAAACTTTCGCCTTTATAATATTAGTAGGATTGTAATTTCGCATCACAAAGTAACCGCTTCAAATGAACAAAATTTGATATTAATATCCAATGCCTCGTTAAAAGTTATAACGATAAAAAAAAAAAAAAATATGTTCCTCCAACTTCCCGTGAGTAGTTCTATTTTGAGAACTTACATTCCTAATTAATTTGTTCCCATTTTCATTGAAATGAATAATGAGTTTTCTTATTCTCACCATTTTCACAATACAGTAAATGTACTAGGTAGTATTAAAACAAGTCTTTATTTTTATATTTTGTTATAGATAATATATTAAAATTTTCATAAAATAATACATTTTTTCTACCCACATGAATGTTATAATTTCTTCAAAAACGTACCATTTCAACAACGATGAAATTATTTCATTTGACATTAATCTACATAGATGTCTAGTTACCATTACATTATAATATATTATATATTTTTAAAAATCGTTTATGGTAGGTAGAACGTAAAATATCTGGATTTAAAAGCACTCAACCTTTCAACCAAGTTTCTAGGAAGAGAAAAAATAAGAAAAGCTTGTATTCATTAGTAAATTTTGTAAATATGAAATACAGTTTTCTTAAACCTGTATTTAGAAAAGGTTATATTCGTGATGTCACTTATCCCAAATCTCTCTCAGAACTAATATTTTATATGAAGTTCACTTGAAAATAAAGCCCAAGTCGACTCAACACAATATATTATATTATACGGATTTTGAAAAAGCATTTGACAAAGTACCCCAAGAAATTCTTATGAATAAATTTCAAATTCTGTATTTAATTTAAAAATATGATTGCGTTATTTTTATAAAGAGCTACGTTAACTGCAATTTTTTTTCTTGCAATTATATACAAAGATATTAGCCAATAATATGCGCGTTAAGAAAATGATGATAATGTTGGTAGTTCTTAGTCAAAGTATGATACAGTTAAAAGTGACCGTATTGGGTATAGACACCTTAGCTCAATTGGTAGAGCAATTGCCATGTAAGCAGAAGATCCTGGGTTCGAGTCCCAGAGGTGCCAATGTCACTTCCTGATTTTTCTGTCTCCAGATTTTCGATTGAGTTTCGCAAATATTGTCTTCATTTCATTAAATATTACGATTTGAGGTTTTACTCATAAACTTAAAATTAAAATTTATTTCACTTTTGTTTTCTGGATTGAATAATTAATGCATCAATGAGGCGGAATTATGGAAGTGGAAATTTTCCGACATCCGACCGAGATGAATCTCGGTAGATAGACTCTTTGTCGAAGCCAATGAATTCTATCAACATTTGGCGGCAAACATGCACACTTGCGGACGTTTCTGCAATTGGAAGAAATAAATCCACTTAATGAACGTAATATGTAAATGTCATCGACTATCTAATAAATACTATTAAAACTAATAAACAAGAATATATCCGTGTTCAAATAAACTTTAAAAATTATAAAGCATAATAAAGCAGACATAATTAAAAAGCAGCAAATTTTTATAAACCCTCTTTTGTACCTTTTCCCACTTAACCGGTCTTCCCCTGCTAATGAATTTGAAATCCCTAATTTTAATAAACTTCCCCCACTCTTACCCCTTCTCCTCCCTTCTACCCTTTCCTCCCATATAATAATAATAATAATAATAATAATATATCTTTATTGAACAAAAAAAAAATGAAGATTTATAACTACAAAAACAAAAAGTACATCATAAGTACAGTAAAAGTACAGTTTAAAAGTTGCATGCGTACGAAAGTTAATATCAGAAAACAAAATACATATATACAGTAGGTAATTAAAGAATAGAGATCTATAATTATAAATTTAGGTTTCTCATAACCTGCCTCACTAGGCTAGCCTGTGTTGAGGCAGTAATTTTATGTCAATTTATTATACTGTGAACATACCTACACTTACATTAGAATAAAATCACATATGTGATCTATGTTTAATTTTTAAGTTTAGTATACATTTGATCCTGAAGATGTGAAGATCGTTCACGAAACATGTTGATTCTGTATAAATAAAAGTGATGTAAACAAAGTTATTTGTCTTTTCATTAAAATTTAAAAATTACCCAGTTGGTGCAAACTCAACAAACTTGAAATAAGCATTAGTAAATTCCACGTCATAAGATTTTCCAGAATAAAACGGTCTTTCTAATATAAAATATAATTATTATTAACAATACTTTCCTCACTTCTGCCAAATAAATAACAAATAAAGACCTAAAAATGCTCGGCTTTATTCCATTTCCTCTAAAAAGTTCAAAGTTCTAAAATAATATATTCATTATAATCTCGGTTGACCCATTAAAACCACACAGTACAGTCAGATTAAATAATTAAAATTATCGTATAGAATAATGTAATGGGTGTCCCAAAAGAAAGTTTTTATTTGTTTTGCTCTCTGTGTAAATGCAACTTTTCCGAGGGGCGCGGGGGGTATGTCAATTAGTAGTCTGGCTCTTGGGAATTTAGTCGCTATGAAACATTTCTCGGGAGCGACCGCGCATTGTGCGTGCGTGAGTTTTACAAAAATGGTGATTCGGCGACTGTGGCGCGTAGATGATTCTGCAATATTTGAGGTTTTCGTCAATTCAATGATGCGCCGAGCATTCCTCTCATTCGAAAATGGGTCAAAAAGTTTGAAGAGATCGGTACAACGCTGGCAAAATCAAAATCCGGGCGACCAAGGTCTTCGAGAACGGTAGAAAACGTAGAGAGTGTTTATCAGTATTTTTGTAACGACTCAAACTTTCGATTCAAGTGCTTTAAATGTGCATAGATCATCGTTACACAGCATTTTGCACAAATACCTAATGCTGCACTCCTACAAACTTACTGGCTATAACCAAAGAACATGGTTCTAGCAAGATGAAGCAACATCAATACGTCCTCTGCCATAAGTTCGTGAAATTTTCCCTGACAAATTGATCTCTAGGAGAGGTGACATAAATTGGCCTCCTCGTGGTCCTGACTTAACCCCTTTGGACTTTTTCCTGTGGAGTTATCTCAAATCTAAAGTGTACGCCAAAAATCCGACTTCCTTGATGCAATTAAAAGAAAATATCCATCACGAAATGGCAGCCATCGCGAAGCCTACCTTCTTCTTCTTCTTTCGTATGGTGGGGGGTCAGAGGGGGACATATAGGTCTGCGAGCCATTCTAGGGCCTCAGGCGTTGCCCTGTGGACCTCATCAATCCCGCCGGGGAATGAATGGAGCGGGCATTCGTTGACCACATGTTCGGTGGTCTGCACCGCACCGCATTCACACGTCGCCGACTCTTTAAAGCCCCATCTATGCATCATGTGAGCACAACGGCTATGGGAGCACCTTATCCTATTGATGGCAGTCCAGAGTTTGCGAGGCAATGATAACCCAGGCTGTCTCTCAGTGGGGTCTTGCACGCGATGTGCGTTTTTGACGTTGGCTGATTGCCACTCAAGCTTCCACCTAACTTCTGGGGTGAGAGGTGTTCGAAGGAGTCTTTCTCCTTCTGTCCAGAAGGGTTTTCGAGACTTTAAGCGGCATGCCGGGTGAGAAACGACATCATCGTGCAAGGGTATTTCGCTTTTTTGCAGCGCCTTCTTGTATTCCCTCAGTGTTGCAATCTCTCGCCTGATATTTGGCGGGGTTATATTTGCAAGTACGGGGAGCCAAGGAAGAGGAGTCGATTTTAAGGTTCCGCTGATGGTTTGCATTGTGGCATTAAGCTGAACGTCGACCATGGAAGTGTGGGCGCTTCTGGCCCATACTGGAGCACAGTATTCAGCTGCTGAGAAAACCAGGGCAATAGATGCCGTTTTGAGCGTGTTGGCGTCGCATCCCCAGCTAGTACCAGCCAGCTTATTGACTATGTTTAGTCTTGTCCTGGTTTTTTTGCCCACTGTTTCCATGTGTTTCCGGTAATTCAGGCTCCTGTCCAAAGTTACTCCAAGATAGCGGGGATGGGGGTCATGGTAAATATTTTTTCCATCAAACTGTACACAGAGTTTTGCGTTTACCTACCTGCCGAGCCGTCATAAGAAATTTTACTCTTCGATTAAATGAATGCCGTGAACGCGAGGGTTCACATTTGGACGATATTATTTTGAAGAAATAAATTCCCAAATTGTGTATTTTAGTATTTAATAAACATTTCTTCGATAGAACCCTTACTTTATTTAAAATCGATCCACTAAATATAAACTTTCTTTCGGGACACCCTGTATTATATCCGACAAGAATTCTTTTTTAAAAAAATAAAATGTTAGCGGTGGCCACTATAAATAGCTCTGATTTACTTATGGTGATACTACACAGTTCACTTTTACATTTCATTTTGGATGAAACACAAAAATTGAAACATATAAATATAAAAGTGAATGATTCAATGTCATTGAATTTCATTGTAAATATTGAGCTTCCTCAACTTTCAACATTCGACGTTGAACGCGGTTGATAAATGACCGTGTAAGCAAAAGTGTTCGCGCCTTTATTGTTACATGTGGTTCTTTCGAAACTATCTATTTGGTGCCCTCTGCCTCAGTTAAATTCACCTCGCCGCGAAGGACACATGTCCTAAAAACCGCACCGCATTTCCAGTTGTAATAATCAAACCGCAAACAGAACTTTAAATCTCGCAGCTATTCGCAAGTACCATCGCCACGCGTCATCCATTCTCGCTTATTATTTCGCGATAAAACGTTCATTCCCAATCGCCATTCCCTTCCAAAATCTCTCCCAAACTAACATACCTATCTTTTCAGTGAACACTGAACGAAGAGGGACGCAGTCTGGGTAAGTGCAATTAAAATATAATAAAATAGGTAAATAAGAACCGCATACAGTATACAGTCCACAACATCCACGCAGCATTTGATCCCTCGATCTTGAGACGGATCATTTGCTACCCGCCGCAACAAAAAGTATTGAATGTTCACTCGATCATCATACGTGCACGCCGCAGTCATGTCGCGTTGTCAACATAGTCAAAATGGTTTATAAATGGAAGAGAGGAGAATAAAGGAGCGTACGTCTCTGTTCTTGGAACATTTCGAGAAGTACCCTACCCTGCAGAATATTAAATCAGAGGATCGTAAAAACCGAGATGTGCGTACAAATGCAATAAAACCACTAATTTAAGACTTGAATGTCGTTGGCGTGAGCGAGTAGGATGAAAAATTGAAAATTAAATGTATCCACACCAGTTAGAATTGCTTAACTCGTTAATTAAATTTTCACAAATTAACGTAATTCCCAAGCGAATGACCTGATTCGAAGACATTTTCAGCAATGTGATTTGAAGGATCTTCAGGATACGATAAATCTGGGAGGCGGGTATGGGTACCATCGCCCCGGGAACCGTTTATTGTTTATTGGATTACCAACACCTCTGCCATAGGTCACCCCAAGTGGTTCGCTACGTTTAGTGACTTAGCAGGGGTGCCCGGGGTCATCCCTTGAGATGATTTTTCATGAAAACGGCGCTTTATAAATCAGCCAAATATTATAAATATTATGGGGTGAGGTTTATCCGGATCTTGGCGGCAAATGCGTCTGCCCACTAACTGCTAGACATTTCGGATCGGGAGAGACTGCATGAGGGAGACCTGTAGACAATGTAGACCTCTCCAGCAGGACTCTCTCGGAACATCGCCTTGGGGGGATTGATTCATACGTCCGTCACTCTTGGACACACTGACCCCCAGATTCCTACCCACCCCTCATACCTTTTTCCTTCCCACGACATCCTCTTCTTCCTTTCCATAAAAAGACCATCCACACAGCATCCCCAAAGATGACATAGGCCCTGAGGGAAATTATTTTCCTCAGGGCCTCCTGTGTGGAGCTAATGTAAAAAAAAATCAACCTAAATGCATTTCGTATACTACTCAGAACTATGCTATTAAAGATTCTATTTAGTAATAACAATAATACGGGGGCTGAGTCATCTAGATACGTGCTTGTACCTAGATTATATGCAGAGAACATATATTTTCCTCAGTGTTTCCTGTATGGAGCTAATGTAAAAAAAAAAAAAATAGAAATGGTTCCCCGATTTTTCATCTCGCGATAAAATATCCCCGACAAAATATCCTCCTACAAAATATCCTCCTACAAATTATCCTACGTACAAAACATCCCCAACAAAATAACTAAATCCTAACCTAATCTAATCTAACCTTACCTATATTTTCTAACCTAACCTAAGGTAACAAAAAAATGGGACAAAAATAATACAAACATTATGAAAATACAATAAATTATTGTAATCTGTATTATTTTTGTTTCTATGTGTGAATAATAATTTAATCATTTTATTACTGGATTTCTGTATCATTTTTGTTCCATTTTTTTGTTATGTTAGGTTAAGTTTTAGTAAATATTTTGTTGGGGGATGTTTTGTCCGTAAGATATTTGGTCGGAGGAAATTTTGTCGGGCTTATTTTGTCGCTGGATGAAATCGCGCATTACCGATAGCCTCCAAAGTTCCCATTTTTACTTGAGTCACTTATCCAGTATAGAATCTCATTTTTCCCCTTATTCCTTTGACAGTAGCCGAGTTCCCGTAATGACATTCGCCAGGTTTGTGGTTGAGTGTTTCGCGGAATCCTATAATTCTACAAAATAGTTTCCCAGGAGATTGAGCCTTCTTCCAACTAGACAGGTATCGGCACCATAGAAGAAACATCCATCGTTTCGTTTAATGCTCTCCGGTAGTAATTATGTTTCATAAACTTCATAAGATCGTAACATCAGAATAATCATTTTAGTAATTTCTTTTTTTTTGATTTTTTTTTTTTATTTAGACAAAAAGTAAATGTTAACAATAAAAATATATTACATATCATTCAGGTTTTGTGGTTACCCAAATAGTAGAGAAATATTCTCGGGTCTAATTGGGGAGCTAGTCTATGTACTTATGTTATATATTTAGAACTGCTTATAGATAGTATGTTACAAAAATGAAAATAAAATAACAATTATTATAAGCAATAATTATCAACCTGAAACACTCATCCACATTGAAAAATCTTCCGAGAAAAGATACATGACGCCAACGGGACTTGAACCCGTGCCCTTCTGATTGCCGGTCAGCTGCTCTCCCAATTGAGCTATGGCGGCTTATCTTATACCCGCCAAATTATTCAATATATACTAGTGTTTCATTCAAAAATTACTGCTTATTATATTTTTCCACCTGAAAACAACCAACTTTATTTTTGCGAGAGAGACACTCTTAGTGTTAAATCCTTCGCTAGGTGGCGTCGAGACAAATTATGTCTTTATTTATTGGGGAAATACTTAAACTTGTCAAATATTAATTATTGTTATTTTTTTTTATTGCTAAACTAAAATAGCACAAAGGGTAACAATTATTATAAGCAATAATTATTGCTTATAATAATTGTTACCCTTTGTGCTATGCATAAAAATCTTGTCTTAAACGTTAGTTTAACAATTAAAAAAAACAATGAAAATAAAATACTTTCAAAAATACTTTATGATATTCAAAAATATTGTACATTTAGAAAAATACATATAATTATAGAATAGGATATCAACAAAATATTGGCAACAGAATATAATATCTGAAAATCAGCGATAAAAATAAAATAATGTGTTGTTTATCTGTAAAAATACAATACGAGTTTTTTTTAATATTTAACATAGTTTTTCTCACTTTTTTATTGAATCGGGCAATGCGTTATATAGCTTTGGGCCTACATATTCATAATGGTGCTGTGTAGATGTCGTGTTGCATCTAGGTACCTACATATAAGTTCCCAGATGTTCTAGGTCTTATACTTCGTGTTGAGGACACTTCAGGTTCTTTAAAAACTGTTAAAATAGCTTTTTTTAAATTGTTTTGAAACCGGTAGGATATAATTTTTTTTTTTAAATTCGCTGCTTGGGAAAATTCTTGGTTTTTTAATAATAAATTTGAT
Organism: Limnephilus rhombicus; assembly: GCA_929108145.2. Classification (NCBI taxonomy): domain Eukaryota; kingdom Metazoa; phylum Arthropoda; class Insecta; order Trichoptera; family Limnephilidae; genus Limnephilus; species Limnephilus rhombicus. The sequence goes on from OV815293.1 coordinate 9,161,292, forward strand.
GATCATTTTTTCAAATATCGGATACAGATTATTCATATAGATGCTTCCCCATGCAATTATTCCGTACTGCAATACTGACTGCCCAAGAGCAAAGTAAACCATTTTATTATTTGAATGATTTAGGATATTTCTGAATCGTATAAAAATGTAAGTAAGTTTTCTAATTCTTTTGACACAGTTTTCGACATGTTTCTTAAATTTCATGTTACTTTCTATAGTGATCCCTAGAAATTCGACATCTGGAGTTTTCTTAAGGATTTTACAATTACCGTGACATTCCCCTCCTTTACACGAACGACAGTGCACTATCACTCTAATATTCGGTATGTTACTATTACTGAATATAAACGCAGAAAATGGTGCATCTTTCAAAGGATTGTATGTATTTCTTTGCCTTGGGTGCAATACGAAACAATCCAACTATATTGGGAATTAATATGCTCTTTGATGGGACGAATCTTCGAAACTTATCATACCCTATTTAGGTACATTTTAATTTTCCTTTGGAGGCAGACTTTTTACAGACTACATTGTGTATCACATCTTTTGAAAGAACTGCAATAACTATGGATTATCTGCAATGATACGGAAATTATTATTATTAAGATATTTATTATTGTAATGTTTTTGTTTGTAAATAGTATGTTAAATGCCTAAACGGCTATCCTATAATTAATTAATGAAATATAATATTATTTAGTTGTAAAAACATTTTTATTTCAAATAAATGAAGTAATTTAACTTTGTTTGAACCACTTTTATATTACTTGAGTAAATCCAAACGGTTTAAGAACGACCGTTCATTCTTCAGGGCAAATGTATACTGATTTGACAGTTTTAAAATATGGATGGGAACAATGTATTATTATGGTTGGAGTGGAGTCGTTGCCAGGTATTAATGAAGAGTGGGTGTGTAGGGGAACATATTCATGATTTGGTTATAAGACAATATTTTTTGTTTGTTGATAATAGATTCATTATTTTTAAGGGATCTTTTTTATTTCCAGGGCTTCTAAGTTATCTAAACGTTTTCCTTTATGATTCATATGAAGAATATTTATTCCCATATTTTTTTCAAAACCAGGGTTATTTTCAATGATATGTTTAGCGAAATGTTTAGAAAAATTATTATTATTACGACACTTTAAATGTTCTTGATTCTGATTTCAAAATTACGAGTTGTTTTTCCAATATAAAATGAGGGACAGTCATTACATTTGAGTTTATATATTCCGGAATTAGTCAATTTATGGTCTTTAATAACTGTTTTCCTATTTAAAAAATGTATTTTTTCGAATCGCAAATATAGATGTGGCTATCCAGTTGAGCGTTTTAGGCGACCTTTTGGCGACCTTTTGGCGACCTTTTGGCCAATTTGCAAACACCCGCTGGCCTACTATGGCCAATCAAGTCTGTTGATCGGTAACAAGCTGAGATAATGCTTTCACCATTATTTACAAAATATCACCCATCTGTTTACAAGGAACTGCACTCATGTTATTTTCTCCGATATCCGATTACCTTAAGCAAGCCGCAAATGTTTGTTTTATAAGTTTTTAGTTACATATTATACATTGTTTTGTTCGTTATTGAATTTTCTATTAAATAATAGTAATTTTTAGTTAAGAGATCAAAAATATAAGGCATTTTTGACGCCAAAGTGCAGTGCTACTTGTTTTTAAGTGCGACGCGATCACATGTTTTTTATAAATATGTATCTAATCTGTGCAGTTTTTGTGTAGTTTAACCAAGTAACAACTTTATTTTTTTTATTTTCTGCCATGATTTATGAGTTCGTTATTTTACTTGATTAAAAAATGAAGTCAATTAAAAAAAATGTACTGTGTTACTTTTAAAAGAACATTGTTGTATATTGCAATTATCTGTGCCTTATTATAAACCTTGTGTCTACTATTATGACGTCATAATTAAACGTGGTGTAAATATCCAAAATAATTTCACAAATAAGTAAATAGCAGCACCCTGTATTTTACATGTTGAAATAGGGTGTCATTGTAAAACTGTTATCTAAATTGAACTAAAAATCGGTAATCAATAATAATCTTAGTAAAAAATAAGAAAACATACAGATTTAGGAAATGAGATTAAAAGAATTTGGCATTCTCAGACTATAAAAACATTACCATTTGTTATTTCGGCTACTGGCATTATACCTAGGTCTCTCATTCAAAATTTAGGCGTATTAGATTTGTCAAAGAATTTATGTATAAAAATGCAAAAATCATTCATTTTAAATACATGTAGGATTACAAACGATTTTTTAAATATTTATATTGAGGGATCAGTAGGATTTATAGGTCCAAACAGGAGTTTCACAGAGCCGAACCCTCTGAAATGAAAATATCTGGAGTCGGTGAATTATTTTCCCATTTGGTCTCTTTGACATGTTGTTATTGTATTATTTTGTATTTATTATACTTATATAGTGAAAGTGCATAACGTGGATTGACTAGGTGATCATTTGTGGATCATGTGGGTTAAGTTTTTCCTCCTGGAACGATTTAACCCGGACATAAAATCTAAAGCGTTTATTGTAGACAAATAATGATTCTTTTTAATTAGTTGTTCACAAGTTTTTGTGGTAAATGTAATAAATATACAATTTTAGTCAATATGGTAGGTGGTTATAAGTACCACCGCTTCGGGAACCATTTATAAAGTCAACTTACTGAAATATTTATTTATTTTACATAATAAAAAAATACGTGTTCAGATTAAAATTGATAATTATAAATATTAACTAGGACACATGCAACGTAAAAAAGGCATAATATTTAATATTGCTCCGAAAAAGTGCAATATACATCAATATATTTTTTTAAATAGGCAATTCACCCTAAAAAGAATTTTAAAGTTAGTAATACCCAGAATTCTCGCGTTAATGAATTCAACAATTTTTTCAAAATTTTGTATGAATCTTAAAAATATGGGATAAGTGCATGTTTCCACCTTGAAATTCGGAGGTACAATTTTTTTTTAATACGGGTGGGAATTTATAAACCGAATGCTTAAAAAATTCCTGGCGCTCAAGACTGAAATTGATCATATTGCGGAATACTGCAGTGATTATTGTACAATGCATAAGTAATTATAAGGACATTCCTACAGGTACACAGGTCTATAATAACGCTTCAACATGGATTTATCATAGGAAGATCAACCCTGTCCAATTTAATATTATACACGAATGACATTGTTAATACCTTGACTTCATCACATCAACCTGATTCCATATATACTGATTTCAGTAAGGCATTCGATACGGTTAACCACAGACTCTTATTACGAAAACTGAAGTTGTTGGGAATGAGAGGGAGTATTTTGGAATGGTTTAAGAGTCATCTATTGGGAAGGTTCTTAGCGGTCAAAGTTGATTCGTTTACTTCTTATACATTTGCTGCCTTGAGTGGGGTACCACAGGGATCTCATTTGGGCCCGATATTATTTTGCTTATTGACGATCGCGCCATGCTGCAGTTAAACCTGAACAAACTATGCGCGTGGTGTTTTGTCAATGATTTACAACTAAATATTGGTAAATGCCAGATTATTAGTTTTTACAGAGGTAAAAATCCTTTTAACTTTTCTTATGATATGAATGGTGTTAATCTTCTTCGTGTATCGCAGATTCGTGATCTTGGTGTTATATTCCACGAGAGTCTACAGTTCAATGTACACATCGATGAAATAACAAGCGATGCAATGAGAATACTAGGTTTTATCTTGAGAATGTATGAAGTACGAAGCAGATTAGAATAGAATTCCTCTGTATGGTCACCATACTACAATGTTCATTCTCAATCATAGGAAAAGGTACAAAACAAATTTCTTCGGTACATCAATTTTAAAATGAAAATACCAATCGAATTCATAAATTATAATTACTTACGCGCTGAAACCAGACTTCTTAAACTATCAGATAGAAGAGTGTTAATCGATTTATTATTTTTATACAAAATTATAAAATCTTTAATTGATAGCCCTAATTTGTTGGAACTAATTTGCATTAGCATACCCGCTAGACAAACTTGTAGTAAAGATATTTTTAAATGCAACAATAAACTCAACACTAATTCAAATTATTTATTTATTCTTTCAAAAACATTACAAAATTAAAAATTTTAATGTGTTTTTAAAATACAATTGTAACATTATTACATTAAACATAAATGGTAGAATGGTAGGCTAAAAACTATACAAGCATTAATAGAGCTTGCCTTTTAAAAGCAGCTTCACTAACGCTAAATATGTCGATATCCGAATTGATTCTATTCAACAGCAAGATTGCTCTCCCGACCGGCATGACCATTGGCAAGTTAGTCCTGCAGGCCGGAAGATAGAACAGCCTATGCTGTCGGTGGCGAAGATAACCATCGGGAACATAGAAATGAATGCTCTCCAAGATAGCTGAGTTTTCAAACCATCCGCGAATCAATTTGAAGAAATGCGTAGCAATGTGTACATCCCTTCTGACTCGTAGATGGTTCATTCCGAGCATACCCAAAAGAAAGTCAGTAGGATAGAGCCACGGGTAATAGCCGTACTCCCTCATGTACAGAAATCTCAGAAATTTTTTCTGAACTCTCTCCAACATGAGGGAATATTTTACTTGGTGCGGACTCCAAATTACTGACCCACTTTCAAGTCTACTCCTTACTAGGGAATTGAATAGGATTATGAGAACCCGGGTATCTCTAAAATTCCTTGCAGTACGCAGAATAAAGCCCAGCATTCTCAATGAAGTGCTACAAACCATCTGAATATGAGTATGAAATGTCAGTCTACTATCAAACATGATTCCAAGGTCCTTCATGGTGGAGACACGTTTTAGACTTCGGGCATCCATCGTATACCGGTAATACCAGGTATGACACGCCCTAGTGAATGACAAAATTAAACATTTAGATATATTGAACTCAATCCGATTTCTTTTACTCCAGTCAATAATTCTATCAATATCTGACTGGAGTCGTTTGCAGTCTTCTAGAGTTAGTATTTCTAAGAATAGTTTCAGGTCATCAGCAAAAAGAAGAAACCTGGAGTGCAGAATTACTTCTGAAATATCATTAATAAATATGGAAAAAAGGAGTGGGCCTAAATTAGAACCTTGGGGTACTCCTGATCGTACAAAAAATAGAATAGACTGGAATACTCCATGAGAAACAAACTGTTTCCTGTCTGCAAGATAGCTAGCAAAAAAGGTGAGTAGTCTCATGGAGAATCCTATTTCAGCCAGTTTATTGAGTAAGACGTCGTGATTAACAGTATCGAAGGCTTTTGAAAAGTCGTAATTACTCTATATACTCACCAATTCCAAGAATCCATAACCTTGTGAAAAATACTGCGAATCTATAGATATATTTAGTATTGACAGTTTTGAATGTTTCAAAGATCAACTAATCTCGATTCTATCTGCTAATAATTAACTTTCATTATTTTTTTGTTTTTCTCATAAAATATTTTCTCATCTAAACCTCACTAGTAAAATGTATACTTACTTTATAATATTTTTGCAGTTCTATTTACACTTTGTTCTATGTCAGGTCTTATTATTATTGTTAATAATATGTATAAATATTTAAAGCTGAATTGTTTTAGTTTTTTGTAAGTACAACTTGTACTATTTCATTTTATTTCTTTTTTATGTTGTAATATTCTTTACCTAACGAGTCGATTGCGTTCATATTTATTCTGTTTTATTGTTTATGTAATACATGTAATTAATATTGTTAATTATATATTTGCTTCTTTTCTTGTAAAAGCCCACTAGGGCGTTAATAAAATATAAATAAATAAATAAATAATAAATAGTCTTATATTGTTCATATCGCTCCAACGCTAATCAAAGCGTAACGATATTTTTTTTATTTGTGAAAAGCTCCGGGTAATAACTGGGTTAACGTAGATTACGTTTAACGTGCACGTTGGATTCGTGACGCATTTACAGAATTAAAAGTGATAAGAACGGATGTGATATTATCGTACAATCATTGAAGTAGGGAGAATGGTTTTTGGACATGGTGTAAAATACTACGCAATGAATTCCATCCAATGGAAATGTGAAGTCATGGATAAAAGCGGCTTCGTATTTAATTCAATAACTGTGCAATTAGATGCGTACGTTTTTCTAATGGTTCCATGACAGTTGATCCGCCGAAAATTGACTCCCCGGCATATTGTCGGATAAGGAAAATACGCTTACAAAATATAACCAAGTGACCACAAGAAGATGTTCAAAGAGGATGTACCGCCGAATAAAAAAGTATAAAACATACTAGCTGGTTCCCGGCGTGCGTTGCTATGTCATTTAATAAATAAATTGTTTCTCCCTGCGTGTCCTTTCCCATTCGTCCCTTTCGCCTCCCATTCCTCTCCCGTGTCCCCTTTCCCTCTCGCGTTCCCACTCCGACTTATCCCCTCCTCTCATGGGTTCCCCTCCCCCCTCCCGCAAACCACCTAGCCGAGTTCCCCTCCCCCATTTCATACATTCAGTCCCGGTACATTCAGTTTTCAAACAGATCGCGTGCCACCTACTGCAATTTTTTAATAGAAATTTCATAACACCAGAGCTCACCAGTAGCTTTATACAAACCTTGTCCCGATAATAACGAACACAAATTAAAAAGAATTATCCAATTCGGTGCAGTCGGTCGGAAGTTATGCGCGTACATACATTTCGGCGATTCATTTTTATTTATACATATTTACATATATATATATATATATATATAGATTTGCATTCAAATGCATCAAGGAAAAATCTACTCGTCTATATACTGTGGCATACCAGAGCATAAGTACAAAAATCGACACTGTATATCAATTCGTCTGATATTCATGCCAATTTGGGACGCGTTTATTGGCAAACCAACACCTCTGCCATAGGTCATCTCAAGTGGTTCGCTACATTTGGTGACTTTGCCGGGGTGCCCTGGTTCATGGGGTAAGGTTTGTCCAGGTCTCGGTGGCAGATGCGTCTGCCCACCAGCTGCACGGCAGGTCGAATCGGGAGAGAATCGTCGAGAGAGTCCCTTTGACATCTCCAGCCGCACTCTCTCGGAACACTGCCTTGCACCGCAGCGGGAGGGATGGATTCATACGTCGGTATCCACCCCGAATACCCTTTTTAATCTCAGAACATCCTCTCCTTCCTTCTCTAAAAAAACCCTCCACACAGCATCTCCAAAGATGCAACCGGGAATTATTTTCCTCAAGCCTCCTGTGTGGAGCTAGTGTTAAAAAAAATCAATTTATGTTAACGGGTACTTTTTTAAGTCGATTTTACGTTTGAAATTGGTAAATTAAGTGCATCTAAATGCTTCATCGAGCGCTTTACTAGAAATAAAAACGTATTAATCCATGAATACTCAATTAATCATGTACCGTTGTCTATCAATTTCGAAAGCAGGGATCTTAGGGTTATACTTGATAGTAAACTGAATTTCAATAAACATATCGACCATATAGTCACTAACGCATCTTCTACGCTTGGTTTCATAATCCGCTCCTGTAAACAATTTAAAGACCTTACTACTTTCAAAACACTGCATTTCTCATATGTTTGTAGTATCCTTGAATACGCATCTCAGGTGTGGAACCCAGGCTATGCAGTGCACAAAAATAGAATTGAAAGCGTTCACGGTACCTCAATTTCCGCTCTTTTCGATCTCATGTTAGTAATGAAGACCGAAGAAATATAGCAGATTCGGTAATGTTATTTAAAATTACACATAACTTAATCGATTGTCCTGATCTTCTTCAACGCCTATCATTCCATGTTCCAAATCGCAACAGCAGGCAGTCGCTTACCTTTAATCTCCCTCTTTACTCCAAACAGAACTCATTTATCTACAGATCCTTACACTCATTTAACTTAAATTATTACCAAATTGACGCTTTACTCAACTTCACGTGACACAAAACGAAAACTCACCAAGCAACATGACTCAAAGTAGAAAGTTCAATCCCTATATATTTATTCCCGTCCTTTGCCTCTTAATCCTATTCCTATGTTCCTCCTACCCCCCCCCCCCCTTTTATATTTTGTAACTACAAAATAAAATTAAGAAAATACCCTTACAATGTCACACTTTACTATTAACTATCTATCATCAGTGGAAAGTTCATAATTGGCATAATTAACATCTTATTATTGTATTATTTTGTAATCTCTGATTTGCTGTCAACTTTTCTCTAAAATAAATAAAATAAAAACAAAATAAAATAAATAATGGACAAACATTATAAAATTATAGTACAGGGTGGCGCTATAGAACGTGCATATTGCGTCATCTTTTTTTGCGGGATATTTGGCGCGTGGGCGGGGGGAGCCTAGCAGGATTGGATAGAGGTAGTCATGCAGTTTTAGTAGCCATGAGTCCGTTCGACGGGAAACGTCGCGCATTTTGCGTTCGCGCGTTTTACGAGAACGGTCGTTCGTACATCTCTACAAGGCGACTATATTGTACTGAATATGGATTACAATCAATTCGCGAAGCCCCGAGTGCAAATTTAATTAAAATATGGATAGAGCGTTTTGAAGAGACCGGTTCAACGTTAAACCACGAGCTAAAGGTCGTCCAAGAACATCTAGGACCGAAGACAATATTGAGAGAGTGAAACGGTCAGTACATGAAAATCCACAAGTGTCAACTCGGAAGAGATCGACGGCTTTACAGTTGTCGCGACGAAGTTTACAGCGAATTTTGAACCTGGATCTCAAACTGCATCCATATAAACTTCAATTAACTCAAGAATTGAAAGAGCAAGACTTCGAAGCAAGGTTGGCGTTTGCTGAAGAAATGCTTCACCGATTTTCCAATTTCGACAATATTCTGTTTTCTGACGAGGCTCATTTTCATTTAAATGGGTTCGTAAACCGTCAAAATTGTCGTTATTGGAGCAGTGAAAATCCGAAAATCAAGCACGAAAAACCGCTGCATAGTCCTAAAGTGACTGCATGGGCAGCAATCTCTAGCAAAGGAATTATTAAATTGAAATTAAAACAATTTTTTAACTTATTTCCACATATTTATTTAACCAGTACCGGTTTCATCCTATTATGGACATCTTCAGGCTGGCAATTCTTTTTGAATTGCCAGCCTGAAGATGTCCATAATAGGATGAAACCGGTACTGGTTAAATAAATATGTGGAAATAAGTTAAAAAATTGTTTTAATTTCAATTTAATACAATATAATTCCACCACGTATAACAGAACAATAAATAAACTCATAAAGGAATTATTGGTCCTTTCTTTTTTGAAGATTCGCGAGGACGAAACGTCACTGTGAATACCGACCGCTATGTTGCGATGTTAAAAGGATTTTTGACTTCAGAAATAGACAGATCAAGAATAGTGAACTCAAGGACTTGTTTTCAACAAGACGGAGCTACCAGATCAAGAATAGTGAATTCAAGGACTTGGTTTCAACAAGACGGAGCTACCAGTCACACATCAAATGACTCTATGGCGGTTGTGAGACAGATGTTCCCAGCCAGACTAATTTCTAAAAGAGGTGATATCCCATGGCCCCCACGTAGCCCAGATCTAACGCCACATGAATTTTTCTTGTGGGGGACACCTCAAAAACAAAGTCTACGTCAACAATCCGAGAAACATCAGTCAGCTAAAGGAGAGTATCCGTAATGAAATGGCAGCAATCACACCAGCATTACTAAAGAAAGTTTTTACTAATCTCCGCTCGCGATTAGAAGAGTGCCGTTTCAGAGAGGGCGGTCATTTAGACGATTTTATTTTTAAAAAATAAACTTCATTTAATTACCTTATAATTCGTATCTTTTATTTCAACTATCCTTATAGTATATATATTTTTTCCTATGTTTAAAATATGCACGTTCTATTGCGCCACCCTGTATAATTCCTTTCTCGGGGGGGCAATTGTCAGCGGATCAAATCTCCGGTCACCTTTTTCAATAAACTTTTACAATTCAGGCGCAGTACAACTGTCGGGTCACCTTTTTGTCCAATCACCTTTTTCAATAAACTTTTACAATTCACGCGCAGTACAGAATATATGAACCTGTGCAAAAGTCTCAAAACGTAGCGATCCACTTGAGGTGATTGATGGTAGAGGTGTTGGTTATCTAATAAATGGTTCCTGGGGTGGCGGTATCCATACCCGCTTCCCATATTATAACACAAGACAACACAAATGAGTATTTACGGATTCTTAACCTAATTATAAATCCTGAAGTTTACATGAAAGTGGTTATTTGTTGAAAAAATTGGAATTCTATTTATAAATATCTACCTACAAGATATTTTTAGAAATTTAGTAAAACGTAGTTTCAGTATTAAAAATGTCAGCAGAAATTACTTTACCATCTCGATCTTTGGTGACTTTTTCATATTTATGAAAACACTGAAAAGTGACATTACTAAAAAATGTTACTTGAAATGTTTTACCAAAACACGGTCGATATTAAAACTATTTTAAGAAAGGATATCCAAGTAGACGAAAAATCTCTTTTAAGACATCGCGAATGGCAGAAATAAATCAAAGTGTTTTGAAGAAAGAAGACATTCTTTGAAAGTCATTTACTTAATTAGTTCTCTTATATTTCATATTCACCAAAGAAAACTATTTATTACGCTTGCTAGTTTATTTGCTTCAAGTACTGATGATTTACATCTAGAAACAAATATGTACTTGCCGTGGCTACAAGTAATGTGGTAAATGGGTCTAGGTAAATTGACCGAATTGCAATTTTTCGAGATCAATTTTTCGAAATCAATTTTTCGAATTCAATGATTCGAAATGCAATTTTTCAAACATCAGTTTTTCGAAAACATATTTTTAGAACATAAATTGACCGAAACACTTGTTTTTCGAAGTATGTGTACAGTACGTACAAGATTATAGGATGGACATTGATATTGTCCATCAATAATAAAAACGTTATTGACAAAAATTACAATGATAAAATTAATCGGCAAATGTCGTCATGAGGTACAGCAGAATATGATGACGCATGTATTGTAATGGTTTTGTGTACTGTGTATTGCGAATGTATTGTTGAATTGATTATACGATAAAGATAATTTGTGTAAGTAATTTACGTAAATATTTTCTAAAGTTTTGAATATGTATAATAAAATCTTCTATTTTGATCGTCGCCGTAGAGCAAAAAGTCATCCAGTAAAACTAATGGTAAAAATTAATTAGAAAATTACATTATTTTGAACTCCGTGCCTACCTTCAAAGTTGATAAAACTGCGATGAAAATCCCTAAATTGATTAATATCATGGGTATAAGTCACCAACAGCACAGAATCAGATTTGTTTATTGACGATAAGTCATCAAACCAACATTGGGTATTTATCGCGTATCAAGTATCTAAATAGTGTTATTTGATACAATTTCCGAGATAATTTGACAGTTTTTTCAGATATTATTTTACTAAATAACTTAATCAAACTTACCAAGTACTTAAAACTTATCAATTTCATCTTACAACTTGGCTTATTTTGCAAAATTTTATCTCCATGTTACAAACGATAACCACCTGAGCGATTTTTGCCATATATTGGCGCCATTTTAAATGTCTCCGTTTGCTTTTCGAGATAATAAGACAATTATATCCACGATTCGGCAATTTTTTTGAAAAACATTTGTATCTCCCACTTTATTATTTTGGACTTAAAACGAAGCTATTGAAATGCTTTATCTATTACGACCATAGATGTTGCAAATCCGAACTTCGTAGACTTTTTATAACGATGTTAAAAAAAAAAATTAAAATTCACGCAGAATTTCTGATCGACCGTTTACGGTTAAAATTAAATCCCCTTTCCATAGATATGCACCTTTCATTATCAAGTATACCAAAGACAGTATACAAAAATCGAAAACATTCTATGTTCACTTGAATAAGTACCTCTCACGGCAGTTTCAAAGTAACAACCACGCAAGATTCGCGCGGTTATAAATTTTACGATTTTTCAATATTTTTTTATAAATTCTACAAATATGAGATAAACGTTAAAATATAGACTAATTCATTGGTTATATATTATTTTAATATTTTTATATATTTCCATGTTAAAATTCGAAGGTATGATTTTTTTAATGTTGGCGAATAATTTTAAAAATGATCTTCCTAAAATGTCGAGCAAACGGAGAAAAAAGTTTTAAAATGCGCTGCCGCTTCATTAGATAACACTAAAATCACTTAGTGACTTCACGTATTCGATTTCAAAAACCGATTGGTCTATTTTGGTTTGCCTCAAAAAGGTTTCTCCAAGATGCCCACGATAAAAATACCATTTTATAAAAGATGGGGTATAGAGCCGCGATTGCCAACATTTTTTTTGAAATCACTAGATATTTCGAATGGGCCGATTAACAAAGCATTTAAAGACATTTCTAATTATGGATCTTACAATGGAAAACACAAAAGGGGATCAAAAATGCCACATAATAAAACTCCCGATGATATTGCTGAAGACGTCAAAGAACTTTTTTTTTCTACGGTCTCTCACTTCTGCCAAAAAAGTTCTAAAAGGTTGTATTTAGTTACAAAGACTGTTATCATGAAACTACTTTTGAAGTGGACTCTTATTATCAAATGACTTATGGGTTGAAAAGAGCCACGATACAGAATCAACGAAACAATTTTTTTAACAGAGATAATTATTACATACCGTTGATTTCCTTTAGAAGGAATAATTTTAACTATTTTTTTTATATTTTTGAATGTAGCTATTACTTTGTGGTTATCGATTATAGAAAAATGAAACATTGTTCTAAACTGTCAAATTAGTATAAGCTTTCCCTGACGAAGGAACGTTTGTTCCGAAACCGGTCGGATTTGCACATCATATAAGTGGTTTATACAAAGTTATATTGTTTCATTTTTCAATAATTTTAACGTTTAGACTAAAGACTTCCTTCCTACTTTAACAAAGGCTTGTTTCCTATTAACAAGATAATTGAATGGGAAATGAGTTTTTTATTATAATAAAATCGTTTGTTTTCGCTACAGATAATTCTCCCACGTAAAAAAATATGAGAAAATTATTTATTTACGAGTATTTAAAACATTCGTACACGTTTTCTCAGTGTCGGTAAAAGCGATAAGTTGATATCGTTCATTTTCAAGAAGGTACACTCTATTGCAACAAAAAAAAAACGATTATTTAAGTTACTCTTTTTACGTGTATTCTATTGTCTATTTTTTTGGTGTTTTTTAGAATGAAGTGGCTTTATTATAAATGTTTTTGAAGCCGAAAAACACATCAATTTATTTAATAAGTTTTATTAATGTCAGATAAGTTTTAAGATTTTCACGGCCAAAAGCATTTTTGTTATTTGTTTTTGGGGTGTTATGCCGTGTTGCGCTACCTCCTTCTTTAGCCAATGTTTCGGACATCGTTGCAGTGTCCATCATCAGGGCAGATCCGGCAGATCCGGTAGATGTGTAATTTTTAGTCGTGAAGTGTGTGCTTATTAATGTCGTTCGTATCGTATAATATTACTGGTTATGGAGATATGAGTTGTCTTTAACGTTTAAAAAAAATTAATTTAAAAAATGTTTTTTTCATATTATTCAACATTTGATTTCAAACGAGAAAAGCTAGTTGATTTTTTTCGTCGTAAAGCAAGACATATTTTTGAAAATAAGTTCTTTTTTGGATTCTTTTCTTTATTTTTCAAATGTGGATTAAATGAATATCTTAGATCATTCGATGTGCGACTCGAATTCTTCAAAATTAATGTTCCTAAATTGGAAGGCAATTGACTGATCTAATATGTTCACATAAAATAATACACAGCTATCTCGATAGTACATTATGTCTTAGAAATATTGAAAAAAATGTTCACTTTTCCCATCGTTTAAGACCTCATAACATGTTTCATTCACCTGAACACAATCCTGATAAAAAAAATGTTCTGTGATTGCTAAAAAAATATGTTATGTTAATTATACTATATAACATTTTTGTCTCCATTTATATCTCTCATGTCTCTTGTGTCTCTCGTGTCTCTTATGTCGATTGTGTCTCTTGTGTCTCTTGTGCCTCTTGTGTCGCTTGTGTCTCTTGTGTCTCTTGTGTATCTTGTGTCTCTTGTGCCTCTTGTACCTCTTGTATCGCTTGTGTCTCTTGTCGCTTGTCTCTCTTGTGTCGCTTGTGTCTCTTGTATCTTTTGTGTCTCTTATGGATCGTGTGTTTCTTTCGTCTTTGCATTATTTGGCATTTGAGAAATGACTCCAGATACTAATATCTACAGCCTGTATGTCGGAAGAATATCTACAGCTCATATGTTGGACTAATATCTATGAACTTCAGAGTGAGGAGTAATATCTACAGAGCTAAGGTAGGACGAATATCTATGACGGTCCCAGTGGTGACTAATATCTATGGAGCGTAGGTTGGACTAATATCTACAGAGGGCAGCTGAGCAAGAGGTTGTCCCAAAAAGCATAAATTACTTCAATTACTAACTAAGGGAACGTACCCATACTGCGTGACCAACTTTTTGCAATTTTTAAAAACCTAAGCAACCCGACGCTCATTTGTATGGAGCGTGACATTTTGAAGACCCCCCCCCCCTAAACGTGTCACGTAGTATGGATACGTTCCCTAAGTAATAACTAACCTAACCTAACCCAACCTAACCCAACCTCTGCCAGTGCTGTAGATATTCGTCCACACGTTGGTTCTCATAGATATTAGTCAGCAGTTTGAGCTGTAGATATTCGTCCTCACTTTGGTTCTCATAGATATTAGTCCGATTTGTTCAGTTTTTGGAATTCCTGTAGATATTAGTAGACGCCTCCTTGAGAAAGTACTCACTTTAACCCTTGGTCATATTTAAGACGAGATTTTATAAACTAAGATCGAAAACATGTAATTATTACGCCTATACGGCTTTTACAAATATGTGATAGTAGGTAGGTATTATACTTATATTGAGATATGTTATTGTAGCCAGTTTATAACTATATTCAGTGCAGTTGATTACATCTATTTCTTAGAAATAATTGCCAACTGCATGCTATTTAGGAACAAGCGATTATCTTAACGACTCAGTCCTGATATTGCTGTTGCAATTAAAAAGAATGTTAGATCAAGTAGTTCTTGTAAGTATATTAATATAAAGCTATAAAGATCATACAGCTATTATCGTAAGATGCAGGTACTAGTGACATTGAAGAAAAACAAAAACATCGCTATTATTAGTTACTAATAGCCAGCCGGATTTCGCCATCATCGTACCTTCGTCATGACAGTTTCATGTAGTTTTATGCTGCGCAGATAATGCTACAAAGGTGTGAAACCCGGTTGACATTAGTGTTAAAAATAATAACGAAGTTATTTCTTGCTTTGCAAACACAAAATCCCTAAAATGCCTGCTTTAGAAAAATCTGTGTTGCTGATTTTATGTATGGAACAAGTGTGTGTTTTTCGGTGACCGGGAGAACTTATAATCATGCAACTTCAAAACCTCAATGCAAAAGTCATTAAAAGTGATGAAAAAAATGGTTAAATAAGTTATGTACGTTAGGTTAGGTTATGGGCAATTTTTAATGACTTTTCAAAGGCGTGTTGAAGTGCCAATTTGTTGAATAGTCGTGGATGTTTTCATTAATAGAAGAGCCCACTCACCTCGTCCTTCTTGGTGTTCAATTTCAACTGCCAGAGAGCCTCCCTTCAGTGCAGATCTCAGCACCCTGAATGCAAAATTCCCCAGTTCCAAGCGAATAGCATGCGTGTTGAAGAACCTAGCCACCCCTCCTTCATTAGATCTCCCAGTGTCCTTTACGACAGCTGCGATGGGCTCAATGCTGAACATGTCAAACACTTTGATTGTTTTGTTCTGTCTCACCCCATTGACGATTTCCTTGGCCAGGTGGGTGATGCAAGTCGCATTGTCGCGGCAACTCAATTCTTCGATATCATTGCTGAATTCATACGATTTACACAGATGTGCGAATGCAATTATGCACACTACTAGAAGCTTTATAGACGGAGACATCTTATGTAATATTATTAAATAATTGGTATCAAAATCGATAGTGCTTTTTAAAACTAATATTTTAATTTTTTTTAGTTTTTTTATTGAATTTTGCTGCTTCCACAAGAATCACACACCATTTTCCACAAAAAGTCTTTTAAAAACACAGATTTTAATTGTTTAAAGGTATATCGAAGCCATTTAAGCCTCCTCTTGGTATCAGGAGTACACGTTGAATGTGGAGGTACGAGTATCTATGCACTTGTAAAGTAACTGATATTTCAGTGAGAGAGTGAGGGAAACTTTGCGCGCTGAGGGTTCGAGTGGTAAATGAAGAAAATGCTTATTTTGCAAGCATTTTTATGCTCTGTTACGCAGTGGTAGCCAACCTCGACAGTACATCATACTTCAGCGCATATCTACACGTACGTGAGGAGGATCTAATGCGAGGGATCGACAACCTTGCGGCTATTGCCTCTCTGTCTTGTTTGTGGTTTTTCGTTAAAAATTTTTGCCGCAGCGTCGGCAGTGTTAAATAATTTTAAAGGAAAGCGAACAATTTTATAATTCTCCACAACGTTCATAGTATTACAAATGTAGGTTGTAAATCATAAACATTAATTGAACACGTGGAAGAATAAGGGATTGACTAAATTGATTTTATGATTATCCTTGTAGACTCCATTTTAGTTAGTCCAATCCTTATTTTTAGTTCCATTATGACTAACTTAATTATTTTCAATCAATCAATTTTGGAGGGGAGTATTGTTAAACAACACCTCTACCGTAGGTCACCCCAAGTGATTTGGTAACTAAACAGGGGTGCCTGGATTCATGTTTGTCTAAGTCTTGGCTTTGGATGCTTCTGCCCACAAAATATGTGGCAGGCCAGATCGGGAGAGACTGGTTGAGGGAGACCGTTTGACTTCTCAGTGAGAGGGATGGAATCGTTTGTCCGTCACTCCTGTAAACTGACCTCCAGATTCCTACCCACCCCTCACACCTTTTTCCTTACAAGAATATCCTCTCCGTCCTTTACTATTTCAGAAATTTACACAGTGCCTGGGTTCATGGAGTGAGTTTTGTCTAGGTCTTGGCGGCGGATGCGTGGCGGACCGGATCGAGAGAATCTGGTTGAGGGAGGCCTTTAGACCGGCTGGACTCTCTTGACCAATCGCCTTCTCCAATTTGGGAGGTGGGTATAGGTACCGCCGCCCCGGGAACCATTTATTGGACAACCAACACCCCTTCCACAGGTCACCCCAAGTGGTTCGCTACGTTTGGTTACTTAGCAGGGGTGCCCGGGTTCATTTGAAGAGGTTTTTCTAGGTCTCCGTGGCGGATACGTTTGCCCAACCACTGCGTGGCGGGCTGGATCGGAGGTGACTGATTGTGGGAGGCCTTTTGACCTCTCCAGCCGGATTCTCCCGACCCTTCGCCTTGCACCGCAGTGTGTGGAATAGATTCATACGTCCGTCACTCCTGGCCACACTGATCCCCAGAATCCTACCCATCTGTCATACCTTTTTCCTTCCCTTATCTTCTTCTCCTTCATTTTCCTTAAAAAACCCTCCACACAGCATCCTCAAAGATGACAAAGGCCTCTAGGGAAATTGTTTTCATCGATGCCTCCTGTGTGGAGCTAATGTAAAAAAAAAAAATACCGCAGATAGAGGGATGGATTCATATGCACGTCACTCGATCGCGCAAAGGCAATATCAAATGTGGACGTTCCGCTCATGACCGTCGAGTTTAATGCACGAACACTAGGTACACCAGGGTACCTAGCATGGTCGATCGACATAAGGTTTTATCGAAAATGTCGGTAACTTGTCATCGCTTCCGAGCACGACTGCAGACGGCTAACGAACAAATAACAGTTCAGGTCAAATAAATTAGGAACCCTTAGTCGTTGTGAACTTTTATTTGTTAGTTAGCGGTCTGCAGTCGTGCTAGGGAGCGATGACAAGTTACCGATATAGGTGTTATCGAAAATGTCGGTAACTTGACATCGCTCCCAAGCACGACTGCAGACCGCTAACGAACAAACAACAGTTCACATCGACTAAGGGTTCCTAATTTATTTGACGTAAACTGTTATTTCTTCGTAAGCGTCCTGCAGTCGTGCTCGGGAGCGATTTCAAGTTACCGACATTTTCGATAAAACCTATGTAGATCGACCATGCTAGGGGGGCAGGGATTAACGCCGCGATTTATTGTCTTCATTTCTTGGTAACAAGAGATAATGATATCCTCGCTGGGATCTCCCGTGCTGAGGATTTCATTTTTTTATTTTTATTTAATATAAATATATAGTACAGTGGTTTTATATAAATTACATATCGGTACACAAATTATTTTAAATTGCAATCTCACCAAAGAAGAAACTAGTTCTTGTGCTTGATGAGCGAGTTACACTAATTATAACAGAAATAGAATAACATTACATATAATAATTTAATTATAAGAAATTAATATGAATTAGACACAACATATATCATGTAGTTTTTTATTTTAAATAATTATAAAGTAAATAAGATAGTGTTTTTTAATAATTCAGTTCACTATATTCGGTTTTAGTCTGTATTTGATATCGGTATATTTTCTATTTCTGATCTCCCTATATTTAGTATTCAGTCTTTTATTTGAAATTAAAATGTTATAATGTTGAGGTTTTTTAGTAATAGTGGTATTTTATTGTAGAGTTTATTGACATAATATAAGAAGCTTTTTTGCCCAAATGT
Organism: Limnephilus rhombicus; assembly: GCA_929108145.2. Lineage (NCBI taxonomy): Eukaryota > Metazoa > Arthropoda > Insecta > Trichoptera > Limnephilidae > Limnephilus > Limnephilus rhombicus. The sequence continues at coordinate 9,180,040 of OV815293.1, forward strand.
TGTGTTAGTAGTTACTTGTTGGATATGTTTTTGACCATGAGATCTAGTGTTTCTAATGTACGTGTTAGGTGTTATTTCTTGGGTTTTGTACTTATGAATGTAAATGAGTATAGTCGTTTAATTGACATGATGTTAAGATTGTTGAAGATTTCGTCAGTGCTAGTTCTTACGGGAACTTTTAGTATAATTTTCATGGATTTTTGAGTTTTAATTAGTGGATTTAATATGTTTGTATTTGCACTGCCCCATCCGATAATACCGTATTCTAACAGTGATTGGCAGATAAGGGCATTCCCGATTGTTTTGAAAAAATAACTAAGTTTTTTATTTTTATTATTTAAATAGGTAAAGTGTTCGGTCCATTTCAAGTTTCGGTCAATTTTTAGACCCAGATACGTTGTATGGACAACGTTTTCTAATGAGGGAAACTTACAATTCTCATTTAAGTCATGCGGGCTATGAATTTTCAAGTTCAATTTTTATTTTGAAAGTGATGAATTTGGTTTTATTAGCATTAAGTGTAAGTGAATGGTAGTCTAGCCATTTTTTAATCCTATTAAGTATTGGTTTTCTTTATTTCATTTTCGTACTTTATTGGTGTTTTTTTGCTTTTATCGGCGGTCATCGTCTACAGCGCTCCATTACTCTTTCTGTCTTAGATCCCACCCTCACACACTGAAATACACATTCATAATTTTTTATTTATCAACCAAAATACTAATCAATAAATTGGCGAAGCATGGAGTTTATAGTAGCTTATTAAATTGGTTTGTTAGTTATTTGTCCAAAAGAATTCTTAGTTTGAAAATAAATGGCACACAGTATTACAAATTTATAGCAACAAGTGGAGTGCCGCAAGGCTCCCATTTAGGGCCCATTTTGTTTATTATTTACTGACATAAAAGTACTACTGTTTGCCGATGACATGAAACTATATAAAGAGATTAACCACGTTAATGATTGTATTACACTTCAAACTAACTTGATACATCTTTTTGAATGGTGCTGTATCAATAAACTAGCATTAAACATAAATAAATGTCAGTTCATTCATTTTTCCAAAAAAAATAATCCTATTATTTTTCAGTATTCTTTAAATGATGAAAATTTAAATTGTGTTAGTGAAATTATGGATCTAGGTATTATGTTCGACAGTAAACTCACCTTTGTATGTCATATTAATAATATTATCAACAAAGCCCTAAAGACTCTTGGCTTTGTTTTGAGAGCTGCAAAAGATTTCAATGATTTAGACACATTTATTATATTATATAAAACCCTTGTCAGATGCTAACTTGAATATACTCTACGTTATGGTCTCCCTTTTACAACATTCATTCAGACAACATTGAAAAGATTTAACGGAAGTTTCTAAGGTTTATAAACTATAAATTGCATATTCCTATACTAAACATTGATTACAATTACCTCCTGGATAAAACGTCTCTATTGAAACTTTCCGAAAGAAGAATAAGCACAGATTTAATACTATTACATAAAATACTGCATTACAAAATTGACTGTCCTGAATTACTTCAATTTATCAATATCCATGTTCTCCGGAAATCACGTCGACGTTTATTACCCTTCTACTTCAATAACACCAGGACACTAGCTTATCAAAATTCTCCGTTTCCGAGACTTCACAGTCTCGGAAATAAATATTCTAATCTAGGTGATATATTTCATCTTAAAACTCTTCTTCTTCTTCCTTGCGCTGTCCCAACTCATTGCCTAGGTAGGCTGTTGGGGTCGGCTCTTTTCGTTCTCAGGTTGTAATATCTTCTGTTCTGTGTATCGCCTTCATCCAGGCCGTTTCTCTGAAGAATTTTGGAGCATTGAGTCATCCGGGAGTTCTTCTGTCTTCTTCTGGATGACTGTCGATGAAGCTCCATAGACATTGCCTGCCTCACTGTGTGGTCTGATGGTCTCCGTCTTATGTTTCCATACCATCTCAACTGTCGTTCCTCCAGCTTACTATTTATGTCTGTGACACCCAGGCTACCACGAATACGTGAACTTTTGATCTTATCTTTTAGTGATACTCCTGCCGACCATCTAAACATTCGCATTTCTGCTGTTTCAAGTTGCCTAGTGTAGGAGTTGTACATAGTCCAGCATTCGGAGCCATACATTATTGCGGGTGTTGCAATAGTCTGGTATCTTTCCTTTCAGTTTTAAAGGCATTTTGGAGTCACACAATATTCCTGTTACAGATCTAAATTTAATCCATCCCACACCTATTCTATGGATGACACCCGCTGCACATCCTCCGTCTCTGTGGATTAGTGAGCCCAGATACTTAATTGAATCACAGTTGGCTAATGTTACTCCATCCAGTTGCATCGAAGGAGTTACAGCATTTGTGTCTTCAAATGGTAAATATAAATATTCAGTCTTTTTCCTGCTAATTTTTAGGCCATCCTCCAGAATCTTTCTCCACCTTTCCAGGCTATTCTGTAAGTCACAATGATTATCTGCTATCAGTAATACATCATCTGCAAAAAGCATAGTCTTGAGAATACTGTTCATTTCTTATATTTCTTATATTATATTTCATCTTAAAACTAATCAGTATAAATGTTGTATATTCTATCACTTTTATTCTTCTAGGCACAAATAGATTTACATAACTTCCTCAATTTTTGTTTATATTGAATATGAGACTTCTTATCATTTTTACATAATATGTATTTTTATTCTATTATTTGTTTTGTTGTTACATTGTATTGTGTATTTTCTTTTCTCATTGTATTATATTTTCTTCATTGTTTGTTACTCAATTATAAATTATAATGTAAAAGCCCATCAGGACGTGTAATAAAATAAATAAAATATTCACTAGAAATAATTTATATGGCAGAACAACGTTTGTCGAGTCAGCTAGTATTGTATATTTATTCAGGTAACCATTCCAGACGAAAGAAAAAACGTTATGTTTTGGTGTTTTTGGTGAATTAAAATACATTTATAGATGTATTGGCGGTCCGTCCTCTCTGCCTACCCCTGCGGGGAAACGGCGTGATGGTTAGTTAGTTAGTTAGTTATGTATTTAATATCTTCATTTGGAAGAGATAATCAGTTTCCAGTAATTAGATCACATAATACATAATCGTATCTCAAATACAAATGGTTCTCGATCCATGCAATTGTTGCATAAATTGTCTATTCTCGTGAAACCATTGCCCGCAATTGGCTCAATTGATTATTGGGGTTTTCAATACAGAATTTATCGCGCTTAGCCGATAAAGGGCATTTGAAATTGTAGACAAACTGAGGCAGGATTCAAACAAAACCATTTATTCGTGAAAAAAAACACTTAGTTCTCGATTACAACCGTTTTTAAAAGACGGTATTTTGTTGAATGTGATATTTATGCACGTGTGGTTTGAAGCGTGAAAGCGTAATCGAATTAAAGATCATTTTTATTTTTTATTAACAATTTATGGCTTGAGATGATTGATGCTAGATTGTGGTGGAATAATAACTTAGCGGTAGGTAATAATCGTGTTTTGAGATAAGTTCAGCTTTTATAATGCTACTACTAATTCAGAGTTAAATCAATATTGGTGGTAAATGTTTTTTTTACAGTTTTAAGTACAAGTTATGTTCAAGTTTGAACGGCAAAGAGATTTCGATAACTTAACAATATCGGATCAATGGGCGTAATTTCCGATGAATTTATATCGATGTTTAAATGAATTTATAATGATTTTATATGAATTTATATGAATTTATAACTTATATTGAGAACGGTTTCACTATTGACAGCCGAACCGATGTTGACAAGGAATAAATAAGAAATTGAAATACGCCTGCAATACTGGCGGATCAGTCCACAAATTCACATTCTGAAATGTCAAACGCCAATCAAATAGTAAAATATTAAAAAATTGGCAATGTTGAATTGAAATACTAACCCTACGGGCCAATGCATTAGCATTCGTTTATAAGAGCTTCGTTAGTTCAATACGTTCATTAAATAAACCAGAAATTTTGCATAACGAACGCAATAATTAAAAAAAATTGTGCAGTTCACACGCCGTAGAAATGAAACCTTCAGAATACCTACTAAAGTAGACAAGCGTGGGGAGGCTACGAAGCACCGCACAAACGGGAGACCGATTATTCTATCTCACTTTCTAGCAGGATAAATCTTATAGAAGTACGTGTTTGTCTCTTTTTGTGTCTCTTTTTCGTTCATCGAGTTTCAAATCACAACGTTGCTAAAGAAGTTTTCTTTTCAAAAATATGTGTACATTAATAGTTAATGGAAACTTATCTGATACTATAGAGGCTGGGCTAAAAATTATCAACTATTATGAACAACATCATGTTAACAATCGTGGACCGTGCTCACAAATATTTATAACTAACCATAGATGACGGATTTGGTCAATTTCGTATAGGGTTTTATCGATCGTCCATGCTAGACCTCCTGTAGAAGCGTAGGTCTATAATGTATATAAAGGATGCAATGTTAAAACGTTACATTTAAAATATATATATTATGTATAAATTCCCATCGGCGACCCACTTAAGCGTGCAACATTTGGAATCGGGAGATGGCGATAAGGTTGAAATTTCCACTTAAGACTCCTTAAGCGTTCAAAAGAAGAAGAAGGTTACTGAAGATAGACCGAAAGGGAGATATATAAATTAGTGACCGATTGAAGGTTCGGTTTCGGTTTCGGTTTCGGCAAGTTTCGGCAAAAAAAATCTAATTTCGGCATCAGTTTCGGTTTCGGCAGAAAATCTGCTGAAGGAAAAAAACTCGTGCGGCCGAACGGAATTTCGGCCGCACCCAAATTCCGTTCGTGAATTATCGCGTGTTTGTGATTTTGGGTGCGTTCGTGGCTCGTGTGTCACCCCCCCATCATCAGCTGAGTTCATTTAACACATATAATAAGAATGTTGTGATTGTAAACGCATTTAAAACTAATAGGTATACTCAATAGTCGGGTAGAATGCAACAGGTCAAAATTAACAACATGTTAAGCGAGCCACTTCTATGTAGGTATGGAATACCACAGGGAAGCGTCCTTGGTCCCCTAATGTTCATTATTTACATTAACGACCTGTGTGACATTGATATCGACGGTCAAATCGTAACATTTGCTGACGATACAGTACTTCTCTGCCAGGCAGAAACATGGAATGAGGTATATTCAAAGGCTGAAAAAAGTTTATCGGTAGTTAAAAATTGGCTAAACAATAACATTCTTACCCTAAACACTACAAAAACCAATTATATTACACACAGCATCACACAAAGAGGCCAACCTTCACCGTATACTGACCTTATATTACACAACTGCGGACAAACTTCTCCCACCTGTCAATGCGAGCGTATTGAAAGGGTTAAGCACACAAAATACTTAGGAGTTAGCTGGACTGACCACATAACTTATATCACAAGCAAACTGAAACGAGTCATGCATCTTTTAAATTCAATTAAAAACATATTTCCAAGAACAATCCTCAGGACCATATTCTTTGCACTTTGTCAATCCATTATCTCATACGGCATACTGGCTTGGGGAAGTGCAACGAATGTAGCTTTAGACCCTTTAGTAAAAATTCAAAAGGCAATAATTAAACTCATCCTCCAAGTACCATTCCTTACAAACACGAATGTAATTTACGAAACACTGGACGTCATGACAATAAGACAACTCTATGCCAAATCTGTACTAATATACTTCTTCCAACATGAACTCCACATTCCAATGCAACCACAAATAGCGATTAAAACCAGGGCCTCTACAAAAAAAACCATAAATATTCCAATAACTCATACCTCACACGGGCAGAGAAACTTTAAGTACTATGCAACCAAACTTTATAACTGCATGCCCAATACACTGAAGCAATTATTAACTTCAAATACATCAACAATCCATCACAAAAAACTAATCAAAGACTGGATCAAACAACAAGGTATTCTCTTTACTCAAAAGATTATAACACCTAACCAAACATGACCCAACCCAAACTTTAAAAAAAAATAAAAAATAAAAAAAAATTGTTTCGGGACACAAAAAGTACCACAAAAAAGTACCACAATATTATTTAATACTAGTGGCGGGAGGTCTGTAGAATAATTATACCTAATTGTATATCAAGTAATTCTTTTATCTTATACATATTCTAGATATCCTGAAATAACCTGCAAATAGATCCTTACTAATATTTAATTTATGTATAGGATACTGCCGTCATGGATCGACCCACGGTGCCCTTCTTGACAAAATCAAGGAGGATACTGTGCTTCGACTCTTGCCGACAGAAGAGCACTTATCCTAAAAATGGGAACACCTCAGCACAGGTTCGCCTAGTGAGGTGTTCACAAAACACTACTTTTAACCAATTTACGTACAGTTACGGATCAATAACATTTTTCATATTCTTTATTATACTGAAACTTATTATTTATGTACTTAAACCAATGTAATAATCTGTTAAGTGTATGTTTGCGAATAGAAATAAATAAATAAAATAAAATAAAAATTAATGAGGTCCTTTCTTTATAATATAGGTGTTAATTATTGAAAAAAATTTGGTCCAAGAAGTATTTAACATGTTTTGTTACCTTTTATAATTTTTATTTGTTTTATAGCAGTAATATAAATTTTTTTCACACACTTCAATTATTGTTTTTTTTATTATTTCATTTAACACGTGTTAACTGTCTTTAAGTGTAAGAAATAAACCAAATTTCAGTAAACAAGACTTTTAACATGTCTAAAAACGTTTAGGTTTAGGTCAAAATGCGACAGATGCCGAAGAATCGGTTTCGGTTTCAGTTTCACTAATGTAAATACGAATACGAATGAAAAAGGAAAATAGCTAATATTTAAAAAAAACACAATGAAAATATTATATAAAACATGACTTATTTGACCCTTTCAGACCGTGTGCATATTATTTATATATATATATATATATATATATATATTTTATAACCGGTCTATGTTCTTTAAAATGAAGCAATAGCTTCTAAACAATTAAAATAAAGAAACTAAAATACGCCAAAGAATTTAAATTAACTCTACCAATTGTTACCAAGCCTTAAATATTTTCTACCACAACCAGTTTTAATTCAGGTCTGAAAGGGTTAAAACAAAGCCAACATTTCTCGACATCTGACATAAGTAGCATTATGTAAAGAAATATTGTAATTTTGTTCACACCTATAACATGTAATATTATCCCCTTATATACTTTATATTATCTCCCTTACTCTCATGGTTAGAAATATGATCTAAACGGTGTTAACCACTGGAGCGACGGCGCGTTTTTTATTTTTTTCCTCGGATTGCTCGTGATATTTTGGTGACCGTTTTGAATATTTTCCGCCCACCTTAAATAAATCATAACTCTCAATTTTAATATGGAGACATACAAACTGATCATAGTACCATATAGTCAATGAATTCACCTATCTTTGGTTGATTATCACATATTTCTAGGATTTATAAAAAAATATATTATAAAATCGTAAATATTTAAAACGGAACTATTCTCAGGATTACCCCCCTATAAACTCTCTTAGGAAGTTCATTTTCAATCCACATAAATTATTTTCTACTAGGTTTCTTTTAAATGGTGTATTTTATAATCACAATGGTCTAGTTTATAAGACAACTGAATTTTGATGTGATGCAAACTGTTTAATATTCCCTTTGAATAATTTTTGACACAAATTTTGTCAAAAAATGGCGACACTTTTAATAATACTAAAATGTAATACATAAAGGACTCACTAAAAATAGCTGTGCTACATCAAACAGATACATCAATTATATTAAATCCACAATACGAATTAATTCGATTATTGGTTTATTTACATAAAATATCGCATTGTCAGAGTCCTTTCGGCAAAAAAAGGCAAGAACATAACCACAAAACTTTGTTTTCCAAATAATCACTGAATTTTTAAGTTTGAAACATGTTGAAACAGTTGATGCATTGCTAATTCAATCATTATAACACTGGTATTCAAATATGTTGGAAAAATCCACTAAAACACGATAAAAAGCCGCATTTTACACGAACACATTCTGACAGTTTAACACTTTACAGAAATCTTCTGAACATAAATCTTTGTTTACCAATATGTCGAATGTAACTAGAGTACACTGCCATCTGTTGTTACGAATATAAGTAGAATGTTTCCCCATACTAAAAAACGTCAAAATAAAATCACGGACGTATTTGAAAATATTACAAAAAAAATTTGAATGCATCTAGGGAAAATTTTCTGAAATTCAGCAGCTAAGCAAACTTTCGTTTTGTAGATGGTGCTGAAATTCAGCAAAAAGCGTTCCAGAGGTTAAAAAGAGAAAATACCAAGCTTTATATTCAAATATTATAGTTAACCACAAATAATTAAAATGCACACATTTGTGAAATCAAAGTTTCCGACCGCAATTCGAAAAAAGTTATGAAAACTTTTTTATTAATTATTAGTATTTAACAGTTTTTAGTTTTTGGGTGCGTTCAGTAATACTTGATTTATTTGGATTTTACTGCAATGCAGAAATATTTTGAACTTCCAACAAAATAGACCCGAGGCCTGATGAACCTAATGAGAAAGTTCAAAAGGTTAATTGGTTCCAACATGATACCCACGGGTATTGTTTTATGTTGGAAATGTAATTGGAAAATAGAATTGTAAAAAAATTGCTCGTTTTCGTTTGATTAATGATTTTTTCGTAATCCCCAAATGAGGTACATATTTTGTTGTCAGGCTAATGGAATACGTCACAGGTGAGAATTTTTCTTGTATCCCTTTTTTAACCCCAATCAAGCTGGTAAATCCTATCATTTTAACGTTGCAACATAATTAAGGTTTCGTATACATTTCTTAGCCACAATCCAACTAGTAGATATTTGCTGACAATTTCGCCACGAAAACTTTTAACATTTTTCAAAACTCGGAAACCTTTAAAATATATTTAAGGGAAACCTCCCGGAAGCGTCGTGGGCGAAAAAAATCTGTATTTACGGTGAAGCCTAAAATTCCATCGTTTAAATCACCATGAAATGTAAAAAGTTTGTAATTTTTGGCAACATTTGTCGTAAAAACCGTTTTTGTATAACAGAAAATAAACAGTTGAACATTTTGAGCAAAGTATCCAGAAATTCGATTGAAGACAGAAAAAAACTCTTACGAAAAATAACTCTTTCTAGCGATTGCGATTTTCGGGCTTTGATTTGGAAATTTCCACATTGGAAATTTTTTTTAAATCACATCTCCAAATGTGAATATGAAGACATTTAAACTGATTTTAGTGCTATATATCTAATTAATTCAGCTACATATCCAATTAATTCATGTATTTTACCGTTTATCCTAATAAAAATAAAGAATCGTAAACTTTATAATCGTGCGTTAGTTCCACTGAAATTGTTGAATGCTACTTTTTCCGGACTCCATTGAATATTTTCAGTTTCAGCATGTTTTGTATGGCCTACTAGGCAATCATAGATGCATATAAATATATTATAAAAAACAATTTTTAATCTTTATCAGCTGTTCAATGGATTTAATTTAATTTTATTTATTTTTTTTTACATGAACTCCACACAGGAGGCCCTGAGGAAAATAATTTTTCTCAGGGCCTATGTCATCTTTGAGGATGCTGTGTGGAGGTTTTTTTTTAAGGAAAGGGAGGAGAGGAGAGTTCTGGGAAGGAAAAGGGTTTAAGGGGTGGGTAGGAATCTGGGGTTCAGTATGTCCTGGTCATCCGCCTCCAAGACCTAGACAAACCTCACCCCATGAACCCGGGCACCCCTGCTAAATCACCAAACGTAGCGAACCACTTGGGGTGACCTATGACAGAGGTGTTGGTTATCCAATAAAGGTTCCCGGGGCGGCGGTACCCATTCCCGCCTCCCAAATTGTGAATTAATTCAACTTGTAAATTAATTCCCAAATTGTAAATTAACTCCCAAATTGTAAATAAATTCAACTGCATATTTCATTAGCCCCTATTATTTTAATTTTAAAGAGTTATATTAAAATCAATATTAATCTGAATTTGGCAAGCGTTCTTCTTATCCATTCTTTCTTTGCACTCGTTAGTAATCAAGTGTATTTCTATAAATAAACATCACTTTCTTTACAATGTATAGGTAAGATGAGTTTATTGAATCGAAATGTCGGTCTAGTACTGAGCCGCTACGGCATGCATTTTCCATTTAACGAGATTTTTAATCAGACCTATCACGTTGCATGTGAACACTCACGCAGGGGATATTTATGTCACGCTTTGCCATAAACCGATTATAATTTCCATTTTCTTTCATAATTTATTATTCATTCATTCTAGATTAATTCTTGTTTCATTCTTGATTCATTCTTGATTCATTCTTGAATACACTTGTTTCATTCTTGATTTATTTTGTTTTGTTTCATTCGTAATTTATTTTCGACTCATTCTTGATTAGTTCTTGATTAAGTATTGATTAATTCTTGAATCATTTTTGTTTCGTTCATGATACATTCTTCATTCATTCTTAATTCATTCTTAATTTAATTCTAGAATTATTTTTGATCAATTCATGATTCATTCATTTTTAATTCATTATTGATTTATTATTGATTCATTCTTCATTTATTTTGTATTCATTCTTGATTCTGTCGATTCATTCTTGATTCATTTTTGAATCATTTTTGATTAATTCACGATTCATTTTTGTTGTAGTCATTCGACAGCTGGTCAGCAAAAGGATTAAATCCAGCTAATCGTATTTTGTTATAGACGTGTTTTTGGGCAAGATAACCAAAAATTAATTATTTGTAAAGAGGTATTGTGGTTTTCCCATTTTACTTGGAGAACATAATATTGCCTTAGAATATTATATTATATTGCCTTTAGAATATTTCAGGATATTCAAGTTGACAAGGTCGAAGATTTCAATCAGTGAGAAATTGTCGTCAATATTGTTACCCATGTTGTAAATATCGGTTTAGTTGGAACAATTTTAGCTCTTACAAGCCCGTGACATTTGCTTTTTAACTATTATTTTTACAGTACGTTAGGGATGTCGAAAGTGAAAAAAAAAATCGATATATCGATGTATCAATATTTATTAAAATATCAATATCGACGTCGATATATCGAGGAAAAAATATCGATATTTCGGTCGAAGAGATTTTGCGTTTTTAAAATAAAAGTGTATTCAGCTCAATATTATCAATAGTAATTTTTGTACACAATGTGCTTTTTTTAATGTACAAAAATCTCAATAAAAATGAAGGTATTTGTATCACTATTCATTTTTATTACGTAATAATTACAAAAATATCAAAAACTAAAAAGTTGTCTTCTAACTTATATGTAAACTGAGATGCATACACAGTTTGTATACGTCTCAGTAACATTCTATTGGCGTATTAATCTGTCAAAAAGGACTTGGTGTTTGGAACAAGGTATAGTCAATAATCATAGACAATTGGGAACCAACACATAGGAGTGGCTTAGAAAAAAATGGCGAAAAATAGCATACATTTCTATGTATGTACCTACACACATGAGATAGTATTGGTGATCACAAATACTAATGCAAAGACAATAGATTTGTAAGCTATTAATAGTTAAAAAAAGTATTAGTAATAGTTAGTTAAAGCTATCAGAACAGAGTTTGTACCTACTTATGACTCGTTTTCCAAATAACATTTGAAAAAATAGGATTTCAATATATCGTTTCGAGATTTGTTAGAGGCCTGTCTTAATTCTTCAGGCAATTTGTTATAGTTAGTGTACGCAATGTATTCTAATGATTTCAGTCCGAACTTTGTTGAGTGTATTTTTGATAAATGTAGTTTGTTGTGTTGTCGTGTATCATATTGGTGAACGTCGTTGTTATAGTTCAGTTTTATATTTGTGTGGGTGTTGCACTGAATAATATTTAAGATGGAGATAACAAACACCATCTTAAATATTATTCAGTGCAACACCCACACAAATATAAAACTGAACTATAACAACGACGTTCACCAATATGATACACGACAACACAACAAACTACATTTATCAAAAATACACTCAACAAAGTTCGGACTGAAATCATTAGAATACATTGCGTACACTAACTATAACAAATTGCCTGAAGAATTAAGACAGGCCTCTAACAAATCTCGAAACGATATATTGAAATCCTATTTTTTCAAATGTTATTTGGAAAACGAGTCATAAGTAGGTACAAACTCTGTTCTGATAGCTATCCTGATTAACTCCAAGTACCAAACTTTGTACATCCAGATATGATGGGCGCAGTTTATATCTTTTTAAAATCTTATCATGTATTTTTTATGTAAACATCTTGTATTAGGTCTGTGTATTTTTGAGCATGTACCTTTTATTGTATTTTTCCTGATTTGTTTTTTATGCATTTCTATAGTCCATCATGGAGGATACTTGATTTTAACTTTGTGACACCAGCAGTACATAAATCAAATGAGTGGTTATACTATTATTCATAAAATCTTATAAGACATGTTTCTGTGAAATATTTGTAAAGTGATTCTTCATATGTTTGTGTCTGTATGTTGCTTCTGTAAAATGTTTTGTAAATTTTTTCTTTATTTATTGTGTCTGCATATTGGGTTGGGTTGGGTTTATCTTTTCAAATGTACCAATTGGCGATTCCTTAATGAGTTTTGATAACTCATGGGAATGCAACTTCGTTGTATGTTTTATTTAAAAAAAAAAAAAAAAAAAAATTTCAACCGCCAGATGTCTTGACCCAATACAGTTACTTTTTTTCCGTTTGTTCCTATACGGTTTTGGATTCTAGTGACTTTAAATACATAAATTTAAAAAAATATCGTTTTTGATACAATTTTCGATATTGGATATTTTGTATCGATATATCGGATCAAAATATATCGGCTAAAAATATCGATATTTCGATATATCGATATTTTTTCAACAAGCCTACAGTACGTAGGTCGTAGGTGTATATATTGTCACATGTGTCAGATTCTGTTTCTGGTATTGATGGTAATTATCTACCGTAGAAATAAATAAAACGTTTAAGATGAAATTTTTTAACAATTTTCCCTTCTCGAAGGTGTTTTTTCAGTAATTGCCTTTAAGACTCCTGAAAATTGAATTCATGTACTAAGAATTGACTTTAAAATAATATTCATTGAAATTTCTAACAAGAAAGCAAAAACCAAATGGAATCTATAAATCTAGAAACAATGAAACCATTCCTTAACAATATCATTTCATAAAAATTTCCAGAAATTTAAGTCTTTCGTTCAAACATTACAAATATTTTATAATAATGGTTTTGCTTTTAACGAGAATAAAATAACCTTCTTTCTGAACTAATGATAATAATAATGATGTATTCAGAATCATTTTTGTGAAAAATAACAATTTTGTATTGTATTATTAATAAATATGATTTAAATAATTAAATTACCTGGTATCGACAAATAATGCGTTTTTATATCGTTTTGAATCTCATAACTACTTTAGGAATGCGTAGAACTCCATTCTGTTCGGCATAAATTAGAGAATCTTTAGCTAAAACCACCAGATTTCCTTACCCTATATAAGCTCCTTTGACGAAAACATGAAATTCACCCTTGAAACCACTTATTTCACCTGTTTCGCTAATCTTATGAAAATTAATTAAAGTCATTGAAAATAATCATATTCAGACGATTAAATAAAATCGTTGAAAATAATCATTCGATTCGATTGAGTCCGAGACTGGAGGGTTATGATCTAATTAATTCTCGGCGTGTGGGTTTTCTAAGTCTTCATGTTTTGAGCCATAGGTTCTCATCCTTATTTTGCCCATTTTTCTAGAGCCCCCCAATTTTCTTTTTACTTATGGGGGAGAGCGGGGGGGACTTACCTGTCACAGAATTAATAATTCGATAAAAATATATTAAACTATTTGTTGTACCCTTAGGCTTAGTAAATACAAAAAATCAATTCTTTTGAATTTTAAGTACCGGGTTGCTACCTCCTTCTTTCTTGGATTCATGATATAGCGTCAATTCTGAATAACAATCGAACACGTAAGATGAAAATATTGTTTAATAATAAATAAAAAAAATCATATCATCCAATTTAATGTAGATCTTGATGTAAAGGAATCTTTCAGTTCAATTTTCCAATCCACTTCCCGAACTACCGAAATATGTGAATTTTCACATACGTGATAGAAATGATTACAATACATACAATAACAAAAATTAACCAATATTAAAGTTTACTTTGATTTATTAGTACGCGTGTTTTTTTTTTTCTTTTTTAGAACACTTTTTTTTTTTGTTTAACAATTTTTTCTAGGTCTTCTACGGCCCCTCTGACAGTCGTAACGCCCCCTAATTTTCTCTGGGTCATCTACCGCCCTCCTGACAGTCTCAAATGCCCACAGGGGGTATATCGCCGTTTTTGAGAACATACTGATAAATTCGTAAGATGTTTTTTTTATAAACGTAGGTACCGACTTCAATTTTATGAAGCGGATTAAGGAAGAAGTTAAGACGATTACCAGTAGCTCGTTGCATAAATTAAAAATAGTGCAAAACATCAATTAAACATCGTTCCATAAATAGAAAGTGTGACTTTCTTCGATTTATCTCATAATTATTAAGTAATTATTCGTTTCTGACAATCATAACAAATTAAAATCGCATTAAAAATGACAAAACTATACTCTTTGCATATAAATCTTTATTAAACTTAATCACGATTTCCTTACTATTTTTATTCAATAAACTTCTTTAGTAGGTACCTACATGCAAAAAATTTCTTTGTTTTACGAGATCTTTACCGATTTTCTTTCCACTGTCACTTTTTTATCAGTTTTCTTCAATCGAGCAAACAATGAGGTGTTATCGGAATTAGCAGAGGCGGTGCTTTCCCTAGTTAAAACGATTTTCTAAGAGATTTTTCCACATCAAAGAAACTGAATGTTACTTCAACCTTTAGAACTGTTGATGCGGAAATGTGTGAAACTTTCAACTGACGTGATTGAAATTTAATGAGTATTTTGTGAATAGTTGAGAATAGAAAAGGTGTTGTTATTAATCTGATTCTCACCCCAGGCATAGACATATTTATATAATTAGCCCGATTGGAGTGCTTGTTATTATTGCCTTGAGAAGTTTTTGATTAGACACTGTTCTCTTATTAAATAATTTACCATCAAAATTGCGCTTCATCCAAGAGTGGGGTTTGGCCTTCTCAACAATTGCTCTCGGTTGAGAAGACGAACGAATGCGAATAAACAGCTTTTGTCCCTCGCCATTCAGCATCAGTTCTCAGTACTTTATGATCCCATCCTCCTACACAGACACAGTTTACCTCTTCCTCAGGTGTCTCTATGACGGTTGTCTTTCCTGGAAGTTCATATTTAATGTTCAACAGGCTATTCGGATACTCCCTTATTCAGTTGGATGTTCCCAGATCCCAGAAGAGGAGCTGGCCACTTTCTGTGTCCTGGTGTCCCATATTTTGGTCACGGTTGGTATTTTTAATAACCCTACTGAAATGCAAATGTTACTAAATGTTTATTTTATAGAATTACTAAGGCAAATCCTACACGTTTAATATTTATTGTGATCTGTTATTATTTGTAAAATATCGTGATATTTGTTGATCGTGTAGACTGGCGTATTGACGGATGATCTAGGATCACAAATGACTAGATTCCTGAAGTCCGTTTCGTGAACCCACGGATCGTAGTAGATAATGATGAGTAGGCTACACGTTTAATATTTATTGTTATCCGTCAATACTTATTGTGATCCGTCAATACTTATCAATACGTGGGTTCGCAATACGGAGATACGCAATCAGGTCTAGAAATGTGATCTTTAATGTGATCCCTTGTTAAATCGTCGCGTTAGATCGTATTTGTCTAATAGACCATTAGAAAATTTTACAGGAGCAGGTTTTCTTTCATTATTTCAATGAAACATTGTGACAGGTGTTTAAGATAAAACTATTTCCGTAAAGTTAAAGGTCTCATTAGTTAAAATAATTCTTAGTTAGGTGATTAACTATTTTTTTTATACATTATTTTAAATTTTAAAGTGAAGATCGAACAAATACTAAAATGGTCTATTGGACAAAAAAGGTGAGATGAATATGGATCGTGATAAATATTGAAAGTGTAGCCTGCGCCTAAAGATCTAGAATTGTATTTTAAAAACAGTTTCGTTCCGATAAGAAAATATTGAGGTGTGGGGAGTCAGAAGAAGAACAGAAAACGTAATTTTTTCCTTAAAACGCCGTTAAGTGATGGGCAATTTCAAGTACGTGAGTGAGTTACTTAGCCCGAAGGTTACTTATCAAAGCCAGAGTAAAGATAGCTTCTCAAAACCTTGGCGTAGGTACTGTACAGGGCCCGCAGATACTTTAATAGTACAACTGCTAACTCTGTACAAATCACAAGTACGCCCACGGTTTAATTTAGCAGCCACCTGTGGTCTGGAGCTCCAAAATACCTGAAAAATTGACTCTGTGCAGAAATGGGCGGTCATTTGATAGATTCTCCCATCTTAACAGACGGATTGCAATCTTGTTCCACCGGTACTTCAATGGATGATGCTCCGAGAAACTCGCGTCATTGATCCCCTCGGCACCGGTGCATAGTCGGGAAACATGTCAAACGCGTGCCCAACATATGTACACGGTTGACATTTGTCACATGAGAACTGGTCGCTTCTTCGACTCGTTCTTGTGTTTCCTCCTTCCTGTAACATGGGTCTCTTGAAGACCAATGTTCATTCCTTCCTCTCCTCAAAAATACCCTCCATAAAGCGTCTCAGATGACATAGACCCTGAGGTAACTTATTTTCCTCGGGGCCTCCTGTGTGGAGTTAAAAAAAAAAACAAAAGGCTCTTCTCCACTTCTTCTTAGCGTCTTTACAGGGGCCAAGTCTGGCATATTGTGTCACCGAGAATTGTGTGAAGGGTTCGAAGGATCATCCTCCCGACTCCCGAAAGGTAATCCAGACCTATCGCTCACTGCCTCATCGGGACTGACTGTGGTGCACCAAAAGCTGTTGATGTAATTACTACATATATATCATATTGAACACATCTTAGAAAAAGCCTACAAATCAATGGGCTTCTCGAATAATACTATGGTAACCGTGATTAAAGTTAAAGCGTCATATGCAAAGAGTAAGTATGTAGTTTGAATGCCATTTGAACACGAGAAATGACTAATTACTTAATAATTATGAGACAATCTAGGAACGTCACACGAGAACGATGTTTAATTGTTGTTTTTCACAATTTTTAATTGGTAGAATGAGCTTCTGGTAATCGTCTTAACATCTTCCTCAACCCGCTTCACAAAAGTGAAGTTGTTACCTATGTTTATGAAAAAACTTCGTATGAATTTGTTAGTTTCCAAAAACTTTAATTGCGTTAAATGTGATGTGTTATAAAACAGATATAATGACAAATAAATAGGTAAAAAAAAAAACCTCTGGTCTCGGACTCAAGTGAATATTATTTACTTGAAGAATATTTTCAACGACTTTATTTCATTGTCATTAAATATTAGCGAGACAAAAGTAATTCAGCTGAAATAAGTCGTTTCAAAGGTGAATTTGACGTTTTAGCCAAGAAAACTAAAATGGGGTAAGGAAATCCGTTGGTTTTAGCTGAACTGTCTAATACTAGGGATGTCCGTAAAATAAGGTCTCCAAGGTGCTGCAGTCGCGAAAAACGATTTTACGCCCAATCTTTTAACACTGACGTGAAGCCTGGTTTCCTCTCGCCGAATCCCCACCACGATGCCTCTGTGACGCTTAGTCTCGGTGTGGTAACCGTTCGCGATTCTACTCGCCGCACCCGCCAGATGTGCAAATATTATATTTTTTTCCATTTTGGAAATTTTTTCGTCTGAAACCGATGGCCGTACGGCACGCTTTTAAATTCGCTGCACCATTTTTGCACGTTTTTGCACTCACACACTTCAAGTAGCTGAGAATGAATTTCTATCAGGGTTTTTTTTTCACAAAAAAACTAATCACTTGCGGGTTCGGCGAGCGCAAGCTCCACCGCGAACGGCTGCCACGCCAATACTAAGCGTCACAGAGGATGCATCGTAGCGGGAATTTGGCAAGGGGAAGTCAGGCTACACACAAGTGTTGACAGATTGAGCGTAAAATCGTTTTCCGCGACTGCAACACCTTGGAGACCTTATTTTATGGAAAGCCCTCCCTTACCAGAATGGAGTTTCCGCATCACAAAACTATTCAATAAACCTTTTTCACTTGTACTACTTTGCGGGATATTAAGTTCTTATCTCAAATTTGCGTCTGTCATTTGGAATCCTTAACAACAAACTAAGATTAACTCAATCGAAAATATTTTAACAAAAATTTTGAAACACCTGTCGTATCGTTTTGAAAATCATCACTATAACCCTACTGCCCTTTACAAACCGAGAAAATAAATTGACGTACGTTTCTTATTGTCTTGCAGTTCTTTTAAAAAGGATTGCATTTAGTTGCCCTGAACACAATACCTGATCGAATACCTTTTTTTATATGCAACATTTCAAATCGAAATATGCTCAAAACTCTTTCCTCGGACACATCTGAAAATCTTACAATGAAGCCCTAAGAGATATTATTATTTTCCACAGTACCCTTGAAACGTTTCAGATCAATTTAACCTTGAAATGCACATAAATCACAACAATTATTTTTATGTTTTCAAATTTTAGTTGCATTATATAATACTAGCTGGTTCTCGGCATGCGCTGCAATGCCATATTTACAGAAATACATTGTTTCTCCCTGAATCACCTTTCCCGTGCGTCCCCGTTCCCCTCCCGCGTCCCATTCTTAGCTAGCTTTATAAATGTTAGCCTATATGTTTTTCTGATGTACGAGTTATATTATTGTAAAGTTTCATTAAATCCATTCAGTAGATTTTGCGTAAAAGAGTAACAAACACACATACATCAATACAAACTTTCGCGTTTATAATATTAGTAAGATTGTAACTTTTAATCTATAACCATAACACAAATTAATATGCTAGTCCAGTAAACCAATGGTCCAAAAGGAGGTGTAGAGTCCGTGAGCAGGAACCTAAGCGATTCTTTCAGGACCTGTTTAGGGTGCTTAGGGTGTAAACATACTAAAAGTCCTGACGTCTAGGTTGCAAGCTAGGGGGGGAGGGAGGGGGGGGGAGGTCCAGATTTTCGGGTTTCCGTTTATATCTCAAAAACGGTGCATCACAGAGGAAAACTTTTTTGGAATAAGTAAAAGCTCATAAAATTATCTACAACTTTTATTCTTTACGTAATTTTGAAAATCCCAGCCGTTTTTGAGTTATACGCTCCACAAATGTCAATATTTTCGAAAAAAATCATTTTACCTCACATTTTTCATCAAACATTCCTTCATATCGTCTAAAATATTCATCCAAGAAAGAAATTTATTTGAAAGAAGTTGTAAATAATTTAATTACCTTTTAGAATATATATATACATATACATATATAAATGAATCTCCAACCACCATTTATCGTAAAATGTCGTCATTTTCAGAAAAAACTTGTTTTTTCTTACCAAATTATTAAGACGGGTTTTTTCTTCATGGGAAATTCCTTAATAATTTTTGTACGCAAGAAAGCAGGTAAGTTGTTCTCGAACAGATGATTAGTGGAATTCATTTTATAATTTACTGGTTGGAGATTTTTTTATACATGTATATGTATTCTAAAAGGTAATTAAATTATTAACAACTTTTTTCAAATAAATGTCTTTCTTGGATGAATATTTTAGACGATATGAAGAAATGTTGATGAAAAATGTGAGGTAAAATGATTTTTTTCGAAAATATTGACATTTGTGGAGCGTATAACTCAAAAACGGCTGGGATTTCGAAAATTACGTATAGAATAAAAGTTGTAGATAATTTTATGAGCTTTTACTTATTCTAAAAAAGTTTTCGAGATATAAACGGAAACCCAAAAATCGGGACCTTCCCCCCCCCCCCCCCCCCTCCCCCCCTAGCTCACCACCTAGACGTCAGGACTTTTAGTATGTTCACACCCTAAGCACCCTAAACAAGTCCTGAAAGAATCGCTTAGGTTCCTGCTCACGCACTCTACAACTCCTTCCTTTACTGGACTAAACCTAAATGAAGTTGAACTGATTTATATTGAATTTAAATATATTCCTAATTTCCCAAATAATTAAAATGATCCTGTTCTCGAATTGTACGCAGCCATCGAAAAGTGTTTGAAATTGTTTTATCTTATCTATTTTTATCTTAACATTCATTAACGTTTGTTCCTCAAAATAAATGTTGTCTCCCCACTAGCTTTAAGAACAAGAACATACAGCTTTTGACCTATTCAAGTTTTGTTGTGCCGTGTAGGGACTGTTGGGGGAATTTAGAATTTTTTGAAAACAACATTTTTTTTTTTTTTTTTCACCTACATAGAGTCTTGATGTGATAACCAATACGGGGCCCTATTTCAAAAAGGTCTTTAAAGAATTTCTGCCTTATTCTTATAATGTCTGAGGTTTAATGAAACACAGAAAGCCGATTCATATATAAGACGTTTATTGACACTGTTAACAAGTTCAAGGTTTTCTATCAAGTGACGCGACAGACCTGCCAACTATCAGCATCTGACAGCTGGTGCTTTACTATTACCAACATGACAATTCTATAGTGTCGATACACCAAAATGTGTATTATTTCCAAAATTGTGAATCGAAACGCGCGGCTTGAAATTACTCTGGTCGTGTTTAAATTTGAATGGCCAGGTATTTCACAACGATGGTCCTTTCCATCTTCTTTCGATTCCCAGTTCCTTTACCCTCACAACACACCCAAAATTGGGATGCCATTGTGGTAGCGAACGAAGAAGCCATTTTGAATCGCGGAAGCATTCATATTGGTTCCTCACACGCCAATAGCGATCCCTCGACATTTCCACATAGTCACCAGGATAAAATAAAAGGAACCATTCTGTTCCAGACTACCGAAGACATAACAGCTTTGTAAATCGTTACTTGTTTGCTCCCACTTTTCATGTACGAATATTTCATAAATATTAAATTATGGTACGGATGAAAATTGTTATAATAAACTTATAAGTACAGTGTTAAATGCTTATTTGATGATATGATCGGTCAGTGGTTGAGTGGGCATAGCGCTTGGGTCCCAACCGAGCGTCACGTGTGCTGGCTAAGTCCTCCATCACAACACAAGCAACATTTTCGGCTTTATGTGGTGGTCGTAGGAGATTTTCAAACATTGTTGGGTTATTCGTAACCCGGGAATGTTTGTCTTTCTTTTAAAATTTAATAAAAAAATCTACAATATCCACACATAACCCCCATACCATATTCATGATCGTACTGGCTCGAAGCAGTTAGCACTCTTACGATATTTACATAAACAAGATATATGAATAAACTAATCCATTTACTTAAGTGCCTGTTTTTTATGACTGATGTCGTGTAAATCTGTAACCATTGCATTAATTATAACATGCTAAATAAGAACGTATGCTAATTTAGTTTCATCAAATAAGTCACAAAAAACTTTGGCGTGCTGACAGATTACTTTCACTGTTACACGATATTACTAAATGTGAAGTGGTACTGATAATTTTGCATGTGCAGTCTGTTTCTTTTAAATGGTTAATTAGGGGACAGAACCGCACAAAGGCACTCACAATAGCGCTGATTCAATTTTAAAAATAAAATTGTAACTAAATTGTAACAAAGTCTTGCACAGTTTTAATTAAATTCATACGTATTATTTGTATTCCCCTTTAAATCTGAATGTACATAAATGAAAGAAATTTTACTTGCTTGCTCGTTTGTTTGTTTGTTTGTTTGTTCTTTATGCATTGCTAAATCATTCATCCAATTGCGATGAAACTTTAAAGATTTGATGCCCGCATGCCCGCATTGTTTGTATATATAATATTAAGCTCTGGCATCATGAAATATTTCCGGCAAAGGTTTCTATGTACATTCTGGTGAACTATGTTTTATGATTTTTTTATAAAAAAATTATAATGGAAAAATGAAACAATACAACTTTGTATAAACCACTTATATAATGTGCAAATCCGACCGTTTTAGAACAAACGTTCCTTCGTCAGGGAAAGCTTATACTAATAAGCTTTCCCTGACGAAGGAACGTTTGTTCTGAAACCGGTCGGATTTGCACATTATATAAGTGGTTTATACAAAGTTGTATTGTTTCATTTTTCTAAAATGGATAACCACAAAGTAATAGCTACATTCAAAAATATAAATTATAATGGGTTTGAAGAATGTGTCTACTTCATGTATAAATGAAATAAACTCAACACTTCCTTTAAAAAGACATTAAATGTGATGAAAAACATATACAAATTTTATATTTTTGAATGTAGCTATCACTTTGTGGTTATCCATTATAGAAAAATGAAACAATACAACTTTGTATAAACCACTTATATAATGTGCAAATACCAATGAAATGTACCCACCCAATCTACATTTTTAACTAACAACGGCTCCACCCCCTACCATAATAAAAAATTGTTCGAAACTGTCAAATTAGTATAAGCTTTCCCTGACGAAAGAACGTTTGTTCCGAAACCGGTCGTATTTGCACATTATATAAGTGGTTTATACAAAGTCGTATTGTTTCATTTTTATATACAAATTTGGTTAAATAGGTTGCGTTAGGTAAGTTTATGGACTATTTTTCAAGTTTTTTTCATAGCTTTTATGACTTTTAAAGTAGGTGTTGAGTTTAGTTGATTGTGAGTTAACATGGAACCGTTCTTTTATTGTCAAATAAAAAATGTTTTAAAGTGTGTCGTTAAAATTATAGTTTTAATGGTCATCTCTTTGAATAAAATTAAAATGTAAGTTTTTTTCAAAATTCAAGTGTCTCAACGAATCATCTAATTTTGTTGAACTTGTCCAAAAGAGTAATACTTAACAAAATATATAGAAAATCCCTTAGCTGACAGCTCAATTATCTTAGATATAACAATTGATTCGGCAATTTATCTGTGGAGTTCGCGAAAATTCATCAAAATTTCATTTCAGTCTAGTTAAACTGAGGCTTGGAATAAACTTCCTATGGAATTAAGATGTATAACCAGTCCAACAGAATTTAGATCCAAACTTAAAACTCACCTATTTAAACACTCATTTCCATAAATTCGCTATTTCATTCAAACATTGCTATCCAATCTGTTGTTGAGCGATGAATTATCTTATTGCAGTTGAGATCGACGATTAAATTCATTCATTCATTTAAGATACCTATGCTTTCCTTTAAAAACTGTTAACCCATTACAATCATTTTCACAACCGTGTTATAAAATTGTAATATTATGTACGAACTTCCTTCTTCTTCTGGCGCTAACAATATTAATATTAAAATACGGTATAAAATAATTTGTAAAATGTGTAGAATAAAATATCTATGTATGTATACATGTATATATAATATCCTCAAACTGCTTCGACTCTCTTTCTCTGTCTGTACCTATATCTGTAGAGTTTTGTTGATCACTTGGTAATATTAGATACCTGGCAAAACTAAAAATATTTATTGTTGTATGTAAATACCTATTTTAATTGTAAATCTCTAATTTTAAGTCACGGTTGCAAATATTTGTATGTCACCAGTTTTAAGTCAGTAGTAATAAGTCTTAGTTGTAAGTCACTAGCTACATATAAGTCTTAAATGTAGGTTCCTAGTTATAAGTTTGAATCCTAGTTGTAAGCCTATCGTATTCATTTTATTTTATTGTATGCTTATTATATGTACAGCGCCCTTGAGATGATTTTTCATGAAAACGGCGCTTTATAAATCAGCCAAATATTATTATTATTATTAAACGAAATTCATAATTATTTCATCAAATACCGTAAAGACGAGACATAAATTTCTGTGTTTCTTCTAGCAGAAGATAAATATCGCTGGCAGTATTTGTCACTCCAAGCACGGGCAAGTAAAATGACAAAGCCTCTCAGTAACTAAAATTCTTACCAAAACACAACCATTGATAATGTCAACAGCCAGCGAGCCATTTAAACCTTATAACAAAGCGATTTGCAGAGGAATTTCCTTCGGGAACATGATAATGGTACATTTCTAAGGCTTACAGCTTTAACGTTTGTTAATGGGCATCTTTTTTAAGTCACCAAATTAAGCCAACAGTGTTGGTTATCCAATAAATGGTTTCCCGGGCAGCGGTACCCATACGACATAACCCAAATCCCTCCCAAAATTGATATAACCGTCGTTGAAGTTTCTTAATTGATATTCGAAACAAAATTAATGAATCATTACATCGTCACGGTGTATCGAATCCACAAAATAATTCAAGTAAAGAGAGCTGCTTACTCTCGAACTAAGGAATTCACAGAACTTTGTTAGAAAAACAATACTGATGGAAAACAAACAGTGGGTGCTTGTCTATACTCTAATTTTCTATCTAATTGGTGAAACTCACGCATATGCCTACTTTCTTGCAAACGCTTTTATTAGTGCCTGCATGAGTATTAATTAGCCTGAAATATTGCATTAATCAGACCCATTCATAATATTTGGGTATTGTTCTATTCAACATCATCGTTCTCCGGGAGATATGACGCTCGGGAGGTATCAATTCAATTTCAGTACCGGCAACAAAGGTGTTTATTTTATTTTCATTTATGTACATACTTTTCTTTTACCCACCCCACTTGACAGAGTCTGTAAATAACATATTATATTTATTAAAAAGATATGTATCAATAAAGTCTGTATATATATAATAAGATAAAGATATATGCGCATATATGTACACATACATGCACAGCACATACGTATTGTTGTTATTTAAAAAATTTACATGTTGTTTTTATTATTTGATAAATTTTCATAAGATTACACATGGAGATAAGAAAATGTAAACACAGTAGGTACATGATTATATAATTAATGTTGCTAGCAAGCAGTGCCCTGCATATTTTATTATATTTGAATATTATATAAGTTAGTGAGTAATTACATTTTTTTTATTTATTTTTTTTCAATTTTTTTATTTTTTTTTTTATTGGCAATGCCGATTAAAAATACATATAAAGTTACATCAGTTACATAGTTACATAAGGTTTTAACAAAGAAATAAAAAAAATGCCTTTCCTCACCAAAAAGAGACAATGCTTTTGTGTTTGATGAGGGAGTTCTAGCTCAATTAGTAAATTAATGATCGTGTAGGTTAGTAATAACGGCTATTGTAAATAATAAGTAGGTTAAAAAATCATGTATAAATTTAAAAATAAAAATCATGAAGAGTTTAAAAAATCATAATATAAATTAAAAAATCATTATAAATTAAAGAATCATGTAAGTTACTATCAAAAATTATTCTAATAAGTAAGTAAAGGATATGTAAGAAAGAACGCAAGATTTATACAATAGTAGGCTTAAAGATATAGAAACTAAGAAATGAAAGAAAAAGAAGGAATGAACGATTTATAAAATAGCAGACTTTAAGATATAAAGTTAACATATTTGGGACTTTTATAGCAGTTTAAGGTAATTTTTTAATTTGGGCTTAAATTCTTGCATGTTTTCGATGGTTTTTAATTTTAATGGGAGGTTGTTAAAATAGATTATGCCTAGATAAATATAGGAATTTTGAATGTGCTTAGTATTAAATTTAGGGATTTTAATAGTTTTCTGGTATCTTGCTGATGTATTGAATTGGAAGTTACGAGTATTTAGCTGTATTTCTTTATAAATTTGAAGTATTGAATATTTATTATACATTTTGTCTATTGTAGGCACATTGAATATTGAAAAAAGAATTTCAGTAGGAAATTTAGATGGTTTTCTCAAGATTACCTTAATTATCAACCTTTGAACTATTTTGAGTGGATTTAAAATATTGTCATATGTTCCTCCCCAGCCAATAATACCATATTGTAATATAGATTGAACAGTTGCATAATACACTCTTTTTAGGTTTTCTAAGAATATATAAATGCATTTCCTTAGCCTTTAGACGAGTTCACAAATATGTGTTTTCCATTTAAAATGTTGATCTATATATACACCAAGATATTTTATTTTGGTAGTTGGACTAAGTATAGCACAATCTTGATTGCAGTTAGTTTTATTACATTTACTTTGGTGTATTATGATGTTTAAGTTTGGTTCTAATTTGAATTTATTGATAGAGAATTGGATAAATTTTGTTTTTTCAGTGTTTAGAGAGAGGAGATTTTTATCGAACCAATTTTTCAATATGTTAATATCAATATTCGCTAGGTTATTAACAGTATTCCAATCGGTACCTTCAATTTTATTACAGTATCGTCAGCAAAAGATATTATTTTTCTGTTTAGTTTTTGTATGAATATGTCATTAACATAGATGATAAACAGTAACGGTCCCAGGACTGTACCTTGAGGTATGCCGAAATGACTCATTTTTGGTGAACTAAGCACACCATTAATTTTTACAACTTGGGAACGTTTGAAAAGGTAGCTTTTTATCCATTCTAGAGCTGAATCATTTAATCCAATGTTTCTTAATTTACTTATAAGTTTGTCATGTGATATACTGTCAAATGCTTTTGTGAGATCTATAAAAATTCCCAGGCATCTAAATGATTTATCTAATGAACTATGTACAAGGCTACTTAATTATGCAATTGCATCTTGTGTGCTTCTACCTTCCATAAAACCAAACTGGTTTTCATGAATTATACCATTGCATTTTATAAATTTGCTCATTCTTTTTTTTAACTAGTTTTTTAAAATGTTTTGCTATATTTGAGATTACTGATATGCGACGGTAATTATTTACTTCTTCTGGATTACCTGATTAGTCTTTTTGAGTTGCTCCACGAAAACCCCCACCAACAATAGTAACGCATCACCTGTTTCGAATTGTTGAATTAGAAACCGAATTATAGCAGTAGCTTTGTGTTCCACGTACACAGATGTTATTTGAGGCCGTTAAGCGTATCGTCCGACATGCACTCGTGGCTGGGTTCTGAAATTCAAATACGCAGACGCTGACGTAATAATACACTCCGATATAAATATAAAACTTTTTTATTAGTACTCACCTACTTAGTAATAATAATAATCGCTTACAAAGTTCACGATTTGTTATATTTCATATCTATATAATTTTTCGAAATAATGTCAAATGTCTCCCGTGACAAGAATTACCTGAAAAAAATATTCTTCGCTTATTCAAGGCAGATATTAATTTTTTCGCTTTAAAGGTTAAATTGTTAATTTCCCTGGGGATTCTGCAGGCGTCCAATCAATTCACTATACATTGAGGGAAATAATAATTGCTGATGGCAATAAAAATCCCAAATGAAAGCAGGATGTTCCAAAATATAATTCAAATTTTACAAATATTTTTGAACACTTGACTAATATTATGAACTAATGTTATTTTATTTTATTTATTAGTGATAATGTATTACAAAATTATTACGTAACATTTATAGTACATAACTCCCAATGAGTTTAATAAAACTCATTTCGGGATGGAAAGAAACGTTACACAACTGATAAGTTTTAAGATTTTCACGGCCAAAAGCATTTTCGTTATTTGTTTTTGGGGTGTTATGCAACTAAAAGAAAATTATTTTTAACTAAGAATATGAATTTAAAGGGTAGTTCAATGAACAGTATCATAGACTTTTAACCGGAATAGACACATTTGATACAGTTAGAAGAACATACAAGAGTTACAAAGAAAGATAGCTAAATTCATCACTGATTAATTATTAATTGAGAAAATATTTTTCATTTTTTTTTATTTGGGAGACCAACAGTTTACATTAATAACTGAGCATAATAGTAAATGAGTCACAATATTGAACCATTTACAGGTTTCCACATAGGTATTTTATACAATTGTAGTGATTCTAATAGATACTAATGAAAAATTACATTTTAAGAATCAAGTTATTATAGGGAGGGGGTGGTAGGGGGGGGGATCGGTTAAGTTGAGGAATAGTAATAAAAATATGCGCAACAAAAACTTAAAAGAGAAAAAAAGGAAGTTCAAATGGTGGTAGTTGTATTAGAGGGTATCTATAGTTATTGTTATTGTAAAATATCGAGAGTGCGTTTGTGTGATTTTAAGGAATGTGGTGCAGAGTTAAAAATGTTAAATTGTGTATAGTGTGTGTTGAAAGTGTTGGATGCACGATAAATGAAAGAGTTCTGCTTCGAATTAGTATTGCACCGGGGAAGGCTAAGAATCATGTCTGATCTTGATCGTCTGTTAGGAACTTGTATCTGTATTCGTTTGTAAGAGTTCTGGACCATCTACGACGGATCTGGCATTTTTTTAGTAAGAGTACATCGGCCGAACTTCTTCGAACTTCTAATGATAGTATATTGAAGTACGTGGCTGAATCTTTATGATTTAGATTTTCCACCTATGATTTGTATTGCAGGTTCCAAACTTGTGACGCGTATTCTAGTAGGCTTCTAGTAATATCCTTTTAGAGCCTTTGCCAATGGTTTTTCTTGTTTGATGCTGGAAGTTTTAAGTCATTAGGTGATGCGTTGTGCTGCGCATGTACGACGTATTGTAAGGAGTTAATTCCAAATTTCGTTGTTTGAGTAGATGACGATAGATGTATTTGATTTTGTGATCGTGTTTTGAGCTGGTGTACGAATAGGAATTGTTAGTGTGTGAGGAGTGTTGAATTATTTGTATGATGGCAGTAATGATGCTGTATTTTGGCAGAATCGTAAATAATAAAATATTTATTCCAGGATGTGGGGAGGATAGTGCAATCCCACACGTCCCATATAGTTATACATATTTATATATTTACACAGTAGAGAAATAAGAACATAAATAGAAAAAAAAAATTACAATAGTAATAAAAATTAATATTAACAAAATTAAATAAACAAACTATTATGCAGGGCGTGATCTTGAGTGCGCTCGGGCCCATCGCTCATTCAGGAGTGGAGCTTGGTGCTGGAAGGCTGCGGTCACCAACGTGTTGTCGGAGGCCATTAGCAGCATCCTGGCTCCAGTGACCCGGTGTCTCATCAGTCCGAGCCCGGTAGACACTGAATTAGTCCTAATTCTGTGGCAGACTACCTAAAATTGTATTATATGATGTTCCCAGCTGCGATATTTCCGGTGACCCCGAACTTTTCAAAGAAATTTTTGTTAATAATATTGAGGGTAAATCTATAATTACAAGGGAGGATCATTTGAGAACAATGCGGCGCGTTTCACTCTTTGGGAAACGTGGCCAACCTACTATGAATATGGTGGTTACCGTTCATCCTGAGGTTAGGAAGATTCTAGTGGATAGCGGTCATTGCTTTCTTGGGTGGAACGCCTGTCGCGTTCGAGATTTTATTGGAGCCATCAGATGTTTCAAGTGTCACCTGTATGGCCATGTAAGCAAGACTTGCATTCAGGAAGTAATTACGTGTCGTAATTGTGCCGAAAGTGGTCACGATTATGATGATTGCCCCAAAAAGGCAGAGGCCGCTGTCTGTGCTACTTGCAGACGTTTTAAAAAAAAAGATGATCACCCCACGGGTGATAGAAACTATCCCGCACAGCGAGCCGCTATTGATATACAAGTCAGGATGACCGATTATGGTCGTCCTTGATCCTCCTTTCAAGTTTAGTTATGTAATATATTTCTTTTTTTTTTATTGTTTCTTATTGTGATCTTTCTGTGTATCACTTTTTTTTATTTAAATTTAAATTTTGTGTGAAAAGAAATTTTTAGTTTTTTTTTTCTTATTTTGTCTTTTATTGTGATATCGCTGTGTATCATTCTAGTTATGTGATTTTGGTTGAGCAAAGTTCCTAGAACTTTATTTATTTTGTATTGTCTACTCCACCTCAGTCTCTGTATCTTTCAGGTGACTTTACTTGTAATCGTAATATTTTTACAGTTATTATTTTTCCACTGTTTTGAGTGATGGCATTGTCTTTTCTTATATTTTTCTGTAAAGTTTTATAAAATAATATTAATCATATTCTCTGTATTTATATCATGTTATGTTCATCATTCATTACACTAACCCATCACCCCATTTTCAGACTAACTCCTGTTTTACAGGGACATTTGAGGGTTTAGTTTCGTGCATCATAAGTAGCTTCGTTTATTAAAAAAAATTAAAGTCCTTGTGAGAGCCCTGAAGGAGTAACCATCTGTTACTTATACCAGGGCGGAAAAGCGGTTGGATTACCTCAAGTCCTAATTCTGTGAACATTGTTGAAGCGCTGCTATACCTTCTGAATCCCAATATGATTCTGCAAGCATATTGGATCCGGAGACGTTCTATTGAACTTGCTCGGTATTGACACCATGTTTCACATGTACGCAGGCTAGTGCAGAATGCATTAAATAATGTTTTTTTAACATTATTGCTGCATCGGAAGAATCTTCAGGAAATCATATTTGACAAAACACTGATACTTCTCCTCTGTCGTTCAATATCACCATCATCCGAAAGGTCTTCAGTGATGATGTGCCCCAAGTAATTTACATTCGTGGATGTGATTATGGTTTCCTCGTTAAGTTGTACGGGGAGCATATTCTCGGGATTTTTTTCATGGTGGAATGCAATTAGCTCCGTTTTCTTGGGGTTGTACATCATGTTGTGGTTATTTGCGTATTCCTCACAGATTTTTATTAATAATCTCAACCCCTTGATCGACAGAGCTAGGAGAATCATTTCGTCCGCACAGCTAATGTGATTTAGGCACAGATTATTGATCCGACAGCCCGCTCTGGTGTCCAGGCGATTTGATAATTCGTCCATGTATACATTGAACAGGATTGGGGACATACACCCTCCTTGCCTTACTCCTGATCGCAAGTATATCGGTTGGGAGTATGTACTTGCCCACCGTACAACGCTTTCCTGCTGGGAGTGCCATCGGGATAGTGTGTTGATATACATGGTAGGTATATTTCTAGCTTTCTATTTCTCCCATAAGGTTTTATGACAGACCCTGTCGAACGCTTTACTTAGATCTAAGAAACATCCGTAAACAGTAGTTTTCTCGTTTTCTGTAAAATTCTATTATTTGCTTTGCGGAGTATATTGCTATATTAGTGGATAATCTATACTTAAAACACATCTGGTTGTCTTTAGAAGTGAGTTTACCTTCTATTTCATTTAGAATGCACACCATTATCATTAAAAAAACTTCAAAGTAAAAGCACCCATTGACAAACTACTTAAAAGTAGTTTATTGGGACTTTTCTTTTTTGTAATATCTTATTTTATTTTTGATTTCCTGTAATATTTTATAACTTTTTTTCTTCTAATAAAAAAAAAAAAAAAAAAAAAAAAAAAAAAATGCATACCAGTTTTGCACAACACTACTACACGTACAATGGAGTGGTGTGGTTTAATCAACTAGCAATAGAGCTAAGATTAGAACCTGACTACAATAAATTCAAAAATAAATTAAACAATAATATCTTAAATAATTTAGCCACCTAGAACCGCATTAACCTTTAATTAACAATACTTTTTCAATTATTTATTTTATATTATTATCATTTTTTTTATGCATTTGATTTATGTAAGTGCGTATATGTAATGTATGTGTTATAATTTTTAATTTTTTTTTTTTTTTTTTAAATATATATTTTCTCTTCCCTTTAAATACGAGTAGTTACACTCTCGTAAACTCGTATATTATATACATATATATGTTTATACTATTTCTAATCAATGTTGCATGTTAGTATTTAATGATTTGAGTTTAATCCGATTGTACCCTGAAAATGTAATTACTCATGATTATATTACATGTATATGTATATAAAAAAAACAATTACCCTTTCAAATAGTCTTGCAATTATAGTTGCTATTGGCCGGTAATTGCTGGAGTTGGTCATGTCAGGCTGTCCCGATTTCAGGATCGGGGTTATAATTGTTTTCGTCATTGTACTCGGTAGATGGTTGTGTTTGAGAATTGCGTTGAACAGAATGTTTAATAGTTTAGGTATGTATCTACCTCCGTACCTTATATGTTCGAACTTAAACTATCATATCCCGGAGATTTACCGGCCTTAGTAGCTTTGATGGCCTTCATTGTATGGTTTTCAGTCAGGTAGACATTTTGTCCATCATGTTCCATAATATCGGGAGAAGTCGGTGCTTCATTTCCGGAAATATCTGCAAAGGTTCTTCTAAATGTTCTTGCGATTTCCTCTGTATTTGTGGACCCGTCAATTTGGCTGGCGATTCGAGTGTTCGGTTTGATCAGGTTGTTGTTTTTCTTCCAGAATTGAGCAAACTGTTTTTTGTCAAGCGACTTTACGATATCGTCCATCTTTGTTTGTTCGGCAGAGCTTTGGCAGTGTTTGAGGGCTCTTTTGAATTCCTTCCTTTTCCGTTTTCTTTCGTCCGCAATGGGGCCATGCGATGGTCTCCCATTTTGAATCCACATTAGGTAGGAGTGAATTAATTTTTTCACTGGACGGTAATGTAAGAGTAAAAATTTGGTGCATTTTAGGTTCAATTTAAGCCAAGTAAAATATTATTCATTTTTTTTAGGATAACTGCCTCCGCAACGGTATTGAATTTATGAAAATAGTCGGTTTTACACTCTAATTGGAAGTCATGTTTATGTACGATATTTTTGAATAAACATACTAATTTTTATCAAGAAAGTTTACTTGGTATCATATAGATTCGACACAAAATAAAAATAAGTTCGAATTTGTGTTTTATAATTTAAATAAAGGGGAGAGAGGAAGCGCGGGAGGTGGTACTTAGCTTGCTTGCACTTGTCGCGTCGCGCGTTGACAGTGCTCTATTTGTTCGTGGCTCGGATCAGTCGCACGCTCGTTTGTTGTTAAAATTACGTTCGATATTATTTCGTGGCAACTATGCAAAGAACTCGGAGTGTATTCAAATGTCCTCTATTTGGTGATGTTTGTGAGATGAAAGAGAACGTTCTACCTACTTACGAAGATGTAGTGAATACTATTAGTGGACGAGACATCAACTGAAATTGCAATCAGAAACTGCAAAAGAACCAATTTTTGGTGAGATAGCAGATATAGTAATGTCGAAATTGAAAATATATGGCACACTGCATCTATTTCTACATTGACGCGAACAAGGATCGTTCAAATATTGAAAGCATATCATTTAAAGTGCAAAAATCTACTCAAGTCTATCAAGAGGCTCTCCCTGGACAAGTTAAATAGTTTTCAGAAAAGCAGTAAGTTACTTTTTGATATTTCAGTATGCAAGTTCAAAGCATTCACTCAATGTATATATCCTAAGGATAAAAAAGTTCCCAAACAAGAGCAAACTTTTTTGACCGATAAAAGAACGTCTCGGGTAATGGTAATCAGCGGAATCGACGTAACTGCTACAAAGAAGTTGCAAAAGACTCTAAAAAGGAACCAATCTCACTGATTCAAGAGCCGGGATCCATTTACATGGGATACGTGGTACCTGATATTGGTACAGCAAAAGGAATAGATATCGTGATAACAGGGTTTCTGTTACATAAAGAAGTTTCCCAAAATAGAATTATGGCAATTGATTTTGATGGTACGAATGTTAATACTGGAAAGTATGCTGGAATTATAAGACTGCTTGAGAAAAGGCTACAAAAACCACTTCAGTGGATAATTTTTTTGCTCCACATGAACGAACTGCCTTTGAGACATCTGTTTCTTCATCTCGATGGGTGTACTTCGGGACCTAAATCTTATATTGGTCTACTGGGAAAATTACTGGAAACCTGTAAAAAGCTGCCTGTTAAAAAAATTTAACGCATCGAAGGTCAAATGCTACCAGAAATGGCCAGACCAACAGTGCTTGTATGAAATTATCTCAGCGGTAGTTTCAGATGAATTTCCAGAAGACCTAAGCAATAAATCTCCAGAAATACTATCACATGCCCGTTGGATCACCGAAGACTACATTTGTATGTATCTACTGAAGAACCATCTGAAAATGTGAAAACTCTGGCTACTTTTGGGGTCAAAGTTTACGCACCGTTTTGGTTCTCAATTAAAAATAAACCATCATGCAAAGATGGCACGTGTAATCTGTTCGATATTATTAAGGCCTCCAGATATATGACAGAAACACTTAAAAAAATTATAGATCCTGTTATCCAAAGAAACGGCTATTTTGCGCATCCTGAAGGGATTCTTCTTGCGATGATAACAGATGATAAAAAACATGTTAGAGAGCTGGCAGCCCGCCGCATACTAAAGGCATGCAGTACTACTCAACCTCCAACACCTAGACTGTTTCAAGTGTCATTGATAGATTTTAATGCTTCTACATATATTGATTTAATAAATTGGCAGGAAAACTTAACCGAACACCGATTTTGAAAAACTTATTGGACTATTAAATTCAGAATGTCGTGGAATCTGGTGGTGAAAACGAACTATTGTTTATAAGGCTTCCCTGCTATACCCAAGTTGTTGAAAGAGCTTTAAAGAATACAACAGAGGCTTCCATTTCTCAGTGGATAAGAAAGTCGCGGTTAGGTGTAATAAATGCCAAGCTGGAATCGCGAAATCAAATGCCTAAATTTGAAACTGAAAAGAATTTTAAATCTTAATATTAAATGTATATTTTTTCGAGTTTCTTTCAAATTTCTTTTTTTTACAGCGATGCCTTAATAAATATTTTAATTATATATTGTTTATCATTTAACACCTACTTACCACTAAATTAATCACAATGTATCGCCTTATAAACTTTAAACTTTTTTACCCTAATTTTCAATTTTTGAAGTCACTGCGGAGACTTAAGATCTTAATCAAATGAAATGAAAAATCCCACGTATTTTTACTTTAACATAAGGCACAAATCCCCCCCTCTTAGAACGCTGAATCTTAAAAAAAAAAAATTCCTACATCCGTGCTCCACCCTAATCCACATTTTCAATGCGAATCTGGATATTTCGTACTGTTCCTTGACTTTTTGGTTCCACCGGCAATGTGACAATATGTTTTTGGTTCGCTTTGATTGCTCTCCCGGTAAAATACAATGTTGGCAGCAATTCTTAGGGCTTCCACAATATCTGTGTACATATTGCCCATGTTTTGTATGTGATCACATTTGTCACGTGTAGACTCAGAATTACATATGGATTCGGAGTATCTTTGATAAATTACACTGAGTAATGCTTCTGCCACAGACGTATATTCATTGATTTTATTGTTGTTGGTCCTTCTCCATATTATGTTATTCGGCTGTTGCGGGGCATTAAAGATGGTTGCAGGTAGGTTTTCAGCAGCGATTACACAAGATGTCGGCCAGTGATCTGACCAGTCAGTATCATAGTGTATTTGCAGATTATGTATTTTGTCCTTGAGATTATTGGTGCATATACAATGATCGAGCCAGGAAGTGGTATTGTGTGCATCGCTAATGTATGTATAGGTGTCATTGGGTAGTCTTTCCATATCGATACAACTGTAGTTATTTTAGTGTAGAAAAATGATAACTCTTTCCCAAATATAGAAGATGGATGAGCATTGAAATCTCCCATCACGATGGTTTCAGGGTATTCGTTCTCTTGAATGATTGTATGTATTTTGGACAGCTAGTTGGTAGTTGTTGTAGCTGTAAGGCTATCCGCATGACATACCGGCATGTAAAGGGAAGTATTTTTGTCAGTGAGTATATATGCGAGTATGTTTATCAGGTTGAAGTTTTCAGATGCATCCACCTTTCGGAATAATATGATTTTTTTTAGGCGTAATGCTATGAGTTCGGTTTTTACAACATCGTAAAAAAGTATTAGTTTTAGTGAGTATTAATTTTTAGACAATATTTTTAACAGGCTGACAATTAAATATGTTGATTTTTTTTTTAAATTTTAAAATTATTTTTTTATTGTTGTCAAGCTTAATTCGTAGAACTCCATTTTACATCTTTTGTGTATACAAAAATATTATTATTATGCGTGAATAAACAGCTTTTTCACCTGTTTAATTACCGGCATTATCAAACTTGATTATGCCAGTTTAAAAATGCCTTTAGAAGGCGAAACAGCTGTCACGCTCGATAGTAATTACATGGCAAAACTTTTTTTGTGGTAAATTTTTAATTCAAATTTAGTTTTGATGTTTAAAAAACCTTTTTTTTTTTAAAGCAAAGCTTACTTCATTAGGATTTTTTTTTAAACAAAGTATTTTATTAATTTTGATAAACAAACTAGTTACAATCTGAGATTGTTACAAGACTGTAACAATCTTAGATTGTAACTGAACTGGCAAGCATTTTAACCGATTGTTTTTCGATTATTTCAGGATTATTTATTTATAGAAAAAACACAAAATTTTTACAAAATGCCTCATATTTTTTTGTACCAAGAAATCTCTTTCGTTTTTTGTTTAGCCCAAACGTCAAGCAAAGCCGGAAAGCAGCACTCATATTTTTATTTTCTTATAAATAAGTATTTTGGTTTCGCGGACAAAATAATTGCCCACAACAAATTTCGTAACAGTGAACGCGCACTGCTGATAACCCTGTCACAGGGGTGAGAATTCCAGGAAATCTCTAAGCACCAACAATGAACATTAAATAGATGGCAATATTTACTATCAAGTAATAAATTTTCTATTATTAACGAAGTTATACCTACACCCTAAAACGTAATCAATCTTAACGTATAAAAATGAATATTTCACAAGAGTCCCAGCTGCTTTCGTCCAGAGCCAGTGAGTCTATTGCATCCCCAATTGGGATATGTTGTGAGGCTGAAGGTAATGGGGAAGGGAAGGAGATGGGGAAGAGGAAGGTAGGGAATTACCTGGCTATTCAGATCTGGTCACTAAACACGGCTAAAGCCATTTCAAGCAACATTACAATTCTGAATGATGGTGTTACACCAGGGCGATTCTAAGAGTATCTTCCACTCTGGAACGTGCCGCAAATATACCATACATTATTTTAAATTAATCAATCGTGAAATAACACAACATAATCAAATAAAATTTATTTGCCCACGTCGGGATTCAATCCTGCAACCTTTGGATTGCGAGTCAAAATCCTTACCGCTAGATTACGCCGGCCTTGTTTGTCCCTTATGCGTTCCTAAACCATTCATCCAATAGCAATAAAATTTTGGTGATTTATTATGTTTCTATATACAGTGGAAGGAGAAGAGTGGTTCAGGGGAAGGGGGAATGCGGGTGGTGAAAGGGGAACGCGAGAGAGGGGAGTAGTGTGTGGGAAGTGGGAAGGCGGGGAATGTGGAAGAGGAACGCAGGAGGAGAACGGGGATGCAAGGGGAAGTACACGCTGGGGCGGTGTGAGGGAAGGGTGGGGCGAGGGAGAGGTAGTAGAGGTTATCCACCACTTAACCGCCCTGGTATAAGTAACAGATGGTTACTCCTTCAAGACTCTCGCAAGATTCTATTTTTTTGTTAAACGAAGCTATATCTATTTATTTTGAACGAATCGAAACCTCCAGTGTCCCTGCATACGTTGTTAGAAAGCAGTATGCAAGTTCTTAACAGGAAAATAACATAATATAATAAATCAGGTTAGCAATACAAGTAAAAATAATAGTTAAAGCAAAATAAAACTCGTTCAAGAAACTCACGAGACAGCATTGCATCATGTGAAAAAACCCTGTAAGCACCTGTATAAATAGATAAAGAACATACGATAAACAATTAAGTCTCAATTTATTTGGCAAGTACCAATAAAAATGTAAATTACATTCAGCCTGATATAAACCACACACAGCATCCGTGTCCCTTAGCCAACCACCCAGTGAAGCCTCAAAGAAAGTTAGTGAAAAATAGTGGTAAAATTCCAGAAGACTTCAGCGTTGAGTAGTCGGAGGCGGGACAAAGTAAAGTTAAGGCCGTTTAAGCAAGCTTCAAGCCTTCACATATTATTGTTGGGGGTGGCGCAAATAAATTTGAGATAGATCTGCAAGAAAAACATATGTAACTTAACTTGAAGGAGGGAGGGACAGAGGGAGATATTGCAAAGGAGACATAGGTAGAGATAGCAAAAGGTTTGGAGATAATACATGCTTCTCATATTGACAGTTGTATGTGGCCTGCTCACGCATCGGAACACCTGATTTATTCGTGTACGCACCAGACGAAAAAACCAAAAAAAGCACTTCCACAGAATTAACATACAAACACTTTATTTCTTTTAGTGGCATTAAAACGTTTGCCTGGTACTCACTAGTTTCATTATAACATTCTGTTTTGAAGGGAATTTGCGTGTTCGTAATTTGGGAAAAAACGTGTTTTGGTTACGGCCGCATTGACTTTCGCCTCAGCGGTTACGAAGAGCCTTAATTCGATACATCCTAAAAGGGAACATATAAATTAAATTCGCATTTCAAATGAAAATAAGACTTTACTTCGACCTGAAGTGGGTATCGGTTTCCTTTTCCAAATTTGCAAAGAAAGAAAATTTCAGAAATTCCTTCGGTCGAAACCGGTGAAGTTGAAATTGGTTGTTCAGGAAAAATTTTTTTTTCTTCACGTCGATTTAGCATAAAAATCTTACTTTCGTAAAGGACGAATTAAAACGAATTTTCGATTTGAAGTAGTTTTTTCGATGATTTCTTTTTTGATTAACCTACGAGTATTTTATTAGTTTTTTATATCAGCTTTACCGATTTTACTTGTTATATCAGATGTTTTTGCTTAAATCTTAAACAAGAAATATTTTTTTTGTAATTTGGTAGGCGGGTGTGAGTACTGCTGCCTCGGGAACTATTTATTGAATAACCAACATCTCTGCCGTTGGTCTCTTCAAGTGGTTCGCTACGTTTGGTGACTTGGCAGGGGTACCCGGGTTGATGGGGTGAGGTTCGTCCGGGTCTCTGCGGCGGATGCTTCTGCCTACCTGCTGCGTTGCGGGCCGGATGGAGATAGATTGGTTGCGGGAG
Organism: Limnephilus rhombicus; assembly: GCA_929108145.2. Taxonomy (NCBI): domain Eukaryota; kingdom Metazoa; phylum Arthropoda; class Insecta; order Trichoptera; family Limnephilidae; genus Limnephilus; species Limnephilus rhombicus. The sequence continues at coordinate 9,218,969 of OV815293.1, forward strand.
GAATTTTGACCTTTCCAGCCGGACTCTATCGACTAATCGCCTTGCACCATAGTTGTAGGGATGGATTCGTGCAGCCGTCACTCCTGGACACACTAATACCCAGATTCATACCCACCCCTAATATCTCTTTCCTTTCCTGAAAACACCCTCCACACAGCATCCCCAAAAATTACCTAGGCCCCGAGGGGTATTATTTTCTTAGGATGTATGTATTTATTGGGTAAAAAAAAACATATACATATATAAATATTTGAAGAATATAATACTAATAAATCTAAACGAAATTTAAAAAACAACAAGACCCAGAAAAAAAGCTAACGATTTTAAAGATGTCCTACATACAATAATTTCAGACATATTTATCCGTGACACTACCTAGGTTTCTAACCAGTTCTTCGAACATGTGTTTCCGTTTAAAAAGGTTACTGCAAAAAATATGGAAAATATTATTGATAATTCTGGAGTTGAAATATGAGATTAATCAAAACGACTTAGAAAGAGGTCTCAGTGGCCGAATTGGTCAAGGTGTTTGTTCAAGACGAGAGATCCTGGGTTCAAGTCCCAGATGCGACAATTACCTGTTTGTTTTTCTCTTACTTGTTCTTTTCCATATTTCTTTCAGATTTTTTAGTATTATGTTCTGGTACTTTAAAAATCATTTGCAACAAGTAATGGTATCACGTCGTGTCGGGATGTTCCACATAAGGAGAAATCTGATATTATTTTAAGAGTGAAAACCACATCTACTAAACCTTTCGTGCACGGAAGAACGTTTTACCAAACCGAAAAACCTTGCATCACTAAAATCGATTTAAATTTACATCAAGTCCACAGGTGAAATTCACGTATTCAACATTATTTTGAATACGTGAATTTCTCCATTAAATTTATCTAATACATCTAGGGAATGCAAATCTCGCGAGCTTGGGGCTCGAGCGAGATCCCGCGAGTTTATGAATAACAATACTGCGAGATCTCGCCAATTTCGAGATCTCGCGAGATTGGCAGTTTTGTGTGTTTTTGTTGCAAATAATCACAATATTTGAATAAATTAGGAAAAAAATAATAAACATTTTAAGTATTTTCACGAATCTTTCAACAGACTTTTATGCATCAAACATTGTTTGACATATTTGTCTATAATTTTTTAATAAACTTCTAAGTAGTAAATTTTGATGTACGTACCTATCAAATAACGAATGAAAGAAACAACCAGTCTTCTCTTCTAATATCAAACAAAAATCGTTTGGTAATAAAACAGTTCTTTTATAATAAACAAAACAACGAGAATTAAAAAAAAATTAAACTTATTATCTAAGTTGAGTTGACTATAAACTGAGATATTATTATCAATTTTATAAAACTATATCTACTCAGTAGATCCATCAGATATTGCAGATTAATTAACAAAATATACCAATCAAATAAAAGATTTGTTCAGTTCAAATCACAAGCCATTATTACGAATTATTTTGAAAATAGCTCCTTAAGAAACACAAAATGTCCAAAGAATCATCTGCTAAACGGCTTCTTATTTCCGTGCTTCGAATAACACGTTTTTATGCTCGATTGCTATCTCGTTAAATTCGCGAGATCTCGCTAAAAAGGGCCGAGATCAATCTCGCTAAAAAAGGCCGGGATCTCGCGAAAACGAGATCTCGCGAGAACGAGATTGCATACCCTAAATACAGCAAACAAAATGAAATAATACATACTTCTATTTTCATTTTACATTTATCATTTTTTTGTATTAATATTTCTTTTTTTGATACTGACAATTCGTGGTGGAATTCCGACATGGCAACAAATATGAATAAAACCTTATAAATTGAATAAAATCCTCGTTGACTATCACCCTCCGTCTCCCCCATATGATACGAAAATAAACTGTATATTGAGAAACATTTACACCAATCTGAAGATGGGTTTAACAGACTGAAATCGGTTACGGTCAAAGATAAATTAAGTAGAAGTAAATTTTATTGGTGTTTTATTATATTATTTTTGTATTTAATTCAAAGCCCTTGCTGACTCTTGGCCGTCTGTAAATTATTATGAAAACTTTAAAATATGTAACTTCGGGAATGTCATTTGCCCTTAGGTACGAAAAAGTAATACAAAAAAACATTTCTTCCACTCCATAATGCTCTATTAAGCAACAGAATATTAATATAAGCTCAGAACACCACATGGTGAGGTAGGTAATATAAAGCGTGCAAAAAAATATATAGTAGATCATATATATTAGAGATGAAACGGATAGTTGTTTGGCCGGATACTGGATACCGGCGATATCCGGCGAGCTGCGAAGACGGATGGCTGGATATCTGGCGGCCGGATATTCGGCCCATTGTCTCGTTGTATTACGTGTTGGGTTAAGCGCTGCACAGGTGCTTGCACAAATCGTTTGTTGCCTGCGAACGCTGTAAATTAAATCTATATTCACCATAATTTGCCAATTGTTAATTTTGAGTATTAATTCAAAATATTATCTTTGATAAGAAGAAGAAGAAGGGGTATATTATGGTGCTTCAATGTCAGTATTTAATCATTTCAATAATCTCCGTGTTTTTTACAATGTGATTGTTAATTACGTTAATTTAAGTTTTCGCTACTCTGCCTGGTTTTTGTAAGTTTTTAATAAAAGTTTTTAGTTTCGATATTTACTATTTATATATTTATCAGTAGAGTGAATATCGCAGAAGAAAATTTTAGTTTTTTGGAAGGCCTTATGGCTTTTTTGTAACTTTTTCGACTTTAAATAAAAGCCGTCATAATTATAAGCCATTTTATTGATATTTACCTCACAAATATTAACGTATTGCATTTTATTATAGGAAATTGTCGAAATTTAATTTCCGGTATTCGGCCGAATATTGAGTTAATGTTAGGCCGAATAGGCCTAAAATTAACGGTATCCGGCCGGATAGTAATTTTAGGCCGGATACCGGATAGTTACCGGATATCCGTTTCATCTCTAATATATATACATTAGTTATTGGAAATATGTACTGAAAAAATAACATTTAAATAAACGTCTATTAAAACACCACTAAACTACTTTTTTGACAATTTTTTTTTTAACGAACACTAACATTAATAGACCAGTTAGATAAGCATGCAAAAACATTATGAACTAGCACCCTCCCTTCCGTTACCACTTTGTCATTTGCGACTACTGCACTCAGTCCTCGTCAATTGAATTTCCGGTATTCTCCCCTCAATCATTGTCCTTACCAGTCATTCCGTCCGAAACAAACTTATTAGTTCGGGAGCTTGGATTCGTTTGAGTACATTATGGCGCATATAGACACGAAAAGCAAGCAAGCTTGTGTAACGTAAGTAACGTGAGTAACGTAAGTAACGTGAGTAACGTAAGTAACGTGAGTAACATAAGTAACGTGAGTAACGTACGTAACGTGAGTAACATAAGTAACGTGAGTAACGTAAGTAACGTGAGTAACGTAAGTAACGTGAGTAACGTAAGTAACGTGAGTAACGTAAATAACGTGAGTAACGTAAGTAACGTGAGTAACGTAAGTAACGTGAGTAACATAAGTAACGTGAGTAACGTAAGTAACGTGAGTAACGTAAGTAACGTGAGTAACGTAAGTAACGTGAGTAACGTAAGTAACGTGAGTAACGTAAGTAACGTGAGTAACATAAGTAACGTGAGTAACGTAAGTAACGTGAGTAACGTAAGTAACGTGAGTAACGTAAGTAACGTGAGTAACGTAAGTAACGTGAGTAACGTAAGTAACGTGAGTAACGTAAGTAACGTGAGTAACGTAAGTAACGTGAGTAACCTAAGTAACGTGAGTAACGTAAGTAACGTGTGTAACGTACGTAACTTGAGTAACGTAAGTAAAGTGAGTAACGTAAGTAACGTGAGTAACGTAAGTAACGTGAGTAACGTAAGTAACGTGAGTAACGTGAGTAACGTAAGTAACGTGAGTAACGTAAGTAACGTGAGTAACGTAAGTAACATGAGTAACGTAAGTAACGTGAGTAACGTAAGTAACGTGAGTAAAGTGAGTAACGTGAGTAACGTAAGTAACGTGAGTAACGTAAGTAACGTGAGTAACGTAAGTAACGTGAGTAACGTGAGTAACGTGAGTAACATAAGTAACGTGAGTAACGTAAGTAACGTAAGTAACGTAAGTAACGTGAGTAACGTAAGTAACGTGAGTAACGTAAGTAACGTGAGTAACGTAAGTAACGTGAGTAACGTAAGTAACGTGAGTGACGTAAGTTACGTGAGTAACGTAAGTAACGTGAGTAACTTAAGTAACGTAAGTAACCTAAGTAACGAAAGTAACGTTTCAATTCTGAATGGTAGCTTACACGAGGGCAGTACTGAGAACTTGCTCACTTGTAGTCATTTGTGCCGTAGTCATTTATTCTACATGTGTGATGTTATGCTAAATGAACTAATTCGAACAATTTAAATTCATTAGATAAGCTTTCTTTACGTGCGGGAATTTAAGCCCGCAACCTCCAGAATGCTAGTCCAGAGACTTAACCCTCAACTATGAAGGCCGTCTTATTTGCACTTTGTAGAGATAACACGTAAGTCTTTCTCCAGCATTCCCGACTTCTTCTACCATTCAAACCACTCTTTAAACATATCATTGAAAAATAAGATAACACCAATAAATTAAACTTAAACATAAAAGAGAATAAGACACAGAATAAACAAAAATTTTAACAAAACAAAAAAACAACTTAAAAAAATGCACTAAAAAGTAAAACAATAATTTCGTATTATTCTTAATTTTTCCACTAATCAATATGTAGGTACAATTGTTATTTTTGGAGTCGGTGTCAGCCAAGGTAGGTTTGTAACTACATATATAGTTATAGGTGAGATGTGAGACGAGTCGAGAGGCGAGAGCGGGGCCGCGGCGGGAGGGGAGCTATCAAATGAACACGCCGGGCCGGGTACCTTGGCTGGCACCGACTCCAAAAATAACAATAGTACCTACATATTCATAAGTAAAAAAAGTTAGTTGATTATTGAGTTGTAGGAGAATACGAAATTATTTTTTAAGTTTTTAGTGCATTTTTTGAGTTGGTTTTTTTGTTTTGTTAAAATTTTTATTTATTTTTTTTGATTTTTATTGAATCTGAAGTACACTTACTAATTTGTCTGAATATGGGTAGACCTACAAAACGTGCTGCTCAAAGGAGACAGACATTACTTTAAAAGATTCGGCCGAGTATCGTTAATTTGCTCCTAAGAATTGAAGAATTCCGTTTCTTTGTCATGGATCTCATAATCAGAACCTAACCAAACTCTCTTCAAACTACCCCTGAAGTACATCCTTTACAATAAAAAAGAATCATCGAAATCGGTTGGCGTGATATGAAGTTATTGGTCCATTTGTAGCGCACACACTTAATGCAAATTTAAAACCTACATATATGGTTTTCTCATAAATGCCGTTATCAGAACTGGACCAAATTGAAATCGGACCACACGATTAGCATCCGCTTTCAAATAATAATAAAAAAAATCATCAATATCGGTTCACCCAGTCGAAAGTTCTGAGGTAACAAACATTAAAAAAACTTTAAAAAAATACTGTCGAATTGAGAACATCCTCCTTTCTGAAGTCGTTTAAAAAAAATAACGGTTGCAACTTGGTCGCAACTTACTCTGTAAACACTTTTCACACAAATAAAAACTAACTCCCAACAAAGCGGGATCGGTCTAGTAGATTTTTAGTCTATAGGGCACTCACGAGCATTGTCTACTCCTCTCTAATATATTTTTATGGATTATTTTATTATTAAAAAATTAACGTGCTGAAATCAAATTAAAAATTAAAATAATTGTTTAGGATCCCAGAATAAATATTTTGTTTCAAAGAAATCAATTGGTTTTTTTTAAAATATTTTTCTCTATCCATCATAATTAAATAAAATAAACAATCGACCAAATAAATAGATGCCTGGGCCAAGTCTGGTGGTTCTAGAGCACAAATCAGCGAATCACTTTCAACGCCGTACCAACATATTTGGAATATTTGGGTGGGCCATAAACATTTGCACTTTTGAAATAATCTTTAAAAATATATATACAGATTGGATTTAAATAAATGATTATATTGATAAGAAAAAAATATCCTGGTTTATCATTTCGTAAAAATAATTTCGTCAAAATTCCTCAAATCAGACCCTTAGATTTTCGAAATCTTTTCGACACAAATCTGGTGGATGTAGACCATTTCTTGATGGATGCCCTCCTTTATTGGAGTATAGTCACAGGTTTATTTACGAAGAATTTACTTGTAAAATAATAACATATAAATACACACAAATAATTCCATAAAAAAATTAGCTGGGGTTAAATACGGGTTGCGGGGAGGCCATGGAATATCTTCTCTGCGCGAGATTAGTTTGTTAGGGAAAATTTCTTTAACCAATTTTTTTTTGTTCCATGGCCGCCCTGTATGTTTTCTTGCCGGTTTCTTCGAAATTTTTACACCATGATTTAATAAAATTAACATTTGGGTACTGATTATTACTTTATAATTGATGTTGCAAACGAAATAGGCGGCGTGCATCATTGTTCTGTAAAACAGAATAGAATCATTGTTGAATAGAGAAGAACAAAATCATTGTTTTTTTTTTAAATGTTTTACCCGGAAAGCGCTTTGCTCTCCCTTAAAGCGATCCTTTGTGGCTAAATTTCCAAGAAGCGAGGAGCTACGCGTAAGTGATCCCGCTCTCCTCCCCCGTTCAGAATCGCCGATAGCACGATTACAAAAACGAAAATGTTTATGGCCCACCCTCTATAACGCGAACTCATTTATTAAAGAACTGACAAAAATCTGTTCGCCGAAACCCGTTGAGTTCAGTTTCTTCAGCGCTAAGAAAGACGTCCCAAGTCTCAGTGCGCAAACCAGCGGTATGCAAACCGCTCACTTTTGGTTTGGTTCGCATGTTTACACGCGCCATAATGTCTTTGTTTAGCTTTTATCTGTTCTTCCTCTGTAATGTGAATGGCAATTAATTGTATTTTCGATTATAAATACTACCGTAATTGCTTTATTTACGGTACTGATCTTTACAGTTTAGTAATTATTTGCCTATTTTATTATTTGTAGTTAACGTAAATTGAATTTGAGCAAGTGGAATTTGAAATCTCCAATTAAGCGATGGTATGTCCTTGTATTTTAGTTCACAATTGCCTAAATGAGATAATTTATGAAACTTGTCTTTAGTACTTTAGCAATTTACATTGGAATTAATGTTATTGGTGTGGAATGCTGGTTTAATTTCGGAAGAAAATCGGAGTAACCGTGGCGGTTCGAAATAAAGTGTTTTGTTTAATTTTGAACTGGCTGACATCCACGGTGTTGCTAGGGCTATACGTTTTCAAAACCAGGAGTAAGTGGACAGTACTTTTCCTCTTATTTTGAACGTCAATTTTGTCCTGAAGCATCAAAGTTCTATTTTATTTTTATTTTATTTATTAGGGAAAATCAGCAGATATTTTACATTTGTAATAATAACATTAACATATAATATCGAATAAAAGATTTTCAAATAATTAAATTTATAATTAAAAAGTAAGGGTCCTGTTCCCGTAAGAAGTTTGTCAAAAATATAACATTGAAAATTGTAAAAAAAAAGATATTAAAATACAATGTAAACAATAGTATAAACTAATAATCGGCCTACTAAATTTCACAACATAAAGTAGTCGATTCAGACGGTAGCCGATGGTTTTACCTCTTCCTCACACTCGATAAATGCTAGCGTTCCACAGGGATCGGTTCTGTCTCCGACTTTGTTTTTGTTGCACATCAACGACCTTTTGTCATGTGCACCAATTCATTGTTACGCGGATGACAGTACAGTCCATGATAGTTTTTTGTTTGACAAGCCCCCAAAGGGCTCACAAACTCCAACGGCTCGTTTATCTTGGGGTAAAAATAATCTCGTTGAATTTAATGTTTCAAAGACCCAATCTTGTCTGATTACGTCTAAAAGGGATCGAAATGAAAATCTAGTATCTTTCAACGGTAGCAATCTTCCGAACAGGCCCTCCATTGATATGCTTGGTGTAACCCAAAGATATTCAAATACAGAAGAGATATGCTATGATACAGGCAGCTGCCTAGTATAGTGACCTAATGTACCTTCTCAAGTAAATGTATTAATCATGTAACAAGTACTTATAAATAAATAAATAAATAGTGAACATCTATCTCTTTGTATGAAGAAGAGCGCCTGTGGCGCGTGGGAGCTTATCGAGCGGGTGGCGTGAGTTTGATTTTTATGAGAATCTAAGTTTTTATTCCAAGATTAATAAAATTTTGTAAACTTGACCTGCAAATCTGCGTAAAACCCGGTCGAAGCCGGGAACTTCAGCTGTTCGATTTATAAATTAGATAAGTAATAAGTATGAACATAAAATCAACAATATAAAATGATTTTCAGACAGAACGTAATATAATCTATGTATGTAATAGAAATGCCTAGCTATAAGTTAAGGTTTCTCGTAACCCGCCTACCAGGCTAGCGCCTAGCCTGCGTCGAGGCAGTAATTTTGCAAATTTATTTTATAACACCTATGCAGGGAGTCCGGGGGTAAAGTGCATTAACTTCGGGAGGCGATTCTACATGATAAGAGAAGTAAAAAAAATAAATAATTTTTTTAGAAATTCCAATTTTTAGGGGTACTTTTTTGGTAAAAAGATAAAGGTAAATTGGTAAAAGGCCAGCATGCGCGGCCAGCATTATTATTTTCCGCTGTTACGATTCAGACCAATTACAATTAAGCAACGTTATCACGATGGCGCCCGGCAAGCTTACAGCATATTTATCGGTTAAGTTTGTACATCACACTATGAATTTTTAGTAGTTTTGTCTTTTTTTAAATGAAAAAATTTTGGAATTTCCGAAAAAGTTTTTCATCTTTTGTATTCTTACCATCAAGTAGAACCAATGACGTTGTATACTATAGACGCGTGGTAGAAATCTCAAGTGGGAAGCCAAAAGCAAGGCAATTGCACTGAACTCGATTTCTAGTACTTTAGTACTAGACTGACACGCGTCGTGTAAGGTTGTGTCCTACCAGTAAGTAAATTGCATTTAAAAGCGCCAAAATCTCCTCCTGTGTGATGAGAAAATGTTTCCATTACGCAGCAAACAGCAGTAAAAGCGAAGGAATAACATTTCATCTGTAAATATTTGCAAATAACTTATTATTATCATCGATTATTATACGTAATACAATTGCTTTCCATCCGAAGACTTTATGCGTCAATAGAGAACTCAAGGCCTACTAAAGTACAGGTCTAGATGCGCAACAGCCAAATTACAAAGACAATGCCGTCGCTAAGTAAAATTAACTTTTTATAATAATCTATGAATTCTTTATTTATGTACTTGCGAACAACATAAACAATCGGCAGTAACAACAAATACAATAACAATCAACGCCATTTGCAAACTATCGTTGTTCATTATAGCTTGAAAACTTGAGACCTCAAAATTCGACTGGTGCCCAGGCCTCCTACTTTATTCGCTCTTGAGGCAGTATTCGACGGAACTTTTGAATTTTGTCTTTTCTTTCGTCCATATGCACACATTCCTTAAACGTCTATCTTTATCATACACTAGCTGGTACCCGGAATGCGTTGCTACGCCATTTAATAAAAAAATTGTTTCTCCCTGCGTGTCCTTTGCCATTCGTCCCGTTCACCTTCCTCATCCCCATCCTCTCCGCGTCCCCTTCCGCTCTCGCGTTCCCACTCCTCCTGCTCCACCTTCCCTCTCCTCATTCTACTCCCCCCTTCCCCGTCCCGCGACCCCCTCCAGAGTTCCCCACCTCCTCCCGTATTCCCCTCTCCCTTCCGGCGGATCCCTCTCCCGAGCTCCCCTCCCCCCTCCCGAGTTCCCCTCCCCCCTCCCGGTTTCCCCTCCCCCTTCTGCATCCCGCGAACCCCATTTTCCCGATTTCCCCTTCCGAGTTCCCCTCCCCTCCCCTCCCCCTCCCGCATTCCATACATTCAGTCTCGGTACATTCAGTTTTCAAACAGTTCGTGTGGCACCAATTAGAATTTTTTATACAAATTTCATAATGCCAGAGCTCACCATTATATATAGAAATCTTCGCGGGCGTGCTCACAACAACTCACCAAAGTTTCATTGCAGTCGGATGAACGGTTAGCAACACAAAAACCATCGCCCACATCAAATCCCCCAATCCTAAAGTTTATATGGGAAAATGAAATTGTTGTTTTTACTATCTTCCTGGCATCTTTTCCATGTTTTCTCTGTTTAAACCTTCCCTGGACTATGACAAACATTTCAAAACCAAAATCAGCTAAAACGACCCAGCCGTTCTCTAGTTTTAGCGAGACAAACGAACAGCAATTGATTTTCATATATATAGATGAATATCTTTTGAATTAAGAAATTATTGAAAATTTGTGAAAACAAGAGTTTTTGCTTGCTTTCCACATTATGTCTTGAGTTTGTGGGACAATGGCAAGTCTATTTATATAACGTCATCGTGTAGAACACCTCCCGAAGTTAATGCACTTTACCCCGGATACCCTGTGTATACACTTTTGATAAAATATTACACATTCATCGAATTTATGTATTAGCTAGATCAACTAGTATTTACTTGCATATTAACGGGAAGACCCGAATAAACAATTGTAGTCTCATTAATGATTTTATGCCCTTTATTTTTCTCTGTTGACTACTTAATTAATTATTTGGAGCGGCTTACACGCTTTGTACATGTCCGTACGAAACTATTGAGATTTAGCATTTACATGAAACAAATGCCTTCCAATATTTTAACCGTTGTGACTTCACAAAATTCTTTCTAAGACAAATTGGGGACTGTATGGTGTTCGCGAAGGTTCGCCTCGAACACCATAAGGTCCCCAATTTGTTCTCGTAATGCAGTTAGCC